>JAVLUX010000012.1:23097500-24380343 GCA_032164185.1 Moxostoma hubbsi
AATCTACCCAGGCCTTGACATGTGCCCTTGTTAGGAGATGTTCAACGTTATTCATACATTTATAATGTTTTGGCTCATCAGTGCTCATAATTAAATGTATTTTAAACAACGTTATTTTAGAATATAACATCTAATACCAAGCTATTATAATTATCATAATGATAATTCAGAAAAATTCAAATGGAGGCTAAATAGTAGACAAGCACAGAAGAGAAACTCTCTTGTTCCATTTGGTAAAATTCTTAAATTAATCAAAGAACTATCAGACTATCAACTATACAGGCACATAGTAACAAGGAGTGAATAAATAGCTTTTAATTTATCAAACAAAAATAGTAATAAAGCTTGTGATTAAGCAAGCTCCAGTCACTTATTTCATATACATTTCTCATGGCAATGTACATGTGTAAATGCACAGATGTACCAAGAGACTCACCAGGAGTGGCTGTCTGTAGTATGGACAGACTTTTGCCCCCAGGAGCCGCACAAAGGTCAAGCACCTTTTCTCCTTCCCTCACATCCAGGGACAGTACTGGGAGAAGTGAGGCAGCATTCAGGAGGTAGTACTGTTTTAGCCAGCCTGCACGGTGCCCTTGGGTTGGAAGACGCACTGGATCTCGGTGAATAAAACACTGCAGGGGAACATGTGCTCTATGGGACTGGGATTCAGGATGTACCTGTGGAAGGAGGCTTACATATCCTAGTGCTGTGAGGAACTGCTGGAGTTTTGTAATGTCACTGAAGCGATTAAGCAGGACACCATATTGCCAAGAGAGTGGATTCAGTAGCACATCCCTAGAGACATAAAACATTCATGTAGGGTTTGTAACCTCAAAGAACCATACCAAGATGTTCTGAGACTATTTATAAAACAGTGAAAAGCAAGCAATAAAAGGACAAAACTTTATTTGCCAATGCTTTTCGGTGCACACAGGCCTTCATCAGGGCTAAAGCTTTTATTCCTGATGAAAGCCTGTGTGCAGAAGCAGGTTGTAATGCCATGGTGCAGCAATGGTATCAGATAGTAGCATGGTACTAGAAACATACCATTTTACTAAATGAGTGTCATATTCATATATAATGAAATTTACAACGTACTTCAAATAATACCAAAATTCCAAAAGAAAAACATGTGGTTAGAGAAAACATGCTGAACACGAAGACTGCACAAATAATTTAGAATTAAAGCATTTTTAATGATTGACAGAATGTGATGGTTTTGAAAAAGCCCTATTAAATTAAACAATACCAACCTTGCACTTTGCCACTGCTCTCCAAGCTCTTCACTGTACTGTGCATCAAAATGTTGAAGTACAGACTTGCAAACCTGCCTCTGATGTTTAGATTTAGACTTAGCTGCAAGCTGATGAGAAAAGACTTAAAGTAAATGTTATGGTATAATCAGAGATTATTTAGCAGAGATGGGCCACTACTATGAAAATGAATGAGAGAAATGTGAACGCTCAACCTAGGATCTAAGCGCCCAATGTTAAATTGGTGTATGTATACATACATATACATATATATATATATATATATATATATATATATATATATATATATATATATACACATATACACACACACACACACACACACGTATGTATGCAGTATATATACAATATACATATATAGTGTATATATACTGCATATAATGTGTGTGTGTGTATATATATATATATATATATACACACACACACACACACATATACATTATATACATATATATATATATATATATTTTTTATTTTTTTTTTACTTTGATCAGTTCGGACAAGCTTATTTGTCGATGACCTGTACAGTCAAATTGCGGCTTAACTGCATAAAAAGAACAATAGTGCAACACAGGGCACACCATCGACAATTTTAACGTAGAAAAACACACCACACATGCTGAATAACTGACAAAGGATAAACATGACTAAAGAAAGTAAAACAAACCCTCGTGCTGTGTGTGCTCACTGGAAGAGTGACAGTGCGCGCACAGTGTTGCTGAGACGAGGAGAGCAGAAGACACTTAAACGACTTCAAAAAGAGAATGGAGATGCTGGAAAAACTCTTCCTGCAATAGAACTTCCGAGAAAACATTGACATTGGTGTGTTCACCGGTAAGGACCCGTTATTTTGGGTTATTTATTTATCTTCAATTGTGCGGTCCGTCTTACTGTATTCCCCGAGAAACGTGGGTCATCATATTAGTTCCGATTTTCTACAGCTGTGACTATATTTCGTAAAATACACTGCCTGGCCAAAAACAAAAAGAGCCGCCGTTTGGATTTAAATAAGCAGATATTTAAGAGCCTGACTGGATAATTATTGTTTCGGTAGGCAACAATTATTTTAACCCCAACGAATGCAGTGTGTAGATTCTCATTTCTTGACAACCATGTCAGAAGACGTATCCCGTGGTCATGGAAAAGATGTTACAGTGTTGAGGGGCAATGGCATATACATATATACACAACTGTGTATATATACATATATGACGCAGCCAGCTAGACACACGTACTTGTCTGCTGCAAGCTGCGTGTTGTTTTCCCAGTGTATCGTCTATTCATTATTATAGGTTGTTATAAAAATAATCTGTTAAAACATGTACAAAAGACTGCATAATCAAAATGTAATGCATGATATTTTGCCATGTGACGATTCGCTGCTGTACGAAAACCCTGGAGTTTACTCCATAAGGATCGGTTTTCTTTGGTCCCTTTATCAATAGTTTGTCTCAATCTGCATTAGCTGATTTTGCGCCTCCGAACCTCATGAGGGAAGAGAAACAAATGACAACTACACAGAGTGTATCAGTTCCTTCTCTTGCTTTTTTTTATTGTTCACACACATCTTTATATATCATTCAGTAAAGCAGTATAGGGCAGTATAATTTAGCAGAATAGTCTCTTACACGAAAGAGAAACAAGTAAGAAAAACAAAAACATGTTGTTCAGCAGTTTAAGTGTATATTAAAGTGTAATTACGATTTTTGAGGGGAGGAGGGTCAACCTGAATCGACTTTAAGAGAAACATTGTTGGTTTATTAACTCACATATTTATTTGTTTTTAATGACCTTGATAAATAAAAAATCTATAGTCAGTGACTGACATCAGACAGCCTATCAACATTGAGCAAGAGCAGGCTATATTAACGGTAAGATTAGTCTAAACCAATATTTTGTGTAGAAAGGAAATACTTTTGCTTTAAAATAGACATAAATTGGTACATTTTCTAACATTTTGTTTGTGCTAAACTTCATAAATTAAACAGTGTCCGAAATCGCTCCTGTACCCTCATATAGTGCACTATTTGAAGGGACATCCACTTTGTAGTGGTCTCTGAATCCATAGTGGACATTATCGATGGCACTCATTCAATCCCATAATGCACCGCAATAACGAGTGTACGACCAGACCAGACTCAGCTGCTAGTCACGCTGAATGAATTTCCGCATCTCGCCATAAGGTGGCGCCCACAGCAAACGCTAACTAACCAATAGTTTAGTCTATTTTCTATGCGAGCAGGTATGGATGATACACAGGCTTTCCGGTCCACTCAGTGTCCAAATTTACGTGTGCGTTTTCATTCACTCATTCAAGTGGACTATATTAGTGGATAAATGTAGGGATAAGAGGGTATAAAGGGCGATTTCATAACGTACAGTAACGGTATACTCACCTTGATTGTGAAATGAACTTGGTAACTATGTACAGAATAAAAAGTAGATTATATATACAGAGAACGTTATTATGGAACAAATTGTATAAGTTTTCTGAACAAAACAACAAATATAAGTTGGAAAAGCAGAACTGTAGTCTCCCTCAGTCAGTGGATGCCGTTAGTAACGGACGAAGTCTCGAGACATCAGGCTCGCGCAGTTCAAATTTCGCGCCACAGCCTGCTTGGATCGATTGACCAATCAGAATGGAATAACTTAACTTAAGGTGTTTCTTGCAACCCTGCTCATTGAATTAAGCCTTGCCACGTGAATGCAGCCAGATAATTGAGCAGTGCCTCGTTATGTGATTTGACAGTGTAATTTGTTATTTTTATAATCATAATATCTTAATATTTACCTGTTTTGATTTACACAGCATGGGGTTTTGTAGAAAATAAATAATTATGGACTAAAGTGTCTCTTTACATGGCTCAGTGGAATTATAGCATTCACCTGTCAAATCAAATCTGTTTTTCATGTGCATCATAATGGGATAATTAATGATTAACAGTTGGCAAGTCAAGTGAAACATACTTACCTGCCTCCTTTCTTCTTTTTACAAGAGATGTTTCGCTGCTGTTTCTTTGGCATTATTGTCGTTTGACCTCTGACTTCCAGATTTTTGTTGTGTCATTTCCATACATGCACCAATTCTGGCATTATAATTGTTGACCTTGTAGCCTATTATACTGATTTATTTTGTGTTTATCTCCCAGCACATTGGGGGAAAATGTACTAAATGCTCCATCACGTGGTTGGACCACTTCAAGGGATAGTTTACCAAAAATGAAAATTGTAATTTACTCACACACATGTTGTTCCATCATTGCATTAATCGGTCTGTTTTTTTGTGTTTTATGGCAGGAAAAAAAAAACTAATGTGTTCTGTATGAAATGAGGTTAAGTAAACTGCGAATTTCAGTTTAGGGTGAACTATTTATTTAAAAAATGTTAATACATAGCATGAACTTCACTCAGGAGTGATGTGCAAATACACATTAGTTGATGGGTCAGTAATTGAATTTGGTTATTGGCCCAATCCAATGTAAAGCTATTTAAATAATGGGTTAAGTTGGTCATTTTTGTGATTCAAGCTTTTTACAAGATACTACACACTACTGTTGCAAATTAATATGTGGATCATATCAAGTGTTAAATATATTGCAACCTTTTAAGAAGCCTGTTTGATACAGAAATTGTGTATCCTTTTCTAAATAAAGTGCCTTCATAAAGTTTAATGTGTGTGTGTGTGTTGTCTTTATCCAGAGGACCTCCACATAGCATAGGAATTTGACATGTCAGGCTCCCAAATTGTGGTTTGTCTTCTGTTGCAGAGGATTAAAAATGTAATGTCCAAATAATTAATAATCTGAGACTAAAGCAAACGGATACAAAACAAAGGATGCATGAAATATATTACTATTAACATTTTATTTCATATTTTGTCAAATGTAACTGTATTCCAGATGTACAACACTTGGACAACAAAAGCAAACATGCAATTTGTCTTGAGTTGCTACGTGAAAGGTGGTCAAATTACGGGCCTGGGACATTGCATTCTCATTGCCAGTAAGTCATACAACTGCACACAAAATTATGAATATATTACTCATCTGGAACGTTCTTGGTTATCTTGCAACATTAGGAGCCTGTAATGACAATTACGTTGTCTTTAATGGTAATGAAATTACGGGCCTGCGACGTTGTAGTTACGTTGCCGATAATTAATTAAATTACCAAAATATTACGAATATATTACGTAACTGGAACGTTCTTGGTTATCTTGCAACATTAACACCTCGTAATTACGACGTTGTGAATTGGTCATTTAATGGTAATGAAATTACGGTCCTGCGACGTTGTAGTTACGTTACCAGATAGTAAGTCATGAAATTACCAAAAAGTACGGAAAAATTACGTAACTGGTACGTCGTGTGTTAGCTGGGATGTCTCTTATAATCTTATCGCTCACAGCTTCCCATCTCAAATGTGAACAAAGGCGCATCTCTCTCTGTCTGTTCTTCCTTCAGGAGTTAGGCTGCGTCCCAATTCGCCTACTTATACTACGACCTAAAAGTATGTACTCTTTTTTTGAAGAAAATGTACATACTTTTGAGTGTGTAGCAAAAGAGTATGCACGTTCTGGGACACACTACGAAGACGTCATGCAATGGAAGAGAACGTGGTTGCCTATACGCACACCGCAACAGTTAAACAAACATTCTACATTCCATTCATTCTTATATGTCCAATGCAATGCAGTGCAATGCGCCAGTTAATGAGGCGCTCAGTGTCTTCATCGTACCCTACAAGATAAACACGGTAATTTTTTTGCACAACACAAATCCATTAATATTATGAGACAATAAAATATAACTTTAATTAGCGCTAAACGTTTAAGTTCTTACACTTAAAAACTGAGGGTGCATCTCCGCTGCCGCATCCGGCCGCCATGTTTGCAACATCTCAAAGCTCCTCCCTCCCGCACGCAATGGGTTGTGGGCAATATTAGCCGTTAGAGTGTGCATCGATCTGCACTTCGGATTCTGACCGGAAATAGTAGACCATCCGGGTATCTTTGGAACACTCATTTCAACATACTACGATTTGGGACGTACTAATTATTTCGAATACTATTTAGGACGGATAGTATGCGAATTGGGACGCAGCATTAGTAATCTTAGCAAGCACGCATCATTAATTTTAGAGACTGTCTGAACCGTCTATTTTCAAATCGCGGTTGGCTTAATAGCAGACGCCATAACCATCTAGTTTTTAATATGTGTGTTGAGTTTAAGTTCAGTTTTGATGACGCTGCATTCTGTTCCTTTTAGCTGCGCTCTGTCTAGCTGTTTGAAACACTCGCCTGCTGTATATGCCACAGATACACGCCTGGTGTGTGTCCACGTCTAAGTGTTCGCTCCTCTGTGGAAAGCCGCAAAACTCCGTATTGTTGTTCCTGTGATGATTCAAGAAGCGGAATCGGAGAGTCGGAATTTCCACCTTTCATCTGGGGAAAATGCAACGGAATGTCACATTATGTCAGACTTCTAACTTAGAAACTCGTGTGGAAATCTTCAACTCTCATTTAGTCGAGATGCAGGTGTGTGTTACCTCACCCAGGGCAGGTAGGTTTACAGGCAGTGGCAAACGTTCACTTTTATTGAATAATAACCATTTAATGAGTCAAGGTTCTTGTATGAAATGATGATAAAACATGTTTAACAAACGTTTTGCAGAGACAGGTGTTCAAAATACAGTTAATTACACTCTCTTTTGATTATTGTAAAGACAACATTGCAGCGTCGTATCAGTTTGTTTGCTGCGAGCCATCTCTGACAATCAATGTACTCAATATTAAATATAGCTGCAAGCAGCCATTACCGGGGCCAAGCGCAAAGATGATGACAAGACATGCCAACATGGCTGGAATGGTCAGACCAACTGCAGCAAGTAGCACTTAAAGAGATGTAAAGATGAATTTAGGCAAATGGATGAAAAATCATAAACATTAACTAAAAATATGATTTAATTGATTATCACTTTCGACAAATAGGTGGTGCAGTTGATGCAGTTTATGATTTTTGGACAAACCGTTCATAAGTTATAAACAAAAATAGCCATTTTTATTTATCTCCGGACCAGTAGGTGGCGCTGCACCGAAACGCAGCATGTAGCCTCATGTCATGCTTGTGATGACATGTACCAAGTTTGGTCTGAATACAATTAAGCGTTGCTTAGATACAGCCTTACGTTTGTTTTGCAAGTGCTACTTAAAATTTGTTTGTGCGTTTTTCGAGAACGGTTTGACGAATCAACTTGAATTCCAGAACTTTTTGTCGGCACTGCTTGAAGATGATCTGGTGCAATTTTGGTGAAAATCGGACAAGCCGTCTAGGACGAGTTCGCAAAAGTAGGTTTTTTGGACAATTCAAAATGGCGGACATATTTTTATGACGGAAAATGACGTCATAGGGTGCAATCGAATCGGCATGAGCTCAGGAATCAGAGGAAAAAAGAATTTTGTTGATAGGCCTTACGGTTCAAAAGTTATTAGCATAATATTTTTGAAAATTTGGACAGGTGATGGCGCTAGAGGGAATGAGTTAGAGACACCAAAATTGGTGTATTTGATGTTGGGACTGTCCTCTATCAGAATGTCAGACCGTTACAATTTTCCCGCATACGCTTCTATGGGCTGCCATAGACGCCCAGTCAGAAGAAGAATAACAATAATAACTAGGTGGCGCTGTTTCGAAACTTCTCTGGCTCCTTCAGGGCATCGTACTGATGACCCATAGCGAGTTTTGTAACAATTCATTCATGCGTTCAAAAAATACAACATTTTAGCACTTAATTCAAATTGGCCGACAGCCAAAATGGCCGATCTGAGAAAATTGGATATCAGTCGACTCGGCATGATGCCCTGAATGTAACGAGACCACTTTTATGATTTTTGGACAAACCGTTCAGAAGTTATAAACAAAAATAGCCATTTTTTGTATCTCCGGACCAGTAGGTGGCGCTGCGCTGAAACGCAGCATGTAGCCTCAGGTCATGCTTGTGATGACATGTACCAAGTTTGGTCTGAATACAATTAAGCGTTGCGGAGATACAGACTTACGTTTGTTTTTGCAAGCTCTACATAAAATTTGATTGTGCGTTTTTCGAAAACGGTTTGACGAATCAACTTGATTTCCATAACTTTTTGTCGGCACTGCTTGAAGATGATCTGGTGCAATTTTGGTGAAAATCAGACAAACCGTCTAGGACGAGTTTGCAAAAGTAGGTTTTTTGGACAATTCAAAATGGCGGAAAATTTTTTATGACGGAAAATGAAGTCATATGGTGCAATCGAAACGTCATGAGCTCAGGAATCAGAGGAAAAAAGAATTTTGTTGATAGCCCTTATGGTTCAAAAGTTATTAGCATAATATTTTTGAAACTTTGGACAGGTGGTGGCGCTACAGGGAATGAGTTAGAGACACCAAAATTGGTGTATTTGATGTTGGGACTGTCCTCCATCAGAATATCAAACCGTTACAAGTTTCCCGCATACGCTTCTATGGGCTGCCATAGACGCCCAGTCGGAAGAAGAAGAAGAATAATAATAATAAATATAGCTGCAAGCAGCCATTACCGGGGCCAAGCGCAAAGAAGATGACAAGACATGCCAACATGGCTGGAATGGTCAGACCAACTGCAGCAAGTAGCAATTAAAGACATGTAAAGATGAATTTAGGCAAATGGATGAAAAATCATATACATTAACTAAAAATATGATTTAATTATCACTTTTGACAAATAGGTGGTGCAGTTATGAAATGTATGTGGTGTGGTCAGAGTGAGGTGACAATGAGACATATAAAGTTTGGTGTCAATATATCAAGGCAATGCAGAGATAAAGCCTGAATGGTAATTTTGGCAGCATGCGCAAGCTTTGATCTGGCAGTTTACAAAAACAGTTTTGTCTATCGTCACAAAATCCATAAATTGTAGTTGGCATGTTCTGGAGATGATACGATTTGATTTTGGTGAAAACCATAACCCTAACAGTCTAGGAGGAGTTTGAAAAAGTAGGCATTGAATGAAAATCAAGATGGCGGACAGGAAGTTTGGCTGATTATGGGAAAAATGTTATCTGTGTTTTTGGCAAAACCCAAAGAATCAATTGAGAACAGTGTGATTACAATAGGTAAATTTATACAAATGTTATTAGCATTTTGGGACATTTAGTTATAACTTTTGACCAAAAGGTGGCGCTGTCTCAAAATATTTTGAGTACCTTCAGGACATGCTGCTGATGGCACATTCTGAGTTTCAAAATGTTACACCAATGCATTCGTTAAGTATAGCATTTTTATCACAATACTGTATTTAAGTCAATGGTAATTTCATGTTTTGTTCTTTTATAGCGCCACCAAGTGGCACAATACCACAATTTCCATATGTGTCCTCTGAGTGAGCTCATACATGTGTATGTCAATTTTGGTGAAAATATCTCAATTTGCTTCGGAGTTATAGACATTTATGTGAAAAAACAGGTCAAAAATAACTGACACGTGATTTTGATTGGATTTTACTACCCCTTACTATCAATATTTTGAGATTTGGGCATTGGCATGTTGCCAGCGACCTCTTTCCAAACATCTGATGGTGGTTTCGTCTCGATCGGACAAGCGGTTTCGAAGATATTCGCAAATGTTTTTTAAGCGCTAAATTACAACGCTGCACAAACCATATGCCGAAACCTGGCAAGTCTGGTATCGTTGGACTCGGCAAGGATTCAGGAATCTAATAATATGACTCCCGTGAAAATAAGTCAACCCCAGCCAGAGTTATAAGCATTTAAAAATGTAATTTTACCACTAGGTGGCGCTGTTTCGAAACTTCTCTGGCTCCTTCAGGGCATCCTACTGATGACCCATACCGAGTTTTGTAACAATTCATTCATGCGTTCAAAAAATACAGCATTTTAGCACTTAATTCAAATTGGCCGACAGCCAAAATGGCCGATCTGAGAAAATTGGATATCAGTCGACTCGGCATGATGCCCTGAATGTAACAAGACCACTTTTATGATTTTTGGACAAACCGTTCAGAAGTTATAAACAAAAATAGCTATTTTCTGTATCTCCGGACCAGTAGGTGGCGCTGCACCGAAACGCAGCATGTAGCCTCAGGTCATGCTTGTGATGACATGTACCAAGTTTGGTCTGAATACAATTAAGCGTTGCGGAGATACAGACTTACGTTTGTTTTTGCAAGCTCTACATAAAATTTGATTGTGCGTTTTTCGAAAACGGTTTGACGAATCAACTTGATTTCCATAACTTTTTGTTGGCACTGCTTGAAGATGATGTGGTGCAATTTTGGTGAAAATCGGACAAACCATCTAGGACGAGTTCGCAAAAGTAGGTTTTTTGGACAATTCAAAATGGCGGAAATTTTTTTATGACGGAAAATGACGTCATAGGGTGCAATCGAATCGTCATGAGCTCAGGAATCAGAGGAAAAAAGAATTTTGTTGATAGGCCTTACGGTTCAAAAGTTATTAGCATATATTTTTGAAAATTTGGACAGGTGGTGGCGCTAGCGGGAATGAGTTAGAGACACCAAAATTGGTCAATTTGATGTTGGGACTGTCCTCTATCAGAATATCAAACCGTTACAACTTTCCCACATACGCTTCTATGGGCTGCCATAGACGCCCAGTCGGAAGAAGAAGAAGAAATATAGCTGCAAGCAGCCATTACCGGGGCCAAGCGCAAAGATGATGACAAGACATGCCAACATGGCTGGAATGGTCAGACCAACTGCAGCAAGTAGCACTTAAAGACATGTAAAGATGAATTTAGGCAAATGGATGAAAAATCATAAACATTAACTAAAAATATGATTTAATTGATTATCACTTTCGACAAATAGGTGGTGCAGTTGATGCAGTTTATGATTTTTGGACAAACCGTTCATAAGTTATAAACAAAAATAGCCATTTTTATTTATCTCCGGACCAGTAGGTGGCGCTGCGCCGAAACGCAGCATGTAACCTCAGGTCATGCTTGTGATGACATGTACCAAGTTGGGTCTGAATACAATTAAGCTTTGCGGAGATACAGCCTTACGTTTGTTTTTGCAAGCGCTACGTAAAATTTGTTTGTGCGTTTATCAAAAATGGTTTGACGAATCAACTTGAATTCCATAACTTTTTGTCGGCACTGCTTGAAGATGATCTGGTGCAATTTTGGTGAAAATCGGACAAACCGTCTAGGACGAGTTTGCAAAAGTAGGTTTTTTGGACAATTCAAAATGGTGGAAAAATTTTAATGACGGAAAATGAAGTCATATGGTGCAATCGAAACGTCATGAGCTCAGGAATCAGAGGAAAAAAGAATTTTGTTGATAGGCCTTATGGTTCAAAAGTTATTAGCATAATATTTTTGAAACTTTGGACAGGTGGTGGCGCTACAGGGAATGAGTTAGAGACACCAAAATTGGTGTATTTGATGTTGGGACTGTCCTCCATCAGAATATCAAACCGTTACAAGTTTCCCGCATACGCTTCTATGGGCTGCCATAGACGCACAGTCGGAAGAAGAAAGAGAATAATAACTAGGTGGCGCTGTTTCCAAACCTGGCAAGTCTGGTATTGTTGGACTCTGCAAGTATTCAGGAGTCTAATAATATGACTCCCGTGAAAATAAGTCAACCCTAGCCAGAGTTATAAGCATTTGAAAATTTAATTTTACCACTAGGTGGCGCTGTTTCGAAACTTCTCTGGCTCCTTCAGGGCATCGTACTGATGACCCATACCGAGTTTTGTAACAATTCATTCATGCGTTCAAAAAATACAACATTTTAGCACTTAATTCAAATTGGCCAACAGCCAAAATGGCCGATCTGAGAAAATTGGATATCAGTCGACTCGGCATGATGCCCTGAATGTAACAAGACCACTTTTATGATTTTTGGACAAACCGTTCAGAAGTTATAAACAAAAATAGCTATTTTTTGTATCTCCGGACCAGTAGGTGGCGCTGCGCCGAAATGCAGCATGTAGCCTCAGGTCATGCTTGTGATGACATGTACCAAGTTTGGTCTGAATACAATTAAGCGTTGCGGAGACACAGACTTACGTTTGTTTTTGCAAGCTCTACGTAAAATTTGATTGTGCGTTTTTCGAGAACGGTTTGACGAATCAACTTGATTTCCATAACTTTTTGTTGGCACTGCTTGAAGATGATCTGGTGCAATTTTGGTGAAAATCGGACAAACCGTCTAGGACGAGTTCGCAAAAGTATGTTTTTTGGACAATTCAAAATGGCGGAAAATTTTTTATGACGGAAAATGACGTCATAGGGTGCAATCGAATCGTCATGAGCTCAGGAATCAGAGGAAAAAAGAATTTTGTTGATAGGCCTTACGGTTCAAAAGTTATTAGCATAATATTTTTGAAAATTTGGACAGGTGGTGGCGCTAGAGGGAATGAGTTAGAGACACCAAAATTGGTCAATTTGATGTTGGGACTGTCCTCTATCAGAATGTCAAACCGTTACAACTTCCCGCATACGCTTCTATGGGCTGCCATAGACGCCCAGTCGGAAGAAGAATAATAATAATAAATATAGCTGCAGAGCAGCCATTACCGGGGCCAAGCGCAAAGAAGATGACAAGACATGCCAACATGGCTGGAATGGTCAGACCAACTGCAGCAAGTAGCAATTTAAGACATGTAAAGATGAATTTAGGCAAATGGATGAAAAATCATACATTAACTAAAAATATGATTTAATTATCACTTTTGACAAATAGGTGGTGCAGTTATGAAATGTATGTGGTGTGGTCAGAGTGAGGTGACAATGAGACATATAAAGTTTGGTGTCAATATATCAAGGCAATGCAGAGATAAAGCCTGAATGGTAATTTTGGCAGCATGCGTAAGCTTTGATCTGGCAGTTTACAAAAACAGTTTTGTCTATCGTCACAAAATCCATAAATTGTAGTTGGCATGTTCTGGAGATGATACGATTTGATATTGGTGAAAACCATAACCCTAACAGTCTAGGAGGAGTTTGAAAAAGTAGGCATTGAATGAAAATCAAGATGCCGGACAGGAAGTTTGGCTGATTATGGGAAAAATGTTATCTATGTTTTTGGCAAAACCCAAAGAATCAATTGAGAACAGTGTGATTACAATAGGTAAATTTATACAAATGTTATTAGCATTTTGGGACATTTAGTTATAACTTTTGACCAAAAGGTGGCGCTGTCTCAAAATATTTTGAGTACCTTCAGGACATGCTGCTGATGGCACATTCTGAGTTTCAAAATGTTACACCAATGCATTCGTTAAGTATAGCATTTTTATCACAATACTGTATTTAAGTCAATGGTAATTTCATGTTTTGTTCTTTTATAGCGCCACCAAGTGGCACAATACCACAATTTCCATATGTGTCCTCTGAGTGAGCTCATACATGTGTATGTCAATTTTGGTGAAAAATCTCAATTTGCTTCGGAGTTATAGACATTTATGTGAAAAAACAGGTCAAAAATAACTGACACGTGATTTTGATTGGATTTTACTACCCCTTACTATCAATATTTTGAGATTTGGGCATTGGCATGTTGCCAGCGACCTCTTTCCAAACATCTGATGGTGGTTTCGTCTCGATCGGACAAGCGGTTTCAAAGATATTCGCAAATGTTTTTTAAGCGCTAAATTACAACGCTGCACAAACCATATGCCGAAACCTGGCAAGTCTGGTATCGTTGGACTCGGCAAGGATTCAGGAATCTAATAATATGACTCCCGTGAAAATAAGTCAACCCCAGCCAGAGTTATAAGCATTTAAAAATGTAATTTTACCACTAGGTGGCGCTGTTTCGAAACTTCTCTGGCTCCTTCAGGGCATCCTACTGATGACCCATACCGAGTTTTGTAACAATTCATTCATGCGTTCAAAAAATACAGCATTTTAGCACTTAATTCAAATTGGCCGACAGCCAAAATGGCCGATCTGAGAAAATTGGATATCAGTCGACTCGGCATGATGCCCTGAATGTAACAAGACCACTTTTATGATTTTTGGACAAACCGTTCAGAAGTTATAAACAAAAATAGCTATTTTCTGTATCTCCGGACCAGTAGGTGGCGCTGCGCCGAAACGCAGCATGTAGCCTCAGGTCATGCTTGTGATGACATGTACCAAGTTTGGTCTGAATACAATTAAGCGTTGCGGAGATACAGACTTACGTTTGTTTTTGCAAGCTCTACGTAAAATTTGATTGTGCGTTTTTCGAGAACGGTTTGACGAATCAACTTGATTTCCATAACTTTTTGTGGGCACTGCTTGAAGATGATGTGGTGCAATTTTGGTGAAAATCGGACAAACCGTCTAGGACGAGTTCGCAAAAGTATGTTTTTTGGACAATTCAAAATGGCGGAAAATTTTTTATGACGGAAAATGACGTCATAGGGTGCAATCGAATCGTCATGAGCTCAGGAATCAGAGGAAAAAAGAATTTTGTTGATAGGCCTTACGGTTCAAAAGTTATTAGCATAATATTTTTGAAACTTTGGACAGGTGGTGGCGCTAGAGGGAATGAGTTAGAGACACCAAAATTGGTCAATTTGATGTTGGGACTGTCCTCTATCAGAATGTCAAACCGTTACAACTTTCCCGCATACGCTTCTATGGGTTGCCATAGACGCCCAGTCGGAAGAAGAAGAATAATAATAAGAACCGGAACAGACACAATAGGTGCCTCCGCACCTTCGGTGCTTGGCCCCTAATAATAAATATAGCTGCAAAGCAGCCATTACCGGGGCCAAGCGCAAAGAAGATGACAAGACATGCCAACATGGCTGGAATGGTCAGACCAACTGCAGCAAGTAGCAATTTAAGACATGTAAAGATGAATTTAGGCAAATGGATGAAAAATCATACATTAACTAAAAATATGATTTAATTATCACTTTTGACAAATAGGTGGTGCAGTTATGAAATGTATGTGGTGTGGTCAGAGTGAGGTGACAATGAGACATATAAAGTTTGGTGTCAATATATCAAGGCAATGCAGAGATAAAGCCTGAATGGTAATTTTGGCAGCATGCGTAAGCTTTGATCTGGCAGTTTACAAAAACAGTTTTGTCTATCGTCACAAAATCCATAAATTGTAGTTGGCATGTTCTGGAGATGATACGATTTGATATTGGTGAAAACCATAACCCTAACAGTCTAGGAGGAGTTTGAAAAAGTAGGCATTGAATGAAAATCAAGATGCCGGACAGGAAGTTTGGCTGATTATGGGAAAAATGTTATCTATGTTTTTGGCAAAACCCAAAGAATCAATTGAGAACAGTGTGATTACAATAGGTAAATTTATACAAATGTTATTAGCATTTTGGGACATTTAGTTATAACTTTTGACCAAAAGGTGGCGCTGTCTCAAAATATTTTGAGTACCTTCAGGACATGCTGCTGATGGCACATTCTGAGTTTCAAAATGTTACACCAATGCATTCGTTAAGTATAGCATTTTTATCACAATACTGTATTTAAGTCAATGGTAATTTCATGTTTTGTTCTTTTATAGCGCCACCAAGTGGCACAATACCACAATTTCCATATGTGTCCTCTGAGTGAGCTCATACATGTGTATGTCAATTTTGGTGAAAATATCTCAATTTGCTTCGGAGTTATAGACATTTATGTGAAAAAACAGGTCAAAAATAACTGACACGTGATTTTGATTGGATTTTACTACCCCTTACTATCAATATTTTGAGATTTGGGCATTGGCATGTTGCCAGCGACCTCTTTCCAAACATCTGATGGTGGTTTCGTCTCGATCGGACAAGCGGTTTCGAAGATATTCGCAAATGTTTTTTAAGCGCTAAATTACAACGCTGCACAAACCATATGCCGAAACCTGGCAAGTCTGGTATCGTTGGACTCGGCAAGGATTCAGGAATCTAATAATATGACTCCCGTGAAAATAAGTCAACCCCAGCCAGAGTTATAAGCATTTAAAAATGTAATTTTACCACTAGGTGGCGCTGTTTCGAAACTTCTCTGGCTCCTTCAGGGCATCGTACTGATGACCCATACTGAGTTTTGTAACAATTCATTCATGCGTTCAAAAAATACAGTATTTTAGCACATAATTCAAAATGGCCGACAGCCAAAATGGCCGATCTGAGAAAATTGGATATCAGTTGACTCGGCATGATGCCCTGAATCTAACGAGACCACTTTTATGATTTTTGGACAAACTGTTCAGAAGTTAAAAACAAAAATATCCATTTTTTATATCTCCGGATCAGTAGGTGGCGCTGCGCCGAAACGCAGCATGTAGCCTCAGGTCATATTTGTGATAACATGTACCAAGTTTGGTCTGAATACAATTAAGCGTTGCGGAGATACAGCCTTACGTTTGTTTTTGCAAGCTCTACGTAAAATTTGATTGTGCGTTTTTCGAAAACGGTTTGACGAATCAACTTGATTTCCATAACTTTTTGTTGGCACTGCTTGAAGATGATCTGGTGCAATTTTGGTGAAAATTGGACAAACCGTCTAGGACGAGTTCGCAAAAGTAGGTTTTTTGGACAATTCAAAATGGCGGAAAATTTTTTATGACGGAAAATGACGTCATAGGGTGCAATCGAATCGTCATGAGCTCAGGAATCAGAGGAAAAAAGAATTTTGTTGATAGGCCTTACGGTTCAAAAGTTATTAGCATAATATTTTTGAAACTTTGGACAGGTGGTGGCGCAAGAGGGAATGAGTTAGAGACACCAAAATTGGTCAATTTGATGTTGGGACTGTCCTCTATCAGAATGTCAAACCGTTACAACTTTCCCGCATACGCTTCTATGGGCTGCCATAGACGCCCAGTCGGAAGAAGAAGAAGAAGAAGAAGAAGAATAAGAACCGGAACAGACACAATAGGTGCCTCCGCACCTTCGGTGCTTGGCCCCTAATAAGAACCGGAACAGACACAATAGGTGCCTCCGCACCTTCGGTGCTTGGCCCCTAATAAGAACCGGAACAGACACAATAGGTGCCTCCGCACCTTCGGTGCTTGGCCCCTAATAAGAACCGGAACAGACACAATAGGTGCCTCCGCACCTTCGGTGCTTGGCCCCTAATAATAAGAACCGGAACAGACACAATAGGTGCCTCCGCACCTTCGGTGCTTGGCCCCTAATAATAATAAGAACCGGAACAGACACAATAGGTGCCTCCGCACCTTCGGTGCTTGGCCCCTAATAATAATAAGAACCGGAACAGACACAATAGGTGCCTCCGCACCTTCGGTGCTTGGCCCCTAATAATAATAAGAACCGGAACAGACACAATAGGTGCCTCCGCACCTTCGGTGCTTGGCCCCTAATAATAATAAGAACCGGAACAGACACAATAGGTGCCTCCGCACCTTCGGTGCTTGGCCCCTAATAATAAGAACCGGAACAAACACAATAGGTGCCTCCGCACCTTCGGTGCTTGGCCCCTAATAAGAACCGGAACAGACACAATAGGTGCCTCCGCACCTTCGGTGCTTGGCCCCTAATAAGAACCGGAACAGATACAATAGGTGCCTCCGCACCTTCGGTGCTTGGCCCCTAATAATAATAAGAACCGGAACAGACACAATAGGTGCCTCCGCACCTTCGGTGCTTGGCCCCTAATAAATAAGCTCCCTCTTTGAAACGTGTGTTCAGTTGTCAGGTAATTGTCACTGAATTTCGAATTAAGTGAAAAGTCACATGCATGATCACCTGTCACGATCACTGTTGTCTGGCCTGTGTTTCTCCTCTGTCATCTTCTCTCCGTGGACTACACTTCCCATAATTCCCTGCTCTCATCGACCCAGTCCCTGTCCTGTGGCCTCCTCCCCGTCCTGTGGCTGCCTCCCAGGCCTCCTGACCCAGTCCCTGTCCTGTGGCGTCCTCCCAGGCCCCCTGACCCGGTCCCCGTCCTATGGCCGCCTCCCAGGCCTCCTGATCCTCTCCCTGGCCACCTCCCATGCCTCTTGATCCTGGCCGTCCGCCTGATCTACTCTGGTACCCTTGGTCTCCTGGCCGCCCGCCTGATCTGCTCCCGGACCTTGCCTTGTTCCACCACTCTCCTTGCCCCTTGTGCCCCCTTGGACTGCCTGTTTGCCCATTGTGCCCCCATGGACTGCCTGAATCCGATCCTTAGAGGGGAGGGGGAGCTATGTCACGATCCACTGTTGTCTGGCCTGTGTTTCTCCTCTGTCATCTGCAGTACAATTTTAAACTTTGAAATAATTGTAACAAATGTGAACACTCACAAAAATATTACATAAGTATGAATATATACATTTTATATCTGGATATCAGATAAAAGAAACATGCTAAGCACAGGTTATATTGAGGTTAATATCTCATTACTTAAATGCAAGTACAAGTCTATTGCTTAATTGGTGTCCTTTGGAAGATCAAAGCGTGTCTCAGCCATGACAGTAATGTCATAGACAGTAATGTCTTTGTATTGAAGGCCAAGTTTAAAATATATCTCTATAAATACATGCGCATCCATGCTCTCAGTATCTTTGAGTAAATGAATGATGGCAATCGGAAAAGAGCTAAACACACACACCGGAATCGGTAACGCGTGCGCACGAGAAAGTTGCTATTATTTTTTTTGCACAGGTCACTTCACGGGCTCCGTAATATTCTGAGTGACCCGTTACATCTTTTGTTTTTACATTAAACGCTGCACTTATATCCTCATCCCTCGTCTGCCTCGTTACATCACCATTGATCATCGTTTTCATGATCGATCATTGCTGCCATGTTCGAGTACCAGTGCCTTCCCTACACCTGACACATTTTGCAATAGGCAGGGTTTCCATGATCTTTCCAGTCGATGATTACTGGATGAGGTTTAAATAAAAAAATCGAGAAATATTTTAAAACTGAGCATAACTTCACATTTTTAGATTGATATATATTAACTCTCCGTGATTTTACAGATTTTGTTGAATTCCAAATCTGTAAAATCATGGAGAGTCAATTTTATATATAATTTATTTATTTATTTTTTTTAATTCCTGATATTTCCAGATGATCTTGGGAGCACTATGTTTTAAGTGATGAGAACAATTGTGTAGTTAGACCAATTAAACTTGTTGCTTAAACATTAAAACATGATATTTAAAGGTGCTATATTTAAGATTGACAACAAGCTATTAAAATGGGTCCGACTGCAGTCCGAATTCAAAATATTGGAGAATTGTCTGCCCCTTCCCAGACTCGAAGATCATGTGGGTTGCTTTGTTATCGGAGAAGCCAGTAGTTCAACTTAGCATGTTTCCTAATTGTCGAATGACACAGTATGGTCATTTTATGATTTAGTACATTAAAAATATTACATATAGCATCTTTAATTAAACTGTTAAATGCATAGAGACCGAGATAGTGGTTTGTAGAACAAAACACATACATATAACTCAAATTAGAAAGTAATTCAGGAGTAATTACTACATAACAGAGTAAAAATATATTTTTTTAATTTGACATTCATGTTAAATGTAAACTGGGTAAAAAAGGCGCATGTATTTAAAGCAGAGCAAACTGTATGATGCACAGAACTTCAGGAGTTATCAACTGAATATAACTGTTGCCAAATAAGTATGTAGGTGTTAAATAGAAAAAGAAACATGTAAACTGATCATATGTGTAAACAAATATGAAGTATATAAATAGCATTAGCTTGGAACATCAAATAAATATGAAAACAGTGTGTAAGGTTTGTGATGTCATTATACATTAAAATATAGATAAGTTGTGCGTTATAGTAGAGACAACTGGAATGTCTTAAAACGAATAGTTGACCTTGCATTGTATGGACCTACAGAGCTGTTATCTTCTAAATATCTTTGTGTTCTGCTGAAGAAAGTAATACACTTCTGAGATAGCATGATGATGAGTAAATTATGAGAGAATTTTCATTTTTGTGAGAACTATTTCTTTAGCATCTTTAAATGTGCAAGATAGGAAATTGCCCACTTACCTTTCTAAATATGTTTTTTTTTGTATTGTCACTAATAAAGAATAATGTACTGTACTATTTTAGAGATTAAAATGCTGGTTCAAATTGTGCTGCTCAAAAAAAAGCTTGTACTATCTTCAAAACATTAGACATTATGACCCATATACAAACGTTCAATCAGAGTGTTAGTTGCTGGTGCTATTTGAGAGTATGAATCTCATACAGCGTAGTGTATAGACCATCTGATATTTTCAAGTCAAGTTGTGTCACAATCAACTGCACAAGATATATGCACAACAGCTAAATAGACACAACAGCATGCGAACCATAAAAACATGGAGACATGTTTGTACAATTTCAACTTAATTTAACACTATGCATATTCTTCAATTGCTCTTAAAAATATAGCTTTGGAACGTTTTTTCCACAAAAGATAGTCTACGTTTTAAATGTGTTAATACTGATGTGTAACATTTATTGAAAACAAATACAAAAAGGCTCTAAAGACTACCAGGGAAAAAAGTCTAAACTGAAATAGTGAACTGTTCTCCATGTAAGAAAATGACCTGAACATTCTATACAAAGCATGTCCATGGACCATGTGTCCCACCAATCAATCACTGCTCCGTAGAGCTTGTGGTTGTCCATCTCATTTTCTTAAACACTGGCCAGGGAACACAGCTTCTGCTGACCATCAGTCATTGGTTGCTCAAGTAATGTGATCCATCTGGGTTTTCTGACTGGGTATCAGATCCTCACTTATGGGCAATTACATCTGCGTTGATTGCTACAATGCCCGTGCTTGAAGATAAGAACAAAACAAGATTTTGATTGGTTGGGACCATTAAGAATTGCAAGCCAGTGCAGGGGAAGGGTGTTAGGAAATTACATCATGAGTATCGCTGTTCGGCCTCTGTCTAATTGCTACAGGTGGGAGGGGTTTGCCATAGAAATCTGCCAATGAAACAGAGTCACGAAAAAATACATATTTAGGTCAGCAATGTCCAATTTTCCATAGCTACATCAATAAACAAGGGTTAAATAATTTCCATTGACTACATGGATAAACTACATGATTAAACTCATAGGCCAAAGTGAACAATACATGCAGCATTAAAAATTTCCAGCCTGTGAGTACAAGGAAAACAAATAATAAACTTTAGTCAGAGCACAGGAATTGATGCGTTAAGATGACTGTTAGTAGCGTTTGTTAGGCACAATATCAAGGTGGACAGCTGTAGGATATTTGTTGGCTGATGACAGATGACTTAACTGGAAGAATGGGGTTTAAGCTTGCTGTGTAGATGGAGAGAAAACAACGCTTTAAAGACAGAACGATGGGAGATTGTTGCATGGTTAGAAAACAGAATGGGACAAAATAATGTTAATGATGTGGTCGACATGCTGGGGTCAGACTACACGCAATGACATTAAACCGACAATTACCAGAAGGTCTTGTATCACCAAGAGGCTCAAGTTTGGGGAGCCTAGAAACTTTAGGAGTAGCCCATCCAACTAAAAGAAAAAGTTAAAGAATTAGCTGTTTGAGTCATTAATTTGAAGCAACAAAATGGAGAGCTTTGACAAAACGGTAGTTATAAATTGAAACATTTTGCACACAACATTCAATTTTGAAAATAAATGTCAGCTAATGAAGGCAAAGAACAAGTGTGTAAAAGAGTTTATCTGACATCCCAGAAGCCTGTTCAACAACCAATTTACACTAAAATGGATTTGTGGATAGATTCATATTTCATGACTGAGAAACATCGGTAAAAAATGTTTTTTTACCTGGCAAGGAAGGAGGAGGGGGGCTTTCGGGTGTTGTTTCATCCGCCCTAAGAGGGTCAACTCTGTGCTTGCGTTTCAGTCGTAATTTCCTTGTTTTCTTTTTAGACTGGTCCACGACTCCTGATTAAAGGTGACAGAAACATTTTCACTGAAGAGGCACTACAATACCCACAGGTTCTCCAGCATGCTCTAATGCTTCATTTGCTTAATTTGATAATTTACTCAACCTCAAACACGTATGACTTTGTTTATTCTATGTAACACAAAAGCACCAATTCTAAATGAAAACTTTAACACCTCATTACTCTGAGAGTAGTAAAACCCAGAGTTCCCAGTTTATTCATAGGCTCTGCTTAAAGAATAAGAGGTCCTACCTGATTCTGTGCTCTCTGGGGTCTGTCTCTCACTCTCTTCATCCTCCTCTTCTTCCTCTTCCTCCTCATCTTGGAGGGCTGTCTGTTCTTGTGCACTGCCCTGCTGACCAACCCCTCTCTGCATGTCTTCCTCCCTTTTCAGCCTGTCTTCATTCTGAATATTTTCATGTAAATTAAGGATTGGCATCTTAACATCCAACAATACATAAAAATGTAAATGTTGACTTTTTGATAACCAACCTCAGAAACAACACTGCTTATTGGCTGGAATGGGTTGGCCATGTTGAACTCTTCTAGCTCCTCCTCTTTGACAGTCCTCCCCTCTCGCTCCTGATTGTCTCTGTAAGTGTGCAACATCTGCATTAAACCCTTTTTTGCATTCTGAATCCTACACAATAATAACTTTACCATGATAAAAAAATATTATTTTGCATCTGATTACTGATCTGCTGTTGATTTAAATGGACCCCTTTTAAAATCTGCACATGATAGTGGCCACCATCTTAGATTATAATGTTTATACAGTTTAAACTTTTTACATCCTCCAAACTTGATCTCATTTTCCCAGACAATGGCTCAAAATAATCTCCAGACCGAGCCGCACAGAATTGATAAAATGTATTTTTGTGCCTTTGCATCGCAAAGTAAAGGAGGTCGACCATCGTAAAAATGGATGGGAGGTTATATCTCGGAACAGTTTGTAGTATTGAAATGAAAATTGATATACCATGATCTGAGTGTGCATGCATAGTTTGGAGACAGAGCTACCAATGAATCAAAAATGAAAAATATATATTTTTGCCTGTGACTTTTGAAACGTATGTCTTTGGTGCCTGTGGATTCTGTGGGTCATGAGGATTCCAATGATACCAAATTCTCCCATATTAACCATACTGCCTCTGTCATAATTAATTTGATTAAAAAGTGATATCTTTTGAATAAATTGTCTGATTTAAAAGAAAATTGTTATGCTTCATCGACATACAACATCGACATATACATATAAATACATTATATAGATAGATAGATAGATAGATAGATAGATAGATAGATAGATAGATAGATGGTTGAAGTCCAAAGTTTAAATAGAGCTTAGCCAAATACACTTTTTTTCCCCCAATTCCTGGCATTCAATCATAGAAAACATTCCCTGACTTAGGACAGTTAGGATCACTACTTCATTTTAAGAATGTTAAATGTAATAATAATATTAGAGAGAATTATTTATTTCAGCTTTTATTTCTTTTATCAGATTGTTAGTATGTGGTAGTATTGCCTTTAAATTGTTAAATTTGGGTCAAACCTTTTGGGTAGCCTTCCACAAGCTTCTCACAATAAATTGCTCAAATTTTGGCCCATTCCTCCAGACAGAACTGGGGTAACTGAGACAGGTTTGTAGGCCTCCTTGCTCGTGCACACTTTTTCAGTTCTGCCCACAAATTTGCTATCGGATTATGGTAAGGGCTTTGTGATAGCCACTCCAATATCTTAACTTTGTTGTCCTTAAGTCATTTTGGCAAAACTTTGGAGGTATGCTTGGGATTATTATCTGTTCACAGAGTAAACGCAACAACGTATCTGATTTGCAACACACACACAGCCACAGCTGTGCTCACTCAAGGTGATTTTATTCATTAAACAACCAATCACAAATGTACACACCCCCATTATTCATCACGTGTTATTTCATTCATTTCATACATAAATATCAATCAATAATAAAAAAAAAACATAATGCACATTGAGAGCACACGGTTAACACCCCCACTTGCTCTCACATTGTTAACATAGAACGCATCATTTTCCAAAAATAAATGCATCAAACTTCATCATCTTACACTTGGTTGCAGGCTTTGTCAACACATCTGCTACCATCTCATTAGTGGGACAATACACTAATGTAATGTCACCATTATTTACAGAAGACCTAATAAAATGGTACTTGATGTCTACATGTTTGCATCTTTGCCTGCTCACAGGATTTTTTGCTAAGCGATTGTACCTTGGTTATCTTCATATACTTTAGGTTGCGAGTATTGACATGTATCAAGATTTTTCAACAGTTGTTTAAGATAGAGACACTCCTGTATGGTTGTGGCTAGGGCTATATACTCTGCCTCACAGGTGGACAGTGCGACAGTTGGCTGTTTCTTTGTTTTCCATGAAATCAAAGCACCACATTCAGTTAAACTTACACAATAGCCAGTTGTACTACGTCTGTCATTACTAGCTGCCCAGTCTGCATCACTGTATGCTCTTATTCCCAGTGTCTCATTACATTTTCTGTAACACAGTTCTTTGTCAATTGTACCTTTAAGATACCTTAGTACCTGTTTAACTGTGGACCATTGCTCAACAGTTGGTTCTGTGAAATATTGTGACAGTTTGCTTACAACAAATCTTATATCAGCTCTAGATGGTCAAATAGATGAGGCTTCCCACTGCCTCTCTATATTTTTTCACATCAATCATCTTTTCGGCATCATTATTATAGTCAAGTTTTTGTTCACAAGGAGTCGATCTCGGTTTGCAATCCTGCATGTTAAACCTTTGCAATATTTTTGTCACATATTTTGCTTGTGACATTCTCACACAGTTGTCACTCTGGTTAAAATCAACACCTAAAATATGCCTTAATTTGCCCAAGTCTTTCATTTGGAATCTTTCAGTAAGCATGTCCTTCACACATCTAAGAACATTTTCATCACTTGCCACAATCAACAAATCATCAACCCATATTACAATGATTACTTTTTCATTAGCTGTTTCCCATGTATACACACAATAGTCAGCTTGATTCTGCACAAAGTGGTTTCTGGTCAAGTACTCATGTAGTACCTTGTTCCAGTTTCTGCCCGATTGTTTTAACCCATACAATGACCTTTCCAATCTACAAACCAATTTTTCATTTGTTCCAGATTTTACTTCATAACCCTCTGGTTGTTCTATGTAAATTTCGTGATCTATTGGTGCGTTCAGATAGGCAGTTTTTACATCCATGTGGTGCAAAATCAAGTTTTCTTGTACTGCTTTTTGTATTATCACTCGGATACTTGTCAAGTTAGCTGTAGGGGAAAAAGTCTCTTCATAATCAACACCTCTCTTCTGACTGTATCCTTTGGCTACATAACGTGCTTTGCACTTTTTAGATCCATCTATGTTATTCTTAATCGCATAAACCCATCTGCCCCCCACTGCTTTCTTACCCTCAGGCAAACTACTTAGGGTAAATGTGTGATTTTCTCTAAGTGATTGCATCTCCACATCCATTGCAGTGACCCACTCATTAGATCTGTCCGAGGTTACAGCTTCTGTAAAAGTTACAGGTATATTACATGTCACTCTATAACAGTAATCTATGTTGATCTGCACCTGATCAGTTTCCTCATCAGACGCCTTTTGAGAAACATAGTCATGTAAATAACTTGGCTTCATCCTCACTCTAGAAGGGTATCTTGGAGGCTCAGGCATAGCTTCAACTGATTGGGTCTGAGGACTACTACTCTGCTCCTCCTCTTTGACTGAAACCTGGTCTTTTGCTAGACTTGAATTTACATCCTGCCTAGTTCTATTGACTTTCTGTTTCAGAACATCATCATCATCATCATCATCATCATCAATGGTAGTCTGAGTCTGTTGCTCAACACAGGTCTTAGAAAGAAACTTAACTAACCTGTGCTTTTGCACTTTCCTGCTGTCAGGGAAATAGACAATGTATGCTGGACTGCTTTTATCATAACCAATAAAAACACCCTTTTCACTTCTTGGATCCAGCTTTCTTTTATCTTGTTTATAAGCAAAACACTCTGAACCAATTTTTTTTTATCCTAGCAAGATTGGGCCGTCTCCCTGTTAGCATCTGAACTGGTGTAAGTTTGGTGCGTTTGTTAAAGCACCTGTTCCTGATTATGGCTGCGGTCTGCACTGCATAAGGCCATACATTTTTAGGTAACTCACTCTCTATCAGCATGCATCGTGCCATGTCAAAAAGTGTACGCCAATTTCGTTCTGCTGTACCATTTTGGTGGGGAGAATATGGTGCAGAAGTCTCGTGTCTAATACCATTCTTAACCAACAGAGTTTTGTATTGCTTTGCAGTAAACTCGGTGCCATTATCAGATCGAAGACGCTGAATTTTACCATATGGGGCCATATCGGCAAGAAACCTCTCCGTTGCTTGTAGTGTGTCACTTTTACTTTTAAGACTATATACATACACGGCACTAGTATAATCATCAGTAAATGACAAAACATATTTATATCCCTCTCTGGACTCTGGGTTAATTGGACCGGCCAAATCTGTGTGCACTAGCTCTAGAGGCTTTTTAGCTCTTACATCAGGCTTTCTGTTTCTGGTTTGTGTAAACTTGCCTCGGGTGCACACTTCACAAGTTATAGGTTTGTTTGATGAACCTTCAATTTTCATACCATCAACAACACCTTCTAATCTTTGCACATCATCAAAATTACAGTGTCCCAGTATCTCATGCCATGTTTTTAAATCATAACATCCATTCACTTGGTCATCACATCCATCAGATACTGTATGCAAATAATATAATCTATCATGTAAATGAATGGGAAATTTTGTACCGTCTTTGTGCACCAGAATATCTTCACCTTTCCTATACGTCACGCTTGCTCCACTGGAAGCCGCTGCTTGCACCGAAAATATGTCCTGTCGGTATGAGGGAATGTACAGCGCCCGTCTCAGCATTGTTTTTAGGTGGCGTCCTCGAATGTCCACCAAGCATACCTCAGCGTCCCCTCTGCGCTCTGCTACTCCCATACACCTTGTGCCATCAGCTAGCTCCATGTAATGAGTCCCTGCCTGGAACTCATCATCGAACCTTTTGAACTTGGAGATGTCGGTGACGATATGCGAGGTTGCCCCGCAGTCGACCATCAGGCCCCTCACGTCGACACCCTGGTTGTTTGGCTGAAATCCTGCCTCTCCATCGGTCACCCTGAAAACATACTCGTCGGTCGCTTCCTCGGTGGCCCTCCATGTTGCGTCTTGGCGCCGTCTCCTCCTGCAGGTTACGTTGCGATGAGTATTACTCTTGCAGTGGCTGCACCACAGTTTGTGCCGGCAAGCGCGGGCAATGTGTCCTTTCAGACCGCATCTGTAGCACACCACATCCGCTGCAGCCCGTTCAATTGAGCCAGCACTGGTGGGTCTCGCAGGCCACTGTTTTGTCTGCACAGCCATTACATTATCCTCTACAGCTGGAGCACGCATCTTTTCGATGTCCTAGTAGCTCCGAAGCTTTATTTTAAATTCAGCAAACGTTATCCTGTCATCCGATTGCGTTCTATGGATGGCAAACTGTTTAAAAGTCTCAGGAAGCCCCTTTAGAAACATAGCCACCAGCAGTCCGTCACTCAAAGTCTCTCCAGCATTTCGTAAAGCCGTGATAGCAGTTTCAGCACGAATAACATATTCAGTCACACTCTCATAGTGGCTTACTCATGGCTCTACTAAAACAAGCGCTTGACTTCCTGACGTTCTGGGCCCATAACCTGTTCACAGAGTAAACGCAACAACGTATCTGACTTGCAACACACACACAGCCACAGCTGTGCTCACTCAAGGTGATTTTATTCATTAAACAACCAATCACAAATGTACACACCCCCATTATTCATCACGTGTTATTTCATTCATTTCATACATAAATATCAATCAATAATAAAAAAAAAACATAATGCACATTGAGAGCACACGGTTAACATTATCCATTCGGAAGACCCATTTGTGACCGAGCTTTAACTTCCTGGCTGATTTCTTGAGATGTTGCTTCAATATATCCACACAATTTTATATCGATATAGGGCTCGTTTTACTGTGGATATAGATACTTGTCTACCTGTTCTTTGCTTTTGTTATTGATTTGCACTTTTCACACCAAACTACTTTCATCTCTAGGAGACAGAATGCATCTCCTTCCTGAGTGGTATGATGGCTGCGTGGTCCCATGGTGTTTATATTTGCGTAATATTCTTTGTACAGATGAACAAATGTGCAATCAGGAATTTGGAAATTGCTCCCAAAGATAAGCCAGACTTGTGGAGGTCCACAATTGTTCCCCGTCTGTCGCTCAATTCGAGCACCGAATATGCCTCTGTTCTATGAAAAAAGGCCAATGAGAAGTTGGCAGACAGTATTTGCATACCCCGCCCCCGGACATACGGGTATAAAAGCGGGGAAATGCGTTGAGTTCATTCAGAAAGTTTCTTCGGAGTCGATGGTTGTACTGCAGCAAGCTGCGAGTTATACACCCGTTCCTGTTCCTCTGACGCTCTCTGCTTTTGGATCTACGGCGCACTACAGCGGCTTTCTCCTTCCTTGCACGGCAGTGCAGTTTGTCCCTGGGCGCTTCGACAGTGCTGAGCATATTAAAAGAGTGATATTTCTTTTAAAAGAGTGTTTTTCAGGACGCGTCTTATAAAGATGCCATTCTGCCCTGTGTAGTTCATGGATGCGGTAGAGTGCTCTCTGCTTCAGACGGCCACAGGCGTTGTCTCATGTGTCTGGGCAGCGATCACACCGAGGCAGCGTTTGTGGATGGTTCATGCTCTCACTGCGAGGGCATGACCATGGCAACGTTGTGGTCGCGGCTCGCTTTCAATAGAAAGCACGCCACTCCAGCTGCCCCCCACATTTCTCCTTCCCACGGGATTGAGGATGATGCGGCTGGCGATGGAGGCGATCTGGGGATGGCAGCGGGTGCAGCTCCGCCGGGTACGCCCCCTCGGACCACCCGCCCCCAGCACGCTCGTTGACTGTCCGTGCTCGAGGCAATAGTGGCTCGCCTCACAGCCAGCCTGCTTATCCTCTGGAGCTCGAAGTGGATGAGCTCGCTGCTGCATTGGAGAGCGCGTCGTCTGATGTGGATGACTCTCCTGAGCTGCCGCCTTCGGGCCAGCACGCCCAGGGTGAAGCTGTCGCTCAGATGCCCGACATGCTTTCCAGGGCCGCTGCCAACGTGGGCTTGGACTGGAACCATCCGTCCTCCCCACAACCATCGTGGTTGGATGACTGGTTCCTGGGGTCCAGGCGCCGCTCACAGCCTCACACACCACCCCCCCCCCAGGTCACATTTTTCTCGGAGGTGCATGATGAGCTGACGTCATCGTGGAGAGCACCCCTCTCCACTAGTCACAAAGCCACTCGCTTATCTGCGCTCGCTACCCTCGATGGTGGAGCGGCCCATGGGTACACTGCGATTCCCCAGGTTGATAGAGCTGTTGCGCTCCACTTATGCCCCGGAAACCCTACCACCTGGCGGTGTCGCCCTGTGCTCCCCTCCAAGGCCTGTATGATAACATCCTTGCTGACCGCGAAAGCTTACAGCCCTGCACGCCATGGCCCTCCTGTAAGTCCACCAGGCCAAGGCGCTCAAAGATCTGCACGGGGGTAGCTCTGAACCCGATGTGCTGCAGGAAATGCGCTCAGCGACCGACCTCACCCTTAGAGCCACGAAGGTCACAGCCCAGTCACTCAGGCAGGCGATGGTCACGCTCTTGGTCCAGGAACGTCATCTGTGGCTGAACATGGTCGAGATGCAGGAGACCGACAAAGCTCGCTTTCTCAACGCCCCTGTCTCCCAGTTTAGCCTCTTCGGCAACACTGTCGAGGACTTCGCCCAGCAGTTCTCCGTGGTGAAGCAGACAGAGGCCATATCTCATATCCTGCCCCGCCACAAGGCTGCCGCCATGGGCCATGCCCCATCTGCTCGCCGAGGGCGTCCTCCTGCGGCTAAGAAAAACCCTGCTCCGCCTCAAGCCCCCCCCCCACGGGGCTGCCTTACCCACATTCTCAATAACAGAGCTATTTCCATTGTCTCTGGGTCACTTGGCCCGCAAATGCCATTCTCATGGCACCCTGCCGCCAGATCTCTACAGTCCTAGCAGGCTGGACGCGGACCCCCTGCCTTCAGCCCCACGACTGTCCCCCAGCCGGCCGGTTAAGACGAGTCTAGAGGACGTCTACACCGGACCTCCTCCTCAGTCACTAACCCACCCCCCTGCCTGGTGTGCGGAGCAAGGTAAGTGCTCCGAGTCTTTACTCAGCACTAGAGCCTCGGGACGCGTCTTCGCCTCCCGACGCTGTACTACCTGCTCTGCCCCGCCGCGAAGCCCCGCCGGGTACATAAAAAATAACCGTCCCTTGGTGCCCCTAGCGCGGGAGTTTGGATGCGTGGCTTTCACTTCCCAATGCTGGCTGGCCCGGACCATTTGACTCAGTTACGCAATTCATTTTGCCAGGCCCCCGCCCCCCTTCACGGGCGTCCGCTTTACTGCAGTATACGGCGAACATGCCAAATCCCCGCACGCGGAAATCGTTGCTCTTTAACTCAAACGCGATAGAGCCCGTCCCTCCAACTGAAACGAAGATGGGTTTCTACGGCCCTTTGTTGTACCCAAGAAAGGCGGCGGCTTACGACCAATCTTGGACCTGCGAGTTTTCAATCGGGCTTTGCTCAAACTCCCGTTCAAAATGTTCACGCAAAAACACATCTTAACCTGCGTCTGGCATCTAGATTGTTTCACAGCGGTAGACCTGAAGGACGTGCACTTCCACGTCTCAATTCTGTCTCGACACAGACCTTTTCTATGGTTCGCGTTCAACGGCCAGTCGTATCAGTACAAAGTCCTCCCCTTCGGCATGTCTCTGTGTCCTCGCGTCTTCACGAAAGTTGCAGAGGCAGCTCTTGCCCTGCTCCGAGAACCCGGCATCCGCATACTCAATTACCTCGACGACTGGCTTATTCTGGCCCACTCACAAGAGTTACTGTGCGCTCAGAGACCAGGTGCTCAGGCACCTCAGCCGCTTGGGGCTTCGGGTCAACTGGGAAAAGAGCAAACTCGCCCCAGTTCAGAGCATCTCTTTTCTCGGCATGGAGTTAGACTCTGTCTCAGTGTCAGCACATCTCACCAATGAGCGTGCGCAGTCAGTGCTGAGATGCCTTGCCACTCTCAGGCCAGGCACATCGGTCCCTTTAAAACTTTTCCAGAGTCTCCTGGGGCATAGGTCATCCTCCGCGGCGGTTGCGCCGCTAGGGTTGATGCATATGAGACCGCTTCAGCACTGCTTCAGACCCGAGTCCCGAAATGAGCATGGTGCCGCGGCTTGCACCATGTGACGATCACCCCCGCCTGCCACCAAAAATTCAAACCCTGGACAGACCTCTGTTTTCTACAGGCAGGAGTACCCTTGCAGCAGGTGTCCCGATGCATTCTGGTCACGACCAATGCCTCCAGATTGCGTTGGGGTGCCATGTGCAATGGGCACGCAGCCGCGGTCTGTTAGAAAGGGGCACCGCTGTGCTGGCACATCAATTGCCTAGAGTTGCTGACTGTTTTATTTGTCCTGCGGAAGTTCCTCCCGTTAGTTCGGGACAAACATGTCCTAGTCAGGTCAGACAGCACCACCGTGATACATAAATCACCATAATGTCACGACTCGTCTGTTGTCTCCTCCTATGGAGCCAGCAGCGACTCAAGTTGTCAGCGACTCGATCCAGCTGATTTGGAAACGATTCGGCAAGGCCCAGGTAGACCTGTTTGCCTCCCGAGACCTCCCACTGCCAGCTCTGGTATGCCCGAACAGAGGTTCCCCTCGGGGCAGACACACTGGCACACAGCTGGCCTGCGGGGCTGCGCAAGTACACATTTCCCCCAGTGAGCCTTCTTGCACAGGTGCTGGGCAAGGTTAGGGAGGATGAGAAACAAATTACCATAGTGGCTCCCTATTGGCCCACCCAGGCTTGGTTCTCGGACCTCGTACTCCTCGCGACAGCCCCTCCCTGGTAAATTCCCCTGAGGAAAGACCTTCTTTCTCAGGGACGGGGCACGCTCTGGCAGCCGCACCCAGAACTTTGGAAAGTCCACGTCTGGCCCCTGGACAGGACACAGAAGATCTAGCTGGTCTACCTCCTGCCGTCGTAGACACAATCAGCCAAGTCAGAGCCCCTTCTACCAGGCATCTTTACGACCTGAAATGGTGCCTGTTCGCAAATTGGTGTTCTTCCCGGACTGAAGACCCTCAGAGGTGCGCAGTTAGGTCAGTGCTCTTATTTCTGCAGGAGAGGCTGGAGGGGAGGCTGTCCCCTTCCACCCTAAAGGTCTATGTCACTGCCATCGCGGCTCACCACGACGCAGTAGACGGCAAGTCTTTGGGTAAGCACGACTTAATCATCAGGTTCCTAAGAGGCACCTGGAGGTAGAATCCCTTTCTGAGTAAATTGTAGAGACTGTTGTGCATTAATATCCCAAGAGATTAGAGAAATACTCAAACCAGCCCATCTGGCACCAATAATCATGCCACAGTCCAAATCACTGAGATAATTTTTCCCCATTCTGATGGTTGATGTGAACATCAACTGAAGCTCCTGACCCATATCTGCATAATTTGATGCACTGCACTGCTGCCACACAATAGGCTGATTAGATAATCGTATGGATGACTGTTGGTGCCAGACGGGCTGGTTTGAGTAATTCTGTAACTGCTGATCTCCTGATTTTCACACACAACATTCTCTAGTATTTACTCAGAATGGTACACAATATTAGGCAGATGGTTTTAATGTTGTGGCTGATCGTATATATCTATATCTACAGGGTATCTGCAGGTTTGAAGGAATGAAATTTAAAACTTTTTAAGACCAAATAAAAGAAAAATTTAAGACATTTGCATAAAAATAAAAACACAAAATTAATTAGCAGGTGAATACAAAACAACTGAGGCAACTTGGAGGTCTCTGGACATGTTTTTTATATTTTATTGTGCATGTATGCGTTTTATTTTATTTTTTTTATTGAATTCTTTTTTTTTTTTAAACTCTTAATGAATTCATTATGAATGCATGTAGCCTAAAGTAGGTAGCCTATATTGCGATTCTTCTCTTTAGTCACTTGTTTTCCAGCAAGACTTGATGAAATAGACCTTATTCAAAGTAGTGCCATGTTTGATTTTTAATGGGAATGGAAACGAGGCTGTGAGAGATAGACTTACCATCTCTTCAGTGCACGCATGGTATAAATCTGTAAAAAGCTCCACGATCCCATCTGATTTTCCACAACTCATGTTGTCTGGAGTTTTAGTCTATGGAGTGTTCTTGAAAATATATTTTTTCAATATTTTGTCTGCGGAAATATCCAAAAACACTTTAAACTGCAGTATACAGCTCATCGAAGAGACTGTATGACTATCCCTCACAGCCTCGTTGTCATTCTCGTCAAAACTCAAATATGGCACTGCTGTGAATAAGGTCTAGCATTATATATATACACACTCACCTAAAGGATTATTAGGAACACCTGTTCAATTTCTCATTAATGCAATTATCTAATCAACCAATCACATGGCAGTTGCTTCAATGCGTTTAGGGGTGTGGTCCTGGTCAAGACAATCTCCTGAACTCCAAACTGAATGTCAGAATGGGAAAGAAAGGTGATTTAAGCAATTTTGAGCGTGGCATGGTTGTTGGTGCCAGACGGGCCGGTCTGAGTATTTCACAATCTGCTCAGTTACTGGGATTTTCACGCACAACCATTTCTAGGGTTTACAAAGAATGGTGTGAAAAGGGAAAAACATCCAGTATGCGGCAGTTAGGGTTAGGGTTAGGGTTAGGGTTAGGGTTAGGCAGTGGGCGAAAATGCCTTGTTGATGCTAGAGGTCAGAGGAGAATGGGCCGACTGATTCAAGCTGATAGAAGAGCAACTTTGACTGAAATAACCACTCGTTACAACCGAGGTATGCAGCAAAGCATTTGTGAAGCCACAACACGCACAACCTTGAGGCGGATGGGCTACAACAGCAGAAGACCCCACCGGGTACCACTCATCTCCACTACAAATAGGAAAAAGAGGCTACAATTTGCAAGAGCTCACCAAAATTGGACAGTTGAAGAATGGAAAAATGTTGCCTGGTCTGATGAGTCTCGATTTCTGTTGAGACATTCAGATGGTAGAGTCAGAATTTGGCGTAAACAGAATGAGAACATGGATCCATCATGCCTTGTTACCACTGTGCAGGCTGGTGGTGGTGGTGTAATGGTGTGGGGGATGTTTTCTTGGCACACTTTAGGCCCCTTAATGCCAATTGGGCATCGTTTAAATGCCACGGCCTACCTGAGCATTGTTTCTGACCATGTCCATCCCTTTATCGCCACCATGTACCCATCCTCTGATGGCTACTTCCAGCAGGATAATGCACCATGTCACAAAGCTCGAATCATTTCAAATTGGTTTCTTGAACATGACAATGAGTTCACTGTACTAAAATGGCCCCCACAGTCACCAGATCTCAACCCAATAGAGCATCTTTGGGATGTGGTGGAACGGGAGCTTCGTGCCCTGGATGTGCATCCCACAAATCTCCATCAACTGCAAGATGCTATCCTATCAATATGGGCCAACATTTCTAAAGAATGCTTTCAGCACCTTGTTGAATCAATGCCACGTAGAATTAAGGCAGTTCTGAAGGCGAAAGGGGGTCAAACACAGTATTAGTATGGTGTTCCTAATAATCCTTTAGGTGAGTGTGTATATATATATATATATATATATATATATATATATATATATATATATATATATATATATATATATATATATATATATACACACACACACACACACATACACACACACACACACACACACACACACACACACACACACACACACATACACGTTGAATGCATTGTTGAATTTAATAGAAAACTGCTATGAATCATCAGCATTACGTCCTGTGTACCTGAACTGTTTGGCGACAGTACCACCAATAGTTAAAAAGATAACCTACACTTTTGTGCTGACTCTAAGCTCCGCTTGTCTCTCACTGAGCATGTCAATTGAGTGGCACAGTGTGTTAATGCCTTAGTTTATAGTTTGAAAGGTTGTGGTTTTGAATCCTGACCTAGGCAAAACATTTAGAATTAATTCTGTTATACTGGAGCTTTTTTGAATGGTTGCAGGGCTTATTTTGTTCATCTTATTATTGTTCTTCTGATAAATATTATCCCTGATCATTTCTGCTTTCCGCTTGCTTGTTAAAAATGTATCTATATCTTTTGAATGCACTGTTGTATTTAAAAGAAAATTGTTATGCATAATTAACATTATGTCCTGAGGATACCTGAACTGTTTGGAGACAGCACAACCAATAGTTAAAAAGATAGGCATGCTTGTGGTTTTTGCTTGCTCTGGATATCATTATTATTATTATCATCATCATCATCATCATCATCATCATTATTGATTTACTGACACACAAATCATAACTAGTATTTAAAGTGATCTATAGCTCTTTGATATCATCTGCTGGTGGAATCCTTGCAAATACAGGAACTGATTTTAGACTTTGTGCCCAGATCAGACATGGTTCTCAAACAACTTAGCGCAATGACCCATTTCTCAGGAAAATAGCAAATTCATGAACACACAATACACCCAAAGTCTGCATGCACACACCCACAAATAGCACAAACAAAAAACCACTTATGCCCACTTGCAGTGTGCGCTGGCAAGAAAATTGCCGCTCTCACAGAAATTGGATGAAGCGCGTAGCGCTGCGTCTAGTGCAATCACGAAAGTAGAGCCTCTCGTGTTTACGTCTTGTAGCTATACTTTTTAAAAAGAGGGTTTATACAGGTGCTGGTCATATAATTAGAATATCATCAAAAAGTTGATTTATTTCAGTATTTCCATTCAAAAAGTGAAACTTGGATATTATATTCATTCCACACAGACTGATATATTTCAAGTGTTCATTCCTTTTAAATTTGATGATTATAACTGACAACTAATGAAAACCCCAAAATCAGTATCTCAGAAAATTTGAACATTGTGAAAAGGTTCAATATTGAAGACACCTGGTGCCACACTCTAATCAGCTAATTAACTCAAAACACCTGCAAAGGCCTTTAAATGGTCTCTCAGTCTAGTTCTGTAGGCTACACAATCATGGGGAAGACGGCTGACTTGACAGCTGAGGGCAAGACACAAAAGGTCATTGCTAAAGAGGCTGGCTGTTCACAGAGCTCTGTGTCCAAGCACATTAATAGAGAGGCGAAGGGAAGAAAAAGATGTGCTAGAAAAAAGTGTACAAGCAATAGGGATAACCGCACCCTGGAGAGGATTGTGAAACAAAACCCATTCAAAAATGTGGGGGAGAAAGAGTGGACTGCAGCTGGAGTCAGTGCTTCAAGAACCACCACGCACAGACGTATATAAGACATGGGTTTCAGCTGTCGCATTCCTTGTGTCAAGCCACTCTTGAACAAGACACAGCGTCAGAAGCGTCTCGCCTGGGCTAAAGACAAAAAGTACTGGACTTCTGCTGAGTGGTCCAAAGTTATGTTCTCTGATGAAAGTAAATTTTGCATTTCCTTTGGAAATCAAGGTCCCAGAGTCTGGAGGAAGAGAGGAGAGGCACAGAATCCACGTTGCTTGAAGTCCAGTGTAAAGTTTCTACAGTCAGTGATGGTTTGGGGTGCCATGTCATCTGCTGGTGTTGGTCCACTGTGTTTTCTGAGGTCCAAGGTCAACGCAGCCGTCTACCAGGAAGTTTTAGAGCACTTCATGCTTCCTGCTGCTGACCAATTTTATGGAGATGCAAATTTCATTTTCCAACAGGACTTGGCACCTGCACACAGTGCCAAAGCTACCAGTACCTGGTTTAAGGACCATGGTATGTATCCCTGTTCTTAATTGGCCAGCAAACTGGCCTGACCTTAACCCTATAGAAAATCTATGGGGTATTGTGAAGAGGAAGATTCGATACGCCAGACCCAACAATGCAGAAGACCTGAAGGCCACTATCAGAGCACCTGGGCTCTCATAACACCTAAGCAGTGCCACAGACTGATCGACTCCATGCCACGCCGCATTGCTGCAGTAATTCAGGCAAAAGGAGCCCCATCTAAGTATTGAGTGCTGTACATGCTCATACTTTTCATGTTCATACTTTCAGTTGGCCAACATTTCTAAAAATCCTTTTTTTGTATTGGTCTTAAGTAATATTCTAATTTTTGGAGATACTGAATTTGGGATTTTCATTAGTTGTCAGTTTTAATCATCACAATTAAATGAAATAAACATTTGAAATATATCAGTCTGTGTGTAATGAATGAATATAATATCCAAGTTTCACTTATTGAATGGAATTATTGAAATAAATCAACTTTATGATGATATTCTAATTATATGACCAGCACCTGTATATACACTATTTACACACATACACAGGGCAAAGTTACTTGATTAAGTCTGTTATCACGGTGTATGTTTGCACGCTGTACACCTTTTTTTTATTTTGCGTTGTTATTTGTACTCCATGTGTTACTTTTTTGTTATCTCCACATGACAGGGAATTGGAGAGAAAGCCAGAGGGAGCCACTATGTCTCACCCCTACACCATTCTGAATAGGTGTGTGTGTGTGTGTGTGTGTGTGTGTGTGTGTGTGTGGCGTGTGACAGATCTCCAACTGAAGAGAGCGATACTTCAAGCGCAACAGTCTATAGGTGTGACACCCTTGGTCAAAATCAAGTTTTTCTGAACTGGCTAGCAAGATGCCTGCTTTAATATACTGTTATGAGAAGGATTATAGACACATTAGAGTTAATTTGTGGAATATGATAGAATGCCCTTTTGCTTGTTGTGTGTCACTGTTGTGGCTGGTTTGGACAAAAACTCTAACATGGAAAAGATACCTTTTATCGTGTGTTGTAGCATAACCACAATGTTTATTTTTATTTTTTTATTTTTTGTTACTTTTTTTAAATGAATAAAGGACATGTCAAAATTATTTGTTGAGATAATCAATATTATGCCACAAATGCTGTCAATTGAGCTTAACTTGTATTAAACCCAGAAAATTCCTTTAAACATAAGAGCAAATAAAAACTGCCTAAATTAATGTTTGTTTGTGGTTTAACGTCATGCCGACTTCAATGGCTATTTTCATGGCGAAAATGTTAATACAAGGTATATTAATGCTTAAAACTCTTTATAAGGTTTTTCAAATCTATTTTAGCTAAAAACTGATTCAGCCTCAATCATTGTGTAATCATTTTAGAATTAAACATCATCACAAACTACTATCAATGACTCTTCTAATGACAAGTATTTATTTGGTTTGTCACATTGACCTAGAAACTAAGGACTAAAAACAGTTCAAGGAATGAAAAAGAAAAACAGAAACAAATGAATTTATTTGCAGAATGTAAATGCAAATGTGGACAAAGTAATTTTCAATAGTTTCAGAGCGATAACTTTCAATAGTTAATAAAGCGATAATATTAATCTAATATTAGTTATAACCGGTTAATTTTTGTTATGATAATTTTTTCATGAAGTCAAAGGGTTTAATCACAGTAGATTTTTGGAATAACACCACTTCCTGTATCTCAAAAAAATGGGGCTTCATTCTTTTTATGATAAGCATGCACTTTGATTCTGAAAGAAACTGCATTACTTGCCTTAAAGCATGTTGTGGAAGTCGCATTCTTTGAATGAAGATCTTTTTAACAACTTTGAATAATTACTACATATACATGCTCGGTTAATGCAGATAGAAGAAAAACATTAGAGTTAAAAAGTACATTTCTCAGTTGTTTCCAAATCCTCACTGAATTACTGTTAGATATGAAGTATTAATGCAGATTTGATGTTGCCAGGTTTTGACTGAAGCAGATATATTAAAATTATACTTGAATTAACTGTATGCTTGTTATATGTATATATTTTGATGCTGATAAATCCACCACACAAGTGCTCATTTTAGGCCCTTTTTTTTTCCCAGACCAGGTAACTTGTTTTTCTTGCGAGATCTGGTAACACTGCAAATGGTATTTCACTCACCCTTAGTTATAATTTTTTTTTATTAATTAACCAGTTCTTTTATTTTGTTCTAATCAGTTGCCATTTGGAAAGAAGGATGCGGAATGCCTGAACCATAACAAAAAAAAAAAAATACAGTTTCTGTTCAGAATTAACCGAAATGAAAAACATTTTGCTAGAAACTGATGAGTTGTGCACTAATGTCAAATGGAAAACCTCAGCTATAATTATATTGCTGCAATTTAATCATTTAAATGTTGCTAAGACTTTATTACTTTAGGTCACATATGCTCTTGACATATCTGATAGGAGAGAGCTGCATACCATAATCCAAGTAAAACAGTGAGCGTCCTGTCTCCACACTGACCTCTCCTCTCTGATTCGCCGAACTCGCTCTGCTCTTTCTTTCTTGTCCTGCTCTTCCTGAGCTTTTTGTTCTGCTGTATCTCTCTGCACACGCTCCGAAATTGCCTCATAGTCCTTTGCAATATTGTTCAGGAGCCAATTAAGGCCATTTTTGATGGATTTGTCCACCATCTTTCCATAACCGAGCACTGCAGAACAGGGCTCCTGAAGGTAGAAAAACACAATGATTAGATTAGTTTTATATGATTGCTTTCCAACACTTTCTGATGTTAAAATTCAGATGTTTGCCAAAATAAATAAAAAATTCACAGACTAGTTTTTTTTTATTAACCTTTTTAATTTATCACTACAGATCAAAACCGTAGCTGAGCTGATGGGGGAAAAACTCACAATCTGACAGATGCATTTATTCTCATTGACAAGCTTCTCCAATGACAGGCTTTCGATGATATCTGCCTCAGCCAATGCCCCATCTTGATCCTGTTTATTAGCCAGTCTGCAAGCCAGTCAGAGGAAGAGAGTTTGTTATAAGTGCAGGCCCCTGGGTAAGCTGACACAAACAAATGACTCAAGGTCTGCACTTGATTTGGACTGAATAATTAGCTTTGTGTTATAAAGCACTCTGGACTATTTAGCACACTTAACATGCTTTATTTAATCAAGGACATTTGCTCCTTACTACTCCAGTTAATTAGACCCACTGCAGTTCACTTAACACCCCAATAGAAATATAAGATTAATTGCCCGTTTATGGCACTCAACCCTATTCCACTTGAACTAGACGCAAGGGAATCATAAAAGGATGCTTTTGACTGTTTACATCAACATTTATCAAACCCTCCAAAATCGTTAGCAAGCTCACAGCCTTGGCTCTAAACATCTCCCTCTGCCAATGTATCCAGGGCTTTTTGACTGCTTTTGACCTACTGTCAACAAAATAGTCAAAACCCTATCCCTAACCTAGTCCAAAAATTAGAGGAAAATTATAGGTTGATAAGAATGGTATACAATACCCTAAAATGACCCAAAACCTTACCAGAAAATCTAGAAAAAAAGGATGTAGATCCAGGAAATTAGACTATTTTTAAAAACATGGTCACCTTCACAACACAGAGGTTCCCCAGGATTGTGATCTAAGCCCCTTTTTATTCTCCTATTAAATACAAAGCTGTTAAACAGCTCCTACACAGTTGTGATGGGCCTGATCACAAAGAGTGCAGAGGAGAAGAACCTGACATGGTAATGTCAGGATAATTCTCTTTTACTGAATATAAGCAAGAACAAGGTGCCAATCAATAACTTGACATGAGCCGTTCACACTGACTGATATATTATCTCAGGAACCAGATGAAATTGAGGATGGGCTGGATCTTTTTTCAGGTGTACCATTGATAATGTTCTGACAGATAGTATAACTGCTTGGCAGGGAAGCGGCACCACACAAAACTGTAAAGACCTGCAAAGGAATTTATCAACAAGGTTGTGCTACCCAACATGAGGATATATTCACAAAGCAGAACAAGACAAAAGACCGAAAAAGCTTTAGACCCCAGCCTGTACAAACGCATTTTCCATTATTTCCAAAGTGTATCCAGATCCTAATGATATGTGGCACTAACCATCCTTTACCCATGGATACTTAACCACACCTTTCCACACACAAATTTGCATATAGCATTAGCATGTACATACATTTTCTGTATATTTGTTGTATATTGTAGTACTATATATTTGTTGGACAGGGCTGCACAATTAAAAGTTTTTTTCACTATGATCATGATTTCTGCCTCTTACTGGTAATTAAGCATAACAATCTGCAGTGTTAGTGAGCTAGTAAGCAAAATTAGTACTCAGGTAAAGTTACAAATTGTTATTCACTGTTACTATGGGCTGTTTCTACAGATGAGAGGACAAATCACAAACTCTTTAGAAGTCCATTTTCACCTCAAGTGACCTATCATGTTCTCTTCAGAAGTTCGTTAATGACCTGTTTAAAACAATTCGAAAATCTGTTGAAAATTTCTTTCACTTTCAAGCACTCTGAAAAACATAGCACACATGAGGCTAATGATACAGAGTTTTCAGTAGTCTCAGAACGGTTCTTTGAACAGATGACTCAGAGGTCAGTTAACTTCATGCAGTTCACAAACTCATATTTAAAGTGCTCCAGATTAACTCTACATGTACATTTGCATAATTTCAAACATATCTGGTCAAAGCAAGTTAAAAAAACAAATCTAAAGTAATCCAATGACACTGTGGTTTTGTCAACCGATGAGATGAGGGCATTTCACCATATTTAGAATAAGGAGCACAGAGCTTTTGTCAACTACACACAAAACCGTTAAGGTCTTCCTTCAGTTCTCTGCCAAAATAAGAGCTTGAGACTGCATAGCAATTAGAGATGCACCGATTGCAATTTTCTTGGCCGATTCCGATTTCCGTTTTTTTTCCAAGTGTGACCTGCCGATACCGATTTTTCCTATTCCGATTTTCTTTCTAAGAACTATTGACTGCATATACAAACAAAATCTACCTTTCTTCAATGCAAAATTAAATTTTCATAATAAAATCAATTATTAAACATTACAATTTCCCCCAAACAAAGTTACAGGATCTTCTCTGACATATAAAGCGCTCAACATTGACATTAAGCTTACGTTAGATACCAAATATCAGAGGTAAAACTGATTGCTGCTTCGAGATCGGCTTGTAACCATACCTCGTAACTCACCCCCGTTTTTCCCGGGAGTCTCCCGTATTTCACACCCATCTCCCACCCCCCTCCCATTTTGTTATTTCTCCCGGGAAACTCCCGTAATTTGTATGGCCCAAACCACGTTACATGAATAATCACATCAATATATTATTCCAAGGTTGTCCAGTTGCCAGATCTTGTATGAACAAGACACACAATCTCACTACTACTCACACAATCGACGCACCATACACATTTCTAATAATTTGTGACCTCAACCTGGCAACCAAAACCCATTTGCGCTGTTGAAATCTGCGCAGGCAGTAGACGCGAGAAGTTCTATGGAGAACGGCTGGTCATCCAGGGCCATGAATTCCATAATTTTCCTCGTAATTCCTTTGGTCTTTTCGCTTCTCATACCAAGGAATGATAGGAGAGGATGCTGACTTGTGGCTGGCTCTGAGCTCTGGCTAGCTTTAGCCGCTTAACTTTTTTAGCTTCTTTTTTAAAAGCGGTATTTTCAGCTGGGTGAGGGTGTTTTTAAGTGTCTAATTAGGTTTGTTGTTCTGAACGTTTACTTTAGCCTTACAAATTGTGAACTTTATGTATTTTTCACTCACAGAGAAGATCTTCCATGCCAATGACATGTTTCCATGTGGCTGTGACGTTATTGCCTGCACTGCTGGCAACAAAACGGACCGGCTCGGAATCGGAAAGACATGAGACTGACCGGCCGGTTACCGGTCCAGGCCGAGCATGCGGGAAAAACTGCTGATTCCGGTCCCTGGCCGGTCGATCGGTGCATTTCTAATAGCAATGCTGCATGCAAGTTTAGAAATAACTACAGAATCATACTAATATTGTAAATAATAATAATAACAACAAATAATTATATTACAATAATATAATAGGCCTATTCAAGTTGATTGGAATCCAAAAAAATTATAAAATGTGAGCTGAGATCACAAAGTTAAATGATTTATTTATTTAACATTTTTAACAAAATTATACCATGTTCTTTTGATTTGGGCTAATATGAAATTACAATAAATGTGTTGAAGTCTATATCATATTTCATGTTTGAAGAACTTTGCAGATCAGCCAACAAGTCAAGTTCAACAAAAAGAACAAGTCAAGTTTTGAAAACTCACACTAATACAGGTTTGCCTGCAATACGGGGATGGCGGAGGACCTCAGCCATTGTGTCTCTGGTCTCATGGATCCTCTGGACATCGCTGGAGTCTACAACAAACACCACTCCATAAGATTCTGAGTAGTAGTTTTTCCAGATGCCACGAATACGCTTCCCACCACCTAGATCGAAGATTGTGACCTCAAACTTCCCCTGCTTCAGGTCCACCTTTGAGAAGCCCACAGTTGGTGCTACATCTGAAGGACTTTCTATGACAGAAAGATACACATTGTGAGAATGATATGGAATGCTTTAAAAAATAAATAATACTGAATAGCATAACAAAATTCTCAAGAAAATACCAAAGTGAAAATTTACCTCCCTGGATACCTCTGACAGTGGCTGTTTTTCCTGCATTGTCCAATCCAACCATTACAAGAGTCACTTTCCTGTAAGAAGACGGATAGAGCTTAATTTAATTATCTGTCATCCACAGACCTCCCATAAGTCAAGACTCTAATGAGAAATGTCAATTGAGTGCTGAGGTCAGAACGAGGAATTCATGAGTTTAAGGCATAAAGTTAATTAAGTTAATGCACATAAAACCTCTTCCCGATTAAAGAAATTTCACATAAATTTATGAACCCACCTAGATATGTGTCAAGACAAGCTAATAGAGCTGTTGGAAAAAAAATTGTTTCAACGATGCATTGCAATTCATACTCAAACGATTCTGAATCGATTCTCAAAAGAATCAGAATCGATTCTAAGTTTAGTTTAAATCACAGTGGTGCATATGGAGTCAGAGAAATGACAAAACAATTTGAATTTGAATTGTGTAAATTTGAATGATATACTTTTGAATTTGAATTCTAAGTGCGAATTCTAAGTATTTTAAATAGGTTTGAATTTGAATTTTTTTAAACTCCAATCCTGGACATTTCATATTTAACCAAATTTAATTGTTTTATTTTATGGCACAATTTTATAAATATGTATTTTCAAACAGCAAATTTTTGGTTCTGAATTCTTACACTGTAAATATTCAGTTTTAAAAAATACAGCTTCAAGTTTTCAAGATGAAGAAGAAATTCAGAACACCAAATTCAATATTCTAAAATTCAAACCGCAGAAATTCAGATCTACAGAAAGTGGGTCAGAGGTCAAGCTTCCATGTTCCACAGGGAAGAGTAGAGGGTCTCGGAAAAGTCGAACGGACCATTTTGGCCAATTACAGGTCGAGGTGCAATAATTCTCTGGTGTGAGCTTGATTCAAATGGTCGCTATTCTGACCATGAAGTGGTTCTTAAACTTTATGATTTATATTTTTATGGTTAGCACATTAGCACATTCTCAGCACATGAGACATTTGACTAAGCGGTCTCTGGTATATGTTTTAGTATAATGTATATTTAGTATGAAAGTGATTAGTATGCGTAAGAGTAAGCATCACATATAACTCAATAATTCATGTAATTCTGCTTCACTCTGTGATCGAAATCGCAATCACTTGTTGGTGTTTGTAAGTGCGTTTTGTGCTCAAGACATGAACATCACGAATGATCATTCAGATGTGTGTGATTTAGCAGGCGCGGCCACATGTGGCTCTTTGTGAAAATCAGGTGGCTCGCTGGGTCTCTCACCATTCACCAACACATGAACATTTAAAACTTTCTAGAGAGACTTTTCCAACAGAAAGTGTGGGTGCGATTGCAAAGCTTGAAGTCAATGACACTGTTTTGATTTCCTTTCTCCCAATGCAATAAAAGCGCTTCTCCAATACACAAATGTTCATAGAGTTCTGAGACTCGTTTCCCAATAACTACTGTATTGATCTTAGCTGTTAAGAGGATATTCTACGAGCGATTTTATGAACGTTCGTTATTTTTTTATGTGCAAACAGGATGTGATATATCACCCACAAAATGCGACGAGACTCAATCCAGTTCGCGAGCTCCTCTACAAATGCATTTCATGCATGAGTAATTTTGCTGATCTACTTGCAAAAAGTGTCTCGGAGTGACACATGAAAAGAAATGCTGACTGAAAAAACTTTATTATATACAGAAAAGCCTTCAGCGCTTGTGTCTGATTCACTGTTCAGAGTCGTGTAATAGGACCTTGTCTCGGGAAACAAGCGCATGTAAAGAGTTATCACTCATTTTTCATTCAACTGAAAAATGTTTGAAAAAATAATGTAGTCTATGAGAATGATGCAAATGATCTCCGATCATCTCGTGAGGTACTGTGAGTTTAGTTCGCGCTTACACATTGTGAACGCAACTCTGCAGGTTCAGTAATATATATATGGTTTTCTTTGTATTAAATAAACAAATAGGAAAGTGATTAAATCACATGGTAATACAAGACACATTCACCTTGATCCTAAAAATTGAGTTCTATATTTTTTTTTCTTTAAGGCAGCATAAATATGACCAAAACGGAATACAAACACATTTGATAAGAACACACGTTTTTTGGGAACACAATAATTTTTTAGGCTTATTTATTATAATTATATTTACATTTAGAATTGTCTGTAGTTCTTAAGTTGTATGCTAGTTATTTTCACCTGTTGCTGCATACTGATACTTGCGTGATGGCAAATGGAGCCTTTGGGAGACGGTAAATGTTTGGATTTGGGTTGATGGTTATATAGAGGATGTTTTTACCACTTCGTTATTTGTATTGCTTTTTCGTTTTGTATAAAGTGCCATTTGAATTTAGAAATGTCTTTTTGTGAGTTTTTTGTGTTTCAATAAATGAATAACATTTTTAAAGCAAAATCAATAAAGCAAAAATATTCACTGACCTTGGAGAATGATCATATAATCGAATGTTGATATTTTAAATGCGATTATCATTCAAATGCTATATTTTTTTTTTTTTTACATATCGTCAAGCAAAAAAAGGAAAGTTACATTTTCATGAAGTAAACTGAAGTAATTTTATGGAGACCCGCACAAACATGTGTACTCAATTCCATACTGCAACATGTTACCTATTAATGTTTGCATATTTGTTTGTTTTTGAGTAGTCTATGGGCAATATAAACATTTTATTTTAAATAGTAAATTATTCGTTTGTGGTATGGCTCTTTTGAAAAAATGTATCAACCAAAAATTTAAAAATTGGCTCCTTAGTTAAAAAAGGTTCCCGACCCCTGCTTTATACGATTAATTTCATGCAAATTGTAGGCTTATTGTAAGGCGTTTAATGGCTAATTTACACACTGAACTCCAACAAACGCAGTATGACTGTCATTCTCACACGTGCACATCCCTATTGATGTTTAGTCATTATGCCATTTATTTTTAGTTTGACTGTCAGAATAATTTTAAACGGAACATTTCAAGTGTTCTTGTCATAAATCTGCAAAATAAGTTTAAACAAGCAGCATGAAAAGGTTTGATTTTGGGTAATGTTGATTATTGTTAATAATAACAATGTAAAAATGTATAAGCCTTTTTACTGTTTCATAATTTTATTCATCATTATGGTCATCATTATGAAGGCATTTCAACGGCATTAATCCACACGCGTTATTGATGCTCGCACGCGTGATAGAGTAAAAAGGAAGAACTTGCGCTTGCGTTTTAAACCCTCTCGCACATTGTTGACACTTGCCACAGTATTTCGTTGCCACACGAGGAAACGGGAAGATTCCTCGCACGCATGACATCTACTGCGCACGCAATGCAAGATCTCGCACGATATGCCTGACAGCACGACAAGACAATTCCCCAAAATCTCCTGCTCTATTTAATCTCATCTGCTGCTTTTGCTCGCTCAAACACTTTTATTTTTGGCAGTCGTGGGGTGGGCTTTGCTCATTTGATTGTAAACTAAAATGTCATTGGTTACTTACACTTTTCCTGAAGTCTTTTTTATTATTACAATTAAAATTATAATTTACAATTAAATTTGGTTAAATATGAAATGTCCAGGATTGGAGTTTAAAAAATTCTAATTAAAACCTATTTAAAATACAACGTTTGGCAAAATCACACTTATAATTCAAATTCAAAAGTCTATAATTCAAATTTACACAATTCAAATTGTTTTGTCATTTCTCTGGCTCCATAGCTGCACGCCAAAGACAGATGTGGAAACAAAGACCCGATTTAAGTGCATACACGAAAGTCAAGTGCACAAACACGACTGTTTGCAGACCAGCTGTATCAAACCATTTGTACCCGAATGAAACTATGATCCCGAAATTCTTTCACAAACACACGCACATAGCAACAGGAGAGTTTATTCGTGATAAGAAGCCAACAAACAACATGAAAGACGAGCTTGCACCCATAATTGCACTGATTTGCACACAACGGAGGAAAACACAGAAGAAAATAATGACGAGGCAGCGGTTCAGGAGATGTTGGTGATGCCTTTTTCTACTCTTGCGCACTCTCCATTTCATTGGCTTTTGTCATTGCAGGTCACTCGTTTGTCAGGACAGTGCGCACACCTGATGATAAAGGTTTCAAACAGATAGAACAGTGCATACGGGATGCTTGATACATTTCTGAAGCCAAAACTGCGTTATTTAAAATGCTTTACTATCACCTGTGCAGGTGAGGAGAGGAGAAGCTGACAGCTGCACTCACATAGAAGCAGATATATCTCTCATCGTGGACCAGCAACTTCCACTTGTGCTTAAAAATGAAAATGAATAGCATGGCATTGATTCATTTTAAATAATAATTAAATACTATTAAATTATTTACAATGCTTAAACAAAAATAAAATAATATAATCAGTTGAAGTAATAGTATTCAATGTGTTTTATTTTATTTTATTTGTACTTTTAAGAGATTTTTATACGGTTCTAAAGAAAGAAACTGAAAAACTGAGATAATCTTTTAAACTATAGAACCATTTATTTAATCTTGTGGATGTTCCTTGTTTTGTTCACAGCTCATACTGAATGTAAAATGCCAGTTTATGTAATGTGACTCATTCTGATTTTTAAAAAAGCTGTTAAATAAAAAGCTGAAAGGAAAAATATATTGAAGGACAAGATGCATTGAAAATCGTTTTATAATCTAATCATTACCCTTTGAATCGTAATCACATTGAATTGTGAGGCCAGTGAAGATTCACACCTGTACAAGCTAAGCCTAATAATAACGCATCTTTTCTTTACTGGTAAATACACACAAGGATAAAAACAGGTTGATTCAGCATACCACATACAAATATACAAAGTAAATAATGCTGCCTTATCCTACTCTAATAGCGTTAAAAATATCAATTCTATATAAGCAATCAGGGGCTGTGGAGTCAGCTGTTTAAACTTCCAGAATACCATGAAAGAAAATACAGGGCTTATTATTCATAGCAAGGCATCTATGGAATAATACATCCTTTTCAACACCCTGATCTACCCAGCAACCTAAATATAATTCTCAAGAAATGTCAGACAAACACATGGTCCAGACAAAAATAAACAAACCTTGCAGCGACCATCAATTCAGAATCTAAAATCTAATCCCGCTACCAAACACATACATACAAACAGATACCTGTGGCACTTGCGCCGCAATGACATCAAACACACTATCCAGGAGGTCTTCATCTCTCTTCCGGTCCATGGTCAGCTCTGTAGCTGAGGGATTAACTGGGGATTTCTACTAAAGCCGAACAAGATCTGAGATGGGGTGCTGGAGGACATACTGTTCGGCCAATCAAATGAAGCCAATATTTTTGATAATTTGCCTTCACCTCTGTGCTAGGAGCTGACAGTGAGCGGAGAGCTAGTTGTAGCTGAATTGTGGGTAGAACTGAAAAAGTGTGTGCAAACAAGGAGTTAGGACACAGTTAAACCCATTCTGTCTGGAGGAATGGGCAAAAATTCCAGAAACTTATCGTGAGAAGCTTGTGGAAGGCTACCCAAGACATTTGACCCATGTTAAACAATTTAAAGGCAATGCTACCAAATACTACCAAAGTGTATGTAAACTTCTGACCCACTGGGAATGTGATGAAAGAAATAAAAGCTGAAATAAATAATCTCAAATGTTATTCTGACATTTCTCATTCTTAAAATAGTGATCCTAACTGACCTAAGACAGGGAAAGTTTTCTATGATTAAATGTCAGGAATTGTGAAAACCTGAGTTTAAATGCATTTCGTGTTTATTCGATACATTGCCCAGCCCTACACAGTATGTAACCAAACTGATTGTATAAATAAATACAGTAGATTGTATGTAATAGTATGAATGTCAAGATCCAGTGCTATAGCTTGCAAAGGATGCATGATCACAAGCCTTTGTATACAATAATATAGTATAGATCATTATAAAGATACAGTATAGGGGTTCGTTGACAGGTGTACGCAGGTATGCAGTACAGAAATATAGAAGTTTTTAAAGTTCCAGACACTCACCTCGCAGGCTCTCTCCATCTTTTCAACCAGTTACAGCAGTTCGCCATCAGGTTGAACATCTCACCCAAAGTTTGAACCGAGAATTATCTCATGACAGCCGATTTGGCCTATTAGTGCGTTGACTGAAAATTTTCCCTTTTCTTATAAAACCGTTATCTGCCAGCAAACATCTATCTGCTTGCCTGAACAACTTGTAAAGATTTGAATGCAGGCATTTTATTTGGTACAACTAGAAGGAAATGAGAGCTAATCTAGAGATTGTCATTTACAACCATTCGTCGTATTATCGAACTGTCACTTCTTAAAACTCTGCAATGAAGTGGAATTTCACCGGCTAAGTAACACCTCATCTCTCAAGTAACTGGTTAGCCAAATGGAAGCTGACTTAACGTGTAATACAAATAAACACCTGTCAAAACGGACTCAGAGTTTTAAAACAGACTGAGCAAATAATTTTCAACAGCAGTGAAACAAAATGATAGCTTTTCATTTGAACAAATTTTAACCTCGCTCCCTAGGCCAATCAAAGCAGCCTCACTAAGCCTCACTTGTTAACGAGTTAGCCGCTGCTTACGAAAGATGAACAATATTACATAGCATATTATATAATCAAAGCGATAGTTTGATAGAACATTAGCAATTCTGTACAGTTATAAAACCCCTTTAACGGGATGTATTATTGTTTTTAATAATTCAAAAATACAATTTTTGCAGATTTGGTGTTTTGCTAACGGTTAGCTCGATAGCGGTCCGCTTTGTTTACCCAGCTGAATCTGGCTGCAGCTATGATTGTGTCGAAGGTTGTGGTTGCCAGGTGTTTGCACTCACTACTCAAGAAATTACCTTTTTTTACATTTGTGACATATATTTGGAGTCTAAGATTTTGATTGTTTACACGGAAACTCTTAATTTTCAATGAGCAAATCGCGGAAGTATATTCAAAGTGAACAGGAAAAAAAGTGCAAGACCTGCTCAGTAATCTGGCAACACTGCAAAAAAGTGTATTACCAGCGCCTCCAGTGGACGGAGTCGTACATTAAATTACAGGGGGGGGGCGTCATACACCGCGACGGTACAGTTCAATTAGTAAAAGAAAGTAATATCTGCATTTTAATACAAGCAAGCAGGACGTCTAACAATAAACTAATGCAATCCACTTTTAAATATATTGTTTATTAATCAGGACAAAAAGGAAAAGGCCTTTGATTTATAAACCCAGCCACCCAATCAAATAATATGCCATTTATATTCTTCACAAATTTACAGAAGATACAAAACAAATGAATAAATAAGACTGTAACTGTTCTTCAATGGAACAGCATGTCTCTTTTTGAGACAATTTTGTCCTCCCCTTAAAAATGTATAGATTTTTAAGAGAAGTAATTTAGAATATGTAACACCAAATGATCAAAGAGGTTGTGGCACATGTACACTCCTATGATAACAGGAGAATCTGCGTTCTTACGAGCTTTCAGAGTAGGCATTTTAAGCAGCCCAACCTATAATAGACCAATAGTACTTAAGATGTTCTTCAACTATGTGAAAGTGCTTCAAGACTTTTTCAAATCTTCCAAAGCATCCACTGAATTACACACAAGCAAGAAAAAGACATTTGCAAAATAAGCAATTAGTAAGAGTTTACAAATCTGGTCACAGATCAAGGGTTTTAAAATAATAAAATAACGTTTTTAGAGTGTGCTTGCAATACATGGGCATGAACAGCTTGTGTGTGCCATCTAATATGTCTGCTACTCGCACTGGTTTACAACTGACCCCCAACACAAAACAGCCAAGCGAAGCCTTTCATGAACCACAAGACTTTCTTAATAGAGCAGGTAATTACCATGGCCAGAAAGACCAATGCCTCTGGTCCTTGTTGATTTCTCACAACCAGGAATTGAGAAGACAAGAAAATATTAAACAACAGGCTGAGCCTTTGACAGAAAGTGATGACAATAGCCAAACAGCAACTTATATAAAAAAAACTTTTTTATAATATATATATATATATATATATATATATAATAAATTAAAGACAAAATTAATGTTTTGCTAGCAAAGCAGATGGACATTATATAAAAAAAAAAATAATCACTTTGTACTCCTAAGTGTTATTACTGTAAGATTACAGTGTCAAATTTGCAAAGTCAGATCTTTTACAATGAGATAAAAGCTAAAACTTTGCTCTAAAATAAAGCAGAAAATGCATTACACTGAACTTCAAAGAATAATAGTTTGCTTCCCATGTAGTCCTTAATATAAAGACGCTGACAGAGATGTTTTAAGCCCATATGATTAGAACTCTGACAACAGCAGCATTTAACAACAGGTCTCACTGGTGACCGTCGCCTCAGTAGAAAGGCCTGTCTGCAATTTCAGGAGGTACCTGTAAAGACAAAAATAAATAATTGAATACAGTAATCTTAAGAACAATGAGCCTAGTTTAAAACAATGCCAAAAAAAAAAAAAGTTACTTACTTTCATCATCCGAATCAAAGCCAAAGAGAGATGTGCATTTGTCCTTGTGTGATTGCAGCTCTCCCTCACTGCTGAAAGACTCAAAACAACGAGAACAACGCTGCTTCGTAGAGTTAGTTACTTTTGTCACAGAGCCCAGTAACTTTGTGTTTATGTGGGGTTCCTTCCAGCGTTTTGGCATGCTAAGGTAAGACTCATCCAGATAAGCAGAGGGAAGAGGTCGAATGTATTTTTGAGTTGTAGGTTTTCCTGTTGGTTCTTGCTCCTTGATGGCTGCATTGACAGGTTTGGGTGGAACATCTTTGTCACTATCGCCATGCCCATTAACAAGACTATGGTCTCTGCTACTATAGCTTACGGACCCTTTATTTAGGACCAAAGGTTTCCAATCATCTTGATTTGCAGAGGCAGGACCTGCTCCCTGAACTAGGAGACCATTTGAAGTATTTGTTGTTGACTCTGGCTTAACTTCCAAACCATCTTCCTGACTTAGAGGAGTCTTGCATTCAGTTATCTTGGGCGCTGTATTTTGTTCCAAATTTGCATCGAGTCGGTAATGAATTTTTTCATGTCTATACAGGTGTGAAATACTTTCAACTTGCATAGAGCAACCAGGAAAGCAGCACATTGCTCGCAAAGGATTATGACCTACCATGTGTTCTGAAAGCTCCATACGTGTTTTGTACCTCTCCTTACAGCCTTGATGGTAACATGGGAACTTTAGCTCACCTTTGTGGCAAATCACATGGTCAAAGAAATGCTGTGTGTTAAATATCTTCCTGCTGCAGTAAAGACATTTTTCCTTGGCAAAATGAAAAAAGAACACAAGCGCCTTCTTGTCACCATGGTGGTGTGACAACACATGTGAAAGGACAAGGATTGACTTTGCGGTAAACGTACAAATCTCCACAGGGCATCTGACCTCTGTAGATGCTCTTGTTCTGTTTCCCTGAAATAGAGTAGATAACTGTTTAGGCAGTCTAAAAGCATTTGTTTCCTTGCTTGATGTTGTTTCCTTAGTTGTTGTGGTTTCTTCTGTGTGTGCTTTCTTCACAGAACCTTCATCCTCACTATTTGTCATCTTCCTTCTTTTTACAGCTACAACATCCTTTTTAAGATCTCCAGGTATGATCTTCTTTGCCCGAACAGAGTTCAGGGTAATTTTGTCTTCATATTTTACTTCTATTTTTTCCCCAATCGTGTCTTTGTGATTATAGTAATGTATCCCTACATTCTCAGATTCAGTCTTGACATCATTGTGGGTAGCACAACTTTCTGTACATTGGACATTCTCCATTCTCTGCTCTCTGCTGCCCTGTGTTAAAGATGTCTGAGCTTTTTCTGAGATATTTACCTCTTGCACACTTTTAATTTTTCTTTTTCTGATCAATCCATTTATTATGTGAGCAGAGTTGACCATGGTATTAGAATGGTCTTCCTCTGGCATTGGTGTTTGCATAGTTTTTGCTTTCTTCCTTGCTAATCTCATCCTAAACAATTTCTTGTTCTCATCTGTGGACTGAGACCTCCCTGCCAAAACCCTCCTTAAACGCCTTCTCTTCTTCCGGCAAACCTTATCTTTTCTTTCTTCCAATGTACTTGGGGGATCTGAATGTTTTGCTAACCTTGTCCGCAATCTTACCTTAGACTCTGAACCATCCCATTCCTTATGCAATTGTGCAATTTCCAAACTACAGTTTAACCTCATTTTAATATTTCTAAACTTATTCTGCACTGGTTTTTTAACATGTTTAAGCATTGTTGTCTGGGCATATTGCATTGCTCTCTCAGGCAGGTCAGCAATACCCTTGCAAATATTTTCTTTTAAAAGCCCATTGGATTTTCTCAATGCTTCAATGTGCATTTTAATATGGCGTGATGGTCTGCGCCCATGAGTGTAGCATTTGTGACAAAACATGCACTTTTTGTCAATCCGATAATGCCACAGTGCATGCCGTAGAATACAATGGTATTTGGTATCTTTATTGCAAAGTCTGCAGTTAAACGAAAGCTGGGGACTTTCATCACTTTGGGGAATGAAGCCAGAGACTAGACTATCAAAATCTGCATGAGTGTTCTTTAACGTCTCCACAGATGTTGGTTGCAACACTAGCTCCTCTGTTTTCTCAGGCAAAGTTTCAGGGGGAGCAGCAAACTGAGTTTCACTACAAGTTGAAGGAGTATTTTCAGGGACGTTCATCACTTCAGTAAGAACAGGAGCATCCTCATGATGACCCGAGTTGTTCTCTGGCATACTATCGGATATAGGAGTGATGTCATCTGTGGTAAATAAAGTCACTTCTGGTGGAGGACCAACAGTAATAATTTCAGGAGGACTAACAGTGTTGTCTGGACATTTGGTATCAGCAGCTTGTTGACTTGGTAATTCAGGATTAGCTTTTTGCTCTACAATGATTTCTTCATTTGGCCCAAGAGTGACTTCAACAGGAGTGGAGGTCTCTAGATTTCTTTCTGGAATTTGTGTAGCCTCAATCTCAACTAAAGTTTCAACCTGTTTGGCAGCAATAGGGCTCTGAGGAGGTTCGTTCTGTAGCTCAGAAGACTGCAACAGTTTTTCTTGCTTGAATTCAATATGGTCTGGCTTAACCTCTTTATCACTGCTAAAAAGGTCAACTGCTATTCCTTCAACTTCAGGTGATCTTGAATATGTATGGAATTTTCGAACCATTGAAAGACCTTGCTCCCAGAAAACAAGTTCCTCCTTGACCCTCAAGTCTTTTTTGCTAAATGGAGTAGATTCAGCTGATAGTAAATCAATCAGAGACGTAGCACTGTCACAAGACCATTTCAGAACCTCTTCAGTTTTGCTTTTCACAGAACCGCATTCAGTCAAGTGAGGAGTGTCTGTGGAAGACAATGAAGCCTGAACATCAGAAGAGAGGTCAACTTCATTATCAGGGTAAGAAAGGCTCATTGTGATTTCACTGATTGGTTCCTCAGCTGAAATATCCATTAAAACATTTAACTGCTTTGGTTTCCTTCCTGGTTTTTTGCCTTGTCTGGGTACACTGTTTTCTGCCTGGACAGCCAACTCTTCCAAAAGCCATTGTGGTTTCCTACCCCTGCGTTTCAGAGTCTTCCCCTCTGCCTGCCGAGCAAGGAATCTCTGACGCCTGCTATTAAGTTGTCGGACATGATCCTTTGCCAAATCCACTTGTCTAAAAGAATGTCGAACTGGACAGGCCTCTGAAACTTTTACAAGGCGTGTCCCTGGCTTCCTTCCCCTCTTTTTGCCAGGAGGTTTAGAGGATGCTTCACCTGAGGCAGAATTAGTCTGCATTTTCACATTCTCTCCTCCTTTGCCATTTTTGTTGGTAGGCTTTTCTACACTTCTGACAGTCCTGTTTGTGTAATCAGTATGACACTGACAGTGTCCTTTCATACAGTAACTTGGCACCCACTTGTCCTTTTGCATGATTTCATACAGGGCTGCTTCAGCAACCTTATCACTCATTAGCTTCAGACAGTTTTTCTCAATATTCAGAAGGCTCCAGAACTCAGGGTCAAAGTACAGGCCTTTCTTCAAGATCTGGAGAATCTCAAAGCGAGCATTATTCCCAACAGGACTATTATCTGCATGGTACTGTTGATCAGGGTGAGAGTATAAGAGGAATACGGTCTTGTACGATTCAACAGTTCGCTCTAGGAAGAACACCAGCAGCGCACAAGCCCTACAGACTTCAAGGTCATTAGGGAGTAGATATGCAATGGTTTTGTAGATGAGGGACTTGGTGACTGGATCATTCTTTAGGTCAATCTGCAAGGCTCGTGCACAAAGCTCCACACAAACCCCCAAGCCAACTTTTCCTAGCTGAAAACATAAAACCACAAATGTTATTTTATTTATTTTAATAAAAAAAATAAAATTATATTTAAAATATTCTGTGTACATAATCCACATTTCAAAATGACAAAATGTATTCTCTCACCTCTGCCAAAATCACCTTCATGAATGGGAAAATTGCTTTTAAGTTGGTGACTGACTGAATCATTACTCTGCATTCCTCTAGAAATGCCTCCTTTGAGGCATTCATTCGCAGGTAAAGTCTGCTCCATATAAAGACCAAGTCCCTGTAAGAAAAAAAACAAACATACAGAGTAGAGAAATTAAGACTCTTATTAGACATTATTAAACTGCAGTTCTGTGGCTTTGCATCTTCAACATTATTCTCAACTCAGGTTTGTTGGAATGAAAACATAAAATGTTAAATAAAAATGTTTTAAAAAAGGCAATATCTCAATTTCCCAAAAGGGAAACAAGGCAAGAATAATATTCTTAAGTATAGATATCTTTGGAACATTTTGCAAATTGTATTCCATTTCATAAAAGTTCAGAAATGTGAACTTGTTAGACCCACCAAAGGTAGTACATGTCTCCTCTCTGGAGCTGCTGAGAGAGAAAGCCTTTACTCAGCATCAAAACAGTCTCATCTTTCTGCTCATTCTCTGCCATACAGAGTATCTCTACAGCATCCTTCCCATCAATATCAGCCATCTTTAGAGAAAAGATGAAAGAACAGTGTGATTTATGGCCATGCTCATCCTGAGGCAAGTCAATCTTTCAACATTTCACACACAAAAAAAAAAAAACCTTGCCATCTCTCAAATGAATCTTAGGATGACTAGGCTAAGCATTAAAAGAAAAAGCACTCCAAAGCTGTTTATTATACTGTAAACACATTTCCTGTTCTTTTATTCACACTAAGGGTATGTACACTTCATTCACTATTTTTAATCATACACATGGGTATGTAAAAGATCCACATGGGACCTCATGTCCCAATACAGATCATAATACAAAATCACAATTTAACATTTTCAAACACTAAAGAAATAAAGGGTTTTCAAGAATGATTTAAAAATGGCTAGTGATGAAGAGGACATCACATGGAAAAGGGAGACTGTTCCATAGTTTAGGACCGACCACAGAATAGGCTTGATTGCCCTTTAATATATAGCGGACACAATAAAAGTTGATCAAGCACTCTGGGGGTGGAATAAATATATTGTGTACCAGATAGACCCTTTTATACATAAAGTTACAATTTTAACTTCAACACTGAACTTCACAGGGAGCCAGTGAAGAGATGCCAAAACCGGGGAAATGTAATCCTGCTTTTTTTACCCTGTTAAAAGCCTGGCTGCTGCATTTTGAACAAGCTATAACCAGGATAATGCAGTTTGAGGGAGACGAGTTACAGTAGTTTAACCATGATGAGATCAGGAAGTGGATCACAATTTCCAGATCTTTGTTATAAAGGAAATGTTTAACTTTAGTGATTGCTCTCAGATGAAAAAAAAAAAAAAAAAAAAGTTACCATTTACCATGGTGCTGATCTGCTTATTAAAAAGTAAAAACAAGTCTAAGATAGTTTAAGAGTCTAAAATCAATGTACCAGTAAGTGAACTAAATTATAGACCTCCTTTCATAAAAAAAAAAAAAAAAAAAAAAAAAAAAAACACCAGATACAGGCAGTTTTACATGATTTGTAATGTCTCATTAGGTTTATAGGTAGACTAACATTTTGTTAGTGCTTTGTCACAAAAAGCAAACAGATGTAAGAGCTTGTGTGCAACATTATGATGGAAAGACTGTTCAGGTATTTATTTGCTTAAGTGCAGTGCAATATTCAACAATGTGTTTAATACTACAAATGATGATGTTTTATTTGAAAAGTACTAAATAAGGCTTTCAAAGTGCTTCAGGCATACAGGAAATGGACAGCGATACTATAAAGGGGCGGTCACACTGCAATTCAAAAACCATTCAAATGCATCGGAACGCAGGAGACCAGAAAAGCAAGCCCATGCAACACTACATCTCAAAGTTCAAGCTACGTGAATACTGAAGTGCAAATCTGGACACGTGACCAACAGAAGACCGAAACTACATATATCTATCCTTATACTGGGGGTGTGTGCGCGCGCGCGCGCACACACACACACACACACACACACACACACACACACACACACACACACACACACAATCGTATACTGTGGGAGAAAAGTCGTATCAAGAATTTCACTACATGTATTAGTGTGTATGGTTATGTATGTGACAAATAAAACTTGAATACACTGACCTCTTTGCTCAATTCAAAGCTGTGCGTTTCTGTTGTTGCTGGAAAGTGAGAAGACTGTATACTTTTAACATTTTTAATATAATATTATTTGTTATTCGAGAAGTGTCATTTACTAAAACCAGAATCTCTCCCGCGTGACATATCCTGGTCCATTGCGTTGTCGGAAAAAAATTGGCATACTCAAAGCCTAGTGTGACCACCCCTTATAAGAAATATAGATAGTACTAGAAATTCAATTTCAAATATATAAAAATAATTAAGTTTGACAGTATGGTATAAAATTAAATTGCAGTAGATAACATTTCTTTTTAGTCTATATTTAGCTACAATTAAATATTACACTTCTAATAATATTTAGAAATTAACTGTATTAGAGATACAGTTATACTGTGTTTTTTTTTTTGTGATTGTTCTCGTACGGTTAGACCTCCATTCCTGCATGGAGTTTGTCATTTACAGTATTTCACAATTGCTAAAACACTAAACCCCATTCTCTGAACCCAATGCTCAGTGGCCTAAACCCATTTGTCGAATCAGTCACTCTGTAGGCAAAACCTTAAACAAGTTCAGGTAGTTAAGACACTGTTTGCAAATCTCATACACTCTTTTTGCAAAACTCTAAACACATTCTCACTCACTAAAACGCATTTTGCACTGCGTTGCAAAATGGTAAATACATGTGGCAAAAGTTAAACAACTACAACACAGCTGTCATCATTTACACACAACAGCTCAAAATTGTTCACACTTGTTTCTAATGATGTGATCAAATTAGTTGTCTAGAATATAAGCCAGTTCAGAGTACACAGGTGGCCCAGGTACACTGAATGTTGATACCAACAATGGATGGAAACAATGTGAGAGGCAGAGGAGGAAGAGTTCGTGTAAGAGGTGGTGGACGAGGAGGAAGAGTACAAGGACAACGAAGAGCAAGACCAAGAATAGTAATTTCAGATCAAATTCGGGCAACTGTGATAAACCATGTTCTTGTTCATGGAATGACAATGAGGGAAGCAGGACAAAGAGTACAACCCAATTTGAGCAGATTCTCTGTGGCCACCATAATCAGGACATTCAGAGAAGAGAACAGGTAAATGTATTGTTTTTTTTCTAATTTGTGCGACTGAAAGTTTACTGTATACATTTGATACAGTACATCAGTTTGTCAGTAGAAAGGGGACTGTGGAAAAAAGAAAAAAAATTACAATACATTTTACATATGAATGTGATGTCCATTACTATTGTTACTGTATGTATACATTTGTAAGAGCATTTTCCCCTTTGTAGAATTGCAAGACTACCAAATGAGGGTGGAAGGACTCCTTTGTTCTCCCAACAGCAAGAGGCTCTCACTGTTGATATGGTCCGTCAAAACAATGCCATCCGACTGCGTGAAATACAGCAAAGAGTTGTAGAAGACAATGTAAACTTTGAATGAATCAACAGTGTCAGCCTTTCTACCATTGCCCGTGTCCTCCATTGCAACAGGGTACGCATGAAGCAAGTGTACAGAGTACCCTTTGAGCACAATTCAGAAAGGGTCAAAGATCTACGATATCAGTATGTGCAAGTAAGTGTACACTTCAGCACTGATGCTTAAAGTACAAGTTTTTAGCCTACAGTTATTGTCCTATACTGTAACTGCATTATATTGTAGTGTATGTAAATCAGGAGTGCATATAAATACACTTTTGCAGAAGTATGTATTACTGTAACACTTACTAAACTATTTATTTATTTATTTATTTATCTCTTTTATATATAGAGGGTGTTTGAAATGGATTCCATGGAAAGGCCCCATGAATACATTTTTGTAGATGAAGCAGGGTTCAATCTGGCGAAGAGAAGGAGAGGAAGGAACATAATTGGCCAACGTGCCATTGTGGAAGTCCCTGGCCAGCGTGGTGGCAATGTCACCCTATGTGCAGCCATAAGCAATAGGGGGGTTCTCCACCGTCATGCAACCCTGGGGCCATATAACACTGACCATCTTCTTACATTTCTGGGTGGTCTTCGGGATGTCTTGTTTGAACGTGAGCAGCAGGATCATCATCAGGCAGTGCATCCTGTCTATGTTGTGGTTTGGGACAATGTCAGCTTTCACCGTGCTGTCCGAATACGTGAGTGGTAAACATCAACCAGCGATTCATGAATGTTTGCCTTCCACCATACAGCCCTTTCCTCAACCCAATAGAAGAGTTCTTCTCTGCGTGGCGATGGAAGGTCTATGACCGTAACCCATATACAAGGGTTAATCTTTTAGAGGCAATGGAATTGGCCTGTGGTGACATAGGTGTGGAGTGTTGTCAAGGCTGGATCCGACACACGACAGGGTTCTTCCACCGTTGCCTAGAAAGGGACAACATTGCATGTGATGTGGACGAAGTCCTCTGGCCGGACCCAGCACAAAGACGGGATGCTGAGGCAGAATGAGTCTCTCATTGACTTTGATTTTGCAATTGCACAATATTTTGTGTAATACGCTTTTCATTTAGAGTTGTCTTTGTTCTTACTTTATTTTTATGCTGAAAATACAGACATTCAATACTGTATTACTTGCAGTACTTACAGTATGCAATATATTTGCTGTACTGAGTTGTGAATTATTTACTTTTATGGCAAAATTATTTTATATGCAATAAACTTTTTATCTCTGTAACTACATGCCCTGGACACTGTGTTCTCAATTTTTTGATGTAGTGTCTAATGAATGCTGATGAGTGTTTATATATTGACTGGCTGTGTTTATGTTTTGAAAGCATTGTTTGATTTTGAGCACAGATCAAATGGTTTTGAGGCAAGTGTTCAATTTTGCCAGAAGTGTCAGGGGTTTTGTGAATGTAGTTTAAAGACTGGGTTTTGTGTTTAAAGTTTTGAGAATATGGGTGAACATTTCAAGAAATGTGTCTTAGCAATTGTGAAATACTGTAAAACATGCTTTGAATCCACTTTTAAAGGCCACTCTGGGACATATGCAAAACTACATATTTTCTTAATCGACTAATCAGTGACTTGTCTGAACGACAAGTTGAAAAGTTAAGGTGTCCTGAATAATTGAGACTTAATTAGGGTCATGTCAATCCACCACACACCGATCCGATACATTTCTTAGGGGGCATTTCAAAAGAAGCATTCTTGTGTATATAAAAAAAAAAAAAAACACAGCAGGTTAACTTTTGATAAATGAGTCTGTCAAATACATAAATGTCATGGTTATACTCTATAAAAGTGTTATGTAATGTTTATTTTTAACACTGTAAACATGACCCATATGCTTCAATTGTAAACAAGATTCTCCACCATTTTGACAAACTGAGGGATGAGATGAAATTTTCTCTTCATGTCACAGACACCATCAATTGAGCTTAAGTCATGTTTAACCCGGAATATTCCTTTCAGCACATGAATAACTAGAGTTAGAGACTGACAAAAACAAGCATTGTGCGGAGTTACATAAACTGCTTGCAATGATTCTGATTTGTGTTGTTTTGTCGCCTTGGTATGAATCAGATCTACAAATCTGTATTGTTTTGTCCACCAAGTTAATTCTGTGTGCCACAATAGTAGTATGGGCTGAACCTAAACATTATTCATTGCCATTTCAGTTGTTCAAAAGGTCACGTGAATAAAAAAAATAAAAAAAATAATAATATCTCACTTACCTCCTTGTGCAAGCATTCATGGAGAGAAGCTCTCCAAAGGCAAGTGAGGTAAGCTTGCATGAAGTAGAGATGCCTCCCTGCAACAGAGTGCTGGCTGCATCTCTTCGCCAGTGCTATAGCCTCCGGAAGCCTCTCACAGGCTACCAGGTATCGTACACGCAGCTCAAAGAAAACATATACTTCTGAGCCCAGATATCTTTCCACTGCGAAAAAGCAGCAAATAGGAATAATGAAAAAAGAACTACTCAAAGCATTTTCTCCAAAACTGCCATTACTAAATAAAAGGCACTAACTTTAAATAGTACAATTTATGATGAACTACATACACAGTTTATGAAATGCAAAGTAAACATTACACTTATCACATTGTTTTTTTTTTGTTTTTTTTAAAGCTTTGTTGACTGACCATCCTCTTGTGGTATCTCTGAATCCTTGAGAATGTCCTGAAGTACTGGGCTTGCCCAAGGACCCCCATCTTTGATAATATGCCTGACCTGCAGAAGGTACACATTCTGGTGCCTTACAAGGTTCGCGTAGCATTCCTAGTACAGGGGGGGGTGGGTGTCATTTTAAACTTCACACCACATATATAGTAGCAAGGTGACAAACCACAAAAAGCACTTGAAAGTCGTGTGCTATAATATAAAGCAGGGATTTTCATCAGTTGAATGGGAGGCTAAACAAAAAGTAAAAATGTGACAAGATTGCAGTATACCCAACTGACTTGTGCAGTGCGCAAGCCATTTGTGCATCAATTTCAGTTAATTGCGCATGTTAAAATGTGCCCGCATTGATTCGGTCAGGCTGCACGGATGACAGCTTTCATTACACGTTTCATTTGTTTCTTTTTGCTTTCATATCACCACGTGATGCAATAAGGAAAACACCACTATTAATCCTTGGTTTCCAACCCAGCATACAGGTACACCATTCTTAAACCATGGTCATATTCAATTACATAAAACGATTAAAAGAGAAAACAAAAACCCACATTGTGGGGTTCAAAAATCAAAGTATATTCAAAATATAACTTTAAATAGTTGATCGGCTTGTGACGCGCAAATGGCTTGCATGCGCTGTGCCGGTCTCATCACATTTTACTTTTTGTGTAGCCTCCCATTCAGCTGATGAAAACACGCCGTTTTGATCATGAGGAAGGATTACATTAAAATGCAAACTGGAATGCAGGTGCGGAAAACATTAAATAAAATAGACTGCTCCTCTCTCGCTATTGCTTGCATACTAGTGATTACCCCTCTGCATGATTTTGAAAAATATACATACATAATTTATGAAATATTTAAAATTCCACAATTTTGTGATCATTAATCAAAGCACATTTGTGACATTAACTGGGTTAACTCACTTTGTACAAAATTACTGGTTTTCTTTCATTAAAGCAATTTCACAAAATGCTCTGTGCAAATTCACATGTGTTTTTATATCATAATCATTGTGTTTTGCCCAAGATTTTCAATCACTGTAAAAAAATAAATGATTAAATTAGAAAAATAAGTGGACTCAAACTTCATAAAACAACATAGCTCTGTGAATCACAAAAGACTGTGTTTATGAAGTAAATATATAAAATGCACACAAAGCTTCAGCGGGTGACTGAATGGCGCTGCTGTTGACACACACACATGGCTATTTTTATCCTTCAAAGTGGTGCACAATATTTGGGCGCTACTCACAAACAACATCTCGGATGTAGATGCCCAAAGGTTTGGATCACTTATGGGGCTTTTCCACTGCAGTACTCGACTCAATTCTGCTTGCTTTTTTGGGGGTTTCCAATGTGGATAGTACCTGTTACTTTTTTTTTTTTTTTAGTACCACCTCGGTCGAGGTTCCAAGCGAGCAGAGCTGATACTAAATGTGACGTAAAAATCCTGCAGATCACCGATTGGTCAGGGACAAAAGTCACTACTAGAGTCACTGGATTTCCGACACGCGACATGAACCCGCTAGTTTTAAAATCAGAAACAGCGATAACAGTACCATTTGTTCACGAGACTTTCGAATTGTGAAAAAAGAAATCATGCCGTGGTCAATGAACAAGGTGTTGACGGTCCTCTTGTTAACGATGAGCGAATCGAAAAAGTCTCTCAGGAAGTGTCTCAGCTGTTGGCTGCACACGGCTACCACTGGACCTACCAACAGTGTAGAGAAAAGTATTTATATAAAATAAAAAAATAAGTGACTACAGAACCATCAAGGAAAATTGGAAGTGGTTCGACCAAATGGACGCCATCTAAACCGCCAAGCAATGGGAGGGAGAAAGCCCTGGACTCGCCACAATGAAGGATGTTAACTCTGCTTGAAAGCTTAACTTTATTTAGTTGACCAGCTACTGGAAGCTAGCTTCTAAAACAACCAGAACAATTTATCTGTTACACTTGTGTAATATCACCATGCAACAACTGCTTTATGCAGCAAAATGAGCTAGTAGCTAACAGCTAGCGGTTGTGTTATTGTTTTGGACAGTTTGTGTCGCGTTTAAGATGATGTCACGGAGTAGAGGCGGCGCAACTATGACGATCATCCTATAATCCCACCCACGTTGAGGGACACTAAACTGCAATGGAAAAGCAAGCTCAGAAAAGTAAAGCGAGTAGAGTTGGGGCGAGTCGAACCGTAACATGCAGTGGAAAAGTGCCATTATAATATGCATTTACAATAGCACCGGAGGTGCATTTGACCAGAATTTGAATAAGAAGAATTAAACTACTGTGAACTTGCCTACAAACAGACATATAAAAAGGACTTCCTGGAGAGTTTAGAATGTCAAAATAAAAGCGTGAGGTTTTAAAAGGTGCACGATTGAGATATCACCATTATAATATATTATCATTTGTTTACAAATGATAATAATATTTAAGTTGAATGGGTTCCAAAAAATAACTGTGCATGAAAAGTGAGCTGATATCTTATAACTAAATTGAACAAAAAGAGATCTGAATCCTTTAAAGTCCAGATACAAGCTGGAAAATAAATTATCTACTGATGACTTATACTGGAATTATTGTTAATTATGCAGTTACATTATCCAGTATACTAGTTAAAAATAAAGTTTTTCTAAATAAGCTATACATTAATATTGAATTAATGTGTAGTTAGAGGCTTTGTGTTTCTTTACATATTGAAGAGCACACCCAATTAGTTCTACACAATAATGTAAAGATATTCTAAACTGATTATGCAAAAAAAAAAAATAGTAATAGTGTAAATACAGAAAAACTGAACAATTTGAGTGGTCTCTTAATTTTTTTCAAAGCTGTATATATGGAAATATACACCGATCAACCACAATATTAAAACCACTTGCCTAATATTGTGTAGGTCCCTTTGTCAGTTCAAACCAGTCTGGCCATTCTCGGTTGACCCCTCTCATCAACAAGGCATTTCCGTCCATCTGACAAAAAACTGCCAGTGAGCTGCAGTTTGGTGGATGTAAACACCTTGTTGATGAGAGAGGTCAGAGAATGGCCAGACAGCTTTGAACTGACAAGGTCTCCGGTAATTCATAACCGCGCTCTGTACATTTGTGGTGAGAAGAACAGCATTACAGAATGCTACTATGAGATGCGGTTTTGGCGGCATGAGGGGGGACCTACACTAGGCAGGTGGTTTTAATGTTGTGGCCGATCGGTGTGCATGCATGCCTGCATGCATACATACATAATGTCGGCACAGCTATTAACCAGGAAAATAAAAAATAAAAAAAGGCACTCCAAGTCTAGTATAAAGCATAGATTGGAACTTTACACAATACGTCCCCACAAAGAAAAAAATAAATAGGCAATGCTGTTACCTGAAATGAGTCTAGAATGTCTTTTAAAGGATGCTCGACAAATTCATCTCTTCCAAAGAACAACAGCAGTTCAAAAACACTCCTGCAAACAAAAAAGGTGACACTGTTCTTTACCTTTCATCACTACAACAGGTCCTAAATAGACTCAAGGGCAACTTCAGCAGTGCATACTCACAGGGCCAGGCTACTCAGAGTGAAGCGCACATGCTCACAGTCTGGGGGAAAGGATGCTGTACCATGGACAAAAGAGCACAAGGCACTCTGCAACACCTGGAGCTGGGGAAGAGGAACCTGCCAATGCCCCGTTTGCTCCACAACCAACTAAATAGTGAAAAAAAAAAGAATACAACAGACAAAAGTGAAAGATATAAGAAACTAACACCGAGTGTCAACCTCTATGGGTTTTTATCGGCCAAAAGCAAATATATATATATATATATATATATATATATATATACACACACACACACACACACAAATACATACACACACACACATACAGCAGGGTACACAAAATTGCTTACCTACATTTTAACACCTTTATTTCACACAATATTTACTCAATTAAAAAAAAAAAATGTTGGAAAACTTTTGCCCAGGATTTTAGATCAAAGACTAGGCATAATAGCCGCTTGTTAAAGGAATATACCAGATTCAATACAAGTCAAGCTCAATTGACAGAACTTGTAGCATAATATTGATTACAACAATTTCTGAACATTAAAATACCCACTTTTTGAAAAAATATAACCACAAGACATAAACAATATATGTGTATACATATCACTAAGATAATTTACACAGTTATTTCCACAGAAAATTGTACAACTTTGTTGCCATGATGATTTAATGTCAAACCCTAAAAGTACTGTAAAAATTACAATTTAAACTTTACGGCTCAAATAATACACACGTTTTAAAAGAATAATTAAAGGGCTTTCATAAAATTATAAGCTTCACATTTCTGCCTTTATACCCTCCAAAAATTGCCCACATTCACTTCCACTGTAAGTGCCACATTATAACCTTGATATTTTTTTAAGAAAAGGTGGGATGAGTCAAAGTGAATTCTTGTGGCAATCAAGTTCAACATTATGCTACAAATGAAGCCAATTGAGCTTAATTTGTTCTGAACCCAGAATAGTCCTTTAACCTGCCACGAGGGAACAATTGTCGGTTAGTTATCGGTTATCAACTCGATAACGTAGCTGGCTAGCTATAGATAACTCTAGATGGTTATCGGCTACAGTTAATGGTGATAATTTAAATTCAAGGGGCCAAATATGAGCCAATATATTGGTCTTTCATAAACATTCTTTTGGGAGCACTTAAAAATAATCAACCATCAAGACACTTCAATGAATGTTTATAGCTGGCCATTGCCATTAAAAGGCAGAAAACTGAATAATGATACAAATTAGGCAACATCAACTTTCGTTAAACAATCCCAAAAGTGTGTTTTTCATGGCCGGAATGTGTATTAATTAATTCGGCAATCATTTGAAAACAAAATAAGAGTTAATGAGAGTACAGTAGCCATTGAGACTCAACCAGAGGTGAGAAAAACAGATATTGCAGACTCTGTAAACGGTGACTAATTTTTGTATTAACCAATGACAGAACTGTCCACGGCAGTTTTTTTTTTTTTTTTTTTTTTCATCATTTGACACCGCCGAGCGTAATTACAAAACGAGATTTCAGACTGAGTTTAACGGTTTCTCAGATCTAACCACTGATATTAAGAAGTCTGCAGAAGCTGGTCTTTCGCAGCCTGTTTGTTTTGGGATGTAACTTGGGGAAGCTAACCGTTAGCCACGTACCAGGCTAATGGAATAATTCAAAGAAAATTCCATTAGCCCGTGACTTAGAAATACTGCTTAGAAACGCATTACCGATCTACTGAGATTTCCTCTAACAGGACTTGGACGATAGTCGTAGTTAAAGTGTTTAAAGAGAGCGTGATGTTTGGCTGACTGTAGCTGTGGCTGTGCACTGGGGGAGGGGAATCTGATGACATGCTGCTAACACTGGTTAGCACATCTCTGTTTGCTATCTCTAATAGCTTACGCTCGCTTTAGTCCCCCCGTCATCTTACCTCGCAAAATCTTTCACAATACGTCTTGCTCTGGAGTCCGCGTTCGTCGCCTGCGTTTGTCTTTAACAAACTCTCCAATTCTTTTGTAACCCTGTCAAACTCCAATTCACTATCTTCTTCCGCCATACTGCTTGTCTACCCCAGCGCGTACAACAGAGACCACGACTGTTACAATGAAGCTGAAGGCAGCCCATCCAATGAAAGTGATTGGTGGATTGTCCTGTCAAACATATACTGAGCAGTAGGCGTCTGTTTTGTAATTTGGCGACGGTCTCTTCAATCAAATAGTTGGATAATTGATTGGCCAGACAGGGACGTACATTTTTTGTGTCCAGTAATGAACGCCCCAAAACAAATAAGTTGTCAATTAAACTTTGAATTATCTGTTTTCATTATGAATATTTTTTAAGCATATACAGTCCAAGCACAAGCACTTTTATTTTCTTGCCTGAATGATTCCAACATGTTTAACAATTATTGAGCTTGTTTTGTTCCTCTGACTATGGGTTTAAATAAATAAATAATTAGGTTGGCTTGAGAAAGCCAACTTACTGAAATCCTATTTAAACTTATTATTATTATTATTATTATTCTGAGACTAAATTTCTAAATGTAACTCCTCCTAGAGCTTTTAAGCTACATGCACCAAACTCGGCACAGACCTTCAGACTAATCCCGAATAGTGTGCTATATCTTTTCTAACTGATCGGACTTACGGTTTTCCTAAAAATGACGATCAAAACTCGGAAAAACTCCCATTGATTAACATTGCGGAATGTTCAGAAATTTAAATCCCAACTGACGTTTTCACACACACAGACGAAAAAGGGCCTGTCAGCCCTGCGTCTCTCCTTCTCTCTCTCCCTCAGAGGATTTCTTTTATCAAGCAGCCAATAAGTAATGACCTAAAATCTTCATAGCCACAGTATAGTAGCTTCCAGGTTGACTTGATTCACTCAGTATGGAAAGGAGGCTTGATAAGTATCACCCTGGTAACTGCATAGCAACCAGACAGGGTTACCCTAGCAACCAAATAACAAATCACATATTTCTGCACCAGAAAATCATACAGACATCCTGTTTCACTTATTTCACTCAGGATGGAAAGTAGCCTTGATATGTATCACTCTGGTAACTGCCTAGCAACCAGATGGGGTTACCCTAGCAACCAAGTAACAAATCACATATCTCTGCACCAGAAAATCATACAGACTTCCTGTTTCACTTATTTCACTCAGGATGGAAAGTAGCCTTGATATGTATCACTCTGGTAACTGCCTAGCAACCAGATGGGGTTACCCTAGCAACCAAGTAACAAATCACATATTTCTGCACCAGAAAATCGTAGTGACTTCCTGTTTCACTTATTTCACTCAAGATGGAAAGTAGCCTTGATATGTATCACTCTGGTAACTGCCTAGCAACCAGATGTGATTACCCTAGCAACCAAGTAACAAATCACATATCTCTGCAACAGAAAATCAGAGAGACTTCCGGGTTGACTTATTTCACTCAGGATGGAAAGTAGCCTTGATATGTATCACTCTGGTAACTGCCTAGCAACCAGATGTGATTACCCTAGCAACCAAGTAACAAATCACATATCTCTGCAACAGAAAATCAAAGAGACTTCCGGGTTGACTTATTTCACTCAGGATGGAAAGCAGCCTTGATATGTATCACTCTGGTAACTGCCTAGTAACCAGATGTGATTACCCTAGCAACCAAGTAACAAATCACATATCTCTGCAACAGAAAATCATAGAGACTTCCGGGTTGACTTTATTCACTCAGGATGGAAAGTAGCCTTGATATGTATCACTCTGGTAACTGCCTAGCAACCAGACGGGGTTACCCTAGCAACCAAGTAACAAATCACATATCTCTGCAACAGAAAATCGTAGAGACTACCTGTTTCACTTATTTCACTCAGGATGGAAAGTAGCCTTGATATGTATCACTCTGGTAACTGCCTAGCAACCAGATGTGATTACCCTAGCAACCAAGTAACAAATCACATATCTCTGCAACAGAAAATCAGAGAGACTTCCGGGTTGACTTATTTCACTCAGGATGGAAAGTAGCCTTGATATGTATCACTCTGGTAACTGCCTAGCAACCAGATGTGATTACCCTAGCAACCAAGTAACAAATCACATATCTCTGCAACAGAAAATCATAGAGACTTCCGGGTTGACTTTATTCACTCAGGATGGAAAGTAGCCTTGATATGTATCACTCTGGTAACTGCCTAGTAACCAGACGGGGTTACCCTAGCAACCTAGCAACCAAGTAACAAATCACATATATCTGCACCATTATATCGTAGAGACTACCTGTTTCACTTATTTCACTCAGGATGGAAAGTAGCCTTGATATGTATCATTCTGGTAACTGCATAGCAACCAGACAGGGTTACCTTAGCAACCAAGTAACAAATCACATATCTTTGAACCAGAACATCGTAGAGACTTAGGGGTTGACATATTTCACACAGGATTGCAAGGAGCCTTATGAGTATCACTTTGGTAACTGCCTAGCAACCAGATGTGTTTACCCTAGCAACCAAGTAACAAGTCACATATCTCTGCACCAGGAAATCATAGAGACTTCCTGTTTCACTTATTTCACTCAGGATGGAAAGTAGCCTTGATATGTATCCCTCTGGTAACTGCCTAGCAACCAGATGCGGTTACCCTAGCAACCAAGTAACAAATAACATATCTTTGAACCAGAACATCGTAGAGACTTAGGGGTTGACATATTTCACACAGGATTGCAAGGAGCCTTATGAGTATCACCTTAGTAACTGCCTAGCAACCAGATGGGGTTACCCTAGCAACCAACTAACAAATCACATATCTCTGCACCAGAAAATCGTAGAGAATTCCGGGTTGACATAATTTATTCAGGATGGAAAGGAGGCTTGATAAGTATCACTCTGGTAACTGCCTAGCAATGACAAGGGCTTACCCTAGCAACCAAATAACAAATCACATAACTCTGCACCAGAAAATCGTAGAGACTTCCTGTTTCACTTATTTTACTCAAGATGGAAAGTAGACTTGATATATATCACTCTGGTAACTGCCTATCAACCAGATATGGTTACCCTAGCAACCAAGTAACAAATCACATATCTATGCAACAGAAAATCATAGAGACTTCCGGGTTGACTTTATTCACTCAGAATGAAAAGGAGGCTTGATAAGGATCACCCTGGAAACTGCCTAGCAACCAGATTGGGTTACCCTAGCAACCAAGTAAAAAATGATATATCTATCTGTCTATCTGTCTATCTATCTATCTATCTATCTATCTTTCTGATGGTCAATATCTATCTATCTATCTATCTATCTATCTGAGGGTCAATATCTATCTATCTATCTATCTAACTATCTGCGGGTCAATAACTATCTATCTATCTATCTGTGGGTCATACTCTATCTATCTATATCTCAGGGTCAATGACTATCTGTCTATCTATATATCTGACGGTCAATATCTATCTATCTATCTAAGAGTCAATGACTATCTATCTATCTATCTATCTATCTATCTATCTATCTGAGGGTCAATATCTATCTATCTATCTATCTAACTATCTGCGGGTCAATAACTATCTATCTATCTATCTATCTGTGGTTCATACTCTATCTATCTATATCTCAGGGTCAATGACTATCTATCTATCTATATATCTGACGTTCAATATCTATCTATCTATCTATCTAAGGGTCAATGACTATCAATCTATCTTTCTATCTTTCTATCTATCTATCTATCTATCTGAGGGTCAATATCTATCTATCTATCTGAGGATCAATATCTATCTATCTATCTATCTATCTAATGGTCAATATCTATCTATCTATCTATCTATCTGATGGTCAATAACTATCTCTCTATCTATCTATCTATCTATCTGATGGTCAATAACTATCTATCTATCTATCTATCTATCTATCTGAGGGTCAATATCTATCTATCTATCTATCTATGGGTCATACTCTATCTATCTATCTATCTATCTATCTATCTATCTATCTATCTGAGGGTCAATATCTATCTATCTATCTATCTATCTATCTATCTATCTATCTATCTATCTAATCTATTTGATAGACTGAATGGTTTTATAATCTCTAAACTTTGAACTTTGAAAACTACTACTTATAATTACATCAAACTAGAAACCGTAAATCTTCAAACTTTTACAACTACTTCAAACTTTATGCTAGGCTTTCTCAAGCCAACCTAAAGTTTGTACTCAAACTTTTTAATCTAGTTATAATTAATTTTTTATTAAATAATAATTTATATTGTTTTACATAAGACATTTAAACTCATCATAGCATAAACTGTGACCAACTGGATAATTTAATCATTTTTATGAATAATCGAATTATGAGCAATCATTATCCTATGTGCTAGTCTACAAATCACTTTAGTCAATTGATTAGAAATTAGCCAATCACTGATGGATAGTCCTTAACACTATGTGTGAAGAGAACATACACTCTCAGCTCTTGATGCAATACAACTGAAAGCACATTGAGTTGTTTGTCAGAGACACGTGTTAGCATGCAAAGAGTTCTTGTACACAAGCATTTTCCCCTTTTCTCTTTGGACTTCTGTAAAAAAAAAAATATATATATATATATATCAGTGTAATTGGATGTAATCTAAAGCTTTGGCTTTAGTAAGAGGAGTTTATTCTGGAGACTTTCTAAATAATTGTTGAATTGTCAATAGTGTGACAGTAGTACTGAAAGTCTACTTCAAATTGGTTGACAAGGAACTCTCCTGCTGGGTCAGTGCTGAAGGTAATAAACTATGACTGTATTTCTTTGCAGTCATGTCTACTGGGTTACAGCTGCTTGGGACCACATTGGGGATTCTGCGCTGGGCATCATCATATCCTGTGTGATTCCTCTACGGTGTGTGTGTGTGACTGCCATCACTGGAAAATACATTGTTAACTCCTTTGGTTGTGTGGGAAGGACAGTGGATGAGCTGTGTGATGCAGAGTACTTGTCAATTGCAGTGTAAAGTGTATGACTCCATGCTGGCTCAACCACAAGACCTTCAGGCCTCTCGAGTTATCATTCTCATTGCTGCCCTTCTTGGTGTAGTAGCCATATTTTCCAGTTTTGCAGGTGGTAAATTAATTAACTGCTTGACAGAGAGTTCTAGGAAAGACCAGGTTGCTGTAGCTGGGGTGGCCTTCATTGCTGCTGGGTTCTTGGGTTTGGTGCCACCTAGTTCGACTGCCCACAAGGTCATTGAAGACTTCTACAATCCTCTAATGGCACATGCTCAGAAGATGGAGTTGGGAGCTGCTATCTTTATCTGTTGGGAATGGCAGTTCTCATGTAGATTGGCGGAGGCCTCCTGCAGCTCATGTGCCAATGGAAGAGCATCAAATAGGGGGTCGTATAAACTAGCATCTCAAAATGGTAGGGTGTGTTTGGAATGGGTGAGTGCAGGATGTGTCTGCCTATTCTGAGAACTGAAGTATGTGTTTTAGCAGTTTTTACCTCTTTTAAATGTACGTTTGGCATCCTGTACACTGAAAGTATCAACCTGTTACTGAATTTGCCTTCAATTAGATAATAAAATACTTTTTATCCTACAGGGGGGTTGATTAAAAAATTAGCACCACTTCCTTTAGCAAGACTATCTTTGGAAGAGCATACTGCCATATTACTGTTGCTGCTGTGTTTCATGTATATTGTGTGTACAGAACACACATTTCCTTTGTGCAAAAAAAACAAAAAAAACAATAGGAGACCTGGGCTAGTTTTCCCTTTTTATTCCAGTGTATGTTTCAAGGGTTAGGTTTATTTTATCAATTTAATTTTAGGTAATTTCTGTATAGTGACATTAGTGTTGGCTAAAATTCTTGACCATTTATTGCCCAGGATTAATTGACGTGTGTGTGTCAGCGTGCCCTAATAAGTAATGCATCTATGCCTGCATTTAAAAACAGCCTATTATAGGCTTTTTGGTTGGATTAAAAGAAACAATTATGAGGTGCAATATGATTCATGAAATGACAAAAATTGAGAAAGCTAATGCACACGTATTTCACTATGGTTTTGTACACATGTATTTCAACTAATGATGTAAATGATAAATTCTAATATTCAAACACTTGTGACAACCTGCCCCAATAAACATGTCAACTTTCGAGTAGGTAGATAGCTGGAGGGCGGGGCTCTCCAGAAGAAGGCAGAGATACTCCAGAAGGAGGTGGGGTTACTACAAATGTTGGCGACACTACACATGTTAGGGCACGATTTGATTAGGGTGTCTATACAGGTGCTGGTCATATAATTAGAATATCATCAAAAAGTTTATTTCAGTAATTCCATTCAAAAAGTGAAGCTTGTATAATGTATACATTCATTCCACACAGACTGATATATTTCAAGTGTTCATTCCTTTTAATTTTGATGATTATAACTGACAACTAATGAAAACCCCAAAATCAGTATCTCAGAAAATTAGAATATTGTGAAAAGGTTCAATATTGAAGACACCTGGTGCCACACTCTAATCAGCTAATTAACTCAAAACACCTGCAAAGGCCTTTAAATGATCTCTCAGTCTAGTTCTGTAGGCTACACAATCATGGGGAAGACTGCTGAATTGACAGCTGTCCAAAAGACGACCACTGACATCTTGCACAAGGAGGGCAAGACACAAAAGGTCATTGCTAAAGAGGCTGGCTGTTCACAGAGCTCTGTGTCCAAGTACATTAATAGAGAGGCGAAGGGAAGAAAGAGATGTGGTAGAAAAAAAAAAGTGTACAAGCAATAGGGATAACAGCACCCTGGAGAGGATTGTGAAACAAAACCCATTCAAAAATGTGGGGGAGATTCACAAAGAGTGGACTGCAGCTGGAGTCAGTGCTTCAAGAACCACCACACACAGACGTATGCAAGACATGGGTTTCAGCTGTCGCATTCCTTGTGTCAAGCCACTCTTGAACAAGACACAGCATCAGAAGTATCTCACCTATCTCACCTGAAGTATTGTCCCAAGATGGCGCCGAGTATGGCTGCTGCGTCGCGGGCTCCGTCAAAACACTGCAGTTTATTGTTTGTTTTGTTTACAGTTTTGTGTTTTTTTGTCTTGGATGTTGTCTGCCTTATTGTGTACGACAGACAAACGCTTTTGGACATTGGTTCGGCAATCACACACCGAAAACCGGACTTCACATTCCTCAACGCCGACCCGCGGTTTACAAACACGCCAGCGGAGCCCTTTGTTTGGGCTGCCCGGCCGCGGAAACGCAGACGGAAAAGGGGAAAAAGAGCCGGCGTTCTCATCAGAGTAAGACGTCGCGCAAATCGCCCCCCGCTACCCAGTATACTACTGGCAAATGTTCAGTCTCTGGACAACAAGCTCTGCGAGCTGAGAGCGCGGATCTCTTTCCAACGAGAGACGAGAGATTGCTGTGTTATCTGTCTTACGGAAACCTGGATGTCCGCGGAGATTCCAGACTCGGCCATCGAACCCACGGGTTTCTCCGTGCACCGAGCGGACAGAGCGAAAGACCTCTCAGGTAAAAGCAGAGATGGTAGTGTATGTTTTATGATCAACAAATCATGGTGTGATCAGAGGAATGTACATTTTATCAGGTCTTTCTGCTCTCCTGATCTGGAATTTCTCATGCTTCTGTGTCGACCATTCTGGCTACCGAGGGAATTCACAGCGGTCATTATCACTGCTGTGTACATCCCCCCACAAGCCGACACAGACCGGGCACTCAGGGAACTGTATGGGAGTATAAGTGAGCAGGAAACCGCGCACCCTGAGGCTGCGTTCATTGTTGCTGGGGACTTCAACAAAGCCAACTTCAAAACAATAGCACCAAAATACCACCAACACATCAGCTTTAACACAGGAGGGGACCAGGTTTTGGATCATTGCTATTCTCCTTTCCGGGATGGCTACAAATCCCTCCCCCGCCCACCATTTGGCAAATCCGAGCACTCCTCCGTTCTGCTTCTGCCCGCTTACAGGCAGAAACTGAAACGGGAATCACCCACCATTAGAATGATCCAATGCTGGTCGGACCAATCAGACTCTGCGCTACAGGACTGTTTTGATCACGCGGACTGGGAGATGTTCCGGTCTGCCTCCGATGACGACATCGAGGTTTACGCTGATAGCGTAACGTGTTTCATCAGGAAGTGCGTAGAGGACGTTGTTCCGACAAAAAATATATGGATCTACCCCAACCAGAAACCCTGGCTTAACGGCGATGTTCGCACGGCACTTACTGCGCGGACCACCGCTTTTAATTCCGGGAACGCGGAGGAGCGTAAACAAGCCAGTTATGCCCTCCGTAACTCCATCCGTGCAGCCAAACGCCAGTACAGGCACAAAATTGAAGAACAGTTCAACACCACTGACTCCAGAAGTATGTGGCAGGGAATTAACATCATCACGGACTATAAACAGAATAAAAACTCCGCCATGAACACCGTTGCCTCTCTCCCGGACGAGCTTAATACATTTTATGCTCGTTTCGAGAACAACAACACCGCCCTCACGGAGAGAGCACTCGCGGCCGATACTACAGAGGCTGGTTCACTCTCCGTCTCTGTTGCGGATGTAACCCGATCCTTCCGACGGGTGAACGTTCGTAAAGCCGCGGGTCCAGACGGCATTCCGGGCCGCGTCATCAGAGCATGCGCGAACCAACTGGCTGGTGTTTTTACGGACATTTTCAACTTGTCCCTATCCCTGTCTGTAGTCCCCACATGCTTCAAAACATCAACCATTGTGCCTGTACCGAAGCAATCAAAAATCACCTGCTTAAATGACTGGCGTCCTGTTGCCCTCACCCCCATCATCAGCAAATGCTTTGAGAGGTTGATCAGAGATCACATCTGCTCTGTTCTGCCCACCTCTTTGGACCCATTGCAGTTTGCCTACCGCAACAACCGCTCCACGGATGATGCCATTGCATCTACAATACACATTGCTCTCTCCCACCTGGAAAAAAGGAACACATATGTGAGAATGCTGTTTGTAGACTACAGCTCAGCATTCAACACCATAGTGCCCTCCAAGCTTGATGTGAAACTCCGGGCTCTGGGCTTAAACAGCTCGCTGTGCAGCTGGATCCTGGATTTCCTGTCAGGCAGACGTCAGGTGGTTAGAATGGGCAGCAACATCTCCTCATCACTGACCCTCAACACTGGAGCCCCGCAGGGCTGTGTTCTCAGCCCACTCCTGTATTCCCTGTACACACATGACTGTGTGGCGACACATAGCTCCAATGCCATCATTAAGTTTGCTGACGATACGACGGTGGTAGGTCTGATCACTGACAATGATGAAACAGCCTACAGAGAGGAGGTGCACACTCTGACACGCTGGTGTCAGGAGCACAACCTCTCCCTCAACGTCAGTAAAACCAAGGAGCTTGTGGTGGACTTCAGGAAGAAAGACAGAGTACACAGCCCCATCACCATTAATGGAGCACCGGTGGAGAGAGTCAGCAGCTTCAAGTTCCTCGGTGTCCACATTACTGAGGAACTCACATGGTCCGTCCACACTGAGGCCGTTGCGAAGAAGGCTCACCAGCACCTCTTCTTCCTGAGACGGCTGAGGAAGTTTGGAATGAACCACCACATCCTCACACGGTTCTACACCAGCACCGTAGAGAGCATCCTGACTGGCTGCATCACCGCCTGGTACGGCAATAGCACCGCCCACAACCGCAAAGACCTGCAAAGGGTGGTGCGAACGGCCAGAAACATCATCGGAGGTGAGCTCCCCTCCCTCCAGGATATATATAACAGACGGTGTGTGAATAAAGCTCGGAGGATTATCAGAGACTCCAGCCACCCGAGTCATGGGCTGCTCTCACTGCTTCCATCAGGCAGGCGGTATCGCAGCATCAGGACCCGCACCACCCGACTACATGACAGCTTCTTCCCCCAAGCAATAAGACTTTTGAACACATGATCTCTCACGATCAACAATCAGCACTGCACTTTATTAATCATCACTCTGTCAATATATTCTCCCAATTCAGTTAGTGTATATATATATATATATATATATATATATATATATATATATATAAATTTATACCCTTATCTAGTGTATGTGTATTCTACATTGTGTGTATTGTGTACATTTGTTGTGTAAGTATGTGTACATTTGTTATGTAAATTGTTTTGTGTAAATATGTTGTTATTGTAAAGTGGTTTATGTCTTGTCACTGTCATTACTGCAATGTTGCTCGGAACTGCACACAAGAATTTCACCTGCTGTTGCACTCGTGTACACAGTAGTGTGACAATAAAGTGATTTGATTTGATTTGATTTGACCTGGGCTAAAGACAAAAAGGACTGGACTGCTGCTGAGTGGTCCAAAGTTATGTTCTGTGATGAAAGTGAATTTTGCATTTCCTTTGGAAATCAAGGTCCCAGAGTCTGGAGGAAGAGAGGAGAGGCACAGAATCCACGTTGCTTGGAGTCCAGTGTAAAGTTTCCACAGTCAGTGATGGTTTGGGGTGCCATGTCATCTGCTGGTGTTGGTCCACTGTGTTTTCTGAGGTCCAACGTCAACACAGCCGTCTACCAGGAAGTTTTAGAACACTTCATGCTTCCTGCTGCTGACCAATTTTATGGAGATGCAGATTTCATTTTCCGACAGGACTTGGCACCTGCACACAGTGCCAAAGCTACCAGTACTGTCGTGGAATATTCACGATGATTCTCTCTAAGTTGTAAGAAAACTCTCGGAGTCCCAAGTTCCAGATGCCAAAGTTATAGTTTATTGAACACCAACAAACTACATGAGACCGGTCAGCTGTCCGTTCTACTTTCACTTTCCTAAGTTCCCAATTATGTACCTTTTTGTTATCTTTCTGCTCCTTATCTCTAGCCAATGGGATTATTTCCCTCAGTTCTTTCCCTCGCAACCAATATGTTTTATGTTGCTTGCTAATTAACTATTGGTGGAAAATCCCTTGCTCATCTATTTTTTTAAAAAACGTGTATCTTTCACATTCAGCCAATTACCTCATATTTTGGACATATTCCATAGTTCATAGAAAGGGCTCTTTTATTCAGAAACATCTGTGTACGAGAAAAACAGCCATGTCCTCATCACACGTCCTTCACCCTTGATCTACAGGACAGTGTTTTTGTAATCAATGGATACTTTTTACCATACTGGCAGAAACTTAGCCTTAGTTTATTAATTTTGGCCATCTGTTGTTTCACTCCTTGTACATAACCTCCCTAATTATGTTACAACTGGGTACTTTCTGTGGTTTCTGCAGCAACAACACCTTTAGTAACCTCAAATGCCCTTTCCTGGGTCACACACACTTTTAGTAACCTCAAATGCTCTTTCCTGGGTCACACAAGGCCAGGAAACTCACATAAGTACTTTGATATAAAAGCATACTATAATATTTAAAAATATACTATATACTCCCTCCTCTGAGACTTATAAAAAGTCTCACCTCTATTGCCCTTACCCAGAGTGCAACCACACAAGCCAGCCTGTCTTATTCCATCATGTGGCCAAAAGAGGCCACGCAATGTCTTTACCCAATACTGTCTCTATGGGGCTGCACTCTGCAGGACTTGGGTCCAAACATCTCCTTCCACATTTAGCTAGAAAGGAGTAAAAGAACCCAATCCTTTAGCTATCACTATTCTTGGGGAGGGTGACAACAAATCAACGTTGTGTTATAAGCATGTGCATGAAATTGTAAAGCCCCGCGTGATGTAGAATACAATTGATTACATACTGGCTAGATACGTTAACAATCACTAGAATAACTGATATAGTAATATGCATCCATCGGTGCCAGAGGAACTCACAGACATTTCCGGTAGCCTGGAGTGCTATCTGGTGGCGTGTTGGAGCAGACAGCGGGTTTTTAAACCACCAGTTGAGTCTATTTGCTCTTGCTGCTAAGCACTGAGGTGCTCGTCGATCCTTTTCTTTATTTTGTAATGTCTTACTCTTTGGCCGTCCAGTGGTTCTTGCAGTGTGTTACAAATGCATACTATGTTTCATTCTACATCAATTTATTCAGTTAATAGTACCTTCAGAGATGATTCAAACAACAAATAATATTTCTAAAACATTTAAAAAGTTCATGTTTTCAAAATAAGCATTCCATTTTAATTGGTTATATTACCTTGTAACATTACCTTGTAACATGGATAATGATCTGCTTCAGAAACTCATCATTCCCTTTCATTATCATTGCTTGATTAGACAACAAACATAATTTTAAAGGAATACTAACTTCAGGAAGGGGTATTTGCCAAAATAATAAACAAAACACCCTCTATCTTCCTGCCTACTCTATCCAATCTAAAATACTACCTAATTTTATTATAAAAGAAAATACAATGAGTATGCTGACTCCCTTGCTATCCAAAAACAATAGAAAAGTGAAAATAAAGAGTCAAAATAAAAGGCTCCCCCTTCCCTACCACTCTTGTGAAATTCCAGGATTTTTTCTAGAAGTCGTCCAGGTCATCCAGTCCAGGGCATGTGGGTTATACAGTAGCCCCAATGTCACTTCCAGATGGTTTTACAGATACATTGGTCATCTGTTTGGCTGCAGCATTGGCCAACATTGATCTAAGAAGAGGCACAACACAACAAAACAACAACAACACAAATAATAACAGCAGCTATGACTATTATTACTCCCACTTTAGTCCAGGATCCAAATAGTTTGTCAAACCAATTTCTAACCAAGCCATTTTACTTGTAGGTTCTAGTTGGCCTGTAGGCTTTCAATGAGTCATTAATGTAATTAATCAATCTTTGCTGACTGTAATTTTTTTCAAGGGAGAGTGCGAACATATTATATAACTCGTCATATTTGCTTGTTTTTCTGTATAATCTCGTCATATTTGCTTGTTTTACTATATATTCGGCCCATTTATACCAGTCATTTTGAGTTGCGTGTAGTTCCTCCTTTCCTGCGGACTCTACGGGTTCCTTAATATATTCTAGGTCTATGGGTTTTGGTACCCTCTGATGGGGCACTGTGTCAGGTTGGGTCTTATTTGGATTGTTCGGTTTGCCCTGTTTAGCCAAATTGCTTATCCAAATTCAAGTCTTTCCAGGTTCACCTTTGTTCAATGATCCAGGTGCTTGTTTCTGTCAGATTTCTCATTATATGCTATATTGTCTCTGCTCAGCCTGGGAAATAGAACTCAAGGTCTGTGGTGTCAATTGTAGGAAATTCATCATACCATGTTCGTAGTGATGGTCCTTCATCTGAAGAGTCTGATCTTTCCTGGGTCGCCTCTCCGGTAGGCCCTGTATGGGAGGCAATACCTGTCCCAAATATGTTAATAACAGCATCATCCACGCCAATACCTCTTTGAGCTTCCATTCTTTCCTCTGTGTCCCGCAACACTTCGTCCAGCAGCTGCATTTGCTGGCCTGTTTCATTTCCTTCAGTTGTTTCTGTATCTGGTTCAGTAAAATGAGCACTTTCTTCTCCTGCACTTTCTTGGTCCTGTTCTTCTGCAACATGTACTTCCGTCTCTCTTTCTATGCTTTCCTGCTCCACTGTGGCACGTACTTCAATCCCTCTATCTGCCTCAGCGTGCTCTTCCCCTACGTGCGTTTGTCCCTCTTCTACTTCCTCTTTTCATTCTTCATATTCTCTAGCCGGTGCTTGCGCATCTTCTCCTTCCTCAGGTTCTTGGTTTTGTGCTTGCTGCTCTTCTTCGTCTGAATCTTGCCTCGTATTCATCATTGGGAAGTCCATATTCATAGTTACTTCAATACAGTCCGTCAAGTGCTCTGTACTTTCTGAATTCACTTTCTGGAATATTTTGTTTTAGTTCAGCTTCATTGGAAAGGCCATCCAAGATCTCAAAGGCTGATTGTAGGGAACCCACTCTGCAGTGTGCTTTCTTAGAATTGTTCATCTGTGGATCCTGGTCCTTCTTGGGACGTTTCTGCGGTAGGCCTTTTATTGGGGGCAACACTTATCCCAAGTTTGTTAGTAATAACATCATCCAAATTAATATGTCTTTCTAATTCATTGGTATTGTAGGCCACAATTGTTTTCCTCCTTCTCTCCTTCAACGGGTCATCCTGTCCCAACTTGCTTCAATGATGGCAACAGCATTACTATATCATTTTATATGCATAAAGCAGACTGTAATCAACTCATATGGTTATATGTTTTATATTAACTAACAATCATTACTTTCTGCATTCATTTGATTAGTGTATTAAATGATTTCCCTTATTACAGTCATTGGCTACACACATTCTTGTAAGAGAGGAAATGTGTGCACACTCACATACATTTGTTGCATCTCATTTGTAGCACTAAATTACACATGGGTCCTCTGCCTCCTCCAGGCATGTGCCAGGCAGAGTCTGGCTTTGTTCCAATTAAAAACATTACACCATCCCTTTAGTATCTATACACAACATTTTTCATGGTCATCAGTGTCATCCGCTTGTTTGGATAAATAATTATCTAATCAATGGTAACACACAATAGAATATTATTCCCCTCACAAGAATTGCTGTTTCAATCATTATACCAATTTTAGCCAACCCTGCACCCTATTTCTTAAATAATTCCATGTAAATTGTTACAAGCAAACAAGACAAGCAATCTTAATCTTTTTAGTCACCAACATGTTTTCTTTTCCATACTTCATTACTTTTAAAATGTACATGAGTTCAATTAAAGCATAAGTAATAAATCATCTTCCATTCTAAATTAATTATCATACAAACATCCCCTTGTTTGTTTAATACTTCTATAAAAAGTCAGGCACTCCTTTGTCTGCAACGGTTCTCAAAACTTTACCCCCAAAACCAATCTATAATAATCCTCTACACAGGGTATGATCCCCTGATAACACAGTAACAGAATGCTTTGTTATTAAAATGCAGTCGGGTTCAGTGGAACTTTCCATTTTCGGGCAGGTCTCTTCTAGACCTCCCTTTTGATGCTTCTGATCTAAGAGCATTCATCCACTTCCTTAAACCCCTTTCAAGCCTTCTTGGGCAGGTTTCCAGGGCGGTGACGCCCTGCCTTAGGTCGCTCAACATTTTTGCCATTGTCAAGTCTTACCCGTCATCGGACCGTCACCTCTTGCCACTGGTCTTGATACTGCTCTGTCCTCAATCCTTAATAATTTGGTATCAGTAAACAGATATTTTCTTTCAGGGAGTATCACCAGAGAACCGACACAGCCAATGGAACCATCTACAACTGCTTAAATATGGAGACAATTCAAAACATAGTTAAATTCAAAAAGCATTATTAAAAATTCATCAATCTATTAAAATTGTCCAAATTAAAAATAAAATATGCTAAAATTGAACTCATTTATAGATCACTAATTTCCATTCAGGTTGTATTTCTGCTACTTTAGCAAATGTTACAAAAGACCATGTATCATGGTTGGGAATAACATCAGAACAAAGCCCTGTCAAGCTTCTAGGAAGCTTCATTTAAAAACGTCACCTTAATTCAATAATAGTCTCTAGACAGTTTTTTAACCTACATTTATTCTTTCAAATGAATTTTCAACTAAATGTCCTATCTTTAGTCCAGTCTTCATATCACTCTATCTAACATTATTGTCAAAGCACATCATTTTACATATAAAAATCAAATCAAATCAAATCAAAATAAAACAACTTAGAGATATTTCTTCAAAATCTGCTCTTGTGTTTCTGTTCCAAGCGGGCGCTTATCAATTTTAGACCAAGAGTGAGGAGTGGGGGGGGGGGCATTTCACTCCCTCACACTGTTTCTAATCTCATTACAGCTATTTCTTCTTCTTTCGTTTTAGAATCTCACAATAATATATTTGATTTATTCTTCAACAGTAAAAATAGTGATATCTATAATAATTGATTATATTAACTGCTTTCAAACTTTCTCATCTCACACCATTTAAAAACCAAAAACTACTCTCAACTCACTTCTTTACATTCAAACAACATACATAACCTTCAAATCTTTAATAAAACAGAACACAATGTCTTTTTTGACATCCTCTATATAATCAATTCAACTTACTTTTAGCTTTCTGTTCAAGCAGAGCTTTACATTTACAACACCTATCTTATTATTAATATATTATAATCCCCTTTTTACTATTTAAGTAATAACTCATTATTACTGCTTTCTCAATTTCTTACACTTTCTCAGGTTAAGGAACTTCCATTCTGTCTAATAAAATAATATAAATCAAGTTTTTAAACTAACAGAAAATTAAGTAAAAGTTTAAACAGAATAAAGTCATAAAGAGGCACAGTGGAAATTCAAACATATCTCTTGTCTTGTGTTTTGAAATAATTGCTCCGTAAAATACATTCTAAAATACACTACGCTCTTAATGTCTCATTACTCTTTTTTTTTTTTAATCCAAATGTTTCAGCATCATTTAACAGTTATCATTATTATACCTCTAAAATTATACTTTCAGGTATTAATTATGGCAAATAGACACTCAATCAACTCTTTTTAGAACCCACTAACCTCTTTTTTATTTTTTTAATTATGAGGGTATTCTCTGGAAAATTTGGGGGAGTAACCAATCCGATAGGTAACTCTATAACTTTGTCATACGTTTGTAATATTTACTCTTCAAATCAATAAACCATTGGTTAGCTGCTGGATTTAAATTTAGACCCTCAGAACAATTTAGACACGGGTATTGAACCCCATTGATGGCATTCTGGAAAATCATAAAGTGATCGTATAAGACTGAAATCAATTTTTTCCAGAGAAATTTTAATCCACATCATAAATGGCAGATCAGTAATGATTACAAGCAGTAATGAGCGCAGGAGGATCAATCAGATAATAGTCCACATCATTTTCAGTTTTTGTCTCTGGATTTCCTCCTTCATAATTAGTAACTTCTATAAAATCACCTTTCCCAGCCATCTGCAATGGTGAGAAACTAGTTCCAGAATGAGTTAGTGAAACAACATACACATAATGATGACAAAAGAAACACAGAATATACACATAAATATGAAGTTATTAACATTCATATTTGAGGACGTTATGATGTTCAATTTAATCTTAACCTATCTCCATGGGCTTCACCTGCCCCATAGACCAATTTTTAAATGATCCAAATCATTCTTACATTTATTTTCCTTTAATTTTAGTCTCAAATGCAGCTTCTCAGTGTACTCATGATCAACCAAGACCTATTCTGTGTATACCAAACAAAACAAAACAACAAAAAACAAATAAGAGAAAAATAAAATAAAAATAAAATATCTATCTATCTGCTATCTATCTTTTTCTAAAGTCGGGGCCCCTTTCTGTCTGTCTGAAGACACCAAGAGAGGCCTGTTTCCCCTCAAAATCATCCTCAATGCCTTCATCAGACAGTTCCTAACAAAAATAAAAAATCTCTATCTTTTGTTGGTTGATCAAGTCTACACCGACAGCACTGCACTCACATTTATATTGTTCTCCAGACACTTTTAAAATCATAGAAAAATCTAAAACAACTTTCTAGTGTATAATTTAATAATGTTAAAATAATTTTCTCTCATAAACTGGACCGGACAGAACATAAAACAGACACATGAATGTGAAGTTTTAATTTCATAAGATACAAAATATAATTTTCTTATTAGTTATTTTATCATCATATCATTGGCCCTCTTTTGCCATTTGCTTGAATATAACAACACTTATCTTATATACAATCTTTTTTTTTTAAATCCAATTACTTATTTGACTTCAGTTTAATGCAATACACTCAAAGCTTTATTGTTTCTCCAGATAATGTGATTTCCCAAATATAATTCAATCGCTTTAAAGTGATTTTATTTTTTATATAATCTAAATATTCTTACTCGTCACTTAGATATAAAAGGAGTTATGATCTGGCACATGTCATTCAACAGCTGCTCCCTCTCAGTTTAGTTCATCTCACATCAGGCTTCCTTCATGGCATGAAAAGAACAGCCCAACAATAAACATTGTCCAGTCAGCTAAGAGTTAACTTTTTGATTTCATGCACATTTTTGTTTTACATGTATTTGTTTGTTTATACTGTATTATATTTATCCTTATACATACATATTCATACATACACACATACACACACATATACATACACACATACATATACATACATACACTACCGTTCAAAAGTTTGGGGTCACATTGAAATGTCCTTATTTTTGAAGGAAAAGCACTGTACTTTTCAATGAAGACAACTTTAAACTAGTCTTAACTTTGAAGAAATACACTCTATACATTGCTAATGTGGTAAATGACTATTCTAGCTGCAAATGTCTGGTTTTTGGTGCAATATGTACATAGGTGTATAGAGGCCCATTTCCAGCAACTATCACTCCAGTGTTCTAATGGTACAATGTGTTTGCTCATTGGCTCAGAAGGCTAATTGATGATTAGAAAACCCTTGTGCAATCATGTTCACACATCTGAAAACAGTTTAGGTCGTTACAGAAGCTACAAAACTGACCTTCCTTTGAGCAGATTGAGTTTCTGGAGCATCACATTTGTGGGGTCAATTAAACGCTCAAAATGGCCAGAAAAAGAGAACTTTCATCTGAAACTCGACAGTCTATTCTTGTCCTTAGAAATGAAGGCTATTCCATGCGAGACATTGCTAAGAAATTGAAGATTTCCTACAATGGTGTGTACTACTCCCTTCAGAGGACAGCACAAACAGGCTCTAACCAGAGTAGAAAAAGAAGTGGGAGGCCGCGTTGCACAACTGAGCAAGAAGATAAGTACATTAGAGTCTCTAGTTTGAGAAACAGACGCCTCACAGGTCCCCAACTGGCATCTTCATTAAATAGTACCCGCAAAACACCAGTGTCAACATGTACAGTGAAGAGGCGGCTGCGGGATTCTGGGCTTCAGGGCAGATTGGCAAAGAAAAAGCCATATCTGAGACTGGCCAATAAAAGAAAAAGATTAAGATGGGCAAAAGAACACAGACATTGGACAGAGGAAGACTGGAAAAAAGTGTTGTGGACAGATGAATCCAAGTTTGAGGTGTTTGGATCACAAAGAAGAACATTTGTGAGACGCAGAACAAATGAAAAGATGCTGGAAGAATGCCTGACGCCATCTGTTAAGCATGGTGGAGGTAATATAATGGTCTGGGGTTGCTTTGGTGCTGGTAAGGTGGGAGATTTGTACAGGGTAAAAGGGATTCTGAATAAGGAAGGCTATCACTCCATTTTGCAACGCCATGCCATACCCAGTGGACAGCGCTTGATTGGAGCCAATTTCATCCTACAACAGGACAATGACCCTAAACACACCTCCAAATTGTGCAAGAACTATTTAGAGCAGAAGCAGGCAGCTGGTATTCTATCGGTAATGGAGTGGCCAGCGCAGTCACCAGATCTGAACCCCATTGAGCTGTTGTGGGAGCAGCTTGACCGTATGGTACGCAAGAAGTGCCCATCCAACCAATCCAACTTGTGGGAGCTGCTTCTGGAAGCGTGGGGTGCAATTTCTCCAGATTACCTCAACAAATTAACAGCTAGAATGCCAAAGGTCTGCAATGCTGTAATTGCTGCAAATGGAGGATTCTTTGACGAAAGCAAAGTTTGATGTAAAAAAAATCTTATTTCAAATACAAATCATTATTTCTAACCTTGTCAATGTCTTGACTCTATTTTCTATTCATTTCACAACGTATGGTGGTGAATAAGTGTGACTTTTCAGGAAAACACAAAATTGTTTGGGTGACCCCAAACTTTTGAACGGTAGTGTACATACATCATACATACACATACACACATTTTTTATCATTGGTTTTAATTCTACAACCAGAATATTCATTAATTGCCCTTTTTGTTTTTATTCATCAGATCTCTTCCGCCTCTCGTATTGATGGAAGTTTGAAAATAGCCTAAACAGATTTTCTTTGCTGTAAATTGCACACATACTCCTCATTAATTACACAGCAGAGGATCAATCGCTCTATCTGGATCCCAAATTCTAGAATTTTGATTATACTAAAACAAACCTATTACTTCTGCCCCTCCTTTTGCTCTCCTCTTTTTATCCCTCTCCTTTATTTCCATAAAAACCACTCGTTATTTACAGTGGTTGATTACTATATCTGTTACTTCTTCGGTTTTATATTAAAACCCATATACTTCCACCCACAGCTGTCTCATCCATTTTAGGTCTCTGTTCAAGACAATTTCTTCATTGGTGCTAATTCTCCTTTACTCTCTATTAAAAATCAACTCAACTTAAACTCTTTTTTTTTTTTTTTTCCTTTTTTATAGTTAATTTGTTCATAACTCCAGAAATGATCACTAATTCCTTGTTATTATTAATCTTTTTAATTCTATTTATTTTCTCCTCTCAGCCTGCCACCAAATTAGGATTTCTGTTTCATGAGGAAAACTAAGACAAGAAAAAAAAAAAAAAGTCTTCTCCGTTTCTGTGCATGCTCATAGCCCTCCCTTTACAGCTCTGTCTCTGCTCAGCAGCCCCTCCCCTACAACTCTTCACAGCACTCAGTCTCTAGTACTGTATATGAGAGATGTTACCTGCTGCAATTTCTTTCCAGACAACAAACGGATAAAACTCTCCTGTCTCTGCATTTTTCTCTACTCTTGTTCACTGCAATGGAAAACATTTTGCCTTTTCTTTATCTTTTTCTAATTATTCAATTTGTCTATTCTAAGTTTCCTCTCTCTTTCTCTCCCTCCCATGGGGCTGTCCGTTCAGCCAACCAGTGAGCGAGAGCAAGACAAGGAAATAACAGAGAATCAGATACCATTTGTCTCTAATTTTTCAACAGTCTTTTTACTCAGTAAATTTGTTGCAGTTTATTTGTCCCATTTCACTCTTGGGCATTTCTTTATTGTATCTGATTCTCCGCCTCTGCACACAATACCTCATCAACACTAGAATCATGCATTTAAACAAACACACAAAACCAGCGCAATTAGTATTTGTAAGTACACAGGCACTAACAACATAGTTAGTCATGCACATTATTCATTATTTCAAACACACACAGAGTTCAACAATTCCCCGTTTTCTGCTCAGTCCGGGTTCCGTCAAATCACTGCAATAAATAATCTAATCTAACACCTGGAGGAATTATGACGCGAATTTTCCACTATAAATGCACCCGCGTTTGGATTTTCCACCTGTAGCTACAGGAATTTCACAACCTTCTGATTAAATATACCAAAACACGGGATTTTACACGCGCCGTCGCACTTCGACACACCTCTACAGGCCTTTTCTTTCTTCTCTAAATAACTACTCCCCCCCACTCCCCAATTTTGAAATCTGGAACTCACCTCTATCTTAGCCAATTAGTCCACATTATTCTATGTTCGGCCGGCAAAGGTCTTAGGGAAGCCACTTACTGGGACTTGCTATCACAGATCACACAAAAACACCTTAAGCAAAACGCTTACCTCGATTTATGGCGCCGGTGATTTTTTGTGTGACCAGTGCCAGCGTCCTGTCAGCAACCTCTGGCCCCTTGACCTCAATGCCGGCCCCACGTTGGGCGCCAAAGAATATGTCGTGGAATATTCACGATGATTCTCTCTAAGTTGTAAGAAAACTCTCGGAGTCCCAAGTTCCAGATGCCAAAGTTATAGTTTATTGAACACCAACAAACTACATGAGACCGGTCAGCTGTCCGTTCTACTTTCACTTTCCTAAGTTCCCAATTATGTACCTTTTTGTTATCTTTCTGCTCCTTATCTCTAGCCAATGGGATTATTTCCCTCAGTTCTTTCCCTCGCAACCAATATGTTTTATGTTGCTTGCTAATTAACTATTGGTGGAAAATCCCTTGCTCATCTATTTTTTAAAAAACGTGTATCTTTCACATTCAGCCAATTACCTCATATTTTGGACATATTCCATAGTTCACAGAAAGGGCTCTTTTATTCAGAAACATCTGTGTACGAGAAAAACAGCCATGTCCTCATCACACGTCCTTCACCCTTGATCTACAGGACAGTGTTTTTGTAATCAATGGATACTTTTTACCATACTGGCAGAAACTTAGCCTTAGTTTATTAATTTTGGCCATCTGTTGTTTCACTCCTTGTACATAACCTCCCTAATTATGTTACAACTGGGTACTTTCTGTGGTTTCTGCAGCAACAACACCTTTAGTAACCTCAAATGCCCTTTCCTGGGTCACACACACTTTTAGTAACCTCAGATGCTCTTTCCTGGGTCACACAAGGCCAGGAAACTCACATAAGTACTTTGATATAAAAGCATACTATAATATTTAAAAATATACTATAGTACCTGGTTTAAGGACCATGGTATCCCTGTTCTTAATTGGCCAGCAAACTCGCCTGACCTTAACCTTATAGAAAATCTATGGGGTATTGTGAAGAGGAAGATGCGATACGCCAGACCCAACAATGCAGAAGACCTGAAGGCCACTATCAGAGCAACCTGGGCTCTCATAACACCTGAGCAGTGCCACAGACTGATTGACTGCCACGCCGCATTGCTGCAGTAATTCAGGCAAAAGGAGCCCCAACTAAGTATTGAGTGCTGTACATGCTCATACTTTTCATGTTCATACTTTCAGTTGGCCAACATTTTTAAAAATCCTTTTTTTGTATTGGTCTTAAGTAATATTCTAATTTTTGGAGATACTGAATTAGGCATTTTCACTAGTTGTCAGTTTTAATCATCACAATTAAATGAAATAAACATTTGAAATATATCAGTCTGTGTGTAATGAATGAATATAATATCCAAGTTTCACTTTTTGAATGGAATTACTGAAATCAACTTTTTGATGATATTCTAATTATATGATCTGCACCTGTACTTTGCATTGAAAATGGGTAGGAGCTCCAAACCGCCAGCAAAGAGAAAACAAAACATTGTCTAATTGGACTCACTTGACCTTAAAACTACTAAGATCTAGCCTTCCCCATAATAATCAGATGGCCAATACATGAGCAGTATACAAAAGCTTACTACAGGTGCATCTCCAAATATTGGAATATCGTGGAAAAGTGGAAGCAATCAGCCTGTGGCACTGTTGAGGTGTTATGGAAGCCCAGGTTGCCTTGATAGCAGCCTTCAGCTCATTTGTATTGTTGAGTCTGGTGTCTCTCAATTTCCTCTAGACAATACAGGACAGGCAAGTTGGCTTGCCAATATAGCACAGTAATATCATGGTCAGCAAACCAGTTACTAGTAGTTTTGGCACTGTGGGCAGGTGCCATGTTCTGTAAGAAAAGGAAATCAGCATCTCCATAAAGCTTGTCAGCAGATGGAAGCATGAAGTGCTCTAAAATCTTCTGGTAGATGGCTGCATTGACTCTTGACTTGAGAAAACAGTGGACCAACACCAGCAGATGATATGGCACCCCAAATCACCACTGACTGTAGAAACTTCACACTGGACTACAAGCACCTTGGATTCTGTGCCTCTCCACTCCTCCTCCAGACTCTGGGACCTTGATTTCCAAATGAAATGCCAAATATACTTTCAAAGAAAAACTTTGGACCACTGAGCAAAAATTATTTGCAGTAATTCATGCAAAAGTAGCCCCGACCAAGTGCATAAATTAACATACTTTTGAGTAGGTAGACATTTCTTTATTATAAATTCTTTATTCTAATTAGAATTGAGATATTTTTGGATTTTTTATTTCCATGAGCTGTAAGCCATAATCATCAAGATTACAAAAAAAAAAAAAAAAAAGGCTTGAAATATTTCACTGTTTAATGAATCTTGTATATATGAAAGATTCACTTTTTGAATTCAATTATGGTAAAAATGAACTTTTACATGACATTCTAATTTTTGGAGATGAAACTGTATGTGGGATATTGTCAATGTTGAATCATTGACCTTTCATATGAAGTGTGTGTTTTTCTCATTTAATCATCCTGATCGGACTGCCAGATGTTAATACACTTCAACACAAAATTTAATTGAAAATGAAAAGAAAATATTTATTTCTAAAATATTTATATAACTTGGACAGCAATGTTAACTTTGGATTAATAGCTATGGTTTCACTTACTGTTTAAAAATTATTAAGCAGCTCAGTGTATACTGCGTAGTATTCAGTAAGCTATTCCTTTCTGAACCTAGACCCTCTGTGTGAGGTGGAATTCTGGAATTGTTCAATTTGGCATTGGTTTTACCATGCTCTGCCAACAAAAATCCATTAATAATAGACTTTGGGGACATTTTCAGAAAGTACATTTAATTTGTAAATTGTCTGTTTTCAATATATTGTGTGCCAAACCCTGTTTAATTTGACAAAAGCCATAGTTTTCAAAATACTGAAGTCCTTTCAAGAAGATCAAATGGTTGATTGTACATAGGATTGACAGGCAGTATGTAAGCATAATTATGCAATTTTCAAGCAACATCATCACAAGAAATTGCATGGCATGTTGCTTCCAAATGTTCCTGTAATCAATACCGTATACTGTTGAATTATTGACAAGCACCATCCGTCATTAAGCATTTTTGCAGCACTTCAATGTGAGCTTAGCAGCATTGTTTTTTGTTTGTTTGGTTTTTTTTTTTCAAATTGGAATATTAGCTGCAAGAGCACTCCATTAATGCTCCATGACAAGAACAACATGTTATTGGAATTCACCATGTGTTAATATTAAACACTGTTGGCATTAATGACAGATGTAATTCTGATATATTGATGTGATTAAAAAATGCAAATGTATATTGAAAATGAATAAACGCGAGTGCAGAAGTTTGTGGAAACTTAAGTCCAAATGCATTCATAAAACACAAAGTGTTCTGTTCAAATGTGGAAAGAAAATCTAAAGGTTAAAATCTAAATATATCACTCTCTCCTAATAAATATTTTGAAAGATATATCATAATTCTAGTCTAATGCATCAGCAGCTTAACTATTTTCTGAATTAAATAGAACTTTTAAAGATTTAAAAAGCATCTTAACTTTTCAATTTGTTCAGATTGAATAGTAAATTGATTGCTATCTAAAATGTATTTTAGTGACATTAATCAATTTACATATTAAGATCACACGGAAGGTAGAGGGGAGTCGATAAATATTTGAAAGATTCAAAAGATAACATTTCTGAAAGTGAACGCTGCATTGGACATGCACTGTTGTTTTGTTATTTCTCTTAAAAAAATAAAATAGTAGACCATTTAGAAAGTCATTTAAGCAAGGTTTTTTACCTCATTCAAATAATGAGGAGGTATAGGTTAATTTATAAATTAAATAAAGGGCAACAACCCATATGCCTAATAATATTTTTTTCGTTTGGTAATTTAAAAAAAATGTATTGCATCCAGAGAATGTTGCTGGCGTGTTTCAAACGAAAGCTAAACAATCATTTAATGTAGACTTAAGCCAATGTTAGTGTTTCAATAAGGCATATTAAAGAATTTCCTGTAGTATTGTGTAGATCGAATACATTTTCTTCACCGAGGTTTGTGATATTTAAAAGCATACAGAAGTACATTTACAGTGGAGTGGTATTTTGGGGAAATGTTTGCCATGGAGTGAGTGGGGCGAACAAATGGTCGGTGCACCACACCACGTAGTGGATATAAAAAGTCTACACACCCCTGATAAAACACTAACAGCAGGTTGTGATGTAAAAACTTTAAGATTAATCACATTAATTTTTGCACCATTAAATGTAAAAATTACAACCCATGCAATGCCACTGAAAACCAGTGACATTTCAGAGAGAGGGGAAAAAAAAAAACACACACACACTTAGAATAATAATAAGCTAACATCCCGGAACTAATACTTTGAAGCAACTTTTGATTTTATTAAAGCAATTAGTCTGTTTAGATAAGCTTGCCACATCTTGAATTGGGAATATTTTCCCACTCTTTGCAAAAACAATTCCAGATCTGTCAAATCGCAAGGGCTTCTCCTCTTCAGGTCCCCCCACAGATTTTCTATAAAATTTAGGTCTGGGCTCTGGCTGGGCCATTCCAAAACATTTATCTTTTTTGCTGAAGCCATTCTTGATTTGGATGTGTGCTTTGGCTCATCGTCATGCTGCAAGATCTCTTAAATCTTAAGCTTTCTAGCAGTTGCCATGAAGGTTCCGTGCCAAAACTGACTGGCACTTGAAGCGATTCATGATTCCCTCTACCTTCACTAAAGAAAAGCGTCTCCAAATCATGATGCTCCCACCACCATGTTGTTGTTTTTGCACCAAACAGAGCTTTTACAATTTTCAATCTTGGTCTCATCAGACCAGAATACATTTTTTTTCCACATGGTTTTTGACTGGATGTATGTTTTTGCAGGCTTGGATTTTTTTTTGTGTGTGAGAGGAGCGTGAAGTTATCGTCGGTGTTCTGCAACTGCTCCTTGAATAAGGGCAGCCGGTGGAATTCCTGGTGCCCTCCTAGAGAGTTTGTGCCCTATATGCGAGGTAGGCCTACGCGTATAGGGAGCAGCGGTACTGCATCTTGCCACCCTGCCCCATAGCCCAGGCAGATGAATACAGGAGATAGTTGTCACATGTAGGGAGCAATCAGCACTTGCCCGAAAGAGCTGCACCGTAAAAATTTAATTTTACAGAAAAGAAATTTCCACAGTAGTACTCACTTGTATTCAAAACTCTAAAATTACAGACATTCAGTTGGTTTGTTATTTACAGGCGTTACGTTTTTTACAATGATAAATTACATCGATTTCTAATTTAACAGAAAAATTACTATTATATCGCATTTTTTCTGCCTTCTAAACTTAAACAAATTTATGTAAAATAACAATTCTGTAATTTTATATGTAGCCCATAACGTTTTATGTCCATACTAACAATTTAACATTTTTCTTTTTACATAAATCTAAACTATAATCTTTACCTTAAAATTACATTCACCTTGATACAAATTTAGCCAACTTTTATTTTTTTCCCCACTTAAGCATAATCCATTGACTTTTTGAATGAGTACGAAGCTGCACTGCTCTCGAGGTTGTAACTTGTCATACTACACCTCTGGCCATACCAAATCAGTGATGTCAAAGGGAGTGGAGGAACGAGCACACACGCGCAATAGTCTAGGCAGGAATAAGCAAGATTGATGTGCTTTAAGTCCTTTAGAGCAGCAACATGCTTTTGAAAGTTTCAACCCCAAGAGAGCAGCATAAACTTCTTCCAATCTGTGATTTAGTGTGTACTTTCTATTGAATGCATTCACATTAGACATGTCCAAAATGTCCTCTAATATGGTGAAACCTGTAGAAAACCAAACTAGCGAGACATTTTAGGTGGCCCTCCCTTGTAAAAAGGCTCATAAATCGACCAGATCATGTTAGCTTAAAGTCTACAAGGATGCACAGGTTTCTGTCAGGATTAGGGATACAATCCTTCAATGAAATCATAGTGAGCAAAGTGCGTGCAGGTGCGCATGCATACATGTATTAATAACTTTACCATGTACAATTTTTATTCATACACTGAGAAAACCCCATTTGAGAAATTATATAACAGCCAACAAATGTGTAAAAAAAAAAAAAAAAAAAAACACAAACCCCACACATTTATTTTCCCTTTTAAAAATAGTTGTCTTCCTCTATAGTTGATATTTTACCACACTGAAACAATTGCCATTGCCAGTCTCAAATGCAAAATTCTCAAAGTGCAAATTCTAGGATAAGGGTGACTGTGAAGATGCTACAATATAACAAAGTTTTGATTTTGTTTAGTCACATCATAATTTCCATAGTAACATTTATGTAATTCTATAGTTGATGACCATTATAATTCTCACATTTTAGAATAGTAAAGAATGACTAAGTGATTTTCACCCAGAATGCATATTACAGTGGCCACCGGATTGCAGAGCTACTTGATAATTCCCCATTTTGGATAATTAAATGGGAATGACCAGCCTCCATACCCCATAATGACAAAGCAAAAATCAGATGTGACCTGTGCAAATAAAAAAAATAAAGGGGGGCCTTGGTACCTTAGCGAGTATTGACGTGGACTGCCACCCCCTGGAGTAGGGAGTTTGAATCCAGAGTGTGCTGAATGACTCCAGCCAGGTCTCCCAAGCAACCACATTGGCCTAGATGCTAGGGAGGGTATAGTCACATGGGGTAACCACCTTATGGTTGCTATAAATGTGGTTCTCGTTCTTGGTTGTGCGTGGATGCCGCGGAGAATAGCGGGAAGCCTCTACATGCACTACGTCTCCACAAGCCACATGATAAAAATGCGGACTGACAGTTTTAGATGCGGAGGCAACGGAGATTTGCCCTCCACCACCCGGATTGAGGTCACTATGCCACCATGAGGATTTAGAGTACATTAGGAATTCCAAATTGGGGGGGGGGGGGGGGGGGGGGGGGGGGAAGGAGAAATTAATTTGTATATAGGCCACTGTGCTCATGTGAACTTTCAATGCAGCAGATTTTTTTTTGTAGCCTTCCAAAGATCTGTGCCTTGACACAATCCAGTCTCTGAGCTCTGCAGGCAGTTCGTTTCACCTCATGGCTTGTGTTTTTTTTTTTTTTTTGCTCCGATATGCATTTTCAACTGTTAGACCTTGTATAGTCAGGTGTGTCTTTTCAAATCATGTCCAATTAATGCCAAAGGCGGACTCAAACCAAAAGTGAAGAAACGTCTCAAAGATAATCCAGAGAAAATGGAAAGCACTGGAGCTAAATTTCAAGTGTTATAGCAAAGGGCCTGAATACATCTTAGTGGGAGATGTCAGTTTTTTTTTTAATAAAAAAAAAAAAAAAAAAAATATGTTTATTCATAGTCATTATGGGGTACGAAGTGTAGACTGGTGTGAAAAATAATGTAAAAATGTTTAGCATAAGGCTGCGACACAATGTGGAAAAAAGGGGTATGAATATTTGATTCACTGTATTTATGCATGTTTGTTTACAATTTAGCTGTTTTTACCTTGTTTTTATGTAAAGCACTTTGGCCTACTTTGTATGAGATGGTGCTATACAAATGAAAATGAATTGAAACATCGTTTCATGAAACAAATTAGGAAGAACAAATCCAATCTCTGCATGTCTTGACACTGTTTGCTTACCGGTCCCTGGGCTTAATTCTGAACCCCACCGTCCGGTGACATCTTGTCACTCCTGGTTCTTCAGCCTTCTCATGTGATGCACTGCTGTGGTCATTTGCGGTGTGAAGTACAGTTGGACACTGAAGTATATTGTCAATTATATCTCAGAGCCATTATCAAGGAATATTGAACATTAATAACTTCAATTCTGTTGAGAGATCAGAAAATTGCACACAAATTTTGATATACATATTTTTTTTTTTTTCCTGGTCCAGTTAATACAACAGTACTCCTCAACGGTCAGATGTGTATGCTTATTGTAGTTGTGCTGTAATGGTTTACAAATTAAGAGACTATAAACTTACCATACCACAGTTATTGTACATTGTGACAATGGTTGCCAACTAAGTACATTTAATTTCTAACGTTTACACAATGTGGTCTCACACATGTGATGCGATCATAATGCAAGTTAGACTACATTAAAACAGAAGTAGCAAATTACATCTGTAAATTCGCTGAAAAGTTTAAGCCAGTATTATGTCACCGCTCGCCAAGACTGCCATCATTATGATACAAGTAAACATGAACTTTACCTCTTAAATTCATACAGAGTTGGTTTGAACTTTAAAATAACTGACAACATTAACATACTAGCATCACACAACAACCTTGTCTTCTACATTTAAATATGTACCAATATCTCAATTAGCATCTCACTTTAACACACACCATCTTGTAGTAAAAAGAGGTATTTACCTTCTGCAGGTTTCAATATTTCCGTTACCCATTGGTGAAACTCTTAATGGGCATAATTACACCATGGCAGGTATAACAACTTTCACACACCTCATCTGTTTTACCCCATATTTAGACTGGGCTACGTAAAACAAAAGGTAAGAAAACAAATCTTTACTCCATCTTTTGGAAAGAGAAGTTCACTTAACTCACATGATCAAACCACTACCGTCTTTGTCTTCTCGGTCACCATCCATTTTCTGTTCTCGATTGACATTCAACTCAAATTCACTCAAAATAAGAATTTAGCAGGAAGATGTAAAATAAGGTAACAGCCTTTAAATTAATGGTAAATGACAAAGTTTAAGGACTTTGCAGTTAATCTTAATGTGCCCGTTGATGCTTTGTAAGCTCTTTGTGGCCCATGGCTCTTGTAGGAGCATGCAACCAAGAAGATGTCCAAAAAAATCAAACAAGAACAGCTGAGATTTATTAGGAGTTAATCAGAGTCACTTCAGGTGAAGCCAGGTGTGTACTATTTCACATGAGCTTGATGATTTCAAATGAGCTTGATGATTGGTTGATTCTGAACACAGCCACATACCCAATTGTAAAAGGGCACACTTATGTTGTTAAGTTATTCCGTTTTTTTGTTTATTTATTTTCTCTGAAATGTGCCACTTTGGTTTTCAGTGGCATTGAATAGGTTGTAATTTTTACATTAACATTTTAATTTTACATTTTTACATTTTACATCTTTGCTTAGTTTTTTACATCACAAAACCTGCTGTTTTAACAGGAGTGTGTAGACTTTTTATATGCACTGTATATACTCTGAGTTTATCTGTGGTCACCTTTCCCTTTAGCACTACTGATCGTGTTTTGCACGAGACATGGATTGTAGTCCCCTGAAACCAGGAAGAAATCGCGTTCACATAAACAATGGTGAGCATTATTCAGAGGTTGCATCTAAAATAAAAATTTTGCCCACTGACGGTTAGATTTGGGGTTTAGTTTGGGATAAGATTTAATAAAATATGCATTCCTGTTAACTGTATTACATAATGTACAACAAAACATTCATCTTGATTTTGGCACTACTTTGTGAACATTTCATCCTGAAACAGGAGCCCACACATGCCCATACATAAACAACACTTCCAGCTTTGGCCAAGGGGCAGTGGTTAAAATTTTGGTAAACACAGACCTATTTCAGCAGCAGCACTTTTAACCTGTTGCTGAATTCCAATGTGTTCAGTCTGGTTCAGTACAGTTTCCAACTCTGAGAAATGTTTAATTCTTGTAAACATCCACTAGTTTGCAATTTTGCAATGTTTTTTTCACATGAGATGAGCTATTGTATTTTTCTCTTCCAGTGACTGTAGTATTCTTTTCTTTTTTTCAAAGTTCCAGCAACACTTTACAAGTTCAAAGGATGTTGCAACAACAGAGTTTTTTAAAAGACTTCTTAAAGTCTTTATTAAAGATGGTGTATATTAGTGGATTGATGATGGAGTTTAGATATCCCAGCCAGGTGAGGAAATCTGCAAGCACAGTGGAAGTACTGCAGGTCAGATATTGACAATCACCTCTTTCAGGAAGAATGGTAACCAACACACCACAAAGGCCCCTAGGATTAACCCTAATGTTAAAGCTGCTTGTCTCTCCCTGGCCACAGTGGTCCTCCGAACCCTGATGTAATTCTCTGATGAAGAAGCCACACAGCCCCTTTCTCCATCTGTTGATGGATCTGAAAATGACTTCTCAATTGGGCTGAAGGTATCTGGCCTGAGGGTGGTATCTTTATCAGAACTAATTCCAGAAAGCATAACATTGCTCACTGTCTGTTTGACCAATCGGCTGCTCTCTCTACGGTTGTGCAGTGTCTCTGCTGCCTTGTAGATCTTGTAGTAAAGCACTAGTATAAGGATCAGTGGAATATAGAATGCTCCAAATGTGGAATAAAAAGTGAAGGCTACATGGTCATGTTCTATACAGCAGTCCATGTTTTGCATCTCCCCATCTTTGCTTTCCACACTTGGGAATTTCCTCCACATCAAAGGTGGTAGAGACACAAGCACAGACAGTACCCACAGGGCAAAAATGGTCATGATTGCTCTTTTATATGTGCGTTTCTGGGAAAAGGCAACGGCGTCTGTGATGGCACGGTATCTGTCCAGGGCAATAGCAACCAGGTGTAGGAGTAGGTGCAGCATGTAACATCGACACCCAACCACAGGTGACAGAGAATCGGGCCTAGAACCCACGTCTCTTCTGCAATGTACACAATGCTGACAGGCATCACTAGAACAGCCACCAGCAGGTCTGTCATAGCAAGAGAGCAGATCAGGTAGTTGGCAGGCTGGTGGAGCTTACAGGTGATCAGGATGGCAGTGATGACCAGGCAGTTAATGGCCGTGGTGGCCAAAGCCAGAAAGGAGAGTGTCAAGGAGAGGAGGGTCTTACTGGGGCTCATCTTGTTGGCCAGAACGTCAGAGAAGTCCACAGCTGAACAATTGATGGGGTCCATGTTTACAGAATTGTTTCTGTTGTGACCTTTAAGAGCTGGATAATGAAAGTGCATGAGTAAGTGCCAAGCCTAATTTCTACATTAGTATGAAAGTAAGGTTTATAGAGGTTGATACATTACACTCTTAAAAAATGTATAACTTGTTTTAGGTACATAATTGTACCATAAGGACCTATTGTGTACCTTTTAAAAATGTACCTGTATATGTTTTAAACCTCTTAAAACAAAAGCATACCTTTTTGTCTCTTTAAGGGTACCACCCCAGTGAAATTGTACCTTTTTTCTGAGAGAGTATAAAAATATATATTAAAGTAAAAATGATATTGATCAGGGTTCCCACTCTTTTTGGAATGTTGTTTGGAATGGACTCAGTTGTTCGTGATTTCTGGAAAACAATTTTTTTTTTTTTTTTTTTTCAGATTTGCGATAAATCATCAAGACAAAGTAGCTGTAAATGACTTACAAAAAGGTTTGCTTACAAATCGGACATAACTTTGGCTTGCAAGCAAGTTCTTTTGTTTGTACTATCAGTGAGCTGAATACTACTGCTGTTCCATTCACCTCTTCAGAAGCGTATGCTGTTGTATATACAGCACATTTCCAGCGGCTTTCTCTCCTTCTGCACGACAAGTACAGATTTTGCCCCTGGGTGTTTCGACAGTGCTAAAAGAGTGTATATTCATACTAAAGAGTATATATTCTCTATTAGAGCACACACATTGATGTTGAACATCTTTGTAAAGACGCGTCTTTATAAAGATGCCTTTCTGTCTTTGTGTGATTCCTGGATGCGGTCGTTATCTCTCCGCCTCCAATGGCCACGGGCGCTGCCTCACGTGTCTGGGCAGCAATCACACTGAGGCAGCCTTTGTGGATGGTTCATGCTCTCATTGCGAGAATATGACCATGGCAACATTGTGGTCATGGCTGTCCTTCTTCCGGGGGAAAGCCACTCTAGTCAGCCCCCACGCTGCGCCTTCTACCAACAAGTATGAGGCCAGCCCGGCTGGTACTGGAGGCAAATTGGACTGGAACCCTCCATCCTCCCCTGAGTGCTTGCGGCTTGATGATTGGATCCTGGGTTCGGGGCATCGCTCATGGCCACACCCCCCCGTCCCTTTCTTCCCAGAGGTGCACAATGAACTGAAGAGGTTGTGGAGGGCACATTTTGCAGCCCAAAACAGACTTCCGGGTACGTCTGCTCTCACTACCCTCAACAGTGGGGCAGTACATGGGTACACGCAGGTCCTTCAGGTGGATAAGGCAGTTGAGAGGCACCTGTGCCCGCAAAATGCTGCCACCTGATGGGATCGTCCGATGCTCCCCTCCAGAGCCTGTAGAACTACGTCGTCTATGGCACCAAATCCTACAGTGCCGCTGGACAGGCCACCTCCGCCCTGCATGCCATGGCCATCCTGCTATTGCTGTTGATCCAAGGCAAGCATGTGTTGGTCCGGTTTGACAACACAGCGAAAGTAGCATATATAAATAGCCAAGGCAGCATACTTTCTCGTTGCATGTTGCCAATCGTCTGCCATCTCCTCCTCTGGATTCAGCAGCGGCTGAGGTCTCTGCGGGCCACTCATATCCTAGGCAGCCTCAACACCACAGTGGATGCGCTGTCGTGGCAGGCAATGCTCAGCAGAGAGTGGAGACTCCACCCCCAGGTGGTCCAGGTGATTTGGACTCGATTCGGCAAAGCACATGTAGATCTGTTAGCTTCCCGGGAATCCTTCCACTGCCCGCTCTGGTATTCCCTGATGGGAGCCCCCATAAGGACAGATGTGTTGGCACACAGCTGGCCCCTGGGGCTGCACAAATACGCATTCCCCCCCAGTGAGCCTACTTGCACAGGTGCTGTGCAAGGCCAGTGAGGATGAGGAACAATTCACCGTAGTGACCCCCTAATGGCCCACTCGGAATTGGTTCTCGGATCTTACGCTCCTCGCAACAGCACCTCTCTGGCAGATTCCTCTGAGAAGGGACCTTCTTTCACAGGGACGGGGCACCCTCTGGCATTCATGCACAGACTTCTGGAATGTCTCCATGTCTGGCCCTTGGACGGGCTGCGGAAGATCCAAGTGGCTTACCACCTGCTGTTGTAGACACGATCAACCAAGCCAGAGCACCCTCTACCAGGCAGATTTACGCCACGAAGTCTGGTCTATCAAACCCAGGCCGTGTCCGCCCCCTTGTAGGTTCGAGCATACTCTACGAGCGGTGTGGCGTTCTTGTGGGCACTGGCCAACAGCACCGCCCTAGCAGACATCTGCAGAGCAGCGGGCTGGGCAACACCCAATACCTTTACGAGATTGCCCTTCAGTCTAATATGCGCCGCACAAGTTTGGTGATTCATTTTGCATAGTGCAGTAGAAACATATCAGTGAGCACAGTGAGCACTTGAAAACAGGGAATTGATGTCCAACCCTGTCTTTATCAATGCCAAGCCATGCTACTCATTGTGATTGCATTAACATGATCTCAGCTATTTGCTCTTACCAGTAGCTCTTCTCACTTCCCTCTGCTGGTTAGAGAAGGATCAGACTGTTCTAATTAAGCTATTTAGCCACTAAGACAATACCACTCTGTTCACTAATACATATTTTTTTTAATGATTAAAGACCTTTATTGGTGTGTGTGTGATAGATCACTTGCTCTCTCTGTGAAGGTAGCGAGGGCCGGGTAAACTGCCACCAACCCTCCCCCCCACTCCCCCTCATTTCTACAGAGGGAATCCACAACAGTCATCTGTGCCCCCGGCCTTTCATGGTTATGATGGATGTAAGACATTACAAACAACATCTCTTTTAAAGATAAAACAAGGCTTTGACTTCATAGTTTTACACTTCTAATAAGACTTCAGAAAACAAGACAACATTGCCAGTAAGGGAACATAGAGAGCAATGATGCTCCCTGGTTTTTAAGGTGCATTTTGGGAATTTTTTTTCAAACGTTTCAGTGCACTGGAACAATTTTGTGATTGAGACAGAAATGGCCCTGAATACTGATCTAGGGAGCTAATTGAGACACACCCAATGTTTAAGACTCTGCTTTACTATCAAAAATAATGTCTTGGTCACAGGGATATAAAGCAATGAATTACAAATACTCACGTTACTGTAATTAACTACTTTTTCCCAAGAATTGTACTTTTTTAAGTAGTTTAAAAATTGTATACTTTAGCTTTTTCTTGAGTACATTTTAAGTGCTGTAACTGTACTTTTACTACGCTATTTTCACACCTTCTGTGTTTACTACTTCCCTGTCCTGATTTTATTTTTATCTATCAACAGGATTAGGGTCAGTCTCATGACTCCCATCCAATCAAATCACACGTAAACATTTTTAATTATGTGACAAGAAATAAATCACTCAATTCCACCTCCGGATTGCATCAGAGTTCAGGTAGTGTTTATTTTGTAAATAATGACTGCTTATAATTACAAATTACTTGCCAAATAAATAAATAAATTTACATGTAACATTGATTTGAGTTCAAATCATTTTATTAGCTTACTTGAAGATATCGCACAGTGATACGAGAAGCAGGATAGATTGCTGGCAATACCCGAATGAGCGATCTGATATGTGTATGTGTAGTTGTTACTGAGAAATCTCAGACCACTAGATGGCACCATTGACCAATTAGAATCAAGTACCCCAGAAATTGCAGTAATACCTTGGTTCAAACAAGGTTTAAATGTGAATTAACCATCACATCACAAAACACAACATCATCAAGTAGTGCAATGTTGTTTTCTCTGGTTTCCCAGCAGAACATTTCTTCCCAGTCCCTCCACCGGCTTGACGGTGACCATTGGAGAGAGCTTTATGATTTCCACAGATATGTTAAAAGTTATTTTGCATAATATAGAAACTGTTGTGTTGATCAAGTCATGGGGTGCATTTACATCAAGGCTCTGATGGTTGGTCGCGACTCAAGTCTCTATGTGTGTGTGTGCGAATATGCACATGTGTCAGTGTGTGTGACTGTGTGTGTTGGTGAGAACAAAACAGAGAGAGGGAGTGGAAGAGCGCTTTCAAAAGAAATTGAAATAAATGTTGAAATTGTTCTATTTATTCCATGTACTTTGCCAGTGTCTTTGTTTTATTTGGTTATTTTGCTGTGGTAGCCTGTACAACTCTTCGAAATAACTTTAATAATTTGCCTGGTTGATATGGAACCATTATGCAGTCAATACCTGGAGGTACTTCATAGCCATGCGTTTACTGTAAAATAATTGCATACATTAAGTCTGTCAACCAATCAGAATCAAGCAGTCAACAGACCAATGGATTAATATGTAATATGTTATAGGATGTTAATGATTATGTTGATAAACATGGGTAATGCAGCAAAATCATTAGGCTACCTTTGAAGAAATATAGTTTTTCAAATTTTTTTTTTTTAATTTAAACTAAAAATCTGATACATCAAATGGCATCTAGGAAGATTTGCAGGACTGGCATACATAAGGATGACAACCAGCCAATCAATCTATTTTTTAACCACAAAAAAACAGATGTCTGACATTGATTAGTAATCATTATTTGTTTTTTTCCATACTGCATATATAGTTCTTTGTCGTTTTAAAGTGGCTCTGAGGTGGTCTTTTCATGGGGACTACCTAAAAGGAGTGAGCACTGTTATTTTTTACTCTCTAACAAATGTTGATGAATCATACAGACAATCTCTATGCTACATCTTTATTGTTTTCTTGTGGAATATTTTAGCTGAAACCTGCAAGCAGTCCTTTCCTGCCAATTTCCTGCAATAGATTTGTGGTGTTGTGGCTAAAATTCACTAAGACAGCATCGCTGCATAAGAGACACTCAGAGTCAAATTAATAAAAAAAAGAGTATTTATTCTTGCAAGAATAGGTTCAGTCTGATCCACAGCAAGTGAGCTGTGTACGAGAGTGACACCCACCAGGAAGAGATGAGCAGCCCTTTATAGTGGTTTCTTTCAAGGTTCCTTCCCAGCAGCTGTACTATTGGCCTTTTCCAGATAAGGTGCCCCCTGTCAGTTTTAGTTCCACAAAAGCACTGAGGTCTAAATTCACGGGTCCCGAACCAGTTAGTTTCCACTTAAGGCCATAGCTGCTCTCCTAAGGTCAAAAGGTCCTGTCTCATCTGTTCCTGAAGCGCCACACTTCTTGCACGTACACACATGGACAGTCAAGAAAAGAACATTTTATGCTGATCAATGTAAAATTTCCACTACAATCCTTCCTGTTTATCATTCTCTGATAATTGATCAGTCCAATATAATAATCCTAACACCAATGGTAATGCAAGTTTAAGTCTACACATCACACCCATGCTCTTCATTTCTGATTTTTGCATTAATGATCATCCTCTTAAACTTGTGAATTAAGATTTTAAAAGAAGAAAGCTTAGGCTGTTTTATTGGGATAATCCCTTCGAATTTAGCAAGCAAGTAAAAGACTTTATCTGAAGCCGGGCTGAATGAATAAACACTGTTATTGCACTCCTGACATAGTCTGACCCGCAATCACCTCAGTATAAACAAGAAATAGTGTACAGATTAAGTAGGAAAGAAAAAACACATCAATTTAACACTCTGGGTTATGTCAACAGGCTATAAGAATCCAAAAAGTAGAATAAACCCTCATTTCTAACCCTCCCCCTGTACGTCATCTCGTAACACGGATGACCGCTGCTTTCGACCCTTATTTCTTATCATTGCTCTCTTCAGAAAGGGAAAAGGAAAAAGAATAAAAACATGCTTTAACATACTCAATCCATACTGTAGCCTCCGCTACTTGTGTCATCATCATCATATTTTTCATCATTAGTTGAATAGGCTGTCATTTTCACCAGATGAGCAGATGTTCCTGCTTTAACCAGTCTCTGTACTGAGCTGGAAATGCACTTCATAATGCATGGCAAACAAACCAGTATCAACAACCCTATTGCCCCAATTGGCAGCATTGTTTGAAGTATCCAATAAACCCAACCTCCCCACATATTCATGAACCATCCAACCCACGTATCATTGGCCTGTTCAGGCTCCCGTACAGCCTTTCTCATGTGTTCAATTACATTTGTGATGTTGGCAATGTAATCTGGAATATTGAAACAACAAGACTTTCCTAACATTTTGCAAACTCCCCCTTTCTCTGCAGTTAACATATCAAGAACCAACCTGTTTTGAATGACCGCATCTCTTAACTGTTTCATCTCATCATTTATCATTGTCAAAGCATTTTCTGTGTTTTTCGCTATTGCTAGTACAGTCCATGCTAACCCATTTATCTTATTAATCGTTACCGTTGTACCCACCCCTAAGAACAATGACCACCCCACATTCGCTCCGGGCGTGGTCCATGGATCAGATAATGTGTACCCTGCATAATGTTTTGGCAAAACCCCTGGCAAAATTTCAACATTTCTTTTCTGTTTTCTTCTCCCACCCCCAGGCATGTGATTTGGCAAATACACAGAAGTTCCCACATTCATCAAAGCTGGATAACAACAAAAAATAAAATAAATAAAAGCCAAATAAACCCTCTCACCAATCCCACAATCCCTGGCTTAGGATATTTTAGGTAACATTTCTAAAACCTATTTGATTATGAACACATAATAAGGCCATTAAGAAAATTAGGCAAATACACAGTAAATATGAATATTTCTTTTCCACCACCCACACGATGACTCCTTGTGGCCACACGGTGGGGCTCGCTCTGCTCACAGTGCCTTGTCAGTTCTTTTGAATGTCCTTATGCCTGCACTGATAACGGTACTTGGTGTTCAGCCTTGATCTTATTGCTGTTCAGTCTGGGTCTCCTCCTGTGACGTAGGCGGGACCTTCCTACAGTGGTTGGCATGTACCCACGTAGCCCTCTCTGCGACCTTCACAGCTGTGTGTGTCGTCAGTAGCACTTGGAAAGGTCCTAGCCACCTTTTTCTCCCCCCAGCTTTTCCTCCTCAGATCTCGAATCACCACGAAACCACCAGGCCTGATGTTATGCAGAAATGTTTCAGCAACTTTCCCCTGAGCAGCCTTCACCTGCACAGAAACATTGGACAACAGAGAAGACAGTGCAGTTTCTTTGCAGTAATTCAACATGTCATTCTCACACATATCTGTTGACGGCAGCCTTCGTTTCCCCTCACCCATTCCCAGGAACGGTGGTTTACCAAAAAGTATCTCAAATGGGCTCAAATTTGGTTTGACTCTTTTCCTCATTCTCATGTACATTAACACAATTGGGAGCGCTTTAACCCATGTGAGCCCAGTTTCCTCACAGCACTTAGCCAATTTGTTCTTAATTGTCTGGTTCTGTCTCTCAACAGCGCCTCCACTAGCAGCGTGGTAACTGCAGTGTGTTCTCATGTCAATTCCCAAAAACTGACCCACCTGCTTTATTGCCTCATTGACAAAGTGTGTCCCGTTGTCCGAGCTGATTTTCCTTGGAATTCCCCATCTCGGAACAATCTCGGTTAAAAGAGCTTTCGCTACTGCTGCCGAGTCTTGTTTCGAGGTTGGGAAGGCCTCAACCCATTTGGACCACATGTCCACCATTACCAGACAGTGTTTCTGTTTTCCACAAGGGGTTAACTCTATGAAATCAATCATCAGGTACTCAAAGGGACCCCCTGGGGGTGGCTGGGATGCCATGTCTGTCTTGATTCCCCTTGCTACATTGTGTGTGTTACAAATGACACATCTTTTGCAAAAATTTTCAGCACATATTGTGAAGCCCTTGGTAAACCACAATTCTTTCATCATTGTCACCATTCCTCCCTTTGACACATGGTCTAACCCATGAGTCAACTTAGCATAATGTTGAAAGAAGTGCTTGGGTAAGCAAGGCATGCCTTCCACACTCATCCACACATTATCTACAAGGCTGCAGCCAGACGCCTTCCATTTGCGTTTTTCAGCCTCTGTTGAAAAGGTCTGCATGCCCTGTAAACAGGAAGGAATGTCAAGATTAGGGTTAGATACGACGGCACATGATGCTTCTTTTGTCTCCTGTGCTGCCGCGGCCTTCACCGCCGCGTCTGCTCTGGCATTGCCTGTTGATACAGAACTGTTATCTTTAGAATGTGCTGCACACTTACAAATCGCCACCTTGTCTGGTAGCAGAATGGCCTCCAAAAGCTCAGACACAAGAGATGCATTCAATATTGGGCGTCCGTCCGACTTCAAAAATTTCCTGTGCTTCCATAAAGCACCAAAATCGTGTGTGACTCCAAAAGCATAACGCGAATCTGTGTAAATCGTCACACACTGGTCAGTCATAATTTTACATGCTTCTGTCAGAGCGACTAGTTCAGCTGCTTGAGCCGAATAATTTGATGGCAATGTGCCAGATTTTACGACTTCAAATTCAGTGGTTATCGCGTAACCAACCTTATTCCTTCCTGTTTGTGGATCTTTTGAAGCTGATCCATCTACAAACAGGACATTGTCACAATTGTCCAATGGCATGTCCAAAAGGTCTGGACGCGGTGTGCACACCTGTTCAAGCACTGATAGACAACAATGATGCTCCTCTCCATCCTTCTCTGTGGGGAGAAGTGTGGCAGGGTTCAAAGTTGTGCATCTTTTAACAGTTATGTTTGGCATGTCCAATAAAATTGTGTGATACCTCAGCCATCGGGCTGTGGATAAATGTGATGTTTTCTGCTCTTGCAAAATCATGGAGACTGCATGTGGGACCATTAGAGTCAAATCAGAATACCCCACAAATTCCCTGGATGCCAGTACTGCCATTTCAGCAGCTGCCACTGCCCTCAAACAGTGTGGTAGTCCTGCTGCTACTGCATCAAGTTTGGTTGAAAAATATGCCACAGGTCGCAGTCTATCTCCATGAGTCTGCAAAAGAACAGAAGTCATAAACCCACTTTTCTCATCCACCATCTGAACAAACGGTCTATCTGTGACGGGCAGGCCCAGCGTGGGGGCCATGGCCAGTTGTATTTTCAAGTTCCCAAATGCCTCCCCCGCCTCGCTTGTCCAAACAAGCCTATCACATGACCTCAACCCTTTCCCTGCTGTCAGGGCTCGTAAGGGCTGTTCAAGAATTGCATAATTAGGAATAAATGTACGACAGTAAGCACACATTCCCAAAAATGACAATAATTGTTTTTTTGTAACTGGTTTTGGCACATCTTTTATGGCCCTCACTCGTTTTTCAGAGATGGATTTGCTGTTTGGTTTAATGACATGCCCCAAAAATGTAATTTCCTGTTTTACAAACTGCAATTTTGAAAGACTGACCTTGTGGCCCCCTCTTGCCAGGTGCTTCAAGAGAGTCACAGAGTCAGCCACACATGTAGCTTCATCACATGCACAAATCAACAAATCATCCACATATTGCAACAGAGCCGTCCCAGCTGTCAGTGTCAGGGTCTCCAGACTCCTTCGAAGAGCCTCATTATATATTGTTGGGGATTCACAAAACCCTTGGCAAAGTCGAGTAAAGGTGTACCCCTCATTATTGAAATCAAATGCAAACCAAAATTGACTCTTCTCATCCACTGGGACGCTAAAGAAAGCATTAGCCAAATCCACCACAGTGAAATACATTGCATTTTGTGGAATTTGTGACAAAATCGTATATGGGTTTGGAACACGAGCAGCCCTTGCGATGACAGCTGAGTTTACGGCCTGAAGGTCTTGCACAAATCGCCACTCAGTCTGTGAATTCTTGTCTCTTATTTTCTTCACAGGGAAAATTGGAGTGCGAACTGGAGAATCATTGCATTTTATTATAATGCCCTCTTTCAATAAAGAGTCAAAAACTGGCATAATTCCCTCCAGCGCTTCCCTCTTAAGGGTGTATTGCGCTTGACGTGGCCTGTAATCAGATTTAGGAGTGACTACGACTGGTTCACATCCCTTTATTAGGCCCACATCATATTTGTGTTTTGCCCATAGTTCTGAAGGTATTTCTGCCAGAGCAGGGTGAATGTCTGAGGCAGAAATAGCCCCTGTCTCATGTTTCTCCAGCACACTCCTTACAATCGGCGTCACAGTTCTCTGCACTTTGACCTCAAAATCACATTCTGACATAAATGCCCCCAAACTTGTGCTGTGTTTGACCCCTTCTGAGCTGTCAGCCCAATCTGTTGTTTTCATGCATTTATTCACAAAAGGCCCTAATTCTTCCCATGCCTGTGCTTTGGCCTTGGTTACTGATAAATGTGGTGCTATGTCCCCAGCTAGCAAAAACAGCTCCCTTTGTTGCTCTGTTAGGCGAGCTGAGAGCGCACACACATTTTCTGTCCAGAAAATCTTATCAAATTTCACGGTCTCATTTTCTGCCTCGCTAAACCACCCCTCTTCATATTGTGGTTCACGTTCAATTACGACATGTGACGTGCAATGTAATTTGTCAGCCATCATATTCTCTGTGTTACATGACACTGTTCGATCTTTTGCCAATTTCAAAACCATTTCTGCCCAATTCAAATCTGTGACACACCATTCGTATGCCCATTGCGGCTCACATTTCGAGCAGCATGTTTGTTGTTTCTCCTCAATGCGGATTCCGCCGGAATCAGCAGTGAGGGTCAAATTTAGTTCACACATTAGATCTCTAGCCATTAGTGGTACCGGACAGGACGAGGAACACAGAAATGCATGTGTTAATTTTTTCCCCGTTCCTGTTTCACAAGCTAAGGGCACTGTAAATTTTTCAGAGAATACATGGCCTGATGCTGACATGCCTTTTTGCACTCTCTCTGTCAGCTTTGGGACACATGGCAAGTCACATGGTCGTATTGTGGAGTGGCCCGCTCCGGAGTCCACTAAAACATTCACTAATGTACCATCAACTAACATTGAATATTTTGGCATTTCTAGAAATCCTGAACTTTTGTACATTCTTAAACATTCAACAGACTCATCATTACACGTAATTCTCTCAGTCACACAAAAAGGTTTGCAAGCATTTTCTTCTTTGCAGAGAGCAGTATGTAGGTCAGTGTATGTGCTTTTGTGGTGTGTGTGTGTGTGGTTAGAAAATTTTCACTTCCCTGTCTTGTAGTCGGCCGCTGATCGCCCTCTCTCCGACCCCCACCTTTGTGCTCTCCACTCGCCTCGTTTCGTTCTTCCATTCAATGTAGCTTGTTTTCACAGCTTGCGCTATCTCAGGTCTCAGTCCATTCAGAAAGCAACTTTGCAAATGACATTCCCACGTGCCTGGTTGGGCTCCTCTTTCTATCGGCTCCTCCAAGCCGCTGTGCCTTTGAAATGTCTCAAACAGTCTGGTGTAATAGTCTTGGACAGACTCGTCTCTCATTTGACAGCAGTTGTTAATTTTTGCTGTGTCCACTCGTGCTGGAAACGCCGCCTTCACTGCCTTTGCTAGATTCTCCACAGCCATTGTGTACAGAGCATTGTTTTCATCATCCCAGTCTCTGTGTACTCACCGCACATTTCTCTGTCCGATCGATCCGCTCATTTTGTGCCGGTTCGTGCCCCCCAGTTTCACGGCCAGCAGCCGTTTCAGCTCCTGTGTAGTGGGACTAAATTCTTGACAGAAAACAATTAGTTCATTTGAAAATTTGTCACCTGCGTCATCAGGATTGGACAAATGGGCCATGGCTTCTTTCATATCGGCCACCGTTTCCTTCCAGTGTCTTGACCAGGGGTCTCAGGGATCGCTTCATTACTGTCCTCTGAATATTCTTCTTCACCCAAGACGGGTGGAGCTGCCACTGCGTGTGCTTGCAATTGCGCTGGTCTTCTGGGCGGAGAGCAGTCGAGGTCGGGGTTCAGTTTCAGGGCTTTCAGCTCCGCTACGGGATAGTGATGTTTATATGCCGGCGGCGCCGGCCCGGTCACCGTTCCATGAGAGAAACACAAACACTCATTTTGTTAGTCTCTAAAGGTGGTGCTGACACACATACAGATCTTTCACCCGTTTCTTTCTCAGTCCTATATGCTAATTCTTTCTGCATTTGTTTTCGTTCCCTCTTGTCAGCTTCCTGGAGCCAACAATCTAGTGTTTTCTCACACTTTTTACACCCATGTTGAACGCAGCCACAACAACCCTTTGTTTTCTAGCTGCCTTGTTCCACTGATTCCTTCACTATTTTTAATCTAGTAGTGCTCAGTGTTCCCTCCCTAGGAAAATCATGGTGCTGTATTAATTTTCCTATGCCCTGCATGCATTTTTTCCATAACGTTTTCTCATTTTTCAAAACACCGGTGTATCAAATTTGGCAAGCTTGCTCTGAGACTTCCCCATACTGGCTGTTTCTGTCTCTCTGGATTTTACCGTTCAACACGCGTCTTATAATCTGTCAGACGTCTCCAACAGATCTGATTTCTTAACCCAAGATCAGAAAGGGACCTGATTTCATAACCCAAAATCAGAAAGGGACCTGATTTCATAACCCAAAATCAGAAAGGGACCTGATTTCATAACCCAAAATCAGAAAGGGTGCACTAATCCGCTAGTGCTTTGTTTTGATTTTAAACAAACTTTTGCGAGAACTCAGTCTCTTTTAGAAAACCTCTTGACCCGTAAGTCTCAGTTTCAGGTTGAGAACCTCTTACCCTCACACCACAGACAACAGTCTCAGCCACTATGGTTCACTCTCTCTTATACCAAAAGAAAATAATTTAGTCGTCTCTTACCAAAGATGTTTTTTCTTGTTGCCACGGGTTCGTTTTCATTTGATTCCAGTGGAGTTTCTCCTGACCCTGATGCGGTCGGTCTCTCTCTCTAAAGCTTACGAGGTAGAGCTGGAACTTCTCAGTCCAGGTGGCCAAACACCGTCCGCTCTCAGGGTCCAGAAGGCACTTCCAAGGAATCCCACTTTTCTGACACCAAATTGTTGTGGCTAAAATTCACTAAGACAGCATCGCTGCATAAGAGACACTCAGAGTCAAATTAATAAAAAAAAGAGTATTTATTCTTGCAAGAATAGGTTCAGTCTGATCCACAGCAAGTGAGCTGTGTACGAGAGTGACACCCACCAGGAAGAGATGAGCAGCCCTTTATAGTGGTTTCTTTCAAGGTTCCTTCCCAGCAGCTGTACTATTGGCCTTTTCCAGATAAGGTGCCCCCTGTCAGTTTTAGTTCCACAAAAGCACTGAGGTCTAAATTCACAGGTCCCGAACCAGTTAGTTTCCACTTAAGGCCATAGCTGCTCTCCTAAGGTCAAAAGGTCCTGTCTCATCTGTTCCTGAAGCGCCACACTTCTTGCACGTACACACATGGACAGTCAAGAAAAGAACATTTTATGCTGATCAATGTAAAATTTCCACTACAGTGGGCTTCCCCAAACTTACATTTATTACATTAGTAATACCTTACAATATATATATATATATATATATATATATATATATATATATATATATATATATATATATATATTATACACTGGTGGACAAAAGTTTGAGTACAGATTTTGGATTTTACAGTAAGGAAATTGTACATTAATTCAACAAAGTGGCATTCAACTGATCACAAAGTATAGTCAGGACACTACTTATGTAAAAAAACAGCACTGTAGAATGTTCGTGTATGTTGGTACGAGTCAATGATCACACCGTATGTACATGAGACTGTTTAATCCGAACATTCTATATAACTGCCCGTCAGTAACTTACAGAGCAGAGAGAGCGAAAACATAACTCCACCCCCGGGCATTCTGATTGGCCGAACAACCCAGTACGGTGGCTCATAATAAACAAACTGCATAATCATTTACCAAACGACCTACAAGCACCAACACTATTTTTTTTCTTAAAATCTAGACAGGCCCCGTTTTCAGCAGCCATCACTCCAACACCTCATCCTTGAGTTATCATGCTAAATTGCTAATTTGGTACTAGAAAATCACTTGTCATTATATCAAACACTGCTGAAAGCTGTTTGGTTCATTAAATGAAGCTTAATATTGTCTTTGTGTTTGTTTTTGAGTTGCCACAGTATGCAAAAGACTGGCATGTCTTAAGGTCAATATTAGGTCCTTAAATTGGAAAAAAGAAACTCATCAGTCAATCATTGTTTTGAGGAATGAAGGCTATAGATAAGATTTTATACAAAGTATATTGAAAACTGTAAACTACAGTCTTCAAAGACAAAGGACAACTGGCTCTAACAAGGACAGAAAGAGATGTGGAAGGCCAGATGCACAACTAAACAAGAGGATAAGTACATCAGAGTCTCTAGTTTGAGAAGTAGACACCTCACATTTCCTCAGCTGACAGCTTCATTGAATTCTACCCACTCAACACCAGTTTCATATACAATAGTAAAGAAAAGTCTCAGGGGTGCAGGCCTTATGGGAAGAATTGCAAAGAAAAGGCCTCTTTAGAAACTGAAAACAAAATGAAAAGTTTAAAGTGGGCAAAGAATCACAGACATTGGAAAACAGATAATTGGAAAAGAGTGCAATGAATCTTAACCCCATTGAGCTTTTTTGGGATCAGCTAGATTTAATTTGCATGAGAAGTGGCTAACAAGACAGCCACATCAATGGCTAGTGCTACAGGAATCGTGGGGTGAAATGTTACCTGAGTATCTGGACAAACAGACAGCTAGAATGCCAAGTATCTGCATAGCTGTCATTGCTGCATGTGGAGGATAAGAACTTTTGATAAGAACTCTTTGAAGTAGTTAAAGTAAAAAAATCAAATTAAACAATTTTTCAATTTCTTTAAAAAAAAAAAGTAATTTTTCACATCATTAATGTCCCGAGTATACATTGTGATCAGTTGAATGCCACTTTGGTGAATAAAAGTACCAATTTCTATCCATAAGAGCAAAATCTGTATACTATACTGTCGACCTTTTGGCCGCCTATATATATATATATATATATATTATATATATATATAAACTGTGTGTATATATTAATTGAAACATAATTGTTTAAATGTTTGCATACTAAAAATGTATTAAACAATAATGAAATAGCAAAATGGTGTATAATTGAATAGACTAAAGAATTTAATGTCCACAGTTTAATATTCTTTATAACCTCCAAATGCAGAATTGACAGATTCACAGATAATGACTTTAGGAGCAATTCATCCCACTCTGTTCATGTGACTTTTAGCCTAAATGTTCTTCAGGTTGTTTAGGTCCATCTAATGAGGGCAATTTTTGTCTGCATTATAAGATTTTAATCAAGATAATAAACAACCTAATTAATAACAGGTATATCTTATAGACATTTTCTGACATTCAAAATTATTGAATAAAAATCTTAATAGAAACAAATGAGAGCAGAAACAAATGAGAGCAGACTGATCAGTGTGACTACAGGGACAAGAATGGAATTGGCAAGAAGGCTTACTAGCTTACTACTCTATTGAATATGTATGTAAGAAGATGGAAGCTAAATAATTCCTTGATATCATAAGATGAGTTCTATTGAAGGAAAACCCTTTGGGAATTATGATCCCTGTACTCTGTTTTCACTCTCTTCTCTTGTTAGAGTGAGAAATTCCACATGGATTTTTAATGTATGAGATGTTCTGGAAGGATAAGCACATTGAAATTTTGTGCAAATCTAGATTATTATGTTTTTTTATTTAATTATTTGTCTAGTAAACCTGTTGTCTTGTCTCAGTCTAAAGCCTAATAATCGTTATTTTATTGGCTGGTTAATGAGATCAACATAGGCTATATTTGCAACAATAAATAAAATATAAACACATTATGTATCCTCTATATCTACTCAATGTAATGACAAATAATATTGTTTATAGAATTAAAAAAAACTAGACACCCGAGTGATAATACAAGTCTACTGCTAAACAATATTCCCGAAATGTAAAAAATTACTTACGTTTGGTGATTCCAGAGAGCAGGTTACAGGGGAAAATAAAAAGAAACCTTTTTAAAGAGATTTCCCAAGAACACGAAATCCCAAAAATTGATGGGACTGGCAGTGAGCGAGGAGGAATGTGTTTGGAACTGCGCGAGACTGCTGTACTTCTCCAGATGAGAGCGCGTGTGATTCATCTATAGTGCGTGGGAGCTGCATGCTGTGCAGCCCCTGACAGCAGGCACTAATGAGAGGGAGGTGTGGAGGTAATCGAGTGAAGAATTATTCAGCAATTACATTGAGTGTGTCCAGTTTAACGTGAACTCAGTTACAAACAGTAGCCTAATAGATAAACCTTACATTTTTTGATTGTTCACAAATGCTCTATCAACAAGAGAAAAATTACTTCCTTCATAGTCTTTCAACATCCATGTAGCCTACTTAGACATGCTGTATGAAAGGATAAGGTGAATATTATCACCCCAGTGGTCTCGATCCTTTGGAGGATGCTATCCAAGACAAGGTTCTTCAAAATGGTTCAACAGGCAATCATTTCAGCCTGTAAACCTTCTGCAATCAAGCAGTTATGTAACCAGTGCAATTAAAAGAGTAATACCATTAGATTATATGTCAAGCCCTCAACAAGCAGAACATAACCCACAGAACATCAACACCGTCATTAAATGATAGGATTGCTGCCTGATGACAGCTAATGCTGCATTCTATAAATATAATCTGTATAAGGACTAGAACACATGGAGATAATGCATTCTAATATATGTGCATATTTACCCGAGAGTAGAGATGGAATAAAGATTGGGTCCTCATAGGGGCAAATGAAACAGTAATTTGTCAGGATGTTTTGCATACATCAAATGTTTTGTGCAAATGTTGAGAGAGGGAAATGTAGAGGAAGGGAGGACAAAATGGCAGGGAATTTGATTTTTAATAAGGCATTGAGAGGGGGAGAGATTGTGATCTAAACAGGAAGAGTCTCTGTAACAAGACAAGGGCTTGCTTGACAGACAGGGAAAAAGAGGATGAGACAGTGGAAATTACATAAATGAGAGGCTGAAGGAAAAAGCCTAGTCTGAAAGTTTATGTCTACAATGTTCAGGTGCAGAGATATGTGTTTTGATACTTGGTTGCTAGGGTAACCCAATCTGGTTGCTAGGAAATTAACAGGTTGATACTCAAAAGTCTACTTGCTAGCCTGGGTCAAATGAGCCAACCCAGAAGTCTCTATGATATTCTGGTGCAGAGATATGTGTTTTGATACTTGGTAGGTAAGGTGAGCTCATTTGGTTGCCAGGCAGTTACCAGGGTGATACTCAAAAGGCTCCTTGCCAGCCTGAGTCAAATGAGCAACCCGGAAGTTTCTACAATGTTCCGGTGCAGTGTTTTATTACTTGGTTGCCAGAGTAATCCCATCTGGTTGTTAGTTAGTTACCAGGGTGATTCTTAAAAGGCTCTTTGCTAGACTGAGTCAAACAAGCTAAACAGGAAGTTTCTACAATGTTTTGGTGCAGAGATATAATTTTTTTTAAACATTTTTTTCTTGATTGATATTGTAAGCCCATGTGGTTGCTAGGCAGTTGCCAGAGTGATACTACGAAGGCTGCTTGTTGTCCTGAGTCATACAAGCCAACAATGAAGCCTCAATGACATTCTGATACTGAGATGCCCGATTTTGAATCGAAGTCCATGGGGTTTGGTTGCTAGGTTGCTCTAAATGGTTGCTAGAGCATGGCTAATAGTTTCCATGATGATACTTGAAGGCTGATTGTTTTACTTAGGTGAGCTGTCAGTCTTCAAGTATCATCATGTAAACTACTTAGCCATGCCCTAGCAACCATTTAGAGCACTCTAGCAGCCAAACCCCAATGACTTCTCATGTCTCTAGTACATTCTGATCCGAAGATATCCCTCTCAGACATTTTTAATGGCAGTCAATAGGGCTGGTTGCTAGGGTGCTCTAAATGGTTGCTAGGGCATGGCTAGCCAGTAACCAGAGTGATTGCTATTGACTGATTAATAACCTAACTGAAAAGCAGGGGCAGACTGGCCATCAGGAGAACCGTGACTTTTCCTGGTGGGCCGGCCGCAAAACGGCACCAAATGGGCCACGATAAGCTGCAATGGGCTGCCACGTTATGCAGAACAGGCCCCAAACGGTGCAGCAATATGCTGAAGGGGGCATCAATATGCAGAAAAGGACAGCGACCCTCACCCCCCTGCTAAACAAATTGTGGGCCAGACCCACCCCAACCCTCCCAACAACAACTTTTGGGCCAGTTTCTATGTAAAATTTCTCTTCCCATTCTGCATCTGCTGAGAAAAGTCAATCCCCAAGTATCTTGGACATTCTGTTTTGAAGATATCCGTCTGAGCATTTTGAATGAATGTCTATGGAGGTGGTTGATAGGGTGCCATAAATGATTGCAAGGGCGTGGCTATGCCATTTCCAAAATGATAATTAAAGACTGATTGGTAGCCCGAGTGAAATGAGCCCATCCTCATGTTTCTATGACATTCTGATTAGGATATATTATCCGCCAAATTTCTTGCATTGACTTGTCATAGTAGGAAAAAAAATCCCTTCTCAAAGTACCCTATAGGACTTTTTGAGACAGGTTTTTGTCCCCCAAGGATGCACTGTACCCCCATCCCTTAGAAAAGTCATAGCACGGGTGTTCTGAAGAGGCCTGTCGTTTTGACACCTCATTTGTGGGTCTACTACAAACTGTGCATGGCGATTTATGTGCCGAAAAAGTGTATGGAACGGAAGAATAATAATAAGTGCAGTACTGTGCAAAAGTTTTAGGCACTTCTGAAAAATGTTGCATAGTGAGGATGTCTTCAAAAATAATGCCATCAATATTTTTAATTTCTCAATTAATGCTGAACAAAGTCCAGTAAACACAAAAAAGCTACATCATTATTTGGTGTAACAACCTTTGCCTTCAAAACTTTACCAATACTCTTAAGTACACCTGGACACAGTTTTTCTTGGTTGTTGGCAGATATGATGTTTCTTGGATCTATTTAGGCTGTCTCAACTGCTTCTATTCTTCATGTAGCCTGATGTTCAGTGGTATGTAGGGGCCACGCCATCTATTGCAGGGCTCCCTGTTCTTCTGTTTTATTCTATTCTATTTACAAAAGGAATGTTTGGGAGTGTAAAATATATATTTCTTATTGACACACTAAAGCTGAAGATATAAATAACCATCTTAAGACAGATGCTTTGGTAAAACATATTTTGTGCCTAAGACTTTTGCACAGTATTGTATGTGAGATTATAATAGTTTGCTTTGCAAGCACTACTAATAATAATAAGTTTAAACATTATATCAGTATATTGGCTTTTTCTAGCCAACCTAATAATTAAAAAAAGTTTAAATAGTATATCAGTAGATTGGCTCTTTCAAACCAACCTAATAAATCAGCACAAACAGGTTGTGTGCTGAGAAATGGAAAGCCTTTGTCCTCACAACATAATGCTCTTGCATGGCTTGTCACTTTCTTCTCATTCTGTCACTCTTTGCCCCAAGCAGAGATTAATTTTTATAGCTTATCTCTGAAATTCAAATCCTGTCTGACTGCTCAATATACAGCTCATTAAAAGACTGCTTGCCAAATAAATAAATAAATGTTCAAGAAACATTGATTTGAAGTTATTTTATTAGCCTGCTGTAGAGATCACACAGTGATTCGAGAAGCAGGAAAGATGGCTCGCTTTACCCAGATGAGCAGTCTGATATATGAATGGATGCTTGTTACTGAGAAATATCAGACTTCTAGATAGTGCCATTGACCAATCAGAATCGAGTATTCCAGAGAACTGTGTAATAATCACTGAAAATGTTCCCCTTTGCTGCAGCTCTCAAATCTTCTCCATTCCACATATCCAAAATTTTGAATTGGATTCAGATTAATCACGTGAAAAGCAATGACATTTTGTCATCAGTGGTTTCCTAAATTGCACAACATGTCAACATGCCATTTTATAATCTTAAAATGCATGCAAATGATAGTCAGAAGTTTTATGGTGATTCTTATGTTTTTTTTATTTTTTGTGTGTGTGTGTGTGTCCTTTTTGGCACTTAACATGGTCATTAACAATGGTCATCTATAAACTTTCAACATGATCACACAAGAAAATAACATGTTGAAACCTGATTTACTGGTACCCTGAAATCAACCCCATTCTGCCGAAATTCTGATGCCTTCCTGCAGTTTTTCACAAGTTTATTTGTGTTTACCTTCTGTGGCACTATTGACAGAGTGCTGTGAGAGCAGCCTCAGAGACATTTCAGAGACATGGTCTCATGGAAACCAGAAAGTTATCGTGTTTACAGAAATAATGATTTTGAGGATGCATTTTCCGTCTGAGATTGCATTTTACTCAACTGTTTTGGGTTGGGGTTTGGGTTAGTAAATATGCATTCTTGATCAATCTATTATATAATTTACAACTAAAAATACGAATCGCATTACACCTGTCTTTTGGAGTTTCCACTTGGAAACTTGAGCTTAAATGTGCCTATTCATGACCTTATTCATGCTACCGCCATCTTTGATTTCTAATGGGAATGACAACGAGGCTGTGAGGGATTTACAGTCTCTTCAATGGGCTGTACTGCAGTTTAAAGTGTATTTGGATCGTTCCGCAGACAAAACATTGAAAAAATATCTGTCCAAGAACATTCAGTACACAAAGAACTCCAGACAACATGAACTGTGGAAAATCAGCTATGATCTAAGAGCTTTATACAGCTTTATACTGTTCATGCAATTGAAGAGACTTTAAGTCTATCCCTCACTTTCTCATGTCATTCCCAAATCAAAGATGGCGCTAACGTGAATAAGGTTTATACATACATTCAGCAACATTTCAGCTTCGGCCACTGGTGGCAGTGGTTAGAAATTTCAGCAGCAGAACTTCAACCAACTGTTGCAGAATATGCAACTGTCATTTTATGGAAAAGCGCTGTGTAAATATCCTTCAAATTTGATAATTTACCATATACTGGTTTGGAATGAGATGAAGATCTGTAAATAATGACATTTTTATTTTTGGGTGAATTAAGATCTATGTAACTGCTTGCTGACTCTCTAGCATTTGAAGTGATTTCTGCAGAATGTCAACACAGATATATCAAAACCTAACAAATATAAAACATTTTTATTGCAAATAGTATGCAGTCTGCAGTATATCTGCTTAAATGTCTCCAAATCCCGATCCTTCTTATTTCCCTCTTATTGTATGCTTTTAAAAATGTATGTTTTTTTAGATTTATTTTGGTATTTGCTGAATATAACATCATACTATCTAAATAAAATCTCCAAAAGGACATAATAAGGTCAACAGGTGAGGTTTGTCCTGTTACTTAATTAAAGGAAGAGGCTATTTGTACTAAGTGGAAATGGCGATATATGCTTTTTGCACTGCTGTTTAAATACTAAAAACCCCTACCCTTAAACCTAACCCTAACCTTCCCTTACAAAAAATAACCATGTTTTTACAACAGTAACCATAGGATCACCATGATATTTTGTAGTAAATTCATAGTAACCAAACCAAATTTAACATTGTTACTATAGTAACATAACAAAAATAGCATATAGCTCTAGTAACACCATGGTTAATTGCATTTAATCTATGGATTACAAAATATGTTTAATACAATATTACTAGTAAAACCATGGAAAATATTACCTGGATCAAACCATTCTATCAACTCCCATACCTTTACTGTGACCAAATCACTATGAGGAAATCAAAAACAATTAATAAGCAAATAAGTAATAATGGAAATATTAATGGTGGAGACAGGATATAACCTTGATTCCAAACCCTGATGTTTCTCTTTCTTATTAAAATCATGGTTAGTTTTATGGTTTGGGAAGGACTTTATGTTTAGGTTTTGTTTTGGCATTAAAATTGTAATAGCATTGTTTGTTGGTTCATTTATTTTTCTCTATGTGTAAAAATCATATGTTTTCTAACATGGCAATGATTTCTTATGATTTTGCAATCTCTTACTATTATTATGACTTGCAATGAAACCAGGTTGCCTTAATCTGACCAAGAAATGCCCATTATGACAGGAAAATGTAAAACCGACTAACCACATTTCACTTTCTGTATGTGATGTCTTCAGGTGCGGACTAGCACTAGGCAATGGTAGCCGTAGGCAACTGCATAGAGCCCCCAGAAGCCAAGGGCCACCTAAAAATACAAATAATATGCTTTTTTTTCGTTATTGCTGAAATTTTAAATATCACTGTTACAATGCTGATATTAGTAATTCCTTCATGTTTATGTGGTAGCACTTGGCTAATTGCTTATGGGTTACCAACATTATATTAAAAAGACGTCCAGCAATGTCAAACCTGCCGAAGTTACTAATTTGTAATGAACAGAAGAGATATCCCAAGGAATACACAGGTTGGGCACATGCATCCCTATATTTCTGTAAGGTAAGCTAACTATGATACTCTAGCAGACTCTGTAGCCTTGATTATGCAAGCTGTTCATGAATGTATGAATTATATTCATAAATTATTTTTATTCATAAATAACACAAGTGAGGCGCATATTTATCTGAAGATGCATTTCATGATCTTGTTCACAATTAAAACAAAATCAGTCACATTTTAAACACACGTTAATGTTTTGATTAGTTATTAATTAGTAGTCATGTTAAATTAGCCATAGTTAGTTAATAGCTCTCAGTGAGGCAAATCAAATTCATTAATTATTGATTACCTAACAGTGAACTACATCAGTCATCAGTTTGCTATTACTTACTAATTGGTTAATCATGTTTCCATATTAGTTAATAGTAGTAACTAAAGTTTTAATGTAGTACTACTCATTTGTCCTGCATTAATTCTGGCTTAGTTACCTATTAATGATGGACCATTATTATAAAGTGTTACAAGCTAAGCTACATTGTTACTAGTTCAGTTTGAATTGAATTTGTGGAGAGAAAAAATTAAACGGAATCAAGATTTACATGCAATAATTTTCGTCAATCCAAATAAATTCAATCCGATTTCAGATTCCGAATGTAGTTATATGTCCTATAAACTTTGCAATCTGATAAAAATATTTGTTTCCATGTGCATTGCATGTGCATATTCTGAAGCACACTTCTGTGCATACAAAGTGTCAGTCGCTATGTTCTGAAGAAGCGGAGAAAGGCTGAGAAAGTGAGAATGTGTCACGGACTCCAGTTCCATAATCCATCCCGCTGCTTCCAGTTCCCACACTCGTTCCCAATCACCCGAATATTAGTTTCACCTGCACTGTTTCTTTCTCTGTTTATACCCTGCCTGTTCCCTTGGTTTTTGTTGGTTATTGCTTGAAACAAATCTTGCTTTGCTAACTCCCGTAAAACTCTCGTAGTTTCTCAGTTCCTTTCTCTCGTGTTTGTTAGTTTCGTTAAATTATTTATCTGATCTCCTGGCTTTGACCTATATTCTGTTTATCAACACTACTCTGGATTTGCCCTCTGTGTTTTGGAAATTTATCATTAAAACCATTTCTGCATTTGAATCCATCTCGTCCGGTGTCGTTACAGAATAACCAACCATACAGTATATTATGGATTCAGCGGAAAACCTCCAAGGCTCTTTAGAACGGATGTATGCAGCGATAGCAGCCCAGGGATCCACAGTTGGAAGGCATGAACAGGCATTGACCACTCAGGGACAACAGATTCAAGAAATTTTGCAAACGGTACGTGCTTTGTCTGATCAATTAAATTCAGTCCCACCTTCGGCTTCGATCCAACCTGTACCTGTCTCTGAACCTGATGTGACTCCCGACACGCTGCAGAGCACAGCTAGTTTTGTAGCTCCCGAGAGGTTTGATGGGTCTCCAGATAACTGCCGGGGCTTTCTTATGCAATGCAGTCTTTATATAAATCATCACCCCCATTTACGATCTGACAGTGAGAGGGTTCATTTTATGATCTCCCTGCTTACCGGCAGAGCAAGACAATGGGCCACTGCACTGTGGACAGCTAAAAGCCCTATTCTTTCCTCATATGATCAATTCTGCAACCAAATTTCTACCGTTTTTGATCATCCAGCAGCGGGGAGAGATATAGGCAGCCTCCTTGTGGACATTAATCAGGGGTCGCGTTCCGCAGCCGACTATGCGCTTGATTTCCGAACCCTTGCCGCGGGAAGCGGGTGGAGCGAACCAGCTCTGTTAACCATGTATCGCCGTGGTTTAAGTCCTCGCTTGCAAATGGAGCTAGCCTGCCGAGGAGAATCGTTGGGTTTGGAGGATTATATCCAGCTCTCCATCTCGGTAGATAACCTGTTGCGAGATCGCACATTCAGACGTTCATCCAGCGGTCTAGAAAGAACTGTAGACTCCGACTCATTTCAAGTCCCACCTCGGGAGGTTCCTGCTCAACCTGAACCCATGCAGCTCGGTCGCGCTCCATTAACCACTGCAGAGCGAGCAAGATGTTTAGCGCAGCGCCTGTGCTTGTACTGTGGTAAACCCGGTCATCGCATAGTTTCATGTCCTGTTCGTCCTCAATCTTCATCCTCCATAAGCCAGGTTAGAACTTCTGTCATATTTGACATAACCCAAAAACAAGTTACCCTTCCCGTCATTATATCTATTAATGATATTCGCTTTTCCACTCCAGCCCTAGTCGATTCCGGGGCGGCAGGGAATTTCCTTGACGTTAACCTGGTCCAGAGCCTGGGTATTCCCCTCAGTCCGGTTGAACTACCCCTCAAAGTCAATTCTTTGGATGGAGCACCACTTGGATCAGGATATATTACCCACAGAACCATCTCATAGTTACTTCAGGTGGGCCTGTTCCATAAAGAAGTAATTCAATTTTTTGTTCTTCATTCACCCAGAGATTCAGTAGTTTTAGGCCATCCTTGGCTATGTCTCCATGACCCCCGAATTTCCTGGCGCACTGGGGAGCTATTGAGCTGGAATACCCACTGCTTATCAAATTGCCTTAGTTTACCTGTTTTTTCAACCTCTGTGGAAAGTCCTGAAATTAAGTCCCCTGTTTCTATTCCCTCTGAGTATTTTGTATATGCTGATGTTTTCGAAAAAACTCAGACCACCCTTCCTCCACATCGTAACTGGGACTGTGCCATAGATCTTTTACCTGGTTCTCCTCTCCCTAAAAGCAGAGTGTATCCGTTGACAATCCCAGAATCTAAAGCTATGGAGGATTATATTGATGAGGCCTTAAACCTTGGCATAATTTGTCCATCCACTTCTCCTGTTGCGTCTGGGTTTTTCTTTGTGGAAAAAAAAGATGGCGGACTCCGCCCCTGTATCGATTACCGTGCCTTGAATAATGTAACAGTGAAATTCACATATCCCCTACCTCTAATTCAACCAACCCTAGAACAAGTCAGTAAGGCACAAATTTTTACCAAACTTGACCTCAGGAGTGCTTACAATCTCATTCGCATCAGGGAAGGAGACGAATGGAAGACTGCTTTCGTCACAACTAGGGGGCACTACGAATACCTAGTTATGCCATATGGCCTCGCTAACGCCCTTCTGTATTCCAGTCCTTCTTGAATGAGATTTTCCGGGACATGATTGACCGGTTCCTAATTATCTACATAGATGACCTGTTAATATACTCGTCAAGCCAGTCTGAACATACGGGCCATGTTTCTAGGGTGTTGCAACGGCTCAGAGAACACAACCTATTTGTTAAAGCTGAGAAATGTGAATTTCATCGTTCTTCTGTTTCCTTTTTGGGTTATGTCTTGTCTGCCGGTACGATGAAGATGGAAACCAACAAAGTGTCGGCAGTCCAGTCCTGGCCAGAACCTAAGACACTGAAGGAATTACAGCGTTTTCTGGGCTTTGCTAATTATTATAGGCGTTTCATTCGAGATTTTGGGAAGATAGCTGCACCTCTGACTGCTCTGACATGAGGCAAACCCAAAGCCTTGACTTGGACACCCTCTGCTCAGCAGGCTTTCCAGGCCCTAAAGGACTCCTTTACCCATTCCCCAGTTTTGAAACAACCTGATCCTACACTTCCCTATGTTGTAGAAGTCGACGCCTCTGAGACGGGTGTAGGAGCGGTACTCTCAAAGAGGCACGGAGCTCCATCAAAACTTTATCCCTGTGCATACTTTTCCCATAAGTTGTCCCCTCCTGAGCAAAATTATGATGTCGGAAACAGAGAGTTGCTGGCTATAAAATTGGCCTTAGAAGAATGGCGTCACTGATTGGAGGGTTCTAGGTACCCTTTCGTTGTTCTGACAGATCATAAGAACCTGGAATACATTCGCTCAGCCAAACGATTAAACCCCAGACAGGCCAGATGGGCAATGTTCTTCGCTCGTTTTAACTTTTCGGTAACCTATCGTCCAGGGTCAAAGAACACAAAGGCCGACGCCCTGTCCAGACTTTTCAACAATGAATCCAAATCCACAGAACCAGATACTATCCTTCCTGCATCATGCCTAGTTGCCCCAGTGAAATGGGAACTCGTGGATGCCTTACAACAGGCTCTAAGGAATGAACCAGCACCCCAACAAACTCCCCCAGATAAGATGTACGTACCAGCAGTGATGCGCCCCCAGCTGATGCAGTGGGTACACACATCCCTTTGTTCTGGCCATCCGGGCATAACTCGTTCCATTGAATTAATTTCTAGAAAGTTTTGGTGGCCCTCCTTAGCCGACGATATCCGTGATTATATCCTGTCCTGTCCTGTCCTGTCTGTGCCCAATCCAAAACTCCTCACAGCCTACCAGCTGGACTCCTTCAACCATTACCCATCCCTAATCGGCCGTGGTCTTATATCTCCATGGATTTTATTACTGATTTACCGTCATCTGACAATTGTACAACCATCCTAGTAATCATCGACAGATTTTCTAAGATGTGCCGTTTGGTTCCGTTGTCTGGACTTCCCAATGCCACCCTACTTGCCGACGTTATAATCAATAACATATTCCGAAATTATGGCATCCCTGAGGAGATTACATCCGATAGGGGAACCCAGTTTACTTCCAGATTTTGGTGAGCCTTTTGTGAACGTCTGGGAATTCAACTTAAGTTCTCCTCCGGATATCACCCACAAACAAACGGGCAAACTGAACGTCTGAATCAGGAAGTTGGTAAATATCTCAGAGGCTATTGTTCACAAAACCAAACCAAATGGAAAACGTACCTCCCCTGGGCCGAGTATGCCCAAAATTCTCTCATCAATTCATCAACCCGGCTCACCCCGTTTCAATGTGTCCTGGGCTATCAGCCACCTCTGTTCCCATGGGAAACTGAATCTTGTGACGTCCCAGCTGTTGATTCTTGGGCCCAACAGTGTACGCAAGTCTGGAGGACTACCTATAATCATCTGCAGAATGCCACTCGAGCTCAGAAATCTAAAGCGGACCGGCGACGCAGACCTACACCCATCTTCCATCCAGGCCAGCGGATATGGTTATCCACCCGGGATATCCGTCTACGTCTCCCTTCCAAGAAACTAAGTCCCAGGTATATCGGTCCATTTAAGATCCTAAAAAGAATTAATCCTGTTAGCTATAAACTGTTACTGCCACCTCGCTACAAAATCTGTCCTGTTTTTCATGTCTCCCTACTCAAGCCAGTGTTCTACAGCCCGATGTTTCCGCCAGCGGCTTCTCAGACTCCCCCTCCTCCACTTGATATTGGGGGCCAACCGGCCTATGCTGTCCGGGCTTTGTTAGACTCCAGACGTCGCGGCGGCCAGTTACAGTACTTGGTAGACTGGGAGGGCTATGGACCTGAGGAGCAGTCTTGGGTGACGTCGACGGATATCCTGGACCAGGCATTAAAAGAAGACTTCCATCTCCAGCATCCCGCTCGACCTGCACCACTTCCTAGGGGACGCACTCCTCGTCACCAAGCGCGGTCGTCAGGAGCCGCCCTCAGAAGAGGGGGGAGTACTGTCACGGACTCCAGTTCCATAATCCATACCGCTGCTTCCAGTTCCCACACTCGTTCCCAATCACCCGAATATTAGTTTCACCTGCACTGTTTCTTTCTCTATTTATACCCTGCCTGTTCCCTTGGTTTTTGTTGGTTATTGCTTGAAACAAATCTTGCTTTGCTAACTCCCGTAAAACTCTCGTAGTTTCTCGGTTCCTTTCTCTCGTGTTTGTTAGTTTCGTTAAATTATTTATCTGATCTCCTGGCTTTGACCTATATTCTGTTTATCAACACTTCTCTGGATTTGCCCTCTGTGTTTTGGAACTTTATCATTAAAACCATTTCTGCATTTGAATCCATCTCGTCCGGTGTCGTTACAGAATGACAACAAAGTCTGGAAATGGTGTTGTTGCTTTGTTGAGATATTTAAAAGAATATGCCAGAAAAGCTTTTTCTTATGTTAATTTTTCTATTTACCTCATGCCCATTCCTCCTCCAATCCAACCGCAGACACCTCTGAATAAAAGTACTAAGTCAAGATATGTTGGTGAGTGTTGTGGAATGGAAACAAAATAATAAAGACTTTAAGCAACATCTGCGGACAGGACGCAATGCAAAAATCACTAAGCAATAATGACGGTGGAACGCAGCATTTAATCATTCAAGAAAAAAAATTATAGGTTATTTAAAACAGCAAGAGAAGGGATGCTTACAATGTTAAATATCTGCCAGAAGAAGAGTTTTACTCTTGTACGATATATATAGCCTACATCTAAAATCTAGATATTATTATTAATACAGCAGTCTACCGATATTTTAGAATTTTTTTATTCAAAGCCTGTAACAGTATGTAATTTAATATACATTTTGAGGAGGATGTTTTGGCTATTTACTGTGTTCACTTTGCATTATATCTTGTAAAACATATTCTAACATTTAGTTTCCTAATCTGTCATGTACGATTGACTGTCACTATGGCAAAGAAGAAATGCTTTAGAAATAGTTTCGCCGACAAGTAGTGAAGTCACGTACACGCAATGAAACACAGAACGCCGTAACTGCACATGCTGCTTAAAGTCCCTAATAAGATCCGATTGAGCTATCAGTCAAATTCTAAATGGTTTATTTGATTGCATGTACAGTAAATGTGGCCATTGTCTTTCCAAACAGATCAGATTGCTGCACAGAATGCAGTGCCACCTGCCACTGCGTCCATGATCACAGCACTCACTATAGTCACCAATACGCAGTGTTGATGATGATGATTATGATCGGGCATTGACACTGATAAATAAGAAAACTTTTTTCTAAAACTGTTGACTCATTTTCACCCACAGATGGGTGATAGGCCTTGTAAAGGGATTTAAGGGAAAGGAGGAGGCGAGGACTGGCTTTACAATATAAATAATATTTTAATTATGAACTTAAACCAAAGGACACAAACACACACATGGCGGACATGTCCGTAAATTATCTCTCTCTCCCGCACAATCCTCTGCATTCGGCCTTATCCCTCTTGATTTGCCTAATACGGGACCGGGTGTGTAGGATCACGACCCGGCCCCGCCCTCTGCCCTGCCACAGGCCTCTTTCAATAATTCTTTAGTTCACTGGTCACTTTTATCTTGCATTAAACCTTTGGTATTTGCGTCATATGCCAGAGGTGCATCAGACACTACACTCAACAAGTAAAGTGTCTGTACTGTCAGTATAGATGTGCTATGGTTAAATACTTAACCAAATCTTAACCATAAGACAGCATGATCAGATTGCAAATTGGTCACAGCAACGCACCACAATTGTATACATTAGTACGTAAATGACCCAGTGGATTTGTTTTTGTGCTGATATGCTGGCCCTTTTGGTGTATTGACTGACACCATTTGACGTGTGGTGGACCATCAGAGAAACATTGTTCTCACATTGTGAGTAACCAGGTTACTACTATGAGGATGTTCTAATAATGTTGCATTTTGTTATATAAAGACATTCATACACTATTAAGTGTGTCTTAGGTGTGCAAAAACATTTTGGGGCCGCTGTATGTGAAGCAATACAACAATAAGTGCATGTTAATGTGACAAGGTTCAATATGGGGAGGGAAAAGAAGGACACGGTGACAGTTCTCTCTCCACTCAGGTAGGGGCCTTTATTGTGCCAGCAAGGTATTTTTTATAATACAGAAAAGTAAACGATCAAAAACTCTCAATGTGGACAGCTTGCTCCGATGCCAACACTAGACTGGCGTGTCTCTCTCACTGGCGATGTTGTGGCCCTTTTATGCCGCTCTCCCCGTACTCACTGAAATTAGAGACAGGTGTTAGACATAATTTAGCTCAGGTGCAAGCGCCCTTACCGCTTTCTCCCTTCGGACGGGCGCTTGACCACGCCCCCGCTGCCACATACCCCCACCGCCCGACTCAGGCCGGGGCGTCATCCGGCCTGCCTACCACTCCCCCCCCATTTCTGGAAAGGAAGTTGGCGACAGCCATCTGCACCCCCGGTCTGTGGACCACCTCGAACTTAAAAGGCTGGAGAGCCAGATACCAACGGGTGATCCGGGCGTTAGTATCCTTCATGCGGTGGAGCCACTGCAGTGGGGCATGATCCGAGCAGAGAGTGAATAACCCTTTGTCAAATCTAGGGTCGAATAAAAGCGAGCAGTACCTAACCGATCGAGCAGTTCATCAACCCGGGGCATTGGGTACGCGTCAAATTTAGACACCGCGTTGACTTTTCTATAGTCCACACAGAATCGTACTGACCCGTCACTCTTGGGAACAAGAACAACCGGGCTAGACCAGTCGCTGTGGGACTCTTCTATTACGCCCATATCAAGCATGGCATCCAATTCGTTCCGAACAATTTTCTTTTTATGCTCGGGGAGGCGATAAGGGCGGCTACGAACGACCACCCCCGGCTCGGTCTCGATGTGGTGCTCAATGAGGTTCGTGCGACCCGGTAGGGGAGAAAACACGTCAGCAAACTTCTTTTGCAACCTGGCAACCTCTGATCGTTGGCACGGGGAGAGGTGGTCTCCACAAATGACCGGGGCATTGAGATCAGGTTTTGGATTTACCTCCGGTCCGAGCTCCGCCCTCTCTGGAATCACCGTGGCCAACGATACAGGGACCGCCTCCCTCCATAATTTAAGGAGGTTGAGGTGGTAAATTTGACGTGCGTCCCCTCTATCGGTTCGTTTAACTTCATAATCGAGATCCCCCACTCGTCGCGTGACCTCGAAGGGCCCTTGCCACTTGGCGAGTAATTTGGAGCTCGATGTGGGAAGTAATACAAGGACTTTATCTCCCGGTGCAAATTCCCTTAGCTGTGCTCCCCTGTCGTACAGCCGGCGTTGACGTTCTTGGGCCCGGAGCAAATTTTTTTGTGTTAGTTTTCCCAAAGCGTGAAGTTTTGCTCTGAGGTCAAGAACGTATTGAATTTCGTTTTTGCTATTCGAAGGTCCTTCCTCCCAGCCCTCCCGTAAAACATCTAAGACGCTACGCGGGCGTCGCCCATATAACAGCTCAAACGGAGAGAAGCCGGTTGAGGCTTGCGGGACCTCTCGCACTGCAAACAACAGGGGGTCGAGCCATCTGTCCCAATTTTTAGCATCCTCGTGCACGAACTTACGAATCATGTTTTTGAGGGTTTTGTTAAAACGTTCCACTAGGCCATCTGTCTGCGGATGATACACGCTAGTGCGAATCGATTTAATACCCAACAGATCGTAGAGTTCGCGAAGTGTACGTGACATAAACGTTGTGCCTTGATCGGTGAGGATTTCTTTTGGAATCCCCACCCGGGAGATTATTTTGAAGAGTGCCGTAGCAACACTACGTGCTGAGATGTTTCCTAACGGCACTGCTTCCGGATATCGCGTTGCGTAATCCACTAGGACTAACACAAAGCGATGTCCGCGTGCTGTCCGTTCTAATGGCCCGACGAGGTCCATTCCAATTCTTTCGAAGGGGACCTCGATCAAGGGAAGAGGGCGCAATGGCGCTTTTGGGGTGGCCGGTGGGTTTACCAGCTGGCATTCGCGGCACGCCGCACACCACCTGCGGACGTCACCACTAATGCCCGGCCAATAAAAACGGGCGATTAGACGGAGAAGTGTTTTCCTTTCCCCTAGATGACCTGCCATGGGATTATAATGAGCCGCCTGGAATAACATTTCCCGGCGGCTCCGTGGAATCAAAAGCTGTGTTATATTCTCTTTGGTCTGAGTGTCCTGCATCACTCTATACAGCCGGTCATTTATAATTGCAAAATAGGGATGTGCGAGAGCGATGTCTGGCCGAAGACGCTGACCATCGATCGTTTTCACCTGATCGAAGGCATGTTTAAGGGTTTTGTCCCGCGACTGCTCCAAAGGGAAATCCTCGTCAGGGATTTCCCTGCGAAGAGGAGGGGCGAAAGCCTCGCCCCTCTCCTCGTCATCTCGATTTGGAGCAGCCGAGGACGGACCTGGCTCCGCCTCCCCTGCCAAAGCATCGCACATTGAACATCTCCCTATTTTAGTGCAGGACCCATCCTCACAAATATTCCCTAATAGATTCTTAAATGCAGGCCAATCAGTCCCCAAAATCAGAGGATGGGTGAGGCGGGAACTAACCGCTGCCTCCACTCTATGTTTTTTTCCTTGAAATTTAATCAGCACGGTCACCAACGGATAGTTGTGAACATCCCCATGCACACACCTCACCCTTACCCGCTTAGCTGTGCTCAAAGCCCCGGGTTGAACCAAGCGTTGATGGATGGTGGTCTGATTACAACCGGTATCCAGCAAAGCTTGGTGTGTACCACCCTGGATTCTTACCGGAATCCGGTACGCTCCAGCCCGATCGGGGGCAGCATGCTGGGGATCGGAGACCCGAACCACCGTCCCCACCTCCATCATCGGACACTGATCGCGGAGGTGACTCGGGTCCCCGCACCTCCAACAGGCCGTACCTGCGTCGGCGGACGCCCCCACCTGAGGGGGAGAGCGGTTAAATGTTGTGGAGGGGGGGTGAGCTGATGTCGAAGGTCTCTGCCAGACTCCTCGCCTGCGTGGGGCAGGAACGGACCCTGGAGAGAAGACAGAGCGAGAGGGGGGCGGGGGATGGGAGAGAGTAGAAAAAAACACAGGGGGAGGGGGAGGAGAGAGAGAGAGAGGGCTCGTCCGGCCTTGGGATCGCCGCCATGTGGTCCTCCGCGAGCTGAACGGCCGCCTCCAGCGACGCCGGGCGTTGGCACTGGACCCACTCCGCCGTTTTCTTGGGCAATCGTTGGATGAACTGTTCCAGTACCACCTGATCGATCAGTCCCTCGACGTCGCGGTCCCCCACTAGCAGCCATTTCCGGCAGGCATCACGGAGCCGCTGGGCAAACGCGAACGGGCGGTTGGCTTTCTCCAGTTTCATAGCTCGGAAGAGTTGGCGATGTTCCTCAGGACTCCGACCAACCCATTGCATGATGGCTCTCCTTAAGTCAGAGTAGGCCAGGAGGTTCGTCGCGGGCAGTTGTTGAGCCGCGAGTTGGGCTTCCCCGGACAAAAGAGGAACAAGGCGGGCTGCCCATTGATCGCGCGGCCAACCCCAAATTTCGGCGGTCCGCTCAAACAAGTCCAGGAAAGCTTCCGGATCGTCCGTTGCCCCCATCTTCTGTAACGTGGGCGGGGGGAATGGGGAACGATTGTCCGGGGTCGCGGCTGTGGCGGGAGCGACCTCCTGGCTGAGCAGGCTCCGGATGATGTGCCGGTCCTCTGCTTGAGCCCGCATGATCTCAAAGAACCGCCGGTCTTGGTCCTCTCGGAGCTCAAGCAGAGACTGTTGGTGGTTCTGATGTAATGCTGCGAGGGACTGGAGGACTTCGGCCAGCTGGGAGGAATCTACGGGACGACCTTCCATGTTCGGTGATTTTATTCCCGGGTTTCGGCACCAGTGTGACAAGGTTCAATATGGGGAGGGAAAAGAAGGACACGGTGACAGTTCTCTCTCCACTCAGGTAGGGGCCTTTATTGTGCCAGCAAGGTATTTTTTATAATACAGAAAAGTAAACGATCAAAAACTCTCAATGTGGACAGCTTGCTCCGATGCCAACACTAGACTGGCGTGTCTCTCTCACTGGCGATGTTGTGGCCCTTTTATGCCGCTCTCCCCGTACTCACTGAAATTAGAGACAGGTGTTAGACATAATTTAGCTCAGGTGCAAGCGCCCTTACCGCTTTCTACCTTCGGACGGGCGCTTGACCACGCCCCCGCTGCCACAGTTAATTATATAGCATTTGAATCCATACGTTATGATTTCATGGGTATTTTAGGCTTTGTTGCTAGGCAATGTTGATGCAACCTGGTAGCAGGGGCAAGAGATAAAAGACAGACAGGTTTATCCATTGGTCAGTGGTAGGAATACACTTTCATGAATGTATGACGTTTCAATGCAACATGATCACACGGGCATGTTGTTTATAAGAGAAAAAACTAAAGAAAAAAACTAAAAACAATATATATATATATATATATATATATATATATATATATATATATATATATATGTGTGTGTGTGTGTGTGTGTGTGTATAAAAAAAAAAAAATAAAGGATTTCCATAAGCCAATATTTTATTTTGGTTATTTTCATTGTAATATATATGTTCCACTTTGATAAAAGTGTTTATATTATGTTTATAGGTGTTAATATATTACGTTTGTTTTAAAATGCACTTACTCGTGAGAGTGTCCAATCAGGAGGGGGAGCGAGGTGAGAGAAAAAAAGAGAAGGAACTGAAATGAGAGGGAGAGACATGTGAAGATTGCGCTGTGAGAGATACAAGCTAAAAGTTGGTAAAACACCAAGTTTAATGTTTGTTAAGATAAGTGACATTGTATACTGCGCGAAGAGTGAGTTACAGACACTTAAATACTGACCAGTATGATAGTTCATGTCGTGAACTTTGCGGGTATAGTTAGCACCACGAGGAGAAATTGTGGACGGCTAATTACCACGAGCGAGTTAAACGGGACTTTGCCAGCGAGTAGCCTGCTCGGTTGCTGTGTTGAGTGCATCGCCTGACAAGCTTAATCTTTGAGGAGGAGACTGGGGATGTTCAGAGTGATTCTGCGAGGTTGTGGAGCATTGGAAGCCTCGTGTTCCGGAGCGGTGAATGACGACACGACACGGCGACTCATCAGTTCTGTTGTGTGAGTTTTATTTTGTTTGTTGCGCTGAAGCGTGAAGCGACCATTGTGTTTTAGGTCTCTACGATCTCAAGGTACACAACAGGCCTGCCACGGGTACTCATTTGAATATCAGGGTGTTCTTTTTGTTTATTCCTTTTGATGGCCATTTAGTCAGTTGCCGGCATTAGATTTAAAATCTCAATTGGGTTAATTTGAGGACTTTAATGTGAATGGGAATTGTGATTATTTGAATTATTTGAATTTGTTATTTGAATCTAATTGTATCTTTGTATCTATTTTATAGTTTAAGTAAATAGTTCATAACTATTTCCTGTGAAGATTGTCTTTATATTTTGGGTGTTATATATTGACACAAGTGATATATTTAAAGTAAATAATATCATTTAGTCTATAAGAATTGGTTTATAGTGGACGTAATTATTTGTGTAAAAGTAACATAATAATTCCTTTCCAGTCAAAGTAATATTATACTTAGTGTAGGATAGTAATTTAAGTAGGGGTAATACTAGAACGGTTATTAAAGTGAGTGTTCATTTTAATTAGAATGTGAGATAGAGACATATAGTTGATATTTTACTTTATTTTAGCTATACAGACATTGTGTGGTTATTATAAATTAAGTAAAAGGTATTAAAGGTACTGTTAGGAATAAAAGTGAACATATAGTGAGAAGTTAGTAATTTACCTTGTTGCATTAATTAATCACAGAAAGAGAGATCTTTCGGCAAGTAGGAATTCGGGGAGCGCACTTCAAGAAAATAGCTAAGACACGCTAAGGGGGCGCTACATATATATATATATATATATATATATATATGTATATATACACAGAGGGTGAAATAAGTATTGAACACGTCAACATTTTTTTCAGTAAATATATTTCCAAAGGTGCTATTGCCATGAAATTTTCACCAGATGTTGGTAACAACCCAAGTAATCCATACATACAAAGAAACCAAAACAAATGAGCTCAGCAAATTAAGTTATGTGTAATAATGTGAAAGGACACAGGGAAAAAGTATTGAACACATGAAGAAAGGGAGGTGCAAAAAGGCATGGAAAGCCAAGACAACAGCTGAAAACTATCAGTAATTAAAAAGCAATCCAACCCCTTGTCAGTGCAAATTAATATCAGCTGGTTCAGTCCCAACTGATGGCCTACAAAAAGGTCTCATTGCCAAGGTGTCACACAAGACACATCTCATGATGGGTAAAAGCAAAGAGCTGTCTCAAGACCTTCGCAACCTAATTGTTGCAAAACATAACGATGGCATTGGTTATAGGTACATTTCTAAGCTTCTGAATGTTCCAATGAGCACTGTTGGGGCCATAATACGGAAGTGGAAAGACAATCATTTCACCATAAATTTGCCTCGACCAGGTGCTCCTCGCAAGATTTCTGACTGAGGAGTAAAAGAATAATCAGAAGAGTTGTCCAAGAGCCAAGGACCACTTGTGGAGAGCTTCAAAAAGACCTGCAATTAGCAGGTACTGTTGTCTCAAAGAAAACAGTAAGTAATGCACTCCACCGCCATGGCCTGTATGCACGCTCACCACACAAGGTTCCAATGCTGAAAAAAATTAATGTTGAAGCTCGTTTAAAGTGTGCTGCACAACATTTGGAAAAGCCAGTGAAATACTGGGAGAATATAGTGTGGTCAGATGAGAGTAAAATTGAACTGTTTGGGTGCCATAATACATGTGTACATGTTTGGAGGAGAAATGGCTCTGCACATCACCCTAAAAACACCATACCAGCAGTGAAGTTTGGAGGTGGGAACATCATAGTGTGTGGGGCTGCTTTTCAGCAAATGGTACTGGCAAACTTCACATAATTGAAGGAAGGATGAATGGGCAAATTTACCGAGACATTGTTGACAAATATCTGCTGCCATCTACCAAGGTGATGATGAAATGAGGGTGGACATTTCAGCAAGACAATGATCCCAAACACACAGCCAAGGAAACTCTCAATTGGTTTCAAAGAAAGAAAATAAAGCTGCTAGAATGGCCCAGCCAATCACCTGACTTAAATCCTTAAATCTATGGAAAGAACTGAAGATCAAGATTCATAGAAGAGGCCCACGGAACCTTCAAAATTTGAAGACTGTTTGTGTGGAAGAATTGGCCAAAATCAAACCAGACCAATGCATGCGACTAGTTTCTCCATACAGGAGGCGTCTTGAAGCTGTCATTACCAACAAACGCTTTTGTACAAAGTATTAAATATCAGTAAGCGTGTTCAATACTTTTTCCCTGTGTCATTTCACATTATTACACATAACTTAATTTGCTGAGCTCATTTGTTTTTGTTTCTTTGTATGTATGCATTACTTGGATTACAACATGTGGTGAAAATGTCATGTCAATAGCACCTTTGGAAATATATTTACTGAAAGAAATGTTGACTTGTTCGATACTTATTTCACCAGGTGTGTGTGTACACTGGCTGCCAAAAGTTTTGAATAAGGCACAGATTAAGCCGTTTTTGGAAGGAAATTTGTACTTTTGTTCACCAGTGGCATTCTACTGATCACAAATTATAGTCAAGAAATTACTAATGTAAAAAAAAATCACAATCACTTTTTTTTTTTTTTTTTTAATTTATCCTTTTTTGGAAATTTGGAGGCTCATGCTACTCTCCGTGATCCACATTTAACCGATTTAACTTACCATGCGCCCCATTGAAAACGAGAACCACTAATTTTGACCACAAGGAGGTTACCCCATGTGACTCTACCCTACAATTTGGTTGCTTGGGAGACCTGTCTGGAGTCACTCAGCACACCCTGGATTCAAACTCACGACTCCAGGGGTGGTAGTCTGCATCAATACTCTCTGAGCTACCCAGGCCCCTGAAAAAAGTAATTTTTAATAAAATCTAGAAAGGCCCCATTTGCACCAGCCATCACTTCAACACCTTATCCTTGAGTAATCATGCTAAATTGATATTTTGTTACTAGAAAATCACTTGCCATTATATCAAAAAGAGTTGAAAGCTATTTGGTTTGTTAAATGAAACTTAACATAGTCTTTGTGTTTGAGTTGCCACAGTATGCAAAAGACTGGCATGTCTTATGGTCAATTTTAAGTAAAAAATGGCAAAAAAAAAAAAGAAACTGCTTTCTCTAGAAACTCATCAGTCAATCATTGATTTGAGGAACTGATTTCATACAAAGGTGTACTCTACAGTCTTCAAAGACAAAAGGACAACTGGCTCTAACAAGGACAGATAGAGGTGTGGAAGGCCCAGATGTATAAGTACATCAAGTACATCAGTCTCTAGTTTGAGAAATAGGTTCCTCACATATCCTCAGCTGACAGCTTCATTGAATTCTACCCATGGTTTAGACATGTTCGTTCAGGCTCCTCTCTGAGGCTTTGATGAAGTTATTATTTTACAGTGTTTGATTCAGTTACAGGCCATTAATGTGTGTCTATTTTCCTCATTTTATGCAAACTTTTGTTATAATTCTAAAACACCAAAACCGAGCGCCTCAAACAAAGCCAAGACCATGGATGACCAAGTTAATAGCGGGTCTGCAATCCGATCTGCCAGACACCACTTATGCTATGTGTAAGGAATTATGCAAAGATATATCCGAGTTTGCGTGGGGTAAATGCATGGTTTGTCGCTTTTGAATTTAACTTTCAGAAGCTTGTGACTTCGCAGGCTGAGCTGCAGGCCCATGTGGCTAGCCAAGAGTTAGCTGCTAGCGATTTTGAAGTGTGGATACAGGACTTGGAAACCAAGTATTCAGAGTTGATGAAACAAAACAGTCAGCTCCGGGCCAAAGTACTGGACCTAGAGGCTCGCTCTCGGCGACATAATATTAAGATTGTGGGGATACAAGAGGGTGAGGAGGAAGGTAAACCAACTGAAATTGTCTCCAGGCTGATTCCCAAATTACTCGGGGAAGCCATGCACAATCTTGGCACGTATTCATCACTTCCAAGAAAGGGAGCTGATTCTGCACCACGGGAGGCTGCAACTGTTGGAATACAAAGGAAAAAAGGTCCTGATCTTCCCCGACTACACCATTGAGGTGATGTCTCAATTGAACCCCTTTTGGGATGTAATGCAGTCTCTCCGCAAAAAAGGAGTTAAGTTGACACTGCTAAGCTGCAGATCCATCAGCAAGGCACTGGGGCGCCTATATTCTTTGATCTGGCGAAGCCAGCATGATTCGTGAAAAATCAGACAAGAATGGAGAGGAGTAGACCTACACATGGCCACTGTTCATTTACCTTATTGCTGTGTCTGTTTACATTTTCGGGCAAGGAGAGCTTACTGTTTTTACTATGCAGTTGGATTAGGCTGTATATTGCACTGGGACTTAATAACAATGAATGTCTTACATACACTTGCCGCTGTACAGGTTGATTTAGAATTTATTTCATGAATTTATTTCAAATTTATTATTTGGGGGCATTGTGCAATCCTTCTCTAACTCAAACAGTCTTCTTTTTTCTTTGTTTTTTGATGATATCATGCTGCCTATGTTAAAAAATTAAGCCTCAGGGAGGGGGATTTTTCTTAGAATACTGAATTGCCCGGCAGCTCCTTTCTGGATGGAACTGGGAATTTCGTGTCTGGTTTGGGTAGACACGAGGGAGGGTGGAGTAAGTTACGGGTTGTTCTTGTTGGCTCAGACATGTTTTTTACTTCTGTATTTGCTGTCTGTTCACTCATCTATTTATTATATTCATTTATTTATTTTACTGCAAAGTGCTCTTTTGAGGCTGCTAGTCATTGGGCATTACCAAACATTTATGTGCTCATTTTCTATAACTTCTTTCTTTTTTGCATATGCAGAGGTTGGACAATGGTGGGGGGTAAGGATGTGACAATAGTCTCTTGGAATGTTAAGGTGATAAAGAGGGATACATTTTTAGACTCCTTAAATCACTATCTGCAGATATGATTTTTTCTGCAGGAGACTCATATGAAAGCAACTGAGCAGCGCAGACTGTGGTGCAACTGGATATTGCAGGTCTACCAACCGCCATCTACTTCTCATGCCCACGGGGTGGCCATTCTTTTCGGGAAAAAACATTCCATTTCAACATGCCTCTATGGTCACTGACCCTTACGGCAGATATATTATTGTCATAAACTAGTTTCCACTGACTTTCCTAAATGTTTACACTCCGAACACAGATGACCCTCATTTTTACAAGAAGTTTTTTGACCTACTTCCTGATGGCAATAAATCTAACATAATAATTGGTGGAGACTTGAACTGTTATTTAGACCCATCTGCTCCATGCCATGTCACAGGCCCGCCTCTGCTCCACTGTCCAGGCCCGCCTCTGCTCCACTGTCCAGTCCCACCTCTGCTCCAGGGTCCAGGCCCGCCTCTACTCCACGGTCCAGGCCCGCCTCTGCTCCACGGTCCAGGCCCACCCCTGCCTCTGCTCCATGGTTCAGGCCCACGCCTGCTTCTGCTGCACAAGCCAAAACCCACACCTGCCATGGCCATCGAGCCAGCGCCAACACATGCCATGGCCAACAAGACAGCGCCCATGCCTGCCACGGCCAACGAGCCAGTGTTGCAAGCCTCGTCCGTCCCAGAGCCAGCATTGCAAGCCTCGTCCATTCCAGAGCCAGCGTTGCAAGCCTCGTCCATCCCAGAGTCAGCGTTGCATGCCTCATCCATCCCAGAGCCAGTGTTGCAAGCCTCAGTGGCCGCGTTATGCCTTGCTGCCATTCCTACCTCATCTTGCCTTGGTCCTCCGAGGCTCCGGCTCCACCCTGGCCCTTTGAGTCTTCAGGTACTCTCCGGGTTCCCAGTTCTCCAGTTTTACCACTCCACCTTCCATGGCTCCGCCCCTCGAGCCTTTCATGCTCCACCTTCCACTTGCTCCGCCCTGGTCTCATCCTCCACGTCCTGTTTTCACCAGGCCATGCCCCATACCCTGTCTCTCCATGCGACAACCCATGCCCTGTCTCGCCAGGCCACGCATCAAAGACCCTGCCAACCACCCCCAGCTCGCTATTGAACTAGATTTGTTTTTTTTTTGGTCAGGATCCACTCCTTTTGTGGGGGATATGTCACTTTTCTGTGTATTGTTCTTGTTTTCAATATCTTTTATTTTGGAAGTTTAGTTCCTGTTTTATAGTCATGTGTTATATGTCATGTAATTTCATGTTTCCTCATGTGTTGCTGGTCATGTGATATCCTGTTTCCATCCATACACATGTGTCTTGTTTTCTTTGGTTTATTGCCTTGTTAACTCATTATCAGTTCTAGTTTGTCATTGGTTTAAATTTATTTGTCTTGTTATCCTGTTTATAGTTCTGTCTGTTTATTTGTTGACTTGTTACCCTTGTCCATTTTTACCCTCATGTCTGCCATGGTCCTTTGTCAGGTATTATGTTAATGTAACATTGTTTGGAAGTCAAGTCAAGTCTAGTTTAGTTCATGTTTCTGTTCACAGTTTTTGAACTGCACTTTGGTAATTCACATCATCATCAAGCCAGCATACGGTACACCTAAACAATCTTACTCCTGGTATTTCAACCCTTCTCTGCTTGGTGATGGCAAATTTATAGAATACATTACCACCAGATTGGAAGATTTCATAGAATTTAATGATAATGGGGAGGTGTCAGACGCAGAATGAAAAAGTAGTCATGCATGGGCATATAATTTCTTATGAATCTGCGTCCAAGAAGGAAAAAGAGAGGTGGCTCTTAGAAATACAGAATATGCCGAAGCAGCACATCAGGCATCAAAATCATCTGACGACTATAATCAGATAATGAAGCTCAAATACGAATACAATTGTATCCTTGACTGTCAAATAAACAACCTTTTCCTAAAAATTAGACAGACATTTTGAGACAGGAGACGAACCCGATAGGCTTTTGGTACAACAACTCAAAGGGGCCCAAGCTTCCAGGGCAATCCACAGAATCAAGTCTAAAGCTGGTGCTCTGTCAACTAACCTAAGGATATTAATGACAGCTTTAAAGACTTTTACAGTGAAATTTATACTTCCAATAGTAACGCCACTCATTCCGGCCACTCATTTTTCGACTCCCTTGAAGTGCCTAAACTAACTGATACTGCCAGTGAAGACTTAGACTCTGATTTCATTTTGGAGGAAGTAGTCTCTGCCATTACACCTGGCAAGACAGTGGGGTCAGACAGATTTATCTCTGAATTCTATAAAGATTCTGTGATATCCATGCCCTGCTCCTTTTCAGAATGATAGTTAGTTCTAAGAGAGATACATTTTTGCCTAGTACATTGTATGAGTCCAATATTTCCCTCATTCTAAAGAAAGATAAGGATGAAATTGATCCAGCCAGCTATAGGCTGATTGCGCTTCTAAAACTCTAAATCATTAATCACTAATCACTAAAGCATTGGCTATTCAGCTAAATAAAAATGTATCATCTATCATTCACCCAGACCAAACTGGGTTCATTCCAGTTTGTCCTCCTTCTTTAATATACTTTGCATCCTTAACACAATATATGCCGATAATAGGAGAGTAAGAGGAGAGTGATCCTGTCACTGGATGCACAGAAAGCTTTTGACCAAGTGGCTCTATATGTTCGAGCCACTAAACAGATTTGGATTCGGCGAGGCATTTACATCATGGGATAGACTTATATACGCCAGGCCAATGTGTTCTGTTCTAACTAATGGGGACAGGTCTATCAGGTTCCCTTTACACCGTTCAGTACATCAGGCTGCCTTTTTGGAGCCTCTTGCCCTAAGCATAAGACATCATTCAGAGATTGCATGTCTCAAAGTGGGGGGTGAGGAAACACTTATTGGCTTATACGCTGACGATGTAATATTGTACTTGCAGAATTCTGAAGAATCAGTTCCTGTTCTCTTAGATTTAATTACTTCTTTTGGTAGGCTATCAGGATGTACTATTAAATGGACAAAAAGTTAATTTATGCCTTTTTCTGATGTCTATAGGCCTGTTTTTTTGGAAAGTATTCCATTCAAAATAGCTATAGACCATTATACCTGTCTTGGAATGATAATACCCAAAGATCCAAAATCAAACATAGAACATAGAAAATTGGAAAATTTTACCTTTGTCTATGATTAGGTGTATAAATTCAATTAAAATGGTCTCTCTGCCAAGATATTACTATTTTTGCAAAATATTTTTCTCACATTCTTTAGGGAACTGGATTCCATAATTTTGTCTACATCTGGAATTACAACTCATAGGATTTCAAAAATGAAGGTGGCTTGGGTTTGCCCATATTTAAACATTACTATTGGGCTGCTAACATTAGAGCTCTATTGTTTTGGCAGCAGGGGGCTTTGGGGGACTTGACATCTGAGAACTCCCTATGGGTGCGCATGGAGGCAAGCCTGGCTGTCAACTCTTCTCTAACAGCTATGCTGTTTTCTACATTAGAGTGGCCCAGAACTTTAAATAAATAAGACATGTCTTTTTTGACATGCCTGGCTTCAGGCATCTTGTTTCTAAGTTTGTTTGTTTGTTTGTTTGATGGCCATGTTGCAGCCTGCACTGAGAGGCTCAAGGCGGACTGAGTAGAGGACCTGGGAATTGAGCTGTCCGAGGTAGAGTGGGACAAGTGTCTGTCTATGATACAGGCCTGCTCAGTTAACAGCAGGCCTGTATTGAACCAGTTCAAAGTAGTCCATCGGCAACACTACACCAAAGGCAGGTTACATATAATTTTCCCTTCTGTCCCACCAATGTGCGACAGGTGCAAAGTGACTGAAGACACAGCATCTCACACCTTCTGGTTCAAGCATATTTCTGGTTAAGCATATTTGATTGGTATTACAACAGGCCCTTCCCGCCGGATGCCGAACTCGCAATCTTTGGCTGCTCCCGTGAGTATTACAACAGTCTTTAAAACTGGGTATGATTGTCACTAAAAGGCTTGTTCAGAAGAACTAGGAATCCCCCTCTCCCCCCTCCTTACAGAGATGGATCGCAGAAATGATCTCAGTCATACAATTGGACTTCTTGTGGTCTAATTCAATCACAGAGTTCTCCGCAATTTGGCACTCATGCCACCTAGATGTGGCAGCAACTCAGTCAACCTCTAATGGCTCTTCTGAGGTCTAATTATACAACACTTCTATGCACTTTATCTGTCTTACAATTCTCTATGGTTATGGATGGTATTATTTATTGTAAGAGATACAATATGTGTGGGCACAATTTTGTGTGTTTGTGTTTGTGTGTGTGTGTGTGTGTGTGTGTGTGTGTGTGTGTGTGTGTGTGTGTGTGGTTCAAACCAGTGTTATTTGTTCTGTGTTGTTAAATTCTAAAAACCTCAAAATAAAGTATAGGGGAAAAAAAGTAGAAAAAACAAACAAAACAAAAACACCCCACCAGTTTCATGTATAACAGTAAAGAGAAGACTCAGGGTCGCAGGCCTTATGAGAAGAATTGCAAACAAAAATCCACTTTTGAAACAGAAAAACTAAAAGAAAAGGTTAGACTGGGCAAAGAAACACAGACATTGGACAACAGATTATTGGAAAAGAGTATTATGATCCCCACTGAGCTTTTGTGGGATCAGCTAGACTGTAAGAAGTGTGTGTGTGAGAAGTGCCCGACAAGATATCACATATATGGCAAGTGCTACAGTAAGCGTGGGGTGAAATGTTACCTGAGTATCTGGACAAACTGACAACTACAATGCCAATGATCTGCAAAGCTGTCATTGCTGCACATGGAGGATTATTTTGATGAGAACTCTTTGAAGTAGTTTAAGAAGTTCTGCATTTTTTTTTTCAAATTAAAACAGTAATTTTTTACGTTATTATATATATATATATATATATATATATATATATATATATATATATATATATATATATATTATTATTATTGTCAGTCATGCAGCCCCACTGGCTACCACTAAATTCTTAAAGGGATAGATCACCCTAAAATGAAAATTCTCTCATCATTAACTCTCACGCCATCATAGCTGTGTATGACTTTCTTTCATCCGCTAAACAGAAATAAAGATTTTTAGAAGAATATTTCAGAATTCAGAATTTAACTCCAAAATTCACCATAGGGCCACATAAAAGTACTCCAAGGAACTCTGGTGGTTTCACTTTCTCCTTCTTTTCTTTTTGATGATTCACATTCATCGTGCATATCGCCCACTACTGGGGAGGGAGGAGAATTTATGATAAAAATTACTTAAATATTGAACTGTGTAATGTTTAATGTGTGTGTTCATGTATTTCATGTCTTTTGTTTTGAAAAGTCTAGTTCCTGTTTCATGTCATGTGGTTCTCTTGTTATGTGATTTCATGTTTCCCTCCATGTTCATGTGTCTTGTTTTTAATGGTTTATTGTTTCATTATGTTGTTAGCAGTTCTAGTTTTTCATTGGTTTTAGTTTATTAGTTCTGTTATGCAATTGGTCCATGATCATTGTCTTATCTTGTTTATAGTTTGGTCTGTTCATTGATTGATGTTTCCCATGTCCATGTACTTTCTCACAATGTTTTCCATTGTGTCTTTGTCTTGTATTGTATGTGAATGTGTTCATGTAAACTTTGTTAAGCCAAGCCAAGTGTAGTTCAAGGCTAGTTTATGTTTAATTCACTTTTCTTGTTAGAGTTTTTGGATTTCAAGTTTTGAATAAACTGCACTTGGGTTCATCTTCATGTCTTCGTCATCTTCTTCATCATTGTCCATGCCAGCATCGTTACTTGACCGACCATAATGAACCCAGCAGTTCAGCTCCTGCGCCTACATCAGGGGAATAGATCCCTGGAGGAATATGTGGGAGAATTCTGGCAAGCAAAGTTGACTTTAATGAGATCGCCCTCAAAGACTGTTTCTGTATCGGACTGAGTGAGCCAATCTCCTCATTGGTGCCTGCCAGTCGCATTTCCCTCAGTCTGGTTCAGTGTATTGACCTTGCCCTGCGGATTACTGAGCCAGCATCCCACGTCTTGGTCGACGAGCTAGCGTCCTACATCAGAGTCGTGGCCAACGAGCCAACATCATTTCTGGGCCATGTCACAGCCACGCCAGAGTCAGCTTCAGGCCATGTCACTGCAACGCCAGAGTCAGCTCCAGGCCATGTCACAGACATGCCAGTTTCAGCTTCAGGCCATGCCACAGCCACGCCAGAGTCAGCTCCATGCCATGCCACAGCCACACCTGAGTCTGCTCCATGCCATGTCACTGCCACACCTGAGTCTGCTCCATGCCATGTCACAGCCACACCTGAGTCTGCTCCATGCCATGTCACAGCAATGCCTCAGCCTGCTCCATGCCATTTCACAGCCACATCTGTGTCTTCTCCATGCCATGTCACGCCTCAGCCTGCTCGATGCCATGTCACAGCCACAACTGAGTCTGCTCCATGCCAAGTCACGCCTCAGCCTGCTCTATGCCATGTCACAGCCACGCCTCAGCCTGCTCCATGCCATGTCACAGCCATGCCTGAGTCTGCTCCATGCCATGTCACAGTCATGCATGAGTCTGCTCCATGCCATGTCACAGCCACGCCTGAGTCTGCTCCATGCCATGTCATGCCTCAGCCTGCTCCATGCCATGTCACAGCAATGCCTCAGCCTGCACCATGCCATATCACAGCCACGTTAGTGTCTGCTCCATGCCATGTCATGCCTCAGCCTGCTCTATGCCATGTTACACCTCCGCCTGCTCCATGTCATGTCACAGCCATGCCTCCGCCTGCTCCATGCCATGTCACAGCCACGCCTCAGCCTGCTGCATGCCATGTCACAGCCACGCCTCATCCTGCTCCATGCCATATCACAGTCACGCCTCAGCCTACTCCATGCAATGTCACAGCCACGCCTCAGCCTGCTCCATACCATGTCACAGCCACACCTCATCCTGCTCCATTCCATGTCACAGCCACTCCTCAGCCTGCTCTATGCCATGTCTCAGCCGAGCCCCAGACTGCTCCATGCCATGTCTCAGGCATGCCCCAGACTGCTCCATGCCATGTCTCAGGCATGCCCCAGAATGCTCCATGCCATGTCACAGTTGAACCTGTTTGCTTCATGCCATGTCTCAGCCAAGCCCCAGATTGCACCATGCCATGTCTCAGCCAAGCCCCAGATTGCACCATACCATGTCACAGTCACACCTCAGGCTACTCCATGCAATGTCACAGCCACGCCTCAGCCTGCTCCATGCTATGTCACAGCCACACCTCAGCCTGCTCCATGCCATGTCTCAGCCGAGCCCCAGACTGCTCCATGCCATGTCTCAGGCATGCCCCAGACTGCTCCATGCCATGTCTCAGCCAAGCCCCAGACTGCTCCATGCCATGTCTCAGCCAAGCCCCAGACTGCTCCATGCCATGTCACAGCTGAACCTGTTTGCTTCATGCCATGTCTCAGCCAAGCCCCAGATTGCACCATGCCATGTCACAAGCAAGCCTCTGCACATCGGTCCAGGCCTGCCTTTGCTCACTGGTCCAGACCCACCTCTGCTCACTGGTCCAGGCCCACCTCTGCTCCACAGTCAAGGCCCGCTTCTGCTCCATGGTCCAGGCCCCGCCTCTGCTCCATGGTCCAGGCCCGCCTCTGCTCCATGTTCCAGGAGGGGGATTTATATCATGTTTAATGTGTGTGTTCAAGTATTTCAAGTCTTTTGTTTTGAAAATCTAGTTCCTGTTTCATGTCATGTGGTTCCCTTGTCATGTGATTTCATGTTTCCTTCCATGTTCATGTGTCTTGTTTTCATTGGTTTGTTGTTTAATGTGCTGTTATCAGTTCTAGTTTGTTTCTATAATAATAATAGTCTGTTCATTGGTTGATGTTTCCCATGTCCATGCACTTAAGCCTCATGTTTTCCATCATGTCTTTGTCAAGTATTGTATGTGAATGTGTTCATGTAAACTTTGTCAAGCCAAGCTAAGCTCATGTTTATGTTTTGTTTTATAGTTAAGTCCTGTCCAGCCAAGTCTAGTTCAAGGCTAGTTCGTGTTTAGTTCACGTTTTTTGTCAGAGTTTTTGGATTTCACGTTTTTTTTATATAAACTGCACTTGGGTTCATCTTCACGTCATCGTCTTCATCATTTTCCTTGCCAGCATCGTTACAAACTGTTTCTCACCCACACCTGTCATATTGCTTTAGAAGTTATGGATTTATCCTCTGGAGTTGATTACTTTTATACTCCCTTTATGTGGATTTTGGAGCTTCAAAATTTTGGCACACATTCACTTGCATTGTAAGGACCTACAGAGATGAAATATTCTTCTAAATGTCATAATTTGTGCTCTGCAGAAGAAAGAAAGTCATACACATCTGGGATGCCAGGAGAGTGAGTAAATCTTGAAATAATTTTCATTTTAGGTGAACTATCCCTTTACTTTGGCTATCCCTTTAGTTGTCTGCACAGTTATACAAGCATTTTAAAATCCTGCACCTCTAATTCACCCCTTAACTGCCACAGTTGCTCAAATTTAAAGGTGTCTTTATTAAGAGGGAACTTACTGCCCATAAAAAAAGCAGAATCTTCCATTGGTCCGCATTCAAAATTTAGGACGTTGTTTGACATAGTCTTAAATAGGAAAAATGTATTCACTAAAATATGCTTGTTTAAATCTATTAGTTTAAAGGATTGGACCTAAAATACAAATGGAAATCTACCAGTGTAATCTTCAGATTATGATTAAAAAAGCCTGATCACTCTGAATGGTGCATCCTGAACAGCCGTGTGAAAAGTAACAGTGTAACAGAGACAGTGACAATGCCTTTTATGTGCTGCTTCAGATGTCAGACAATAATTTACATATGAATAGTGAATAATGAAAATAAAAACATATTATAAAGTTAAAGTGTTTTCTGTGTGGTAAAATTGCCCAAATATTGGTTGGGACATTTTCGATTTTCTGAATGATTTTCTGACATGTCCCTATCATCCCTACCTAAATTTATACCTATTGTGAGTTCAGTTTGTTCATTACTTAGGGCATTTTCAGACCTGTTGCTTTGTTCTGAAGTGGAGACAAAATTGTTACAATGTTGAATTTGATTCTTGGTTCGGTTCGCTTTCACAAGGCAACATTTCAAAATGGACCAAATCTATGTCAATAAAAGTCACACGTGAGCAAGCTGTCCCATTATTGGTCACTATGTTAAATTGCTCTTTTAGGATTATGCCCATCCATTGATATACTGGTTAAAATTATGTGCCTGTAAAGAATTGGTCAACTATTATACATTCTAGAGTATTTTCAAGATGGTTATTTTCGTCATGGTTATTTTTATCCATCATTAGTTCTTTTGCATTATTTCTCCATTGAAATGTGCCTGTTCTCACAGATCTCCCTCACTCGCACATACACACACATGCACACAAACAGCAGAATAAAGCCACGTAAACATGTTTTTTTTATTTATCAAAAAGTTGCCAACGTCATCCTACCCGTGTTCTGCCATTATCCAAAAGAGAGAAATTATAAAACTGCTCCCTTTTGAAACATGCAATTCTATCTAATATAGTGGCTAAAAGGCTACAGTATATCCATGGTATGATGATGAATTACAGAGAAGTGCTGATCTACAGATGTCTTTTCCAAAGATCCCTCAGTTATGTTCATGGGTTTTATAGGGCTATTGTTTGGTTTGTTGGTCCGTTGGGTCGGTTTGCATTCTCACCACAAGTAAATTGCTCCGGTTTGTTTGCTCTGCTATTTGCTGAGGATTTTGTGCTATCTGACAATAATTTTAAGCTCAAGTTGTTGACATTTGAAATATTTCATCATTCAATAACTGTTCCTTGCTTTGGGTAATGAAATGTTCTTGCTTAGTCAACAAGTCAAACCATCTCCTTGCAGAAAGTACATAAATTCAAAAACACATCAGCACTGTTGTTTTTTACCAATGCAATTTAACCATTATCTCTTCCTTGAATAAGTGATGTGTCTGCAGAAAGTAAATTATAAGGAGTGTTTTGTTCAACAGTAATTTCTATTTTTCCCACTAGGCTTTTTTTTTTTGTTCTCCGTCATTTAGTGGCATCACATGGGCACACACTCCTACAGCCCTCATTGATTTCCTCTGTGAGTATGGTTTTAAAACATAGCGTCTTATAATGAGCTGTTTAACACTGGAGATGTCTTATCCATGTTACTATCCCCCCACTGCCTGAGCAGAAATCCTTTAAAATCGGTTTATGATGTATTTCGATTAAACCATGAGTTACACATAATAGTATATATCTGAAGCTATAGATCATGAGATTAAACATTTCAAATTAAATTAAACAGTTCCTTGCTGGCTGCTTAGTGTCCATTGCTTTGTAGGAGTGGTGCATGAGGCTGGACCCAAAGCTGGGACTGGCAGGTTCTGGTAAACATCGGGAAGCAAATGACATAATGTTAGCACAGATGGTTTTAATAAAATTTTACAGCAGAATAATAAATATGCAATGCAGCACAAGTACAGATTGAGGAATAAATCAGGTGCAAAACACATGATTTTTATTTTATTTACAATTTAGTATAGTGCTTTTAAAAACTATTGAAAAATGTACTTGACGTACATTCATGAAAATACCATGCTTGTAATCCAAAACATCTGTTTGTACTTTCAGTCAAGTTCCAGCTGTGTCACAACAGTTGCTCAGCAGTCACTACCCCCATAATGAAAGAACCGTTGAATTAATAAACAGTAATAGTAAACATTTTAATGTTTAGGTATGGAAAAATGTAATCACTTAAAAACAAACAAATATGCAATGACCTGAAATGACAAGGCAAAGTCATGGGGAAAAGGAAGGTTATAAATGCATACAACTAATGAACACAAAACATAAACATTTGGAAACAGTAAGGCAGGGATCATGTAATCAGACAAGGCAGACTTGATTTGATGAGCAGAACCCACTATACTTCAATATATATATATAATTTATTTATTTATTACTATTGGAAAAAGAACTAAGTATTGTAAACTATTTATTTCCAGATACATTTCCTAAAAAATATTTAAAAATGAAAGAATGCAATACTGTCACAGTCTGTCTGCACTTGTTTTCTAGAACTCTTATTTTGAAAGTCTATCCCTCACTACATTTCCCACAAGCCACTGCCCTGATTACTCCTTAATTGTCCCCACCTGTTTGTCATTCTGTTTAGTTCTGAGTGTATATATTCCCTCTTGTTTTGCCGGTCTTGGTCAGTGCTTGGTTTACTTAAGTATGCTGATTGAGTTAACGGTAATGTTGGTTTAGTTATGTAAGCTGAATGTTTATACTGATGTCAGCTCCAGTGTTTGCTCCAGTTTCTTTATTAAAGAACTTGAAGTTACTTCTATGTCTCCTCTTGACACGTCAGCACACCAAACCGTTACAAATACATGTTACATTACATAATAGTTACATCAACAAAGTGCTGTATCTAATCTATTTTGTGTTTTTAACATGTACATATGTTTGTATGATAGGAAGGTTATCTGAAAAGTTTCAAAGGGTCTGAGGAAGTTCAATTGGTAATGGCATTTATTTGCTCTACTTTTACAAAACACATTGAAAGTGAGGTGTTTTTATCCAATATTCCATCCTGCTACTACATCCTACTAAGTGTTTCTGGTAACCAAAGTTGCATAATTTCTGATGTGGATTGAGATGTCCAATTTTTGTCTAGGTCAGTTTAATTGGGATTATGGTATTCAAGATTTCTGAGCATTATTAATACGCATACCAACATTCTTCTGCAGGTCTATATTTACAGTATATTCAGCTTAAATGTAATTTTATTTTTTTAAACATTGAAAATAAATATTTTATGGTGTATGAATTACCGTAATTACAAGATTGTGACAAGTAAAAGCCATTCACTTCTTTTAAGAACTTGCAGTTAAACATTTTAAATTCTGAATTCTATGAAAGCTTCAATTTGACAGTCGTGGCATGATGTAAATCAAATATGGCAGCAGTATCACAGTTAAAGATAGTTAAACATATTTCTGCTTCATGTGTCATTATATTATTCCATTGTTTTCAGGAGTTATTCTTAAACATTTTGTGACAAAATACATGTAATTCTGTATAACTCCTGAAAAGAGTGGAATAATAAAAGGACATATAAATGTGTGTCTAATATAAATTAATGAATGTAGTGACAGAATATGATTGTAGCATTACAATTACGACACTGACCTATTAGACTTGTCACACCCCAGAATTTTCCTGAGATTACCCTCATTTTAAAGAAATGTTGGTGAGAGAACAGAAGATTGATTGTTCATGCAACTAATTTTCCATGGAAATGGCTCTGTGAAATGATAGCAGTAGGAAACTACAATTAATGCCATGTAACAATTTTAAATGTGTTGCGAAAAACTGATAAAATATAAAACAATTTTTTTGGAATAAAGATCTGTAAATTATAATTTATTAAAATTTTGAATTCAAGTTTTGAAGTTTTGAAGCATTCTGGCCCTGTAACTGAAAACATGAATTCAAAATCAAAAAAATTAAACTTGATAACGTGATACACTAATGACATAATAAAGAAAACAATGTTAAAGAAACCTTTATATTGATTAAAACATACTAACTAACTAACTATCTAATTAACTAACTAACAAACTAACTCAATAGTTCCCAGCCATGGATTATAAAATATATAAATTTAGCATATTGTAAATCATAGTATAGGAATTAAATATCCTTTTTCCTATTAAATCACAAAACATTAAATCGTTATAGCACAATACAGCAGGCATCTGTACTGTTGTGAATCCCCCCCAGAGCAGTTAGCATGCAGGCTACATAAAACTAAAATTATAGCGATAACATGATGGGTTTTTCATCAGGCATTACAAACAGCTACCCCCTGGAGACCCGATTTGTAGGGGGGACTCCATTGCTCACGACACTGGCAACTCCTGCTTTTGATATTTACATTTACATTTATGCATTTGGCAGACACTTTTATTCAAAGCGACTTACAGTGCAATTATTACAGGGACATTCCCTCAGGAGCAACCTGGAGTTAAGTGCCTTGCTCAAGGACACTACATTTACATTTACATTTTATTAATTTGGCAGACGCTTTTATCCAAAGCAACTTACAAAAGAGGAAAACATAAGCGAATCATCTTAAGGAGACATTTGTATACTACAAAGTTTCACAAAACTTTCTTGCAACAAGAATTATTTTATTTTTTTAGTGACTGGTTAAGTGCTCTTGGAAAAGATGTGTTTTTAGCCGTTTTTTTAAGACAGAGAGTGAGTCAGCTTCACGGATGGAATTGGGAAGGTCCTTCCACCAATGTGGTATGATGAAACTGAGAGGAAAGTGTTTTGGTGCCTCTTTGTGTTGGTACAACAAGGCAATGTTCCTTAGCAGACCACAGGCTTCTGACAAGAGTGTAGATTGTTGTGCTTTTCTTTTTGTTAATATTGTAAATATCTGGGGGCCTGTGTAGCTCAGTGCGTAAAGATGCTGACTACCACCCCTGGAGTCACGAGTTCGAATCCATGGGGTGTTGAGTTACTCCAGACAGGTCTCCTAAGCAACCAAAATTGCCCGGTTGCGAGGGACGGTGGGGCGCATGGTGACATTATTTATCAACATATACCACAGTCAACATATAGTAGATATCTCATAAATGTAGTGGGAAGAAAATAATCAGTTTCATCCCTTTGTCCTGAACAATGAGTGAGACTACATGTATGGAATTCATTTTTTTTTTTTTTTACTGAAAAATTAATACATAATATAATATTACTTTTTATTTTTTCAGTTTATAAAAATGTTCATACATGTAGTCTATATATATTCTTTAATATAGTTTAAAATGTAATTATATAAATAAGCATAGCACCTATCATTGTTACATAAATGTATTTAATCTCCCATGATATGTGATTGACTTACATCTCTTCCTATTGTAACACAAATCCTCTATCCTCTCCTTCTAGTATTTGATTGATATTTAGGATGAAGAACCAATTGTCTTGAGTGTCTGAGTGAATGATTCTGGCTTAAATAAATTGTCAACTCCCGAGGAAATGTCAATATCAATTGCCTTTGCCAAATATGTGCTTGCAGTATCAAAGCAATGGTGCTGTCATTTTTACATATCTGTACTACATATGTGTAGGATTTTATTGGAGTAATATTATTCTCATGGCTTATTGACAATAATATTACACATATAGGTATAGCTTTGAAGCAAAATCTTTTAGAAAAGGGATGAGATTATTAATCAAAATATATCACAGTCAAAATATCTTTAAAAGGGAAATATGAATAATTAATCATAACTCGTTATATTTAATTATGAACATTTGGATTGGTTAATAGAATTAACTTGATGTAGCTGAATTAATATTACAATCAATTTATCTGTTCGTCCAGCGAACACTCAAGTACTGATCGTCTATCAATTCTCAGAAAGGATATTTTTCATGGCCACACAAAAATATCTCTTTCTTAGCATGTAGCTGTGATCGAATCGTTAAATTGACGTTGATTTGCAAACAGACCAGAATCAACCCGCAAGAATGTACACAAAAGTTTATTTAAATAAAATACAAACACATAACTAATCTAAACAAAAACATACACATTAAACACTCATACATGTGAAAGGGAAAAGTGAAAATAAAATTGAACTAGAACAGAATAGGTGAAATTAAGTTATGAAATGAGTCACTTAACCAACTGAGAGAACCATGAAGTTCTTAATTTAAAAAGCACCTTTTGTTACAAACCTCTTGTACTAAACCTAAGTTCATTTAGTTACTGGTACAATACTTGTAATTGCCTTGGCTGTTGAGAGAACCCGGATAAAGTCGCAGGAGAACTTCTTGATGGTTCCTCGAGTCGATGGAGTTAAAGTCACAATCAATTTCTTCCATGTTGAATCAAGAAGTTATGATGAAATGTGTTGTTCATTGACTCTATGGTCAAGGTAGTTGCACATGGCTTGATGTGTTGAGGCCTGCCGGCCTACAACCTCAGGGTCAGACCGGGTGGTCCCAGTCCCACACGAACAGCAGAAGAGAGTCAGGGGAAAGAGAAAGAGTAAGAGGCGGTACATGTCTTTTAACTTCTGATGAAGGTCCCTCCTCTCGAGTCTGGCTTGACCAATGAGAAGGGTGTAATTTCCAAGCTGGAAATGTTACTTTGTTTGGAAGCTGACTCATTTGCATGATTGGGGGGGTAAACTGTTAATGTGTGCCCCTTTATGCTCTGATTAATATAGCAAGCATACAATGCATGCTATCAGATTATATATATATATATATATATATATATATATATATATATATATATATATATATATACAGTGAGGAAAATAAGTATTTGAACACCCTGGTATTTTGCAAGTTCTCCCACTTAGAAATCATGGAGGGGTCTGAAATTGTCATCGTAGGTGCATGTCCACTGTGAGAGACATAATCTAAAAAAAAAAAAATCCAGATATCACAATATATGATTTTTTAACTATTTATTTGTATGATACAGCTGCAAATAAGTATTTGAACACCTGAGAAAATCAATGTTAATATTTGGTACAGTAGCCTTTGTTTGCAATTACAGAGGTCAAACGTTTCCTGTAGTTTTTCACCAGGTTTGCACACACTGCAGGAGGGATTTTGGCCCACTCCTCCACACAGATCTTCTCTAGATCAGTCAGGTTTCTGGGCTGTCGCTGAGAAACACGGAGTTTGAGCTCCCTCCAAAGATTCTCTATTGGGTTTAGGTATGGAGACTGGCTAGGCCATGCCAGAACCTTGATATGCTTCTTACAGAGCCACTCCTTGGTTATCCTGGCTGTGTGCTTCGGGTCATTGTCATGTTGGAAGACCCAGCCTCGACCCATCTTCAATGCTCTAACTGAGGGAAGGAGGTTGTTCCCCAAAATCTCGCAATACATGGCCCCGGTCATCCTCTCCTTAATACAGTGCAGTCGCCCTGTCCCATGTGCAGAAAAACACCCCCAAAGCATGATGCTACCACCCCCATGCTTCACAGTAGGGATGGTGTTCTTGGGATGGTATTCATCATTCTTCTTCCTCCAAACACGGTTAGTGGAATTATGACCAAAAAGTTCTATTTTGGTCTCATCTGACCACATGACTTTCTCCCATGACTCCTCTGGATCATCCAAATGGTCATTGGCAAACTTAAGACGGGCCTTGACATGTGCTGGTTTAAGCAGGGGAACCTTCTGTGCCATGCATGATTTCAAACCATGACGTCTTAGTGTATTACCAACAGTAACCTTGGAAACGGTGGTCCCAGCTCTTTTCAGGTCATTGACCAGCTCCTCCCATGTAGTTCTGGGCTGATTTCTCACCTTTCTTAGGATCATTGAGACCCCACGAGGTGAGATCTTGCATGGAGCCCCAGTCCGAGGGAGATTGACAGTCATGTTTAGCTTCTTCCATTTTCTGATGATTGCTCCAACAGTGGACCTTTTTTCACCAAGCTGCTTGGCAATTTCCCCGTAGCCCTTTCCAGCCTTGTGGAGGTGTACAATTTTGTCTCTAGTGTCTTTGGACAGCTCTTTGGTCTTGGCCATGTTAGTAGTTGGATTCTTACTGATTGTATGGGGTGGACAGGTGTCTTTATGCAGCTAACGACCTCAAACAGGTGCATCTAATTTAGGATAATAAATGGAGTGGAGGTGGACATTTTAAAGGCAGACTAACAGGTCTTTGAGGGTCAGAATTCTAGCTGATAGGCAGGTGTTCAAATACTTATTTGCAGCTGTATCATACAAATAAATAGTTAAAAAATCATATATTGTGATATCTGGATTTTTTTTTTTTAGATTATGTCTCTCACAGTGGACATGCACCTACGATGACAATTTCAGACCCCTCCATGATTTCCAAGTGGGAGAACTTGCAAAATAGCAGGGTGTTCAAATACTTATTTTCCTCACTGTATATATATATATATATATATATATATATATATATATATATATATATATATATATATACACACACACACCACTTTGCAGTATGTCACACAAGGATTAATTTGATAGGAAACATGGTTACACTAATTGTACATTATCTGGTAGTTTTGTCATAAGGCATGCATAAAACAGTTTACAGTACTAAAACACACTATACAAGACAGTAATGCTCCTATACACAATATCCTGGGGATATATATATATGAATTTATAGTTTGTTTATAAATGAATGAATGAAGAAAAGTCTGTGTTCTGGGCTTTATGTCCATTTCCTATGGATGAAAGGAGTGCTCTGGCATGCAGCTAACCTCCCCCGCTTGGAATGTCACTGATGTCCACTAGTTGCTGGACCTTGTAAAGACAGTGTAAAGCCATGATAATGATCAGTGGCGGAGCAGACATAATGGAGTCGGCTTGGGCCTATTTGAACATTTGCTTGTTACAGTCTTGAGACATCTGTTGGCTTACTCATTAAATAATGAATAATTGTGTGTCTGATTGGTCCAGATGCTACAAATACAACAGGCAATTTACAATATAATTTAGCTCAAGAAGGGATTGATTTAGGGAATAATAAAAGAATCAATATGTACCTCCAATCAAAGTCTTTGGCCAGCAATGAGTTGATTGGAATGTATTAAGATTCATTCTTATGGTAGTACTACTTTCGTGGCCACTGAAATTAATATCACAAATAGATTGAAATATTGTTTATGGGGATGTAGCTTAGGATCGACAGATCTAAGGGACCAATATAATTTAATCAAATACACAGTCAACTCTCTTTGAATACAAACAAGTCTTTATTAACTAAACTAACACACAGACAGTCAAAGTGTGTGTAAGACCATAGAGCAAAGGAGAGAGAGAGAGAGAGGGGTTGTGCAGGCCAGCCTTTAAACCCTTTATATATATATATATATATATATATATATATATATATATATATATTACAACTTTATGTTTAAAATCCATATTTAGATATATGCTAAATGAAGCTTTCAGATAAATGGGTAAATATGACTTGGCTCTGCCCTCTAGTGGCAAATCCATATTTTAAACAACTTTCCACTTGCCTTTAAAAACACAACCAATTCACATATCAATACAATTTTTATTTATGGTTAAATGGGATATGTAATCCCTTTAAACCTGAACAATACTTCATGAATAATTTCTGAGAAATGAAAATCATCTCATTAACCCAAAACTGTGATTAATATATACTGGCTGGACAAATAAAAAAAAGTCACCATTTGGATTTAAATAAGCAGATATTTAAGAGCTTATGATTGGATCATTATTCCAGTGATTCATATTTTTCAGCTGGCAACAATTATTTTAACCAAAACTGATTCAGTGTGTAGCTTCTCATTTCTTAAACATCCATGTCATAAGATGTATTTAGTGGTCGTGGAAAAGTAACAAAGTTACTATGTTTCAGAATGGGCAAATTATTGGCTTGCTTCAAGCAAAGAAAACATCTAAAGAGATTTATGAAATCACTGGAATTGGGTTAAGAACTGTCCAGTGCATTATTAAAACCTGGAAGGATAATGATGAACCAACAACTTTGCAGAAGATATGTGGTCGGAAAAAACCTGACTGTGATCGGTGATCACTAAAACACTTCGTAATAAATAGATAAAAATGTCTGTTTTTTTAAGATTTTTACGGTGTGATTTTCCACACGCACAAAGCGATAACTTTCAGGATTGGGACTAAACTGTTGTGTGGCCACAAGAAAGCCACTTGTTAGTGAGGCTAATCAGAAGAAAAAAAAACGAATTTGCATAAAGATTGGTTTGTGGAGCAATGGAAAAATGTCATGTGGTCTGATGAGTGCAGATTTACCCTATTCCAAAGCAATGGGCATGGCAGAGTGCATGAAGTGACGCATCCGTCGTGCATAGTGCCCACTTGAGGCAGTGTTATGATCTGGGGTTGCTTCAATTGGTCAGGTCTAGGCTCAGCAACATTATGCGGCAATAAACTGAAGTCAGCTGACTACCTAAATGTAATGAATGACCAGGTTATCCCAACAATTGTTTTTTTTTTTTCTCCCATGATGGCACGGGATATTCCAGGACGATAATGCCAAGATTCATTGGGCTCAAATTGTGAAAAAGCGGTTCAGGGAACATGAGGAATCATTTTCACACATGAATTGGTATCCACAGAGTCCTGACCTTAACCTCACCGAAAGTCTTTTAGGATGTGCTGGAGAAGACTTTACTCATGTGTTCGACTCTCCCATCATTAATACAAGATCTCAGCCAAAAATGCAACTCTGGATGGAAATAAATGTTGTGAATTTGTCTTAAAAAGGTTGGCGAAACAATGCCACGATGAATGCGTGGCATAATCAAAGCTAAAGGCAATCCAACTAAATAGAGCATGCCACTTTTTTTTGGGCCAGGCATGCATGACTATGAATAAAGTAAAAAAAAAAAAAAGGTAAAATCAACACCTAACCTCAGGCGCAACTGGAGAGCCACCATCTTTAGACAACACAATGATAAATAGCATTCTCAACCACAACATAGATCTTTAGATTAAGGTTTGGCATCATCCTGAGAAACAACCGAATAAAATATGTGCACTCAAAATATCTGAGCAAGATATGAAACTAGAGGACAAATTCAATAATTTCCCATTGATAAATGAAGCAAAGGTGAAAGCAAGAAAAATGGTGTGACTCGCACAAAGTCTTGTTTTCAAACACTGGGAGAACAGCAGGGTAGAATGGGGAAAAGACAAAATGTTAAAGGAATAAAGAGAGAGCCCTGTGTCACTCCTTAACAGAGGTAGAGTTCTCCTGTCAAACTTGTTTGCAACATTCTGAGAAGAACGATTTTCAGTGTCGCTTTTTAAAGAGTCTGAAGTTGGAGCGTGTTGCCTGTCTAGATTTCAGGGGAACACGTCCACATTATTCTCCACAGTTGAAGGCATTGTATGTATTCATTTACAACACAGGTTTTCCAAAAACAGTCATTTGATTATTTTTGTCTTTCTAAAATTACTACTCTAAAGCCTGACAAAACAGTTGCTCATCTTAAAGAGTCCTAATATACCTTCGATAGACATCTCATATTGTCACAAAATAAATAATAAAAATGGTATTTGCCATCTGTGGCACTTTATCCCAGAGTAGGCATGTCCATGACAGAAAGTTTTTATTGACTGTCCGTTTATATGCATCTGTTGTCAGTGAGGATGTGTGTGTGCTTCCATTTGTATTCAGTATAAACAGATTATGTGTTTGTTAATTTGAGCAGAGTTTATTGTTGTTGCCAGGCAATGATCAGGTGTATGTGGGCATGAGCACTAGTCCACTCCAAGGGCTTTGAGCTGTCTCTCAATCTCTTCATCTGATATCCCATCAGCTTTGGATGTGGAGGCGCTTGGGGTCTTTCTGTCGGCTGAAGGGGCATGAGCCATCTGCAAAGGAAACAAAGAATCCATTATGGATCCAGATATAAATTAATTGATGGTGTTGGTCAATGCGATGCAGTTACTACAGGGTATGGTACAGGTAAATTGTATTTAACACACTAATACATAATGCAAAAATGAAATGATTTTACAAATAAATAACTCATGAATAGGGAATTTATAGTTATATGGACAATTCAATTTGAAAAATAATGCAATGCACTAATTATAAAGGATTTTCACAACTATAAATTTTTAAACAGAGTTTCTCAGGGGACGTTTATATAAGATGTGTTCTTATGTTCAAGACATTTTTCTGAAAAGTTAGATTAGGCAGGCCATCTTAAAAACGCAACGCTTATGGCGGAACGATCAAACTGAGCAAGATGTGACGCAACAGCCAAATACATCTGTCTAAACGTACATGGGTGATCTCAAAAAACTTATCAAGACGATGTCCTGGTCCTATTTTACTCATAAATAATACTGTTCTTCATATTTATACATCAGAGTAGTATTCTCCTGGTGGCTGGTGCTACCTTTAATTTTCAATGAATTCAATAAAAACAAATCATTGTAAAACGGCATTTTTTTTTACTATTATACATAAAAAAAGACTGTGTTATTGTTATGACAATTCAAATTATAAACAATGAAAATAGTAAAGTCAAATGTCCAGACATGTTATGTTTATGTGAACTGGGGGTAAAATGTTAATAAGTGTCCTGAAATTAATATCACAATGCAAAATAATCTTAATTGTCCTTAATGTAGGCTTCATTTACTTTGTGCAAAATGTAATTTCATTTTTTTATTTAGGGTTAAATATGACTAGAACATTTTCTATTTTCAAGTCCCAATTAGCTATACTTTCAATAGGATGAATTTAAAGATGCAACTTTTCTGGTTGTTAGATGACTAGTCGTCAGCCATCGAGACAAATCCTTATTAATCATAAATCTGTTTCCTATGTCAGATCACTTAAAAAACAGTATAAATGAAGAGTTAGTTTTAGTTAGTTTACATGGATTCAAGGTGGCCTACATAAACTTTTTCATGAACTACAATTTTATTAATGTGACAATAATCTGTCTAATCATACCTTTCCTGATATTTCAATTCCAATTTCATCCAACACCTGGTTCACAATGTCCTGAGATTCGTCCTCATCACCAGAATCCTCAAAGAGCTCATCCAGAGTATCATTGACTGTAAACAAAATGCAAACACAGAAAATTACAGAATAAAACACTCATAATCAAATGATATAGTGGTGTGTTTTAAGTCACTCTAACAAAAACAAGGTTGTGAGAAACCCTTTCAAGGATTTCTATAACATTTTTTTCAAGGCCCATATCAAAACCTTTTCATGCCCCCAATAAATAAATAAAATGCATCTTACTCATCTCTTCTGTCATGTCCATCTTTGCTGTCTCCTTCTGGAAGTTTTGCAGGGTCTGCATAGTCTTTTTTGGATCCATCTTTTTATTGACAGCTTGCATTGTCTTAAAGTGCATTTTTTTGAGAGAGGTAGAGATACAAACAAACGAGTCACTGCTTGATTCATATGTCCACTATAAATTGGGCCCCTTAATGCTAGTGCAGGGGTCGGCAACCTTTTTGACATGAGTACCATTTTTATTTTCCTGGTCAAATAAACAGCAAAAGAACAATTGTGCATGTTTGTGATTTTCCGAAGTTTGAGTTCCCTACTGAAAATGCTTCTATTTGAATCGTTTATTTTTCATTACAAATGATATTATCAGCAAAACAGTTTGAGTGAAAAATTTGTACAAAACCCACATGTGAAAAATCTTGCATATACATATTTTTACAGAGGACCTTGTGAAAGTGATTTAATGAAAGAAAACCTGTCCTTTTGTACAAAATGAGTTAACACAGTTAATTTCACATATTTGCTTATTTGAATACTGATCACAAAATTCTGTGGAATCTTAAATATTTCTTATATTATGTCATACATTTATCAAAATCACAAACAGAGTGGTAATCACAAGCATGCAAGCAACAGAGAGAGAGAGGAGCAGTCTATTTTATTTATAAAATTCTGCTCCTGCATTCCAATCATGCTGTAATCCTTCCTCATGATCATGCAGCGTGTTTTCATCAGCTGAATGGGAGTTTGACGGCACTCACAATGCACGTGTAAGCCATTCACGCATCAAAAGCTGATCACTTTTCGGTGAATCATATCTGCAATATCCTAAAACTTTATTTCCAGGTTTAATTTAGATTTTGAATAGACTTAGATTTCTGAACCCCACAATGTTGGTGTATGTTTTCTCATGTAAACACTGTGTGAACATGAGGAAGGATTACATCAAGATGTAGATTGAAATGCAGGTGCTTGCCACCATTGCTGGCATGCCAGTGATTTCCCCTCCTTAGGTGCGATAGGTTGCCGACCACTGGGCTAGTGCAGTAATACAGAGAGGTGGCTGTGTAATCAATATTGAGTTCCCACTAGGGCTGGGACAACGCGTCGAAGTCATCGATGACGTCGACGCAAAATATGCGCGTCGATTCGTCAGACCCAAAACAAAGATGGCGGTGCCGGAGAGGCTAAACATGAATGTAGTGTAACGCTCTTGATCAAAAGGGGCCGGATAGCTTGCCTAAATGGTTGTAGTCAGGTGTAAGCAAAGACACACAAGACGTAACTGATATTCCACCGTGGTGATTTATTATCAGCTGTCGTCGGTCCCACGTACACATGGGCAGTTTGCAAAACACACAGCTAACAACAACTACATTACTGGTTAAAAATAAAAACAAAATAAGAGCAACAGAAACACAACACGGGCTTACACGCATACATGCCATGTTCACAGCTCGCTCTTCCCATATCAACTGCCCACTCTGAGCGACGGAGTAACAGAGTACGTTCCATCTTAAAGGCGCAGTACCTAATTCTACTTGTTACAGTAGCCTACATCAGAAGGACTGATGTTTTAACCGCGGAAAGACGTCAGTACAGTAGCCTACAATCCATTATTCAAATTAAAATCCACCGACGTTAATCTTCTCTCTCCTGACTACATTGTCGGACAAAAATGGCGTATTATGATTGATTGATCAGATCGCCTGTCAATCAAACTTCCGGCGATGTTTTTTTTTTTGTTTACATTTTATAATCGAAATCGAATCGGACTGAAAAAATTAATCGTTAAATTAATCGACGCATCGAAAAAATAATCGCTAGATTAATCGTTTAAAAAATAATCGTTTATCCCAGCCCTAGTTCCCACCGTTTTTAACCAATTAAATTTCCATGACATGTGTGATTACTGGATACAGACTTGTAAAATTCCTTTTGATTTTGACAGATTGGATAATGAAATGTTTAGACCGATTTGTGATACGTTTCAACCAGTTAACTGAAAAGACAAAAGAATGATTCACTGTCAAATCAGAATCATTATGGACTGCGAAAAACATTTAAGGCCCAGGCACACTCACGGTGAAGTGCTTCTTTGTCCTTCGCTCGGAGTCAAAATACATTTTTTAAATCTGAGCGATTACACTTGGTTTGCAAAACTACAGATATCAGCCACGTTGTGGGAGGCATTTAGAAGAGCATGTAAATTGAGGACACACAGGACTACATGTAAAACTTCAACTAATATGACATTAAAATAAGTTATCATTGACTTCATGCATCATTCTTTGAGTAGAATTCACACGAGATCAGTAAAAGAAGCCGTTTTAATTACTTGATAATGATTTAAGTTAAGGCATATCTCACTTTGGAAAGATTTATGAATGCCTTTCAGTGGCAGATGGTGCAGGAGGAAATGGGCACTTAAGAATATTTAAGTAGTTTTGATTCCTTTTATAGACTAAATAAAATTCATAACATGTTTTTGGAAAATGTCTCTTACAAATGTAGGCAAGTTTGAACCAGTTCACTATATCTGATCTTAAAGATATTAAAATTCTCATCATTTATTCACACTCATGCCATCCCAGATGTGTATGACTTTCTTTCTCCTGCAGAATCCAAATTAAGATTTTTTTAGAAGAACATCTCAGCTCTGTAGGTCTATACAATGCAATGAATCCAGAGTTTCCTGAAGCGATACGGTTGGTTTTGGGTGAGAACAAACCCAAATAGAACTCCTTTTCACTGTACATCTTGCCATTGCAGTCTCAAGGAATGATCATGATTTCAAGCTCGATTGCACTTCCTAGTGCTTGACACATGTGCAAAGCTCTAGATGGCGCTATAAGAAGTGTAATCAAGCTTGAAATCATGTTCGCCAAGGAGACTGCTGTCAAGATGTACAGTGAAAAAGGAGTTATATTTTGGACTGTTCACATCCAAAACCACCTGGATCACTTCAGAAGACATTGATTTAAACACTGGAGTTTGGTGGATTATGTTTATGCTGACTTGATCTGCTTTTGGAGCTACAGCGTTCTGGCACCCATTCACTTGCATTGTATGGACCTACAGAGCTGTAATATTCTTCTAAAAATCTTTGTTTGTGTTCTGCAGAAGAAAGTCATACACATTTTAGATGGCATGAGGGTGAGTAAATTATGAGAATTTTCATTTTTGGATGTATGAACCCTTTAACTGACTGAATGGGAATTAGTTGTTGGCCTCAAAATGTAGGTGGTGCTTCAGGTCACACCAACCAATTACATATGTAAGGCGGGTGCCAGCGAGTCTGGGCTATTCCTCGACAAAACAAAAGGCTCTCATGAGAATTAACATTTGAACTATCTCTTGCACATGTAACAGCAACATCCGAGACACAGCAAACAGAGCTAACACCTCCCTTCTACAGTCTCAACATCTCCCCCTACTCCCCCCTTCTCCTCCTCACTTAAAGCTCACTAAAAACCTATGCAATGTGAAGTGTGTACAAAAAGTAACTATAACATGTTTGGTATCATTTAAAGTGTCTCAGTGCGCCTGGTAAACTGGTCTCATCCTCCCAGCCATAATGAAAAGCAAAAAGAAGTTATAAAATATGAAAGATGTGGTGTGCCCTCTCCCAGATCCTCCATACCTACTATATGTAAATATACAGGAACCCCCCTCAATAGGGGACCCAAATCTAATTAGAAGGACAGACACCACATTTGGTTAGTTTATTGAATTATTTGGGTATTTAAGGAGATGTGGCACATCGTTCGTGGTTCTCTGTAGTCAGACGATCCCACACAGTTTACTGTGTGTAGTTTATATCTGGTAACTGCGATGAACTTATGTTACCTGGTCAATAAATTGTAAACATTTGATTTTATTCTGACTGACTCTGAAATTGTTTTTCCCAAACAGATTAAACGATTTGTATGTTACCGCAAGTCTGCGTCAGATTAGTGACGACTAATATTTGGCATCAGTTCAAGTGTACTTGGTTTGCAAAGACAGAAAGTGTATTTCTGTTTAGAACAGCTTAATGCAGCTTGACCGATCTAAATTTGGGTGTGTCTTACCTCTGTTTTAATTTGATGTTTCTCCAGATAAGTGTACGCGGGAAACCACGACATGGCCAATCCAAAGCTATTACGAGAGAAGCTATGTTGGTCAACTTATATCTGTAATAGTGGCCGTGACCTCTACTGAAGAAAACGTTAAAGTTAAATTCAAGTGTATGCAATTCCATGGGGGCTATACTGAAGTATCTTTGATTGTGTATACGTGGACGTGACCAATCTTAGGTATATCGCAATTACCTCTGTTTGATGATCCAATACTGGCCGCTTGTAATCGTGAGACCCGCAGTGTAGAGAAAAACACGAGGACCTCAAAGCGACATAGTTTCTTAATCTGAACGGGTAAAATATAATTAAAGGAGTTAAAATGAATAATCAAACATTCGCTCACTTTTAATGATGCTCAGATATCATTAAAACCTTTTTCATTTATGGAGACAGATGAAATAACGAGGTAATACATAAGAGAAAATGTATTTCATTCAATCTGGTTGTGTTGCGTAAAAGAAAGACAGTAACGCTTGAGACCTTCACCCGTATTATTGGAGACAGCCATTGGACCGATAAACGGGCTTACACATAGATCAACGGTGTTTAGCAGCCGGTACAAAATGTTCCTAAAAGTTTGCACTGCAAGCAGTTAAGAACCACAGAAACAAACTCAAAAACATATTTTTGGTCAAATTTTGTTCTAAATGACATCACACACTTTGAGTCTTTGATTTTGTATGAAGTGCACCAGGACCTTTCCTTAACAAGCACCATTTTGAAATTGTGAAATATTTTAGAGCTGAGAAAAACTTGAAAAAAAAATTTATAATAATAAATCATTAGAGATTTTTACATGACTCTTAAGGCTTTATTAATTTCCATGTCTTTTTCCAGGCCTGAAAAACACGATTTTGAAATTCTCTCATATATTCAGGTTTTCCATGACCATGAGAATATCACTACAACACACCCATAATCAGTGACGCAACTTGGATCTTGCAGGCCCAGTGCAAGATGTTTTTCATCCAAGGATGTCTACCCACCCTGCCCTCCCTCTAGTTACGCCCCTGACTATAATGCATTTATAGACCAACAAACCAATTATTATAGATACTTTTCTAAAATATAAAAAGAGCTGCTTAAAATGTTAGGTTACTTAAACATCCAATCACTGCCAATAATATGTACGCCTACAAGAACTGAGCAAATAAATGAATCTTGAGGCTAAACAAAAAAGTCTCTTACTTTGGTAGTTGTGGCCATGGCTTCAGCCATCTTCATCTGCGAGTTCATAAGCTTGGTTTGTGTGGACATGGAGGTGACCTTAGAGCTGACAGCATATGAGCGCGTTTTCTGTTTCCTCACTTGCACAAGCTGCTTTGCTAGAACCTTACATGCATCTCTATTCCCCGTCTTAGCCATTTTCTTTATCTCCATCTCCTGTGATAAAGAAAACAAATGACAGAAAACTATTGGAGCTGAATCTACTGACATTAGTGTATACATGATTCTCCCAAACAATGCTGAAAATCCAAAAATAGGCTTTATGTAATTGTCATCAGATCATAGCTATATTGATATGATATATATATAAAAAAAAGCGATTCCACTTACAACAACTGAAAGAAAATTAGCTACAATGCCATAGATAGCACTTATGTCAAATTTAAACAAAATCATGAGCTGAGTCAGGTTAGTCATTATCCACTGACACAGAAAACAGACTCTGTGGCATAAATTACATAACCACGTGATCTCACACTTCTTAGTGGGGAGAAAGGGAAACTTTTAGCATCATGTCACAGTGATGGTTGGGGATTCTTACCAATTGTTTTTCCTGTTTTTCTAGTGCTGTCCGGTCTCTTGTAATCTGTCTCTGCGTTCCCCGCAGCTCTTTGTTCTGTTCTTTAATAACATCTGAGAGGATGAGAGCAGATATGGTTATCGATCACCATTTATAGTAATACTTGAGAAGCCTAATCAGTTAGAACACATTCAATTAAGGCTACTACATCTATAACAAGTGTTTATGACCAAAAGCCATTACAGTCGTAGCCCTGTGAGTTTTTATAACATTAAACTATAAGATTTGGTTTATAGCCCTTAATCTGATACTGATTTTCCAACTATTGGTCAGATAAATACCATTCAAGTATGTTTTCTGTGGCAGATGTCCAAAACACAAATAACGTTCCGATAATTTATCATAAAATCTTCGTTTCCAATAAAATCTCGAAACTAATGTGTTGGGCGACACAGCTGACAAGTCAAGGAAGCCTAAATCAGATTCAATTTATTAAACAATTCAACCGTACTGACGAAACAAGCTGATGATTTACGCGAGATGTGTTGCTGGGCGGCTTTGACAAACAAACAGGTCCCATAGGGTCAGAAAACTTACCATCTACAGTCTTTTTCTTGAATAACGAAGCCATGGCTGCAACAGCCTCTGTTGACGACGACAGTAAAATAAAAATAAGTATATTTCAAAGACTAATATTAACGGAGAATGCCGCCGCCTATCACAATCTTATGGCCATTTCCTAGTTTTTGGTAGGTAGGCGGCAAACTTCTGCTCTTCGGCAGCGATTATTTAATTCTGATTGGTGAAAATGTCCACGACAATACAGAAAATGCATCCAATCATAACCTTATCCCGACAAGCACCGCCCATAAACAGAGGTATTCCTTTGGATTTTTCCACTGCCGTCACATAATAAACTGTATACGTGTGGGATTTTTTTCTTCAATAAAATGTAAACATTTTAACACATTGGGAACGACATGCTGTATTTATTACAATAAATTAATTAGAGCCAATCACAGCGCAAATACTTTACGCATGCGCAGTGTGTATGAACACGGAGTTCGTTAAAATCCGACTCTGTTCGTCAACTTTTCGTATTTCTTCGTAGTAACTTCGGCACGTTCCGCCCACGTCTCGGATCTTGTCGATCGTGAATTAGGGCTGTGTTCATCCCTCTCGTTCTATGTGCTGTCCTCGGTGACGCGACGGAGGTGTAGCCTGACGCGGTCTCTTACGTGTCGGTCTAAATAAAAGTGGAGCTCCGGAGGCCTGGGAGTGACGAGGCGAGTCTGTGTCGGGTAAGAAGAGACGCATTCGTGGGGGGAAGAGATTATGCCGTTTTTGTGGACATGTCGCAATGCCCGATCCGTCTGTAACAAAGAGATCATGGCGGCGGTGGGCATGTTTCTCAACAGCTCGGACTTGCTTGCAGACAATGAGTCAGTCAGGCAGTCGGAGGAAAGAGAGGGTTCTAGAAACACAACTGTGTACTTTAAAATATAAGAGATGCATAGTGCTATGAATGCAATCGCCCGTCCATGGCACCTTTGTATGGACACTACAGCACATCAAAATATTTTTTTTGTCTTGTCTCAAGCATTAGATTAGCTGAAGCTCTTCGTATACATGCAAGATCTTTTAATTTCTTCATACTCGCCCATGCAGAGCAATTTCTGTACCACAAAAACGGATTCTTTTTTAAGGCTGAGTAATAAATTGTGTTGTTTAGTAGATTAATAAATTCAGAGAGAGAAAATGCATTCCTCTGTGTATTAATATTTCTATATTAAACCAAGAAACGCAATGATATTACGTTAAATGATTGCTTCATTCGACCTGGAATACCGTTTAACAAGTTAAAACACACTTAAACATGCAAGCACTGTTTTTATTTTTACGTTATGTTGTTATCAGAATACACTTAGAAATTAAACCTTTTTTTTTCTCTTCGCATTCTGTCATTTTAATTCTTTGTGAATCTTGATTAAATTCTTAAACCAAATCTCACAGTAGACTAACAGCTGTGTATACACGGTAGTAAAAAAGGCGGCAATTGGAGGCAGATTTAAATGCATTCATTGGGTTCAACAAAATTACGTTTATAAGTATAATTATTCATACTTTTATTTGTATGTGTAGATGCCTTATACATTTTATTTAGATTTATTATTGCGTTTAGATTCACGTATTTTTTTCCATTTGTATCATAATGGGTATTTTTCATTAAATGTCTTTATTTTACACATTTACATAATAAATTGAGACTACATAAATAATGACTTTTCACTTGCCTCAATATTTTAAAACATTTATTTAATTATTACTTTTCTAGCTATTTTCATTGTTGGCACTAAATTGTAATATTTAATTGAACATAGTCTATTAAACAACCATTCAGGCTATACAAATGAATATTCAAAATGAAACTTTGACAAACCCTATCTGTAGGCAGAGTATTTTTACAGTTACACCCTTTCATTAAGGGTATGCTACACGCATGGTTGCAGTGTGTATATTTGCAAAGCTGTTTTAAATTTCATATAGCCAACATAAAAGATTTTGAATTAACATCACCAGGTTATCTAAATGAAGATGGAGGCAGGAGCAGATGTCCAGCAGGGTGGTGATACTGCAGTCTCAGAGACTGACACTCAGCAGATTGCTACCTTAGCACAGGCGAGTGTGAAACATTTGAACAGTTATGACACCATATATAAATATATTATGTATGTGCCAAACCCAAATGACACAAAGGGAGATGTTTGTCAGAATGTTAGCCTCAGACCCCATTCACCTTATTGAATGAAAAAAAAAAGAGTCAATGGTGACTTTATTGTCTCAATATCTCCTTTTGTGTTCCACAGTAGAAAGACATACAGGTTTTGAATATGCATATAACATCCAAAATACAAGTTAATTATGACATAATTTTCACTGTTGGGTAAGCTATCCCTTTAAATTCAGTCCATTTGTAGCATGCTCTCTGTGTCTCTCAGTCTTCAACCTTGTTGTACCTCCCTTGTGCAGGTTTCCATGGCAGCAGGACAGGCTTCAGCCACTGCGCCCACAGTGACCTTAGTGCAGCTGCCTAATGGGCAAACTGTGCAAGTTCATGGGGTCATCCAAGCAGCTCAGCCCTCAGTCATACAATCCCCACAGGTCCAAACTGTACAAGTAAGAGCATTAGCCCGACATAATTAACATTTGAAAATGACTTCATTGCAGCCAGCAGCCTTATAACCCTGCAGCTTTTGCCTGGTTACCCACTGAAGCTAAGCAGGATTGAGCCTGTCAGTACCTGGATGGGAGACTTCCTGGGAAAAACTAAGGTTGCTGCTGGAATAGACCTGCAGGGGGTTCTCAGCCTGTGAACTGTGTGGGTCCTAACACCCCAGTATAGTGATGGGTACACACCATACTTTGAAAAATGCACCTTTTCTTCAGATTAGACGCAGGGGCGCCGTATAGGGGGGAAAAGTTAGGACCATTCCAAGGGCCCCTGAATGACAGGGGGCCCCAACAAATAGGTAAAAACTAATTTAATTAATTAATTTTTTTTATTATATTATACACTATATAAACCATCATCATTGAGTATATTTCAAATAATAATAAAATTAATTATGTCTTTGATTTTACTTATTTTGGCAATAAAAGTGAAATATCCCCAATGACCAAAAAGTAAACATCCAAATTGACTGACCACCCCCCTGTATCTGCATGAAATGGTTTGGTCCTGCCTTAGCGCGCTCATCAGTGAGTGAATGATGGTGTTTAGTTGCAGACAGTTAGTCGATGCGCCAGAAACACAGATTACAATGTTGAATAGTATAAGAAAATCTGGTTTTCAAAAAAGGAAAGAGAGAAAAGAGAGAGTGGAAAGACAGAAGGAAAGGGTGTCAATCTGTAACCCAGTTTTTCACCAAGAAAGGTGGGTAGCCTTTAGTCTGTGAGTGGTATTAACCTGTTGTCCATAGAGACAGAGCGTATTTAGGCCACGGAACAATCCAACCGTCTCCATTGACTTTGCATTGCGAGAGACTGCCTCCTTGTCATTTATGACTTATAACAAAAAAACAAAACAATGTCTAAAAGCTGCTGTGTGACAAGGTATACAGCAAACAAGCTAAATAACCCAGAAATAATTTTTTTATAAGCTGTCGACACCAAAAAACGGTTTGTTTCAGGACATAAAAGGAGACAGAGCGCAACTAGTTCCTGAACTACTCTGAGAACTACGCCCACTGGAACGTGACATGATATTGAAAAAAGAAAAAAAACATTCATAATTTTAACCATGTCGTTTGCTTATTTCACCACCCTATGTGAACCTGAGAGGAGGAGATATTTTCAATTTACCCATTCTTCCTTCTGATGCTTCACGTCTTATTGCCTGTATCTAATCTTGTCTCCTTAAAGGCTGGCTTTTACGGTTCTGAAGCTTATAAAAATGTATTTCTGGGTTTAGTTAGGCCTTTTCTGTCTTTTGTTACATGTCATAAATGACAAGGAGGCAGCCTCTCGCAATGCAAAGTCAACGGAGACGGTTGGATTGTCTTCCCTCCCGGTGGGCGTGGTCTTCAGATTATGATGCGTTGCGCTCAGTCTCTGTAGTGAAATAAGATGGCTAGCTAAAAAAAAAAAAAAAAAAAAGTTAGCTAGCTGCAAGTTAGCCTACATTTCATCAACATTTAATCAGTGCAGGGAAACTTTTAGCAAGATATTCATATTAAATCATTGTCCATGCCCCATTTAGCAGACTTAACAACAGATGAGTCAGCAGCACCCCAGTCTCCCCATAACTGCACCCCTACCTGTCCCTGTGAAGAAGGTGAGCAACATCGTGTAAATGACTTAGCATCATTCCAGGGAGTCTGTGTGGGGTTCTCTGTCTCTCTTGCTCTTTTTACCATAACAAAAAAGAAAATGAAATATTTATTAATGACAGAAATCAAACACACATTATTTTCTCACATAATGACCATTATGACATAAATAAAAAAACCAACCTCCTGTCTGTACTGGATGCAGTTCGAAACAATGAGTAGCTTACCTCAACCTGCATGTAAGTTACAGACAATATTAAAATAATCCAGTTTGATGCGTAAATTTAGACTGAATTTTGGCCGTTAAATGACATCTATAGATACAGACTTTATTATTCCCATCATGAAGGGCAGTTTATTTGAGAAGCTTGCACGCGCACACACACACACACACACACGCACACAAAAATCTATCATATTTAATGTATGTAATCAAGTTGTGGTAATACAGAACTATAGGTAATTTGGGTCAATTTTAATCTTGCATCAAAGAGTGAATTGCATACTGTATGCAGACTTGCATTTACAAATCACCAGCAGTAAATATTGTGCTAGTACTAGTATTGAACTACAAGAAACAAGACAGTTGCAAGCCTTTGATTAGAGTTATGTAAAGCTTTTGATGGCAAAGTTAGGCCCTAGAGATGTGGTGACAACAGCTGCGCAGAAGGGGCCCAATTAGATTTTTTTGTCATGGGGCCCAAAATTCCTGGCGGCACCCCTGATTAGACGTTAAATCGATGATCGTTAAAAGTCCCAGGACAATTTTTGAAAATAATCTCTTCACTTTTATGGATCCATCACTCTACTCTCTCGTCTCCACCAATAGCTGGTGTGTGGTGAGTGTTCCTGCGCACTATGGTTGTTTTTATCATAAATGAAAATGAAGACGAAAACTAAATGTAAAAAAAAAAAAAATTTTTAAACTGAAATAAAATGTTTAAAACTGAAAAACTGAAATTTAACTCAAATAAATGTTCATGCTTTGAAACTAACTAAAATAATCTGGAAAAATATTATGATATATTGTGATATGTTTTTTAAACCCGCCATTACCGTAACATGAAGATGACACTAGACACGATAATAAACAGCCTATTGGCCTCATTGCATTCGCAACAGAGCAGGCATACTTCCTGTGGTGCTGCCACGACTGGCAAGGGGTGCCTCCGTTTATTATTTTAATTGCAGCTGATGTTAAAAGTACCAGCATTACCGAGTACTGACTAAATTCTGTTTCCGCACGCTGTTTTAAACGCTCACATGTGTACAGTTGAAGTCAGAAGTTTACTTTAACTAGGTAGAAGACATGAAAACCCCCTTTTTTTTTTACCATTCCACAGATTTCAAAGATTTAATAGTAGCAAACTATAGTTTTGGCAAGTCATGCCAAACAAAAGTAATGTTTCCAACAATTGTTTACAGGCAGATTGTTTCACTTTTAATTGACTATATCACAATTCCAGTGGGTCAGAAGTTTACATACACAGAAGTTAACTGTGCCTTAAGCACCTTGGAAAATTCCAGAAAATAATATCAAGCCTTTAGGCAATTAGCTTCTGATTGCAAATTGGCTAAATGGAGTCAATTGGAGGTATACCTGTAGATGTATTTTAAGGCATACCTTAAAACTCAGTGCCTCTTTGCTTGACATCATGGGAAAATCAAAAGAAATCAGCAAAGACCCCAGAAAAAAAATGTGTGGACCTCCACAAGTCTGGTTCATCCTTGGGGGCAATTTCCAAATGCCTGAAGGTACCACGTTAATCTGTACAAACAATAGTAAGCAAGTATAAACACCATGGGACCACGCAGCCATCGTACTGCTCAGGAAGGAGGTGCATTCTGTCTCCTAGTGATGAATGTAGTTTGGTGTGAAAAGTGCAAATCAATCCCTAAACAACTGCAAAAGACCTTGTGAAGATGCTGGAGAAAACGGGTAGACAAGTATCTATAGTCACAGTAAAACGAGTCTTATATCGACATAAACCGAAAGGCTGCTCAGCAAGGAAGAAGCCACTGCTCCAAAACCACCATTAAAAAAGTCAGACTACAGTTTGCAAGTGCACATGGGGACAAAGATCTTACTTTTTGGAGAAATCTCCTCTGGTCTGATGAAACAAAAATTCAACTGTTTGGCCAAAATGGCCATCGTTATGTTTGGAGGATAAAGGGTGAGGCTTGCAAGCCAAATAACACCATCCCAACCGTGAAGCATGGGGTGACAGCATCATTTTGTGGGGGAGCTTTGCTGCAGGAGGGACTGTGTACTTCACAAAATAGATCGTATCATGAGAAAGGAAAAACATCTCAAGACATCAGCCATGAAGTTAAAACTTGGTCGCAAATGAATCTTCCAAATATACAATGACCCCAATCATACCTCTAAAGTTGTGGCAAAATGGCTTCAGGACAACAAAGTCAAAGTATTGGTGTAGTGCTGCAGCTAACAATTATTTTGATTATCGATGAATCTAATGATTATTCGACTATTAGTCAATTATTGCTAAGAATAATCATTAGCTCTGAACTGATTATTCAGCTTGTGGCCCGACAAAAAAGGTTGTAATAAACATGCTTACTAACAATAAAGAGGACAAAATAATCTTTTAAAATTACCTCTAAAAGACATTCACTGAATTAATGGGAAAAAAATATTTATATTAAGTTTAATTCAATAAAGAAATTCAATGCAAAAAATCCTATTATCAAGTTTATTTCTCTTGTTTTCCATTTAAAATTGTAAAAAAAAAAAAATCTTGAGAAGCAACACTTATAAGTCTCATCATTTAGACTTATAAGTGTATTTTGTATACAAGAGTATTTTTTGCACTTTGTTATAATTCTGCAAGTGCAGTAGACAAATATACATTTATATTCAAGATCTATTTTCTAAGTCTAAATATCTTATATGCTGCTTGTCAGGTGAATGCATCTTTTTTAAAGGATTTTTAGATATTTTAAAATATTTACATTTTTAATATTATATTCAACATTCTCAGAATTGTTTTTTTTCTCCTGCAGTATAGCTACTAATGTAAATGTACATTGTTTTAAATGAGTTTTAGATATTTTCATTGAAAACAAAAGCAAATCAAAAACATATTTTGTTTGTAGTGTATTATTGTCACGATTCACTGTTGTCTGCCCTATGTTCTCCCCTGTCATCTGTTCCCCATGGACTACACTTCCCATCATCCCCTGCTCTCATCAAGTATGCTGCTAGATCCATTTTAGGGTCAGTTGTTCTGTAACGAGGCAGATGAGGATCTAAGTGCAGCATTTAATGAAAAAACAAAAGATGAAACAGATAAGAATATAAACGAAAACCCAGGAACAAATAAAACAACCACGATGGGAAAACAAGAACAGAAACATTGTCAGGATCAAAACACGGGAGGTTTGAATACATACAGGGACATTCAACAACTGACCATACTGAACAGAAATCAGGGCATTAAATACACAAAGACTAATGAGAACATTAAACACAGGTGAGGAACAATAAGAGACAGCTGGCAGTGATGAGAGCAGGGGATGATGGGAAGTGTAGTCCACGGGGAACAGATGACAGGGGAGAACACAGGGCAGACAACAGTGAATCGTGACAATTATGGGGTGAAGACTACCCTCTCTCACCTGTCTGTTCACTTCAATCCATCTTTAATTCACAAAAATACAAACTCCCACTTATTAATAAAGCTGCATATTGCCAATTTTCTTCATGATAAGAAATGCACAGTGACATATATTATGATTCAATTACTCATGAGCCATAAGGTTATAATTTAGCAGCAGCAAGTGCTCGAGGGATGAGTGTCCCTGCGTCAGAGTGTGCATCAGCCGGATGCAGTTTCAATATCTCCCCCTTAGATTGGGACATTGGCAAAACTCATAGAAGAGGCACTAACCACACAAAGAAATGCCAGTTTTGGAGTTTGTAGTTATTTACATGATTGCTTATGTATTATTTGAACTTTAATAAAGCTATAACTAATTAAATATTACTGCATTTAAGATGTAACTCTGGGGTGCTTCCTTTAATGAGCTCAACGAGAGTGCTTCTGAATTGTCTTTTTTTAAAAAATTTTTTATAATTCCCTCATACTTTGCGATCTACATCACCTGAAGCTGTTTGGAAAGTTTAGAGTGCATCTGGACCGTAAGCTGTGTAATTGCTCCTCTGTTCAGTCTTGCACGAACTGCGGTGCTGCTCTCGCGCACTGTCATTACAGTTTAACGTGATCCCATGTTACGTTAAATGAGATCAATGAATATTCGACAAAGAGGTGACAATTTATTATTTTCGATAACGTCGACTAATCGTTTCAGCCCTATTTTGGAGTGGCCATCACAAATCCCTGACCTCAGTCCGATTGAAAATTTGTGGGTAGAACTGAAAAAGCATGTGCAAGCAAGGAGGCCTACAAACCTGACTCCGTTACACCAGTTATGTCTGGAGGAATGGGCCAAAATTCCAGTAACTTATTGTGAGAAGCTTGTGGAAGGCTACCCTAAATGTTTGACACAATTTAAAGGCAATGCTACCAAATACTAACAAAGTGTATGTAAACTTCTGACCCACAGGGAATGTGATGACAGAAATAAAAGCTGAAATATGTTGTTCTCTCTACTATTATTCTGACATTTCTCATTCTTAAAATAGTGATCCTAACTGACCTAAGACAGGGAATGTTTTCTATGATTAAATATCAGGAATTGTGGAAAAACTGAGTTTAAATGTATTTGGCTAAGGTGTATGTGAACTTCCAACATCAACTGTATGTCTGCTCATGAGCGCTCGTGTCTCGATGTGAATGCAGCTGCGCGTGTGAACAGTCAAACGTGCCTCTTGGTCAAAATGCACCTCTTAGAGAACAAATCTGCAATCAAAGCAATATTAATGTAAGCACAGCCATAAAAGTACTGTCACACAAAAGATGAACAATGTAAGTGTTTTGCATTCATTTCTTTAGTAAATTTTTTATATTATGATGTTTAACACCATGAAAGGGTGCCTTAATTAATAAAAGTTTGGGAACAGCTTGTCTGAAGATGGCCACAACATTCAGTAAATTAATATTTAATTTAACCTTTATTGGCATGACTGTTTGTTGAGTTGTCAAAGCATGAGGCAAAGAGAACAGAGACAATATAAACATGTCCAGTCATTTATTCTGCTCTCTCTCTCTCGCCCTCACTCACATATCAACATATATCTGATACATACACAGTCTTCTCACACATTCTGTCTTACCCTGTCATTATGTGATTTTGTTTTACATTTCATTTGGAACTGGTGAAGAGATTTGTAGGAAGTTCATTTGGAAGTTTTAAAGAGTTTTGTTTTCAGAGTTGACGTGAGTTACTTTCTCACGTCCATTGCATTAAAGAGGACTTTGTGATTAAGTTCAATAAACTACTGATTACACAATTACACAAATGCCAGTTTTCCCCATTCTCCATTTATCCCTTAAAAACTAAAATAAAGCAAAATCTAAAAACCACTAACAATCAAAACTAAACTAACAAAAAACTAACAAATAAAATGAAAACAACTAAATTGGAGTGGAAATAGAAAATAAAATGGAAACAAAAACTAAAAAACAATTAAACTACTATAACTGCTGCACACCGATGGTGGTTGAGATCCCTTGTTCACTATGTAAAGTGCTTTGAGTGTAGTGTCAGAAAAGCACTATATAAATATAACATTCATACATCATTCATTTAATCACAATGATTCTGTGTAGATAGGCCTCCCTATCATGTTTTGTTTGGTTGGACGTAGGTGAAGTAACACTTTCAATATTTATACCCTGTGATTTGCTAATATAAAACAGTGTTTCTTAACTGGTGGGTCATAACTGAAAAGTGGGTCACAGGTCTGTTAGGATAGGGTTACTGACATCAAGGAAATTACAATGCCATGGTTCTCCCACCTTTGAACATTTGCAGGCAAATGCAACTATAATCTCAAGTTCTGTGCTTTATACGTGCTAAATACTGGATGCTTCTCATCTGCAACGCAATATTTTCATTGTGAGATTGAAGCCCGGTTTTCGCACAAGTGTGGCATGAACCATCACAAAACCACTTGTGCCAATGTTCTAACCCTAATACATCTCTGGAGTGTGACTGTGTCAACCGAACGTTCCTCCATCGGCGTAGACCACAAAACAGATGCGACCCATTTGAATTCTATTGAGAATTTTCTAGTTTAAAGTACTATTTAGGAAGTCAAGTCAAACCTCTCAAACAGTAGACCACTCTGACATACTAAACAGCACTAAGACTGAAATGAACAACACTGCTATGCGACAAAATAAAGGGTTTTCATATTCCACATCCTCAATCCCTTTATTGTAAATCCCTTTACAATTTATCATGATGTTAACTGTACAGTTAACTGTTAACTGTAGTATCACTGTGATATTGTGACAAAAAAAAATTAATATTAAATGATCTATTTGGTAGAATCTATTGGACCTCATTTTTATTACAACTGTGGCAGTTGTAGTTTTTTTTTCTAAATTTTTTTATTTATTTTTTCATAACAGAGGCTATATTATTATTATTATTATTATTATTATTATTAAAGTCCCTCTCCAGTCACTGGTTTTATCCCCTAAAAACTCATCTTTGTTAATAAAACTTACATATTTAAGTTTTTTCCATGAAAATAATCCCTTCATGCCTTAAAATGGCTTAGATAGAACTCTATACCTTTGCCTCATTTAGAATGCTCGGATCTATGAATATGCAAATTAGTAATTGGGCTTCAATATAAGTTTAGTGGGAAAACCCATCGGTTTTTGGGTAAAACTTTCAAAACAGTTCTCTGGAAAATGACTACTGGAGGGGGACTTTAATATTATTATAATGAGGAGCCATTCACAGTTTTACAATTTGCTTGTATGTCATTGTACTGTAAATATAATGGTAAGTACATTAAGGCTTTTAAAGTCTGGACCTCCAAGACTTAAGGACAAATTACATTTTGGACAAAGTTTTCCTTTTGTGGAATGTATGTTCTGTTTAAGTCATGTTTGATATTAGGAAATAAACTGGATAATAGATATAATAAATAAACTTCCTGTATGTTTAGGGGGCCAAGCAGTGAAGCTGCTGGTACCCTATTGTAATTGTACAGATTTTCTTATTTTTAGGGGGCAAAGCTGCTGGAACCCTATTGTAATTGTACTGATTTTCTCTTTTTTTTTTTTTCCCCCTGACATAAGTGTCTGGGCATCAGCGACTGTAAGTTATGGAGACCCCAAACTTGCCAGGATGATCCCAAATCCTCCTCACTACTCCGGCACACAAAGGAACACTCATCTGACCCTAGGTGTCGCTATAAGAATTTTACATTTTTGGCTCATATCTCTGCGACTGTAAGGGCTAGAATCAGATTTGTTCCCTCCGATTCCTTGAGTCAAGCCCTGTATATTGTATACCTCCGATTTAATTTCAGTCTATAATTTTTTTTACAGCATTTAGAATTTTTTTAAAACCCTACTTTTTAACTCCTAGACCGTTTGTCCAACCGGCATGCAATTTGCTATACATCATCTACAGACACTCCTGACAAAAATGTATAAACTTTTTTTCGATATGTCAAATTGTTCCTAAGATATTAACGATACAATTCCTTCAGTTTAACATGATTTGAGTAATGATATCTAATTGCAAACTTCAAATGTAACCAAACGCATCTATCTTAAAAAATAGATTTGACAAATTAACTAAAATGGCTGCCACTGGCCAATAAAATTTCAGCACCTTATAACTCGTATTGGGAATGTCTGAGGGTTATGGAAATTACTATATAAGCAGGGTATCAACTCGAAGCAGCATACCAAATTTTGGGACAATCGGTAGGTACACAGTGGCAGTATAATTAGCTAATTTGCATTTTTGCTCATAACTCTGGAACCATATAGGCTACATTACAAATTAGAAGCTTCTCTGAATCCACCAGTGCCACACAATGATATGAATTTCCACAAGAAACTTTTTTACCATTTAAATTAATAAAAAAAAATAAATACATTTCTGAACTTGTCCTAGGCCGTTTGACCGATTCTCATGAACCTTGGAATATATAATCTACAGACCCTCCTGACAAAAAGTTACTGTGTCGAATCGTTCCAAAGATATAAGCAAATATGTTTTTGCCGTGGCCTATAATGACTTATAAGCCTGTATCTTGTGAGTGCAATTTTCAAACTTCGCAAAATTTGTATACATGGACAAGAGAACACTCTGAGGTAACATAACGAGTTTCATTAATTTATAATGCTAGTGGGTGCTATAATTTAAGACAATCCTATTTTTGCAACTGTGTTCAAAGCAGGTGAAATGTCATTCCAAAATAGCTGTAAAATTTGTTTGTTTTTGTCATCTCACCATATGTGCTTGGCCTCTGATAATTGTCGCTTGCGGCTATATTTTGTTTTTGACATCAACAATAAAAATAATGTCACTTGATACATGCCCTTATACTTCAAATCATGAGCAAAACTATGCAAGATAATGGATAATGTGACCCAGGCAACATTAAATACAGGTTGCATTTTTTACATTTGTTGGAAGTGTCTCACTTGATGTCCGATGTAAAATCTGGGTCCCGTAGCAAAACCAGTTGAGAACCACTGATATAAAAGACTCATGTTTGAAATATGATTGGAATTGGAATGAAAGGCCTTTTTCTTTTTTACTGTTAATATTCATGTGTTTGTTTTGTATTGTATTAGATTTCTACCATTGCTGAGAGTGATGATTCACAAGAGTCAGTGGACAGTATGACCGATTCCCAGAAAAGAAGAGAGATCCTGTCCAGACGGCCTTCATACAGGTTCTTGACTGTATTTGTAGTTTCAATGAATATCAAGACGTCCTTTTTATAATCATTAACTGGATCTTGTCCAGATATCAACAGTCCTTTCAGATATTTTAAAGGTGCACTCAGTAATATTTCCCCATTAATAAAAGTTGTACTCCTAAAGAAATTAATTATTATTTTGAAAGATATGCATAAAATCATCACCACTCACATGAGATGATGTTTTATTCTGCATGGGGCAGAGGTGCCCTCTTGGGGGCTGCCATTTTAGAATCACAAGACCAACTGAATACTTCAGTAACCATCTTGTTATTGGATACTAGGGCTGAAACTTATAGACATTTGATCTAATTTAACGTAACATGAGATCACATTAAACTAATGATTATTCGCGAGCGCAGAATGGCATTTGTTTGTGCGTTCAGCGCCTCTTCTATGAGTTGTGCAAAGTCTTCCGATCTGAGGGGGAGAGGCTGATGCACACACTGTCGCAGGGACGCTTGTCCCTCGAGCGCGCACACTTGCTGCAGCTAGATTATAACATGATGGCTCACGACTTATTGAATCAGAATATGTCACTGTGTGTTTCTTATCGTGAAGAAAATTGGCAATATGCATCTTTTATTAATAAGAGAAAGTTTTTTTTTTTTGTGAGTTAAAGATGGATTGAACTGAACAGAAAGGTGAGAGAGGGTAGACTTTGCCCCATTAAACACTGCAACAAAATACATTTTTGTTTTGGCTTGTTTTCCAACATAAATATCTAAATCTCCTTTAAAAAAAAAACGTACATTTTCTTTAGCAGCTATACTGCAGAAGAAAAAAATTGTTATCTGAGAATAAGAATATAATATTAAAATTACAAATATTTTAAAATATCTAAAAATCCTTTAAAAAAAGATGCATTCACCTGAGAAGCAGCATATATTTAGACTTAAAAATTACGAAAATATGTAAAATGTGTTTATTGCTGTAAATTATCTATTGTACCAAGGGATTTGAGATGCAATACTCAAATTTTCATTTATAACATGATAAATGCTGAAATTAATGATTTTATTGACTGTTTTATAATTTTGCGCTAAGAAATACCGTATGCTTCCTAAACATTGATTTCAATCATCTCTGGGTTTAATTTAGCACAAAACACCTGCTGATTCTTGTATCATTCAGTTCAAGAACTTCTTTTCTACCATTAGAAAGTGTAAATAGACCTTAATATCAATCCGCATGAGCGACAATCATGTCTAAACCAGTTAAGGCAAAAAAAAATGCAACTTAAGCCGGGTTCCGATGTCTGGAGTTTTTCTTGTGTCATCGCCGATATTTTAAGAACCGCTTATTTGTTTTGTAACTCAACTTTCTGTCAATAATAATCATCTTATTTTAAGGATATTTTAGGTCTGCTACGTGTCAAAACAAGTTGTTTTCTGGATGCTGATACGTCGGGTTGACAAATTAAATATCTGACCTAGGAAGTGCGAGCATGAACAGAAAATAGCTGATTGCTTAAACCGCTTGTATGTTATTATTCTTGGTGGAATTGCCTCAAATTATGATTTAACCTGTATTTTTGTATTTTAATACTAATTTTAGACTGTTTAATACCAAAATTGACATATTTTTGATAATAGAATCCCTGAAATTATCAAATAATTTGCTCTGGCAATTTTAGAGTGTGTAGTTCTGTGTATACAAATTTTGAGACTGAACTGTTAAAGGGATAGTTCACCCAAAAATGAAAATCATTTACTCACCCTCATTTTGTTCCAGACCTGTATGAATTTCTTTCTTCTGTTGAACACAAAAGAAGATATTTTGAAGAATGTTGGTAACCAGACAGTTGACAGTAACCATTGATTTTTATTTTTTTTTACTCCAAATGTTACACAGTATCCCAGTAAGAGAATTAGATTTTCTACCGAAATCTTAGATATGAATTAATTTAGATATTAATTATATTTTCTACTGATATTTCATTTTACTAATAAAGTTATACAAATCATTCCACTGAATTGACTTGGTAATTGTTGCTACAATCAAGCTCTTGTTGTACCCCCATTCGTTTCAATGTTTTTATGCTTTTTGGACATGTGCATCATAATGAATAGGCCTTTTAAGAATTGTCCCATAAATGTGTCCTATTTCACTGAAAATTGGAGAATCTCAGCTTTAATATGGTATATGGCACATAGTCAGGATAATTATGGTTAAAATGTGTTGTGTTTTAAAAATAAGTTTGTTTTTACATTGGAATTTCTCAAAAATATGATTTTCTGAGCCCGAAATTCAGCAATTTTTTTTGACATAGCCTTACTCGGTCAATATTAAAGATATCAAAGTTATATTTTCACAGAATGTTCTTTACATTATGTAGGATGATTTTATGTAGAAAACAGTGAATCACAAAAAAAATGACTTTAGCTGGGTTTTCACAGACAGTGTTACATATTTTGTCTTTACTGGACTCTCAGAAGTATAACCATGTGAAAAAATACACTTATATACACTTACTGTATATTTAAGAGACATTCTCTTAAAGCAAGTCTAAATATTGTATATGTTGTTTCTCAATTAAATGTATTGTGTTTTAAGGATTTTTTGACAATTTTAAATGGAAAACAAGACAAAAACACTTGATAACTAGGATTATTCGCAGTGAATGTCTTTACTGAATTAAACTTAATAAAGATAAATGTTACCTTTTAATACAGTGAATGTCATTTAGAGATACTTTTAAAATATGATTTTGTCCTTTTTATTGTTAGTAAGCATTAATTCAATCTTTTAAGTCAGGACACAAGCTGAATAATCAGTTAAGAGTTAATGATTAATCATTGCAATAATCGTAATAATAATCGCTAGATTAATCGACAATCAAAATAATCGTTAGTTGCAGCCCTATTGGACACTTACTCTTTGATTAAATGAATTATGTCTGATTGTGAATATTGAATTTCTACAATGGCATCTGTAACTGAAAACTATTGCTTTTGAATGATGCTGCATCCACACCACTAGGTGTCACTGTAACTCCCTTTGTATACTGGACGAGTCCGATGATGTGCTGCAATGGCTTGAGGCTGTCTACACTGGATGCGTCGACACAAACGTTCTAAACCATTTAATTTGTGTAGCAACAGCACGTGCAGCACAAAATGGAATGTGACACCCATTTATTGTCAGCTAACACTGTTGGACACTTCCAGTGTAGATCGCATCAGTGATTATAATGGGGTTTGATTACTTTTGACGCAATGCACCACTCGCGTCCGGTGTAGACAATGTGCAAGTCCAAGATGACATGAGCAAAAAGTTACTGAATGCACCTTTAATGTCATTCTCATAGATGTATCTTAGTTTATTTATAACAGGCTTGATTTGATATTTTGTAATGCAGAAAGATCCTGAATGACCTGTCATCAGATGCTCCAGCAGTCCCACGAATAGAAGAGGAGAAATCAGAAGAGGATTCAACCCCAGCCATCACAACAGTTACTGTGCCAACGCCTATCTACCAAACAAGTAGTGGGCAGTACAGTAAGTTAATCACTTACTATAAGTGAAACTGCATGACTAAATAAAATAATCAACACAGTATGAATCCTCTAAATCAACAATATTTAATATACATTGGGTTATACATTGGTAAATCAATCTCGTTATTTGTTCTCTCCGAGTCGCTATCACTCAGGGTGGGGCAATCCAGATAGCCAATAATGGAACAGATGGTGTTCAAGGGCTGCAAACCCTGACCATGACCAATGCAGCAGGCGCTCAGCCCGGCACCACCATCCTGCAGTATGCACAAACCAGTGATGGCCAGCAGATACTTGTGCCCAGCAATCAAGTAGTTGTGCAAGGTTAGATTGCAAAAAAAAAAAAAAAAACATTTAAAGTCTCCACATTTTAGCTTTAAACATCTACGTATGTATTTTAAGAGAAGTAAATAACAGATAAAGAGATAAACCAGAGACTAAGTACCAGTCTAGATTCCGAGATGTAGATTTAATCTGATTACTAGGTTTGTACTAGGTTTGTTTTCTGTGCAAGTATTAATATTTGTCTTGGAAGGCAACAACACAGGAAATCTAAATGTGCATTTGTGAACTATAAGTGTTTGGTGCTTGTGTTTTTCAGCGGCCTCAGGAGATGTGCAAGCGTATCAGATCCGCACCACTGCTACCAACACCATTGCACCAGGAGTGGTCATGGCCTCCTCTCCTGCTCTGCCTAGTCAGGGAGGAACAGAGGAAGTCACACGTAAAAGGGAGGTTCGGCTTATGAAGAACAGGTACGATTAAAAACTTAAGAAGCATTGCGATCCATATGTTAATGTGCTGGGAATAGGGCTCTGCAACATGTTGAATGTTTACAATATATTTATAATGGTCATATAAAATTAAGCAACATGAAAATGTAAAGGCATGGATACAGGCAGAATATTTTAACTAGTTCTAGATAATTAAAGTTTTAAGTTAGTTTGATTTTTCATAGCAATTTGACATCTGGGTTGAATTAAAAAGGCACCAGATGCTTAGGTGATCGATAATAACGTACACATCCTCTTTAAACAAGGGCGTTTTAAGTAATTGTTAACTATTAATTACTAGTAATTGCAATTATGTAATCAACCAACTTTGCACATGTGGACGATCATGTACGTAAGCTACCACCAAAGAACATTTTTGACCCATGAAAAACCCTGTTAAGTTATATTAGTGTAAATTAATTAAAATTAATATATCATTCTTTCTTGTGTTCATTTAATGAAAACAATAACATGTTGATAATGTTAGCCTTATTATAAGACTTATTATTTAAACTTTTAATTATTATTATTACATTTTACTTGCATTAAACATTTTGAATTGAATTGCTCACAATAACTGTTTGGTTGAAACGATGGTTCCTCTGATTAAAAAAAAAAAAAAAATTATCGCTCTTATATGCCATTGGACAGCAAATATATAAATATTGAGATTAGAAGTCAAGTTGCTTTTTGCATAAAGTTTTGTTTTAATATGTTATTGTTATTATTATTCCTCCATGTTTCTCTGTGGTACATGCTGAAGGATTCTACAGTTACAATTGTACGTTAGAATACTATGGCTTAGTTAGCCAGTATAGCAGTGAAATGAAAACAATCACTGACACAGTGGATTTGCTCTAAATCTTAAAAAAAAAAATCACTTCAATGCATATTTTGCATTTTTGATTGTTTCGTTTTATATATTTTTGATTTGATCGTGTTCTAAATTGAAGTGATGGTATGCAAAGAAAAATGTGACTATGGAAACTTGACCTGTCAGCACTAGGGTTGCAATGGTATGAGATTTTCTTAGTACCATAACCATCTAAAAAAATATAATGAAAAACGGTATTACACAATGTGGCAAGGTGGAGGGCGGGGCCGGGTCGTGACTCAACACGCCTGGTCCCGAATTAGGCTAATCAAGCCTCCAAGAGGGTTAAAGGCGGACTGCGGAAGATGGGCGTGAGAGAGAGAGATTGTTCACGGACATGTCCGTTGTCTTATGTGTTTGTCTTTTGAGTTTTCCATTAAACCTATTATTTTATATGTCAAGCTGGTTTCTTGGTTTCTGTTGATATAAAATGAGGTCTAAAAGATTCTACCTTTTTAGATTTTCATATGAAACATTAACATTTTGTCAAAATATAACAGTTACTTTTACTCATGTAAAATCGTGAAACAATTTTGTAAGGTGATGTATAATAAAAAAAAAAAAAAATTGCACATAGCACAGTGATGCTCTTTTCCTCCTCAGTGCTGTTTGGCATGTCAGGGCTGCCAACTGTTTGAGAAGCTCGACTTCCTCCGTAACGCTTTAAACTAGAAAACTCTCCCTAGAATTGAAATTGGTCACATCGGTTTTGAGGTCTGCGCTCCTTAATATAGAGGGAAGCCCGGCTGTTGTGCGTGCCAGAGAGAAGAGCAGATCATGATCGCGGGCTGGTTCCGCTACACTTGTGCGACAGTGCAGATGAGAAGCCTTTAGCTGTTTGCGAGATTATCATTAAATCTGCCTCGCCAGTCCTAAATAGGCTATCACTTGGACGGCTGATGAAATATCATCAGTATCATCTTTCCCTGCTGTCCGTGACCCAGTCCGAATAGACGTGTGACCCACTTTTGGGACGCAACCCACCAGTTGAGAAACACTGCTTTAACTCACTTATGTCAGACCCCCCATCTTCACAAGGTCCTTTGCTGTTGTTCTGGGATTGATTTGCACTTTTCGCAGCAAACTACATTCATCAGAATGCGTCTCCTTCCTGAGTTCATCCCCCGCTTCTCTCTGACATTTTCTCCCCTGCATGTGTGTGAGATGCAAGTTGACGAGTCTGACAGGGAGTCGAGAAGGAAAGGAGATGTGATATTCTCCACCCGATTGCATTTTTTTCTCAATACCGTAAATAAGCAAATGTACATGGTATGAAAACCGTAAATGTTCATACCGTGGTGTACTGTGAAAACGTTATACCGCTGCGACCCTAGTCAGCACATACGTTGTGTCACCAACTGTACATCTTTGTAAATAATAATAATAAAAAACCTTATCTAGTGAAAATACATGCTCTAAAAGCTTAATTTGGGTGAATACAAGCATTGTAATGGAGCCATGTCTCTGTCACATGACTGTTTGTTGATTCATGCAGGATTATTAAAACAAATATTATAAAATAAGTCCCAGATGTTCAAATTATTATTTTTTTTCTCTGGTTTTTATTAGGATTGGGATTTTATTTATTTTGGACTCTTGTAGCCTGTATGTCTGTGCCCGTCATGGAAATAGCTAAAGACATGTTTTTAACATTCAATAAATCTTTTTTTTTAAACTATAAACTTTTTATTACTCCGTTATCAGACTTTTCCACCCTCTTAGTGATCATATCAACATCAATCCAAGTTACGTGCTGAGTGATTCCAGCCAGGTCTCTCCTAAGCAACCAAATTGGCCCGTTTGCTAGGGAGGGTAGAGTCACATGGGGTAACCTCCTCGTGGTCGCGATTAGGGGTCCTCGTGCATGGATTGTGGAGAGTAGCATGAGCCTCCATGTGCTGTGAGTCTCCACGGTGTCATGCACAGTGAGCCACGTGATAAAATGCGCGGATTGACGGTCTCAGAACCGCGGCAATTGAGACTTGTCCTCCGCAACTCGGATTGAGGTGAGTAATTTTGCCACCATGAGGACCTACTAAGTAGTGGGAATTGGGCATTCCAAAATGTCAGAATAATAGTATATTTCAGCTTTTATTTCTTTCATCACATTCCCAGTGGGTCAGAAGTTTACATACACTTAGTTAGTATTTGGTAGCATTGCCTTTATATTGTTTATCTTGGGTCAAAAGTTTTGGGTAGACTTCCACAAGCTTCTCACAATAAGTTGCTGGAATTTTGGCTCATTCCACCAGACAGAACTGGTGTAACTAAGTCAGGTTTGTAGGCCTCCTTGCTCGCATATGCTTATTTAGATCTGCTCTCAAAATCGAAATTGTGGTTAGAGCTTTGTGATGGCCACTCCAGTACCTTGTCTTTGTTGACCTTAAACCATTTTACCACAACTTAGCTTGGGGTCATTGTCCATTTGGAAGACCCATTTGCGACTGAGCTTTAACTTCATGGCTGATGTCTTGAGATGTTGCTTAAATATATCACCATGATTTTCCTCCCTCGTGATGCCATCTATTTTGTGAAGTGCACAAGTCCCTCCTGCAGCAAAGCACCCCCACAACATGATGCTGCCAACTTCTTAGTTGGGATGGTGTTCTTCGTCTTACAATCCTCACCATTTTTCCTCCAAACATAACGATGGTCATTATGGCCAAAAATGACGTTTTTGTTTCATCAAACCAGAGGACATTTCTCCGAAAAGTAAGATCTTTGTCCCCATGTGCACTTGCAAACTGTAGTCTGGCTTTTTATGGCGGTTTTGGAGCAGTGGCTCCTTCCTTTCTGAGTAGCCTTTCTGGTTATGTCGTTATAGGACTCGTTTTTTGGATATAGATGCTTGTCTACCTGTTTCCTCCAGCATCTTCACAAGGTCCTTTGCTGTGGTTCTGGGATTGATTTGCACTTTTCGCACCAAAATACGTTAATCTCTAGGAGACAGAATGCGTCTCATTCCTGAGCGGTATGATGACTGCATGATCCATTGGTGTTTATAATTGCATACTAGTTTGTACAGATGAACGTTGTACTTTCAGGCGTTTGTAAATTGCTCCCAAGGATGAACCAGACTTGTGGAGGTCCACAATTTTTTTTCTGAGGACTTTGTTGATTTTTATTTTTTTTTTCCCATGAAGTCAAGCAAAGAGGCAATGTTTTTGAAGGTAGGCCTTAAAATACATCCACAGGTACACCTATCAGAAGCTAATTGTCTAAATTACCTAAAGTTAGAATGTTCCAAACTGCTTAAAGGCACAGTTAACTTGGTGTTTGTAAACTTCTGATCTACTGGAATTGTGATATAGTTGATTAAAAGTGAAAGGATCTGTCTTTAAAGAATCGTTGGAAAAATGACTTGTGTTATGCACAAAGTAGATGTCCTAAACGACTTGCCAAAACTATAGTTAATATTAAATCTGTGGAATGGTTAAAGTTTTTTTAATGACTTCAACCTAAGTGTATGTAAACTTGTGACAACCAACCTTAAAATAATGGTCTGATAGCAATGTCAAGTTGTTAATGATATAAATTGACATTGCTGAATTTTTTTGTGGTGTTTTTGTTGTAGATCTTTAATTGTACTCCTCATATTATTTTTCTATGACTGTATATCACCTTGTCTCAGCAGTATTCTATAGAACCTTAGATTACACTCTTTAGATTTTGTAGTAAGTCACCAAGTCATTAAAACAAGGAATAACTGTTTAAAATGTTGTTGCACTTTTTAGTTTGTGTGACCTTTTATGTTCTCTGCAAAATCGCCTGACATTAGTAATGTGTTTCCACCACAGGGAGGCAGCACGGGAGTGCCGCAGGAAAAAGAAAGAATACGTTAAGTGTCTGGAAAACAGAGTGGCTGTGTTGGAGAATCAGAACAAAACACTCATCGAGGAGCTCAAAGCACTTAAGGACCTTTACTGTCACAAATCTGAATAATTACACTCACTCTCACATACGTACTGAACAGATTTCTTATGGTGCCTCAAGAGATAGAGACTCTGAACATAACACAGGCACCTGCACAGCATCTCTATTTCTCTTTCATTTCTTATATATATATATATATATATATATATATATATATAATCGTCTGAAAAAAAATCTGTTATCATCAGGAATACATTGTAATTTTGTAAGTGTAAACTTTTTATTTTCAACTTTCTCTTTAAGAGGAAGAGAGTTGGTTTCTCTAATAAAAGAGAAGATGATTTGCAAGGTACAGTTTGGCTATCAACAAGTTGCCCTACTTAAGGAGCATTCTGAACCATATAAGAACACCTTTCAGCTGGAGCCATGAGAGGGAATTAATGTTTGTGTGGGTTTTTATCATGGAAACAGCTCAGGTTGCTTCTTAGACCTGCTCCTGTCATTCTGAGGCTTTGAAAGACTTTCCCGCACTGCACCAGTTTCAGTGTCGCCTGCAAGCATGATTAAAGAGTGATGGATTTCTCACTTTTGCAGCATGGATCTTTAATGATTAAGATCAAAACAACAGTGCCCGCTCCTGCTATTGTTACTAATACATATACTCATATATTTTGTTCTAATGAAAACATTCAGATAAATATATATGCCTCTGTTATGACTTGGGATTGATATACAATGCACCATTGTCTACTATTTTTATTTAATTTTTTCCTTTATGTAATTTTAAGCAGTGTTGCTTTTGTTACAAAATTAAGTGCTATATGGAGAAACTCGGTCACCTTTGTCAACCAAAAATAGAAGTTGGTTCCTTTTTTAAATATGGAATGATGTTTGGAAAAGTTTTAAAGCAATTAAATATATTAAATATGTGATTTTCAGTGAGCATTGGTAGCCCATAATAAGAAAATCGTTTTTAAACTTTTAAGTGTGCTTATATTGTAATATATTTCTTCATCTATGACCAACTTTACTGGTCTTTCTGGTGCCATTTACATTGATCAGAGACAAGTTGTGTTGAATGTCGTCTCTGATCGCTGTAAAAGGTTATTTTTTGTTTTTGCCTGAGCTCTTGTGTTCCACATTGCTATGATGGAAATGCTGTCGTTATCCTTTTCTGTCCTTTGTAGCTTTCCATGACATACATGCTATTTTTAAATCTTATTTTGTTTTTGCTAAAAAGTTTGTGAATTTTGATTATATATTGTGTTTTTAAGACAAGTCGCTTATGAGTAACCAAAATCAGTTAAAAAGCAGTCTGGAATAGTCTTTCATCAGCAATTATATATTTGGCAGCTGTTCCTAATCTAATGTGTTGGGCTTGTTTTTATTTACTATAGAGTTTATCTGTAAAATAATGTATGAAATATCAGAATTTAATCTTTGCTTCAGACCTGCACAGTTTGGTTCCAACTCTGTTTACAACTGCCTGTGATTTATTTTTTTTCATAAGTGTTCACAAATTCATTGGAATGTTGGTTCAAGTGTGTTAGAGTAGGAATTAACTTTGCAGAAAGGTTGTATGTAAGATGGCCTGCTTTGTGCCTGACAGGCTCAATAAGATTAGGAACAACCATGTTGTAAGACATAGCAAGAAACTTTCAGCAACAGTGGGCATAGTAAGGTGGATCTCCAGAAAGACAATTTAGCAACCTTGCTTCAAACATTATTAGCAGCTATGGGCGGGGCTACATTTAGAATAGCAGTTTACCCAGACTGATTGGACAGAATTCGGCATCAGTAGGTCGAAAGATCTGCTGCTGAAATCAGCTTGTGCTTGCCGACATTCAAATCTCTGCCCTTCCAGTGATTGAAGCTGAAAGTGTTGTTTAAAGCAAGTTGTGTTTTTAGTTATAAATTATGTAATAGTCAACAAGAATGCATATTACTTAAACTCTACCCCCTAACTCAAACCCTAAACCTATTTTTTACTCTGTCAGTGGAATAAAAATGTCATTTCAGCGCAACCTTCAAATTGCGCTCGCGATTGTTTATGTGGATGCGATTACTTTCTGGTTTCTACGGGACCAGATCCTACATCTCAGAGGTTGCTCATGCAACATGCTAGCATAGCTAGAGGAAAATAAGTTCACACTTGACTTGAAGCAAAAATGTCTGATATGGGATGGTGCTTGTCAGTCATTTGGTTGAATGGCATTGATTTCATGCAGGTTACTTGTTTGATAAAGGTGGTCACTACTTCAGCCATTTATTCTAGTGTTGTCTACAAGTTGAGTAAAATAAAAAACTAACATGGTAAATTGTCTGTATGTCGAAACTGAGTTTTAGGCATTAAGGGAATCTTATTTCCCAAAGTCAAATCTCAATATTCTGCTCAGAGAACACCAGATTGCATTTACAGGTAAAAAAAAGAAAAGAATTTGGAGCATTGTTTGCAACAAATCAGCACAGAACTCCCTGATTGTCTCCCATTAGATTGCATGTATTCTATTATACACTGCTTTTACTGTCATGGTCAGAAGACCAAGGTCTCCAGCAGTCCTTGTAAGTGTCCACAGACAAACGTATTCCTAAAACACATGCAGCACATTCACGCTTCACACAAAACTAAGCTGATTTAAAAAATGACAGCAAGTGGGCAGTCCTGCTGAACAGGACTCCCTCTGAGGATGATTTTGATTTAGAGAGGGAGGAAATTCCATAGAAATTATAAGTTAATGCTCTCGGGTCTCTGCATCATTAATTCCAGCTCAGTCATATACTCCACTGCATGTGTTCATGAGGATGTGTGATAAAACCCTTAAGATGACTTATGTGATCTTAATGCCACTTGTGTGAATTAAATATAGAGTGTAACAGCCATCACTGTCAGAATTTTTTTTTACCGCTTTATGTACAAAGACATCACTGGGTGATATCAATGCCCCCAGCCTGAATGAAACAATCAAGGACCACTTCAGGCACCCCCTAACTGACGACAAATCGATCAAAATTGCCCCCCCCCCCCCCCCCCCCCCCCCCCAACAAACAAACAATTGCCCCATTTCTGATGCACCCAACCTGTGTGAAATGATAAAAAAAAACTTTAAAGGTACGCAATAGGTCCTTGTGTTTCTATTATGTTTACCCAAAATTAGTTTAGTTAGAAAAACGATTAGAATGTTCTTTGATCAGTGATTACAAACTCCTGTAATTTGCACTGAGTCTTTGTAGTGATAACTTAAATCATTTAAAATGATCATTGATGTCAAATGTTAACTACATAGCTTTTTTCATGCAGTCTAGAATTTAATGATGTATTTCTTAAAATTATTCAACACTGGTTACAAGTTCTTTTGTTCACATAAACTGGAAATATATACACATTTCTATCTGCTGTTACACATTTCCATAGAATTAAAAATTTATTTATAATATATATTATATAAATGTACACAAATTTACATCCTTAGCTTACTCCAATTCTTTGGCATCTCATCCCCTTAAACACTTAGTTTTCTCAATAGATTATTTCTTGGGGATTCATTTGAACTTTCAAGAGTTTCTCTGTAAAATTAGCTACTCCTGTCAAGCTCTTACACATGAAATTAATATATAGGAAACACTCAGATTTTACAATCAAATAAGGAAAATATTAAGTAGAGTCCAAAATTCTGAGACCACTAGTGAAAACGATTCTATTTTTGCTTTTTTAATTTAAAAATGTTTTAATGCAATGTCTTTTGTCACAAATATATTATCAGTATAACAATTTGAGTAAAAGGTTTAACTGAAACATGTTCATAAATTTGAGAATATTTTAGGATTTGGCATGTCCCACTTTTTGAACGCTTTCCAGTTGTCATATATTCCACAAATTTGTACAAATCCGGATGATCCATGTTATCTCAGCATGATGTGAGAATGTTTTATAGAGCATCATGTGTGCTTCAATGGAAGAAAGAAAAATTGACCTGTAGTACAGTTTTCAAATTCACAGAATTTGCATATTTAATTAAAACGAAATATTAAAAAAAAAAACAGAAAAAACATCCTGTTTCCATTTCCAGGTTTAAATAAGATTTTCACTGTGATCTCAATCTTTTGGTCCCTGCTATATCTTTTAAGAGCTCAGCCATTTTCAAGAGTTTCAATGCATGTTCTCAAATTATTTTGAGGCTCAGTGGAAACCCATATAAATGAAAATCACATAGATGGTTTTCAAAGTCAAAGTATTCACTCCTCCATCTACTGATGATGCCAGTCTTCAACACAAAATTCTAAGAAACAGAGTACAGCTAACTGCAATCTTAAAATAGATGTCCCAGTTCCAAGAACATTCGCATTCACATAGTAGACATTTTCATTCAAATAATTTGTTTCACCACCTGGTCATTTGTTTTCCAGATCTGATTATTAACTATTATTGATATGCAGAGTGTGATTGCTTTTGCCATCATACAGCTGTGAGCTGATACACTGATGAACATTTTTGGCACACTCTTTTTGGTATTTAACTTTATGACCCTGCATTTTTTACTGCAAGTTTGATTGCTGTTTTGGAATTTGATTGTTTTTCTTAGTGAGGTGCTTCAAACTGATTGTGTTACTAATTTAAATAAATTAAATAGTAAATGAAGTGTGAACCCTTTGTCATCTCTGTTCTCCATATACAGTGGGTTCAAACGTCCATATTGAAAACCTGGGGCTAGAAATGTAATTTAAATCTGGAAATAAATAGAACCTTTTAAGAAAATTAAAACAAATGAATGGTATGACATGAAATAAATAGTAAATATTTCAGATTCTGCAGTACTTCCAGGACACTAAGCAAATAAGCAAGTTTGTGATATTGACCATGTTAATGGGAAATTTCACCCATAAATAAAAATTCTCTCATCATTTACTCACCCTCATGCAATCTCAGATGTGTATGACTTTCTTTCTTCTGCAGAACTCAAATGAATATTTTTAGAAGTGTATCTCAGCTCTGTAGGTCCTCACGATTCAAGTGAATGGTCTGAAGATCCAAATATCACATAAAGGAAACATTAAAATATACGTACAACATTAAAGTATCCATACAACGCCATCCACATGTGGTTAGAGGTCAAACAGTTATATTCGTAAAACGTTACGTCACAAATATTTCTCAAAGTTATCACTGCAACAAAAGTGCATTCATATAAATTTTTGAAGCCAACTACAAAAGGAATTTAAGAAACTAAAAGCAACTTTATGGCGCTAATCCAATTTGTGATAGGAACCAGAGCTGTCACAAGGAGAGATCACCAGAGAGAAGGAATGACGTTACAAAAATATGTTTAATCCATTAGAGATGCAAAATGTGCAAATAAATAATGTTTAAAAACAAGGTTACATAAAAAAACTATCCCTGTTTTTAGTACTAACAGCAGTACCTACTCCCCTCTCTAAACAATTGAGGCCGGAGTATATTTGCAATCAAGCAGTGCTAGCATAACATTACTCATTTTCTCAAGCACTTGCCGTCCATCTTTTTTCTCTTCCCTAGTGATGGCTGATTTAAATACACAATTTCCCTACCTTTGCTAATTGGAACAAACCATTATTTTAAATAAAACTAACACTCACCTCCCATTCTTAAATACAAAATCTTTGAATAAATGCATAAGAATGAGTTAAAATGAGAGTTAAAAACACCAACAGATACAATATATAGGACGGATAACGTATGCACAATAAAACCCCAATAAATATTGCAATAAAAACAAACAATAAAAAAGTATTTTAGACACAATAAAATCCTGTGATGGAGACGGATTCAACATGCTCTCCATCACACAACTGAATATAAAATGATGTGTATTTGTGAATTTTTATGCCTTTAATGGACAAAACCATTCAAAAGACATTGCAACACATGGGTATATTACACAGAGAGTGATAATTTAAATACTAATTTTTAAAAATGTGTTTGAATTGGTTAGATTTGCAATGGAAAGGAAAAAAAACATACTTCCAAACGCTCTTTTAGTTCTGATGTACATTCCTTTGCAGCTGGATATTAACTTTTGGAAGGGAGAGTTTACATGGCTCAGTGACGTTTTTGCCCCCTTTCTCCTTAAAAAGTAAATGATCTCTATTATCTCTATAGATCCAGATCTTCACCTAGGAAGTATCAGTTCTTATTCACAGAAGCGCCATTTTTTTATTTTTGAAGGGAATGACAACAAGGCTGTGAGGGATAGAATTATAGTCTCTTCAATGGGCTGTACTGTATTTTTAAGTGTTTTTGGATTGTTCCATGGTCAAAACATTGAAAAAATATATTTTCAAGAACATTCAGTTGACAAAAAACATTCAGTTGAAAAACAGAGCTGCTTTTTACAGCTTTATACTGTGCATACCACTGAAGAGATGGTAAGTCTATCCCTCACAGACTCGTTGTCATTCCCATTAAATATCAAAGATGGCGCTACTGTGAATAAGGTCTTGAAGATTTTCTGAACATATATCGGCGCTGTGCTGATTTTGAATGAAACATTTAAAAGATTGAAAAAAGAGAATAATTAGGATGATCAATAAATGATTAACAATTTGCTGCCATTGCCTTGTTCAAATGTAATAATTTAGTCTATAAAAAGTAAATGTAATCTGAATATGAGTATTTTAAAATGTAATTAAATTAAATTACAAGTACTCGATTTTTGTAATTTGATTATGTAATCTAGAATACATGTAATCTGTTAGCACTGGTGAGAACAAACCAAAATGCAATTATTTTTTTAACTATAAATCTTGACAGCAGTCTCCTTGGCCATCAGGATTTCAAGTCTTTTGATTTCAAGCTCGGTTACACTTTACAGCACCTCTGCTCATGCGTCAAGCACAAGGAAGTGCAATCGAGCTTGAATTCATGATCATGCCTAGAGACTGCAATGGCAAGATGCACAGAAGGAGTTATATTTGGGTTTGTTCTCACCTAAAACTGATTGGATCACTTCAGAAGACATTGATTTAAACACTGGAGTATAGATTACTTTTATGATGCCTTTATGTCAGATTTGAACCTTTAGAGTTCTGGCCACCATTCACTTGCATTGTGAGGACCTATAGTGCTGAGATGTTCTCCTAAAAATTTTAATTTGTGTTCTGCAGAAGAAAGAAAGTCATACACAACTGGGATGGCGTGAGGGTGAGTAAATGATGAGAGATTTTTTATTTTCGGGCAAACTATCCATTGTTCGAAAGGTCAGATTTCCCTGCTTCCATTAATCTACATAAGATACTCTTTGGAACATTCTCAAATCATGCTGGTATAACATTGATCATCGGATTATCATTTTGCATTAACTTGTGTAGTCCATCTACGCCAGCTCAAGTGCATGCTATCTTTAAATCAAAAGGGGAACATAGCAAATACTAAGTAATTCTCAAATTCATGTTCATTTTCAATTTAACTTTTCCCTCAAATATTTATACCTATAATGTAATTTGTACCTCATTGAATATCTTTTTGATTGTATTTCAAATAAAATTAATTAAAACAAAATAAGAATACTGTCTCATCATTAAAATATTACACTTAGATATATGATCTATTTCATTATAGATTGACTGTTATGGTAGTTTATTGTCATGTTTAAATCAATTTTGTCCAACAAATTAATTAAAAATAATCTGAATCTCAAGTCCCTCTTTGTTCTCTATGTCTGTTTCCTATTGATCATTCTCATTCTAATGTTGCATTGACTAAAGAGCATGTATCACCAAATTGAAATGAAACCTCACAGTATGATCCATTTAATGCTTTACAATTCATTTTTCAGACCGTACCAATCCAAATGCAAAAACAGAAAAATGGTTTGAAACTTTTATTTTTCATTTTTTCTGGTTACTTCAAGAATGGATTATTGTCCTTTTCTTCAATTTTACTTTTTCTAAATTGAGACTTTATAAACTATTTATTTTAATAATTGTCTTATCACCAATCATATATTTTTTCTTAATTTTTTTTGTCTTGCAGTGTGCATTGTGGGCTGTAACATTAGCATGGGGGTGTGGGTTAAGTAATGGACTATATGTATGTTGAGGAGTAGTTTAAAAGCCTTGCCCAGGGATCGACAACCTCCCCCACAACTAGTGCAAATTGCAAGACACAAAAATATTGAAAATTGGTGGTCAATTATTCCAAAAAATTATTTCTAATTTAACAATTTAGAAAAAGTAAAAATGAAGAAAATGAGAGACAAGATCAATTATCCATTTTTGAAATAACCGGGGAAAAAAAACGAAAGTTGTTTTTTTTTTAATAGTTTTTCTGTTTTTGTATTTGGATTGTATGGTCTGAAAAATGAACAGTAAAGTGTTACACGGACCCCAGAATGGTTGCAATTTCACCCATTCACAAAAATCAAATCATCACTTAATAAGAGAAAAACATGCTTTGCAGGTTTGTCTGCCCACAGAGTTTTTGTCGCTTTCAAGATGTTTCAATTATTCATTAAAAAAAAATAATAATAAAACGAACAGAAATAGCTATGAATAAAGAGGGCACAATTGATTTGACGATTTGGTTCCTTTGGGCATCTCACTGTGGTACAATTTAATTACACAGAGACAGAGCAGAGAGAACAATGCACTCCAGTGGTATTACTCATCCAGCATCCGGTCCTGGAGCAAATCACTGAAAACCTGTTTATTTATTTTCTGTTGTCATGCTCCGTTGCTGTCCTGAGAAGATTTTGGTTTTATTTCAAGGATAGAGGGCAGAGGGAAATTGCAAACAAAATAGTTTGGGGATACCAATGTTTTTAATGACTGCTTTATTTCGGTCACGACTTGGTGATTTTTTTGTTTATTTTTTAAAAGTTTGTCTTCAAATAGAATACAAACGCAGAATTAATTATAACCCCACTTCAAATACATACACACAATAACAAAAATTTACATTATTCATCAACATTCATCATCATGCATATCTTTTGGAAATGGTTGGTAAATGTGATTTTTCAAGTAGGAAATGTTTCACTGCAATCAGATCAGATTTTAGGGTTAGGTTCAGCGCTTGGGTTAGTGCTGGGGTTGGGGTTTCAGCAACATGCCTATCAACCAATATTTTCTCATATTTTAGGTGTACTTTATGGTTAACACCAAAAAAGAGTGAATATAGTAGTGTCTTTTTCAAGTCAAGTATGACTGAAGTATACAGTATAAATGTAGAGGAATTATTTCAGCAAAACAAATAGTTGTCTGAGGGTGCTTTCAAACTTGGTTTGATTGTTTGTACCGAACCCGAGTTAGTTTCCTCTCTCCTTATTAAAGTAACCATCTCTTTGGAATTACCACCAAAATTTACATGCATAAAATAACAATTATGTCTGTCATGGATGCATTGAATGTGCAATGATGTGAAGAATATTAGCATTTGTCTGCCACGAGCCAGAGGATTCGTTAATTGTAAGAGATGTGAAGTATGTGTGCAGCTCTCTGAAGGTGATTATTTGGACACAAGCTGGTATGAGACATTTCTTAAACCATAATAATTGCGATCGGGAGCCTACAAAGACGCAAATTATACGTCATCAGTAGTGTTCCACTTGCAAGATTTGGTAAAATTGCATTCATATTAGCAACGTATCGCACCGGAGTTCACATGAACTGTATCTCAGATGCACCCCAGTTTGGAAAACAACTTTGATGTCATTTGAACTTGGGTGCACACCAAAAGTTCTAGTGTGAAAGCACCCTGATAGACCAGTGGTAGTGGGACAGGGTTATGGATAGCTGGCAAATAACAATAGTAAATGCAACCGACCAATCAGCATCAATAGCAAAAGAAATAGGCCTATCAACTTTTAAAAGGTAGTAGAACATGCTTCACACTGTGAATTGGAGGACTGAAGGACATCACTGGACCCTTTCTAGATCCCCTTCAATCTATTTCAAATCCTTGCAAACAGACAAGGATTTTTTTTTTTGTGGACTTCAGTTCGGCTTTCAACACCATCATCCCAGCTATTCTCCTGAATAAGTTAAACCAACTGTTTCCCTGTCTATCTGTCAGTGGATTACCAGCTTTCTAAAGGACAGGCAGCAGCTTGTGAGACAGGGAAAATTCCCTTCCATCACCTGTACAATCAGCACTGGTGCCCCCCAGGGATGTGTGCTCTCCCCACTACTCTTCTCCCTTTACACCAATGACTGCACCACCAAGTAACCCTCTGTCAAGCTCCTGAAGTTTGCAGAGGACACCACTGTTATCGGCCTCATCCAAGATACATACAGCAAGGAGGCTGATCGGCTGGCTCACTGGTGTAGTCAAAACAACCTGGAGCTGAACACGCTGAAAACGGTGGAGATGATTGTGGACTTTAGGAGGAACACCCCCCCACCATTCTAAACAGCACTGTGGCAGCAGTGGAGTCATTCAGGTTCCTGGGCACTACCATCTCACAGGACCTGAAGTGGGAGACCCACATTGACTCTGTTGTGAAAAAGGCCCAACAGAGGTTGTACTTCCTTCGCCAGTTGAGGAAATTCAACCTGCCACAGACACTGTTGATACAGTTCTACTCAGCAGTCATTGACTCAGTCCTCTGCACTTCAATAACTGTCTGGTTTGGTGCAGCTACGAAATCAGACATCAGAAGACTACAAAAGACAGTTTGGACTGCTGAGCAGATTATTGGTTGCCCCCTGCCCTCCCCTTCAAGAACTATACACTTCCAGAGTGAGGAAAAGGGCTGGTAAAATCACTCTGGATCCCACTCACCCAGCCCATTTACTTTTGAACTGTTGCCTTCTGGCCGATGCTTCAGAGCTCTGAGCACCAGAACCGTCAGACACAGGAATAGTTTTTTCCCTCAGGCTATCCATCTCATGAACAGTTAAAGCTGCCCCATTGAGCAATAATTATGTGCAATACACAGTTTAAGTCTATTTATATTATCTAACATATCCTCTTCTGCCATTACATACAAAGAAAAAAAAATACAAATAAACTTTTTGCACTGTACATAACATACGGTATTTTTGTACTTTATATAACGGATTTGTTTAGAGTTTCACTACTTATGTGTGTGTATGTATGTATGAATGAAGGTGTGTGACTATGTGTATATACGTATATGTATAATTTATATGTATAAAAAGCTGTTTTTTATTGTTTTTTGTATTGTTGTGCACTGGAAGCTCCTGTCACCATGACAAATTCCTTGTATGTGTAAGCATACTTGGCAATAAAGCTGATTCTGAATCTTCTGAATTCTGAATCTGAATTAAGTTGATATTTTTCCTGCTGAAATAGGTCTGTGCTTACCTAAATTCGAATCACTGTCCCCCAGCATCTGCAGCATAAAGTTTTGTCGAATGTATGGGCATGCATGAGATCCAGTTTCCTGGTGAAATTTCTACAGAGTGGCGACAAGAGCGAGTTGTATTTATAGTAGTACATTTTATAAAATGTCAACAGGAATGCATATTTTAATAAATCTACCCCCAACCCTAACCCCAACCAAAAACGTTTCAATCAATTTAGTAAAATTTTTATTTTACAACAAAAATGAAACCTCTGAACCATGCTAAACATTGTTTATGTGAACGGTATTACTTCCTGGTTTCGACACAGGTTCTGGTCACACAACTTGCAATCTGAGGGAAATTTGTTAACGCTTGAATTGATGCAAATATGTCTGATGGGGGGTGGCACTTGTCAGTAGTTCGACTGCATGAGATTGATTTTGGGATACATGAACTTTCAAAAGCAACATGTTTATTTCCCATTTTATCATGGTTGTTGGCATCAAAGGCTGTATTCCCAATCAAACTTGTATTTTGGGGTGAATTCATCTGTCACTTCCATGTGTTAGGTCAGTAAATCTCAATTGTACTTATGCTTATGCATTTACATAATGATGCATTTCATGTTAAATCGCAGTGAAGTGCCTTGATGAGTGCAGTTCTATTTGGTGTTTTGTAATATTTTCTACTGAAACAGAAAGAAGGGGTGGGACATTTTGAACGGCTCGTTCAACATGGCAAGTCATCTTTATGAATAAGAAAAAAAGCAGGTGAGAGATTACAATATTTCAAAGTTCTGAATCAAAACTAACTAAATATAAAAAATAAAGAACTCTTGTATTACTTTTGCTGTACACCCCAAGATAGAAATATTCAATAGTAAAAATTCAAACCAGCGGGTCTGTAACCAAGGAAGTTTGGGGAATTTAACAGGGTTTTGGTATGAAAACACTTTTTAGCATCTCTGCTCCAGGTTTGTGTACATAAAAGGGTCTTGAAGGGGCGGGGTTAAAGGGATAGTTCACCCAACAATGAAAATTCTCTCATGATTTATTCACCATCTGGCAATTCCAGATGTGCATGACTTTCTTCTTCTGAACACAAATTAAGATTTTTAGAAGAATATTTCAGCTATGTAATTGCAAGTGAATAGGTGCCAAAATTTTGAAGCACATAAAGAGAGCAAAAAAGTAATTTATATGGCTCGAGTGGTTAAATCCATGTCCTCAGACATGAAATAATAGATGTAGGTGAGAAACAGATCCATTTTTAAGTCATTTTTTATCATAAATTCTCCTCACTGCCCAGTAGGGGGTGATATCCAAGAATGTGGATCACCAAAAACAGAAGAAGGAGAATGTCAATACTGATCTGTTTCTCACCCACACCTATTATATTGCTAATGAAAATATTGATTTAACCACCAGAGTAGTCTGAAGTACTTTTATGTGACCCTTATGTGGATTGTGAAGCATCAAAATTTTGGCAACCATTCACTTATATTGTATGGACCTACAGAGCTGAGAAATTCTTCTAAAAATATTTGTTTCTGTTCAGCAGATTAAAGAAGGTCATGCATGGATGGCATGAGGGTTTTGATTGATTGATTGATTTTTATTTGCACGATTTAAAATGAATACAAAAAATGAAATAGCAAAGATAAAAATGTATATACACTGCAGGGAGAGGCAGAAAGGGCCGTAAGGCCCTCCACCTAAATAAAGTTACAATTTCATAATGCTAATAAAGAACACAAAATTAACATACAGAAAATAACAACTACATCACAATGATGACAAACTAAATATAACAAAATATGTATCATAACAACTTCAATAAATACAAATATATCAATATTTTTTGTTTATATAAGTAAATAAAATGTGTATATGTCTGTGTGTATGCATGCATGCATGCATATGTGCATAGTGTGTGCATGTGCATACCTGCATGGAATCTTATATAAAATGTGTTGTACGTATATATGTGTATGAGTGCATACAAGTGCCTATAAGGGAGATATTGAATACACCTGTAGTGACTTCTGAACAATAGTAATAATACGTCACTATGAATGAAATAATTAAAACGTGAATACATGGACAACGATAAATGGGGAAACGCAGATACAAGAGAGCAATAAGTGATCTTTTAAGCCTCTTCTATAAAAGTTTTTTTTTTTTTTTTTGCCAGTTGAGAAAGGCATTCCATAATTTCACGCTTCACAATGTCAAAAAAATAGAAAATTGACCTGTACAAGTGAGAAATTTAAGGAGGATGAAAATCTGAAGACTGACGAGTTAAGTAAGATTGGACCTGTGAATTTGCTTCAAAATAATTCTTGAAATGCTCAGGAATATTCCCTTTGTAACTCTTGGGACTTTCTCCATAGCGACCACTAGAGGTCACTAGAAGGATAAAGAATTTTAGTTTGAAGATTGGTTTTGGTTTTTGTTGTGTCTCTGTACTCTGTGTTCCCCTTGATTGATCCCAGCTGTCTTGTTAACCTTGTTAGTTCTTGTGTGTATATTGCCCTCGTGTTCTCTCTGGTTTTGTCAGTTTTTAACCTTTCATAGATGTAACGGTTTGTTGTTGTGTCTTTTATTTATTTTTTATGTTTATTTCTCTAAGTTTTAATTAAAAAGCCTACACATAGATCCTCCTTCTCATGCCTGCAAACATTACAGAACAACTGACCATACTGTGGATCTAGCGGCTTTTCAAGGACTGCTATTGGTTCGGGCTGAATGAGCCAGATGTGAACTTTCCTTGATCGAGTTAATTGAATATGCTTTGAGGCCCCGGACAACGAGCCAGTGCCCACGCCTGCCATGGTCAACGAGCCAGTTCCTGAAGTCTCGGCCGTCCCAGTGGTAGCCTCCTCGGCCACAGAGGCCATTCCCACATCAGAGCTTCCGGCCATCCGGAAAACTGACAAAAAAACATGGCTGCAGTCTCACATACATCAGCAGAGTCAATCATATCAACGGAAGAGCAAGTTATGACAATTTGATTAAAGATTACGAGGTCAAATTTGTTTTAGAAAAAACATATACATTGATTAATTGCTCCCAATAAGACCATTAGCATGCATTAAGAAAATATATAGGGTAAATTTTGATTCCAAGTCGACTTTAATTTCAGGAAGGACTTTAAAGACACTTTATCAATAATCTTACAGTTCATGCAAAATGCTTTTGTTTCGTACATTGCCCACCATCTACTCTCATAAAACAAGTCTTGACATTTCATTCATATTATTAAGCCAGAGGGGAACTGGCTCCCCCAGCTGAGCCTAGTTTCTCCCAAGGTTATTTTTCTCCATCAATAGATCTTATAGAGTTTTGTGTTCCTTGCTACAGTCGCCTTTGGCTTGCTCACTAGGGACCTAAAGACAATAATTTTTAAAGCATGTTTTTCAATCGCGTTATTCATTTCACCTGTACAATGAGCACTTTAAGACATTACTCTCATTACAGAATAATTTTCTGTAAAGCTGCTTTGAAATGATGAGTGTAGTGAAAAGCGCTATAGGCTACATAAAAAATGACTTGAATTCAATAATTTTGCATATTACATATTGTAAATTTGCATATCAAATGTGTATTAATGTAGTTTGTGGTAATATTATTACATTTCAGTGTTTGATTTTAGAGGCATTTTTTTATATATTTTATATATTTTTTTTATTATAAATAATTTGTTATTGTGTTAAATTGTCATCTGTGTCCAGAAGCAAACCCAGTTAAGAACAACTATTATAGACAATAGAGTGTAGCATTAAACGTGATGTTGGAAAATTTCATATACTATGCTTTCACTTCAAGGTTAGACCTGTACTTTTCCTTTTTTATCATCAACTTATACAGATACATCCTACATCACAATCATACTGTTACACATACACTTTATGGCCAAAAGTATGTGAGCACCCCTCTTCTAATTAACGGGTTTAGCTATTCCAGAAGTTTTTCTGAGAACAAAGTTTATGCTTTGTTTGAAGCTGTAAGCAGTATAAGTGGTCACTTAGGGCCCCCAAGCGACTGCTTATACAGCTTATAGCTACAAACGTCCATGCATATATGGGTGTGGTGTTGGGGTGTTCACATATTTTGGCCATATATTGTACCTCATCCGATGTTCAGATCATATTCATCTACTCAAATTTTCTTATTTAATTTAATTTATTAAACATCTTAAAAATGTCTTATGAGATTCGTACCTCTGTGGGTCACAATCCCACAAACTCTGATGGGGATGGGGGGATTTTGGCAATTTTTGAACGTGTTATAGAAAATGGTTTTCATATCATATCAGTTATGTGAAAATGTTTACACTGATGCTCAAACATTAGAATTATTTTAGAAGAGAGTCTCAGAGATGGCACCATAAATACACAAAATATAAATCACATCACATACAGTGTGGAAAGCAAGGCATCCAAAAATAGCACAGAGCTTGTTAGAGCACACAAAAAAAAAAAAAGAAACAAAATCTGGATTACCATTTTGGCAGCAGGAAGAGCTTAGACCTCTTTATACTGATAATTCATCTCCTCAAGTCTCACACATGGATGAAGCCGGCTCTGCCCGTTACATTCTAATATGTGTTTCACATAGTAATAAAATATATAGCTAGAATGCTCTAAAATTCGCTAGGATAAAAGCATCTGGCAAATGCATAAATGTATAAGGTTACTGGAAATGTCCATACAGTAATCTTTAGTTTGCTTTAGAAGTCAAACATTTCTTTAACCTGTTTTATTATTATGAACTTTGAATTATGTCAAAATGTCAACAAATAGAGACTGAAAATTGAACATAAATCAAATCACAGCAAATCTAATCACGTGCTCACAATTATCTCTTACAAAAATCAGTCTATAAGCATATGCACATAAAATAACAGAATCTGGCATCATTTCTTTTAGTGTCTACCAATTTTTCCCTCTGCACATTCCAAACTTTGATTTAGGTGAGTGTTTTGGCCCATGCGATGTTCCCTGTCCGGGGTAATGTGTCCCATCTGTTCTCTCTCCCACCATGTAAGCCACCACCTGTAATGACGGAGCTCTCAAGGTCAACAGCTCTTTATTGCAGCTATTAATCACAGGACATTGAGTAGACACACACACACACAATACTGTGTTCCACAGTAATCAGAAACACTGCACTCTGACCTTTGAATCTCCTCTTCACGCTAACAATTAAAAATAACGTGTTTCGCACAGTGTAATTACTGAGAGGGTAAGGAGCACAAAGGGAGACAGGACGAGAGAAGCAGGTGTCATATGCTCAGATGCTGGCAGATTCAGAGCTAAGGACTGCGCCAGTGTATATATTGTGAACCCTTACCTTAAAGCGGAAGTGTTTAATTTCTGCACCACTAGCATCACCAAACTGAATGGCAAAAATAATTAATATTTTTATCATATTTCCCGAACACTCATCTCATCTGCAATCAGACTGATCCCACTGTGAAATGCTTCAGGTTTCGAGTGAAATGTCCACACAGTGGCACCAAAAGCGGGTTGTAAAATGAGTTGTATTTTTACCTGTAAATGTTGAAACATAACGTCAATGGGGTAAAAATGTGTGTTTAGAGAGAAAAATGCAACCTCTGAATCACGCTTATTATTGTAAATATGAACAAAATTACTTCCTGGTTTCCATGGGACCAGATATTGTGTTTCTGAGGCTGATCAGTAGAAAAAGATAAATACATTTGAATTTATTCAAATAAGTCAGATGTGGGATGCTGTTTTTTCATGGTACCAGAACATTCAGTAGCAATGTGTGATTTCCCATGTGATCATGTTGCTGCTATTGGTTAACCAAAGAGATAGTTCCATACCAAACTCACACAGTTGGTTGAGAAAATATTTGACTGGTTCAAACAGAACAATGTTTTGATTGTGCCACAGCAGTGTTTTCATAAACAATTATTTGTGATTGGATTGACTGAAACATACAATATCAATATATTTATAGCTGTATGTAAAGCTTTAGAGATGTACAAATTATTAAGATCTCTGGTGGCTAGTTGGAACAGAAATTCCCAGGAAGCTTTAAGAGATACCATTGAGGGTGACACTATCCCTTTTAAAGGTGCACTCAGTCATTTTTTTTCCTAATTAAAAAAGTTTTATCCACAAAGAATTGAATAGTAATTTTGAAAAATATATGTAAAATTATGAGCACTCACATGAGATGAAGAGTCCAGTCATATCAGTAACTCTACAAAAGCTGTTTAAATCTACACGGACAGGGTCCTCTCATGGGGGCTGCCATGTTAGAATCTCATGACCAAGCAAACTATACTCGCTTAAACTCAGTAACCACACTGTTATTGGACACTTTCACTATTGGATTCCATTAATCATGGCTGACTGTCAATAATGATTTCTACAATGGCATAGGTTACTGAATGCTATTGTGTTTGAATGATACTGCATCCACACCACTAGATATCAGTGTGAGTCCAAGGCGATATATAAAAAATAAATGACTGAGTGCACTTTTAATCATCAGTGAATTTTAAGAACATTTAGTCAGAAAGACCCTATTAATGGCATATTTAAATATGAATGACATCCAGATGGGACTAATTAAAGTATAATTATTTCCACTTTGTATGGCTGAATTCAATTATCATCAAACCACATGTATGGTATATAAGGGAAACACTGTCGATGTTACGGTGTAATGTTAACTTGTGTTTCACGCAATTGTTTCTGAAACTTCCAATTCCTTGAACCCACCAAAGGATTTGTAAACATGTGTATGTCTCTAAAGTTGTCCAAAGTTAAAAATCATTTACAGTCAGGTCCATCAATATTGGGACATCAACACAATTTGGCTCTATACACCACCAAATTGGAGTTGAAATTAAACGAACAAGATGTGCTTTAACTGCAGACTTTCAGCTTTAATTTGAGGGTATTTACATCCAAATCAGGTGAACGGTGTAGGAATTACAACAGTGTGTATATGTGCCTCCCACTTTTTAAGGGACCAAAAGTAATGGGACAGATTAACAATCATAAATCAAACTTTCACTTTTTAATACTTGGTTGCGAATCCTTTGCAGTCAATTACAGCCTGAAGTCTGGAACGCATAGACATCACCAGATGCTGGGTTTCATCCCTGGTGATGCTCTGCCAGGCCTCTACTGCTACTGTCTTCAGTTCCTGCTTGTTCTTGGGGCATTTTCCCTTCAGTTTTGTCTTCAGCAAGTGAAATGCATGCTCAATCGGATTCAGGTCAGGTGATTGACTTGGCCATTGCATAACATTCCACTTCTTTCCCTTAAAAAACTCTTTGGTTGCTTTTGCATTATGCTTCGGGTCATTGTCCATCTGCACTGTGAAGCGCCGTCCAATGAGTTCTGAAACATTTGGCTGAATATGAGCAGATAATATTGCCCGAAACACTTCAGAATTCATCCTGCTGCTTTTGTCAGCAGTCACATCATCAATAAATACAAGAGAACCAGTTAATTGGCAGCCATACATGCCTACGCCATGACACTACCACCACCATGCTTCACTGATGAGGTGGTATGCTTTGGATCATGAGCAGTTCCTTTCCTTCTCCATACTCTTCTCTTCCCATCACTCTGGTACAAGTTGATCTTTGCCTTATCTGTCCATAGGATGTTGTTCCAGAACTGTGAAGGCTTTTTTAGATGTTGTTTGGCAAACTCTAATCTGGCCTTCCTGTTTTTGAGGCTCACCAATGGTTTACATCTTGTGGTGAACCCTCTGTATTCACTCTGGTGAAGTCTTCTCTTGATTGTTGACTTTGACACACATACACCTACCTCCTGGAGAGTGTTCTTGATCTGGCCAACTGTTGTGAAGAGTGTTTTCTTCACCAGGGAAAGTATTCTTCGGTCATCCACCACAGTTGTTTTCCGTGGTCTTCTGGGTCTTTTGGTGTTGCTGAGCTCACCGGTGCGTTCTTTCTTTTTAAGAATGTTCCAAACAGTTGATTTGGCAACACCTAATGTTTTTGCTATCTCTCTGATGGGTTTGTTTTGATTTTTCAGCCTAATGATGGCTTGCTTCACTGATGGTGACAGCTCTTTGGATCTCATATTGAGAGTTGACAGCAACAGATTCCAAATGCAAATAGCACACTTGAAATGAACTCTGGACCTTTTACCTGCTCCTTGTAAATGGGATAATGAGGGAATAACACACACCTGGCCATGGAGCAGCTGAGCAGCCAATTGTCCCATTACTTTTGGTCCCTTAAAAAGTGGGAGGCACATATACACACTGTTGTAATTCCTACACCATTCACATCAGGTGAATATAATATACAGGTGGATATAAATACCCTCAAATTAAAGCTGAAAGTCTGCAGTTAAATCACATCTTGTTCGTTTCATTTCAACTCCATTCTGGTGGTGTATAGAGCCAAAAAGATTAGAATTGTGTCGATGTCTCAATATTTATGGACCTGACTGTAAATTTTAGATACTTGTCAATTTGTTGATATTGTATATTTCTGTTTATGCAAATATATATATATATAATTATTATTATTTATTTATTTTACATATGATTGAACCACATTTTATTTACAGATATCTATAATAAAGAGTTCATGTTGACTACAGACCAGAGTTTGTGTTATTATTTATTTACTTATTTGTGGCAATCAACTTATCAATGGCTTAATTATTGTTGACTCTGCTTATTAAGCTGGGACAGAAGAAATTATAAAAAATTGTTGGGTGCTTCTTTCAGGAGCAGGTTTGGTTATTAGCAATAATTTATAATTATCAGAGATAATTACTAATTATTAAAATCAATAGAACATTGATTAGAATCAACATTAGCTTATTAATCCTTCAAATCAGTAATTGTCAAAGATAATTATTAATTATTCAAATCAAAAGTATATTAATAAGGAATAATATCGCCAGGGCACCACCCAGGGACTAATGACCAGACAGTATAGCAGTCTCACTATAGGATTGTTCTCTTAGGAAAGTCGACGTCCAGAGAACATCGACATTCGTAAACATTGACTTGCATATGGATGTGGGTAGAATGAGTGTTCGTCCGTCGTTTGACTCCGATTCAGTTCCTCAAAGCTCAGGTGATGATGGGAGGCTGTTTCCTTGCTCTGTCAGCGGGTGGTATGACGGCTGATTCTCTGCAGGTCGACGTAAAAAACGGCTAAGTCGACTCGGTTGAAGGAGGATGATAAATCTTCTTTCTTCGATTCTGCAGGCAAAAGGGTGAGACACGGATTGCTCAGCGGTCTCCATCGGATCCGTTAGCATGCTCAGTGGAACCCGGAGAAATCTCGGCGCATCCAGCGACATGGAGATTGTATGGCCAAAGTTCAGGTAAATACGTTACTTCCTTCGGCAATGAGGCTACACCTGGGAGCAGAAGGGCTGCAACTAGACATGGCTCATGCTGTCTCTGGAAGCAAAGCTTTACGCGGTTTTATACTCTCGATGACTTCATGGTTGAGGGACGTGTTCTGTTATGCGTTATATCCAATAGGAGTTGAGAGTTCGATCCTTCAGAATTTCACACATAGGTTTATAGCAGGGGTGGGTAATGTCAGGTCGTATACTGCCCTGCGAGACCATTTTACCCGGCCCGATAGGCCATTTGAGAAATAATTTGAAAAGAAAAAAATGTCCTTGATTTAATTAACCTGAAAAAAATTCCTTTCAAATACGATTTAAAAATATTTTAATTGATAACAACACAAAATATTGTATACTAGACAGACCTTTTAGTGTTTTTGTTGTGTGAGCACATAACAGAATGCGTACATTAATTTCAACCCACAATCAGAAATTGCAAGCAGTTGTATGACCTGCAAATAATTTCGTAAATACTCAAATGGCCCTTAATGGAATTTTTTTTTTCCCCACCTTGGTTTAAAGTAAGCAAGGCTTGATGGGATCTGTAATCTGTTTTGGAATCCCTTTGTTTGATTTTGGTGTCGTTTGTGTTATCAGGCTTTGAGTGTTCCTACAGGCCTCAGTCAGACTTTATGACTGTATGTAGGCCTGCCTTTGTCTCCTATCTGAGTATGTGAGGCCCAACTACATAAAAATATACTCTTCACACCAAATAAGTATGACAATAAAATAAAACAAGCTTAAATAAAATACTGGTTACTTGTTCGGCTATAGTTTGGATCCTTGAACAGACTTGCTCTCAAATGTGAGCGGGATTTGCATAGATTATAGTCACAATGACTGTAAATGCCTCACCATGTGAGTGCTGATATATTTCTTCTGTGGGTTTGAGGTAGAACTGAGAAGTGTAGGCCAGCTGCATCAATAACCAATCTGAAGTTGCTGAAATTGCGCCGTTGATAGAAATTGCCTTACATTTTCTTCTTGTATAAGGTCAACCCAATAAAAAAAGCAATAATGTTTGAGCAAAATAATCAGTGCACAAGCTATTATTCCACTCTATAGTGGGAGACAGCAGAGATCAAATGAAAGAGGCGATCACCATCTGTGTTATTTCAGGGAATGGAGAAAAATATCACCATACCTTACCAAAATGGGAATCACCAAAGATATCACTACTGCAAAGCCCAGTGGATTGTGGGGCTGTTGAGCCAGTGTTAAATGCATAATAGATGCAATTGTTAACCCTGCCTTAAAAGACACACACAAACATTTGGACAGAAATGGTAACAGGCTGTGGCCTTTGGTTTCCTGCATGATTGCTTTGTAGTATTACCTTTTCCGAACTGTCTGTGCTGACTGATCTTCACTTCTACATCTACACAGTGCAATCATTTATTTACAAAAAAAACACATTCACATATAAAATCCAATATTAATTCATTTTTATATGAATAGTTCTTCCATTAATGAACGTTCTGCAATCATTTACTCACCCCTATGTTGTTCCAAAACCTGTATCAATTGCTTCTCACAAAATGAGATATTAGGCAGTAAGTTAGCCTCAGTAACCATTCATTGTCTAGAAAACAATGCATTGAAAGTGAATGGTGACTGAGGTTAACATTCAGCACATTTACTCTTGTGTTTCATTGAGAGAACCTCTAGGTTACTGTTGTAACCTCCGTTCCCTGGTGGAGGGAATGAGACGTTTTGTCAAAGAAGCGACACTAGGGGTCTCTCTTGAGAGACTTATGCAACTCTGAACTTTGAGAAAAGGCCAATGAGAAATTGGCAGACAGAATTTGCATGTCCCGCCCACAGACATACGGGTATAAAGGGAGGGGAATGCGTCTGTTCATTCAGGATGACAGGCTGTGCCAGACGCGCATCAAAATCGTAAAAAACTTCTAGTTCCTTACACCCCGATATGGGGGGAACAAGGCGACGTGCCAAGCATGGGAGCAAGCCGTGCCAGCTATGCCTTTTCTCTCTCTATGTTTCTTGCATAGAGTTAAAGTGGCTGGGGCCATCTTAATGCTATCACATGCATTGGGGAAGGCATTCTTTCCCAGTTCCTATTCTTTCAAAAGGGTAACACCCTGCGGAGACCACACCTGCCCAGACTGGAGGAGGTAAAGTGTGGTGAAATACATCACATGGGCTTTTAGGTCACATGTGGAGAATGGGAAAACCGGGATGTAACCGACTCAACCCTGAGATTGTAAAATCCAAAAGGGGCTTGGTCTGCCTCCTCCTGGGGCAGCGCTTGCAGGTTCACTACCTGGTCTCTGAAGGGAGTCGTAGGAACCTTGGGCACGTAGCCCGGTCGTGGTCTTAGGATCACATGAGTGTCTGCTGTACCGAACTCCAGGAAGGTGTCGCTGACAGAGAATGCTTGCAGGTCCCCAACCCTCTTGATGGAGGCTAGCACGATCAGGAAGGCCATCTTCAGGGAGAGGGTCTTGAGTTCGACTGATTCTAGCGGCTCAAAGGGGGGTCTCTGAAGGACCGAGAGGACCACTGAGAGATCCCAGGAGGGGAACAGGCTTGGCCGGGAGGGATTCAATCTCCGGGCACCTCTTAGGAACCTGATAACTAAGTCGTGCTTACCCAAAGACTTGCCGTCTACTGCATCATGGTGGGCCACGATAGCGGCTACATACACCTTCAAGGTGGAGGGGGACAGCCTCCCCTCCAACCTCTCCTGCAGGAATGAGAGCACTGACCTGACTGCACACCTCTGTGGGTCTTCAGCCCAGGAAGAACACCAATTCAACAAGGGCCACTTCAGGGCGTAAAGTTGTCTGGTAGAGGGAGCTCTGGCTTGGTTGATCATGTCTACGACAGCAGGTGGTAGGTCAGCTAGATCTTCCGCATTCCGTCCAGGGGCCAGACGTGGAGGTTCCAGAGGTCTAGGTGCGGATTCCAGAGAGTACCCCGTCCCTGAGAAAGAAGGTCCTTCCTCAGAGGAATTCGCCAAGGAGGGGCTATCGCGAGGAGCACAACATCTGAGAACCATGTCCGAGAGCGACTTGAGTCACTGCTGGCTCAAAATGAGGAGACGACGGGCGAGTTGTGACATGTGATGGGAGCGTACGCCGCCTTGGCGATTTATGTACGCTACCGTGGTGGTGCTGTCTGATTGGATCAAGACGTGCTTGACCCGAACTAGCGGGAGACACCTCCGCAGGGCTAGAATTACAGCAATTGATGTGCCAGTGCAGCGGGGGCCCTTTCCAACAGCCCGCAGCTGCGTGCCCATTGCACACGGCACCCCAACCCTGTTTGGAAGCGTCTGTGGTGATCAGGACGCATCGGGACACCTGCTGCAAAGGGACTCCTGCCCGTAAAAAACAGAGGTCTGTCCAGGGTTTGAAAGTTTGGCGGCAGGCGGGGGTGATAAACACACGGTGCGTGCCGTGGCGCCATGCTCGTCTCGGGATTCGAGTCTGGAGCCATCGCCGCGACCACCGTGGAGGATGCCATATGCCCCAGAAGCTTTTGGAAATGTTTTAAGTGGACCCACGTGCCTGGCCTGAACAAGGTGAGGCACTTTAGCACTGACTGCGTGCGCTCGTTGGTGAGGCGTGCTGACATTGAGAACGAGTCTAACTCCATGCCGAGAAAAGAGATGCTCTGAACCGGGGTGAGCTTTTCCCTTCCCAGTTGACCTGAAGCCCTAAATGACTGAGCACCTGGTCCCTGCGAGCGCATAGTAACTCTCGGGAGTGGGCCAGGACGAGCCAGTCATCGAGGTAGTAGTGTATGGGAACGCCTGCTTACCGAAGAGGGGAAAGGGCTGCCTCTGTGACCTTCGTAAAGACGCGAGGGGACAGGGACATGCTGAAGGGGAGGACTTTGTACTGATACGCCTCGCTGCTGTCGAACGTGAACCATAGAAAAGGTCGATGTCGAGGCAAGATTGAGACGTGGAAGTACGCGTCCTTCAGGTCTACCGCTGTGAACCAATCTAGATGCCAGACGCAAGTTAGGATGTGTCTTTGCGTGAGCATTTTGAAAGGGAGTTTGTGCAAGGCCCAGTTGAAAACTGGCAAGTCCAAGATTGGTTGTAGGGCTCTAGACTCGCCAGAACCGGCCAGCCGGGGGACAACAGTCGTTGGGCTGGAGGCGAAGGGTCTGCGTCCAATGTGCTGGGACAGTTGAGGTGTGGCACCTGCGTGCCATGAGAATGGCATTTGCGGGCCAGGTGACCCAGAGACAGAGGAAATTGCTCTTTTATTGAGAATGTGGGTACCGCAGCCGAAGAGGGTGCGGCAAAGTAAATAAACTTAACTGAGGATTCTCCTCCTGGCCATCCACCGGGGGACAGAGTGGTCTGCTTACCAGCTCCGGAGCAAACGTCTCGGTCTCTGGGTCGTCCGTCTCAGGAATGCTTGGGAGCCTTCCGGGTCCTAGAGGGGGTTCGTGAGATGGGGGGGCGTGTGCTTCCTGCAGGGCGCTCAACGCTGGGGCTGAGAGCTGGGCCCTGGCTGAGCTGCACTTTTCTTAGAAGCCGCAGGAGGATGCCCTCAGCGGGCAGATGGGGCACAGCCCCTGCTGTAAGTGCGAAGGGGCATGATGTGAGCGATGGCCTCCATCTGCTTCTTTAACGCTGAGAACTGCTGGGCGAAGTCCTCGATGGTGTCGCCGAAAAGGCCGACCTGGGAGACGGGCGCGTTGAGAAAGTGTGCTTTGTCTACTTCGTGCATCTCGACCAGGTTCAGCCACAGATGTTGTTCCTGAACCATGAGGGTGGTCATCGCCTGCCCGAGTGACCGTGCTGTGACCTTCGTGGCCCTGAGGGCGAGGTCAGTCGCTGAGCACAGTTCCTGCAGCACGTCGGGGTCAGGACTACCCAAGTACAGATCGTTAAGTGCCTTGGCCTGGTGGACTTACAGGAGGGCCATGGCATGCAAGGCGGAAGCGGCCTGTCCGGTGGCACTGTAGGCTTTGGAGGTCAGTGAGGACATCATCCTACAGGCCCTGGAGGGGAGCACCGGGTGATCCCGCCAGGTGGTGGCGTTTTCGGGACACAGGTGGATCGCAACCACCCTGTCCACCTGGGGGACTGCCATATACCCGTGGACCGCTCTGAGGGTAGCGAGAGCGGATGAGCGAAAGGATCGATTACAGGCAGTGAAAGGTGCCCTCCATGAACCGGGGGGGGGGGGGGGGGGTGGGGGTGGCGTGGCGTGGAACCAATCATCCAGCCGTGAAGGCTGTGGGGAGGACGGAGGATTCCAGTCCAACCCCATGCTGGCGGAGGCCTGGGCAGGCATGTTGGCCATCTGACTGGGTGTGCTGACCCGAAGGTGGCAGCCCAATCTAGTCTTCCGTGTCAGATGCCGGAACACTCTCCGATGCAGCGGTGTGCTCATCGTCCAGCTTAGGGGGCTCAAGAGGACAGGCAGACTGGCCCTGAGGCGAGCTGCTGTCACCCCGAGCCCAGGCAGAAGTCAACGAGCGTGTCGGATGGTTCGTGGGGACGACTCGGCGACACTGAGCCAGCTGCCATCCCCAAATCGCCTTCATCTCCAGCCGGGTCGTCCTCAATCCCGTGGGAAGAAGGAGTGACGCGGGAGGCGGCTGGAGTGGCGTTCCTTTTTAGGAAGGAAAGCCGCGACCGCAACATTGCCATGGTAAGGTTCTCGCAGTGAGAACAGGAACCATCCACAAACGCTGCCTCGTGTGATCGCGGCCCAGACACACGAGGCAGCACCTGTGACTGTCAGGAGTGGAGAGAACTCCACTGCATCCAGGAACTACACAGGGGAGGAAAGGCATCTTTATAAAGACGCGTCCTGAAAAGAGCATTCAATGCCACTGTGTATTGCTATTTTAGAGAAAAACACTCTTTTAGGGAAAATGTATCTTTTAATAGCGCTGTCGAAATGCCCAGGTGCAAAGCTGTATTGCCGTGCAGAGAAGGAGAAAGCTGCTGATATGCGTCGTAGATTCAACAGCATACGCTCAGAGATGAGAGGAAACAGACTGTGACTCGCAGCTCACTGCTCACACAACCAGTTGGCTCCAAAGAAAAATTCTGAATGAACAGACGCATTTCCCTTCCCTTTATACCTGTATGTCCAGGGGCGGGATATGCAAATTCTGTTTTTCAAAAATTTCTCAAAGTTCAGAGATGCATAAGGCTCTCAAGAGAGACCCCTAGTGTCGCTTCTTCGACACAATGTCAAAGTGAGCGACAGATGGGGAAAGAGAATCATGCAGGTTTGAGCAACATGAGGGTGAGTAAATGATGAACGAACGTGTTATACTGCTTATAGTATACATGTGTTTACATCCCAGGCTTAATGCAGAATCAATTGCCCTTGATATACATGGCTTACCTCTATGACACATTTATAGATCGGGACAAGGAAGCACTAAATTAGGTGCCCAATGAATAGCAATGACTGAGCCTCCATTGTCTTGTTCCACTCCTCAGTGAGCGCAACAAGATGATCCACAAATCATTACAGAGGACTGTGTGGCTTCTTACTGTGAGAAAATGGAAAGTGCCAGGACACATATTTGTAGGCTGGACTCTGTATGGGGAAAATGGGATTTGGCAGTGTTGAGGTAATAGATATATTCATCATCACTGGCTGACTGTCTCAGTCTAGTTGGGGTGTTGAAATGCCTGAAATGGGAAAATATGATTTGTGGGAGATTTAATTTGTGCCTAATATTGTGGGGTATTCAGACAATTATTCAAATGTAGTTGATAAAACAAACAAAAAACTAACATATTAAAATTGAAATGTTACCGAATCACAGTACGCAGATGCGAGTTAAGAGTTCAGGTTGAATTTATTTAGATACTTTTTAAATGTACCGCAGTTGCCAAAATACAGATATGTAATGTCGCGAAAATGTTACTGATGTAAATTGTTGCTTTAGAACCCACCAGTCACTGGAAACAATTGTCACAGTGCAAACTATCATATATTGAGTCAAGCATGTTTATACCCATTAAATCGTACAATGAACCATAGTGCCAGAAGAGCTTATTTTTGACATGCAACAAAAAGAAAAGATAATATTTTCAACATTATAGGCCTTACACGTCACTCTTCCCACAGTTCAGAACCACTGGAATAGACAGCAGCAATTAACTAATCTGACCACCAAAGACAACAATTTTAACCTGAATGCACCAGGCAAATGTAACGTAGAAACAGCAGTCTACATTCCTTTGTATATTTCTTTAAATAGACACTGCGTCCTAATGTTAGATCTATAAAACAGACATAGAGATGTATGGAAGCGAACATTTGTAGTTAAAAATTATATAAGTATTGTTTTGTTTCTAAAGATAATCAATTGTTTGGGTTCAGGAGAACATTATTTGTTGACTGGAGTCGTGTGGATTATTTTGATGCACCCTAAATATCCATTTTGGACTTTCAAAAAAATACATTCACTAGTACACACTACAACTACATTCACTTGCATTGTTTAAAGGAGGGGGCCTGAAATTAAATCCTAAAAATATTAAATTCTGTTTTGATGAAGAAAGAAACAGCCTGGATGGCCTGAGGGTGTCAATTATCAGCAAATGTTAATTAGATAATAAAAATAATATTATTTTCATTCATTTTCAAGTTTATGAACAGTATGGCTAGTGGTAGTTCAGCGGTCAAGCCCCAGCACCATCAAGATACCACTGTTGGGCCCTTGACCTTACCTGCTCCAGGGGTGCTGTTTCAATCTTATAGGTGTTGCATAACTTTTTTGCTTCAATAGAATTTTTATATATATATATTTTTATATATCTTATTTGCATAACTATTTATTATGAAAAAAAAATTAAGAAATCAGAAAAATACTTTTTCACAGCAAAGTATAATGAAGAGTGAACAGGAGCTTGATTTTTACGTCAAAATTGCCTCCAGCATAACTGATTAGAAACTCTATATTGTAATGCTTAAGGGACATTGTAGCACTGTGACTGTGATTCTTGGCCAGCGCAACCCAAGCTGTCTCAACTCTCAACCTAAACAAATTCTGTCAGGACCCTGACAGAATTAATCAGGGATGAAATTGAAAGCAGCCTTACCACAAAAGCGGCCATATTGATTACATTCAGAGCTCTTTCTGTCAACTGTCATTCAGCTACAAACATCTAAGCAATTTGTTTCAGGGATTTGTTGATGACATTGTTTAAATTCAGTACAGTTGGGTTTGTCAGAAAGCTGAAGGAAAGTTGAGCCATATGTTCTTGGGGTAAAGAGTGGTTATAAATGTTATGCATTCAATGGACGCTTTGATGAAATGAATGTGCGTTTGATTTATTTGTTTCTGACTGAATTTACCTATGGGAAATTGAAGTGACATATAGATGTGGCATTTTAGAACGTTATCAGTTATCAAGCAGAAATTCATATGACATGCACTGCTGAAGAAAATGTATACAGTGTCACTAATGGGAACTCTTCCTGCTTGAATGGTTTGGATGTTGTTATATATCAATAGCCTGAAGCTGGATATGTTCAGATGAGTTCCCTCCACTCATCTGTCTTTAAGAAACCTAATTTCAGTTTTAAGGCATCCATACCTCTTTAGAAGCCTGTTATCATTTCTCAGTCATACATATGCTTATAAAATATTAGTGCATAAAAAAATTATAGAAATGGTTATAAACCCAGTAAGCATGATACGTTCCCAAGTTACTACGTTCTTATTAAAGACAAACATCTGATAAACATTTTAAAAAGAGCAGATTCACATCCATTCTAAATCCTATGTATCTCAAAGAGATTAGATTAATGTCATTCTAACATCTGAGAGTAAAAGTTTAAATGATGAAGTCGGTGGGTTGAAAATATACAACACAGGATACAAATTTTTTTGTCTGGTTTATTCTGATGGCTGTTAAAAAATACAAATAAAATAGTGGTCTAATATATAGATAAAAAAGACTAAACACTGTACAATGAAATAGAAAAAATGAAATACGGAATTGAATTCGGTAGAGGCTAATGCCAAATTAAAATACAAACAGCCTACCCACATGCTTCAGCATACATCACCTTACTGCATGCTTTTATCATTCACAGAATTTTATGCATACAAGTACTTGTATAAATCACTCAAAGCATTTTATGCATTTAACACTTGCTTAAATCACTAAAAGAATTTCATTCATATTTAACCAGGCTTTATGGACATGTATAACAGTTTAAACAATATAATTCTCATTACACATGTTCACTTAATTGGAAAACACTATGGGCTATAAATCATTAAATGAGATATGACTAATTCAAAATTTACATACCAGTCCTCGCATGTGAACCAAAACGTGGTCAAACTCCACACATGCAATGTGTCTACACGCATCCTTCAATCCATTTTACTATATATGACTCTTCTGAACACATATTTAATGCAATTTTGATCATTTGTGTAAAATGTTATATTCACCCAAAGAATGATCAAACAATTAACAAAACTGGGAGCTTGCCCAACATATGTTCTCATGTCTCTAACCAGCACACGTGCGCAACCATAGTGCAACACTAGGAGTGCCAGAAAGCAAGTGTCGCATAACACCAGTTCTTAAAGGGGCCATGACCAATTTACGACTAGAGTTAAATTACATTAAATTCCTCCTCTTGGCTACAGATGTATCGCAGATAAGCGCTCCAAAAATGACATCTGAAAACACACACATCAAATAGACATCTGAGCAATGGCATGTGTGCCATCGAGGAAATTGTCTTAAGTGATCAATCAAAATTATGGTAACACTGAACAAATACTGTATATTTGTGAAGTGAAAATAACTGGTCCAATGTAGGTCATATAGGCCGAGAACAAAAAGCAAAGCAAGCATGATATGTTACATGCGCTGATCTTCAGATATCTTTTTATTACATTTTTAATTTCCAGTCTAAAAACTGGAAACAACTATTTTTTAAGGCTTGGGTAACACATTTCTGATGTTGCATGTCTTATGTTCTAAATGCTCATTTGAAATTTATGAGGACTGACATAATGTATCAGGTAATCTGATGAAGAACACATGGAATGGAATGGAATGTACTTTATTGTCCTTGTTAGGGGAACCACCACGGACTCCATAGGCAACATTTTGCATTTCATAACATTACCTGAAAAAGATAATAAAATAACAATACAAAGGGTACATCAAATACACAACAATTCAACATAGCATACATTTCCATCAATCATAAAAAGTATATCTTTCCGGAAAAGCATCTAATGACATAAAGATTCAAAACACGACAGAAGCATACAATCTACATAATTTGTCATAATTTAGCAATTTAATAGAAAAAGGCACAAATTAATTTTTAAATCTATTCAATTTACAGAGACTGGATGCTGTAATAGTCCTTCTGTCCCGTCAGTTTCATTGCTATATGCGTCAGGTGCGTCAGTCTGGATTTTGATTTCACAGTAAGGTTTCCGTACCATGTGGTTAAACCATAATTTATAACACTCTCTTATATAGCTTTGTAAAAAAGCAGAAGTATTTTGTTATTCACCCCATAGTATCGTAGTCGACGCAAAAAATACAGTCTTTGATAAAGTTGACTACATACCAGATCAACATGTTTGTCCCAAGTAAGTGAACTATCTATGTAGACTCAGAGATACTTAAAGGACTGCACTTGACAAATTTCCTGGATATGTATGAATACAGGGCTATAGTCACCAATGCTTTTAGGATCAAATATATTCTCCTTCATTTTGTTTGTATTTAAATTTAAATAATTGGAATCACACCAACCAACAAACAACTCAATTTCCGAATAATAAATAGAAGTACTATCATGTTTGTTTAATAAACTTAATATAGCTGTATCATCAGAATATTTAAGAATATAATTTTTGGAGTGCCTGTCTGAACACTCATTTGTGTAAAATGTAAAGAGGACTGGAGAGCTAACACAGCCATGCTGTATACCCGTACTGCAGTATTTTAGTTCCAACAGACTGTTGTTTACTTTCACGCACTAAGTTCTGTTTGTTAGAAAAGAATGACACCAATGTATAATCGCGGGGTTAACACCCATTTGATTCATCTTTTTGATTATGATGGGGCTGAATAGTATTAAATGCTGAGATAAAATCAATAAAAAGCAGCCTGGCGTAAGTATCTGACTCGTCAAGATGTTTTAAAATTAGGTGCATTAAGCTATTGATGGCATCACCAGTTCCTCTGCCTTGCTGATAAGCAAACTGGAATGGATCCAGTTTGTTTGTAACATATGTCTTTAGCATACGCCATTTGACACCATACATTTCTCGAGTAACATGTATGTTATTTTCTTGCTATATTTCTGATGATACCTCTGGGTGGCAGCCAGGCCTAATCTGAGGCCATCATAGTGGGTTCCAAGGGTTCTATAGTTTTTCCTCAATTGCTAAGACATATTTCCTAACACCTATAGTCAAGACAAAATCAAACACTCTATTCAGAAATATATTATATTAAATGTAATACAAATTTTGCCTTCAAATGGCTCTCAAAGCCACCAAATACACAGACACACTGAACACTCGTTACACACTGTAACTTTATTTTCTGAGGTTTTTCAGAGTAACCTTTATACATTTTGTACTGCACATTTTAATTAAGGGGGGGGGGGGGCATGATGGCGGTAATATAAACTAGGATGATGGGGATGATTAATTCTTGTGCACTACTGTGAATGGTATGGTCCTGTTGTAATGGTGATGATGGTCTCCTTGCAGACCAAGAGCAAGACACATCATTACATTGGATATACATTTAATCTGATATTCATTATTCTTTACTGGGCTCTTTACTCTTTCATTTATGGCATTTCAATCAGAAATTGGGTGACATAATATATTTGAGACAATGAGGAAAAAGGTCAAATATTTTTACAAGTGAGATGTTTTCTATATTAGCACACTGTGTTTTTCCCAAGTGACCAATGATTTTAGATCTAAAGGAATGTTCCGGGTTCAATACAAGTTCAGCTCAATTGACAGCATTTCTGGCATAATGTTGATAACAATAAAAATACATTTTGACTCGTCCCTCCTTTTCTTTAAAAAAAGCAAATATCGAGGTTACAGTGAGGCACTTACAATGGAAGTGAATGGAGACAATGAAAGTGAATGAGGCCAATTTTTGGAGGGTTTAAAGGCAGAAATGTTAAGCTTATGATTTTATTATTTGAGCTGTAAAGCAGTTTAAATTGTAATTTTTTCACAGTCGTTTAGGGTTTGTTGACATTACATTATCATGGTAACAAAGTTGTAAAATTGGCAATAACTTTACACAGAAAAGGTTATTAAGTTATTTTTTCAAACTAAAATCATGTTTACATATTGTTTTTGTCTTGTGGCTGTACTTTTGAAACAATGAGTATTTTAATGTTCAGAAATTGGCCCCCATTCACTTCCATATATTATGCCACAAATGCTGTAGACTGAGCTTAACTTGTATTGAACTCGATTCGGACCCTTCGTCCATAACAATGGACATCACATGTCAGCCCTTTTTTTTCCACTTCTGGAGCATTTCACCTAGTTTAAAGCCTGCAGTCCATGAGATTGGACGTTTGTCATCCAATCAAATGGCAGTAAAGCTCTGCATGTGGTAATTAAAAAAAAAAAACACTACATTGAAGCACTTCTCTCCAAACACAGAAGTAAGCAACATTTTTTTTACATGTTTGCCAGTATTTCAAAGTTTGTCTGCAAAATAGAAGGATTAAACTTATTAATTAAAGTTAAAAATCATTTGTAGAATTGCAAGTTTTAAATCAGGATTTTTTTCAAATGTGTCTGTCCATTAGAATGTACAGTGGGTTCAAACACCTGTTTCTGAAATCACATGTCCAGTAATGCTGATTGAAATTTCTTTTTTGAAGAAACACCTCTACCGTATTCATTTTTGAACATTTTTTTAACTATTTAATACGCAGAATATACAGTTCTTGAAGTGCTTGAACATATAGCTGATGGAAATATCTCAGATGTTGACTTTATGTGGAGTGATGAGTAAGATGGAGATGGAAATGCAGATGATGCTAGATCTCCAACAATTGGTAAGTGTAGAATGAAAATTAGGGATAGTTAGTTAAAACATTTCATACAATTAGATGTCCCTAAATGTATTGAATATTGTTTTATTGGATATACAGTTTCATTTCTGTCCTGTAAAAATAAATTACAATATAAAACTTGTATAAAGTTGTTTGTAGGGGACAGCTTTTGGTAATAATTTCAGGGGAGGACAGAGATGAGCCACTACCAGTAGTAGGGGAAGAAATTGAGATTGAGGCAGAGGAAAGTCAGAATCAAGAAGACAGAGAAGATTATGAGCATGAGGCAGATGTAGAACCTCTCAAACTCCACATGATGAAGCTGGACAAAAGAGAGGGGCAAGGGAATTGCGGCCAGTTCTTGAAGTCCAAAAAGATATGGTTGACCGCCTGCCAAATTATGATACAAAAAAAGAAGCCACAAGATGCAAATTGGAAGGTTGTTTTGGGAAAACACACATCTTCTGTGATAAGTGCAAGGTGCACTACTGCTTTGTGTCACAGATAAATTGTTTCAAAGATGCACACAGGAAATGACTCTAACATGACTGCATTGATTGATTCCTAGGATTATTTTGTTATGAATAAACTAATGTGCAATCTATAAAGCAAAAACCTTACAATTAAAGTTGAAATGTTATAATGTTCAAGTTTTTGATAAAAAAGAAAGATGCACACAGAAAATGACTCTAACATGACCATATTGATTGATTCTAAGATATTTAGTTTGTTACAAACAATGTGCAATCTGTAAAACAAAAACCTCAAAATGAAAGTTGAAATGTTAAATTAAAGTTGAAAAGTTAATATGTTATAAGCTTAAAGTATAGACCAACAATTGTTGTTTATTATTTTATTTAATGTTGGTAAATTTTTTTTTAAGTACCCCTGTTTTGACCTGATGTCCATTGAAATGGACAAAAAAATTACAATTAAAGAGTGTTGAAATTTGTAATATTTGTATTTGGTCTCATTTATAGAAGCCTCATGAGCTGGGAAAATGTACTTTTATATTTTTCAGAAACTGGAAACATAATTCAGGTCTTTTTGCAAAAATAAATAAATAAAAGGGCTCAACAACTACAACTTGTGTGGAAGCAGCAAGAATGTGTTTACAGTTTTGCAGAAACAGTATTTTGTCATGTAGTGTTGATTCAGACATAGTGTGTATCCAATTGAAAAATGGTGGAAAAATCTGCTCATTTGGGATTTAGGAAAGGGGAACATGGTGGAGGTAATGTAATCTTGGAGGATAGGGGGTAAAACATTCTTGTATGTGCACTACTGTCAATAGTGGAAGCTGGCTTTGCCCTATATACTTTAACAACATAGATAGTATGTTCTTATATGCTGTTCTTCAGGGGGTAGGAATAGATGCCTATACTAGGAATTCTAAAAGCAGTGCTGTGTTGTATGGTACATTTGAGATATGGAGATAAATGACCCCTTGCAGAACAAGGGCAAGACACATCATTCCATATAGAACTTATCTAGTATTTTTCTGTCTTCCTCTTACTCTAAATCTTCTTCTGCCTCTTCCTCTCTTGTGCTCTTTCTTGTGCAATTGTATAAATACAAATCTGACAATGAGGAAAATGGACTAGAATAATGGTTCAATGTTTATGCAATGATGTGCCATGTTTTTAGTTTATTTAGTTCTAGACTCTCATGATTCTAGATTTGATAAAAGTGTATTGACAATGTGAAATGTGCTGGAGCACTGAGAGCCTTGTGTAGAGTTTTGCAAATTGTATGGAAGCAACACAAATTTGTTTGCGGTTTTTCAACAACAGTAAATGTATCTGCTATATTAACAAAAGCAATTGATTCATTGGTGCATTGATTTAGTGCGTATACCATTAAAAATACTAGGCCTGGATACTGATACAGATTTCCCATTTCGAGTTGATTCCAATTCACAAGCTCATATGGTATATTTCTGTGTTTCTTTTAATTAGGCTAGTTGTATATCTCTCGACCAGTCATGGTGTCTGCTCTAGCAAACTGAAAGTATAATGAATATCTTTAGAGCTTGTACTCCTTTTCATTTGATCTAATAATATTGTGCGTGTGAGCAAAAGAAGCCCCCTCATTAAGAGGGTACACAGATGTTTAAATCAAGGGCTAGGGATGTGTGAGGAGGACATGGCTGTTATTTCTCGTACACAGATGTTTAAATCAGGGGCTAGGGATGTGTGCTGAGGACACGGCTGTTTTTCTCTTACACACATATTTCTAAGTTAAAAGCATTCTTTCCTTGAACAGTGACTTTGTCAAAAATTGAGGAGTTACCAGCTGAATGTGAAAGATATACGTTTTTTAAAAATAGACGAGTGAGGGATTTTCCACCAATATTTAATTAGCAAGCAACATAAAACATATTGGTGGCAGGAGAAAGAATTGAGGGAAATAATCCCATTGGCTAGAGATAAGGAGCAGAATGACAACAAAAAGGTATATAACTGGGAACTTAGGATAATGAAGTCAGAACGAGCAGCTGACCGGTCTCATGTAGTTTGTTGGTGTTCAATAAACTATAACTTTGGCATCTGGAACTTGGGACTCCAAGAGTTTTCTTACAACTTAGAGAGAGAAACATCGTGAATATTCCACGACATATTCTTTGGCGCCCAACGTGGGGCTGGCATTGAGGTCAAGGGGCCAGAGGTTACTGACAGGACACTGAACGGGTCGCACAAAAAAATCACTGGCGCCATAAATCGAGGTAAGCGTTTTGCTTAAGGTGTTTTTGTGTGATCTGTGATAGCAAGTCCCAGTAAGTAGCTTCCCTAAGACTTTTGCCGGTCCGAACATAGAATAATTTGGACTAATTGGCTAAGATAGAGGTGAGTTCCAGATTTCAAAAATTGGGGAAGGGGGGTAATTATTTAGAGAAGAAAGAAAAAGCCTGTAGAGGTGTGTCGGGAGTGCGACAGTCGGAAGAGCGACGGCGCGTGTAAATTCCCGTGTTAGGTGCATTTAATCAAGTGTTTGCCCAGAAGTGAGGCATGTGAAGACCTGTACAGGCAAAAATCCTAACGTGGGTGGAGTGAAAATTCGCGTTGTAATTCCTCCAGGTGGTAGATTAGATTATTTTTTGCAGTGTTTTGACGGAACCCGGACTGAGCAGAAAACGGGGAATTGTTGAACTCTGTGTGTGTTTGAGATAATGAATAATGTGCATGACTAACTATGTTGTTAGTGCCTGTGTACTTACAAATACTAATTGCGCTGGGTTTGTGTGTTTATTTGAATGCATGATTCTAGTGTTGATGAGGTATTGTGTGCAGAGGCGGAGTGGAGCGGAGAATCAGATACAATAAAGAAATGCCCAAGAGTGAAATGGGACAAATAAACTGCAACAAATTTACTGAGTAAAAAGACTGTTGTAAAATTAGAGACAAATGGTATCTGATTCTCTGTTATTTCCTTGTCTTGCTCTTACTCACTGGAGGCTGACCGGACAGCCCCATGAGAGGGAGAGAAAGAGAGAGGAAACTCAGAAAAGAAAAAGTTGAATAAATGGAAAAAGATAAAGAAAAGGTAAAATGTTTTCCATTGCAGTGAACAAGACTAGAGAAAAATGCAGAGACAGGAGAGTTTTATCCGTTTGTTGTCTGGAAAGAAATTGCAGCAGGTAACATCTCTCATATACAGTACTAGAGACTGAGTGCTGTGAAGAGTTGTAAGGGAGGGCTGTGAGCATGCACAGAAACAGAGAAGACTTTTTTTCTTGTCTCAGTTTTCCTCATGAAACAGAAATCCTAATTTGGTGGCAGGCTGAGAGGAGAAATAAGTAGAATTAAAAAGATTAATAATAACAAGGAATTAGTGATCATTTCTGGAGTTATGAACAAATTAACTAAAAAAAAGAAAGGAGAAAAAAAAAAAAAAAGTTTAAGGTGATTTTTAATAGAGAGTAAAGGAGAATTAGCACCAATGAAGAAATTGTCTTGAACAGAGACCCAAAATGGATGACAGCTGTGGGTGGAAGTATATGGGTTTTAATATAAAACCGAAGAAGTAACAGATATAGTAATCAACCACTGTAAATAATGAGTGGTTATTATGGAAATAAAAGGAGAGGGATAAAAAGAGGAGAGCAAAAGGAGGGGCAGAAGTAATAGGTTTGTTTTAGTATAATCAAAATTCTAGAATTTGGGATCCAGATAGAGCGATTGATCCTCTGCTGTGTAATTAATGAGGAGTATGTGTGCAATTTACAGCAAAGAAAATCTATTTAGGCTATTTTCAAACTTCCATCAATATGAGAGGCAGAAGAGATCTGATGATTAAAAACAAAAAGGGCAATTAATGAATATTCTGGTTGTAGAATTAAAACCAATGATAAAAAATGTGTGTATGTGTATGTATGATGATGTATGTATGTATGTATGTATGTATATGTGTATGTATGTGTGCATGTATGAATATATATATATATATATATATATATATATATATATATATATATATATATATATATGTATGTATAAGGATAAATATAATACAGTATAAACAAACAAATACATGTAAAACAAAAATGTGCATGAAATCAAAAAGTTAACTCTTAGCTGACTGGACGATATTTATTCTTGAGCTGTTCTTTTCATGCCATGAAGGAAGCCTGATGTGAGATTAACTAAACTGAGAGGGAGCAGCTGTTGAATGGACATGTGCCAGATCATAACTCCTTTTATATCTAAGTGACGAGTAAGAATATTTAGATTATATAAAAAATTAAATCATTTTAAAGCGATTGAATTCTATTTGGGAAATCACATTATCTGGAGAAACAATGAAGCTTTGAGTCAAGTGTATTGCATTAAACTAAAGTCAAATAAGTAATTGGATTTTAAACAGAGATTGTGTATAAGATAAGTGTTGTTATATTCAAGCAAATGGCAAAAGAGGGCCAATGATATGATGATAAAATAACTAATAAGAAAATTATATTTTGCATTTTATGAATTCATGTGTCTGTTTTATGTTCTGTCCGGTCCAGTTTATGAGAAAAAATTATTTTAACATTATTAAATTATACACTAGAAAGTTGTTTTAGATTTTTCTATGATTTTAAAAGTGTCTGGAGAACAATATAAATGTGAGTGCAGCGCTGTCGGTGTAGACTTGATCAACCAACAAAAGATAGGCAGAGATTTTTTATTTTTGTTAGGAACTGTCTGATGAAGGCATTGAGGATAATTTTGAGGGGAAACAGGCCTCTCTTGGTGTCTTCAGACAGACAGAAATGGGCCCCGACTTTAGAAAAAGATAGATAGCAGATAGATAGATATTTCATTTTTCTTTTATTTTTCTCTTATTTGTTTTTTGTTTTTGTTTTGTTTGGTATATACAGAATAGGTCTTGGTTGATCATGAGTACACTGAGAAGCTGCATTTGAGACTAAAATTAAAGAAAAAATGTAAGAATGTTTTGGATCATTTAAAAATTGGTCTATGGGGCAGGTGAAGCCCATGGAGAAAGGTTAAAATTAAATTGAACATCATAACGTCCTCAAATATGAATGTTAATAACTTCATATTCATGTGTCTATTATGTGTTTCTTTTGTAATCTTTGTGTGTATGTTGTTTCACTAACTCATTCTGGAACTAGTTTCTCACCATTGCAGATGGCTGGGCAAGATGATTTTATAGAAGTTACTATTACTGCAGGAGGAAATCCGGAGACAAAGACTGAAAATGATGTGGACTATTATCTGATTGATCCTCCTGCGCTCATTACTGCTGGTAATCATTATTGATCTGCCATTTATGATGTGGATTAAAATTTCTCTGGAAAAATTGATTTCAGTCTTATACGATCACTTTATGATTATCCGGAATGCCATCAATGGGGTTCAAACCCGTGTCTAAATTTTTCTGAGGGTCTAAATTTAAATCCAGCAGCTAACCAATGGTTTATTGATTTGAAGAGTAAATATTACAAACGTATGGCAAAGTTATAGAGTTACCTATCGGATTGGTTACTCCCCCAAATTTTCCAGAGAATACCCTCATAATTAAAAAAAAAAAAAGAGGTTAGTGGGTTCTAAAAAAGAGTTGCTTGAGTGTCTATTTGCCATAGTTAATACATGAAAGTATAATTTTAGAGGTATAATAATGATAACTGTTAAATGATGCTGAAACATTTGGATAAAAAAAAAAAAAAAAAAAAAAGTAAGAGTAATGAGAAATTAAAAGGGCGTAGTGTAGATTGTATTTTACAGAGCAATTATTTCAAAACACAAGACAAGAGATATGTTTGAATTTCCATTGTGCCTCTTTATGACTTTATTCTGTTTAGACTTTTACTTTTCTGTTAGTTTAAAGACATGATTTATATTATTTTATTAGACAGAATGGAAGTTCCTTAACCTGAGAAAGTGTAAGAAATGGAGAAAGCAGTAAGTGAGTTATTACTTAATAGTAAAAAGGGGATTATAATAAATCAATAATAAGATATGTGTTGTAAATGTAAAGCTTTGTTTGAACAGAAGGCTAAGTAAGAAGAAATAGCTGTAATGAGATTAGAAACAGTGTGAGGGAGTGGAATGCCCCCCCCCCCCTCACTCCTCACTCTTGGTCTAAAATTGATAAGCGTCTGCTTGGAACAGAAACACAAGAGCAGATTTTGAAGAAATATCTCTTAAGTTGTTTTATTTTATTTTGATTTGATTTTTATATGTAAAATGATGTGCTTTAACAATAATGTTAGATAGAGTGATATGAAGATTGGAGTAAAGATAGGAGATTTAGTTGAAAATTCATTTGAAAGAATAAATGTAGGTTAAAAAACGATCTAGAGACTATTATTGAATTAAGGTGATGTTTTTAAATTAAGCTTCCTAGAAGCTTGACAGGGCTTTGTTCTGATGTTATTCCCAACCATGATGCATGGTCTTGTGTGACATTTGCTAAAGTAGCAGAAATACAACCTGAATGGAAATTAGTGATCTATAAATGAGTTCAATTTTAGCATATTTTATTTTTAATTTGGACAATTTTAATAGATTGATGAATTTTTAATAATGCTTTTTGAATTTAACTATGTTTTGAATTGTCTCCAGATTTAAGCATTTGTAGATGGTTCCATTGGCTGTGTCGGTTTTCTGGTGATACTCCCTGAAAAAGAAAATATCTGTTTACTGATACCAAATTATTAAGGATTGAGGACTGAACAGTATCAAGACCAGTGGCAAGGGGTAAGAATATCCAGTGGCAAGGGCGTCACTGCCCTGGAAACCTGACCAAGAAGGTTTGAAAGGGGTTTAAGGAAGTGGATGAATGCTCTTAGATCAGAAGCATCAAAAGGGAGGTCTAGAAGAGACCTGCCCGAAAATGGAAAGTTCCACTGAACCCGACTGCATTTTAATAACAAAGTATTCTGTCACTGTGTTATCAGGGGATCATACCCTGTGTAGAGGATTATTTATAGATTGGTTTTGGGGGTAAAGTTTTGAGAACCGTTGCAGACAAAGGAGTGCCTGACTTTTTATAAAAGTATTAAACAAACATGGGAATGTTTGTATGATAATTAATTTAGACTGGAAGATGATTTATTACTTACGCTTTAATTGAACTCATGTACATTTTAAAAGTAATGAAGTATGGAAAAAGAAACATGTTGGTGACTAAAGTTAAGATTGCTTGTTTTGTTTGGATATAACAATATAAATGGAATTGTTTAAGAAATAGGGTGCAGGGTTGACTAAAATTAGTATAATGATTGAAACAGCAATTCTTGTGAGGGGAATAATATTGTATTGTGTGTTAACATTGATAAAATTAATCTTTATCAAAGCAATAACTAAGTACATGACATTGATCAATATGAATGGTCCAATGCAACAGAAAGACCAAACTAGGAGGAAATTGATTCCTCCAATGAAGATATGTATGAGGAGATGAATGATATGTTATATATTTGATTTTTTATTGTCTTTTATTGATTTGATACTCTGAATTACTCTGATTCAGTATGAAACTATGGAAAACAGCGTAGCTTGCAGTTTGTAAGGACGTTCAGAGTTAAGGGAAAATGTATTAATGTGATACAGAGAGTGAGATAACTTTGGAAACAGGAGGGAATGGAATGTATGTGATAAGGGAATGAATAGGGAGTTTTAAGACAAGGAACAGCCGTGGTAGTTTTCCTCCTCTGAGGAGAATTATAGCCTTCTGGTAAACGACCCTGTAAATTTTGTGTAGAGATACTAAAGGGATGATGTAATGTTCTTAATTGGAGCAAAGTCAGGCTCTGCCTGGCACCTGACTGGAGGAGGCAGAGGACCCGTGTGTTATTTATTGCTAAAAGCGGGATGAAACAAATGTATGTGGTTGTGCACACATTTACCATTTTACAAGAATGTGTGTAGCCAATGACTGTAATAAGGGAAATCATTTAATATTCTAATCAAACGAATGCAGAAAGTAATGATTGTTAGTTAATATAAAACATTTAACCATATGAGCTGATTACAGTCTGCTTTATGCATATAAAATGAAATAGTAATGCTGTTGCCATCATTGAAGCAAGTTGGGACAGGATGACCCGTTGAAGAAGAGAAGGTGGAAAACAATTGCGGCCTACAATACCAATGAATTAGAAAGACATATGAATTTGGATGATGTTATTACTAACAAACTAGGGATAAGTGTTGCCCCCAATAAAAGGCCACTAAGCAGAAAGCAAGTGAAGGCAGTACTGAAGTATTTAAGAAAAGTTAAGAAACATTCGTCAGAAAAAGTCCTCAACCCAGAGAAAGCCCAGGGGAAGTCAGGGGTCGGATACTTTTAGTGGTCCTCGTCTGACCAGCCTGGTGAAGATTAGCATAATAAGTTAAGAACACGCTGGGTTTAAAGAGGTACTAAATTAATAAGAATAATAAACATATAGAGATAACAAAATGGCACCAACACCAATAGATCAAATATGCATGGAGTTTACAATGTATAGAGACGTGATAAAAGAAATGTCTAAAAATGGGAGAGAAGAACAAAAGGGCTGAACACAAAATGGCCAGCAGAGGGCACATTTGATGTGGGGGTATGCAGGGAGATGGGAGCACAATAAACAATCATAAACCAAAAGAAAAGAGCCAGGTGAGGATAATGAAACGAGATAGGGAACTAATGATATTACAAATGTTCAAAACAAAAGGGATAAAAATATTAAAAACAGGAAAGAGAAAGAAAAAAGATGGATGAAGAAAAAGTGGAAAGGCCTCCTCCATATGCGCCACTAATGGAGATCGAAGAAAAGATGCAGATGCCCCTGGTAGGATTTAAAGGAGAACTCCAGGTGGAAGGAGAAATAGAAATAAAAGAAATACCACAGTCAGAATCACAAGAGGACCTAATGAAGTCACCCCAGACACGTGTATATCCAGGGCTGTTGGGACTAAACAAAGACAGTGATGGAGAAAAATCAGATGACAGATGGAACTGAAAGCATATATGAGGCAATTGACTACCATACATGAAAAAATCTGTTCGCAGGAACAAAGGAGAAATCCTAGACAGGACGAGAATGCACCTTGTTCAATAGTTCCTGGAGACCTTGTGTACCTGAGAGTGTTTCGGAGAAAGTGGAATGAGCCCAGGAGGGAAGGACCTTATGAAGTAGTGCAGGCAACCCCAACAGCAGTAAAGGTAAGAGGCAGTAACACGTGGTATCATTTAAATCACTGTACCAGAGTACGCCGAAGAAATCTGCCACACGCTCAAGAACCTGAGGCAGCCGAAGAAGAACAGCAAGAACAAGCCCAAGAACCTGGGAACGCAGCAGATCCACAGGTACCGGCTAGAGCATCTGAAGAAAGTGAAGTGGAAGTGGAAGAAGGAGAAGCGGAAGTAGAAGAAGGACAATCGCACGTAGGGGAAGAGCACGCTGAGGCAGAAAGAGAGATTGAGGTACGTGCCGCAGCGGAGCAGGAAAGCACAGAAAGTGAGACGGAAGTACATGTCGCAGAGGAACAGGAACCAGAAAGTGCGGAAGGAGAGGCAGAAAGTGTTCATTTTACTGAACCAGACACAGAATCACTTGAAGGAAATGAAACAGGCCAACAAACGCAGCCATTGGACGAGGTGTTGCGGGAGGCAGAAGAAAGACTGGACACTCAAGAAGGTATTGGTGTGGATGATGCTGTTTACTAACGTATTTGGAACAGATATTGCCTCCCACACAGGGCCTACCGGAGAAACAAGCAAGGAAAGACCAGACTTCTCAGATGCAGGACCATCCATGCGACCATGGTATAATGAATATCCTACAATCAACACCTCAGACCTTGCATTCTATTTCCCAGACTGAGCAGGGACTAGATAGCATAAAACAAGAAAGTAGACAGAAACGTGCACCTGGATCCTGGCCGAAAAGTACACATTATGAAACCAAGCAATATAATAAGCCTACAAAGATACCTGACAAGATAATTAACCAAAACATGCCGGCACAGATCGACTTAGATAATAATATGGAACCCACAGAGTCAGTAGGAACAGAGGACTTGTTAGAACATGCACAACAAAATGACTGGTACAAATGGGCTAGATATACCGCTAAGCAAGCAGGCATGACAAATTGTATAATGTGCTCGCCCTCTCCGCTAAAGGAATTGATAGTAGTTCCAAATCAATATGACTATAAGCATTGTGCTGCACATTATGCCAAAAATTGTGGTGACTCAGACAGAATTGTGTTTTGTCCAGCAGAATGTTTGGCATTGTTGAGTAATCTAGGCTATGAAAAATTTTATACAAAGATAAGATGGGGAGATGAATGTAAGAGATTCGATGTGCGTGTGGATAATAAGAAAAAAGAAAGCCCATCGTTATATAAAATAAATAGACAACTGAGTTACGAATGCTTTAACGAAACAAAAGGGACAACAAATGTAGGACAATTTAAGGGAAATTGCACAGTAATATGGCATTTAGATACAGAAATGTACTTTACTAACGATGTGATCAGGTTTAGTGGACTCCAATATGCAACAGCGACATTGGGACAAAATTTTACTGCGCATATAATTCCGGAATGTTTGGGTGTAGCTATTGGCAAATGCATTACAGGATGTGAAAATCACACTATAGTATCGCCTGCGATACTGCTACATATAGAACAAACGGAGACTATAGCAGACTATTTTTGGTTATGTGGGGGAGTTCAATTGAAAACCGCACTACCTAAAGGTTGGAAAGGATTGTGTGCTAGAGTAAGGCTACTACAAGAAGTAACTATGGTAAAATGGGACCCCTATGACTTCCAAGCTGCACCAAAGACCATAGTTCATAACACAGTAAGGGTGAAAAGAGCATACACCCCAGATCCTGAGGTCTACCTAGATTCAATTGGCCAACCAAGAGGAATACCTCATGAGTTTAAAGCCAGAGATGAGATAAAATCAGGCTTTGAGTCGATACTCCCATGGGTTACAATTAACAAAAATGTAGAATGGATCAATTATATTTTCTATAATCAGCAGAGATTTATCAATTATACTGATGAGGCATTAAAGGCGTTAGGAGATCAATTAGCAGCCACTAGTAAAATAGCATGGCAAAATCGTCAAGCACTAAATTGGTTATTAGCAGATAAAGGGGGAGTATGTGTTATGTTTGGATTAGATTGCTGCACCTACATACCAAATAATACATCTCCAGAAGGAACCTTTACACAGGCAATGAAGAAACTGCATAACTTGCGCACAGAAGTTAAAGTTAATGCAGGACGAGATCAGTCGTTTGGGAGATGGTTTGATGATCTTTTTGGATCATGGAAGATGGGGCTCATGAAGATAGGGATAATGATACTTGTAGGAGTGACTTTATTTGGCTTATTGTTCTGTTGTGTTATTCCCATTCTAAGATCTATAATGACTCAAACAGTAGCTAAGCAAATGGTGATTGTTTCAATGACACCATTGGGAACAAGTATGGAAACCAGACAATATAGCTTAGGGCAGGGATTGGATGAACTTGACGAGTTTTGAAAGCCATTGAAAACAATCCTGAAGACCATTAAAAAAATAAATAAATAAAGGGGGAAACAAAAGCGATATTTAAGCTTACAAAAAGAGCCTGAGTACTTAACATTTTTTCTCATGTGATTGTTAAAGAGGGACATTTCTTGGTAATTGTATTTTCTTTTGCATTATGAATATGTTTTCTGTTTTTGACATCTTTTTGTTCTTTTATTAAAGTTATCCTTTGATTTAATAATATAGAGGAAGGGGTCTGTAAAACACCTTGATAGATTTAATCAAGTAGAGATAGTGGGATTACTACTTATGTTTCAATATGTATGACAACTGTTATTGTGAGTATTTGCCCAGAGAGAACAAGAATGGCTACAACAAGAAGACATGAAGGATCGAGCGACGAGCACCTCAGTGCTTAGCTGCAAGAGCAAATAGACTCAACTGGTGGTTTAAAAACCCGCTGTCTGCTCCAACACGCCACCAGATAGCACTCCAGGCTACCAGAAATGTCTGTGAGTTCCTCTGGCACCGATGGATGCATATTACTATATCAGTTATTCTAGTGATTGTTAATGTATCTAGACAGTATGTAATCAATTGTATTCTACATCACGCAAGGCTTTACAATTTCATGCACATGCTTATAACACAAAGTTAATTTGTTGTCACCCTCCCCAAGAACAGTGATAGCTAGAGGATTGGGTTCTTTTACTCCTTTCTAGCCAAATGTGGAAGGAGATGTTTGGACCCAAGTCCTGCAGAGTGCAGCACCATAGAGACAGTATTGGATAAAGAAATTGTGTGGCCTATTTTGGCCACATGATGGAATAAGACAGGCTGGCTTGTGTGACTGCACTCTGGTTGAGGGCATTAGTGTTTGAGACTTTTTGTAAGTTTCAAAGGGGGGAGTATATGGTGTATTTCTCTGTGTTTCTCTGTGTACTTCTCTAAAAACAGATATATGGTGTATTTCTGTGTTTCTTTTAATTAGGCTAGTTGTATATCTCTCGACCAGTCATGGTGTCTGCTCTAGCAAACTGAAAGTATAATGAATATCTTTAGAGCTTGTACTCCTTTTCATTTGATCTAATAATATTGTGCGTGTGAGCAAAAGAAGCCCCCTCATTAAGAGGGTACACAGATGTTTAAATCAAGGGCTAGGGATGTGTGAGGAGGACATGGCTGTTATTTCTCGTACACAGATGTTTAAATCAGGGGCTAGGGATGTGTGCTGAGGACACGGCTGTTTTTCTCTTACACACATATTTCTAAGTTAAAAGCATTCTTTCCTTGAACAGTGACTTTGTCAAAAATTGAGGAGTTACCAGCTGAATGTGAAAGATATACGTTTTTTAAAAATAGATGAGTGAGGGATTTTCCACCAATATTTAATTAGCAAGCAACATAAAACATATTGGTGGCAGGAGAAAGAATTGAGGGAAATAATCCCATTGGCTAGAGATAAGGAGCAGAATGACAACAAAAAGGTATATAACTGGGAACTTAGGATAATGAAGTCAGAACGAGCAGCTGACCGGTCTCATGTAGTTTGTTGGTGTTCAATAAACTATAACTTTGGCATCTGGAACTTGGGACTCCGAGAGTTTTCTTACAACTTAGAGAGAGAAACATCGTGAATATTCCACGACACTCTCAATTTGATTTCGAATTTACTTATGAATGTAATTCACTATAAGCCAATGCTGTTAAATATACTGGGGACCTTCTAACTAGGTAATTATGTAATAAATATTTGTCTTATATAGTTTTTTCCAACTTTGTCACATTTGAGCTTTTTTTTAAATGTACAAATTCATGTATTCCTGTCAATCCATAAAATATATTGTCTCTATTTTGTATATATACTGTATATTTTGTTGATGTTAATTGTTATATTTTAAAAAGGAAACAGTCTCTTTAAGAATAGTGGCAGTTTAGCAACTGTCTCATCTCAATGTGTTTTGGTTGAGAGCATATTAACAAGAGTGGAGTTGAATGACTTTTTAAAATGCATTTTTTCTATGACTGATTAGAATTAAATGTTTATTTTTTGTTGTTTTTGATCCACAATTGACTGTAAAGAACAGACAAGATTATTAAAAGTGGCATTATTCAATGACAAATGGATTGCATCTGACCTGGGGTACAACAAGCCTGAGGGAAAAGCAAGTGTACTAATCGCGATTCTAGGCACATCTGCCTCTCTCTCGCAGTCTATCCTTATACCCTTACTGCAACAAGAAAGCCTTGAGGGAGCAAAATACAGTTCCACTTAGACTACCTTGTCTCCTCACATTTTGATTATGAAAACCACTTATTACAGCAATATTGTTAATCTGAGAGCTCACGTGCAGGGAGAACAACAACAGTAAAAAATGCCTAAAGCATTTTTTCTAGACTTACTTCAGACCTGGTATGTATTTTTTTATTCCCTCTCTATAAAGCAGCTTGAAATGTATGGTAAATAAATAAATAAGTAAAACAAAAACAAACTTAGCATTCATAGATTCATACAATACACAAAGGTCTTGAAGACAGAAAATGCCTATTTCTGCATTGCTTCATACTGTGACAGACCAATTAAAACTGTTTATTTTAAATATAACACACAAGAATTAATGCGACATATTCTGCTTATTGTATATGGTTAAACGAAATAACTCAAAACAGCTTCAGTATTTCTGGGCATCAGCTTGCCCGACTCATGTAATCAACACTAAACCATAGTATTACACAGCTATTAATAAACACTTGTTAAATAGTTTCACTTATTAGACATGAAGAGGCACGTAAAATGATTGCCATGTGGAAATGAAAAATGTCACGTTTACTGTTGTAACCTCCATTCCCTGAGGGAGGGAACGAGACATTGTGTCGAATGAAGTGACACAAGGGGTCTTCCTTGGGAGCCTAGCGTACCTCTGAACTTGAGATAAGGCTAATGAGAAATTGGCAGACAGAATTTGCATGTCCCGCCCCCGGACATACGGGTATAAAGGGATGTGGGCGTGTGTCTATCAGTCAGGTTTTTGCACTGAGGATCCGAGAATAAGGTATGGCCATTTACAGAGGTAGGTCTATGTTCCCTCCCTCAGGGATCGAAGGTTACAACAGTAACCGTGACATTCCCCTTCTGTTACTCACTCAACGTTGTGTCGAATGAAGTGACACAAGGTGTCCCGTTCAAAAGCGCCATGCACTAGCCCGTGTTATGTGAACTGCTGACACAGGTGCAAGCAGGCTGCTGCGTGCTAGAAGCAACTGTATTGGCCGCACGTAACCCTCCCCAACACCCCAAGAAAAAGTGTCATATACAGACCTTAGGTTCCCAGCACCCCTGAGGGGGGAACAGATGCTACATGACCAGCATGGGAGCAAGCCCAGCAGTTGCAGCCTTTTCTCTCTCTATGTCTCTCGCATAGTGTGTAAAGTGGCTGGGGGTATCTAAAGCTATGAAATGCGTCGGAGAAGGCGGTCATCCCTTGTCCTATTCTTAAAAGACCCTGCGGAGGCCACATCCTGCCCAGACTAGGGGAGGTGATATGTGGCTAATACGCCACATGGGTTGTAAAGCCACACATGGGAGCGGTGCTGATGAGGGAGGAGCTCTACAAACACAGCGACCAGGGTAGGTGGGACTGCCCAAGGGAGACGCGGGTCTGCCGACAGGGGGACCGTACCGTGGAAAATACATCACAGGGAGTTGCCTGAAAAGGGAATTAAGCCTGTGGAGCCCTACCCCACTACATAACACTTGTGGCTCGTAGTGGGTCTGGTCGCAAATAGCTCCACTATATTCGCAGGCCAGAAGGCTAGGGAGGAACTTGGTGATGGGCGTTAGGTGTAAGCGGAACACCCAGTCGGCTGTTCCGTATTACCGAGTTCTACCGGCTTGGACCTGACAAAACACGGGAAGAGACCGACTCAACACTGAGATTGTAGAATCTCACAAAGGTGTTGGGTGTTGCCCAGCCCACTGCTCTGCAGATGTCTGCTAGGGAGGTGCCATTAGCCAGTGCCCACGAGGATGCCACACTTCTTGTCAAATGTGCTCGAACCCGCAAGGGGGCGGGCATGGCCTGAGTCTGGACACAGCGGGCAGCCTCATTTAGGAGACAGCGATCCCTTTCCACTATCCGCTGAAGCAGACAAAGAGATGCTCAAAACATCTAGAGCTCTGTGTGCATGCAAAGTACATACCGGACACAGCAACAAAAAGGCTGGGTCTGCCTCCTTCTGGGGAAGCTTGCTTAGAGGTTCACGACCTGGTCCCTGAAGGGGATCGTAGGTACCTTGGGCACATAGCCCGGTCGCGGTCTCAGGATAACTTATGCCAGAACGAACTCCAGGTAAGTGTTGTTGACAGAGAACGCTTGCAGGTCCCCAACCCTCTTGATAGAAGCTAGCGCTATCAGGAAGGCCATCTTCAAGGGGAGGGCCTTGAGCTCAATTGAGTCAAGTGGCTCGTAGGGGGGTCTCTGAAGGCCTGAGAGGACCACTGAGAGATCCCAGGAGGGGAACAGACTTGGCTGTGGAGGATTCAGCCTCCGGTGCCTCTAAGGAACCTGATAATCAAGTCGTGCTTACCTAAGGACTTGCCGTCCACTGCATCGAGGACAGCCTCCCCTCCAGCCTCTCTTGCAGGAATGACAGCACTGACCGAACTGTGCATCTCTGCAGGTCTTCAGATCATGAAGAACACCAATTTGCGAACAAGCGCTACTTCAGGGTGTAAAGTTTCCTGGTGGAGGGATCTCTGGCTTGGTTGATCATGTCTACGACTGCAAGTGGTAGGTCACTCAGATCTTCCGTGTCCCGTCCAGGGGCCAGATGTCCAGAGGACATGGATGCCAGAGGGTGCCCCGTCCCTCAGACTTGGTTCCGTCCCGAGAACCAAGTCTGAGTGGGCCAGTAAGGAGCCACTAAGATGACTTGTTCCTCATCCTCTCTGATCTTGCACAGCACCAGTGCAACAAGTCTCACTGGGGGAAATGCGTACTTGCGAAGCCCCCGGTACCAGCTGTGTGCCAACGAGTCTGTCCCGAGAGGGGCTTCTGTCAGGGAGTACCAGAGCGGGCAGTGAGTGTTGTCCTGGGAGGAAAAGAGATCTACCTGTGCCATGCTGAATCGGCCCCAAATCAGCTGGACCTCCTGGGGGTGGAGCCTCCACTCTCTGCTGGGTGAAACCTGTCACGACAGCACGACCGTCATCGTGTTGCATTTACCTGGGATATGAGTGGCTCCAAAGGAGGAGATGGTGGGCGAGTTGTGACATATGATGAGAGCGCACGCAGCATTGGAGATTTATGTACGCTACCGTCGCATTGCTGTCTGAACGGATCATAGATCATAGATGTGCTTGCCCTGAACTAGCATGAGAAACCTCCACAGGGCAAGGCAGCATAGGAATACAGCCAGCAACTCTAGGCAGCTGATGTGCCAATGCAGCCAGGTCCCTGTCCCGTGCCCATTGCACATGGCGTCCCAACACAGTCGAGAAGTGTCTGTGTGAAGTGTCTGTCTCGACATGTCTGGACACCTGCAGTAGGGGGTTGTCCAAGGGTTGAAAGTCTGATGGCAGGAAGGGGTGATCAACACACGGTATGTTGGGTCAGTGTCAAGGCAAGATGGAGACGTGGAAGTACGTGTCCTTCATGTCTACCACCACGAACCAATCTTGCTGCCGAACGCAGGTTAGAATCTGTCTCTGCATGAGTATTTTCAACGAGAGTTTGTGCAAAGCCTGGTAGAGAACTAGTAAGTCCAAGATTGACCGCAACCCACTGCCTTTTTTGGGTACAATGAAGTAAGGGCTGTAGAAACCCTTCTTCATCTCAGCTGGAGGGACTGGCTCTATCACATCCTTGAGTAGCAGAGTTGTGATCTCTGCCCATAAAGTGCTGTCTTTTTTGGCGCGTACAGGGTTGGAGCGAATACCGTAGCCAAGTCGGATGTCCAGGCCAACCAGCGCGACGGGTTTGACAGCGAAAGCCACGCGTCCAGAGTCTGTGTGAGGGGCCCTAGCTGGACGATCGTTTTTGACGTACCGGGTGGGGCTTCGTGGCGGGGGGGAGCAGGTAAAATGCGTTGGGAGGCAACGCTTTGGTGCTGAGAAAAGTCTCAAAGCAATTACCTTGCTCTGCACACCCAGCAGGGGGCGGGTTAGAGACCGAGGAGGAGGGACTGGAACGGCGTCTTCAGAACTCGGTGGCAGCGGCCTGCCAGGGATGGGCAGTGGCAGGTCCGGAGGTGAGGTGACTGTGTCTGGGGAGCTGGGACTGTAGAATTTTGGAGCCGGGGCACTGTGAGAATGGCACACACTGGCTGGATGACCCAGGGCGTGAGGAACTCACTCTTTTATTGAGAATATGGGTACTGCAGCCCGAAGGGGGTGCGGCAAAGGAAAAATAAGGAAAATAAGGATTTTCCTCCCGGCCCTCCACCGGGGGATGGAGTGGTCTTGTACCGGAGCGAACATCTCACTGCCCGGATCTTCCGTCTCAGGGTCGCTTAGGAGCTTTACGGGTCCTAGAGAAACCGAGCACGCTGCAATCCCCAAGTCGCCTCCATTACCAGCCGGGTCGTCCTCAATCCCGTGGGAAGAAGGAGTGACGCGGGGGGCGGCTGAAGTGGCGTGTGTTTTGAGGAGTCGCAACCGCAACGCTGCCATGGTCATGTTCTTGCAATGAGTACATGAACCATCCACACTGCCTCACTGCCTCAGTGTGATCGCTGCCCAGGCACACGAGGCAGCGCCTCCGGTGCTGCCTCGTGCAGTGGAAAGGCATCTTTAAAAATGCCTGCTCATGTATTGCTCTTTTATAAGTGAAAATAAATTATTTTAGAGAATCAAACTCTTTTAGGATGGGAAAACACTCTATCAGACAGAAAGCGCTGTTGAAGCACCCAGGGGCGTGGACTGCACAGCGTGCAGAGAGAGAACGCCGCTGGAAACACGCAGTAAGATCCAACAGCAGTGCGTCTTGCCAACAGTGGAACAGTGGTGAGAATTCAGCTTGCTGCTGCACAACCGCTCGTCTCCGAAGAAAAAATCTGACTGACAGACACACTCCCGCTTCCCTTTATACCTGTATGTCCGGGAGCGGGACATGCAAATTCCAATTTCTCATTGGCCTTTTCTCAAGTTATGAGGTACGCGAGGCTCCCAAGGAAGACCCTTGTGTCACTTCATTTGACACAACGATGAATGAGTGGGAAGGACAGTTCTGGTGAGCATTGACCCTGTGGACCTGAGAAGTCTCATTAAAAATGTCACCCGTACTGTGTCTAAAAACAGATTCCAGTTTGGAAGCTCCATTAAAATTTATGTTTAATGGACTTATGATGTTAATTAATTAATAAAAAATACTTATGGAATTATTTTTCAAGATATCCTCACTATGCAACATCAAGTGCATAAAACTTTTTTCACAAGTGCCTAAAACTTTTGCACAGTATTGTATATATATGAAAAATCAAAGTGGCAGGTTAAAAGTAGCTGGTTAAATTTGGCATTCATCTACCACTGTGGCTGGTGGAAAAAAGTACATTTTATTCCCTGGTTTTAGCTCATCAGCCTCATGGTTCGACATGATGGTTCGTTGTGCATTCTGAGTTATCTGAGATGCCGAAACCTTTCTGTCTGCTCGAACCAGTCTGGCCATTCTCTATTGACCTCTCTCATCAACAAGGCATTTCTGAGTAAACCCTAGAGTCTGTTTCACAGGAAAATCCCAGTAGAACAGTAGTTCTGTCTGTCTGGCACCAGAAATCATACCACAGACAAAATTACTAAGATCACATTTTTCCCCATTCTGATGGTTGATGTGAACATTAATTGAAGCTCATGACCCATATCTGCATGATTTTACGCATTGCACTGCAGCTACATGATTGGCTTATTAGATAATCGCATGAATAAGAAGGTGTAAAAGGTGTTCCTAATAAAGTGTACAGTGAGTGTATATTATATTTTATAAATATATATATATATATATATATATATATATATATATATATATATATATAATAGTGGTCGACCGATATGGGCTTTTTAATGGCCGATGCCGATGCCGATATTGAGAAAGCAATCTGGCCGATTGGCCGATATGAGGCCGATACAATACATGTGAATATAGTAAATGAGAGACAAAGAATATTGGTGAAACTAAATGAACATTTATTGTACATATTTTTAATTGCAAAAACTATATTGCATAAATATTATTTACTAATTAAGTAATTAAAATGTAAACAAATGCAATGAATGAGGTACTGTAACACTTCAATAAATAAAGTTTTTTTTTTAGTGCAATTGAAAGCAGACTTGTGTTTTTTACAAAGTGCACTTATTTGGTTTACACACACACAACTATTTTTACAAAAAGAAAATGTGAAGACTAAAGTGCTTACAGCATTACCTCCAGTCCCTTTAGTTAGTAGTTCCAGTTTAACAGTGGCAAGTTCAAGTTGTAATGCAGGAAACAAAGTTTCTCTGCATTTACTCCAGTGAGCCTGTTCCTCTTCTTCTCATAAATTTCCCCAACCTCACTAAATACTCTCTCACTTGGAACAGTTGATTTAACAGGTTGTATTACTTTAAGTATATTTAAATAATAATGATTTATGTCTGTTTAGTTTTGCTTGTTTGTTTCTTTGAAACTTTGTAAGCCGTCACATGTATTTGCATGCTTGATTAGCATCAAATCCGACCGGAACATATGAAAAGGTATACTACACACAATATTACGCTAATCATGGATAATTAAATACAGCAGATAGAGATAGTGAATAACTTAATTCAGATTAAGGATTTTTTTTTTTTTCAAACGTATTATTACTTACCATACAGTGTTCTCTTCTCATCCACCTCACGCGATCACTGATCTGTAGTGCACATGATCCAGCTTTTCAGTCCGTGGGAAAACAGCGTCTAGTTTAAATGTAACCGAGAACAGCGCGCGCGCATCTGAGGAACAGCCAGTCACAGGATTTTTGACTGTTTGTTAAATGTTTTCAGTTTTGTTTGAATTCGTTTATATCACATCTGTGACCCCCACTGGAGCTACCGCTGGGCTGCGGATCTGACATATCACGGTACTGTTTGAATAGACTTCGCTGCACGCGGGAGTGTTTTTGTGTGTAACGCAATGTAGCGTCAGGTTAGAAAGCGAATGCTGATTGGTCATTTACTGTGTCTGTCAGATGTCTGCTTCACTTCTGAGTGGCTTGTCTTACGGTGCTGGGCGGAGCAGAGCGAGCGTATTCAGTTAATTCATGCTCGCGCCAGTGGAAAAAAGCGCTAATGCACTGTCACAAACTGTTTTGAAATATATCGGCCAAATGGAAATATTTATCAGCCGATGCCGATATCTAAAAAATTCCAAATATCGGCCGATATATCGGCCTCGGCGATATATCGGTCGACCACTAATATATATGGCCAATTAATAACAAGTGCTCTAAACAGAGAGGACTTGTGAAGAAAGAGACGTTATGTCTAGGTTGTAAAACTTTGGGAATGTGTTTTGCGAGGACCATCCTGTTCGTCCATGCCCATGAGGAGGCCATGCCTCTAGTTGAGTGTGCTTTAACACCAATTGGGCAAGTCTGACCCTGCAACTCATACGACAGGATAATTGCATCGACAATCCAGTGACAAGTCTTTTCTTAGAGAATTGTCGACTGATAATGCATGCATGTCACCTACCTGTATTACTGGGGCCAGAGCCAGCAGTAGTGTGGTCTTAATGGAGAGCATGCGCAAATCAACCGAGTCCAAAGGCTCGAAGGGGGGACCTGCGAGAGCTTTTAGGACTAAAGTTAAGTCCCAAGTCAGGATTGGGTTTAATTGGGTTTCAGAGGTGGGTTTAATCATCTTGCTCCTTTAAGGAAATGTATGATTAAATCATGCTTGACTATAGAGGCGCCGGTTTCATGTGCGTGATACACAAATATAGTTGCCACATACACTCTGAGTGTTGACGGGGTGAGTCCTGCCTCTAATCGGTCTTGAAGAAATATTACAATTTCATGTATGGGGCAGTTTACTGGGTCCTTGCTGTGTGAGAGACACACATTGTAAAATGGTGTTCATGACTGAACGCGTAAGTTCTGGCATGTGTAGTGCACTCCGTTCAGGGGCCACACATGCAGGATCCACAGTTGTGGCTGGGGAAGCCAGATTGTGCCTTGCGCCTGAGAGAGGAGATCCCTCCTCAGTGGTATTTCCCATGGTGAGCTGTACAGCATCTCCATAATTTCTGGAAACCATGGCTGGTTGGCCATTTCATTCGTTTCCTTGTCCTCTCGGACTTTGCATATGACAGAGTGGATCAGGCATACCAGAGGAAACGTATATTTGCGTTTTGCCGGCCAATTGTGTGCCATTGTATCCCTTCCCAGAGGGGCTTGGGACTTCAAATAAGAGAGGGGACAGTGGGAATTCTCCACTGAGGCAAATAGATTGATTTCTGCTTTGCCGAATATTTCCCAAATCCTCAGTATAGTTGAGGATGAAGTTTCCATTCACCCAGTATCACCCCTTAGTGTGACAGTAGGTCCGTGCCGTAATTCAGGCAGCCTGGGATATATGTCACTCTCAGGGAGAGATGATGCTCACTCCATAGGAGGACGTGAAGTGTCATTCTTGGCAGTGGCGGTGAATTAATTCTGACTTGGTTTATATATGCCACAACTGTCATGTTGACTGAGCAAACCAGGACATGACAGCTCACTATTTCTGACTGAAATCGTTTAAGGCTAGAATTACAAGCGATAGCTCTAAGCAGTTGATGTGACATGCCCTCCTCGCACCTGTCCAGGTGCCAAATGTTTGGCATCCATCGGTCACCACTTTCTGCCTGACAACTTGGGACTTTGAGTACCAGAGGGGACAGTGGTTATTCTCCACTGAGGTAAATAGATCAATTTCTACTTTGCCAAATATTTCCCAAACACTTAATACTGTTTGAGGGTGAAGTCTCCTGAATTCTACCGTGGCGGTTTATATATGGCACAACTGTCACAACAAAAATGTTGTCTGAGTGAACCAGGACATGACAGTTTGATATTTCTTACTGAAAAGCCTTTAAGGCTAGAAATACAGCCGATGGCTTTAGGCACTGCGTGGCACTTGCCCCAGCACGACACCTCGTTGGTAAAATTCAGGAGCTGTCAACCACAAATCCCAATGCTTTCCGAAACAAGTTTCAGTGGAAATGTTCTCTCCAGTTTGAACTGAGATGGACACTGTAGAATGGCTGAAGCAGTAAGTCTGTGCTGGCATAACAAAGCATCTGATTGCGGCAGTAACAGCCAATTGGCGAGGTAGTTCAAGATGCACATGCCACTCATTCTCAGAGGGGGCGAGAACCGCACTGATGCGCTTTGTGAATATGCGAGGTGCCAAAGACAGTCCGAAGGGCAGGACTTTGAATTGATACGCTGTTCCCTCGAACGCGAATCTCAAAAAAAATCCTGTGATGTCATACAATTTGGATATGAAAGTACGCATCCTTCAGATCTATCAACGCAAACCAATCATGTGGGTGTACATGCGATAAGATCTGTTTCTGAGTAACAGGTGCTTTATAAGTGCACGATTTAAATGTCTCGGATCCAGGATTGTCTGAACCCCGCCGTCTTTATTTGGAACAAGAAAATAACGGCTGCTTTTGTGCTTGACAATTTGGCACAATCTCTATCACGTTTTTCCACGATGAGACTGTGTATTTCGGCTCGTAACACTGCGAAGACAGAACGCCATTGAAACGGGGTGGCCGGTGTGCAAAATTGGATCGTATAACCATGTTTAGTCGTTTTTGCACCCATTCTGAATTACCAGTTAGGGCTCGCCACGCATCCGCGTGATGGGACAAAGACCTTGGATAGGAGGGTGCAAGAGACTGAATCATCCCTCAGAACGAGGGCGATTCGTGAGCGAAGCGACTTGAGACTCATGCCCTCACAGTGAGGACAGTGTATCTCCATGAGAGCTGACTCTGAGCGGGCACTGCAAAGACAGAAATGCAGCTCTCATGCTTGTCTGACGGCCAGATGTGTCTCTCGCACAAGGAACACTTACGGAATGACATCTTGAAAAAGACGAGAACACTTAAGTGACTCTTTTAGATATCATATAAATTTATATATATATATAATTTATATTTATATCACAGAAATACAATTGCTTTTTAATGGATTCTCTACACCTGCCGACGTGCTGAGGAGAATCAGGATGCTGAGGTCCATCCACCAGAGAAGCATCAAGTGGCGAGGTGGAGAGATGTTTGCCGGAGCACTACAGAGGAGTGGAGAGTCTTCTCGCTGCTGTGAAGATTCTGTCTGCTGACACGAACTATTCCTCTTGGCGTAAACCTTCACAAAAGCTTACTGGGATAACTCCGTCGAATTGATCCCCAATCCTTGATTTTCTTCTTTCACATTTGTTCATAAACCTAAATTTTAAACTTTACAAACGTGTGAACATATCTCCGATACTAGTCTTTATAAAAAACAATCAGATTTCTTTGATATCGCTACTTATATCCAACTTTCCGAACTTCCGTTACTATTCTTAGCCCGCTAGCACTGCACGCGTGGTCTCTCGCCTATCGATCGTCTTACTTACACCTGTATAACTGAAAGCTATAATTCGCCATTATAGCACATCTGCTATAATGGCGAATATAGTGGATGTGTGTCTAACTCTACCTCTGTGTGCAGGTGAAGACACCTTTGAACTACATTCGGTGCAGTTGGAGCTGGAATCCGTCGAGAGGCAGATCCACGACCTGCTGGAGAGACAGGCCGAGCTGCGAGATCGGCGGTCTGCGCTTGAAGCATCACGCGCAGATGCTCACAGGTCAGTGGTTCATAATTTTTTGACTCCAACCTCGTCTACTCCGTGTGTTTCTCTGCACAGGACGCGATCCTCCCTGGCTTCATTCACTCCGGCACCGACACATCACCATGGACCCTGGGTGATTCCACGGCGGAAGACGCGAGCCAGGACCAGACCAAGGACCTCCCCACCCCTCCCGGCTTTCGAGATCTCCACCCGGAACCGCTTCTCACCTCTTCGCGAGTCGGAGCGCGACGACGCCGTGATCATCGGCGATTCGACCGTCCGTCATGTCCGCGCTATCTCTGGCAAAGGTAAGGTGCGCACTCACTGCTTTCCTGGTGCTCGTGTTCTTGATGTCTCTACGCAGGTTCCCGAGATCCTGAATGGTGACGAGCGCGTCGGAGCTGTCGTGCTGCACGTGGGAACGAACGACACCAGGCTGCGGAAGACGGAGGTACTGAAGAAGGACTACAGGAGCCTGATCGAGACGGTACGCAGCACTTCGCCAGAAACAACGATCGTCGTGTCTGGACCGCTTCCCACGTACCGACTAGGACAAGAAAGGTTCAGTAGATTATTTGCTCTAAATGAATGGTTAATGTCATTGTGTAATGAACAGAGACTGCTCTTTGTTAATAATTGGAATCTGTTTTGGGAGCGACCTAGGCTCTTCCGTCCTGATGGCCTTCACCCCCAGCAGAGTCGGAGCGGCTGTTCTGTCGGACAACATCTCCAAGACGCTACACACCATATGACTAGTAAGTCAAAGTCCAAATCACAGTATTTGCTGTCCCAACTTAATTGATATAAGTACCAATGTAGAACATTATATAGAAACTGTGTCTGTTCCTCGTTTAGTAAAGCCAAACAATACATCTACTGTAGGATCTAGGAAAAATCTAATTGTAATTAAACCAGAAAATCTCAATATCAGTGAACAAAAACAATTTCTAAAGCTAGGTCTTCTAAACATTAGATCGCTCACACCTAAGGCGGTTATTGTAAATGAAATGGTCTCAGATAATAGTTTTGATGTATTTTGCCTTACTGAAACCTGGCTTAAACCAAATGATTATTTCGGTCTAAATGAGTCTACTCCGCCAGGATACTGTTATAAGCATGAGCCCCGTCTGATTGGTCGTGGTGGCGGTATTGCAACAATCTATAGAGATATTCTTAATGTTACTCAGAAAATAGGTCACAGGTTTAATTCGTTTGAAGTACTTGTGCTAAATGTTACACTCTCAGATGTAAGAAAAAAATCCCTATTATCTCTAGCCTTGGCTACCGTATATAGACCTCCAGGGCCTTACGCTGATTTCCTAAAAGAGTTTGCAGACTTTCTATCAGATCTATTGGTCAATGTCGATAAAGCAATAATTGTTGGAGATTTTAATATACACGTAGATAACACAAATGATGCGTTAGGGGCTGCGTTTACAGATTTGTTAAACTCCTTCGGGGTCACGCAAAACGTCAGTGGTCCCACTCATCGCCTAAATCATACGCTAGATTTAATTATATCATATGGAACCAATCCAACCGATATAGATATTATACCGCAAAATGATGATGTCACTGATCATTACATGGTAACTTGCATACTACGTACCACTGAAATCTGTCATATTGCGCCACGTTATCGACCAAGCAGAACAATCCTTCCAACCACAATAGATAGATTCTCAAATAGCCTACCTGATCTATCTCAGCTGCTCAGTGAACCCAAACAAACAGATGAACTAGAGGAAATGACTAGCAGTTTGAGCACCATTTTCTCTGGTACATTAGATATTGTTGCACCAATTAGATTAAAAAAGTTTCGAGAAAAAACTAGAGCACCATGGTACAACAGTGCTACGCATGCTATCAAGAGAGAAACTCGTAACTTAGAGCGTAAATGGAAACAAACTAATTTAGAGGTCTTTAGAATCGCGTGGAAAGACAGTATGTCACGTTACAAAAAGGCTCTAAAAGCAGCCAGGGCTGAGCACCTCCGCAAACTAATAGAAAATAACCAAAATAATCCAAGGTTCTTATTTAACACCGTGGCTAGACTAACAAATAAACAGAGATCACCTGAGCAAAATATTCCGTTACAGTTTAGTAGTAATGATTTTATGAATTTCTTCACTGAGAAAATAGAAAACATCAGAAACACAATTGTAAACACAACTGTTAATGTACAATCTTTTATGGTGTCTTATGACTCACCCTCAATTATCGCCCCTCAAGAACAACTACACCGCTTTACAACTATAGGACAGGAAGAGCTAAATAAACTTATCATTGCATCTAAACCAACAACATGTTTACTAGATCCAATACCCACTAAACTACTGAAAGAAGTGTTACCTGTAGTGGAAGAGCCTCTTCTCAATATTATTAACTCGTCTTTATTTTTAGGTCATGTTCCAAGAATATTTAAGCTGGCAGTTATAAAACCTCTCATTAAGAAACCACAATTAGATCCAAATAACCTAGCAAATTACAGACCCATCTCAAATCTTCCATTTATGTCTAAAATATTAGAAAAAGTTGTGTCCGCTCAATTGTGCTCTTTCTTGCAAGAAAATGATATCTATGAAAAATTTCAGTCAGGATTCAGACCGCATCATAGCACAGAAACTGCGCTAGTTAAAATTACAAATGATTTACTTTTGGCTTCTGACCAAGGCTGCATCTCAATATTAGTTCTACTCCATCTTAGCGCTGCGTTCGACACTATAGATCATAAAATACTCTTGGATCGACTACAAAACTACACTGGTGTTCAGGGACAGGCATTAAGCTGGTTTAGATCGTACTTATCAGACCGTTACCATTTTGTCTGTTTAAATGGGGAAAAATCAAAAATAACGTCAGTAGACTATGGAGTGCCACAAGGATCTGTGTTAGGCCCTCTATTATTCTCAATATATATGCTGCCACTTGGTAAAATTATAAGAAAACATGGAATTAATTTCCACTGTTATGCTGATGACACTCAATTATATATCTCATCACGACCAGATGAAAACACTAACTTATCTAACTTGACAGAGTGTCTTAAAGATATAAAATGCTGGATGACGTGTAATTTCCTGTTATTAAATTCCGATAAAACGGAGGTATTACTTATTGGTCCAAAAAACTACCCACAAAATCCCTTACAATACAACTTTAATTTAGAAGGATGTCCTGTTACATTATCCACTACAGTAAAAGACCTGGGTGTTATACTAGACCGCAACTTGACTTTCGATAATCATATTTCATCTGTTACGAGAACAGCCTTTTTCCACCTTAGAAACATTGCTAAGCTACGTAACATGCTATCTGTTTCTGATGCAGAAAAGTTAGTTCATGCATTCATGACCTCGAGACTAGATTACTGTAATGCTTTATTAGCTGGTTGCCCTGCATCCTCAATAAACAAGCTACAGTTAGTCCAAAATGCAGCCGCTAGAGTTCTTACTAGGTCAAGAAAATATGATCATATAACACCGATTTTAACATCTCTACACTGGCTACCTATTAAGTTCCGTATCAATTACAAAGTATTACTACTGACCTATAAAGCCCTAAATGGTTTATCTCCCGTGTATTTAACGGATCTTCTATCGCCATACAATCCATCGCGCTCTTTAAGATCACTAAATTCAAGGCTTCTGGTCATACCTAGGATATCTAAGTCCACTAATGGAGGGAGGGCGTTCTCACATTTAGCTCCTAAACTCTGGAATAGCCTTCCTGATATTGTTCGAGGCTCAGACTCGCTGTCCCAGTTTAAAACTAGATTAAAGACGCATCTCTTTAACCAAGCATTCACATAATGCTTACTTTTTATACTACTGCTGAATCAGTTATAATGCATTAATATTATGAACATCAGCTATGCTAATTATTTCCCATCTGCTTTTCTGCTGTTATCTCGGGACGCCAGTCCCGAGGTAAATAGCGTTCGTCAGCTCCAGTTTGTATCCAGCCTCTCACGGAGACTTCAGATGCCCCATCACCATGGACTACGATCTTGAAATGGGATACATAGACTAACTATTGCCAACAAAAGCCTTCATCAGCCAAACAAGGACAATTGCATCTAAGTGAACTTCTGGAATTTAATCAAGGATGGACTTCAAAGACACTGGTCACTAATCTTGCAGTTCAAACACAATCACTGTCTAAATACTGACCCTTAGCACTTAATAAGTTTAATAATTTTTTAAATCATGTTTTTTAACTATAAATAATTCTTATTTACATTATTCATGATGTTAGCCAGAGGGGAACTGGCCCCCACAGTGAGTCTGGTTTCTCCCAAGGTTATTTTTCTCCATTAACCATCATCTTTTGGAGTTTTGTGTTCCTTGCCACATTCGCCTTCGGCTTGCTCACTGGGGTTATTAATACAATTATTATTTGATTATTTTTAAACACGATAAAGAATCATATCTTATCTAATTCCACAACAGGGCTCCAAACAAAAAAAAAAAAAAAAAAAAAAAAAATCAATTAAGGAGCGATTGGCTCCTATAGGGGGAAAAAAAAAAAAACAGGCGCCAAATTTTTTTCATTTTTAACTCCTTCCATTCCTTTTCGTCCCGCAGCTCGCTAACAGTGTAGTCTGTGGAGCATTCTTCGCAATTTTGTGATCACGTGCATTTTTTATGCTTGTTACTGTCACCGTGTTTTCTAACAGTCTCTTTTTTGAAATGGTTAGTTCCTGCAATGAACTCCGTTTTCCCCGCTATTTCTTTGATATAAACTTTTGTAATGTATCTCGGGAAATGTAATGCAAATTTTAAAATCAAAGGGAGTAAACTTTTACTGTCGCCAAAGGCGACCTTGACAGAAATTACACTCACAAATAAATTTATTTGGTCACAAATGCGACCATTTTTAGTCGCAGTTTGGAGCCCTGCACAAGGATGATGATTTATCGACTTTATAGACATTACATTTTTATCGTCTGTTAATGCTGAACTTCTGTAAAGCTGCTTTGAAACGATGTGTGTTGTGAAAGGCGCTATACAAATAAAATTGACTTGACTTGACTTGACGTATGTATCGACGGTGAAGAGTAGAGGGCTTCGAGACAAGAAATGATCGCTGTTGGAGGAAGAAATTCTGAGGAAATAGTGTCTGTGCACCTGTTTTTATAGCGTTTTTATCAGTTTCGTGCCAAAACAGGCGGGGCTCAAACACCATAGCCAATATTAAAATATTATCGTTATTGTAGAGAGGTTTCAAATAGGGTGTGTATGAAGGCACTCCCCATATGCGTTAATAAATGCAATGTCAAGTGGACTGAGTCATAAGGGAAACGTGATTACAAAGTGAGCTAGTTTGGAAGAACTCTATTGGTCCATCATTCAACATCAGTGCCTGACCTCACTGAACCTTCCTAAAAAATTAAAGCTAAAATGTATATTTTCGAACGTACAACAGTCGCATTAAAATAATTATAAAGAATTTTCATTTGAGTGCTTTGAAATAAAATAATCACAGAAATCACTATTTTAGTATAGCCTAGACTTTGCTCTTCAGTAAAATAAGAGAATTGTAATGAGTAAGAGTATGAATAATTGGTTAGGGCACTGCATCTTCACTTGTGAGGTAAGAGTCCATCCGACTCTTGTTAAATATGTATAATGACTATGGTTTGGATGGGATAGTCGAGGGAAAGATTGAATTTTGAGGCTTATCGAGACAATATCACCAAGGTTTAAGGAGGCCTGCTGGTTTTTGGGGGTAACACCTTTCCACGGAGCCTGACAAGGGGGCACAGGAGCTAATAGCAGTGAGTTAACAGTGCTCAACCCTTCCGTGATGTTCCCATTGAAGATACAGTGTTGCTGTTACTAGGTCAAACTGAGGTCCAAGGAAGGTTTTCTCTGGGGACATAATCACAAAGACCTATAGGTCAAATTCCATCTTTTTTCACTTATTGTGCTCTGAATGGCAAGACAATTGTTACGGAGTTTGTCTACACTTAAAGTAAAATATTGCATGTAAAGAGTATTTTTATTTGATATTTTACTACAAGCTTAATCCAACCTAATTGCATTTTAATGCCTGGATAATATAATAGGTACAGTGATATACATTGATGTACATTAAGACAAGACACGATGACAAGACAAATATGAGTGAGGTAAGTCTTGCATATCTTTGCGTGTGTTTGAGAGTTTGTGCTAGGATGTGCTTCAGTTGGATATGCCTCACGCACTGCTTACGGTATTAATGACAGAAAAAATTCACATGAGTCGTCCACTCCAGTGGTGGATTCAGGGCACAACAATGACGGTTCTGTCACCTTCAACTAACATATTTTAGAAAAGAAAAACACCTATGACTTCAAATCTATACAATTAATACACCAAATGCCACAAGATACATGTAAATATGCATGACTGAACTTGAGGAAATATTAGTGAGAATTCAATCATTTTCAATGCATTTCCTGGAACATTTTAATAAAGGATAAATGTAGTCATTTCAATCTATTCCAATTAGCAGAGCATGAAGATTGTATGGCTACTGCTCTGTGTCTTTGAAACATCAACTGACCAGCCTTGCACAATTTTAAAGACACATACAAAATACATTGGATTTCACATCCCATGTTTTTATTTGTGATTCACCATTTGTAGGCCATTTAAAAAAGAGAAAACAGACACTGCAACATGAATATGAATATTTTGTTGTTGTTTATTTAGACAAGTGCCTTAAAAGAGAAACTCATTCACTTTCTATTCTGACAAGCTGAAGACACTTCAGGGTCTCCTGGCAGGATAATACTGCACTCTTGGGCTCATTCATAGTGCATGTGGCTAAGGAGCTATGCACAATCCACTTTGCATATTTTATACTGAGACCAATTCTTGATTCATTTACCATCAACCATTTTGTGGTTCCAAATATTGTTATTAATTTATTTCTCAATTAATTAATCTACTGGATCATTATAATCTGTGCAAAGTTAATTACACTTCCTATAAAGCTAAGTATGTTATAATACAACAGCGCTTGGACTGATTAGGTCATAATTACAGTTCTATGTAGAAAACTAAAAACTAAAATATTTTTTTTCAAAAGCTGTAAAAAAATGGGTGAATATTTTGTCTCTCTCTCCCTCAAAAGCTTTATATCATGTTCATTTTGGAACAGAGAAAAAGAACAGAACTAGCTGGGAGACATAAAAATGTATAGCTGTCTGGGAATGCATTTGGTCAAAACAACTGCATGAGTGATGTCACAAAAAATGCAAACAACAAGCACATTTTGACACCAGTACATTTAAATATAACAGGTCAAAGTAGCACTTCATCCAAAGCATTCACACTTGTGACAACACCTGTTGTTACAGACACCACTGGGTAAAAAGCAACATCTCCTGTTAGAAAACTTTCAAATGCCCAATTAGTTCCAGAATCAATCAGTGGTTGGCTATGGCACAAAGACCTCAAATATATATATATATATATATATATATATATATAAAATAGATATTTATTTTCTTATACATTAACACTCAACAACAGAAAAAGAAAGAAAGAAGAAAAGAAAAAGGAAATACTTCTTTTTGAGTTATAAAATCTGTGCACATTTTTCAAATGTTTTAACTGAGGTCTTCTCAGAAGCAAGATTAAAATGAAAACGCTAAAACTACATTATTACAGACTGTAAGACATTAGAATTACAAATTCTGAACACATCACAGTCACAAACAGAACAGTAGGATGAAATATCCCCAGGGGAGGAAAACAAGGTGGACAACGGTGAGGCACCAGGCAACAGGGAAGCAATCTCTTTTGTAGAAGATTTTAAACACCATTTGAAATTACACAGTGGAGGAATTAAAAATAAAGGGCTTAACCAGACAAAAGTTTTCCCCCCATAGTCCTTCTTCAGTTTGTGTTTAGATCATTAGATGCGGTAGGCAAAGCGAGTAATGACACTGACTGATGGATAGATAACCCAAAGAAGGAGCCATAGAAGATACACAACTATACTATCAAAGAGAGATGCAAAATCCCAGTGTATAAACAGGGAATCAACAGAGACAGGCTGATATTTGCCCTGTACAGAGCTCTTAATATTTCACATGCAATCCTTTGATTGGCTTTAGTCTGTTTTGATGAAATCTAAAGGAAAATCAGTGAAACTGTCATTGCAATGGTACTGAATCATTAAGCAGCCAAAAAGGCTTAGCAGAGTTCACGATAGCAGCTTATTAATACAAATCACAAGTGTTATTTGCTTGGTTCAGGAAAGGTTTGTTGAGAAATATTCCAAGTGAAAAGGAGTTCCAGAACAGGATTAGCGTTTTTAAAACGTGTTAGTGTGCATGACAGATAAGTTGAAGTCATTTTCTTGATTCTGCAGAGTCTCTGAGAACTTGAGGAACCACCAACCAAAGTGCTCCTCACACAAATGAACAATATAACGATAATGAGATGAGAGTGAAGATTTGGCAACTAGGAGCACTATCTTGATAACCTGAGGTTGAAATGCTCTTCAGAGGGATGCTGTATGAACTATAAGATGAGGTAAAGGACCAAGTCTTACTGAGCGATCAGCATATTATGCCAACAATTGCTGGTGCAATGTTCTCTCATGCCTGTTGGAGGCCCACTAGAGCACAGCTCTCTTTCCATAGCCTGGTTTGCAGTCGCTCATCATAAGAAATCGCTGATGACTCTGTTTTACAACCGTTGTACAGATACAGTCCTCCAATCCCCTCCAGCTCGGAGGCAGCTGCAGCATAGATGGCCGTGGATGCTCCTTCTGCAGGCGTCTGTGAATGGACATCAATCAGACATGAAGTCAACACAGCTGCAGGGAAGGTTGGGAGTTTTAAATCAGAGATGACCTATTAGAAGGCATTATATAAAAAAAAAAATGAGGATAATGATCTTCTAAAATCCAAGAATAAAATCACTATTTAAAAATGCATGGGGGTGGGCAATATATGGAAAACTTTTCATTGTGAAATACTTGAATATTTTTTATTTGCTTCTAAGTTCAGTAATGAAACTCTACATGAAGCAAGCTAATAGGTGCTTTGAACATTTTACCTGGCCCAAGCGTACAAATCTTTTGACATTTAATCTGTTAAAGGAACAGTTCACCAAAAAAATCTAGAAACCTTTACTCACCCTCATGCTACCAGTTCTATATTACTTTCTTTCTTCTGTTGAACACAAACAAATATTTTTAGGAGAATATCACAGCTCTGCAGGTCCATTTAATGAAAGTGAATGTTGACCAGAACTCAGAAGGTCCAAAAAGCACATAAAGGCAGCATACAAGTAATCCATAAGACTCCAGTGGTTAAATCCATGTCTTCAGAAGAAATATAATGGGTGAGAAACAGATCAATATTTTATATATATATATATATATATATATATATATATATATATATATATATATATATATATATATATATATATATATATATATATATATATAAAATATTTACATTTACATTTACATTTATGCATTTGGCAGACGCTTTTATCCAAAGCGACTTACAGTGCACTTATTACAGGGACAATCCCCCCGGAGCAACCTGGAGTTAAGTGCCTTGCTCAAGGACACAATGGTGGTGGCTGTGGGGATCGAACCAGCGACCTTCTGATTACCAGATTACCAGTTATGTGATTTAGACCACTACACCACCACTCCTAAATATTGCTTCTGTAGACATGGATTTAACCACTGGAGTTTTTGGACCTTCAGTCTTCTGGTCACCATTCACTTGCATTGTATGTAACTACAGAGATTAAACATTTTTCAAAAAATCTTCATTTGTGTTCAGAAGACAGTTATTCACAAAGAATGTTTTACACAAAGTCATGCACACCTGGGATGGAATGAGATTGGGTAAATGAATGAATTTTTGGGTGAAATATCCCTTTAAGCCAATCAGCTCGTATGGTGCAATTGATAGGTCCTTTGACTTGTAATCTGTTAGCCAGTAATCTTTTAGCCAATAGACTCTTTGTCTAACATTCATCTGCTTCAGTTGTTTGCATGCATGCATGTTTCACTGCATCACACAAAAATAATTTTCAGCACCACTTGTCTAGATCTGCCTCAGGGGATGTATGTTTTTATTGTGCAGCTATAGTATGTTCTAAATGCTTGATGCAGCATGTGTCATATTTGACTACTTGCTGCAAAGCAGCAGCATGTCTTACATGCTCATCACAGCATGTCTTTGTATGTTCTAGCAGTAACAAGTCTTTGAAATTGTTCTGCATTAGCAGCAGCAGTACAAGCAGATCTAGTCCACTAGACCAAACTTGTCACATTCACATTAGATACATTGACAACATAGAGTTGTCATGACTCAAATATATATCATGATATACACATTTTTATGAAAAAGTGACTTAAAATGTAAATTAAAATAATTAAAATAAGTTTTTAGTTTTTTTTTTTACTTGAACAGTCATGTAAATTTCAAAAGGAACAACTTATAACAAGGAACAACAATAAACAAAATTAAAAATACAGCTTATTTTTCAAAAATTAAATCTCTTATTTACTTATTTTAACTGCTCTGTATCTCTTTTCAATCCAATGGATACTCCAATGGTACTCTTATGTAAAGTTTGATTCTAGCAAATTCATTCATGGAAAGGAGGAAGCGAGAACCGGCTTGACAATATGAATAATAGTTTAAAGAAGAACTGAACCAAAAGACACAAACACACAGAGGCAGCTGCCCGTAAATCTTTCTCTCTGTCGCACCGCCGTCTCCGGTCGGCCTTTATCCCTCTCAGAGGCTTGATTACACTGATATGGGGCTGGGTGTGTATAATCACGACCCGGCCCTGCCCTCTGCCCTACCAGACGTACAAACACAGATGTATTGACAACATGTAAAAAAGCATGTAACATTATTTTACATACTAACACCTATAGAAACGTACAAATGTTTACCTGTACTGTTTGAATGGATTACTATTAAATAATTAATATTATTAATCAGTTAAATAAATGTAAGTTGTAATCAATGAGATTAGTTAAATTCCATCACATTTATTTAATGCTGTTGACATTATAAAATTAATTAAATTAATTTAATTCAGTTCTGTGCAATTTCTGCAGCCCTATACAAAGTTTTAATGGCTTATATCACTTTAACCAAGACTACACTTTAAAATGTTTAAATGATTAAAAACTAATCGTAACCGTAATCATTTAATAATTTATTAAGCAATTAATTTTATTTTTGTTTGTCATGGGACACAAAAGGAGTTTTCAGAATATGTAAAAAAAAAAAAACGAAATAAACAACAAAAAGCCCCATAAAACAATAATAAAACTAATCCATGAATTTTTTATTAGCTATATTCCAAATCTTCAGACTGCTTTCTGTGAAGAACAGACCCAAATTCAAGCCTTTTATTCAACGATCTCTGTCTCCATCCACCATAGTGCTGTCGCACCTGCCACGTCAACATGCGTTTGCTGCTTTCGTTTTCAAAACTCAAAAACTGCCACCTCAAGCATTACAACAAACGGTTTTACGGCAGTGATGTCGAATACTCATTGGCTCTCAAGTGTCTCGTGACCATTTTCGACATGCCGTATTCTGTGAAGTATATGTTTGAATGAGGTATCACAGCAGTGTCAGGGAGTGCATCAGGATAAGATTTACAGCAATGCATAATTTAAATTTCACTCTCTACTTCACACAATGCTATTGTATGTCATCAGAGAGCACATCAGATGCAGTGAATCGCTTTTTGGACTGAATTTGGCCATTTTTCTGAAAAAATCTTTGTGATTAAATTCATCTGCCTATAATGTGTTTTATATGCTTAATAAATGGTTATGGTTAGGTTTAGGAGTAGGTGTGGGATTAGCGGCTGTAAAATGAAAAAATTAATATATTTTAAAAACGATTGATACTGTACATTAATCTACTTTACGTTACATGTTTTTATATAGTTGAAATGTGGTTATGTTTAGAAGTTAGGGTAGGGCTAAGGGATCTAAAATATCTATAAAACAGTAAAAATTTACAAATATATTTATAATCGATTCACGTATTCAAATATAGTTGTAAGGGTTTTGTCAATATTTTACGTTTCTAAAGCTCTAATACATAAAAATCTTTTTGTTTTAGATGCTTTCAAACATCCATATTGTACGTTTTAGTGTCTATTCAAATGTAAAAATGTACGTTTAATGTTACAAATATTACCGTACACATAGCTACGTATATTACTGAGATCAGGCTGAAATATTAATACCTGGTCGATAAACATGTATTTTAATAATTTCTGAGGTGCTGAATTTTACTCAGTGCAATCGGTTGTCTCTTCATAGGTATGAAACAGGTGCAGGTAGGAAAAGTTGATGGTTCAGTAACATTAACTATGGGGAACAGGGGTTAGTGGAAGGTCAGTTCCACACCATGGAGAATGCAGCTCTTTATTAAGCTCTTCCACATTTTCTTTCTAAATGTATAGTGAACGTAGAACATGCATTCCCTATCACGTCTTTCCATAGATGTGATAGTGGTACTTATCACCCTCCCCAACGAATGCATTTATAATTTCTGCTAGACTTGTTGACTTCCTAGTACGTGACAAGCATTGTAACATTTGCTCCTTGTGTGTTTGCAGTTGTAGCATTCTTCAATTTGTGCACTAGTGTTATTCTTGGCACGACTAAACAAGTACTTGACATGCATCATTAGCTACAAGCTCTGGTAATTGGCACTTAGTAAATATTGTGCAAATGTCTGCGAAGAGCTGCAAACAATAATATTGTATCTGTTCACATTACTTTTGCCATATGTTTACTCAACTTATGCAGTCCAACTGCCAACGATAAATATTAAAATGATCACTCTAATTACAAATGGTATGGCTTACTTCCACGTGGGAAGAACTTAAAGTTATGTTGCACAGTCGGTGAGATTTATATGCTGATGGTCAGTTGGACTATGACCTCCAGATGGTTCAATTACACAGGACAGCTGCTCATTTCTAAGACCAGTGCTAGATTCTGCACTTCAAAAGGCTCTCTTTGAGGCCAGGTAATTGGGGCTGAGCACTGTTTTTCTCTGCCACAGATCAATTCCGTCTGAGGGAATTTGGATTAAACTACAAGAGCCACAAGTTATCTGAGCTGAATCAATCCAGCACAAAGAGTGTGAGAATAGCTTTCCTCTTAAATCTGTTGGTTTTGGGCCTTACAGGGATTTCACGCTGAAGAGGAAATATACAGCAACATGTGTGGATGTTGTATTTTGGTTGCATTATACACTAGGGCGGTCACGATTATGAAATTTGGCTGACGATTAACTGGCAAACAAATAATTGAATAATAATGATTAATTGCCTGTTTTAGGGCTGTGACGATTAATTGTCTCATTAAGGGCTTTTACAATCAAGTCACTTTTTTAGGTGTGCTTTTTTCTGCATGTGTGCTTCATACACCATAAGAAGTCATTATTACCTACTTAACTTCAAATATAGGCTATAAATCAAATAATAAAATAGTGATATGATGAACTATGATTTCTTTTTAAGGCTTTAAAAAACATAAATTACATGAAAAATAAAATAAATATCAAACTATTTCTAAATAATTAAAATATCTCTCTCTTTTTGGCCAACTTTAGTTTTGATAAATTTTACATTTACACGTGTTTTTTGAACTCATATATTTTATCATTTTTTTATAAAATATTATTTATAAAGTATACAGTGCATCCGGAAAGTATTCACAGTGCTTTTTCCACATTTTGTTTAGTTACAGCCTTATTCCAAAATGGATTAAATTCATTATTTTCTTCAAAATTCTACAAACAATACCCCATAATAACAACGTGAAAGAAGTTAGTTTGAAATCTTTGCAAATTAATTAAACATAAAAAACAAAAACAAAAATCACCTGTACATAAGTATTCACAGCCTTTGCCATGACACTCAAAATTGAGCTCAGGTGCATCCTGTTTCCACTGATAATCCTTGAGATGTTTCTACAACTTGATTGGAGTCCACCTGTGGTAAATTCAGTTGATTAAACATGATTTGGAAAGGCACACACCTGTCTATATAAGGTCTCACAATTAACAGTGCATGTCAGAGCACAAACCAAGCCATGAAGTCCAAGGAATTGTCTGTAGACCTCCGAGACAGGATCGTATCAAGGCACAGATCTGGGGAAGGGTACAGAAAAATTTCTGCAGCACTGAAGATCCCATTGAGCACAGTGGCCTCCATCATCAGTAAATGGAAGAAGTTTGGAACCACCAGGACTCTTCCTAGAGCTGGCCGCCTGGCCAAACTGAGCGATCAGGGGAGAAGGGTCTTAGTCGGGGAGGTGACCAAGAACCCGATTGTCACACTGACAGAGCTCCAGCGTTTCTCTGTGGAGAGAGGAGAACCTTCCAGAAGAACAACCATCTCTGCAGCACTCCACCAATCAGGCCTGTATGGTAGAGTGTCCAGACGGAAGCCACTCCTCAGTAAAAGGCACATGACAGCCCACTTGGAGTTTGCCAAAAGACATCTGATAGACTCTCAGACCACGAGAAACAAAATTCTCTGGTCTCATGAAACAAAGATTGAACTCTTTGGCCTGAATGGCAAGCGTCATGTCTGGAGGAAACCAGGCACCGCTCATAACCTGGCCAATACCATCCCTACAGTGAATCATGGTGGTGGAAGCATCATGCTGTGGGGATGTTTTCAGCGGCAGGAACTGGGAGACTAGTCAGGATCGAGGAAAAGATGAATGCAGCAATGTACAGAGACATCCTTGATGAAAACCTGCTCCAGAGCGCTCTGGACCTCCGACTGGGGCGAAGGTTCATATTCCAACAGGACAACGAACCTAAGTACACAGCCAAGATAATAAAGGAGAGGGTACGGGACAACTCTGTGTCCTTGAGTGGCCCAGCCAGAGCCCACACTTGAACCTGAAAGGAGAGATCTGAAAATGGCTGTGCACCGACACTCTCCATCCAACCTGATGGAGCTTGAGAGGTCCTGCAAAGAAGAATGGGAGAAATTGCCCAAAAATAGGTGTGCCAAGCTTGTAGCATCATACTCAAAAAGACTTGAGGCTGTAATTGGTCCAAAGGTGCTTCAACAAAGTATTGAGCAAAGGCTGTGAATACTTATGTACATGTGAATTTTTTTTCATTTTTATTTGTAATAAATTTGCAAAGATTTCAAACAAACTTCTTTCACGTTTTCATTATGGGGTATTGTTTGTAAAATTTTTAGGAAAATAATGAATTTAATCTATTTTGGAATAAGGCTGCAACATAACAAAATGTGGAAAAAGTGAAGCGCTGTGAAAACTTTCCGGATGCACTGTATATATTATTTTTTTATATTATGCAATAGTAAAATATTTCTTTCCTAATTTATTCACTTTCACACATTATTTTAATACTCTGATTAAACCCAAAAACCCTTATTTTTCATGAAGCAAAACCTTTGAGATTTTGTTTAATTATTTAATCACAAGAGTAAGCGGGCGTCTTCTCTGTCACTGCATGCCATTAAAACCATGTGTATGAACTGGGAACATTTGCCTGTACACAATCTTTTAAAGTGAAATCAGAGCACTCAGTGTTCACTATCAAAGTTTATACTTGTTTGCTTATATTTACGCGGGAGTTTGACACAAGCCTCTTCTTGCAGCGTGTGCAGCATCAGCATTTCTATGGCGTTAGATATTGGACAAAACATCGCAAGCGCAAAAACACAGCGCGCAAGTGAATTTCAACAGTGTGAGCACACAAATTAACAACTTGCGAGCAGAAATAACAAAACCGCGAGTCATGATAGGTTTCACACACGCGCGCAGGTCTGTACACACGCGCGGGTTACTTTCTGCACACGCGCGAGATATTTTCTGTACACACGCACGAGTTAATTTCTGCACACGCCCGCGAAGATCTGTACACGCGCACGCAAAGATCTTTACGGGTTTGGCACAGTTTTGACACTCAGGGGCGTGGCCCAATCCTAATGCTATTGGCTGCTGACCAAACCCTGTATTGACTGGCTGCATCTCTTCGAATCTCTTGTGATTGGCTGTTGTTGGACGAGGACAGTCAGAAAGCGGGACGATTGGGAAGCGGATGATGGCAGACAGTAAAGAGGTTATGGTTTCTTTTTAAATTCCTTAATTTCTTGTAGCTGTAAGATGTTTTTTGCATGTGTGTATGTATGTGTATATATATATATATATATATATATATATATATATATATATATATATATATATATATATATATATATATATATATATATACACATATATACATATACACACACACACACCACCTATTTTCAGTTATTATCAAAGACAGAAAACACACATGTATATATAAACACATAAAACATCTTACAGCTACCAGAAATTTAGAAAGAAACCATAACCTCTTTACTGTCTGCCATCATCTGATTCCCAATCTTCCCAGTTCCCTCCTTTGGAAAAAAAACCCCATTATATTAGGAAATCACAGTTAGTGAAAGAGTATGATAAGGGTGGTATCAACCCCTTGGACTTTGAATCAATGTTTGGGGCATTTAAGAGTAAATGGTTGAAATCATACTGATCACAACCTTACTCTATGTGGTTTCACATACCTAGATTCATCTATTTAATAAAACAGGTCGGCTTGAATTTCTTTTAAAATGTAATTTTGAGGTAACTAAGATTCCTATTAAATTATCAAACTTCCACAATCAACTTCTCCAATACTGTAAAATTATATTTAAACAACTTTTCTCCCCATGGATCCACCCTATGGAATAACAGGGTCATTCCAATTAATAGGAAATCATTGTTTAAAAGTGATTAGTATGAGACGGGTATTGTGTTATATATTAGATGATAATGGTAACTTGGCACATATTTGCCTTTTTGCTCAAGTATAATCTTAACTGCACTTATAGAGAATATAAAATGTGTAAATCAATACCATTACCATTATTGCAGTTAATCCAAAACACATTGATGTATGTGAGAATATTACTTCCATCAACCTTACCAAATCTAGTCATTAATGAAAGTAATTTAATAACAAATGTATTAATGATTTTTTGAAATCTATAATGTTTTTGGATTATAATAGAGGATTGTGTGTACAAGGTCCAAATATGAATGCCTTGTCCATAGATAACCCACATTTCAAATTCATCAAATGGCCCCTTTCCCTTAGTCAAAGAGACTCACTTTAAAATAATTTATAAAATATATACGGTTGCTGAGTTTCTTAGAAAGAAGTTTAAATTTTATATATCCAGACAATTGTTTTGATAAATATCCACTTGTATGCTACGTCTAAAGGATGCTTTTATTTTCATTTTTTTCTTTAATATTTTCATTTTTTCTCTAGCCTTTTGCTCTCGAGACTTTGTTTTTTTTTAACTAATACCCCCTTGTTGTTTGCTTTTTGTTGTTCAGTATTGTGTAGGGGACGCTTTTCTTTCATTTACACTGCCAATAATAGTATTGTTTCTATTGATTTATATTTCTTATTTCTCCCCTAAGAGAGTTTTGTATGTTTTTTTCTTGTCAAAAAATTACAAAAAAGTGTTTCCGCTTTCTGACTGTCCTCTTCCAACAACAGCCAATCACGAGAGATTCGAAGAGATGCAGCCAATCAATACAGGATTTGGTCAGCAGCCAATAGCATTAGGATTGGGCCACGCCCCTGAGTGTCAAAACTGTGCCAAAACTCGTAAAGATTTTAGCTGCGCGTGTGTGCAGAAAATAACTCGCGCGTGTGTACAGATCTTCGCGCGCGCGTTTAGAAATTAACTCGTGCGTGTGTACAGAAAATATCTCGCGCGTGTGCAGAAAGTAACCCGCGCGTGTGTACAGACCTGCGCGCGTGTGTGAAACCTATCATGACTCGCGGTTTTGTTGTTTCTGCTCGCAAGTTGTTAATTTGTGTGCTCACACTGTTGAAATTCACTTGCGCGCTGTGTTTTTGCGCTTGCGATGTTTTGTCCAATATCTAACGCCATACATTTCACGCACTCTTCAGGACAGGAGCTGGTTGACATCCACGGTGCAGCTCAGTGATGCTCGGATGCGGAGTTCAACTGAATGACACACAAACACACCGTTGCATGTAGGGCTGGGACAACGCGTCGAAGTCATCGATGACATCGACGCAAAAAATACGTCGACACAAATTATGCGCATCGATTCGTCAGACCCAAAACAAAGATGGCGGTGCCGGAGAGGCTAAACATTAATGTAGTGTAACGCTCTTGATCAAAAGGGGCCGGATAGCTCGCCTAAATGGTTGTAGTCAGGTGTAAGCAAAGACACACAAGACGTAACTGATATTCCACCGTGGTGATTTATTATCAGCTGTCGTCGGTCCCACGTACACATGGGCATTTTGCAAAACACACAGAACAACAACTGCGTTACTGGTTAGAAATAAAAACAGAATAAGAGCAACAGAAACACAAAACGGGCTTACACGCATACATGCCATGTTCACAGCTCGCTCTTCCCATATCAACTGCCCACTCTGAGCGAGGGAGTAACAGAGTACGTTCCATCTTAAAGGCGCAGTACCTAATTCTACTTGTTACAGTAGCCTACATCAGAAGGACTGATGTTTTAACCGCGGAAAGACGTCAGTACAGTAGCCTACAATCCATTATTCAAATTAAAATCCACCGACATTAATCTTCTCTCTCCTGACAACTTTGTCGGATAAAAATCTTGATCAGATCGCCTGTCAATCAAACTCCAGGAGATGTTTTTTTTTGTTTTGTTTTACATTTTATAATCAAATCGAAATCGAATCGGACTGAAAAAAATGAATCGTTAGATTAATCGATGCATTGAAAAAATAATCGCTAGATTAATCGTTTAAAAAATAATCGTTTATCCCAGCCCTAGTTGCATGGCATTTATACAGTAAATTAGCATAAAATTCCCTTATTTGGGCATTCAAATGTGACTGGAATTTGAATGCCCAATAATCACGGTTATTTGATCTAACCATAATTATTTGAGACAACCGCAGTTAGATCAAATAACCGCAATCAGAAGGTTATTTAATAATCGCGATCAGACGGTTATTTAATAATCGCGAAAGGCCTACTATTCGCAATGCATAATTTAAATGAATTAAAATCACTTGAATACTGTTCGCAAGACTCGACACTCTCATTGAAGGTTTAAACTTCCGGCGCACTGTGTCACGTGACACAACAGCATGACTTTGATTTCCAGGAAGTGCTACTACTGGCACAGCGTCAACAAAAGTGCCACTGGTGTGAAACCTCTAAGTTTTTGAATGAAACCCATTTGGTAGTGTTTCGTTTGATATTTGGCTTTAAAACAAAAGTTTGATATGTGTGCTGATAAATATGATGTCCACATATGTTGAAAATAGGACCACATTCCCTCAAAAGTTGAAAAAATCTGTGGTTCAATTCACTTCATTTTAATATAAATTTTGTTATTGTTTTATTTTGTTGTCACTTGTACAATACGGTTCTATTCATTAACATTAGTAAATGCATTCCTATACATATATTTACTATGCATTTTCACATTGAGAATAAATATATTCATGCAAAAGCTGACAAAAAGCTGGTGTTAGGATGAAAATAAGGTGCATTTCTAACTGTTCTGAGACCAGTGCAGACAGACAGCAAACTGGAGGTTAAGTGATTCACTAAACAGGAAACAAGGGAGCAAGGGTGCATCCTATAGCTTTCTATTCAGAAGTGCATTCACTCCTAAAATCCGACCAAAGGCCAAAATTTCAGTTTCAGGCTGCAGACGATGTTTGGACCACTCAACATGTTTGGCAGACATGGGACAACGATAATCAGTACATAGATTCAGAATTTTATAATGCAAAATGATATTTTTACATGGTTGGCAGTGATTTGATGATGCTGACTATTCATTTTAATAAGAATTATGAATTCATCTTTGTAGAAAATCAGCTGAAATGTCTATAATGTCTCAAAACCATGAATAACCAACACTCTTGGATACATAAGAAACTATTTGATGAAATAAATCTGATTTTCTATAGCTTTTCTTAACTTAGTCCCGCTGTCCACATATGTGTTTATTAGGTGCTACTAGTTACAAATCAAAAAAGGAAATGGAAAACGCACAAAGTGGTCAAGTGGGGGGGGGGGGGGGGGGGGGGGTCGCAGGAGGTTAATATAACAGTTGTTTTTTTCTTAGTTTGGCTCCAGACAACTCAACCGCAACCTTGCAACTATTTAGAAAAGATGCCAGTTGTAAAAAGTGTCGGTAGAACACAATCAATCTGAATGCAGAATGCAGCATACATTTATTGAAAGTCGGTGTGCTTTCGTTTGGAAAGCACATTTAATTTACAGGAAAGATGTCTCTGAACACAGACAGTTACAAAAACAAGCTACAAAAATGTTATTTGCATTCTATGTTCAATGCACAGCAAAACATTTCCACCCACCCCCCCCCAAAAAAAAAAATAAGAAAAATCTAAATTTTCAGCTGTTGCATAGAGTGTTGTGTTTGTTGATTTCAATAAAACAGTCTGTATAAAAATGAGCATATACACAACTCTCACAGCTCTAATATGCGGATCCTTATAAATGAGAGAGAATAAACTGTGATTAGTAATTTACATGTCTTAGACAGCTCCTTCACATGCTACCAGACGATTCCCTGTGCTATTGCGCCTAAACAACTAATCGGCCAAATGCGAACATTTATGATTTTAACCAAATAGGCAGTGTATAATGGCTAATGCTACATCTACCTATTTAGTATAGTATGTAGACTTTGGAACAATGGGGTCCAAAGGTCTAAAACCCTTTAACCAGATAATGGAATTTAATTTGGACTAAATACAGTTTTTTAATTGAATGATATTATCAGCATAATAATTTGATTGACAAGTTTAATTAAAATTAACAATTAGTAGTATTTAGTAAGTCCCATTTTTGTTCTTGAGCTGGCATGCACTCTACAAGTTTGTGCAAAACCTGAGGATACATGTTTTCCCATCATGCTCTGAGATTGTTCCAAAGAGCATATTGTGTGCTTCAATGGAATAAAATTACAACTCCAAGATGGTCATTATTGGGGGCTTGTCCGGGATTTGAGCTCAAGTATACAAGAGCATTACAGAGTATTTTCATCATAATGTTTTAATCATAATTTGTTTTTATGGTTTTTTGTGTTTGTTAATTTTTGTGTTTGTTTACAGGTTTAAATTAGATTTTGAATAATTTTCAATGTGAACTTGAAAGACTTTTGAACCCCACTGTAAATTGTGTAATTTCAGAATTTGTTTTATTTTTTTCTTGCTTCTGTTTTCATTCACTGATCTGTAATTCAAGAGGTGTAACAAATATTTTTAAAGAAGATGAAAGAATCACATCTTATTAACGCACACACACACACACACACTGGTGCGGCTATCCTATTGAGGACTCTCCATAGACATAATGATTTTTATACTGTACAAACTATAGATTCTTCCCCTAACCCTTACAAAAAACTTTCTGCATTTTTAAAAATGTTTTTTAAGTGATATGAATTATGAGGACACTAGAAATGTCCTCATAAGCCACATTTATAGTATAATACCCTTGTAATTACCTGTTTGTAACCTAAAAAGTCCTAGTAAACCACCCAAATCCACCCACCCACACACACACACACACACACACACACACACACACACACACACGCACACACCTTTAAAGCAAAGAGACAAGATAAATCCAATTATTGTTCACCCTGACATAGTGGCTCAAAGCCTTTAGATTTCAAGAGATTGGGTAAGACAGACAGATGAGAAGAAGAAAAGAAAGAGTGAAAACAGTGTCTCTGGGATACACTGTGCTGTCACAATGTCTTCTTGCAACATATTGGGGATGGTAGGTTTATCATAAACGAATGTCATTCCGCAGTGCAGCTTGAATAGCAGCTATTGTCAGTCACTCTAAAGCATGTTAGACAGGCACAGTGTTGCTCTGTTCCAAAACCTAGAGAGTTTCCAAAGGAAGCCACATTTTAAGGCAACACATGTGGAATACCGAAAAAAAAGGGCTCCAGACTAAAAAAGATTCATTTGCAACCATTGGCTCCTAAACCTCAACAAAGAGGAGCGAAAAGGCTGTTTTAGTTGCCAAATCAGAGAATTTCTCGATGTAGATTATTGCTCAGAAGACAAAGACAAGGAAGACCCATTAATTAAGGCTGATAACTGGTCTATAAACTCTCTCTCTCTGTATATATATATATATATATATATATATATATATATATATATATATATATATATATATATATACACACTCACCTAAAGGATTATTAGGAACACCTGTTCAATTTCTCATTAATGCAATTATCTAATCAACCAATCACATGGCAGTTGCTTCAGTGCATTTAGGGGTGTGGTCCTGGTCAAGACAATCTCCTGAACTCCAAACTGAATGTCAGAATGGGAAAGAAAGGTGATTTAAGCAATTTTGAGCGTGGCATGGTTGTTGGTGCCAGACGGGCCGGTCTGAGTATTTCACAATCTGCTCAGTTACTGGGATTTTCACGCACAACCATTTCTAGGGTTTACAAAGAATGGTGTGAAAAGGGAAAAACATCCAGTATGCGGCAGTCCTGTGGGCGAAAATGCCTTGTTGATGCTAGAGGTCAGAGGAGAATGGGCCGACTGATTCAAGCTGATAGAAGAGCAACTTTGACTGAAATAACCACTCGTTACAACCGAGGTATGCAGCAAAGCATTTGTGAAGCCACAACACGCACAACCTTGAGGCGGATGGGCTACAACAGCAGAAGACCCCACCGGATACCACTCATCCCCACTAAAAATAGGAAAAAGAGGCTACAATTTGCAAGAGCTCACCAAAATTGGACAGTTGAAGACTGGAAAAATGTTGCCTGGTTCTGATGAGTCTCGATTTCTGTTGAGACATTCAGATGGTAGAGTCAGAATTTGGCATAAACAGAATGAGAACATGGATCCATCGTGCCTTGTTACCACTGTGCAGGCTGGTGGTGGTGGTGTAATGGTGTGGGGGATGTTTTCTTGGCACACTTTAGGCCCCTTAGTGCCAATTGGGCATCGTTTAAATGCCACGGCCTACCTGAGCATTGTTTCTGACCATGTCCATCCCTTTATGGCCACCATGTACCCATCCTCTGATGGCTACTTCCAGCAGGATAATGCACCATGTCACAAAGCTCGAATCATTTCAAATTGGTTTCTTGAACATTCACTGTTCACTGTACTAAAATGGCCCCCACAGTCACCAGATCTCAACCCAATAGAGCATCTTTGGGATGTGGTGGAACGGGAGCTTCGTGCCCTGGATGTGCATCCCACAAATCTCCATCAACTGCAAGATGCTATCCTATCAATATGGGCCAACATTTCTAAAGAATGCTTTCAGCACCTTGTTGAATCAATGCCACGTAGAATTAAGGCAGTTCTGAAGGCGAAAGGGGGTCAAACGCAGTATTAGTATGGTGTTCCTAATAATCCTTTAGGTGTGTGTGTGTACATATATATATATATATATATATATATATATGCGCTTCACTATATCCACATAATATTCCTTCCTCATGGTTTTTGTGAAAACCTATTTTGTGAAGTGCACCAGTCCGTCCTGCACCAAAGCACCCCCACAACATGATGCTGCCACCCCCATGCTTCACTGTTGGAATAGTGTTCTTCGGCTTACAAGCCTCACCCTTTTTCCTCCAAACATAACAATAGTTATAATAGCCAAACAGTACAATTTTTGTTTCATCAGAACAGAGGACATTTATCCAAAAAGTAAGAGCTTTGTGCACTTGCTAACTATAGTCTGGCTTTTTATGGTGGTTTTGGAGCAGTGGCTTCTTCCTTGCTGATCAGCCTTTCAGGTTTTGTCGATATAGGACTAGTTTTAGTGTGGATATCAATACTTGTCTACAAGGTCCTTTGCTGTTGTTCTGAGATTGATTTGCACTTTTTGCACACGTTAACTTCTGATCCACTGGAATTGTGATATAGTCAATAAAAAGTGAAACACTGTCTGTAAACAATTGCACAAAGTAGATGTCCTAAACGATATATATATATATATATATATATATATATATATATATATATATATATATATATATATATATATATATATACATATATATACATATATATATATACATATATATATACATACATACATATATACACACACACACACACACATACATACTACCTGTCAAAACTTTTGAAACACTTGACTGAAATGTTTCTCATGATCTTAAAAATCTTTTGCTTAAGCTTAAGGCATATGCTTAAATGTTTGAAATTACTTTTGTAGACAAAAATATAATTATATTATTAATATTAATTTATTTAATATAAAACTAAAATTTTATTAAAAAAAAAAAAGTTTTTGAAATTGATGAAAAGAAGCCAATAAGTGCCCAAAATAGATGGGAACTCCTCATCCCATGGTGATACCTCAATAAGTTGGTTGAGAAAATGTCAAGAGTACATGTCAGCAATTTCTAGGCAAAGGGTAACTACTATGAAGATGCTAAAATATAACAGTTTTTATTTATTTTGGATTTTGTTTAGTCACAACATAAATCCCATAGTTCCATTTACGTTATTCCATAGTTCCCTATCTGTCACTCACTCGACGTTGTGTCGATGAAGTGACACTAGGGGTCACTCTTGGGTGCCAGAGACTTCTGATCTTTGATAAAAGGCCAATGGGAATTGGCGAGTGGTATTTGCATGCCACTCCCCCGCACATACAGGTATAAAGGAGCTGGCGTGCAAACTGCTCATTCAGATTTTCACTTCGGAGCTGAGCGTCGCTATTTTATTGAGAAATAAGCGAGCTGAATTCTCACTGCTTACATTCACCTCTGCTGGATTCTGACGGCGCATCACAGCAGCTCCTCCCTCTCTCTGCACTGGTGCACTGCAGAGATCGCCCCTGGGCACTTCGGCAGAACAAACCTAAAAGAGTATATTCAAAAAGAGTATAATTCCTAAAAGAGTATATTCTAAAAGAGCCGCACACATGGAAGTGGACAAGGAATAAGGCGCTCACTATGAGGTATTCTTCCCGATAAGTAGACCCCGGAGATGTGCAGTCCAGCAGGAGAGATTGGAGGAACAGCTGTCCCCCTCCACCTTGAAGGTGTATGTAGCCTCTATAGCAGCACACCATGACACAGTGGACGGTAAGTCCTTAGGGAAGTGTGCCCTGATCATCAGGTTCCTGAGAGGCACCAGGAGGTTGAATCCCTCCAGACTGCGCCTCGTTCCCTCATGGGACCTCTCTGTTGTCCTTCGGGGTCTACAGGGAGCCCCCTTTGAGCCCCTGGAATCAGCTGAGCTTAAGGCACTCTCTTTAAAGACGGCCCTCCTGACTGTGCTCACGTCCATCAAGAGGGTAGGTGACCTACAAGCATTCTCTTTTAGCGAAACGTGCCTGGAGTTCGGTCCGGGCTACTCTCACGTGATCCTGAGACCTTAACCGGGCAAGGTGCCCAAGGTTCCCACGACCCCATTCAGGGATCAGGTGATGAACCTGCAAGCGCTGCCCCAGGAGGCGGCAGACCCAGTCTTGATGTTGCTATGTCTGGTGCGTGCTTTACGCATCTATTTGGACAGCATGCAGAGCATTAGTATCTCTGAGCAGCTCTTTGTCTTCTTCGGTGGACAGCGGAAAGGAAGCGCTGTCTCCAAGCAGAGGCATTAGCTATGGCATTTCCACGGCCAGCACGTGCCGTCCCCTGCAGGGCTACGAGCCCATTCTACCAGGGGTGTGGCAGCCTCCTGGGCCCTGACCAGTGGTGCCTCTCTAACAGAGATATGCAGTCCAGCAGGCTGGGCTACACCCAACACCTTTGCGAGGTTCTACAATCTTCGTGTTGAGCTGGTTTCCTCCTGTGTCTTAGCAGGAACGAACAGGTAAGTCCAGGAGAGTTAGCCAAGTGTATTGCTTGCACATAGCGACTTTCACCTCCATGGAGCTGAAGACATGTGCTGTTGACTCCCAGTAGTGTTCACAAGATGTGTTCCCTGGATGACTCCTGTGGCAGACGAGTTTGCGGAGAAACTTGCTGCCGGCTGAGTACACGTGCAATCTAAGTCCTGTACTGGGGTAGGTGCTCCGCATGTGCTGGTTCCTCATAGGTAACCCCATGCAACGTATATCTTCCGCTAAATCATTTCCCTGTTGGTAAACTGCGTCTTCCTTGGGCAGAGGACCCTCTGCCCCAATCACCACATTTGTAGAAACTCCTCCCCCGTTGGGTAGAACCTACCATGGGACTTCTCCACATGTCTCACTTGAGATGTATTTCCACTCAAAATACCCCCCCCCCCCCCCGGGGCGGGGTGTGGTTTCCGTTGTGTCTGCCCCTCTTGATGCAATATTAATGTAATGTAAACACAGCTGTTAATATAAACGCAGCAAAAAAAGAAACGTCCTTTCACTTTCAACTGCTTTTATTTTCAGCAAACTTAACGTGTAAATGTTTGTATGAACATCAAAAGATTCAACAACTAAGACATAAACTAAACAAGTTTCACAGACATGTGACTAACAGAAAGGAATGAACAAAGGGGGGGTCAAAATCAAAAATGAAAGTCAGTATCTGGTGTGGCCACAAGCTGCATTAAGTGCTGAAGTGCATCTCCTTCTCATGGTCTGCACCAGATTTGCCAGTTCTTGCTGTGAGATGTTACCCCACTCTTCCACCAAGGCACTTGCAAGTGCCCGGACATTTCTGGGGGGAATGGCCCTAGCCCTCACCTTCCAATACAACAGGTCCCAGACGTGCTCCATGGGATTGAGATCTGGGCTCTTTGCTGGCCATTGCAGAACACTGACATTCCTGTCTTGCAGGAAATCATGGACAGAACGAGCAGAATGGCTGGTGGCATGTCATATCAGCATGAGCCTGCAGGAAGGGTACCGCATGAGGAACGAGGATGTCTTCCCTGTAAAGCACAGCATTGAGATTGCCTGCAATGACAACAAGCTCAGTCCGATGATGCTGTGAAACATCGCCCCAGACCAAAACGATCCTGCTCCAGGAGTACAGGCCTCATTCCTTCGACGATAAACGCGAGTCTGTCCATCACCCCTGGTGAGGCAAAACTGTGACTCATCAGTAAAGACACTTTTTGCCAGAACTGTCTGGTCCAGCGAAGGTGGGTTTGTGCCTATAGGCGACGAGGATACGTTTTGTTTTAGAAGGAAATGTGCACCAAAACATAAATAAATTTGTGTATGTTTGTGCAAATCATATTACACCGGACTGCTTTGTGAATGAGTGTCAATATAATGCAGGATTTTCAAAAAATGTGATTCTCAAACAGTACCAACTGTTCGTGTTCCAGCTTTATATCCTGAAGGTGTAAGTATTGCAATTTATATTTTGTGAATGTTTGCAAACCGCCTTTCCGAATGTGCTTATTAGCCTTTTCCATGGCTAATGCAGCTGAAGTTATCATTGTCTCTGATTGTATTCACGGAGACCAGAGCTATGTCCGGGGCGGGGAGCAGCAGCTCATTTGCATTTAAAGAGACACACATGAAAACAGCATCTTTTTGATTCCAACCAAAAAGAGGCATTTACAGCATGGTATAATAAATTATCCGTGGCATATTTTGAGCTGAAGCTTCACAGACACGTTCTGGGGACACCTGAGACTTACTTTACATCTTGTAAAAAGGGACATAATAAGTCTCCTTTAATTGTTTATGGTTGAATGAACAACCATGGAAAACATTGTTTAAACCCTTTACAATAAAGATGTTTACAAAATTATCTTTAAAATACAGTGTCCTGATTGAGGGATGTTTCTTATTTGCTGAATTTATAAGCAGAAGGGAAAAAAATCTTATATTTCAAACTACTGGATCTATGTGATATGTAAATGCAACCTAATATACCTGCATCTCTCTGTTATAGGGATTCAGACATTCTGACTATCCTAATATATCTAATAATCAGACAGTGAAGACAGTCAATAAGTAGCTTTATTTTGAATTACATTACTTTTTAATGTTTTTTTTTTTTAATTATTTTTATCTAATTATATATTTATTAAATGTTTAAATGCTACTGTTACTAAAAACATACAGCAAATTCACTGTTCTCCATTTAATTACTGGGTCTTGAATAATTACTTCAAGCAATGTTTACAAAATAAAAAAGTGAAGGTTCCATTGTTTCATTTAATGAGTGTTTTTTAAAGCATATTTGCTTATTTATTTACAAGTACAACACAACACCTAATACTTCACGTAACATAACCGAACTTCATTTTAATGAACACAATCTCTATGTGTAACTCGCTTAAACAACAAGTAACCTAACTCATAATGTGTATCTGGATCAGGATAGCCCAGAATTTATTTAACTGTTAATTTAGTTTAACTATGTGTGCATTTGTTTAAACTGATGACCTAATATTGCTACATGTGCCATTGACAGATTAGGCTAAGGCTTAGCTTGTTAAAAACGCTCTTCTATGTGTCATGGCCAGAAGCTGACTTTACCATGTAAGCTGATAGAAGAAAACCCCAGCAACCACCTGAGAACATATCATGCAAAACTGAGCAATTTCAAAGTTAGACAAAGAAAAATCTTGCAAGTTGATTGGCTAACTGATTGCATGTCAAAGCACCTATCAGTTTACAACATGCAAACTAATTGGCTTAACACATCACACATGAGGGAGCCGATTGGCTTTTAAATGATTTCCTGTGCTCTCCCTCTGTCCAATAAATAATATGAAACATATTAATTAAATTAAATGACTCCTTACATGTCTGAAACTGAAGCTCCAATTTTACTCCATCTCAAGAATTCTCTCCCAAGCCCAGACAGACACCTGAATAACCCATAACTCCCAGAGACTCAGACCTAGTTTGGCTGACTTTCCAAAGTTTGGAAAGTAATTTAAATTTCCCAATATGTCCAGGCAATTATTATCCTCTAGTACACTTGTCTAATGGGGGGTTTATAGAGTGCAATCTGCAATTTGCCTTACCCTGAAGAGCAGTTTAACGAAAGGCTTCTTGGCCAACTGGGCTGGGCTACACAGATTGTCATACAACGCTGTGTCCACCATTCCTGGGTCCACTGCATTAACCATTACTGGGTCTCCTCTGGCCCACAACTGGTCTTGAAGGTGATAGGAGAACAGCAGCAGGGCCAGTTTACTTTGGGCATAAGCACCGTGGGCACTATAACAAATCCTGAGGGAGGGAGAGAGAGAGAGAGGGAGAGGGAGAGGGAGAGAGAGAGAGAGTTCAAAAGTTTGGGGTCACTTGACTAAAATGTTTCACGTGATGTTAAAAACCTTTTGATCTGAAGGTGTTTGCTTAAAAATTTTACTAAAAAAAAAAAAAAAAAAAAAAGGTTTTGATTTGACGACTTGGACCAAATAATAAAGTAAAGCATCCAATAAGTGCCCAACATCGATGGAAAATCCTTTAATACTGTTTCCCAGTGTGATACCTCAAGAAGCTTGAGAAAACTCCAAGAGTACATCTCTGCAAATTCTAAGCTTCTATCAAAGTAGTAGATGCTAAAATGTTGTTTTTTTATTTATTTTGGATTTTTTTTATTCACAACATAATTCCCATAGTTCCATTTCTGTTATTCCATAGTTTTGATGACTTCACTATTATTCTAAAATGTGAACAAAAAATTATAATAAAGAATGAGTAAGTGACCCCAAACATTTGAACAGCAGTGTAGTTAGCATCTGTTGGTGGATTTATATAGTTTTTTATTTGACATGTCTATAAACTATGGTGGAAACACATTTACTAAAGATGTGCATCACAAAAAGAAAAATGATTTTGCAATAATTCACTAATTCCTGGACTAACCTGCAGAAAAATCTTTGCATCTCAAATGCTGCTCTGGAAATTCTGAAAAGACTGTGATCAAAATGATCGACTACAATTACTTCCCAGAACTGCCTGACATGCTTTTGTTCCCAGATATAAGGCATCTGCAGCTGATCACAAGCAAACATGAGGTTTGTGAGAGCATTTTGTCTGGGTGCTTTAAACCACAAGTCATTTATTAAATTGGACAAAAGAGTCATAGTGGCTTGCACAGTAGTAGTGGTGATTTTGATTAATCTCAGTGACTCAAGTCATTTGAATCTATTCACCAAAATGATTTGTTCAGATTCGCTCATTGATTTGTTCATATAACATTTCTGCAAATAAAGTCTTTGGACCAGTAGATGGCGCAAGCTACAAACAGACTAAAACAGGTAAACAATTCTATTACACCTACCGACCTATCATTTGTATAGAGGTCCGTACACAACCGCTAGCCCCAATTTGCAACTGAGTGTGTGTGTTTAACATGGTCATCAGTATGATTCTCTTTGTTTGTGTGTGTGTGTGTGTGTGTGTGTGTGTGTGTGTGTGTGACAGTGAGGGACAGTGAGCTTACCTCACTCCAGAACACCAGACCAGCTCTGTGTGGCCAGTTCAACTTTTGATAGTGATTGTTCAAAAAGGGGGTTTGGAATAAGTACACACACAGTCTAAAGTGAAAACACATTCCTGACATGCGGTTAGTACCCCATTCGGAGAGTTCCACCGCAAAATATGTCTGAACTTTCCCGTTTCCCAAGGCTGGCTTCCTTCCATTCTGGCATGCTCACTTCACGTGCACACTCTCTTGATCATGCATCTATTGATGAGGAAAGAGAACGGTCGCTGGGGAGAGAGTCGATGCTAGGGAGAGACCAGTACCTCTGACACCACCCCTTTTACCTGTATCTGGACAGGTAAGCTCCATCCTGCCCCCATCTAGTGTATGGGATGTGTAATATGGAAGTGTGGTGTCTAAACTAAAATGTACCCTATCGTAACAGTGCCAAATAATCTTCTTTGATGACTTTTGATGTCTTTTACATTTTGAAAAAGTAAATTGCATGGAAACAAAAAGCACAAGAGGCTTTCACAACCAGAACAATTTGTCAGCAGCTCTTCGTTCACAAACTAGATGACTGAGTGATTCATTCATTTTGTTTGCAAACAAGTTTACAAGTACATTCGGTTTGTTCATGAATGAGGCGTCTCATCTTGTTTGGACTCAATTTCTTCAGTGATGAGGTGTATTCTTTCAATGGGTGAAAACAATGACATGCTTCTTCTCAGCCTGCATTCAAATGCTGTTGGCTCAAGCTACAGTCAGTCTTTACAAGTAAGAAAAGCCACCAAAGCTGTCTTGCACTTCAAAAAAGAGCTCATTGGCTAACCCCAACACATTGTTCACTTGAAAGATTAATTCAAAAAGACTGATTCGTTCACAAACACCACCATTGTCCAGTGGCAACGACTTCTATTTTGTGCCAGTTTCCCAGAAATTATCATTTTGCTCTCTTGAACACATGGGATAGAATCACTGTTTATTCGCAAATTGTTGTTGTAATATATATATATATATATATATATATATATATATATATTTTTTCACAAGTTCAATTTGTAACTAGGATGGACACATTACAAGTGAAGCTTGAAAAAAAAAAAATGCATTCAGAACCCATTTAACTTCTGTAATTTGACATATCCAAGACAAAAAAACGTAACACTGGACTTGAAGTTGGCACTCCATAGGAGAATGTATCAGAGTAGCTATCTGGCCATTGTCTCTATACAACACGTGGTTGAAGGGGAGGAGTTGAAAAAAAAGAGGGCTTGGTGACCTCAGCCGAAAAGGAGTCACTTCAGAGTCGGAGCAAGTTATTACTTACTTTTGATGAAAGTCCATGAAGAAAAACGTCTTTCTTTGGAATAACAGAAGAATCATTCACCCTAAGAAACTTGTATTAAGAGAGTTAATAGGGTCAATTTAGGTTTGGCTATTTATTCTGCACTAGGTCAACTGATAAAACAGATAGAAAGAGAAAAGAAAATCTCAAAAGGTAGGTTCTAACTAAGTATAGGGTCTTAGGCAGATTAAATGATGGATATCTTTAGACAGTGACCCTAACATTCACAAATGTCCAAATATTCATGCCAAAGTCTGGCATTTCTGTGCAAGTTCAGTTTATAGAAGTCCTAGAATGTCCTAGAATGAAGAATCGAAGTCTAACCTTTCAGCTGGCTCATTTATCTGTTATTTATACCAGCAGATTGCGCCAACCCTGTCCAATTTGCCTCTGTCACCTTGAAGTACACATTTATTCAGAATCTTCTGTGCCAGCCCACAGCATGAGCACCCCCACACACTAAACATACAGTGTGACAAGTCATCACCAGTTGCAGGCAGAAACCTTGTTTGCTGTATTGGATTTGTCGTTTGTCATTATTTATTGTAATTCTCAAAACCGCCCCTCTCTGCCTCCCAGGAGACTTTTCAGCATTCAATCAATAGACACGTGGTGCTCTGAATCACGTTGCATGTTATAGCGGCCATGTCCTTGAGTGCTAGCGAGTCTCTGCAGTAAACCACTGCAGTAACGGTAAGGAATCTCAAGACTGAAATGCAATAAAAACAGACCAGAGAAAAATAGGTTGGAGGAGTGGCAATCTTTTGACAATTAAAGCAGGCATCAAAACGATGGACAGGTCTGCACTACAAGAAGATGTGTGTTCAATAAGTGACAGGGTGGAACAAAATTATTTTTGCCCTGGGACTAAAGAATACACCATTCCTAAAGTAAGACTAATAAGACTAAATCATTGTCTTTGAATGATTATTTAACCCCAAAATGTAAATTCTGTCAATATTTACTGACCCTCAATTCACTCACCTTTCTTATTGACTTACTATCAGCTGTGGCAGATGGTTAAGGACTGACAGCCTCAGTCAAAATTCACTTATATATATATATATAAAATGCAATTAAAGTGAATGGTGACTGAGGCTAACATTCCAATGTTGTCATGACAATTTGTATGTATTCTTACGTAAAATTTGGTTCAAGCAAACAAACATTGTCTTATATTTGCATAGACAGTGAAACGTACAATACTGACAGCATCTAAATGTCATAATTTTATGTATTAACACCTACAGAAACATACAAATGTTTACGAGTACAGTTTGAATTTAAATGAATCAGTTAATTATTAAATTTAACTTATGACCAATGAGATTAGTTAAATTCCATCACATTTATTTAATGCAGTTGACATTATAAAATGATATTTTAATAGTTTAATTCAGTTCTGTGCAATTTCTGCAGCCCTATACAAAGTTTTAATCACTTTAACCAAGACTACACTTTAAAATGTTTAAATTAATAAAAACTAATCGTAACCGTAATCATTTAATAATTTATTAAGCAATTAATTTTATTTTTGTTTGCCATGGGACACAAGAGTTTTCAGAATATGCCAAAAAACTAATAAACAACAAAAAGCCCCATAAAACAATAATAAAACTAATCCATTAATTTTTTATTAGCTATAATCCAAATCTTCAGACTGCTTTCTGTGAAGAACAGACCCAAATTCAAGACTTTTATTCAACGATCTCGGTCTCCATCCACCATAGTGCTGTCACACCTGCCACGTCAACATGCGTTTGTTGCTTTCGTTTTCAAAATTCAAAAACTGCCACCTCAAGCATTACGACAAACGGTTTTTACGGCAATGATGTCGAATACTCATTGGCTCTCAAGTGTCTCATGACCGTTTTCGACATGCCGTATTCTGTGAAGTATATGTTTGAATGAGGTATCACAGCAGCGTTATGGAGTGCATCAGGATAAGATTTACAGCAATGCATAATTTAAATTTCACTCTCTACTTCACACAATGCTATTGTATGTCATCAGAGAGCACATCAGATGCAGTGAATCGCCCTTTGGACTACTTTTTTGTACTGAATTTGGCAATTTTTCTGAATAAATCTTTGTGATTAAATTCATCTGATTGTTACATGTTTTATACTGTATGCTTAATAAATGTTATGGTTAGGTTTAGGAGTAAATGTGGGATTAGCGGCTGTAAAATATATATAAATTAATATATTGTATAAAAAAATTATTGTCCGGCTTGACAATATAAATCATATTTTTAATAAAGAACTTAAACCAAAAGACACAAACACACATATGACGGACATCTGCCCGTAAACGCTCTCTCTATGTCGCACCACTGTCCGCAGTCGTCCTTTATCCCTCTTGGAGGCTTGATTAGCCTGATAAGGGACCGGATGTGTAGAATCACGACCCAGCCCCGCCCTCTGCCCTGTCACATTCTCGATTCATGTATTCAAATATATTTGTAATGGATTAATGCACAAAAAGCTACGCATCTTAATGAGATCAGGCTGAACATTCTGCCTAATATCTCCTTTTGCGTTCCACAGAAAACGAATGCCTTATGGGTTTGGAATAACATAAGGGTGACTAATTGATGACACCATTTTCATTTTCAGGTGATCTATTTCTTTATGATTAAGCTTGTCTTTTCCATCGAAAGAAAAAGGCTGGGGGCTAAATGAGAATCACACATGTAATGCAATATATATTCTAATCATACCTTCCCTGCAAGTCGTCCATTGATAATCTTCCACCATAGTGGGTAGCTGAAGACATAATCACTATTCGTGAACATTTCTCAGGTTTGCCTGACGTTCTCAGCACATCTAGCAACAGGTTAGTCAACAGGAAATGGCCCAGGTAGTTTAGCCCAAAGTGCAGTTCAAACCCATCCTCTGTACTCCTCTCAGGAACAAGCATAATGCCTGCTGCAAAAATAAAGGAACATAATTACTGAGATAATATGAACAGAACAGTTATGCAGGACACATGGTACAATACTTCAAAATTGATTAAAATAGTTTAAACTTACACTGGCCCACGTGTGAGGACACAGGTGATTTGGTAAGAGATTTTCTGAGTCACTTTTCCATCTGGTTTGAAAAGCTATGAACTTCATATACCCTTGGGAATATCATATGCAGCTCTCTGAATAACGTGGATTAAGTATTACTGGTTTATTGATTTGTCTTTCTTGAAATCTTTTAACTATTCAGGGTTCGGATTTTAGTATGTCTTAGTATGAATGTGAACCAGGGAGAAACCATTTCCTCTGCTAATGTTCTTAACATGCCTCTTTCAGTTTAATTCATGTTCTTGCTGAGAAGAAATAATGTCTCATATGTTTAGATCATCATGTCGCATTCACAAATAATCTAACAAACCCTTCTGCAGAAATGCATTTTAGTGTCTTTAAATGGAGCATAGCAAAAAGATAATTTAAGTTGGTGAATCCCAATATTAAATGGATGTAATCTGGTTTAAAACCCTATTTGAGACTGAGTTCCAGCATTGATGCAGAAATAAGCTTCTTCCTTTGAAAACATGTTTCATCATTATTGTGCTCTAAACAGAATTAGAGCTCAGTTCAGTGGAGAAAACAGTAATCAGTATTATAAAAATGTCCTCTTCAATAGCATATTGAATGAAAATTAAACAATATGGGGGGAATTCACTAAGAATTAATTGTCTACTGATCGTGTTGTTAATTTGCACGCGCTGTCTACTTTGCACGCGCTGTCTGCATTGTTTAAGAGATCAATTCACTAAAGGAATTATGCAAATCAGGTAACAACGCAAACAATTGCTGAACGCAATTTGCGCAGCATATTTCCAGATCCTGTGGGTCAGTTCTGAGTAGGGCTGTCAACAGAGCTGAGAATCTAAATTTTATTTTTATTTTTTTAGATCATTTCAGTTCAGTTTACAGACTGTAAAAGCTACAAGACATCACCAGATTTTTTCGGGTCAATTTTTCAAGTATGACTTTGGGTTCAACAATAAACAGGCCTACCCAACTTGCTTTGTGCCCGCAATCTCACTCAGAGACATGCACTAATAGAAGATTTAGGGGCTGTTCACACCAAACATGTTGCATTTTGCAAATGTCTGCTCTGTTTTCCCATTATTTTACTATGTAAACACATGGATGGATGTCTTTGACTGTTGCATCGTGTCTACCACTGGACCGCCACATTTTTTTTTAGAAACCGCGTTAAATTAAAAACAACTTCAAGTTTCAAAAACTGATGTTTCAGAGCTTGATAAAGGATAAGGCAATGTTTTCGTTTTTTTCCCTTCTGCTCTGGCTTTCTGAGGGGCCACCATGCCTTGTTAAAACTGTATGTTTACTGTTACAATACATTTATGAATGTTGCCAATGATTCTTACATAAAATACAGCCTATTGCAACAATACTTGCGTGGATAAGAAATTATAAAAGATTGAGCAATTTTAGGTTCAGGATGGGTTCAGGCTTAAAATCTGATGGTACAGTTTGGGTTAGGTTGGGTCACATGGTCTCGGGTATGGTTTGGGTTCAGGTTTCATTTTAAGGCCAGTGAAGACCTCTAAGCCAAACATCACTGTGTTATATCGTTTATTAAAAAGAACATACTTGGATTTCACAAAAGTGCATTTTATTTTAAAATAAATTATATAAATCAAAACATTAAGCCAGTTCATATTCTCAAATCCAAAGTAAAAAAGTAAAACTAGAATAGAAATAGACAGCTCTAGCTATGTTAACTTAGTGTTGAAATACTGTACCTGTGCTGCAGTATTCAAGCGTCAAATTACAAAAATACAAAAAGTTGTATGTAGAGTAGTATTATTCCCTGATAGTAGTGGTATTCAGGTGAACCTGTGTTCAGGTTCACTTGGTTGTGAAGCAGAATTTGCAAATCAGACTCATTGCTAAACAGCATGTACTGTCACTGAGCCCAGTGCTCGCAATAAGGTCTGTTCAGACAGGAAGCTTGACAGAGAGAACAGAATGGAACAGGACGCGGGACTCTCGAGACACACTTTCCGAAACTGATCTCCTTTCCTGACATTGTGTTTCAAAACGCACTGCTTATAAATATATAAGAGCAATACGCAATGCCCAAAGACCTCAAACTATTAGAATCTGCATTTTTATCTTAAATTCAAGTATTTGTATTTCGAGGATGCAGCAGACTATTACAATCTGGCATATTTTACTGGGACTGTACAGCATTACTCCACGACTGCAATCACGACACCTGATTTTATAGTCAGTATCTATAAAATGTCTAGTATGCTCGACTGAACTGCTTGTCTGGATTTATGCCCAGTTAAAACACACTTCTCCATAATTTTTTCTTCAAATGATTAATTACTGTTGCTATGATTATATAAAGAATTTACTCTTTTTTTTATTTATTTTTGTATTTTTTTTTAATAAAAATTCAGTTTGCTACATCCATTCCGCAGGCAATAATAGCAAGTTTTGCAAACAAAGCACATCTATAATAAGACAGGTGCAATGTTTGAGTTGCAAAGACAGACAATTACTTAATGTAAATATTCATGATTCATTGTGGGCCCATTTGTTACTTAGTGAATAAAATCCAGGTTTTTGTGCTGAAATAATGCTTTTTTTTATTATTAAACTAAACAGACTCATGCTGTTAAGTGTAGCATTTAAATCTAAGGCATCCAAATGTTATTGATCTGTAATCAACTCAATGTCCCCTGGCACTCTGTCTGACACACAGTGTCCTGTCTCGCCTGAGCACTAGAGGGGTCAAACGCTGACCATTTCACATCATTAGAGCCTCAATGGAGTGGTACAAACACATTTGTCCATCATCTGCCATCAGTGGGAGTGTGTGTGTGTGTGTGTGCCACAGAGAACAAATAAGAAAAGGGGACAGTGAATTATTAATTCATCCTGTTATGGAGAGGACAGTGTGTGACTGTTCCTGTCATTTTGAGACACTCCCCGGGGCAGTCTTCTAAATAAAAGTCATTCAGTTAAAACAAACAACCCCTAAGGCCCTCAGGGTGACATAGACCAGACATGTCCAACAGAGTGAGATAAGGAGGGTGCAGGAGATTTCAGGTTGAAAGACAAAATGTACAGCTTTTCAAAATAAAAGCTCAAATACTTTGTATGAATCTGCATAGGTTTGTTAATTAATAAACCATAAAAAGTATAGTATATTATGTTACAAAAAAGTTGCTCTGGTTTAAAAGGAAAAAATAAATAAAAAAATCACCTAAAATAAAGGCCTATTCAGACAGAGATAGTTTTTCCTGAGAAGGTTAGTGAAATTTACATTTAACAGACATACTTTGTGATTTTAATGCTGTTTTTCTCAAACAACTTCAGTACAAATTACAAAGTAAAATACCTACAGTTTTTGGCTAATTTCAGGGGTTCTTTGAGAAGTCTAATCCAGTCTGGACTGCAATGTTTAATTGCTGTACATTTTCACTAAATACGAAACTAAACCTCCAGATTTTGCTGTAAAGTGCACCTTCATTATGGATTTTTTGGTGGAAAATAACAGTTAGTGGAGCAAATACTGCTTTCATCTCATCTGACATAAAAATTTAATTAAATCAATAAGGAGAGTCTGATCACAGAAAGGCGACTGTACTAGCAATTTTAGGTATGAAATTAACTGAATGTAATAAATTCCTTCCCTTAATTATATACATAATGTTAGAATTATAATCACATATACAACACATATTGTATACAAGTCTTACATGTTTATTTCAATAGGTTTTATGATGCACCCACCTAAAGCACGACCTTCCATAAGGCCCACTTCCAGACAATAAACATCTTAGTAAATTCGACAAAGATCCCAATCATATTAAAATCAGTACACACTGTACTTGAACTGTAATTCAAACTTTTAAATAAATTAATCACGTCCTAATAATGTTTTAGAGTAATTCAGAAATACATACCATTATTGACAAGAACATGAAGTGGCAAGCCTCTAGCTTTGAATCTCTGGACAAATTGCCGCACAGACGTTAAAGAGGCCAAATCCACGAACATGAACTCCACTGAAAACAAACATTTTATAAAATCAGTATGAATGAAACTGTACCTATGAGGCAAAAAGTTGAAAAGATTTTCTGAAGGTCAGCACAAGTATGTGAATGACAATAAATTGAATCATCAAATAATGCAGGACCTCTGAGTGAACGCTACATCTAGCAGTTGAAGTCAATGGCCTTTACAGAACACAAAAAGATTCAAGAATACTGTATAAATCAGTTCAAGCACTCATATGATCACAGTAACTCAACTTCCCTTAAAGAAATAACTGACCTTGCTCTAAAATTTGACTTACTGAATACACAGTATATTTGCAGGTAGGATGAGAAATGACAAAAATGTATCTCATTTTAATCAACGCATTTGTCTCCTTCAAATAAAACAAGTAAACTTGGTTAGTCAGGTATTACAGGGCTTGATTTTGATGAGTAGCTGTAGGCTGAAATCTAAGTCGATTCATCCAGCTTTCTCATGCTGTAGTTTATTTAATAACCTTATACTGTGGGTCTGTATATCAAAAATGTCCAATTAGTCTCATTTCAAAGCAGGCAGATTATTCCAGTAATAACGTTCATTTAAAGTCAAAAGGACATCTTTCCCTTCAACCTAAATGACTTGGCAATGTTTAAATAATCGCTTTTTTTTTAGATACAAATCTGGAGCCAATGAAACATCATAGTTGGCATAAAAATCAGCTCTGAGTTTTGGTAAAACTACCAAAAAAAAAGAGACATTAAAATTCAAAAGATATTAAAAGATATTATCACTGCAGTTCACCAACTGCAGTGATAAAGCTATAATTATTATTGACCTAAAGAAGGTTATTATACTGTTGACTATTTCAACTCTTAAACTAATAAAGTCATGGTACAACTCTATATCATCTCATATCTCTTAAGATTGGGCATTTTTAAATGGATATAAAATTTAAGTTACTAATCTTCAAAAGTAAACTAACTATCAGCCTGTCAGACTTCTTTGATATAGCACTAATGAAACTCTCTTTAAGTTTGACATTTGCCCCATTTTGATGAAACAGGTTCATTTGGTCCCTAACGACTAATCTAAATAATTTGATCAGTCTTCATATATCTTTTTAGTGGGGTCACAATCCCAATTGTAATTAAAGCTGCAAGCAGCGATGAAGGGCCCAAGCCGGTGGCACCGCAACCCTGGTGCCTTTAGTTACCGGGCTCATTTCCACTTGGTGGCTTTCGGAAAACAAAGGATGATGGACACAGCAACAACTCAAAAATATAGCTGCAAGCAGCAATGCGATTCCTCCTCAAAATGGCAAATCATTTAAAATTGATCAATAGAGGGTTGGGGTTAAACCCTCCCAATGAAAAAATCCAAAAAACATGTCTTTCTGTCAGAATCCTAAACTAAACATTTTCAGTGTACAGGAAAATCCATCATGTCGGACCTTATGGATCCTGTAGGGTTTTTTGTTTACAATGAGAAATGAGGTTTGTTCACCAGGTTTCAGAAAAACTAAATAAATGTGTTGGAAATACAAACACTTTGAAAAAATGACATTTGGGCATGGCCTGTAGCTCCCCCTAAGGGTGAATGTGAGCCATTCTTGGTTTGTAGGTTCCTGTTGGCCTGTAGTATTAATGTACCAATTTAGAAAGTATTTGACAAAAAAATGTGCAATTTGGGAATGGCCTTTAGCGCCCCCTAAGGGCGAATGTGAGACATTCTTGGTTTGTGGATTTCTGTTGGCCTGTAGTGTCAATATACCAAATTAGAACATTTTTGACCAGCAAATGGGAATTTAGGGCATGGCCTGTAGCGCCCCCTAAGGGCGAATGTGGGCCATTCTTGGTTTGTGGATTCCTGTTGGCCTGTAGTATCAATCTACAAAATTAGAACATTTTTGACCAGAAAATGGGAATTTTGGGTATGGCCTGTAGCGCCCCCTAAGGGCGAATGTGGGCCATTCTTGGTTTGTGGATTCCTGTTGGCCTGTAGTATCAATATACAAAATTAGAACATTTTTGACCAGAAAATGGGAATTTTGGGCATGGCCTGTAGTGCCCCCTTAGGGCGAATGTGGGATATTCTTTACGCAGTACTTCAGAGTGATGTCATCTTTAAGTATATATATATATAGGTCTGTATCTAACCCACACCTATAATATCACTTCTGAAGGCATGGATTAAACCACAGGAGTGGTATGGATTACTTTTATGCTGCATTTATGTGATTTTTGTAGCTTCTGAGTTCTGATCACCATTCAAGTCATTGAAAGGTCCAACAGGGTTGAGATAATCTTCTAAAAAGCTTAATTTGTGTTCACTAGAAGAAAGAAAATAATACACATCTGGGATGGAATGAGGGTGAGTATACGATGAGAGAAATTTATTTTGGGGGTGAAAACCATTTGTAGGCTACTTTTTATTTACTTGGAAAATTGTTACTGTCTCTTTAAGAGGATTTTAAACGCATTTCATTCAAGCCGTCTTTGCGGCTTGTTTTATTGAGATATAATCTTTTGAGAACTGTGAATCTCATTATTTTCGTGCTGTTACATCTGTATTCATTTCAGAGATTAATTGATTGAGATTGTGAAACTACATACAACCGACAAACCTCCATGAAGATGCGAGTAAAAATGAGATTCCTCGCGCTGTCAGACACAAAGCTGATAATCATTCTCGGAAGTGTTGATACTAGATTTAGATTCGCGATTTCTTCATCAACTGTTTATGGTCACTTGAGACAAAACAGACAATATATCATGTATTTTGACATTTTGTTGTTATGAAATTGTCCGTTCAAACGCAAGAAGAAGCGAATGCGATCTCTCATCGGGGCTCGTGAGTTAGACGTGACGCTGCTCGCGGTTTCACACAAAACTGCTCACAAACATTTATTTGAGTTGTTTCGTCATTTTTTTTCCAGAAATAACTAGCAATACTCCTACAAATAAATGCTTCGTAACTAAAACGTTTTGACTTTCTATAGAAAATATAGACAACACGTTCTTACCTTGCAAAAATCGCCTCAGTATTTAATTTGAAGCAGTAAATCCAACACTGGAGTAAATCTCTCGTGATATCACCGTCCCATTGAAATGAAGGAAGACGGTGATGACGATACAGTTATTATTCTTGCCCAGTAACCCCTTAACCAATCACATGTGCCTTTAGCTTGTATTGTCATGAGTATCTGGGCAGATTTCAGAAATAAAATCGGTGATTGGACGACGATGACACTGAGACAGAAACTATGGGAATAATTGTTCCCAAATTTGAACGCTCTGGCTGTAAATGGTTAAAGGTTGTTAAAAATTGTATCCGCCACTCAGTTGATGTATATATTGAGTGGGGACACAGTGTTTGCCTTTTTTCTGGGATTCGACGGCAAAAGAGCTCAAGCAACTGTTGAACTCAGTCCCTGCCCATTCTGGACTCAGCCGGTTGTAAATAATAGAACAATGAGGCTTGGATGCCATCTATTGGACATTTCTTGTAATTGCCACTCAGAGAATGAACAGACAGTGGATTAAATTTTAGTTTTTTAGGCTTTAGTTCTTTGTTGTATTCACCTGCTACGGCGTGTGTAACATTTTTCTGTCAACTCTGCATACAGGTGAAACTCGAAAAATTAGAATATCGTGCAAAAGTTAATGTAACCCATACTATGTTGAACACAAGAGGGCAGTATAGCCCTATGTATTACTTCACAAGACCCAACGTCCCCCCTCCCCTACAAACTCACAGAGTCTCAGAGAGTGACTTGCAAAATTCTGACATTTTCTCCACATTCAAACCAAAATATCTGACTTTCTGTTGGTCGGAGCTAATGACTGTAAATTAGAAAGTTGTCCGGCTTGAGGAGAACTATATCAATACCAATTTTTGTACCTGTAGATGAAACTAACCCCCCACTTTTTTGTCAAAAGGTGGCGCTACTGAGCCCCTCACCACACCCATTTCTGAAACTTTGCACATGTCTACTGGCTAATAAATGTGACGTCTCTGTCGAGTTTCATGCAATTTCAAGTATGTTAAGAGTCTCAAAAGCATCAATAAAGAAAAGTAAAGTTTGAAGCGTTGCCACGGCAACAGTATCTAAGATATCAATAATCCTTTCACAGGTCTAAATCTGCCGTGTGTTTACATTATACACGTAAAGTTTGAAGCAAATCGGGTAAAAACAAGAGGGTGATTTCAAAGCATTTTGAAAGTGACACACTTCCTGCTGCCAGTTGGTGGCGCTATAACTTTGACTCACAATAGTCACATCCATGTGATCGGCCTCTTACAACGAACACACTGCTGAAGTTTCATCAAGATCTGTTAATTTATGCAGAAGTTATAACACACTTCCTGTCTCACTTTTCTCGCCATAAATTTGTTTCCTCGCCACGGCCAAACCGTTCGAGATATCAAAAATCCGCTGGCAATTTTTCATCCTCAATGTCTTGACTTCATGCTGACTGAGATTCGTGGCGATTAAATGATTTCTCTAGGAGGAGTATTTCAAATTCCATTGTATACGTTTTCCAAACAACCCTAAATAGCCGACTTCCTGTTGGGCTGAGGTAAAAAGTAAGAGCATGAAGTATATATGAAACGATGAGATCTATATGTGTACCGACTTTCATATTATTACATGCAAGTGTGTTTGATTTATGGACCAAGGTTTCGGACCCCGTTCCAGGGGGCGCTGCTGAGCCCCCCTGCCACGCCCGGGTACCATCTTCAGCCCAGCCCTGATGGCCGCAGGTTCTGACCCGTGTGCAAAGTTTCAAGAGTTTTAGAGCATGTTAAGGCCCCCAAAAGTGCCCGAATAGTCGATAAAATAATAATAATAATAATAATAATAATAATAATAATAATCCTAAGGAAAACAATAGGGCCTTCGCCTTTTCAGGCTTGGGCCCTAATAATAATTAAAGCTGCAAGCAGCGATGACGGGCCCAAGCCGGTGGCACCGCAACCCTGGTGCCTTTAGTTACCGGGCTCATTTCCACTTGGTGGCTTTCGGAAAACAAAGGATGATGGACACAGCAACAACTCAAAAATATAGCTGCAAGCAGCAATGCGATTCCTCCTCAAAATGGCAAATCATTTAAAATTGATCAATAGAGGGTTGGGGTTAAACCCTCCCAATGAAAAAATCCAAAAAACATGTCTTTCTGTCTGAATCCTAAACTAAACATTTTCAGTGTACAGGAAAATCCATCATGCCGGACCTTATGGATCCTGTAGGGTTTTTTGTTTACAATGAGAAATGAGGTATGTTCACCAGGTTTCAGAAAACTAAATAAATGGGGTGGAAATACAATCACTTTAAAAAAATGACATTTGGGCATGGCATGTAGCGCCCCCTAAGGGCGAATGTGAGCCATTCTTGGTTTGTAGGTTCCTGTTGGCCTGTAGTATTAATGTACCAAATTAGAAAGTATTTGACAAAAAAATGTGCAATTTGGGAATGGCCTTTAGCGCCCCCTAAGGGCGAATGTGAGACATTCTTGGTTTGTGGATTTCTGTTGGCCTGTAGTGTCAATATACCAAATTAGAAAATTTTTGACCATAAAATGGGAATTTTGGGCATAGCCTGTAGCGCCCCCTAATGGTGAATATGGGCAATTCTTTGTTTGTGGGTTCCTGTTGGCCTGTAGTATCAATGTACCAAATTAGAACATTTTTGACCAGCAAATGGGAATTTAGGGCGTGGCCTGTAGCGCCCCATAAGGGCGAATGTGGGCCACTCTTGGTTTGTGAATTCCTGTTGGCCTGTAGTATCAATATACAACATTAGAACATTTTTGACCAGAAAATGGGAATTTTGGGCATGGCCTGTAGCGCCCCCTAAGGGCGAATGTGGGATATTCTTTACGCAGTACTTCAGAGTGATGTCATCTTGAAGTATATATATATAGGTCTATTTCTAACCCACACCTATAATATCACTTCTGAAGGCATGGATTTAACCACTGGAGTGGTATGGATTACTTTTATGCTGCATTTATTTGATTTTTGTAGCTTCTGAGTTCTGATCACCATTCAAGTCATTGAAAGGTCCAACAGGGTTGAGATAATCTTCTAAAAAGCTTAATTTGTGTTCACTAGAAGAAAGAAAACAATACACATCTGGGATGCAATGAGGGTGAGTATACGATGAGAGAAATTTATTTTTGGGGTGAAAACCATTTGTAGGCCTACTTTTTATTTACTTGGAAAATTGTTACTGTCTCTTTAAGAGGATTTTAAACGCATTTCATTCAAGGCACACTCTGTGCGGCTTGTTTTAGTGAGTTTAATCTTTTGAGAACTGTGAAGTCTCATTATTTTCGTGCTGTTACATCTGTATTCATTTCAGAGATTACTTGATTGAGATTGTGAAACTACATACAACCGACAAACCTCCATGAAGATGCGAGTAAAAATGAGATGCGCTGTCAGGCACAACGCTGATAATCATTCTCGGAAGTGTTGATACTAGATTTCGATTCGCGATTTCTTCATCAACTGTTTATGTTCACTTGGGACAAAACAGACAATATATCATGTAATTTGACATTTTGTAGTATGAAATTGTCCGTTCAAACGCAAGAAGAAGCGAATGCGATCTCTCATCGGGGCTCGTGCGTTAGACGCGACGCATCAGGCGGTTTCACACAAAACTGCTCACAAACATTTATTTGAGTTATTTTGTCATTTTTTTCCAGAAATAACTAGCAATACTCCTACAAATAAATGCTTCGTAACTAAAACGTTTTGACTTTCTATAGAAAATATAGACAACACACGTTCTTACCTTGCAAAAATCGCCTCAGTATTTAATTTGAAGCAGTAAATCCAACACTGGAGTAAATCTCTCGTGATATCACCTTTCCATTGAAATGAAGGAAGACGGTGATGACGATACAGTTATTATTCTTGCCCAGTAACCCCTTAACCAATCACATGTGCCTTTAGCTTGTATTGTCATGAGTATCTGGGCAGACTTCAGAAATAAAATCGGTGATCGGACGACGATGACACTGAGACAGGAACCATGGGAATAATTGTTCCCAAATTTGAACGCTCTGGCTGTAAATGGTTAAAGGTTGTTAAAAATTGTATCCTCCACTCAGTTGATGTATATATTGAGTGGGGACACATTGTTTGCCTTTTTTCTGGGATTCGACTGCAAAAGAGCTCAAGCAACTGTTGAACTCAGTCCCTGCCCATTCTGGACTCAGACCTGTTGTAAATCATTGAACAATGAGGCTTGGATGCCATCTATTGGACATTTCTTGTAATTGCCACTCAGAGAATGAACAGACAGTGGATTAAACTTTAGTTTTTTAGGCTTTAGTTCTTTGTTGTATTCACCTGCTACGGCGTGTGTAACATTTTTCTGTCAACTCTGCATACAGGTGAAACTCGAAAAATTAGAATATCGTGCAAAAGTTAATGTAACCCATACTATGTTGAACACAAGAGGGCAGTATAGCCCTATGTATTACTTCACAAGCCCCCCTCCCTTCCTACTCCTCACACACAAAGTCTTAGAGAGTGACTTGCAAAATTCTGACATTTTCTCCACATTCAAACCAAAATATCTGACTTTCTGTTGGTCGGAGCTAATGACTGTAAATTAGAAAGTTGTCCGGCTTGAGGAGAACTATATCAATACCAATTTTTGTACCTGTAGATGAAACTAACCCCCCACTTTTTTGTCAAAAGGTGGCGCTACTGAGCCCCTCACCACACCCATTTCTGAAACTTTGCACATGTCTACTGGCTAATAAATGTGACGTCTCTGTCGAGTTTCATGCAATTTCAAGTATGTTAAGAGTCTCAAAAGCATCAATAAAGAAAAGTAAAGTTTGAAGTGTTGCCACGGCAACAGTATCTAAGATATCAATAATCCTTTCACAGGTCTAAATCTGCCGTGTGTTTACATTATACACGTAAAGTTTGAAGCAAATCGGGTAAAAACAAGAGGGTGATTTCAAAGCATTTTGAAAGTGACACACTTCCTGCTGCCAGTTGGTGGCGCTATAACTTTGACTCACAATAGTCACATCCATGTGATCGGCCTCTTACAACGAACACACTGCTGAAGTTTCATCAAGATCTGTTAATTTATGCAGAAGTTATAACACACTTCCTGTCTCACTTTTCTCGCCATAAATTTGTTTCCTCGCCACGGCCAAACCGTTCGAGATATCAAAAATCCGCTGGCAATTTTTCATCCTCAATGTCTTGACTTCATGCTGACTGAGATTCGTGGCGATTAAATGATTTCTCTAGGAGGAGTATTTCAAATTCCATTGTATACGTTTTCCAAACAACCCTAAATAGCCGACTTCCTGTTGGGCTGAGGTAAAAAGTAAGAGCATGAAGTATATATGAAACGATGAGATCTATATGTTTACCGACTTTCATATTATTACATGCAAGTGTGTTTGATTTATGGACCAAGGTTTCGGACCCCGTTCCAGGGGGCGCTGCTGAGCCCCCCTGCCACGCCCGGGTACCATCTTCAGCCCAGCCCTGATGGCCGCAGGTTCTGACCCGTGTGCAAAGTTTCAAGAGTTTTAGAGCATGTTAAGGCCCCCAAAAGTGCCCGAATAGTCGATAAAATAATAATAATAATAATAATAATAATAATAATAATAATAATAATAATAATAATCCTAAGGAAAACAATAGGGCCTTCGCCTTTTCAGGCTTGGGCCCTAATTAAAGCTGCAAGCAGCGATGACGGGCCCAAGCCGGTGGCACCGCAACCCTGGTGCCTTTAGTTACCGGGCTCATTTCCACTTGGTGGCTTTCGGAAAACAAAGGATGGTGGACACAGCAACAACTCAAAAATATAGCTGCAAGCAGCAATGCGATTCCTCCTCAAAATGGCAATTCATTTAAAATTGATCAATAGAGGGTTGGGGTTAAACCCTCCCAATGAAAAAATCCAAAAAACATGTCTTTCTGTCTGAATCCTAAACTAAACATTTTCAGTGTACAGGAAAATCCATCATGCCAGACCTTATGGATCCTGGAGGGTTTTTTGTTTACAATGAGAAATGAGGTATGTTCACCAGGTTTCAGAAAAACTAAATAAATGGGGTGGAAATACAATCACTTTGAAAAATTGACATTTGGGCATGGCCTGTAGCGCCCCCTAAGGGCGAATGTGAGCCATTCTTGGTTTGTAGGTTCCTGTTGGCCTGTAGTATTAATGTACCAAATTAGAAAGTATTTGACAAAAAAATGTGCAATTTGGGAATGTCCTTTAGCGCCCCCTAAGGGCAAATGTGAGACATTCTTGGTTTGTGGATTTCTGTTGGCCTGTAGTGTCAATAGACCAAATTAGAAAATTTTTGACCATAAAATGGGAATTTTGGGCATAGCCTGTAGCGCCCCCTAATGGCGAATATGGGCAATTCTTTGTTTGTGGGTTCCTGTTGGCCTGTAGTATCAATGTACCAAATTAGAACATTTTTGACCAGCAAATGGGAATTTAGGGCGTGGCCTGTAGCGCCCCCTAAGGGCGAATGTGGGCCATTCTTGGTTTGTGGATTACTGTTGGCCTGTAGGATCAATATACAAAATTAGAACATTTTTGCCCAGAAAATGGGAATTTTGGGCATGGCCTGTAGCGCCCCCTAAGGGCGAATGTGGGATATTCTTTACGCAGTACTTCAGAGTGATGTCATCTTGAAGTATATATATATAGGTCTGTTTCTAACCCACACCTATAATATCACTTCTGAAGGCATGGATTAAACCAATGGAGTGGTATGGATTACTTTTATGCTGCATTTATGTGATTTTTGTAGCTTCTGAGTTCTGATCACCATTCAAGTCATTGAAAGGTCCAACAGGGTTGAGATAATCTTCTAAAAAGCTTAATTTGTGTTCACTAGAAGAAAGAAAATAATACACATCTGGGATGGAATGAGGGTGAGTATACGATGAGAGAAATTTATTTTGGGGGTGAAAACCATTTGTAGGCCTACTTTTTATTTACTTGGAAAATTGTTACTGTCTCTTTAAGAGGATTTTAAACGCATTTCATTCAAGGCACACTCTGTGCGGCTTGTTTTATTGAGTTTAATCTTTTGAGAACTGTGAAGTCTCATTATTTTCGTGCTGTTACATCTGTATTCATTTCAGAGATTACTTGATTGAGATTGTGAAACTACATACAACCGACAAACCTCCATGAAGATGCGAGTAAAAATGAGATGCCTCGCGCTGTCAGACACAACGCTGATAATCATTCTCGGAAGTGTTGATACTAGATTTAGATTCGCGATTTCTTCATCAACTGTTTATGTTCACTTGGGACAAAACAGACAATATATCATGTAATTTGACATTTTGTTTATGAAATTGTCCGTTCAAACGCAAGATGAAGCGAATGCGATCTCTCATCGGGGCTCGTGCGTTAGACGCGACGCATCTCGCGGTTTCACACAAAACTGCTCACAAACATTTATTTGAGTTGTTTCGTCATTTTTTTCCAGAAATAACTAGCAATACTCCTACAAATAAATGCTTCGTAACTAAAACGTTTTGACTTTCTATAGAAAATATAGACAACACGTTCTTACCTTGCAAAAATCGCCTCAGTATTTAATTTGAAGCAGTAAATCCAACAATGGAGTAAATCTCTCGTGATATCACCTTTCCATTGAAATGAAGGAAGACGGTGATGACGATACAGTTATTATTCTTGCCCAGTAACCCCTTAACCAATCACATGTGCCTTTAGCTTGTATTGTCATGAGTATCTGGGCAGATTTCAGAAATAAAATCGGTGATCGGACGACGATGACACTGAGACAGGAACCATGGGAATAATTGTTCCCAAATTTGAACGCTCTGGCTGTAAATGGTTAAAGGTTGTTAAAAATTGTATCCGCCACTCAGTTGATGTATATATTGAGTGGGGACACATTGTTTGCCTTTTTTCTGGGATTCGACTGCAAAAGAGCTCAAGCAACTGTTGAACTCAGTCCCTGCCCATTCTGGACTCAGACCTGTTGTAAATCATTGAACAATGAGGCTTGGATGCCATCTATTGGACATTTCTTGTAATTGCCACTCAGATAATGAACAGACAGTGGATTAAACTTTAGTTTTTTAGGCTTTAGTTCTTGTATTCACCTGCTACGGCGTGTTTAACATTTTTCTGTCAACTCTGCATACAGGTGAAACTCGAAAAATTAGAATATCGTGCAAAAGTTAATGTAACCCATACTATGTTGAACACAAGAGGGCAGTATAGCCCTATGTATTACTTCACAAGACCCCCTCCCTTCCTACTCCTCACACACAGAGGCTCACAGAGTGACTTGCAAAATTCTGACATTTTCTCCACATTCAAACCAAAATATCTGACTTTCTGTTGGTCGGAGCTAATGACTGTAAATTAGAAAGTTGTCCGGCTTGAGGAGAACTATATCAATACCAATTTTTGTACCTGTAGATGAAACTAACCCCCCACTTTTTTGTCAAAAGGTGGCGCTACTGAGCCCCTCACCACACCCATTTCTGAAACTTTGCACATGTCTACTGGCTAATAAATGTGACGTCTCTGTCGAGTTTCATGCAATTTCAAGTAGGTTAAGAGTCTCAAAAGCATCAATAAAGAAAAGTAAAGTTTGAAGCGTTGCCACGGCAACAGTATCTAAGATATCAATAATCCTTTCACAGGTCTAAATCTGCCGTGTGTTTACATTATACACGTAAAGTTTGAAGCAAATCGGGTAAAAACAAGAGGGTGATTTCAAAGCATTTTGAAAGTGACACACTTCCTGCTGCCAGTTGGTGGCGCTATAACTTTGACTCACAATAGTCACATCCATGTGATCGGCCTCTTACAACGAACACACTGCTGAAGTTTCATCAAGATCTGTTAATTTATGCAGAAGTTATAACACACTTCCTGTCTCACTTTTCTCGCCATAAATTTGTTTCCTCGCCACGGCCAAACCGTTCGAGATATCAAAAATCCGCTGGCAATTTTTCATCCTCAATGTCTTGACTTCATGCTGACTGAGATTCGTGCCGATTAAATGATTTCTCTAGGAGGAGTATTTCAAATTCCATTGTATACGTTTTCCAAACAACCCTAAATAGCCGACTTCCTGTTGGGCTGAGGTAAAAAGTAAGAGCATGAAGTATATATGAAACGATGAGATCTATATGTGTACCGACTTTCATATTATTACATGCAAGTGTGTTTGATTTATGGACCAAGGTTTCGGACCCCGTTCCAGGGGGCGCTGCTGAGCCCCCCTGCCACGCCCGGGTACCATCTTCAGCCCAGCCCTGATGGCCGCAGGTTCTGACCCGTGTGCAAAGTTTCAAGAGTTTTAGAGCACGTTAAGGCCCCCAAAAGTGCCCGAATAGTCGATAAAATAATAATAATAATAATAATAATAATAATAATAATAATAATAATAATCCTAAGGAAAACAATAGGGCCTTCGCCTTTTCAGGCTTGGGCCCTAATAATAATAATCCTAAGGAAAACAATAGGGCCTTCGCCTTTTCAGGCTTGGGCCCTAAAAACACAAGCTGGAGTTTTGCTCACACATTATTCCTCTCCTTGTTCTTCATCAGCTTTAATTAGGCTTATCATTCATTCAGTGTGACGGGACTAACCTTTCCGCTAATTATGGCTCCTAAGTGAGAATTAGACCATTAAAGAGCTGCTGGGTGGACTGAGAGAAACACACACTGGAGCCCTGTAAAAGAGCAGTTATAAAGCTAATGTAGTTGTAGTATGTCTTTTAGACTAAATGTAATGCATTAAAATCAATAAAGAGCCAGGCATGATGTTGATGATTTTTTCAGGGGGTGGGCTACAAACTATTCACTACATACTCAGGACAGTTTGGGGCAGGACTATCTGTTTGGCTTACCAGTGGTGTACAGGGGAGTGTTTGGGAAATCTGTTTGAAGAAACATTTTTGCAATTCCATATGGTAAAGCTCTTGGTGGAGAAATCCCATATTACACTTTTAAATACAGAAATATTAAACCACTTGACTGACAGCTTGCTTGCATGATTTTCATAGGGCCCCTGAAGCCATAAGCCTGGAAACCTGAGTTTTTAAAAATGCAGAATAATTGCAAGTTGCTCACTAATGCAAATCAAAATACTAGTGTGTTTCCCTTCATGAGCCCTTTGGGCTTTCAGCTTATCAAAATGCGACACTGCATTAAAATCCTAGTCATATGCACATCATTGCTTCAATCAGCTTATATTTTCATGTTATGCAAATCCTTGTATTTTGTTCATTTTTTACTCTTCCTGCACAATAGTGAGGTGAGCCAAGGTCAAATATGAGAAAGCATTCACCTTTACTGTAATCTGTACAGAGTCACGTACAGTTAGATGTGGCCCATGGTTGCCTTGCAAGTATAAATAAATTGAGGTAGGCATATGAGCAAAAATAGCATGCCAATCACATGCTAAAAGAATGGAGGCTGTATTACATGATATGGCGATTAATCGATCAAATTACACGCAATTAATCATAATTATAAGTATTTGGAGAATTAGGCCCCCAAATAAACTGTAGTAAATGTATGAATCAAAATTACAAATATAAACAGTATAATACTTTAAATATAATCATTCAGATAATTCAAAGGCATTGCACTATAGTGGCAGACGACTAAAGCATTGATTAGACAATATAAAAAGTGGATTAACAAGTAAATACAGCACATTGTCTGGTTAATAGGGTTCGCGACTCTCGAGCCTGCTCTATTGAATCTACAGCATGAGATATATACGCTTCTTGTATAGTCCGATTCCCAAAATAATTATTCAAAGGAGGAGGTGCTTTTGAAACTATAGTGCAAAACGTCTAGGTTACATATGTAACCTCTGTTCCCTGATGGAGGGAACGAGACGTTGTGTCAAAGAAGTGACACTAGGGGTCTCTCGAGCGCCAAATATGCCTCTGATCTCCTAATGAGAATTAGGCAGACAGAATTTGCATACCCTGCCCCCAGACATATGGGTATAAAGGCAGAGTTCATTCAGGATTTTTACTGAGGAGCCGGAAATGGTCCGACCACCACAGTGGCTTGGCTCAGTGGTGTGGCCGGGAGGATACAACGTCTCGTTCCCTCCATCAGGGAACGGAGGTTACATATATAACCTAGACGTTTCCCGTCTGTCGCTCACTTCGACGTTGTGTCGAAGAAGCAACACTAGGGGTCCAATTTAAATCACGCCATGCGCTGAGCCATGTACGTGTACTGCTGACAGAGGAGCGGGCAGATATTTTACGTGCAAAGGCGACCAGCTGTGTCAGACGGCACGTACCCTTCCCCAATGCCCCATAAAAGTCGTTGGAATCCTTCCGGTTACCCTAGACAGGGGAACAAGGTGACGCTTGCCAACCTGGGAATGGGCCGAGCCAAGCCGGGCCTCTTTTCTCTCTATGTTTCTCGCATAGAGCCAATGGCTGGGGCCCTTACATGCATCGTGGGAAGGGGGTCTTACCCAGTTACCTATTCTTTCAGGGGAAAAAGACCCTGCGGAGACCACACCTGCCCAGGGACGGGGAGGTAAAAGTGGCAAAATGCATCACATGGGCCACTCAGGTCACATGTGGAAAATGGTGCGGTGGTAGATCCAGCCTTATGGAGAGGGGAGTTGCTACAACACGGCGACTGGAGGGCAGCTCGAACTGCCTAAGGGAGATGTGGGTCCACTCGTAAGGGGGCCGTACCACGGAAAAAACACACAGGAGGAGTCCATGCAGGAGTCCAGACCTGTGGAGTACTTATTCCAGTACAGGGTAGATTTGAGTACCCGCAGTGGATTGGGTCGCGGAATTCCTCCGCTGAATTGCGGACCCACAGGGCCAGAGAGGAATCATCCAGGGGACCGACATTACGGGATCTCCTGGGAGAGAAAGCCCACAGCGTTACCTCGGCCGAGGGAAAGGGCGCTAGGTGCAAGCGATCCACCCGGCCAGTCCGTCAGTGTGTTTCTCGGGTTCTACTGGCTTGGACCTGAGAAAACACGGGACGAAACTGATTCAACCTTGTGATTGTAAAATCTCAGGTATTAGGTGTTGCCCAACCCACTGCTCTACATATGTCTGCCAGGGAGGTGCCTCTGGCCAGTGCCCACAAGGACGCAACACTCCTTGATGAGTGTGCTCGTACCCACAAGGGGGGGGGGGGCCTGGGTGTGATAGGCCAGTGAAATGGCGTCCACCAGCCAGTGGGAAAGCCTCTGTTTGGAGACAGTGTTCCCTTTCCGCTGTCCACCAAAGCAAACAAAGAGCTGCTCAGAACGTCTAAAGCTCTGCGTGCAGTCCAAGTAGGTACGCAAAGCACGTACCGGACACAGCAACGAAGGGGCTTGGTCTGCCTCCTCCCGGGGCAGCGCTTGCAGGTTCACTATCTGGTCTCTGAAGGGCGTGGTAGGAACCTTGGGCACGTAGCTCAGTCGCGGTCTTAGGATCACATGTGTGTCTGCCGGACTGAACTCCAGGCAAGTGTCGCTGACAGAGAACGCTTGCAGGTCCCCGACCCTCTTGATGGAGGCGAGCGCGATCAGCAGGGCAGTCTTTAGAGAGAGGGCCCGGAGTCCAACTGATTCTAGCGGCTCGAAAGGGGGTCTCTGAAGGCCCGTGAGGACCACTGAGAGATCCCAGGAGAGGGACAGGCTTGGCCGGGAAGGATTTAACCTCCGGGCGCCGCTTAGGAACCTGATGATTAAGTCATGCTTGCCCAAAGTCTTGCCGTCTACTGCGTCGTGGTGGGCCGTGATAGCAGCAACATACACCTTCAAGGTGGAGGGGGACAGCATCCCCTCCAGCCTCTCCAGCAGGAATAAGAGCACTGACTTAACTGTGCACCTCTGTGGGTCTTCAGCCCGGGAAGAACACCAATTTGCGAACAAGCGCCACTTCAGGGCATAAAGTTGCCTGGTAGAGGGGGCTCTGGCTTGGCTGATCGTGTCTACGACGGCAGGTGGCAGACCAGCTAGATCTTCCGCGTCCCGTCCAGGGGCCAGACGTGGAGGTTCCAGAGGTCTGGGCGCGGATGTCAGAGCGTGCCCCGTCTCTGAGAAAGAAGGTCTTTCCTCAGGGGAATTCGCCAGGGAGGGGCTGTTGCGAGGAGTACGAGGTCCAAGAACCAGGCCCGGATGGGCCAGTAGGGAGCCACTAGGGTGACTTGTTCCTCATCCTCCCTGACCTTGCACAGCACTTGAGCAAGAAGGCTCACTGGGGCAAATGCGTACTTGCACAGCCCCAAGGGCCAGCTGTGTGCCAGCACGTCTGCCCCGAGGGGAGCCCCTGTTTGGACATACCAGAGCAGGCAGTGGGAGGTCTCTCGGGAGGCAAACAGGTCTACCTGGGCCTTGCCATATCGTTCCCAAATCAGCTGGACTGAATGGGGGTGAAGCCTCCACTCTCCACCTGGCCAGCATTGTCGTGATAGCGCGTCCGCTACCACATTGAGGTCGCCGGGGATGTGAGTGGCGCGCCCGTTGCACACGGGACCCCAACCAAATCACTGCCCGTTGCACACGGCACCCCAACCCAATCTGGAGGCGTCGGTTGTGACCAGGACGCGTCGGGACATCTGCTGCAAGGGCACTCCTGCCTGCAAAAAGCAGAGGTCTGTCCAGGGTTTGAATGTTTGGCGGCAGGCAGGGGTGACTATCACACGGTGCGTGCCGTGGTGCCATGTTCGTCTCGGGACTCGAGTCTGAAGCAGTGCTGAAGCAGTCTCATATGCATCAACCCCAGCGGATGCGTCCTTCAGGTCTACTGCTGCGAACCAATCTAGATGCCGGACGCAAGTTGAAGATGTGTTTTTTCGTGAGCGTTTTGAAAGGGAGTTTGTGCAAGCCCAGTTGAAAACTTGCAAGTCCAAGATCGGTCATAAGCCGCCGCCTTTCTTGGGTACGATGAAGTAAGGGCTGTAGAAACCCTTCTTCATCTCGGTTGGAGGGTACAGGCTCTATCGAATCTGAGTAAGTGAGTAGCGATTTCCACACGCAGGGGTTTGGCATGTTCGCCATGTACTGTGGAAAAGCATATGCCCGCGAAGGGGGGCGGAGGCCTGGCAAACTGAATTGCGTAACCGAGTCGAATGGTTGGGAAGTGAAAGTCATTCATCTAAGCTCCGTGCTAGGGGCACCAAGGGGCCGATTATTTTTGACGTACCCGGCGGGGCGGAGCAGGTAGTATGCTGCTGCTGAGAAAAGACTCGAAGCACTTACCTTGCTCCGCACACCCGGCAGGGAGCGGGTTAGTGACTGAGGAGGAGGAGGTCCGGTAGAGGCATCCACTGGACTCGTCAGAACCGGCCGGCTGGAGAACAGTCATGGGGCTGAGGGCAGGGTGGGGGGGGTCCAGTCCACCATGCCGGGACTGGAGGTGTGGCGGCAGAGTGACCGTTTGCGGGCCAGGTGACCCAGAGACAAATTAAATAGCTCTTTTACTGAGAATGTGGGTACTGCAGCCCCATCTATGAAATAACAAAAGATTCTCCTCCCAGCCCTCCACCAGGGGACGGAGCGGTCTGTTTACCCGCTCCAGAGCTAACGTCTTGGTACCTGGGTCGATCGTCTCAGGAGCACCTGGGAGCCTTGCGGGTCCTCGAGGGGGTCCGTGAGACAGGGGGCGTCGACTTCCTGCGGGGTGCTTGACGCATGGACTGAGAGCTGGGCCCGGGTTGAGGCGGAGCAGGGCGTTTCTTTGCCACAGGAGGACGCCCTTGGCGAGCAGACGGGCATGGCCCATAGCGGCAGGTTTGCGGCGGGGCAGGATATGTGAGATGGTCTCCGTCTGTTTCTTCACCATGGAGAACTGCTGGGTAATGTCCTCTGCGGTGTCGCCGAAGAGGCCAAACTGGGAGACAGGGGCGTTGTGGAAGCGCACTTTGTCGGTCTCACGCATCTCAACCAATTTCAGCCACATATGACGTTCCTGAACCACGAGTGTGGCCATCGCCTGCCCGAGTGACTGTGCTGTGACCTTTGTGGCGCTGAGGGCAAGGTCGGTCCCTGAGCACAGTTCCTGCAGCACATCGGGATCAGGGCTACCTCCGTGCAGATCTTTCAGTGCCTTGTCCTGATGGACTTGCAGGAGGGCATTGGCATGCAGGGCGGAAGCGGCGTGTCCAGTGGCGCTGTAGGCTTTGGCAGTCAATGAAGATGTTGTCCTACAAGCCTTGGAGGGGAGTACAGGGTGACCCCGCCAGGTAGTAGGGTTCTCGGGACACAGGTGGAGTGCAACAGCCCTGTCCACCTGGGCAATCGTCGTGTACCCGTGGGCCGCTCCGCCGGCGAGGTTAGCGAGAGCGGATGTGCGAGTGGCTTTGTGACTTGTGGAGAGGGGTGCCCTCCATGAAGACATCAGCTCATCATGCACCTCGGTGGCTGTGAGCGGCGCGGAGCCCCCAGGAACCAGTCATCCATCCGCGATGGCTGTGGGGAGGACGGAGGGTTCCAGTCCTACCCCACACTGGCGGCGGCCCGGGCAAGCATATCGGACATCTGCACATCAGCCTCAGCCTGGGCGTGCTGGCCCAAAGGCGGCAGCCCAGGGGGGGTGTCAACAGTGTCAGACGCCGCACTCTCCGATGCAGTGGCGAGCTCATCCACCTCGAGCACTAGAGAATAGGCAGGCTGGCTGTGAGGCGAGCCGCTGTTGCCTTGAGCATGGACGGGAGTCAACGAGCGTGCAAGGGGGCGGGTGGTCCGAGAGGGCGTACCCAGTGGAGCTGCACCCGCTGCCGTCCCCAGATCGCCTCCATCACCAGCCGCATTGTCCTCAATCCTATGGGAAGGAGGAGCAATGCGGGAGCGGCTGGAGTGGCATGCTTTCTATGGAAAGTGAGTCGCAACTGCAACGTTGCCATGGTCATGCTCTCGCAGTGAGAACATGAACCATCCACAAATGCTGCCTTGGTGTGATCACAACCCAGACACACGAGACAACGCCTGTGGCCTTCTGAAGCGGAGAGCACTCTACCGCATCCAGGAACTACACAGGGGCGGAAAGGCATCTTTATAAAGACGTGTCCTGAAAAGGACATTCAACGCCAGCTGTGTATTGCTCTTTTAGAGGTTAAAAACTCTTTTAGAGAAAATCACTCTTTTAAATAATTCTTAGTTTTTGCACTGTTGAAGCACTCTGCCGTGCAGAGAAGGAGAAAGCCACTGAAGTGTGCCGTAGATCCAACAGCAGGCAAGCGTCAGATGAACAGGAACGGGTGTGTAACTCGCAGCTGAGTGTATACACGACCATCAGCTCCGAGAAAATTTCTGAATGAACTCAACGTATTTCCCCACCTTTATACCCGTATGTCCAGGGGTGGGGTATGCAAATACTGCCTGCCTAATTCTCATTGGCCTTTTTTCATAGATCAGAGGCATATTCGGTGCTCAAGAGAGACCCCTAGTGTCGCTTCTTCGACACAACGTCGAAGTGAGCAACAGACGGGGAACATACAGCGCTTACGGTATAGTCTGATTCCCGAAAGAATGATTCTAATGAGCCGGTTCTTTTGACTCTACAGCGTCAAAACCATATAGCTTTAATTTATAGTCTGGTGTACAAGTAATCTTATACTGATGTGCAAGTTATGAATGTCCAACTCGATTTTAAATTAGAACTATTGAAGTCTCAGAAGCCTGAAGTACAAGATTAAGCTACAGTCTAGTGTTTATTTAATGATGACCTGTATCTCTATCAGCCGCTGTCCACAAGGGGAGGAGGGGCTCACTACTGGCCACCTGGAGCAGTGGATCCACTGCCAGGTGCGGAGGGTCTCCCTACCGGCCACCAAACCACAGAGGGGCTTTCCATCTACCAGTGGTCAGAGGACTTGCTCTGATTCTTCTGGGGAGGAGTGGTTGTCATCCGACAGAGGTTGGGGTGTGGCCGAGGGCCGGGCAACAGCGTATCTGGGCGCGCGTAGTCACGGCCCGGCCTCACCCTACTCCTCGTCACACTATAAATTCAAGCAATGCAGTTACTGACTGGTTGTTCATATGACAATGTGCAATTAAAGATACACGAGTTGTGTTCTAATAAGTGGAATTTTATAAAGAATAAATTAATTAATTAAATATGCATCACATTTCTTGCTGGTATAGATTTGTTTATTTAAAATATAGCTAGCATCTACAATTGGATTGTAATTATGTCTCTAAAAAGTCTGCAAACACACCTTTTACAAGAATTGCATTACATTTATTTCTGATTTGTAATATCTGCTCTGTAGAAGTCTGAAATGGTCTCACCATTTCATAACAGACAGCAGAGGGTAGTAAATACAACAAGAATTGCAGTTCTCGCTTCCAAATAATTAATTAATTATATATATATATATATATATATATATATATATATATATATATATATATATATATATATATATATATATATATATATAAAGATACTAAAAGAATTATTGGAATCATTAACAGGAATTGGATTCGGAACCAAAATCGTTAAATTCCTTATGATTCCCAACCCTACTGGTTAATTTCTATACCATTAAACATCGGTCTATCACTTGCCTACTTGCCTGTTCTCTCAGGACAGGTTCTTACATTCCATCTGCACTATTTTGTTGGTCTTTGTCAGATGAATGTTTTGGATTGTCTCACTGTGGTCACGTCACATTTTTAACATTAAAGTATTTTAACATCGAACAAATTACACCCTTCACCTTTAAAAAAAAGTTATTCAGTTAATATAGGTGTCCTCATTTCTGAGATTTACTGCGATAAACAGCACCACACCCTCAAGGTTTATAGCCCATTTCTGGCTGATTGAAATTGGTTGTATGGATGGAATGGCCTTAAGTCCCCTCACAGTCCTCTTGACCCAAATACTATCAATCCATGCGATCAGCAGAGAATAAAATAATGAAGGCGGTGAACAGGAAGGCAGGAGGGGGATGAGAAAAACAGATGCAATGAACTGAGATTCAGATGGCGGTATGGATACAGCAGATAATAGACCCTTGCGCCAAGAGATTTTCTGTCACACCAACATAGAAAAATATTGTATGTTTGCTCCTCCCCTTAAGACTTATAATTACAGACTATTTCAATGCTTTCATGGAAGAGGACTCATGAGGAAGATAAAAAGTGTAACTGAGTATTCCTTTTGGCTTTTTGGCACAGCGTGTAACTTCCCCGTGCAGAGTACTCAACTGCATAATTAAACTAATTATAGTTATACAATTACAGCAATTATCCACTACATTACATTAATCGCTCAACACTACTCCCATTTGGAGTATAAAATGGCATTCTGACCAGCAAAACTTTGTGGCACGGTGTATATTTTCATTTTTAACTCCTTCCATTCCTTTTCGTCCCGCAGCTCGCATGCAAGAAAAACTGCACGTGCTAACAGTGTAGTCTGTGGAGCATTCTTCGCAATTATGTGATCACGTGCATTTTTTATGCTCGTTACTGTCACCGTGTTTTCTCACAGTCTCTTTTTTTGTTGAAATGGTTAGTTCCTGCAATGAACTCCGTTTTCCCCGCTATTTCTTTTGATATAAACTTTTGTAATGTATCTCGGGAAATGTAATGCAAATTTTAAAATCAAAGGGAGTAAATTTTTACTGTCGCCAATGGCGACCTTGACAGAAATTACACTCGCAAATAAATTTATTTGGTCATAAATGCGACCATTTTTAGTCGCAGTTTGGAGCCCTGCACAAGGATGATGATTTATCGACTTTATAGACATTACATTTTTTATCGTCTGTTAATGCTGAACTTCTGTAAAGCTGCTTTGAAACGATGTGTGTTGTGAAAGGCGCTATACAAATAAAATTGACTTGACTTGACGGTGGAGGGCGGGACCGGGGCGTGATTACGCACGCCCGGTCCCGTATCAGGCTAATTAAGCCGTCAAGAGGGATAAAGGCCACTCGCAGACGGCGATCGAGAGAGAGAGCTCAATTACGGATGTCCGTTATTTTATGTGTTTGTCTTTTGAGTTCTCCATTAAACCTTTAGTTTATATGTTAAGCCGGTTTCTCGCCTCTTCCTTGCCCATGAATTTGATCTGTTTTACACTGGTGCCGAAAACCCGGGAAGGAAGAGGGATGCGCCGTAGCGGAGTTCTCGCCACTGCACAGCGGAGCAGCCGCGGCCATCTGCCGGGGGACGGAGGAGCCCAGCCGCCTGGACGCGGAGGAACGGCCGCCGACCGCGAGGGGAGGAGGGGCTCCTGGCCGACCGCCTGGAGTGGTTAGGGCCGCTGCCAGGGGCGGGGGAGTCCCCTACTAGCTGCTGGAATGCGGCGGGGTTGGAGACTACCGACCACGTGCGGGGAGGGGCTCGTGATTACACACGCCCGGTCCCGTATCAGGCTAATTAAGCCGTCAAGAGGGATAAAGGCCACTCGCAGACGGCGATCGAGAGAGAGAGCTTAATCACGGACATGTCCGTTGTCCTATGTGTTTGTTTATGCTTTTGAGTTTTACATTAAACCTTTAGTTTATGTTAAGCCGGTTTCTCGCCTCTTCCTTGCCCATGAATATGATCTGTTTTACAAACTTTTATTAAGAAAACTACTCATTCATCCCCAAATAAACTTACCAAGAGCAAGGGTGTCAATCTATGGTAGGTTAGTTTCACGTGTGACTTAAAGATGCTGTTGTATTACAAATTTATAAAATGTTAAATCTAGGTTCAATACAATCGTATATAAACTGAGAAAGTAGAGTAGATTGCATTTAGCATTTGAGGTATAGATGATGATTATATCAGCTGTTAAACAGAGTTTTCCAGCAAGAGATTCCTGCCAGTCCTGGTCTCTCTATTGTAAATTAAATGAGTCAGATTACTGAGACTCTCACCCTTTGTCTTTAATGGCTCTTGGAGCCACAGCCCCAGTCGTTGAATAGTTAGGCTGATTGGATTAGCTCTATGCATTTGAATAGTTATGCTGATTGGATTAGGATTGGTAACACTCTAGAGTCTAGGGCGGGTTCCTAAACCTGTATTCTTCATTTGCATGCTTTGTTTAAGGTTGTCACCTAGGTGCTTTGTCTCCATTTCTAAGCACTGCCCTCTAAATGTATATAAACTACAATGTAAAGCTCCCTTTGTCAGACTTGATGACCGCAGCTACTGACAGCTCGTGTTCTCAATAAAGAACTCTGCTGAAGATACAACCAAGTCTCCTGGTCTTCGCTTCTGAGTTTCCAACAATGCTAAAATATTTAAGTTTAAAATCTAGCTTTTTGGCTAAATCTAATGGAGTGCTGGTGCTGTGTGCCAAGAAATTTGGGCTGAAAACAGTTGAAAGGAACTGTAGTTACAGTGATAGCTCCCTAAATGAGTACATCTATGGTATAATTGTAACAGTTAGTAAGAATAAATTACTGCCTAGTATAATTAAACTATCAGGGAAAAAAAGTTTAATGATACAGTGTACTAATTATAGCCTTGCCCAGTAATAAAATGCCAATTTGAACCACATTACATAGCCTGGATTCACAAGAAAAAAATCATTGACTCTCCTAGTTTCCCCCCCCTCACACACATTAAATGAGCTGAATTTATTAAACTTTGCTCTTCTTGGTGTTAAAGGAGTATTAAACAGAGGACAATTAACAGCAAAATGATGACTCTCTGTGGATGCATTGCGTATCATGACTCATCAAATAAAAGGGCAGTTGGGTAAGGTACCTCAACTGTGTGTAAGAACGTCAATCGTGTTTTAAAGTGCAAAATAGTGTTTGCACACAGTTTGTTTACGAAGAAAAGTGACAACAGCATTCTATAAACGAACTGACTATTTTAAATTGGTCAAGCCATGATGGAGCAAGACCGGCACTGAATAAGCTGATCAGCGGAAGAGCGAGAAAAGGGGCAGCTGGAGACGCCGGTTCGAGAGAGAGAGAGGGGCGCATGTGGCCCGGCCACGCCCTCCTCCTCGTCACACTCCTCCCCTGCCCAATTCAGGCTGGGGTGTCGTAGTATGGAGTGGTGGTGGTGTAGTGGCTAGAGCACAAGGCTGCTAATCAGAAGGTCGCTGGTTCGAACCCCATGGCCACCACCATTGTGCCCTTGAGCAAGGCACTTAACTCCAGGTTGCTCCGGGGGGATTGTCCCTGTAATAAGTGCACTGTAAGTCGCTTTGGATAAAAGCGTCTGCCAAATGCATAAATGTAAATGTAATGTGTCACTGGTCTAACTAACTCTCTCCTTCTTCTTCCCCAATGGGAGTCTATGGCAATCCATAGAACCATACATAGAAAAATTATTACATTTGGTAAACTGATAGAGGTGGGCATTTATAGCCACCAGACAAAATATGGAGTCTCTATGACAAACTCTATAGCACCACCACCAGTTCAAAAATTCACTTTCCTTTTTTGCGTATCATTTGAACCCTTTGGCCTGAAACCTGAGCAGTTTGGAGACTCTACCACTCTAACCATGTCAACTAAGTGGCACATAGTGTTAGACAAGTGGGCTTGTCAGTGGGTTCAAAAGGTTGTGGGTTCAAATCCCAACCTAGACAGGTCATCTGGGTTGATTTCTCTCTGACTCATAAAGCAGTGAGCATTTGCAATAAACATTTGGGTCCTATGGGTCCGATAGGTCAAACAAGCAACTTAGGGTGCTTGGCCCCACAATAGCTGCTTGCAGATATATTTTTTTTATAATAATCATTACATTTAAAAAAGGTGTTTTGCAATTGAAATAGTCACAAATTTTTATTGTTTGCTTTAAAAGAATAGTTCACACAAAAAATGTAATTCACTCATCATTTATTCACCGTTATTGCATATCAAACTTGTATGACTTTCTTCTCCGGAAAACAAATTAAGATACTGAATGATATATGAAGAAGTATGTGTCTTTATCCATACAATCCAAATGATATCCAACACTTTTAAGCTCCAAAAAGGACATTAAGGCAGCATAAAGGTAAACTAGTGGTTTAATCCATGTCTTCTGAAGTAATGCAATCAGTTCCACTTTCTTGCACTTGATGCATGCACAGGGCACATGCACAGTGCCCTGTGCATGCATTGGTGTAATCAAGCTTCAAAACATGATTGATAAGGAGACTGGAGATTTATAGTGAAAAAGGAGATACAATTTGTCTTATTATGCACTCAAATCTAATAATATTGCTTCATATTTTAACCACTTGAGCCATATGGAACACCTTTATACTGCCTTTATGTCAGTTTTGGAGTTTGAAAGTGTTGGACCTCATTGACTTGCATTGTATGGATATAGACCAGTGGCGATTGCTTTAAGACTACACAAGAATTACAATTTCATTAAAATTGCATAATATCATGTAAATCAAATTGCATATAATAGCTCTAAATTTCAGAGAATTACAGTATTGTCAAAGCTCCATATTTGAGGTAACAAAAGTGTGCAACATGTTTGCGATGTTCGCCCTGTTCATGTTATGTGCATGATTATGTCTGTTGGGAGTTCAAAGACACATGGCCGATAGAGGAGTCTGAGGCAGAGGAGTGTCATATTGAGTTCAGTGGAGCAAAGATCAATGTTCATTGGACAAGAAGCTCTAAATGTTTAATTTTGGTTCCCGTCCAGACACTGCGCATCTCTTGGAGTCTACGGAAGCTTCATGACCGCTATTTACATGAGGGAAATGATCTGAAAGGACAGTGGGATTTCAATCAATGTATTTTTATCCCACCTGTAAGCCCGGCTTCTCTATATTATGATTGGTCGAGCTCTCAATGGGCAGAACAGCATGACAAACGGCTAATCGTTGAAGAGGCAATGTACGTGAGATACAGCATTTCGAAATCAAACACAAATTTTGAAATGAAACTCAATCTCTGTCATTTAGTAAGTGCAGAGTGTTTGGCATTACAGAAAAAAGTTGGATGTGGTTTATTTAACACAGTTCATTCAGTGATTATACATTTATACATATCACTTTTGCCATTGACATATGTATGTTGTAAATAAAAGTGTAAATATAAGGTTCTTAATTTTTGGTATTTTATTTTCATTCAGTAAGTTCACTTATTAAATTTTTTTTAGTTAGTTTTTTGTGAGTTGCAACATAGCTGCTTTGGGGGGTAAAATAGCAGACACTGCTAATGTTGACTTAATTTTGGAGAAATCAATCAAATCAAAATAGACAATTTCCTGCTAATAATAATAATAATATAAAAAATATAGGAGATTAGAGTTCACATTTAAGTAGCCTAACTAGACCCCCTCCCCAACCCCACCAAAAAAAAAAAAAACAAACAAAAAAAAAACAACAAAGAATAATTAAATAAATAATAGTATTAAAAATTAAAAAGATGCAAGTATGAACATCTCCTTGTTTCCTTGGTTTGTGTTTCACACAGGAAAGTAAATCTTACATGAGTTTTGGATGGCAAAAGGGTGAGTAAATAACAAGAGAATGATCATTTTTGGGTGAACTTCTCCTTTAAGTTATGACTGTTTAAGTGTTTCTCATTTTAAAATGAACACCACTTTTTCCCTGTTTAATGTATAGTGGTGCAAAGGCATTGTTGGGTGTTCCCTTTTATAGACCCATAAAAATGATGCAGTTTATTGACCAATATTAAATAAACATTTTCAAACCAATCAAAAATCAAACAGAAAAACTAATTAAAGTTCTATTCGTTTCACTCATCTGTGATTTCATACCTTCTCAGAGCCCTTCAGCCATGGGCTGTTCTGGCATGACTGATCACTGGCACGACTCTCAGAGCACTGCTGGACAGAGATGCCTGCAGATGTCCAGTTCTGATTAACAATCTAAGCCCCAGTAATGAGCAGAATAGCCAATGCAGAACTCTTGAGTGATGCTTCCTGATGCCACTGGAACAACAGGTCTGCTTTATAATTGTTGAATACATCACTTAATCTGTGGATATACTCATCCACAGAATATAACCCTGTCTCTTCCTTATTTGCTTTTTCTCTTTTAATATTGGGTTTGGTTTGGGGATGCCAAAGCGTGTGGGTAATGAGGTAATCTTGGCAGCAGTGGTAAAACGCCAGCTGGAGGAAACAGTGATTGGCACACCACCATTTTCAAGTACCAACAAAGATATTTTCCCCTCTGCCATCTTCAAAGGCTGCCAATAAATCACACACACACACACACACACACACACATACACCCACTCCAGTGAGTGTATGTGTCTGCTGGGTCAGTCTCCAACAGGGCCCGTATTCACAAAGATTTTTATTTTATCACTAGGAGTTCTCCAAAGAGTTCCTAACTAAGAGTTTTTGCTTAAGAGCTATTCACAAAACTGCTAAGAGCAAGTTTTACTAAGGAAACTTAACTTTACTTAATGTAAGAGTAAAGCGGAGTTTACCTCGTTGCTATGGATGATGTCACATTTTATTAGCGTGCTCTTTTAAATCGTCAAAAGTGATTGGTAGACAGGGAAGTGCTATTTGTCAGCAAATTCATCATAGACAGACAGCAGGATATATATAACAATTAAGGTAGATAGGTAGGTAGGACAGGATTTTTAAGTAATTTGAAAATTTTAACATTTGAAGCTGCACTTATTATGGTAAAAGACTAAATTTTGATGGAGTTTATTGTTGTAACATTAAGTGATTGTGGAAAGTGTGTGTGTGTGTGTTTATCCTTCGGCCGTAGGCAGGTTATAAATGCATGTGAGCCAAATACACCGTGGACAGTTCAGTCAACAGTTACAATGTGCTGCATCAAATAAATGCGGGAGAAGTTCTGTTCAAACTTTAACTTATTTCACTATATATAAGTGTTTAGGCAAACTCAATACAAATGCTCGGTTACATTTCCTATGTCAAAACAAAATTCTCATCCCGGAGGAGTCAAAACAACAGGAAAAAATTAGGAATCAAATTAGATAAGAACACATTAATTTAAGAATGATTTAATGTTGTTACATGTGGTATGTTGAGGATAAATATTTGTTAAATGAGCTGATTCATAAATTTATGAGCCATGTATTGTACATTTGTTAAAACTAGTCCTGCCATAAATCAATGATCACCTGCCACTTGAGTTGTAATCAGTATAATTTTGCTTGAATTTGATATGAATTCAGCAAAGGAGCTTTAGTTGTGGACTCATTGCTATAGCTTTGTTTGTTCTCTGTCATTTGGATTAACAATATGCTCAATATGTTCTTGTGTGTGTTTGTGTCAACGGTTTGGAATGCAGACATAAAAGAAATGATGTACGTTGTATGTAGATACGTACAATTTAAAATCTTTGTCAAGACCACTATATACGTGACAGTGCACCAAACTGAAAGATATAAGCTGTAAGTCGTTATTTTATTCATATATTTAGACATTTTTGAAGATATGAAGGAATAATTGACTGTTGAATGACTGAAAATTAATGCACATTTGAGGTGTTAATCCGGGCGTGAAGTGCAGTGACCATTACCCCACAGGTGTGCATAAACTTTTTGATTAAGTTATTCCACTTTTGTTTGTTTTCTCAACACATTTTCAGGTTTTCATCTTGGGTTGATATCTTTCTCTACACCTGTAACCAAGCGATGCTGTGTTGCTGATATGGGCATAATAGAGATATGCCGTGTAAAAAATTAAATTCACACCACTGGGGACTTGTTACTGTAAGTACTTTAAGCTATTTTTATAATTTTGTTGGGGCTTTATTCAGGAGCAGGTTTGGTTATTAGCAATAATTAATAATTATCAAAGACAGAACATTGATTAGAATCAACATTATCTTATTAATCCTTCAAATCAACAATCATCAAATATAACTATCAATTATCAAAATCAATAGAATATTAATAAAGACAACTATTAATTATTAAAATCAACAGAACATTGATTAGAATCAACATTAGCTAATTAATCCTACAAATGAACAATTATCAAAGATGGTTATTAATTATGAAAATAAATAGAACATTGATTAGAATCAACATTAGTTTATTAATCTCTCAAAACAAAAAAATCCTCTATTAACTATCAGTTATCAATATCATTAGAATATTAATAAGGATTAATACTGCCAGGGCACCACCCGGGAATCAGGGACTAATAAACAGTATAGCAGTCTCAATGTAGGATTGTTCTTAGGAAGTCGACATCCTGAGAACATCCATACTCAAAAGGTAAACAATGAAGGCTTGAATCCGAGCACTGACATCCCCTGCCAGCCCTTGGCACAGGTGCATGAAGAACAATCCCAAAACACTAATATCAATTAATAATCAATACAATGATGTCGATAAACTTCCAACTTCCAACTACAAACTAAACAGTAACAAGATTAGATATGGTAACAGATAAGCCTATAATACATGAGTGGTGTGTGTGTGTAAGGAGAGAAGGAGTGCACAAAATGGCAGATGTGGCTCTCGTGGAGTGTGCGTCAAAGAATGTGGCCACGAATGTGGGCGAAGAGCATGGTTTATGGTGTCTGCCTGTTTAACGCATGTTTCCGCTGGTACGATAACTTGGGGGCAAAGCTGGGCTCTATTGCCAAGTTATCTGTTCGCCAAATGTATGTGTGGGTATGTTTGGAGGTGTCGTGTGTGTGCAGTTAGTATGAGAGAGAGGCAGGCACCGAAGCCGGTTTTACGATCGTGGGAGAGGCGGCAGTCATTAGTTTTGTCACTCAGAGATGCGGTGAATGACTCATAATCTGTCCGCCGTTGTCATTAGTTCTTTAATGGATGAACTCAATGTGTCGGTCTCACCCACATTGGCGTAAATGCACAAACAGCCCAACCTGGTTGGACAACAACACAGCAAATCTCAATCATGGTAACAGTAAGTTACAGTAATAACTTGAGTATTATTAGCAGCAATGAGTGGACTCAGTGGTCCATACACTGTACAAGCACTAACCTTGATACTAGGGCTGAAATGATTAGTCGACATTATCAACAACGTCATCAATAAAAAATTGTCAACAAAAGTTTTTGTTGTCGAATAGTTGTCTAATTTCATTTAACACAACATGAGATCTTTTGAAACGCTAATGATGACGCCTGAGAGCAGCACTTCAGCTCGCATTTGATTGAGGAGAGGAAGAAAGAACAGCTCACTGTCCAGACGCACTTTAAACTTTCCAAGCAGATTAAGGTGATATAGATCGCAGAGTATAATAATACAAAAATGCTAAATAAGTAAATACAGAAGCAGTGTCGTCGTGAAATAAAGCAGAGCCATACCTGGTGTTCCGCTTGAGCAAAACTTGCCTGTCAGAAAGTCTAAAAAGGAAACACTGCGCCATTATGTCTACTGTATTTAATGCATCCTTTATTAAAGTTCAAATAATAAGGAAGCAGGCTGTATAAATAAGCACAAACTATGAAACTGGCATTAGTCTGTGCGGTCAGAGTCGCTTATATGGGTCACGTGAAAAACACTGCACAGAGACGCTCATCACTGGCGCGGGCTTGCTGTAGATAGATTTTGTTTATAGTGATTGCTCACGACATAGTGAATTATAATACGAGTGTCACGGTGTGTATCTTCTGGTGAAGAAAATCGGCGATCCGCAGTTCTATAAAGAAGAAAGAGTTTGTTTTTTGTGAGTTAAATATGGATCGAAATCAAGTGAACAAAAAGGTGAGAGGGTGTAGTCTTATCCCATTATACAATGCATACATTATACACACATTAATATATACAATGCAATATTCTATCTCTGCCCAGATGTAAACCTGCTACTTGAGTCACATGAGGATATGGTTAAAAAGGGTGAGACACGGATTGCTCGGCGGTCTCCTTCGGATCCCGCATTTGAGAGTTCGATTCTTCAGAATTTCACACCTAGGTGTAAAGTGAGCACGGCTTGATGGTGTTACGATCCTCGGTATTTGTTTTGTGTGGGTTGTTGGTGTTCTGTGTATGTGTGCAGGGAATGATTGCAGCTGGAGGACCCTGATTGGTGGATCTACTGACGCACCGCATTTAAAAGGGTGGCGCTCACTGAAGATGGGAGCTCATTCTGGCGTTGGCCTCGTGGCGTGTAGAGCTCCGGATTCCTCCTCCCGTCGACAGATCCCAAACCCTCCGACTTTATTATGATTGTCTGTTGGTTATGATTTACTTCGACCTTGTTTGTATGATTTAGGAACGTAGGGGTGTCCTGCCATTTAATTTGACTTCGTTTGCGATTTGTTTATTTATAGGGAGTTAGGGAAGTTATTTTGTATTTTTGGTTTACTCCCTGCTTAGGTAATTTAAGTATGTTTGTTTATAAGTTTATTTTGTTTATTATTTTGGCCTTGGGGCACCCTGAAGCCATTACTCTTTAAATATAATCTTTTCCACTATAAAAATAAATCATGTTTTTGTGGAATTTAGATTTTGTGTCTTTGGTGATCTGTCGGCCGGGGCTGTTTTCCTTTTAACATCAATACAACTCCACGTCCAACCGTCCTTATAATACGGGACGTAACAATGGGATCTGTAGTCTGTTTGGAGTACCTTTGTTTGATTTTGGCAGCTGAATCTGTGTTATCAGGATGAGTGTTCGTACAGGCCTCAGTCATGCTTTATTTCCCAGTGTAGGCCTGCCTTTGTCTCCTATAAGAGCACATGAGGCCCAACAATTTTAAATGAGCAATATTTTACGGCAGACCAACGCACCACTGTGTGTTTGTGCATTCAATGGTCTGGAATCAATAATTCTGTACATCCAAAGATTATCATATACATTTATTTTAGTACATTCTTCAGATTTTCTTTCTCACAATGCTTGTTTCATCAGGGTTTTAATACATTAATATTAACTGTACTATCCATGTTTTAGTAACAAACTGTAACAGTAGAAACTGTAACAATGATTTCACTACAGTAATACTGCAGTATCAATATTATTAGTATTAATAGTATTAATAAAATAATTTGAAGTAATCATGGTTCATTTTGTGGTTCTGGTTTTACCGCAAATACAATGGTTTAATTATGCTTACTTAAACCTTTGGTAGTTTTTGCAAATATCTGAGGAAGCTTGTCTTTTTTTCTTTATTTTGAAAAGACTTCTCAGTTTTGAATCCTGATTTCAATTCAAAGCTCGAAGAGAACTTGGTGACTGTGTTTAAGGACAAGATCCTGCACTTTCTAACAGAGAAGTGGCTCTTCATTTGCTTTGACAGCATGCACTGGGGATAAAGAACATTATCTGTATCTAAGAGAACACCAAGACTGCGCTGTCATTCAGGTTTAAATATTTAAATTACGTAAAGGAAATAGTTTACCCCAAAATAAAAATTCTGTCATTACTTACAATCATGCCATTACACACCAAAGGAGAAACTGCTTTTAGGTCCATTTTGTGGTTCACAGACAAAAAGGAATTTGAAGAACGTAAAAAAAAAAAAATCCATTATTTGTTCCACTGAAAAAATAACAACATACGAGTTTAGTATGGCATAAGGTTAAGTAAATAACAACTAATCAAGTGTAGGATTCAGTGATGATAACATTTTCATTTTGGGGTGAACTGTTCCTTTAAGAAACTTTACATAATTTCACATCACACATCCAAATTTCAAAGTAGTCAAATTTAAACTTAACAAGACTTCAACTTATTTTATTCTTCCCTGTTTGGTATGCCCAATTCTTAATGCACTTTAGGTACTCGTGGTAGCGTAGTGACTCGCCTCAATCCGGATGGCGGAGGACGAATCTCAGTTGCCTGTGTCTGAGATCGTCAATCTGCGCATCTTATCATGTGGCTTGTTGAGGGCATTACCGCAGAAATATAGCACGTGTGGAGGCCCACTCTATTCACCAGAGCATCCAAACACAATTATCCACGTGCCCCAACGAGAGTAATAACCACATTTTAGCAACCACAAGGAGGTTAACCCAACATGACTCTATCAATCCTAGCAATTGGGCCAATTGGCTGCTTAGGAAGTCTGACTGAAGTCACTCAGCATACCCTGGATTTGAAACAAGACTTCAACTTTTTTTAGTTTACAATGAACAATTGAATGTTCTCATTTAATTTTAGACAAACAAGGTGATGTTGCCTTTCTGCTCCAACATTGATACATGATTGGAAGGAAAATGTTCAGGCAAAGCTTCACAGGAACCAGGGAAGCATTCATTGACATGCAGCCATTATGTAAAATTGCAGTAAGTGAACACAGACATTTCTAAATTCATAGGATTATATACTAGCACGTACACATTTGCAGAGCTAGGAAACGGCCTCCCATCATCACCCGAGCTTCGAAGAACCGAGCCGTTGTCAAACGACGGACAAACACACATTCTACCCACGTCCTCACGTGACTCAAGTTAGAGGTTTAAGTCTAGGCAGAGACAGACTATTATAGTGTGTTATTCTTGTGTAGCAAGGTTATTTCTTGTACAGTTTACAGACTGCTCATTGATGCTAATAATACTCAAAGTATTACTATAACTTTCTGTTACCACGAATGAGATTTGCTGTGTTGTCGTCCAACCATGTTGGGCTGTTTGTTCATTTCCACCATCGTGGGTGAGACTGGCACACTGTGGCCATGGCACTCAGATGAGTCATTTACCCATTCACCCTGTTACCATATCTAATCATGTTACTGTTTAGTTTGAGTTGGAAGTTTTGTAATGATTATTATTTGATATTACTGCATTAATAAACTTTGTTATACTTTAAAGAGAAGTGTTTTGGTATTGTTCTGCATGCACCTGTGCCAAGGGCTGGCAGGGGATGTCAGTGCTCGGATTCAAGCCTTCATTGTTCCCTTTTGATTGTCGATGTGCGCTGGACGTCGACTTTACTAAGAGAACAATCCTATATTGAGACTGCTATACTGTCTGTTTATTAGTCCCTGATTCCAGGGTGGTGCCCTGGCAATATTAATTCTTCTTAATATTCTATTGATTTTAATAATTAATAATCATCTTTGATAATTGTTGATTTGAAGGATTAATAAGCTAATGTTGATTCTAATCAATGTTCTATTGATTTTAATAATTAATATTTATCTTTGATAATTGTTAATTATTGCTAATAACCAAACACGCTGCTGAACAAAGTCCCAACAAATAAAACAAAAAAGGTAAACACACCTTATTAAATAACAGATCGTGACAGTGCCATATACGATAAAATGTACATTTGTTTATAAATGAATGTTTTTGTACATTCATGAAGATTGTGCATTATCAATGATAGCCAGGCGTTCGCATTGGTCTTGTGACATTACTACAGAAATAATCTAAAAAAGTCTGAAAATATGTATGTTAATATGTTAATAAGTTTAATTTATAACTTAAATTGATGAAATTAAACAATATTTTCATCTCAGAGATTGATTATTTAGGGACCACTATTGTAAATGAGTTAAAACCTCCCAATTTGAGTAGAAGGATTGTGTAAATGTTCATCGGTGATTAATGAATATGACCAAATGTATTCCTGTTGTGTTTCGGAGTCCTCATTTGCTTTTTATTCATTATCAATAAATACAAATATATATATTATATATATACACACACATACACAAACACAAACACACACACACACACACACACACACACACACACACACACACTCACACTCACCTAAAGGATTATTAGGAAAACCTGTTCAATTTCTCATTAATGCAATTATCTAATCAACCAATCACATGGCAGTTGCTTCAATGCATTTAGGGGTGTGGTCCTGGTCAAGACAATCTCCTGAACTCCAAACTGAATGTCAGAATGGGAAAGAAAGGTGATTTAAGCAATTTTGAGCGTGGCATGGTTGTTGGTGCCAGACGGGCTGGTCTGAGTATTTCACAATCTGCTCAGTTACTGGGATTTTCACGCACAACCATTTCTAGGGTTTACAAAGAATGGTGTGAAAAGGGAAAAACATCCAGTATGCGGCAGTCCTGTGGGCGAAAATGCCTTGTTGATGCTAGAGGTCAGAGGAGAATGGGCCGACTGATTCAAGCTGATAGAAGAGCAACTTTGACTGAAATAACCACTCGTTACAACCGAGGTATACAGCAAAGCATTTGTGAAGCCACAACACGCACAACCTTGAGGCGGATGGGCTACAACAGCAGAAGACCCCACCGGGTACCACTCATCTCCACTACAAATAGGAAAAAGAGGCTACAATTTGCAAGAGCTCACCAAAATTGGACAGTTGAAGACTGGAAAAATGTTGCCTGGTCTGATGAGTCTCGATTTCTGTTGAGACACTCAGATGGTAGAGTCAGAATTTGGCGTAAACAGAATGAGAACATGGATCCATCATGCCTTGTTACCACTGTGCAGGCTGGTGGTGGTGGTGTAATGGTGTGGGGATGTTTTCTTGGCACACTTTAGGCCCCTTAGTGCCAATTGGGCATCGTTTAAATGCCACGGCCTACCTGAGCATTGTTTCTGACCATGTCCATCCCTTTATGGCCACCATGTACCCATCCTCTGATGGCTACTTCCAGCAGGATAATGCACCATATCACAAAGCTCGAATCATTTCAAATTGGTTTCTTGAACATGACAATGAGTTCACGGTACTAAAATGGCCCCCACAGTCATCAGATCTCAATCCAATAGAGCATCTTTGGGATGTGGTGGAACGGGAGCTTCGTGCCCTGGATGTGCATCCCACAAATCTCCATCAACTGCAAGATGCTATCCTATCAATATGGGCCAACATTTCTAAAGAATGCTTTCAGCACCTTGTTGAATCAATGCCACGTAGAATTAAGGCAGTTCTGAAGGCGAAAGGGGGTCAAACACAGTATTAGTATGGTGTTCCTAATAATCCTTTAGGTGAGTGTGTATATATATATATATAAATCATGGAAACTATGTGATGATTGATTTTTAGAAATAAATCATAAGGTGCATCCCACTTACGCGCTATCATTTTATAGTGCATGTAGTGCACTATGAGTACCCGGATTTTGTACTTTTTCAACCACCAATAAAGAGTGTGGAATGTTGGACACCTCGTGCACTCAAGGAACGTGGCTTGCCGTACACGATCTGGCAAAATAATTGTAAATAATGGAGCATGTGATTAGCGAAACATCTGTGAAGACAGCACTTTACAAAAGTGAGGTCAATAATTTACCATCATGCCATGCTGTGTGACTATGTATATTATTGAGATACACGTGTTGAACTGAGGGTGCATACTGCACTAAAGCTAGCGGCAACACAACGCTTGGGTTTGAAACATCACACCACTTTCAGCATTTAAACGGCAAAATCTTCAATGTAGTATAATAACGGTCCATTGACAGAATGGCAGAAATTCCAATACACAACTAGTGATGTCTAGTTCCTGAACGAATTGTTCTTTTGAATTGGATCTTTTTAGTGAACGAGTTGAACTTGTTCACCAAAAAGTCGCAGCAGCAGTTCTCAAGTCAACAGGACAATGGGGTGCTTATAAAAGTTCTCGAGTCAACAGTACACAGAACTGAGAATCGCCTCTTACGCAGGTGTCCGACATACTGAGAACCGATGAGCTGCTGACATTAAGCATGTGAGTGATTAAGGGTCGAAATGTATGTTTCAGGTGTATTTTGCTGAACATCAGAGAGTGTAACAAATAAAACACTGGAAATATGTTTATGACTTGATTGTATCACCGTTTTATCAACATATGAAGATGATCCAGTCTACAGCTCTCGAGTCAACAGTACATTGAGTTGTTCACAGCAGTTCTCGAGTCAACAGTACACTGATCCGAGGACAGCAGCTCTCGCATCAGCAGTACATTGAATCGATCACAGCAGTTTGAGAGACATTTTGGACATAATACTTAGATCTGCTGATCAGGGAGCATGCGATGAGCATGTGTGAACCGAGGACTTGAATGAGGAGACAAAACGTTTCAGTCAAGAGATGTAAATTTTACAATAGAGTATTGTGCATGCAGATTATATCTGAAGTTGTGATGAGTTGGATCATGGTTTCTGTAAAAATGGTGAGTTGATTAAGACTAGTTTATTCACTTTTTATGTTTTAAACTTGTGTAGAACATCCAAGTTTGTATATCAGTGTCAGTACTGGGTGCTTTAGGTGCAAAACTTTAATGTAGGATGTATTGTAAGATCACTGAATGAAACACTGATGACAATAAACACCAATATTATTATAACTTAATTATATAAAATGTTATAATATGCCATATTATTACATATGGCTTTACTGAATGTGTTTGTGCATGTATTCTACAACGGCATATTAGCATTATATAAACTGGCGTCATTACAGGTTTTTTTGAACCAGTTAATTGAAACAAACCACGCGAAAGAACCAGTTTGCGGAAAAGAATCCCATCACTATACAACTATCAGTCAGATGTAATGACACGGGGATGCTTGAAAAAAATGTCTATAGGAACGCAGACTGAGAGATCACCCAATATCAAAGCATAGCCTCACTGATGCTGTGTCTGAATGTGAGCAAATCCCCAACAGAATTTTTCCATCATGTAGTGGAAAGCCTTCCCAGAAGAGTTCCAATGGTTTTTATGTCTCCAAGAGGGACATAAATGTCAGTGGTTTTGAAAATAAATGAAAGTAAATCTATTGAGGTCACATAAGAATACTTGATGGTGGTATAATAATTAGCATATACACATCTAATTCTCAGAGAAAAAATATATTGGCCAATGGTTTGGAATCTCAAAGCACACACACGTACATACAAAAATACAAAAACAGATGGTAACACATACTGACATGCAATCACATTCAGGTTGTGTTACAATGTTCTGTATCTGACACCTCACAGATTTATGAACCTCCTGCTTGGTACATATGCATGAGTATCTGTATATTAAAATTTTTTACAACTTGTAAACAACTGTAGTGAGCCTTTAACACACAATTTGTGTTTTGCACATATGTTGGGGCATCTGCCTAATTACATCAGGCGGTAGGTTGCTGTCGTTCCTGATACAAGCCCTCAAGCAGATATTCTACCAAGCACTGTCTGCACTGGTGATGATCCAGAAGGTTCTGTGTTGTTTCCTCTGTTGCTCACATCAGCTGCCAACTGGCTGCCAACAGGTATACCACACTCAAACAAGTTACGTACAGACAGGGATAGAGATGAGGGGGGATGCAAGGGGATGCCATATTCCTTGTTGCAAGAAATACCAAAAAGCATTCCCCTATTAAAACCACCATACCCCCCTTACCATCCCCTTTAGATCAACTGTGTCATGTATTACTTAGAACTAATCATGCAAGTAAAATATTTAATATGTTTGATAAATAACAGACTTTAAATAAGAGTGATTAGCTGGTCAGAATTAGATTTCGACATGTGTGAGGTCGGCAGATATCTATAGGTGAAATCCTCCAATCAGATCTGGTCACTTGTACTGAGTTTACAGTTCCACTGAGTTTGTATATATGCTGCCAGGGTGACGCTGTAGTCCCACAATCTGGCAACCTTGAGTGTGCAAGCTCCCTCTCCACTGTGAAAAAAGACGCTGATTTTCTGAAAACACAGGCAGGTATGTCAGAGTTTGCGATGGGTTGACTTGTCCTTCCTAGTGTTCACATGAAACTTACGCCACAAGTTTTCAAATGTTTCACACACTTTCAAACATGGTCAAGTAACAGATTGGAGTAGAAAAAATGTGTGTATGCACTCGGACAGCGATCTAGAAAGTCAAAGTCTCATTAAAATCTGAAATTCCTGAAAAAAAAATGTTGACATTAGGGCTGAAACGATTAGACGACGTTATTGGCAATGTTGACAATGAAAAATTTGAGATCAAAATGTTAATTGTCGAACAGTCGTTTGATCTCAATTAAACTAACAGATCACATTAAACTCAAATGACGACATGTGAGAGCAGCACTGTAGCTCGTGCCTGGCTGAGGAGAGGAAGAATTACACAGCTTACAGTCCAGATGCACTCTAAACTTTCCAAACAGCTTCAGGTGATGTAGATCGCAAAGTACAAGGGAATTATACAAAAATACCAAACAAGTAAATTCAGAAGCACTCTTGTGGAATAAGTGGAGTCAGAGCTCTTTAAAGGAAACACCCCGGTGTTACATCTTTAATAAAGCTATAATGCATAAAAACTTTATTAAAGTTCAAATAATACGGAAGCAGGTCATGTAATTAACTACAAACTCCGAAACTGGGATTTCTATGTGCGGTCAGCGCTGCTTCCATGAGTTGCGTGAATGTCCCGTTCTAAGAGGGAGATATTGAAACTGCATCCGGTTGATGCACACTCTGACGCAGGGACACTCATCCCACGAGCACTTGCTGCTGTTAGATTATAACCTTATGGCTTCGGCGATTGGCAATACACTCCTTTATTAATAAGAGGGGTTTTTTTGAGAGTTAAAGATGGATTGAAGTGAACAAAAAGGTGAGAGAGAGTAGTCTTCACCCCATTATGCAACAAAATACTTTTACCTGAGAAGCAGCATAGAAGCAAGATATTTAGACTTGCTTTTAGAAAATAGGTCTTGAATATAAGTATATTTTGTCATTATTGCACTAGCATAAGTATAAACAAGTGAAAAAAACACATGTATATACAAAACACACTTATTTTTAAGATACATCCTCTTAAAGCAAGTCTAAATATCTTATATGTTGCTTCTAAATTAAATGTATCTTGTTTTAAAGAATTTTTAGACAATTTTAAATGGAAAACAAGACAAAAACACTTGATAACAATAGGTTTTTTGCAGTGAATTTCTTTACTGAATAAAACTTAATAGAAAGTATTTTTTTCCCCTTTAATTAAGTGAATATCATTTAGAGGTATTTTTAAAAGATGATTTTGTCCTCTTCATTGTTAGTAAGCACATTTAATACACCCTTTTAAGTCGGGGCACAAGCTGAATAATCGGTTAAGAGCTAATGATTAATCGGCGCAAATAATCACAGAATAGTCGAATAATCGTCCTAATAATCATTAGATTAATCGATTATAAAAATAATCGTTAGTCGCAGCCCTAGTTGGCATGACTAGTGCAGAATATTATTTGTTATTTCTTAAAAAAATAAACAGTGAAACAACGGTTTTAAAATATGATTCATTTTAAAATGCTTTTTGTCCACCAAATCAAAATCTTTGGGTGTAACCAAAATGTAGATAGCCAATTTGTTGTTTGTGTTGGCCATAAAAACTATAAAACTGTATTTAGTTTGTTGAGATAAACATTGTTACTGAGACTATTTAGTATAGGTGGACCACTTCTATTAAAATGAATGGGAGAAATTGGAACGCCCAGCAGTCAACAGGTGTAGAAAGGAAGATGCTTAAAAAACATCTGATAATATGTTTATGAAAAGGCAATATGTTTTCATGTGGTGTAACCCTGAGAAAAAATCTTGATATTTTTGTCTCAAAAATTTACAATATTTATATTATATATAAATAATCTGCCTGTTTATTATGTGTATTAAGTTTATAATGTAAGTGACATGAATAAAAATTCATGATTGTGACAGCCGTAGCTAAATTTAAATATAGCTAAAAAGTTACATTTTTCATCATTATTCATTATAAAAACATTATTCATTTAAAAAAGAAATAAAGAAATTATATATATATATTTTTTTTTTTTTAAGCAATAGCACACGAGCAAGAGGGCAATATGGCCATACATCAGCACTACAGGCACGAAGCCACAGGCCTTAGGTAATTACAGCAGTGCTGATGTAGGGCCATATAGCACGATTGTGAGTGTGATTATTGCTTATATACAACAGTTCAATGAACAAGTACATTTAAAAAAAAAAATAGAAAAAACCGAGTATGGTCATAAAAACGCATTTGTGCATGGAACTACTTTCTTATGCTACCAATCAGAATCTGCTGTTGCTGGTTCAAAACAAATGATGCGTCCAAGACTTCATTAGTAATTCAAAAAGTTCATTTAAGAAATAGTATCACGGCTTGTGCTGTTTCTAACAAGTTATTGGATAAACAAGGATAGACTGCTGGATGTGTGTGAGTGTGTGAGTGTGTGTGTGTGTGTGTGTGTGTGTGTGAGTGAGTAAGTGAGTGAGTGAGTGAGAGTAAATTCATCAATGAAAAACAGATCTTTCCTGGCCACAAAATATTAAAACTCTGGTGCCCAAAAGCAGATAATGCCCTACAACAACTGAACAAGGAAAATCTGGGTGAACCCAGCCACATCATCATCCACATGGGCACAAATGACCTGAGGGCACAACAAGAGCGAGTGGCAGAATCAGTGACACGGGTGGCCATTAAAGCAACACAAAACTTCCCAACTTCAAAAGTAGTTATCACCACCACCCTACCAAGATCAGACTTCCATCCTCGCACCATACAAAGAGTAAACACAGACATCTCACGTAGATGTTCTGGAATGCCAAACGTTCATCTGACACATCATCCCACACTGGACATCCACCACCTCCATGACCACGTCCACCTCCATAAAGACAGTGTTCATATGTTTGCAAAAACCCTTAAAGACGTGGCCCTGGGCCGAACCCCTGGCAACCTCCCAAAGAACGCCAGAGCAGCTACTACCCCTCGGCCAGCGAGGCAGTTTATTCACGCATCACCACAAAACATTGTCTCTCCACGCTTAGCTGAGCCCTACACTACAACTAGTGGTCGACCGATATGGGATTTTTAATGACCGATGCCGATATTGAGAAAGCAATCTGGCCGATTGGCCGATATGAGGCCGATACAATACATGTGAATATAGTAAATGAGAGACAAAGAATATTGGTGAAACTAAATGAACATTTATTGTACATATTTTTAATTGCAAAAACTATATTGCATAAATATTATTTACTAATTAAGTAATTAAAATGTAAACAAATGAGGTAAGGTAACACTTCAATAAATAAAGTTTTAGTGCAGCTTCTTGTCTGCTTAAACATTTACAGAAATAAAATGTTGAAAAACTTAAACAAACAAAATGTAAACAAATGCAATGAATGAGGTACTGTAACACTTCAATAAATAAAGTTTTTTTTTTAGTGCAATTGAAAGCAGCCTTGTGTTTTTTACAAAGTGCACTTATTTGGTTTACACACACACAACTATTTTTACAAAAAGAAAATGTGAAGACTAAAGTGCTTACAGCATTACCTCCAGTCCCTTTAGTTAGTAGTTCCAGTTTAACAGTGGCAAGTTGTAATGCAGGAAACAAAGTTTCTCTGCATTTACTCCAGTGAGCCTGTTCCTCTTCTTCTCATAAATTTCCCCAACCTCACTAAATACTCTCTCACTTGGAACAGTTGATTTAACAGGTTGTATTACTTTAAGTATATTTAAATAATGATTTATGTCTGTTTAGTTTTGCTTGTTTGTTTCTTTGAAACTTTGTAAGCCGTCACATGTATTTGCATACTTGATTAGCATCAAATCCGACCGGAACATATGAAAAGGTATACTACACACAATATTACGTCAATCATGGATAATTAAATACAGCAGATAGAGATAGTGAATAACTTAATTCAGATTAAGGATTTTTTTTTTTCAAACGTATTATTACTTACCATACAGTGTTCTCTTCTCATCCACCTCACGCGATCACTGATCTGTAGTGCACGTGATCCAGCTTTTCAGTCCGTGGGAAAACAGCGTCTAGTTTAAACGTAACCGAGAACAGCGCGCGCGCATCTGAGGAACAGCCAGTCACAGGATTTTTGACTGTTTGTTAAATGTTTTCAGTTTTGTTTGAATTCGTTTATATCTGTGACCCCCACTGGAGCTACCGCTGGGCTGCGGATCTGACATATCACGGTACTGTTTGAATAGACTTCGCTGCACGCGGGAGTGTTTTTGTGTGTAACACAATGTAGCGTCAGGTTAGAAGGCGAATGCTGATTGGTCATTTACTGTGTCTGTCAGATGTCTGCTTCACTTCTGAGTGGCTTGTCTTACGGTGCTGGGCGGAGCAGAGCGAGGTATTCAGTTCATTCATGCTCGCTCTGCTCACCCAGTGGAAAAAAGCACTAATGCACTGTCACAAACTGTTTTGAAATATATCGGCCAAACGGAAATATTTATCGGCCAATGCCGATATCTAAAAAATTCCAAATATCGGCCTCGGCGATATATCGGTCGACCACTACTGACGATTAACCCAACTAAAACTAAAGTCCTAACATTCCAGAAAAGTCAAGTCAATTTTATTTGTATAGCGCCTTTCACAACACACATCGTTTCAAAGCAGCTTTACAGAAGTTCAGCATTAACAGACGATAAAAATGTAATGTCTATAAAGTCGATAAATCATCATCATTGTGCAGGGCTCCAAACTGCGACTAAAAATGGTCGCATTTGCGACCAAATAAATTTATTTGCGAGTGTAATTTCTATCAAGGTCGCCATTGGCGACAGTAAAAATTTACTCCCTTTGATTTTAAAATTTGCATTACATTTCCCAAAATACATTACAAAAGTTTATATCAAAGAAATAGCGGGGAAAACGGAGTTCATTGCAGGAACTAACCATTTCAAAAAAAGAGACTGTGAGAAAACACGGTGACAGTAACAAGCATAAAAAATGCATGTGATCACCTAATTGCGAAGAAGTGGGCGTCTTCAAGATGGCGTCGGTGTAGGTCATATTTTCCTGGCTCTTTCTTGAATTTTGTGCAAAACTTGATTTTTCTTCCCCTTTAAAGACTTTTTTTTTACCTTCAATGCGCTGATTTTTATTTTGTTCACGCTCCCCATACAGCAAAGATACTGTGTTTTGCGAATTCCTAGTTTGTTTTTGTTTGTTTTTTCCTTCAACGACCGTTAACGTTAGGCTGCACTACACGTGGATTTAAACTATCCTGTGTGGCGTCATGATGGAGGTGGACGATATCCCGAAATCTGAATGTGTTAAACGTATGCATAATTATTCCAAGACTGCCCATGATCTGGATTCATTGGATGTGTGTCTTCTCGAGTCTCCAGCGGCAAGCCCTTTACCGAAAATGCGGCGCCCGGCTTCAGACCCTTCAAATGCCGTTTTGCTGGAAGCAATTGAGAGACTGGGTAAGAAGCAGGATTATTTCATGGAGAAAATTCTGGAGATCGAGAAATCGGTTGCATCCAATTCCACCCTCATCTCCGATCTCACAACACGGGTTGACGCCGTTGATAAAAAGTCAGATAATACAGCTGTTAAGTCTGGTAAAATGGACTCCCAGCTGTCTTCGTTGGCTGCAGAAAACAAACGCTTATGGGATAAAGTGGATGAGCTGGATGCCTACAAGAGGCGTTGGAATCTGAGGATTTCGGGTGTGCTGGAGGAAGATGGGGAGAATGTCAAGATGGTAATAATGGACATTTTTCTTCAGGTGTCACCAGGTTTAGCAGATGTTCTGCAGTCTTCGATTGATGTTGCGCACAGGCTTGGCCCTAAACTGGGCAATGCACGCCCTCGCACGGTAATTGTACAATTTCTCTCTCGGTCTCACCGCGATCGTATCTGGGCTGATGCAAGAAGATCAGAAGTGCTCAAACAGAAGAAGATTAGGATCTCAGAGGACCTGACGCAGAGGACGAAGGAAGCACGGAACAAGTTGTGGCCTTTGGTGGAGAAAGCCCGAAAGGAGGGTCGTCGGGCTGGCTTCAGGGGGCCAAATGCTATCGTGGATGGAAGGAGGATTTCTGCGGACGATGTCTGATTTTTTTTTTTTTTTTTTTTTTTTTTTTTTAGGACGCTGGAGGTCGAAAGCAAATGCCAGGGATGTTCAATGCCGTTTTTATCTGATCATTTTTGTTTGGCGAAATGACATTCGCAAAAAAACAAACAAACTGACAAATATGTAAGAGTGTTAATATGTTAAGGTAAGCTAAGGAGGGGACATAACAGATAGCCTAAACTGTTATTGAGGGGTATGGATATGTTTCAAGTTTTGCACTTTAATTGTATTCCATTTCATAACTTTGTTACGATTGTAGTTGTATAGTACTTTCTATTTTCTTTTTCTCGTTTTGTTATTGTTCACATGCCGGTTAAACTGTCTTGTTTTTCTCTTAATGTACGGGGGATTCGTGATTTATCTAAACGCAAGGCTTTATTTGTATTTTGTACGTCACAGAAAAGGGATGTTTATTTTTTTCAAGAAACACACTCTTGTTATGAAGATGAAACATTTTGGCGTAATCAATGGGGAAGTAAGGTTTTATTTTGTCATGGTACTAATCAATCCGCTGGAGTTTTGATTTTATTTGACCGTAATTTTAGTGGCTCGATTCTGCAGTCCTTTTCTTCTGCCGAGGGTAGATGGATTATTGCTGTCATTCTTCTGGGGGATTTTTTCTTTATCTTAGTTAATGTTTATGGATTTAATAATCATACACAAAATAGCTTATTTTTTCAGGATCTGTCTTCTAAAATTCTTGATTTAAAATGTAAATATCCATCTGCTGCAATAATAGTTGGAGGAGATTTTAATGAAGCTCCTGACCTATGTCTAGATAGATTTCCCCCAAAACGAGAGTCATGCAGATGTAACACTATTATTAATGATTTTTGTAGTAACCTTTCTCTTTTGGATGCTTACAGGTTTATGCATGATAAAGATTGTTCATATACTTGGTTTAGTAAAGATCTCTCAAGAAAATCGCGTATAGATTACTGGCTTACTTCAGATTTGCTGTCTTCTTTTATTAAGTCCAGTAGTATCTGTCCTGCTCCCCTCACAGATCATGCTTTTATCGATCTTATTTTATCTGATTCTGGTACTGGTTGTCACAGAAACCCTGGATATTGGAAACTAAATTGTTCTCTATTACAGATTCCCTCCTATTGTTTAGGTATTAAGAGCATCATTGAAGAATTTAAAGCAAAACCTGGAGTTTCAATATCTTCTAATTGGGAAATGTTTAAATACGTGTGTAGAAAATTCTCTATTCGATTTAGTAAACAGTTAGCAAAGGCAAAATATTTAAAGTATACCTCTATATTAAATGAAATGAATCAAATTTTAGACAAGCAACAGACAAGTGAAGATGATAAAGTAAAACTGCACAACCTTAAAGAAGAATTAAATCACTTTTATGCAGAAAAGGCAAAGGGTGCCTTTATTAGATCCAGAGTAAAGTGGCTAGAATTCGGGGAAAAAAATTCAGCTTATTTTTTTAATTTAGAAAAGAAAAGAGGGAAATCTAAGAAAATATTTTCTCTAAATATTGAGGGAAATTTGGTCACAGATGAAGCTAGAGTTTCTAACCTTGTTTACAATTTTTATTCACAGCTTTATTCTTCTTCATTTAACCCTCAGTTTGCTGATAGTTTTTTTGAGAGGGTTCAAGCATTCACACCTTCCATAAGTCATGGAAATCGGTCATCTTGTGAGATGGACTTGACTATGGAAGAGTTGGATATAATTATCCAGAAAGTCCCCCTCAATAAAAGCCCTGGTCCTGATGGACTGCCTTTTGAATTTTATAGGACCTTTTGGCAAGACATAAAAAAGCTTGTTTTGGAAGTTTTTATAGACTGTGTAAAGAAAGGTGAATTAACTGAGTCCATGAAGCAGGGCTTGATCACCTTAATCCCAAAGCCTAACAAAGATTCTTCGTATTTAGAAAATTGGCGCCCAATTACTTTACTTAATTCGGATTATAAATTGTTAGCTTCCCTTTATGCAAATAGATTGAAACCATGTTTAGAAGAAATTGTCTCTGTTTCCCAATCTGGCTTTATGAAAGGTAGGCATATAGCAAATAACATTCGGCTTGTTTTAGATATGTTAGATTATAATGAATTGATCAACGATAGTGCAATTATTTTATTTTTAGACTTTTATAAGGCCTTTGACACGGTCGAGCATGAGTTTATGTTTGAATCTTTGCGCAAATTTGGTTTCGGCTCTTCCTTTATTGGAATAGTTCAGTCTTTTTACAAAAATATTAACAGCAATGTATCTTTGGTGAATGGTGTTTCTCCCCGGTTTACGGTTAGCAGGGGCATCAGACAAGGGTGTCCTTTTTCACCATTTTTGTTTTTATTAGTTACAGAGTTTCTTAATATTTTTATTACTCGCTGTGTAGATGTTCAGGGTATTGTTGTAGCTGAACATACTTTTCTAATTAGTCAACTGGCGGATGACACCTGTTTGTTTTTAAAAGACGAGAAACAGGTTCCTGTTATTCTGGAAGCTTTAAAAACATTTTCTAATGCTTCTGGTCTCACTGTTAATCGAAATAAAAGTCAAATTATGCCTATTCACAGTCTTGAAAAAGGTCATATAGAAGGTATTGAGATTAAAAGTTCTGTTAGATATTTAGGCATTTTAATAAATAAATCACCCAAAGATAGAATTCTAGATAATTTTTTACAACGGACAAAAAAATTAAAGAATGTCTTCAATTGCTGGCTACAAAGAAATTTAACTATCTATGGTCGTGTCTTGATATCTAAAGCTGAAGGCATCTCTAGGATTGTTTACCCGGCTTTGTCCTTGTATGTCAACCCGAAAACTTGCTCATCTATCGACTCTATACTATTTAAATTCTTGTGGAAAAATAAAACTGAGTATGTTAAAAGGAAGACTCTGATAAGAAATACTTTGGAGGGAGGTGTGAATGCTTTGGACTTCAGCACTCTCAATCAGGTTTTCAAGATCGGCTGGATTAAACGCTGCCTGAATGCTGATTCTAGTTTGTTATGGTTCCACATACCTAAATTTACCTTTGAAAAATGTGGGGGGGTTACGTTTTTTATTGTCTTGCGATTTTAAATGCAACAAACTACCGTTCAAACTTGCTAATTTTCATAAGCAAGCCTTGGAGGCCTGTAAGCTTGCCTTTTGCCACAATTTTTCCCCTCATAGGAGTATTCTATGGAACAATCAGAATGTGATGCGTGGAAAAAAATCTATCTTTATTAAGGATTGGGTTGACAAAGGTGTTCTTTTTGTTTTGGATTTGTTAAAGAAGGATGGCAGCTTTTATTCCTACAATGAATTTATCAACCTTTTTGGAGTGGATTCCTCACCTAAAGTTTATAACTGGGTTATTAATTCTATTTCACCTAAACTTTTGCATATGGTTAGGTCAGACTGTAGCTACAGAGCATCTGTTTGTGAATTGCCACAGTTATGTATTGGAGGTCTGGAGCTTTCCAATGTCAAATGTAACAATTTTTGGATTAGAAGATTTCTTATTAGGAAGATCAGCTGTCATCCCAAAGCTTTTTTCAAATGGAATTTAAATTATCCTTTTCTTTCTACCATTAATATATGGGCTGGCATTAATAAGTTTCTGTTACCTAACAAGTGGAAAGAGCTTCATTTTAAAATCCTACATAATTACTATCCCTGTAACTCTCTTCTTTCTAAATTTAAGTTGGACATCTCTTCACAGTGCGCATTCTGTAATTCTAATTTGGAAACAATACCACATTTGTTTTTTGAATGTGATTATGCAAAGCAGTTCTGGAAAAAAGTAGCCTGGCTTATTTTTTCTGCTTATTACAAACTCTTTACTTTTGAGGTTGTGAATGTGTTGTTTTTGATTTGGGACTCCGGTTCAAAGGAGATGGATGACAGATTAAAACTGCTTACTTTATGTGGTGAGTTTCATCTTCACAAATGTAAAATAACTGATTCTAAGCCCAATTTTAGACTTTTTTGTGTTGATTTGAAATTATTTTACGACTCTCTTTGTTTATCAGCTAATAAGAAAGCTGCTAAAACTTCTTTGTTGTTCAAAGAAATTATGGTTTCAGTATAAATTACCTCATGCTTTTCTGAAAGTGTGTGTATGTGTATATAATAATAATAATAATAATAATTAATAATATATATATATATGTATATGTGTATATGTATATATATGTGTATGTATGTGTATGTGTAATATTTCTTTTTTTTTTTTTTTTTTTTTTTCTATCCCTTATCTAGCCTACTGCCTTGCTTACTTTGTGTAGTGTTTTTTTTTTCTCTCTCTTTCTTTTCTGTGTTTGATACATGTATCCCCTGTGCTTTTTGTTCAATAAAAAAAAAAAAAAACCTAATTGCGAAGAATGCTCCACAGACTACACTGTTAGCACGTGCAGTTTTTCTTGCATGTGAGCTGCGGGACGAAAAGGAATGGAAGGAGTTAAAAATGAAAATATTTGGCGCCTGTTTTTCCCCCTATAGGAGCCAATGGCTCCTTAATTGATTTTTTGTTTGGAGCCCTGTTGTGGAATTAGATAAGATATGATTCTTTATCGTGTTTAAAAATAATTAAATAATAATTGTATTAATAACCCCAGTGAGCAAGCCGAAAAGACCCAGATGTCAGGGAAAGACATACATTTTCACCCTTGGTATGAACAAAATTGATCATGCCACAAACTACACATACCTTGGGTTGAAATTCAGTGCAAACGACAAAACTTGGCCGTGAATGAACTGAAAGCGAAAGCAAGAAGGGCTTTCTATGCCATTAAAACATCTATCCAATCAGTCATATAACCTATTGCACTATATGGCAGCGAAGTTTGGGGTCCTCTCCTTAATCACCAATTTGACAAATGGGACAAAAATCTGATTGAAGCCCTGCATTCAGAGTTTTGTAAAAGCATTCTTAGGGTACAGAGAAACACACATAATAATGCACGCAGGGCAGAATTAGGCCGATACCCTCTTTTAATCCACATTGAGAAAAGAGCCATACAATTTTGGAAACATCTAAAACTGAGTGACCCCAACTCTAATAATTTTAAAGCCCTTAAAAACCATGAAGTGAATGCTGAGAAGAGTCCCATTATTCAGCTGGTCCTGAAGCTCCACAAACAGACTAACAATAATCAGCCTCAGGACACGGACACCCTCATCCACACAATCAGGCCCAACCAAATGATTAATGCACAAAAAGAAAAGTACCTAACCTATTGGAATGAAACAACACAAAAACAAAGCAAACTACAATGTTATTTGGCCCTAAACAGAGATTACGCGACAGTAGAATAACTGAGTACAGTCAGAGACCACAAACTGAGGAAAAACATGACGAGGTACAGACTGAGCGACCTCAGCCTGACGATAGAGAAGGGCAGATATAGACAGAGCTGGATGCCGAGAGAGGGCAGGTTATGCCCGTACTGTAGCCAAGGACAAATAGAAACAGAGCTGCACTTCTTAACCACCTGCCCTAATTATAATGAAATTCGAAAACACTTCTTTCCCAAATTTGAAATTATTTGTCCCAACTTCAAAAAGTTGAAGAATCATGCACAAGCTCAATATTTACTTGAACAAAGAGACTGCATTTCACTAGCAGCAAAATACATCAATTTCTGCCACAAAAAGAGGGAAGAGTCGACCAAACAGTGATGCGCCCATTAACACACACACGCACGCACGCGCACACACAAACTCTTGTACACACACACACACACACAAATACCACTCAAATTATATACAATGTTTATTTATTTATTTTTTCCCTGTTTTTCCACACTTGTTCAATACATAATTTGTTCTACTTTGTTCATTTTTGATTTTTATTTGATTTTTCATGCTCATATAAATGCTTTGGCAATACAATGTACAATTTGTCATGCCAATAAAGCTCAACTGAATTGAATTGAACTGAGAGAGAGAGAGAGAGAGAGAGAGAGACAGAGAGAGAGAGGTTTACAAAACTTTATTTAAAAACAACACTTAATAATATTCAACAATTAAAATATTTTTTTTTAAAAATAAAGAAAAAAAAAACATTACATTTTCAAAACCAGATATCCATCGGAAACAACACACAAAACATCATTAACACACCACAGATCATTAAAAACCATCTCATTATTTACAAGACTACAGTATGCAAATTCTATTTTTAGTCTACCAGCTACTAATTTCATAAACATCACTTCAACATTAATACTATTGAGCGGCAATCCTTGATTTTTCCTGGTTTTCCATATTGCCAATTTAGCAGTTCCTATTAAATAATTTAAAAGACACATCTTCCTTCTTTCTGAAAAATTATATTTCACACCCCCTATAAAAACCTCTTCTGAGAAATCTTCACCGAAAGCTCGAAACAATCTATTAAGAAACTCAAAAAGACCTTCTAATCTTTTACATTTTAAAAACAAATGTTCTAAATTCTCCTCTTCTCCACAAAACCTACATCCCACCCCTACTGCTGGGTTTAGGTGTGCCACATGTTTGTCTGTGGCTATTGCACCATGAATTATTCTCCATTGAAGATCTGCAGTTCTTTTCTCTACTGGAGGTTTGTACAGAGTTCTACACCGGTCTCTTAAGAGAAAATCTGGCTTCAACAAAACTGGCCACCTTGAGATCCTTTGTCCTCTGAGTGAAACTTGATTCAAAACTTTAACTGCTGTGTTATATATGGCTTTCTTTGATGTTGTTTCAAACAAGTCCAGCTGTGGAGTTTTAAAAGACAACATTGAACTAATTCATCCTCATCCGTCCATCTTCCACCGACAGCAGCAGCAACTCTAATTTTTGGAAAATCCAACTCATTGCTCATGTCTGATGGAAAAACTAGTCCGATATTTCTCCTATAGCCGGTTGGTAATACATTAACAATTTCTTCCACCAGCTTTCCAGTCAAGCGAGAGGACTTTAATCCTGTTACTTCTTTCAAAGTTTCCACAGATTCCCATCGGCCATTATTTAGAAGTTGCCCCAGCTTCACAATGCCATGTCTTTGTAAACATGCCCGCACGCTTACAGATGATAAAAGTCTTGTCTGAATCATTGGGTTAAAAAACAAACATTCCTCTCCTATCCAACTCCCAGATTCATCAACATCTCTTTCCATTTTAAAAACAGTTCTCCAAGAGTGCAACATTGACCGGTAAAAAGGTGTAACCTCAGACAGATTCACTTTATCGAGTTCCATTAAAAACAGATGTCTGTCTAATTTATGACCACCTGCCTTTTGTAGAATCATTTTGGCAGTATCAGTCCAAGTTAAGGAATCTCTGTGCTGCTTGTATTCTGAAAGCACAGATCTTACTCTGTACATCCACCAGACCTTGACCTCCCTTGTAAACAGGAAGGTAGAGCGCTGCTGCTCGAATCCAATGCTCTCCACTCCAAAAAAACTCCACAAATGTCCTCTGTATCCTGCAAATCAATTCTTCAGGTGGTTCCATTACAATGAGTCTATGTCATAAAGTTGAGGCAGCCAGATTATTCACAACCAGAACTCTTCCTCTGTATGACATCAATGGTAATAGCGATTTCCATTTAAACAATCGGGCAGACACCTTTTCCAGCATTCCCTCCCAATTTTTATTCTGAAATTGTTTATTCCCCAAATAAACCCCTAGCATTTTCAGCCCATCTCTTTCCCACAACAATCCACCAGGTAATTTTGGAGTTCCTTGCTCACTTTTCCACTGACCAATAATGAGTCCCTCACTTTTTCCCCAATTTACTCTTGCTGATGATGCCTTTTCATACTTTTCCATGGTTTCAGTTAAAATATTAACATCATTTTGATTTGAAATAAAAACAGTAACATCATCGGCATACGCTGATATCGAGATTCCATGTATAACATTGATTCCATTGAGATCCCTTCTTAACCTGCACAACAATGGCTCAATAACAAGGCTATATAATTGTTCAGACAGTGGACAGCCTTGCCTAATCCCTTTTAACACAGGTACTGGTGCACTCAATCCTCCACCAGCTTTCACAATCACAAAAACTTCAGAATATAGCAGTTGAATATATGATATAAAATTCTTCCCAAACCCAAAACTTTTCAAAACCTCAAAAAGATACGTATGATTGACTCTATCAAAAGCTTTCTCTTGGTCTAATGAAAGCACACCCAGGTCAACATTATTGAATTGATTAAAATCAATGACATCTCTTAACAAAAATAGATTATCCATAATTGACCTATTAGGAATACAATATGTTTGATCTCTGTGATCTAATAATTCCAAAACATGTTTCAACCTATTTGCTAAACATTTTGAAAGTATTTTATAGTCCATGCACAGTAAAGAGACAGGTCTCCAGTTCTTTAGAAGGCACAAATCCCCCTTTTTAGGGAGCAAAGAAAGGACTGCTCTTCGACAACTTACAGGAAGTAACTTATTCCTTATACTTTCCAATAAAACTTTATACAAGTCATTTCCTAGTACATTCCAAAAAGTCTGATAAAACTCTGCTGGCAAACCATCGATTCCTGGAGAACGGCCATTGGATAACTGTCTCATTGCCTCAGTGATCTCCTGAAAAGTAATTTGTCCATCCAAAGCTTTTTTCTGTTCATTTGTCAGCTTCGGTAGATCACTCAGCAAATAAGAAACACATTCAGGATCACAAGTCTCAACATCATACAAATCCGTATAAAAATGAACTGCCAGTTTCCTTATTTCCACTGGGTCAGAGGTTATGACCCCATCAGACCGCCGAAGATGATACATTTATTTTTGTTGGACACTTTTCTTTTCAAGGTTGAAAAAAAATGAGGAAGGAGCATCCATGACTTTAATAGAACAAATTCTTGCTCTTATTAATGCTCCTTTCACTCGTTCTTGTAGTAATGAACAGAGTTCTTTCTTTTTATTCAAATGTTCATTTTTTATCTTTCCATCATTATTATTTATCACAAGAATATTCTCCAAAGCTTGTATATCCCTTTGAAGTTTTTGTATCGCTGCTTTCACCATAGAAGTAGAGTGTAAACTATAATTCTGACAAAAGATTCTTATGTTTGCTTTACCAACCTCCCACCACATAAGCAAATTTTCAAAAGAAACCTTTTTTAACTTCCAGTCATTCCAAAATAAATTAAAATTCTCACAAAATAAAGCATCTTGCAATAGCTTAGTATTAAAATGCCAAAAATAATTTGGTCTTTCTTTTTATATTCAAAGCAAATAATATCAACTGATGATCTGAAAACCCAACGGGTAAAATAGAAACATCCATAATTTTATTGTTCCATTCTTTACCAATATAAAACCTATCTAATCGAGCTCCACTAACTCTATTGTTAGATGCTTTGAGCCAGGTATACTGTTTAATTCTGGGGTTTCTTCTTCTCCAAATATCTATTAATTCAAACTCTTTTAAAATCTTTGACAATACAACACTTGATTCATGATGGGGTTCTTCTCCATTTCTATCAATAATAAAATCAATAGTGCAATTCCAGTCACCTCCAATGATAGTACAAACATTGTCATCAATTTTCTGAAAAGCACTCCTTAACTTTGAAAAACACCTCACAAGCTCAGGTCCATTATTGGGTGCATATACATTTATCAGTACAAACACCGATCCTTCATATTCCATTTTTAACAGCAATATTCTTCCTTTTACAATTTCTTCAACAACAAAAATATTAACATTAATTTCTTTAGAAAATAAAATGGCTATGCCAGCACTATTATTTGTCCCATGACTTAAAACACTTGTTCTTCCCACCATCTTTTCCATTCAGATTCATTATCTAAAGTAGTGTGTGTTTCTTGTAAGAAAACTACATTTATTTTTTTGATACTAAGTAACTCTGATACCATTACTAATTTATTACCATCTCTACCCCCATTCATATTCAAAGAGCCCACACTCAACTTCTCCATAGAAGAAAGAAAATATGAAGAGGATAGAAAAAGAACAAAAAGACAGAGAAAAACTCACCCCATGCGACTTAAACATTTGATTTGTTTTGTAAAGCATTCGCTTGATCCTTTCTTAGCTTTGTTAACATCTTCAACCTGAACCTTTTTTGTTTACTTAAAGCCTCATAACTAACATTTCTCTGCAGCAATTTCACTGTATGAATGAATTTATTTTCATCAGGAAAAAAATCTTTAACTTCAATAGTTCTACCAAAGGTCACATCCAGGAAGTTATTTATATCTTGTAATGCATACACATCATCCACACTTCCACACTGTGATCCAATGTCAGATACATCAGAGAAATCATCATCATCTCTCATCCTCAAATCAGCATCAGTACACAGTTCAGCAGAATTAGACATTTCAGAATTTACATTAGAAACCCTTTCAACACTAACCGTAGCTGCATCATCATTCGTTAAACTATCGTCATCCATTTCAGATACATCATGATTTCTACCGGAATCAACCATTTCATGAACGTTTTCAGTCTGACTTTCAATCAATTCATCACTCACGATGTTCCTCTGTGATCCAGCTTGAGGCTGCACGTCCTCAGAAGCTGCCTTACTACTCTCACCAACAGCAGAAGTACTAGGGCTCACTTCCACTTCAGTAACCTGGGCCTTGTGTGGACATGCGTGCCTTTTATGCCCGATGTCCCCACACTCAAAGCATTTCATACTACCAGTGCTTGCGTAGATAACATATGCTTTTTCTTCATGCATGACTCTGAACGAAATATCCAACTCTGGTTCATTTAAAAACATAAAAACCTGCCGCCCGAAGGACATAACGTGTTTTAGAGCAGCGTTTTTACACCCCAGCGGGATCATCTTCATCTCACTAGCCATTTTTCCATATCGTGTCAAAGCTTTCTTGATTTCGTCATTTCGTAAAAAAGGCGTCACATTGGATATCGTAACTCTAGTTGTCGGAGTAATAAGCGGTGAGATAATAAGAAAATCGCCACTTACCACAATTCCGTCGCTTATCAACTGATTTACTATATCTTCCTTCTCGACAAACACCACCACTGCTTTATTCATCCTGGATGCTGTGGTAATGTTTTCATACCCAACTTTTTCCCCTATTGTCAGCAGCACATCTTCAACAGTGACGCCCTGAGCCGGCACACACCTGACTCCATGGCGGTGCAACACCTGTGACGCTCCCCCCAAAGGGGTAGACGCCATGTCACCTCTTACACTCACTCACACACACACACACACACACACACACACACGCACTACTAAACTAACCTACCGCAAACTAAAGTGCTCAAAAGAGAAAATAAAGAAAAGAAAATATAGATTTTTAAGTCTGAGGAAAAAACCAACAAACGCTCCCACAGCCACGCTCCACTCGCTTGCCAACCACGCGCATGCGCACACACAGAGAGAGAGAGAGAGAGAGAGATAGATAGATAGATAGATAGATAGATAGATAGAGAGAGAGATATAGATAGATAGATAGATAGAGAGAGAGAGAGAGAGAGAGAGAGAGAGTGCAATCACCTGTTGCCACACCCAATCAGAGATCCTGTCAGCTTTAACAGTGAAAAATAGACGTCCAAGAGGGGGTATTCCTCTATTTTGTGGTAGCCGGTCCGCAAGAGTCATTCACTATAGAAACAGCAATGTCCTCCTCCATTTTAAACAGTATGTATCCAATGTGGAAACTCCAATAAAAGGTAAGCACTTGAGTTCTGTAATAAATCAGTCTATTGTGTCTCTCAGCATTATGTACAGTTTTATGTAAACAATGACTAACGATTCACTTTGTCATCTACTGGCTCATATTACACACAAAAATGAACTTTTGCTACCACCTGCTGGATAACATATGTTATTTCAAAAATAAAGTCAGTAACTCCTTACATATACACTTTAGTTCAGAACAGCATGAACGCGGAGTGATACACACACACAGAGAAGCGTCAGAGTGCTGATGGTTTCACACCATCAGTGCTCATGGAACATCTCTCGTCCAATCAGATTTGAGGAACGAAACTAACTGTGGTGTGTGTGTGTATATATATATATATATATATATATATATATATACATACATACATATATATACATACATATACACACACACACACACACACACACACACAGTATATCGGTACCACAGAATTTTCATGATTTTTGGTCAACGGTTCCTGAATGTGCAATTTTCTGCTGATGAGGACGAAACGCCATACTAAAGTGTTCTGACAATGTTTTCTGCCACACAATACTGCACCAGCATTGCGCCGCTAATGAATCTACAATGTGAAACACACAGCACATACAGTGTAGTCCAATTCCCTGATCGAATGACTTTGAGTTTTGTTGTAATAAGTATAAAGTAAAAATGTTATGAAAGAATAAATTAATTAAATATGTTATAATTTTTTGTTTGTTTAGAATTTTTATTTAACATAGGTATAGTTGGGCTAAATATTGGATTGTAATTATGCTTCTAAAAAGTCTGTTAACAGGCCATTCACAAGAATTTTATTACATTTATTTCTGATTTGTTATTTATAACCGATAATGGAAGTATTTAAGAACTGGAGCGACCATGTGGCACGGTGGAGGGCGGGACCGGCGCGTGATTACGCACGCCCGGTCCCGTATTAGGCTAATTAAGCCATCAAGAGGGATAAAGGCCACTCGCAGATGGCGATCGAGAGAGAGAGCTCAATTACGGATGTCCGTTATCTTATGTGTTTGTCTTTTGAGTTCTCCATTAAACCTTTAGTTTATATGTTAAGCCGGTTTCTCGCCTCTTCCTTGCCCACGAATTTGATCTGTGTTACAGACCATTAAGAAGAATCAGATTCCAAACCGGAATCATTAAATGGTTTAGGATTTCAATCCCTAATAGCAACATTACTTGCCATTTTTCTACAACTGAACATCAGAAAAAAACATCAAAAAAGGGTTAATGGACAACATTAACCCAAAAAGCAAACATGAAAAAGTATACATTTCAAGCACTTTTGGCAAACTATTTCAATGCACTATAATTTAGGCCACACTAATCCTAATCTTGCAAACTATTCAGGACAGACAGCACGTGAATTGGGATGCAGCCTGTGTAAAGTGCAAGAGAAATCGCTCCACAATTCAGCACAGCTTGGTCAAATAACTACAGTAAATCCCAATAGTGTGTGTAATTATGGCAGGCTCCATAACCACATCTGACATCTGATAAAGATGATTTCTGAGAAATTAAAACCGTTGTGATTAACTACAAAGGCCCCACACAGCACATATCAAGCCATAGATCCGGAGTCACAGCAGCTGCATGGAGAGAGAGAGAGAGACAAGTAGAGGATGGGTGGAAACAGCCTTGGGAGCATAACTGTCCACCCATTCAGAGTGACTGAAGCCGTCTGCATGTCTGCCTTATGTTGTCAGGGCAAGAGAGAGGAGAGCGGATCAGCATGTGGCGGATGTGTCTGCCAGCAGCGCTCTGCCCTGATTCAATCACTCAGCACTATCTGTCTGAGACGGACACTATCTCTGGAGCTGCAGAGTAAAGGGTCAACGTGACCCTGTGATGAGTTTGGCCAGTGCCATTTTGGGTGGTTTGGTTCAATTGAGCAGTTCAAATAATCCAAATTCAATTCACTTCAACTCCAATCACTTCAGTCTGGGTCAGGTCAATTTAATTCACTGCATTTAGTTTAATTAAGTTCAATTCAGCTCATTTCCTAATGGATATCAGCATGAGTCATAATGAAGCCTCTGTTGATGCAATGTGTGTGCTTTTACTCAACAATTTCCTGTTATTCAAAAGCAAAGACACAGTTCCTTAACTGGGCATGAAATTGCCAAATGTTATAGGTAAACATAATCAAGTGTGACCGGTAGAACCCAAGCAATTCTGACCCAGCAATCTGTTTTAACAATAACTGAAAATTGACAACATGCAGAACGTTCAACTCACATGTTCAACAGTTAATAATTAAACATCAAACACTGTATATAATATGGCTGCTCAAATACGAAGCATTCTGACCCTATTATAATTCTAATTAAACAGGTGTGTCCAAAATCACGTACTTCACTACTATTTCATATTGAATATGTTTACACTTAAATATAACGAAAAGTATACTACAAGTACACGGATGATGTACTTCTTTAACACTTGGTGCATAGAGCGCTCAGTGCTTCAAAAACTGGTCACCCCCCCACAATAATTAGAGCATGGAGCGCTTAGTTTTCCAACAACTAGTTACCTCACATTTTCAATATTTTGCAGGTTTTTTCACACTGCTTTAACCAAAATAAGGCATGTGGAACGTTGGACACTTCATGCATTTAGTGGTAGGGATGGGATGATATACTGTATCGAATTTCGAAATATTGTGAACCACGAGCAAGAGACAGCAGCAACATGCCCAACGCAGAGATTAAGAGCATGCTCCGTCTAGGCTAGATATCGCCAGTGTAGCAGCACTTTCCCTTTTGAAGTATGAAAACAACACAGGAGTAGTTGACAAGACACAGACTATCTGTAAGTTATGTAAAACCATACAGTGGTCTCCCTTGCATGTTTTAATGCATCCTGTCATATTTTTCAGGAATGTTCTGTTCAGTCATATTGCTTGTCCAGCACCTGTTCCGCCAGAATGTAGCCAACTTTTCTACATTCTAAATTCCTTTTCAGGTTTTGTTTTTTTTGTGATCTGTTCTTATGTATATGAGAAATTCTTATAGGGCCCTATGATTTCCACAATGCAGAAAACATGGATGAAATCACTGAATCCTGTCATTAATCGAAATTAAAGTGAATTTAAAATTTAAATTCTCTCATCATTTACTCACCCTCATGATTTCCCAGATGTAACACCAGAGCACATTTGAAGAAAAATAGAAAATCATCTTAGCTCTGTAAGTCCTTAAAATGTAAATGTATGGTGATTTGAATTTAGAAGCTTCAAAAAGAACAGACAGTCAGCACAAACATCATCCATGACTGCAGCTGTTGAATTAATGTCTTTTAAAGTGACATGATCACTTTTGGTGTGAAAAATCAAATCTGAAGTACTTTTTAACTCTAAATCATCACTTCTGGTCAGCAGTGGTATGTGCGTGTTGCGTAATCACATTGGCATGTGAGATGCGAGAACTGAGGCACATGTGACACAACCGGAAGAGTAGACAACTGAGTAGAAGGAAAGCTGTACAGCTTTGTTGGTTTTGGTTTAGATTTGCATCTTGTTCTTTACTCACAATGGTGCGTTTGTGTGCTTATCCTGGATGTCTCAATCGAGAGAAGAACATGAGATTACATCCATAACATGGCAACGCGAATACATCACACGAGAGACCGCGTGAACTCCACTCTCTCGTGAAGCTTACCGAAAGAGGTGGTTTATAGTTAAAAAGTACTTAAATATTGATCTTTTTTTGCACTACAAGCGACCGTACCACTTTAAAAAAACATACATTTATCCACTGGAGTCGAAGGGATGACTTATGTTTACCGTCTGTGATTTTTGGAGCTTCAAAAGTCGAATCACCATTCACTTGCATTTTAAGGACCTTCTGAGCAGAAATATTTTAATATTTTTCTTCAAATGTGTTTTAGTGAAGAAAGGAAGTCATACACACCTGGGATATCATGATGATGTGTAAATAATGAGAGAATTTTTAACTATAAATGCCGAATGTTCTAGAATTCATCGTAATTGAAATAAATGCACAATTAATCAAAGTAAAATCATGATATGCCCCAACCACAAGAGTCTGAGATTAAATAAATATACAGTGTGCATGCGCTGCACACTTTAAAGTGAATGTGTGCAGCCAGCTGTTCATACACCGATAACACCGCATCTTAAGCATCAAGCTTCTGTGTATGTGTGTGTGTGTGGATGATAAACACAGCAGAGCACTTATTCACTGTAAGGCATGCAGCACATGCAGACTACATTTATATGAAATATATATTACTACTGTATAGCTAAATGTAATAGCCAATGTAGTATTAATAAATAATAGTAAATTATATTTAAGCAATATCTCACGAGCAAGAGTGCTGTTGTACTAAATAATGATGCTCTGATGCTCTGCTGTGCAGCACTGTTTTTTGACAAAATGTTCTGTGAGGATCTGCAAGCACTTAATTTTTTTAAAATACAATGGTATTCTAAAAAGTAACTATTCTGTTCTCATTGATTTAAGGTTAATTTTTATTTAAATATATATATATATATATATATATATATATATATATACACACACATGCACACTAGGGGTGTCCATGGTTAACCGATTAACCGTTAAAAATTGCGTAACCGAGTGAAACATTTTGCTCAGTTAAGTAGCGTCAATGGCGTGCATTGAATTTAGTTGTAATACATTTTTGCACCACCAGAGACTGCCAGAGCGCTCCCAGACATTTGTAATGTCCACAAGAAGTAGTCTTGACCAGTTTTCTAATATGAAGCGGGCAAAGAAAAGCACAGCGTGGGAGCACTTTAAAATCGAGAATGACGGGGCAAAATGCAAGTATTGCAATGCAGTGCTTAGATATACTTCAAGTACAACCTCGTTGTTGTACCATCTCAACAGCCAAAACCCGGGCATCATTAGAGAGGCGGCCGCGGGGCCTGCGAGTACCTTCGCCCAGCCTACCATCCCCACGATGCTAGCGCAAAACATGTGCAGTGGTGCTCCAGTTCACGCGCCGGCGCCTCCGCTTCGTGATTATATCGTCTGCTATATTTAATTCTTATTTATTAAATCCAGGCAATTGGTTGATGAAACATTGATTAAAATTAAGACAATTAATACAAAACGAAATTCACTTTAAAGAAAGGTTTTGTGCTTTCTGTTTGATGTATCTGTGGAAGTTTTAAAGCATCTTTCAGTGCCGCTTTCAGAGCGCTCACGTCCGTAACATTGTGTTTTCCTCGTATGCGAACTGAAATGAATATCAGTTCATGGATTGTGTGTGTAGGCTATAAGAGAGAAAGAGAAAATGCCAGTATTTCATTGAGACTTGAGATTAAATAAACGGCTTAAGTATTGTAGATCTTGTAGTATTAATTTTCACATGCAGTTACACATTGTCGGTTAAAAACATGAAAGTGGCTGGTAAAAACATTGAGTGGCTGGTAGATTTTGAAATCCACAGTGGCCGGTGGACAAAAAAGTTAATTTCCATCCCTGGCGCACACTATGGTTAACCGAGTATTAACCGTTAAGGGCCTCGGTTAACGGTTAATGAAAAACTTGAAAACGTCCAGCCCTAACACACACACACACACACATACAGGTGCTAGTCATATAATTAGAATATCATCAAAAAGTTGATTTATTTCAGTAATTCCATTCCAAAAGTGAAACTTGGATATTATATTCATTCATTACACACAGACTGATATATTTCAAATGTTTAATTGTGATGATTAAAACTGACAACTAATGAAAATCCCAAATTCAGTATCTCCAAAAATTAGAATATTACTTAAGACCAATACAAAAAAAGGATTTTTAGAAATGTTGTCCAACTGAAAAGTATGAACATGAAAAGTATGAGCATGTACAGCACTCAATACTTAGTTGGGGCTCCTTTTGCCTGAATTACTGCAGCAATGCGGCATGGCATGGAGTCGATCAGTCTGTGGCACTGCTCAGGTGTTATGAGAGCCCAGGTTGCTCTGATAGTGGCCTTCAGCTCTTCTGCATTGTTGGGTCTGGCGTATCGCATCTTCCTCTTCACAATACCCCATAGATTTTCTGTGCTTTGGCACTGTGTGCAGGTGCCAAGTCCTGTTGGAAAATGAAATCTGCATCTCCATAAAATTGGTCAGCAGCAGGAAGCATGAAGTGCTCTAAAACTTCCTGGTAGACGGCTGCGTTGACCTCGGACCTCAGAAAACACAGTGGACCATCACCAGCAGATGACATGGCACCCCAAACCATCACTGACTGTGGAAACTTTACACTGGACTTCAAGCAACATGGATTCTGTGCCTCTCCTCTCTTCCTCCAGACTCTGGGACCTTGATTTCCAAAGGAAATGCAAAATTTACTTTCATCACAGAACATAACTTTGGACCACTCAGCAGCAGTCCAGTCCTTTTTGTCTTTAGCCCAGGCGAGATGCTTCTGATGCTGTGTCTTGTTCAAGAGTGGCTTGACACAAGGAATGCGACAGCTGAAACCCATGTCTTGCATACATCTGTGCGTGGTGGTTCTTGAAGCACTGACTCCAGCTGCAGTCCACTCTTTGTGAATTCACACTCTTTTTGTTTCACAATCCTCTCCAGGGTGCGGTTATCCCTATTGCTTGTACACTTTTTTCTAGTACATCTTTTTCTTCCCTTCGCCTCTCTATTAATGTGCTTGGACACGGAGCTCTGTGAACAGCCAACCTCTTTAGCAATGACCTTTTGTGTCTTGCCCTCCTTGTGCAAAATGTCAATGGTCGTCTTTTGGACAGCTGTCAAGTCAGCAGTCTTCCCCATGATTGTGTAGCCTACAGAACTAGACTGAGAGACCATTTAAAGGCCTTTGCAGGTGTTTTGAGTTAATTAGCTGATTAGAGTGTGGCACCAGGTGTCTTCAATATTGAACCTTTTCACAATATTCTAATTTTCTGAGATACTGATTTTGGGGTTTTCATTAGTTGTCAGTTATAATCATCAAAATTAAAAGGAATGAACACTTGAAATATATCAGTATGTGTGGAATGAATGTATACATTATACAAGTTTCACTTTTTGAATGGAATTACTGAAATAAATCAACTTTTTGATGATATTCTAATTATATGACCAGCACCTGTATATATAAATAAAAAAATTATAAAACATGAAATACAATCAAATGGAAAACAGAATTTGGGGGAAAATAACATTGATTTCACAAAGCCCTACTCTTTAATGTTTAAACTGATACTTTATTCTGATTAGAAATTTTGTTCAAAATTTGACTAAAAATACAAATTCTGTCATACTTTGCCATTGTGCCAGTGTTGCTATTTTGTGAATCTCATTTTGTATATCGAACTGAATTGTGAGACCATATCGTCCCATCCCCTCAGTGGTCACATTTGCCCTTTTTAGCAGATGGGAGCAGAGTTACCTGGCCGTAATGCTGGCCTGACAAAACAATTAATTACAACAATGGGGAATGTGGCAAATAACAAAACTTCTGTTAAGGCAGCACCTTATAAATGTGAGTAGAATGATTTATCATCACTTCAATCTGTGTGAATGTGAATTTTTTAAAAGATAAGGTTGGCTAACACTAAAGCTAGCTGCAGCAATTGCATGCAGTTAAAACGTCATTTCCTTTAGCTGTTAAATGGCAACGCTTCTGTGTAGTGGAAAACCATTAGTTTTCCATTTTGGACAGTACCACACTTCATTCATACACTGGATGTGAACATACAGTAGTTAGTGTAAGTGCATAGTGTGTCATTTGGGGCACAGTTAATTCTTCTCTTTGGCAGCACAGTAGCTATCCTGTTTTCCTAATTCACCTGCTCTGTATAAGTGGATGTGATGTCTACCCCCGTTAGGTGATTTTAGTCGAGTAAAGAGCGATCATGTGTCATTGTTAGACTAGCTTAGAGAAATACACTGACAGATCACACTGAGTGAAAAGCCTTGCTTAGACACGCACGCACGCACACAGATCACCAGCCGACACATTTCTCGTTAATGCGTCCAACATTTTTGCTGTATTGTTTTTTTTTTTCTTCCCTTCCCTCTGAACCAAGACCAATTTCAAAATGCTATTAAAGTTAAACTGACCCTAGATCCGGGTAGAAGGGCAGCTTCCCTCCAGTGCATAATTTTTCAACTTCAATATTAGCTGATAATGACAGCTAGTAGTGAAACATAATGGGCCTGTTCTTGCCTTGTAACTGAAAATATATATGGGGGAGGGGTGAATAAAACAGGTAAGTGAGCATGCCTTCATCTAAACTGCAGCTCTGAATATCACATCTGCATTACAATGAGGTTATGGTTCTTCCATGAAAATAAGCATCAACCATCTCTGTCTCTCTGGTTTTCATCTGCTTGCTCTCACAAACTCTCCCAATAGATGTCACCAGTCCCATCTGGGCAAGAAGAATGATGTTCCTGTTTAGCTGCAAGTAAAGTGGTATAAGGTCATGATGGAGAAAATTATCGCCCCAAGGAGAAAGTAAAGATCAGGGTCACTAATGGAGGTGGGTCTACACCAGGGAACTTGGGGGCCACTTTTAGAAAATGTTCTGTGACCAGGAGCAGGTGAATAAAATGACATGGTATGAGTAGGCCTAATGTTCATTTTTATTCACTTTTAAATGTGTAGTAACCAACAGCCATTGCCACAAAACAATAAGTCATAAGAGCTAATCAATCTTTATAGTCAACATTAAATCAAAAGTCCCCTTTATAATTTACTTTCTTAATATTCCACATTCTGTGCCGGGCCACTCAATATCTGCTTAATGAACATTTAAATCAAAAACCATAGGCATCAATTTCCCCTCTGCTGCAACAACAGCTTCTATTCTACTGGGAAGGGTTTTCACTCTACTGTATGTAGTAACATGGGTTCAGGAATTTGCTCTAATTTAGACAGAAGAGTATCAGTTAGGCCAAGTACTGATGTTGGGCAATAAAGATGAAAATTAGGTCTCCGCGTAACACAAATTGGCATTTCACAATCAGTGAGCGTTTTAAACCAAGATGGACATTTTCAACTATCCAATGAAATTAGGGAATCTCTATCTAGCAGGCAAATTGAGTAATGAAAAAGAAATGTCCATCCCAGTTTGAAAAGCCCCACTGTTTGTGAAACATTTTTGCTTGTTAATTAAAAATGGTTGTCCACATACTTTTGGCCATTTATATAGTGTATGTGCAAGCTGGTCCAAAGAAAAACATGTCTGCCTTCGTAATTTTTAAACATAATATATTGACAATTGTCATCCTTAAAATTATTTAAATGCCTTTCCTTTTAGCTCATCATGATGACATAGGCTGGGAATAACAGTTTTAAACACTCACCTCAAACCTATTTGCTTCTTGCTGTGACAAACCCAATGAAACAACAGTAGCACACACAGAAATGCCAAGGAGGTGTGCTTTCAAATATTTCCATCCCAAAATTACTAATTAAACTTACTCGGTCTGCAAATGTCTTTTATTTACTGATGATTTTAAGAATTCCTATTTTTTTTAACCCATCAACCACAGTGCTCCATTCTGCTATGTAACACCCACTTGTTATGATGCAATCAATTTCCAATGGTTAAAATTAAATCCTGCCCATCATTTTTGTCACTGAACATCCTGGTTTACCATACAGAAGTAAAATGGTTTGCAAATGTCATTTCATATTCAATTATGATAATGTATTCAATGTGAATTTAAGCATGTAATCCTTACATGCTTCCAGTACATTAACATCTCAGCTATCCTCACTTCACATGTAAATACCATATATACTTAAAAGAATAAAAAGAAAAAACTAATGAAACAAAACAAAATTAAGGATTGCAATGAAACTGTAAGACGACATTAGCAGACCAGAGAAAATTTAAATTTTTTGTAAGACTCACCTTTTACCTGATTCAGCTCGTTCTGAATCTTCTTTACTGCAGCCAGACCCTCCTCTTCCTCATTTCCAGCTAAAGAAGAAAATTACAGGAAAGATTGGTATAATTAGCAAACACAGTAATGATACAGTTCTTATCACACCAGTCAATGGAATACAACAGCACATGCAGGATTTATATCTATTAACCAGCAAAAAGACAATAATGACAATTGGCATATAACAAATGTAAAACAATCTACTTGACATAATTTACAAATAACACAACCAATGTTCACAAGCTAAACAAATCCATAATATATGTACAGTAGGGCTCACTTTAACTATTAAAAGGAATAGTTCACCCAAAAATTCTCTCATGACATACTCACTCTCCTGGCGTCCCAGATGTGTATGACTTTCTTTCTTCTCCAGAGCACAAATGAAGGTTTTTAGATGTACATTTCAGCTCTGTAGGTCTATACAATGCAAGTGAAAGGGTGCCAAAATGTTTAAGCTCCAAAATCCACATACAGGGAGCATAAAAGTAATCTATATGACTCCAGTGTCTATGGAAAATCTATGTGTTCAGACACAATTTGATAACTGTGGGTGAGAAAAAGATAAACATTTAAGGGATAGTTCAGCCAAAAAAATTATAATTCTCTCCTCATTTACTCACCCTCATGCCATCCCAGTTGTGTTTGACTTTCTTTTTCTGTAGAACACAAAGTATTATTTTTAGAAGAATATTTCAGCTCTGTATTTCCTCACAATGCAAGTGAATGGGTGCCAAAAAGGTTATGCTCCAAAAAGCACTTAAAGTCATCATAAAAGTAATTCATATGACTCCAGTGTTTTAATCCATATTTTCAGAAGTGATAAAATAGGTGAGGGTGAGAAACAGATCAATATTTAAGTTTTCATGAACAGTAGGGGACTGTATGCATGAAGAATTTGAATCAACATAAACTCAAGAAGAATAATGTGAAAGTGATCTGTTTTTCACCCACACCTACCGTATCGCTTCTGAAGATATTGACCTCTGGAGTCTTTTGGATTACTTTTATGATGACTTCTGTGATTTTTGCAGCTTACATTTTTTGGCACCACCCACTTGCATTGTATGGACCTACAGAGCTGAGAAATTATTTTAAAAATCTTCTTTTGAGTTAAGCAGATTAAAAAAAAGTCATACACATCTTGGATGGCATGAGGGTGAGTAAATGATAAGAGAATTTTTATTTTTGGGTGAACTATTCCTTTAAGTAATTTTTAGGAGCCCAATAGAAAGCAATATGCACAAAGAAAGTGAAAGTGAAGGAAAAAAGACATACACAACCTGTCAAAACTTTTGAAACAGTTGACTGAAATGTTTCTCATGATCTTAAAAATCTTTTGATCTGGAGGTTTATACTTAAATATTTGAAATTAGTTTTGTAGACAAAAATATAATTGTGCCACCATATTCATTTATTTCATTATAAAACTATATAAATAAAAAGTTTTTGAAATTGTTGACTTGCACCAAATAATAAAGAAAAGCAGCCAATAAGTGCCCAACATAGATGGGAACTCCTTCAATACTGTTTAAAAAGCATCACAGGGTGATACCTCAAGAAGTTGGTTGAGAAAATGTCAAGAGTACATGCCTTCAAATTCTAGGCAAAGGGTGGCTACTTTGAAGAGCTAAAATATAACACAGTTTTTATTTATTTTGAAATTTGTTTAGTCACAACATAATTCCCATAGTTCAGAGAGACACAATTGTAATGTTAGCGGGTCAAAAATTGCCCAAACATACAAGTGTAATTTGTTCCCTTTTTGAAAAATTTTTAAAGACATTTTATAACACTCATTTTACTAAAGTAAAAACACTAAAGTTGTGCATTTTGGGGGTGATTTTATGGTATTTAGACATTATTTAGCTCTAAATTACAACATTCATTTTCATAAAAAACAAATATAAAAATAAATATAATTTCAGTAAATTTAAAGTGTCATAATAATTTGTCATGAATTGGGGGTCTCTGGTGACATCTGCTGGAATAGTAATAATAATAATAAAAAAAAAAACAATTACATTAAATAACAACTATGGCCAATAAATGGCTTCAGTGCTCTATGCATTGGCTGATCTCTATAAGCTCATGTTATAACAATAAATTTATAGACATGATCACAAGTTATGCATTGGTTATATATTTAGACATTATCTAAAAAAAAAAAGTAAACTATTATTTTTTAAATTGTTGCATTTTATCTAAAGTATGACAATCATGCATTAAACATGACAATGCTCCACAGTCAAATCTGATTGTGTAACAAACAATAAAAAAACAGTTATTATTTTTTTTACCCATCATTTATTTCAAACATCAAAATTCTATCATAAATTTTTTCACACATGAGTCAGACATTTGGTATATATAGACAGGTTTGTCTACATCTTTTAGGGCCAAAATGTCCTCACCAGTAAAAAATAAAACAGCTCTTAAATTGATCAGATGATGTTGATCTTTAAATCTGGTTATGTGCACATGTTTGTTTGATGGTTAGGTTTAGGTTCAGGGGTAGAGTTTTGAAATAGAAAATATTGTTAGCCTGATATGAAATCAATGGTAGTCAATGAAAGATCACTAATATGGTCAAACAAACCTGTATGTGTGTGTGGATGTCTGTGTGTGTCTGTGTGTGTGTGTTTTCTGCATTGTGGATATTTTATAGTCTCACTCCTTCATTTATGTGTGGTGGTGTTCTGCATTGTGTCTGATTTATTGATTTTTATTTGTCAAAAACAAAACAAAAAAAATCTGTGTGTTCAGATAGCTAGTGGGAAAAAAAAAAAAAAAAAATCACAAAGTCTTTCACCACTCAGACCTACAGAGCTGGGATATTCTTCTAAAAATCTTAATTTGTGTTCAGCAGATGAAAGTCATACACATCTGGGATGGCATGAGGTTGAGTAAATGATTTTCCTTTTTGTGTAAACTAACCCTTGTTATCAAGCGTATATAACAATAAGTTGGACCAAAAAACTCCCAAAGTCGAAGCCCTGTTTGTGCATATGCTCTGAGGGTATCAGTGATGCAGGGAAAATCATCAGGACCTGCTGTCCTGCATTTGAATGAACATGTGACGAGATTTACTCCTGCAAAGGCTCTCCTCATTGCCTTTTATCTGTCACTATACTCTAGGTGAGTGCTCTTCTTGATAATGTACACTGGCATGAAAGAAAAAGTAAAGGACAAGCATAAGGATAGAAGAACAGGAAGACAAGGAAAAAGAAGAAATGTTCTCCTCAAGAACCAAACCATACTAGTAACCTAAGAAAATATTGAAAATATTTCAGAAGTAGCAGGATGCCAATCGACGGATTGCATAACCACAGGAATTGATCTGTAGAAATGGCACAAATTAATCAGTGGACTGGTGTTGGTTCCCTGATCTGAATTCAGCAATGTGATGTTACTATACCAATGACCACATGCATGCCCAGGCTGACAAGATGTCTGGAAATCTCATATCCCATTCCTCTGGTCCCCCCTGTCACTATGGCAACCTTTCCATTCTGCTTGGGCAAATCTGGGCAAGACAGGAAGCAAGAAAATAATGGGAAAGATATTACCGGATATTGTCTAAAATTATTGTACCCTGACACACACTGTCCTTGTTTGGGACATACTGTGTCATTATTCATGTATGAGTGTTCCTGAATGTGCAATGGTGTGAAGGAACATTAAATGCATAAACTAGAGGTAAAAAGAAGTTCAAAACAGCTGAGCAACGACACACTGTTTGCAAACATTCAGACACTGGCCACACCGTTGTGGGAGGTGTTTAGATGTATATTTAAATATGAGGATGCTCAAGACTACCTTTAAAACATAAAATAATATGACATTAAAATATGTTATCAATGAGTTCATGCCTCATTCTATGAGTAGAATTCACACGAGGTCAGTAAAAGAAGCTATTTAAATACTTGATGATGATTTAAAGTAATATACTGTATATTTGCACTAGATAATGTATAATTTGTCTTGTTTACATTCTGAATTCATGGAGCTTATGAGCAAACACACTATACGCCACCATAATATGCACTGATTAGATTACACTGTGTTATTGAATGATGAGAAGGGCAAACCAGAGGCTGCAGAAAGCACATGAAGCAGCACAAAAAACAAAAGAGTGAATGGGCACTTAAGAGTATTTGAGTAGATTTTATTTATTTTGTAGACTAATTAAACAAAAATAAATAAATAAATAATGCTTGATATGGCCTTGGAAAATGTGACTACATGAACGATCATACTGATGTAGTGGAGTTTGTAACAGTTTGCTAATAACTATAATCACCGTTGTGTTCATGTTGACTGATCTTAAAGCTAAAGTACTTTATGTAACTTTTTCTGTTAAAATACTTTCTCCTATCCCAGCTAAATATGCAGAGACACCAATTCATAGGTTAATTTAAAAAAAAAAAAAACTGTAAGCATTCTTTCTCTTTGGAGCTTAATTTAGATTAATTTAGTTTTAATTTAGAGCGACCCGGGTGCCCCAACAACATTACTCAACCAAAGGCATTTGGTGTCACAGAAATTACAGCTTTAACGGACTAAATGTGAATTAGCTTTCTGCCTCAAAGTACTGTAGGTGGAGCTCCATGTCACACATACCGATGATGTGGGCCAATGGCAGTAAGATGTTTTACAGCTGCTAAAATGTTTTCTTAAGGTTTTACCCTGGCAAGCTGTTATGAACCACTGAAACAAACTCAAAAACACCTTCTTTGTGGACAGATTTTGTTCTAAATGACCTGACACACCCATTCGCTCTTCAATTTCAAAGGAAGTATGCAGTGGCCTTTACATACCAACTGGGAACACACCTGTGGCATGCTTACAAATGTTATCATTCCTTCACTCTTTGTTTTATATGCATTTAATTATATTAACTATAATGAAAAACAAGTAACAAGAATTATTAGTTAGACGGAATTTTTTAAAAACGTAAATATACAGTATATATACTGTATATACCAGTGGCGGGGCGTGCAGTTACATTCTAGGCCTTTGGTGTGATTCATGCCATTAAGAAAACACAGTTTTTCAATGAATAAGACACGCTATGCCTTTGAGCATCATACATTACATTGCAGCTAACTAGTAATACCAATTGACATTTTAAAAACACGTCCACACACGAAAGCCAGAACTTGAAACAACACTTAATGCTCAAGCAAGCCTAATTTTAACTGGAGCAAGATTGTTTTGTGAAATGAACGTCTCCCAAACAGACATTCAAAAATCATAATTTATCATATGAATCTGTCAAGGAGGTCTATAATACCTAGAAAAGTCTATCTAATAATATTTGCGATTTAAATGTTTCTTGCAATAAATTTAATTTCATCAGGGTACAAGGTTATGCTGCATTCCATTTAAGTTGGATGTGGGATATTCCTACTTGATATTTCCGACCATAAATGCATTCCACTCCCCACTCCTGTTAGCTTAGCATCTCATTAGAGATGTCTCCTAACAACCCAACTGATAGACAATGCTGCAGCGCTAGCATTTGTGCTTCAGGTGCACGATTATCAAAAGAGATAAAGATAAAAATGTTTTATACACCTGTTTCTGCAGGCGTTTGTTTGGAGCCTGGAGACGTTTTGACATGCCTTGACATTTGTGCTTTTTTCAGTTGCTTAAAATTTACCATGTTTTATACACCTGTTTCTGCAAGCGTTTGTTTGGACACTGGAGAAGTTTTGACATGCCTTGACATTTGTGCTTTTTTCAGTTGCTTAAAAACACTGTATTCAGCACAAACTGGGCTACAATAATATGTGAGCAACATGTGTGTGCATGTTTGTATTTTTGAGAAAAAATTGGTCTGATTGGTCTGAATAACTCACAGCATCCTGTCTTGTCTGTCCATGCACTGTCAGTGTCCTCTTTGCTCTGCTATGCTGTCACTGTGTGAAAAAGGGATGTGTGGTTTGAGAGCGTGAGAACAGTGTCAATTGCGTTGGCTGCCCTAAATCTAGCGAGATGGAGATGACAGATATAACAGGTGTAACTCTGCAGCTGAGTAGTTCTGTTAGCTTTACAATTATTGTCAAAGGTAGTGTAAAATAAGGAAGTGCCGATTTGAAAGGCGTCAGAGTCTGCTCCAATCTTGCGCGCTTGCAAATTGTAACGATAACCATTTTGTCGATTATAAGCAGGAGCAACAGTGAGCGTTGAGCATTTTGCGTGCCGCGAATACATACACAGTCAATGCAAAGACGCGAATAAACGCGAATTTGCGGCCGGCGGCGCGAATGAAGAGAATGGCGCGAAGCAAAAACGCTTAATTCGCGTGTTCGAGATTGTCCGGATATCACTGACGTACTGACATAGTAGCAGAATTCAATTCAAAAAATGCAGATACAGAGCAGCAATCGTTGTGAAATCACTCAAACACGGTCAAACTCTTTCTAGAACAGATGTCACAAAGTGCTTAACGTTCTCAATATAAACCCAAAACAGCATATACATTTTCAGCATAAAAAATGTATATATATATATATATTGAGATTAATGGCAATGAGATGAACTACGAAACCAAAATATGCGTTTACCTTTCTCTTTTGAAGGACAAATAGAGGGCAGGTTGTTTATAGTTAACCCAGATATCGTTGTGCTTGGTTAACTACAAACTACAAACAACCTGCCAATTATATATATATATATATATATATATATATATATATATATATATATATATATATATATATATATATAATAAATCACACAACAAATTAGATAAAAGCTATTTTTTAAACAAGTGGGTTTATAGCTGATTTTTTTAAATGGCCACAGAGTCCACTTTAAGCATGAAACTACACTAACAAGTTTTGTTAGATTTAATCAAGAATCAAGCAAAAAATACAAAATAATCTTGTTTCAGTCATTCCAATGTTTACGTAAAGTGTCCAGTCAAAAGCGTTAAAATAGTGTTGCTTTAATGCCTTTCTCTTTTTAACTATCCCGTCAGATTTCAGTAACTTTAAAATATGTCTGATACAAGAGTCCATTGTGTGGATGGATAAAGGCACTAATCCACGAGCTTTGCGCTGCTTTAAGTAAAAACATGTGACTTTCTGATAACGGTGAAAGGGCAACTGAAAATATGGGACACTCTGAATGAAAAGAGAATGTTTAAGCAATATTTTTTCGTCAGAGAACTACAAATTTAAAAAAAAAAAAAATCCTAACCTGGCAGGATGAAGGACTTGTTGAAAAGTTGATAAAGGAGAACTTTCACGCCATCTAAGTAGAGTCTGATGAAGCCAAGAATACACAGCAGAAACCGCCACATGTCTGAAGATGACAGCGCGTGTCTCAGTATTTACGCTCCGTGCTGAAATACAGCAGGAACAGTTCAGAGGTTCTTACGATAGTTCCGCTCTCTACGTCATGCGTGAGTCACTTCAGATTTAAGAAAGAAAGAAAGAAAGAAAGAAATTTAGTCAAAACCGTAATCAAGTCAAAATCTCATGTTTGCCCTGGTTGTAAGAGACGAAAACTCCAGATCACTCCAGTGTGCTGCACTGTTGTTTCCTTTTATTAATCTTCAAAGTGATAGTGTTTACTTACTAGAGCCAACATGTTATTATTCTTTAAATAATGTTACATCTTTCAAGTGACACTTTGGTTTTTGCTAATTTATTTAGACATGTATTGTCATCATCACATGCAGGGTTGGGCGGATTACATTTAGAAAGTATTCTGGGCTGAAAATTGTATACTCTCTCTTAAATGCATTTAGTGAAGTATTCTGAAAAAATATCAAATATCAAATAAAAAGTAACGTATTCAGAGTACAAGAATACTTTTAGAAGGCATACTGTATTTATAAAGGCAAGGCACAATTGGAGGAATTAAGTGTGATACGTCATTATTACCTTATCTGAAGTGCTACATCTCCACTTTTAACTAATTTAATTGAATCTAAATGGCTAGTTTCTTTACATTTGAGGTGGAGATGGACACTAATGCTTTTCTTTACGTAAGTAGACGAAGACAAGGGACCGGCGAGCAAGTTTCTCTCTCTCTCCCTGTTTGTGTCTACCGCTCACACTAGCTCTCCCCACGCCTCCACTCTTCTCTCTCCCTCAGGTTTCCAGCAGAGAGGACGGCCAGAAGGACATCATCTCCTCTCCTGGGGGAGAGATGAGTAGTTGTTTACATTATGTTGTCCTGTGTTGGTTTGGACTCTGATACTTCATGTCCGTTTCCCTCTTTCAGTGTTTGCAGTTGACTACTTTCTCCCATATTTTAACTATTCTATTATTGTCTTTATTCTGCCCTTACACATAAGCCACATCTGCAGATGCTGCATAAATGTATTTACACAGCAACAATCGCGGGAAGCAATGTATCAAGCGGGCGAATGTTATATTTTTTTAAATAACCCATGCCGACTGTATTGATACTTCAGAACAGCTGACAGGGCGCTGATAGTTAAGATGTCCCCGCATGAGGTTGCAAGGTATTCAATCCGTGAATAATTATACATGAATAAGATGGTGCATTTCGATTATTTAGTGCCTACCATCGGAACTTTTGGTGACCGCGGTCCATTTTTAAAGCATCTCAAAAGCACAACCCATGATTCTTTGATTTTAACCTGTGATTGTGTTTTCAAATTAGCCCACTTTAGCACGAAACCCTGGCAACACTGCAGTCACGCGCTCCTGCTGATCTGGGTAGGGTTGCACCAGCTGTGTGTAAGTTCTCACGTAAGTTGAGACGTAAAGTTCCCACTAAGGCCTTAGTAACTACTAGTTGGTTTGTAACTAATTTAACTAAGACTTAACTAATAGCTCGTAAGCTCTCCTTAAAGTAATGCGTAGTCGCATAATATGACATTTACCTGTATTGATCCAATAAACAGCCTTCAAATTTGTACACAGAAGTGCTAAACAGCCATGAACTTCAGTTAAATTTTGTTCAAACCTTGTTTTCTCGTAACTGTCTGCTGTTATAAATTATATCCCCATTGAAATTTGATACGTAATAAAACAAAATGTAAATAATTATATATTTTAATATTCAATAACTTAATCTAAAATGAATAAGGGACAATAAATAAATATGTTGAAAATTGACACGGGGCGAAGTAGAAAGTGCACCATTAGATCAGTTTCATGCTGAAGAGTTGTTTGTTTACATAATGTTTTCTCCCGTAAATATAAACGAGTGTAAATGCCAACACCATCAAAAGGACTGAAGCCTGTCAACCAAAACATGAGTTCATTGATTGTCTTTAAATGAGTCTGCTTTTTTATTCCAACCGTTACTCCTGGTCAGAGGCATCCGTAGTTTATACGTTACATCCTACCTAAATTTAATGGCGCAACGCTCAAATATTTAGTAGTGCGTAAATTGTGACTTAGTGCCTATTTACGCCACAACTAGGATACGTTGTAGGCCTATGTATCTGGTGCAACCAGCCCATTGGAAAGAGAAAGCAAGAGGATGCGTTTGCAGCTTTCATCTGTTCGGAAAAACTGTTCAGAAAAGTTTCTCACCTGATTGACAATAATTTTGTTCTTTATGCCTTATTTTGTGGTCATTATGAGCGAAGCATTCTAAAAGTATTCTAACAAAATTTTATAAAGTAACTATATTCTGAATACAAGTGCTTGAAAACGTAATAGTGTCTCAAAATGGTTACTTTATTTTTGTATTCTGAATATGCACAACCGTTACATGTATTCTGTTACAACCCAACCCTGGTCACATGTCAGTTAATGTCCTGTAACATAATCGAGTTATCAAATACAATTAAACTGGAAATGCACACAGGATGTTGTGAAATTCACTGTATAAAGGTATGTGATAATTGTAACACTGTATAAAATAAATAATATAAGTAATAAATATAAACTGTAATAAATAAAAACACTATATGTTTATTATAAATGTACGGAGAAGAATCGTGGATAAAATATGTTTACATTTCTATGAAAGTCAAAATTGCAATATTTGTGCTGACTTCATTTTTTGATGTTTTTCTTGATATTGTTTCACAGGTGTTTTTTTTTTTGCAATTTACTGCTATTACTGGTCAGAAATATGGTCGCTGCATGGAAAAAGTGAAGTCACTGAAATAGGTAAATAAAAAAACATTAAGTTCTGTCCTGCAATAATGTATATGATTATAAAATATTTTATATGATCATTTCAGATTTTGCACATGATATCCACCAAATGAGGCTTCTCTTTTCCTCCATTAATCAATTTAAATGCTAAAATGCTTTAAATGCTAAAATGCTTTAAATAGGGATTTTGTCAGTTCCCTTTTACCATAAATAAATCTAACAACAAATTACATGTTGTCATTGTTGAGCATATCCTCCAGTAACCCTGAAATTATGCAATTTACTTCACGTTCTTATACAGAACAAATTAATGTGTCAATTTTCAATCTTACATGCATTAGATTAATGCTGGAAACTAATTTTTCAAACTTTGTCTATAATACTTTGCAATGCTGAAGAACATTAAATTAATTCAAACCACATCAAAAGATTTAATTCTTAGTAACATTAGTGCAAGAGGCCATGTGAAGACATCACAATTTATACAAAAAATGGAAACATAGAATATGTGAGGATGCATGTGCTGTTTAGATTAACTTTTAGAACTTAACTCTTTAGAACTTTACTGTGCTTATAGAGCCATACCCTTTCTGTGGTTTTGAGTCTATGACTGTATGCATCCATGCACAGACTTGAGTTTAGGATCCGTTTAATATTGAAGAAAAAGTGTACATACACTGCCGCTCAAAGGTTTGGGGTCAGTTGACTGAAATGTTTCAAAAAACTTTTTATTTGAAGGCATATTCTTACATATTTTAAATTAGTTTTTTAGACAAAAAAATAATTATGCCAACATATAAATTTATTTAATTACAAAACATTTTATTTAAAGAAAAAAGTTTTTGAAATTGATGACTTGGACCGAATAACAAAGAAAAGTGCCCAGTATTGATGGGAACTCCTTCAATACTGTTTAAAATCTCCTTCAACACTGTTTAAAAAGCATCCCAGGGTGATTCCTCAAAAAGCTGGTTGAGAAAATGTCAAGAGTTCATGCCTTCACATTCTTGGCAAAGGGTGGCTACTATAAATATGCTAAAATATAACTTAGTTTTAATTTATTTTGGATTTTGTTTAGTCAAAACATAACATGGCACTTGTCTTCTCTTTTGATATTTTTTCTCTTTGAACACTTGTTGCTCCAAGAACTGAAAGAAGAGCTATTGCCCTATTGTGGGTCCAGAACGCAGCAGGTGGCCTAATTCACGGAACACAGGTTTTAATATAAGTCTTTATATCTTCTGCATTGTAGAGTAGTGACTGACCAATTAATAATCAAAAGCCATACTTCTACCTCAAATCAAGTTGACAAATTAACATTTGTTAATTTTATGCACAGATACATAAATTTAAACTAAATTTAAATAGAGTAATATGAGAAAGTGATTAAAAATGAACATACTTTTTTTTATTAACAATCAGTAAAAAGCATTTTTGTTTTTCATGTATGCAAATCTTTCCTTTTTCACTCTACTTTCTCAACACATTTAGTTTTTTCTTTTTCTGTTAGGAGTAAACAGACATTTTTCTAGCCTATACGAGGGAATGTGTACAATGAAAACCCCTCAAATGCAAACCTGGGGCTCAGCTTTAGTGCACTGACAGCAGGTTGGCAAGATTTCTTGATATTTGACTAGCACTGTGTAAACAGACATTTCTAGAAGAAACACTCCCAGGCCTTCCAAAAAGGGATTTTTGAGAAGGACAGACTGTGGATTGTAGAAAAACAAAGCACCAGGGAATTATTTGTCTAAAGAGTGATTTTGTTTAAAAAATTAACCATCCATGGAGTTTTCACCTATCATAACAAGCCATTATCTCTCACTGAATTTGCATACAAGTTTTTGCAATCAACATTTTTATTGATTCATAAGTTAACACAAAGAAACAAACAACATGTATATATATAATGATTCAATCACTTTTAACATTAAACCCCCACTGTAACCCCTCCCCCTAACAATCTCCCACCCCACCCTGACTACCCCACAAACACCCCTGTGGTCAATAGAATATAGAGACACACACATAAAAAACATGAAAATAAAACAACAACAAAAATGAAAATACAATAATCAAGTATAATTAAAAACTAAACTCTAAATTACTCTCTCTACTGCCCCTCCTCTAGAGTCCCCAAAAAAACAGTTTTTTTGGGTGCCACTCCCAAAAACAGTGCAAAGCAGGTGGTGCAGCTGTAAATACTTATAAAAGATCTGGGAATCTCAAAATGTTGAATCAAATTTTCAAAAGATCTCAATACTCCACACATATAGACCATGGAGTGTATTAACCCCTTCACAATCCAATTTGACCAACATAAAGGGGACTTATTAAAACATAGTTTAGGGTTCAACCATATGCTCAAGGCTATGTTTAAATAAATATCTGGGTTAAACACTCTGGAAACTTTTGTCCATATCAAAAGTAAATGCAAGATAACGGTGTGTGAGTGTTAACTTCTCTGATTAGTTTGATTGAAAGGCTTTGAGGTGGCGAGATAGGGGGAAGAACTTCAAAACCAGGGAGGGGCTCTCTCAGGTGGAAGTGACCAATGAGCCAAATGTCTTAGGCTAAATGCATAATAATAGGTCTGCAACTAACGTTTATTTTCATAATTGATTAATCAGACGGTTATTTTTTCAATTAATAGGATAAAAAGCTAAAAAAAAATTCAAGAAGATTTTTTGTTTATTATACCTAAATAAAACCCTAAATCAGGGTAATTATGTGTAAAAGTGTACTTTAAAAAGTGCAAAAGCCACATATTGAGTTTTAATAATATAATCTTTAATTTTGACATTTTAAACCTTAAATAAAACGCAAAAGTTTGTCCAGTTTTTAAACAGTAAAACTTTAAATATCCAAAATAAATATAATAATTTAAAAAAATATTGAGTTGTACACATATAAATTTCACATTATGAAAATAAGACACAAACATGTTTGTAATAAGATTAAGTAATTAAGTAATTTTGTAATCAAGCATAAGAATTTGTTGAAATATAAAAATTATAAATAATAAACAAACAAACAACAAATGTTACTGATGTTAACAAATGGGGCATCACTTTGGTACTTCCAGGCCACAAAAGCTCAGCTTTGCCTTAGATGTCTTGGGGCGCACACTTTTTTCTGCTGCTGGTTGATCTGTACTCTGCGCGTGTGACTCTGTTGTCATGAAAGAGATGTCATCAATAAACACTCCCCGTGACATGAGCAGACCAACTAATCGATAATGACATTCATTGACAACGATTTTTATAATCGATTATTATTGATTTTATTGATTAGTTGTTGCAACCCTACATAATAATCAAATAAAATTTTGGGTAGGCCTAACCCAACTTTGTCAATCTGCCTGTGTAACTTATTGAAATTTAACCTGGGACACTTACCATTCGAAATGTAGGACTTCGCTATGCTATCAAATTGCTTGAAATAAAAGAGGTGGACATCTACAGGGAAAGATTGTAACAGGTAGTTGAATTTTGAAATACAATTCATTTTGATTACATTAACCTTCCCAATCAAAGATCCAAATCTAATGAAGACACCTGCCCACATCATTCAAAAATATTTTTATTAAGGGATCAAAATTAACTCTGGGAAAAACAAATTTGCTGGGAATAAAATTCCCAAATACTTAATGCCCTGTTTGGGCCACAGGAAGGTGCCCGGCTGAAAGGCCGTTACTGGACAGTATGGTGTCAGAGCCAAAGCATCGGATTTAGACCAACTGACCTTCGTATCCTGAGAACTGGGAAAATTAATCAATAATTCTGTGGAGGCAAGGCATAGATCTAGTAGGGTCAGAGAAAAATAATAAAATATCATCTGCATAAAGCAGAAGCTTATGCACCACACCTCCCGCCATCACCCCTGGAAAATCCTCCTCCTTTCTTATCGAGGCAGCTCATGGTTCCAGGGCAAGACAGAACAATAATGGGGAATCGAGGGCAAACCGGCCAAGTGTCCCTATCCAGAGAAAAATTATCTGAAATTAATCCATTTGTTTGTACCGCTACTACAGGGTGTCTATAAAGTCACTTAATCCAACCAATAAATATACCCCCGAACCCATACATTTTCAAAATCTTAAAAAGATAATCCCATTCTACAATATCAAATGCCTTTTCGGCGTCAAGTGAGATGGCAGCGACCGGAGACTGATCATTCGCTACTGACCACATAATATTGATGAAACGCATAATGTTATCAGAAGAGCTATGGCCCGAATAAACCCCACCTGATCTATATGTATAAGAGATGCCATAACTTTACTTAATCGGTGTAAAGCAGTTCAATAGAAAGGAGGAGGTGAGAACCGGCTTGACAATATAAATAATATTTTAATTATAAACTTAAACCAAAGGACACAAACACAAACACGACGGACATGTCCGTAAATGATCTCTCTCTCCCGCACCATCCTCTGCAGTCGGCCTTTATCCCTCTCGGAGGCTTGATTAGCCTAATACGGGACCATGGTGTGTAGGATCACAACCCACCCCCGCCCTCCGCCCTGCCACATTCCTCCCTCGTTTCCTCAGGTTGGGGAGCACCCGGCATGACATACACCCCCCCCCCCCCCCCCTTCACTGGGGGAGGGTGAGCCCTAAGCCCCATCTGCCGGCAGGTCATTCCCGTCTACCTGGACGAGGGAGGGGACAAGGGGAGGGAAACAGAAATAATAAAAAATAGGGGGGTACTTCCTGTAACAGTGTAGTACCCCCCCCAAAAAAACACTGTAAAATTTAAAAGAGAGGGAAAAGGCCAATGCAGAGTAGCAGTGAGAGAGAGAGAGGAGAGAGAGATGAAAAAAAAAACGTACTCGCCAGTTCTCTGATACGCCGTAGCTTGTTCCTTGGCCACTCCTCCACCCTCTAACGGACGACAGCCGCGCCTCTCCGGGCGGATCGGAGGCAGTCCTCCAGCCCCTGGCGGACGGAACGCCCCGCCGCGTTCTCGGGGAGCTGAAGGGGTCTCCCCCGCCCCTGGCAGCGGTTCTCCCGCTCCAGGCGTTCGGTCTCCGAGCCCCTCCCCGCTCGCGGTCGGCGGTCTCAGACCCCGCCGCATTTCAACGGCTAGAAGGGGACTCCTCCGCCCCTGGCAGCGGCCCTGACCGCTCCAGGTTGTCAGCTAGGTGCCCCTTCTCCCCTCGCGGTCAGCGGCCATTCCTCCGCTTCCAAGCGGATGGGCTCCTCGTCCCCCGGCAGATGGCAGCGGCTGCTCCGTTGGGGTTGACGTTAGTGGCGAGAACTCTACTATGGCATATCACTCCTCCCTCCCGGGTTTTCAGCACCAGTGTAAAGCAGTTCAATGGAAAGGGTCGAGAACCGACTTGACAATATAAATAATATTTTAATTATAAACTTAAACCAAAGGACACAAACACACATGACAGACATGTCCATAAATGATCTCTCTCTCCCGCACCATCCTCTGCAGTTGGCCTTTATCCCTCTCGGAGGCTTGATTAGCATAATACGGGACCGGGTGTGTAGGATCACGACCCAGCCCCGCCCTCCGCCCTGCCACAATCGGTTAGCCAAAATTTTTGCGAAAATTTTTACATCCAGCTGGATCACAGAAACTGTAAATAAGTACATTTACATTCTCCTTTTTGAAAATCAGACTGATTCGGGCTTGTGTCATGGTTGGGGGAAGCTTTTCATTCTTTAATGATTCCGTAATAAACTTCTAACAAAAGTGGAGCCAGTTCTGTGGCATAAGATCTAAAAAATTCAGCACAAAACCATCTGGCCCCAGAGCTTGCCTGTAGGAAAGGTCTTAATCACCTCGTCAAGATCCTCCAAGGTTATTTCAGAATCAAGAAAACCTTTTTTGCTCAGTCACCAATTTAGGGAGTTCTAATGGTTGCACAAATGATCTAATATCCTCATCAGTAGATGAAGACGTGGAACTATAGAGTTCATGATAGAACTCTTTAAAGGCATTATTAATATCAATGGCTGAGGTAAAAATTTCACCACCAGCAGATTTCACTGAGGAAATGGTAGGAAACAATTCTCTCTGCTTTATATATCTATCCAAAAGATTCCCTGCTTTGTCCCCCAACTCAAAGTATGACTGTCCTAACTGAATGCCCTGCCCTGAATAACTAAAACTCCACTTTCCACGACAAAATAGTATTATATCTATATTTCAATCGGGTCAAATCTTTGAGGTCATCAGATGACATTCGGCACTTCAGCTCTGCCTCAGCACTTTTAATATTCCCTTCCAACTCCACTAGTTTTTGTGCTTTGGATTTTTTGGTAAATGAGGCATACTGTATGATCCAACCCCTAAGAACCACCTTAAGTGCCATCCAGGCCATGCCCCCAGGGTGTGATCTGAGAATAAGATGTTTCCAATTGAACAATCCACAACAGATGAAATGAGGGACTTAGATATTAAAAAATATATATATTCTCGAATAAATCTTATGGACTGATGAAAAAAAATTATAGTCCCTACCAGATGGATTCAAAAGTCTCCAAATATCTGCAAGACCAAGATTTTTAGACATCCTTTGAAGCATCAATGTTGCTCTAGGGGGCTTAAACACTTTTGCTTCTCTATGATCAAGGACTGAGTCCATCAAAAGATTAAAGTCTCCTCCCAATATTATATCATGAGTGGTGCCAGGGGCTTGCAACATCCATTCAAGATCAATAAAATAACCCTGATCATCAACGATGGGTGCCCCAGAATTTCTGCTAAAACTATAATGATTCTCTCAAATTTATATTTAACCTGTTTGAGGCATTTTAATTGTAGATGTTTACTTATCAATTTAATGACTCCCCTACTCTTACTTGAGCCAGCACTAAAGAAAAAATGTCCACCCCATATCTTCCCAAAAGATGTGTTATTTGAAGAAACTTTACATCACATTTCTTACGCATGAGAAAATAAATAACCTTCCTTCTTTTTATAGGGTGCCCCAACCCATTCACATTCCAAGTGGAGAAAGATAACCCACTCTTATTAACATTTGACATTTTTATATAATAGACAAAATAAATTGTGTCAAAAACAAGATTATACACACCACATGCCAACATTAGCACAACAATCAATCAATCCTCCATCAATGCAAAAGTTTCTTGAAGGAAAAGTGTTATTTCACAAAACAAACTCCAGCTGCTAGGCGGAACCAACACAAACAGAAACAAAAATGGCACCCAGCTTCTTCAGAAGTTTCTCTCTTGTCAAATTCGCAAAGTCCAGGAACAAGAAAATATTGTGATTCTTCCAAGAAAGCTTTCCTTTGCTCCTCGCCTAACGCAACTTGAAATCTTTATCGGATGATCTCAAAAATGTGGCCAGGATTGATCGGGGCCTGTTTCCCTCAGCAGATCTGTGAGCCGGGACTCAGTGAGTTCGATTGATTTCCAGCTTATGGCCTGTTATGTCGAGCAGACATGGAAGACCTCGTCTAGGAATTTCACCTTATCTCTGCCTTCTTCATGCTCAGGAATTCCAACAATCTGTGCGTTGTTTCTTCGGGTCTGCCGAAGTGAGCAAGAGACAGACACAGTGGGTGTGGCATCAAGCCTCGGAGAGGCATTTATGGGAAATAATAAAAAGCTTGAAATGTCCAAAAGGGGGTAATAAAATGTCCAAGGGGGAATAGTATTCAGAATAAAAGGGGACTCTGGCATACTCACGGGGAAAAAGGGCTCCGTGAAAGGGCAGGGTATTGTCCATAGGATGGCCCAGGCACGGGCTGGGTCAGTCAGCAGCCCACGCTCCGAGTCCCCGGTCTGCAGGCCCATTAGAGGTTTCATCTTGAGCACGTAAGTGTCTTTTATATCTCCAGAGCCCCAGGATTTTGACTTCTTTGCCATGTTTACCTCAAAGAACAAATATGTAACTGGGTGTATCGAATATCACCGGATTAGAACATGAAAATAATAAAAAAAACTAGCAAAGTGCGCAGAGCTCGTGGTTTACACGTCTGCTCCTTGCATGGTGTCATGTGAACCACACACACACATACACACACTGAATTTGCATAATTAATGAGAATCCAACAAACATGGGAAAGAGTTTAATATGGGTCAAATGGACAACAGTGATCAAACAGAAAAAAACAGTGGTAGGATGTTGAACTTTTTGTCTGCTAAAATCAGCCTATGCCTTCCAAATTTGAGAAACTGGAAATACAGTTGTGCATGTGCAACTTTGCGCAATGCAATGTGAGCAATCGACAGCTTATACTTTTAGTATACTAAAACCCTAAAAGGAATAGTTCAACCAAAAATGAAAGTTCTCATAATGTAATAACCCTCATGCCATGATGTCATCCCAGATGTGTATAACTCTCTTTCTTCTATTGGACACAAACAAAGATTGTTAGAATTATGTCTCAGCTCTGTAGTTCCTCACAATGCAAGTGAATGGGTACCAGAATTTTGAAGCTCCAAAAGCACATGAAGGCAGCATAAAAGTAATCCATATGAATCCATTGGTTAAATCCATATCTTCAGAAGAAATATGATAAGTGTGGGTTTGAAACAGATCAATATTTAATCCCTTTTTTACTATCAGTCTTCTCTTGACATTCTTCTTCTTGTGCTTTTGGCGATTCACATTATTCATGAATATCACCACCTACTGAGCAGGGGGAAGAATTTATAGTAAAAAAGAACTAAAACATTTATCTGTTTCTCATCCAGACCTATCATATCATTTCTGAAGATATTAATTTAACCACTGGTGTCTTATGAATTAATTTTATGCTGCCTTAGTGTGTGTTTTGGAGTTCAAAAATTTGTGAGGACCTAGAGATTAAAAATTCTTCTAAAAACCTTTGTGTTCAGCAGAAGAAAGAAAGTCAAACACATCTGGGACAACACCCAAAACCTAAATCTAACCTTAACTATAACAGTAATGACACCAGCTCCTGATTGAACAAAACTACAGTGGAAAAAGAAAGCATAAACATGCCAACTGGCCCGGATTGGCAAAGTTTTGTGATGAGAACTGTTCGAAAAGATGCTCAATATTCTTTTCTCTCACATACATTTTTCAATGGATGTGGCATGAAAGGCACAGTGCATCCAGTTTTCAGAAACAATAGAGAATTTTCAGATTTAAAATCATTACCCAAACCCTTGAGTGATGGGGGAGGGAGGAAGCTCCCAGTTTTAAAGTGATTTTGTACTGAATGCATTTTGACAAGGAATCTGTAGATACAACAAACTCTGATGGGGAAAATACAACATCTGTTTTGCTCTCCGATATCATCAGTAATTGAAGAGAGGGAGATCAAGTTTATGCATGAGTGCATGTTTGTCTGGAGGCTTAGCACTTCTGGAATGAAAGACTGCGAGTAGGGATTCAGGTCAGTCTTAAAAACATACTCAGGGAAGCACCCTCCCCGCCCCTGAAAGGATAAAGCAACATGTGTGCTGAAAGCTATGAAGATAGTGGGTAGGAGACAAGAAAGTAGCCCCTCGGGTCCCACGGACATGTAATTATGAGACGTTTTCAATTTTGACCGGCAGTATTAATTTCACCTGAGTATCCTAAGTGCTTCTGCAGAAAAGCAAGTTGTCATTTTGTCACTCCTCAGCCTGTTCTCTGTCAACATGCTTACTTGGGAAATGGGTGTTTTAGATTAAAAAAAAAATTCCACCAAAATTTGGATCAAATGTGCCGAACAAGCTATAAATGTCCATGATGGGCTTTTGATGTCACTTCTTTTGATCTCCAGCTAGTGAGATAATACATTTGCAAAGTAATTGTGAAAGATGGTCACAGTAGTGTAGGCAGGGGCAGTTCTAAGGTCACTGAATATAATATCAGAAATATAATACAATTTAATACACAGTTTAAATGTTCCATCTGTGAGGTGTCATTTATCTAGTCATATTAAGTATTACTAAAACTAAAACTAAAAGGTCCTACTAACCTTTGTCTCAGCCTGAGATATGATCAGAAATTGCATGCTTTTACATTAAAATACTTTAAAATGTGATTTAAAATTAAATAAATGTTGTACCGTTTGCCTTTCCATCAATGCACATTGTGTAGCCTGCAACTGACAGTTTTAAAGCCTTTTGTAAATTTGTCGGGTGTTTAATTTAGTTTAGACAATAACAGGCAGTAAATAGGGTAAAATAGGTGCTTTTGAGGAAACAATGTTGCTTGTTTTGCCAAAGTTTGCTAGGTCCATGGTACCGTGTCTTAATAAAAAGTGTGGCAAAAACACAAATGTCCTGCCTGGCTCGTGACTTAAAGTTTGCCACTTCCTCAAGGATTCTTCATGTTCAGGGATATATATCTAAATATTTGGTATTACTGAATCTGGATGGAAGCTCAACACAGTTTCCCCTTTCTCATCAAGATAAGGCATTTTGACCATTCACATACACAGCACCAACGCGCGACAGAAGTGCTTTTCTTGCATGTGCACACATACACAACAGCAGCTTACAAGACAGTGTGGAATTGTAGGTACTGAATTGAGTTAGTATTTGATGTTATTGATACTGTAGAAAGACAGTCTAATTTATTCTGCATTACTTAATATTAAAATATATTTATATTTTATTCTCAACATCACTATGATGATAAAAACATTCAGGGCTTTACTGAAAACATTTGTGGCTAAAGCCCTGGTTGCAAACCCCTAGCACCGCACATGTTTCCACCTAACTCTCCATTTAAGAGGAAAGAAAATCATACAGGTCAATGATGACAGATTTTTTTTTCTTTGTAAACTTTCCATTTAATATCAGTCTGGTCAAGTCATGTTTGCACATGTTTATACTGAATTTCAGACATTAGAACAATTCTACACATTATTTTATTGTCTACCCCCAAATATCACACAAAGACACATAAATTGATTGTTTAAATTATATATATATAATTGGCAGGTTGTTTGTAGTTTGTAGTTTGTATTTAACCCAGTTAACCAAGCACAACGATATCTGGGTTAACTACAAACAACCTGCCCTCTATTTGTCCTTCAAAAGAGAAAGGTAAACGCATATTTTGGTTTCGTAGTTAGTAGTTCATCTCATTGCCATTAATCGGAGCCCACTTGGAAAGGTGGTCCCGGTTCGAGAGCAATCTGGCTGCGTGGATGCGCTTTTCCGATGCGCTATGGTGACTGTGCTGACACTTGAGATTCCTCTCACGTTCAGAGCAGAGTATTTAATCGGTGAGTCACATTGCTTGTGGCGTGAAATTTTAACCGGTTTGCAAAGAACAAAATTATATTCTCTTTACAGCAGAAAAATAACGCATCATAACCACATTGAAAATTGGAAATTTCCATTGCCGATAATATATAATAAAAAAATACTAATAATAAACAAATGTAAACACATCTGGGGAGTCCCTGATTAATTGGCCTATGGCATGAAACACATTGCAAACGCGCTCACATCTCAGGCTCACAACCTATAGGTTTCTACAGCCTAAACTTGGTGTAAGGAAGCCTATCTGCCCTGTTGGATAATCATACGACAGCCACAAGGAGAAACATGTTCACTCTGTTCACATCATAAGCATATGATACAAAATAAAGCATGCGTAAAACACTTGAGTGCTCTTGATTTCCCATTCATGTAAACTTTTATTTAAATCCACGCAATTCGTGCACAGCGCAGCCTTGAACAGTTAAGCTATCTGCATATGGGAGCAAAATAACTGAGTTTATGAAAGGTATTTGTTGTTAGCGTAATTGTCCATCGACTAAGTGAGCAAGTTTTCACGTCTTCACGTTTCCGTTTAAACAAAGGCTGAAATTAATCAAAAGAGGGGTTTAAAGAAGAAACCTGAAACATTCAAAGGTAAAATGGTTTACTTATTCAAAATGGACACATGACACGAATTGATTTGGCATGCGCCCAGGAGTTAATAGGTGGAGAGAAAGTGGGTTAATGCATTGGTATATGCATTATACCAGTGAAGCGCAACACGTTAGTGAAAAAGGACTAAATCAACACGAATCACACGGATTCACTCTTAATCCTCCTAAATCAGTGTTGAGTTCTACATGTTAGTCGTAGGGTACCAGTGGACTTACCAGGGTCACCCTTTGCTCCCTTGGTGATCAGTGCCAATGCCGGGACACCCGGTGCACGTCCTTAAAGACGCATCCAAAAATGTCCATCAAATTCCGTGATCACAATCCACATCTCGACAAATATACCATAATATCACGTAAAGAATGAGCAGGATCGCAAAAATAAACAGAGCAACCAGTATTGCCTTTGTGACTGGGGATATTAAAGACTGCATGATACCGGCAAGCTGGAGAAAGGAGACACCGTGAGCGCAATGATGATGGATACGCGTTCAGGCGCCAGATCCGGTACTTATCTGCATTGGTGCGTGCCGAGTGGGGAACCTAGAGTGAAACGCGTGGGCTCTTCAAAAACATATCACACGGAAGGAGCGCTGGTGCATCCATTGGTGATCTCTCACACCAACTGCGCAAGGGGTCACTGAGTTCCCCTCAGACTACTTAATCGTCCAATACTGCTCACTCAAAATATAGCTATCTAAAAAAAAAACTGATTTTAATTGTGGTTTTTAAAAAATACAGAAGAAAATGGGGGAAAAACAAAAAACAAAAACACGAATATGAATATGAAGAAAAGGCAAACCCAAAAATCCTCCACAAAAGGCATCTTTTGATAGCTGTTTATTCGATTTTTTTTTTTTTTTTTTTTTTTATGACCAATGAAACACTTATGATTTGAAATAAGTGAATTAATATGTCCTTGTTCTTGGGCTTTCTGATTTAAAAAATTAGGTATCTTTAAATATTAGAATTTTGTCTCTCGACCACCAAAAAACACAGGTCACATGGGTTATTTATATGCCTCGACGAGGTGATCAGAGTAGTTTAAGGGTGATTTTGACAGGGGTATAATATTTACCATTGCATGCATGTACAGTAGATTCTACACTATGGCAAGCAATTTTATTCATTAAAACTTAATAGTATCTATTTTTATATTACTAGTAGGTCTTCTTATTTTTTTTTTTGTGACTAGTAACTATTCGATTATGTACTAGCACATTTGCAATAAGAAATACTATTTTTTAAAATTAGGTACTTGTACTTCTCAATAGATACTAGTACTTATTCATAAGATACGAGTACTTATTCTAATAGTGATTAATATATATTTAAATGTTACTGTCCTTGAAAATATAAGTACTAGTACTTTATTTTTATTGTCTAACTGTTTAACCCATAGATATCCCGAACTTAACAGGTATTAGTATTATTTCCAGAGCATATTTGCACTATGCTAATAGTATGTTAAATGTTGTATAATGATGTAAGGACTCTCTCTCTCTCTCTCTCTCTCTCTCTCTCTCTCTCTCTCTCTCTCTCTTTCTCTCTCTTTAAAGGGAAGTATCACTTTTACAGCCAGTGTCTCTCCTGACACCTAGTGGTAGAAAACTGAAACATTAACAGTGCTGACTAAACAATTAATAGCATAGGCATTAGAGAAATGCTGAGCAGCATGATTAAATAAATTAAATGAAAAAAGGTGTAATGTTTTTCTATAAATCCCACACATACTTCAGTAATACAATACATGGCTTATTAAATTATAAGAGGGAATTGTAGTCTGTTATGTTTTATTTCTATTGTAGATTCTTTATTTTTTAAATCCCAGATGACACTTTTCCTTAAAGATCATGTGCAGTGAATTACAGTATATTACAATTTATCTGATGATTACAGAAACAAACTAATAACAGAAAACTACTATAATTATACAGTATATAAGGCAAAAGTGTAATGTGCAGAAATTGTCAATGAACAAATCAGTTCACTAATCTGAACAAATATTTTTGTTGAATGGATTCAAAAGACTCAAGTTACTGAGATGAATCAAAATGAACAGAGAGAGCATGTATGCAATGACAATAAAAATGTAGGCCTACCTTAAAGCAAGTTGCTAAGAAATGTATACATACAATAAAGTTACCAGTATTAAAATCATGTTATATGAATGGATTTTAATTGTAAAATTAATCTATGTAATTAAAGCAGACAAATAATCTCAGTGACAAAAATGCTATAGGCTCACTACGGCCCCCCTTGAAAACATAACAGAGTGACCTGGCCCTGGCAGCAAAAAGTTTGGGGGCCCCTGTTTTACACAATCTAACCAATGGAACAAACAGCCAAACTCAACAAATTTCTCTTTCTTTGTGTTTTTATTGCTGATATGCAAACATTCTCAAAGCAAGTTAGCTATAATCACCCATTTCGTTCTATATGGTATTAGGCCTGGACGATATCATGATATATATCATGGCAACGATATAAAGTGTCAAATGTGTAATGTCAGTGATGAATAGTAATGGTTTACATGTAATCTAGATTAAGTATTCATATTACACAAATCAAGTACTTGTAATTTGATTAAATTACATTTTAAAATACTCGTACTACATTTTCTTTTTTTATAGATTACATATTAACAAGTCAACGGCAGTAAATTCTTAATAATTTATTAATCATCCTAATCGTTCTCTTTTTTCAATCTTTTACATTTTTAATTTTAAATCAGCACACTGCTGATTTACATTTGGTAAACCTTCAAGTGTTTTCAGAAGAGAGGGGGAAGGGAGGGTTGTGTATTGCACTCAGAACAGACACTCGCTACTAGAAAGCCAGGTGAAGATGGAGTGGTCTACCTCAGCATTTAACCACTGGATCTAGATAGATTATGGTGTGCAGATCACACATTGAACTTAATTGTTTTAAAGGATATCAATGCTCTAAGGGTCCTGCCCACAGAGTACATAATAGTTAAACTGCAAAATGTGCAGCAATATGGAACAAAGTCAATCACTCTACTGTTGCTGCTGATGCAGTGGAATCCACTGCATGAAACTTAATGTAAAACTTGACACAATTGTTCCTTGTGTGACTCGGTGGAACTCTGCTGTTAGAAATTATTCTGCACTTTAAGAATATTTTTGCTGTTGTTCAAAAGATAATATCTTGCACCTTTGGAATTGGTGATGGACTATTAGTAAGCAGTAAGGGTTAAAAGTGTTTCATTGTTTTTAGTTGAAAGCTTTGACCTAGCAATGTCAATACTGTAGATTTTATGGTCATTAATTTTTGTTCATTTTATGATAATTTTATGTTTTGTTTTTTAATGGTCATTAATGTTCGTAATGTTGCTATTGTTTTATGCACTTTAAATGGACTTGATGTCTCAGTGTTTTGAATGACATACTTTAGCCACATGCACTGTCATGAAAAAAATTACTTTTAATGACTTCAACCTAAGTGTAATTACTTCTTCTGACTACAACTCTATCAGGATTCCTGTTTTTCCACCTCAAAATTTAAGACATCTTTAAATGATAATTAAGATTTTTGTTGTATCATTTAAGATATTTAAGACTTTTTATTTTGGAAAACTGAATTGAAGACTTTTTAAGGGATCTGCAGGAACCCTGAACACACTTTTTATTGCGTTTTGTTAACATTTCAGTTATTTGTTGCTTTTTCCCCCCTCCACTCAAACATTGACTAAAGAAAGTGGAAGCTACGTTAGTCATTAAAACCAGATTTTTTAAAATTTGTATTTAGTTTTTTAGTTCTACTTCATTTTCAATTTGTCCTTTCAATTTAGATTTGTTTTATCTAAAATAATCGATGAGTCAACACAGTAGTTGTAACGAGGATATAAATGCAGCTTTTTATTAGTCCAAAACAAGAAAACTAGGAAGAAAGAAAACCACGGGGAACTTAGCACAAAACATGCAAAACATACTAAACATGAAATAACAGACAAATAGACAGGGGGAAACAAGGGCTTAAATATACTAGGGGAAACAAGGAACACCTGGGAAAACAATCAGGGAAAGGGAACCAATCAGGGGAAAAACAATGAGAAAAAGAAACAGGAAACAGGAACTAAACAGGAATTTCAACATAAAAGCACAGAACAAAAGTCAACAGAATGTGACAGAGCCCCCCCCTTTAAGGAGCGGATTCCAGACGCTCCCAAAAAAAAACAAAAAAACATTGTCCATGGAGCACAGGGGAAAACAGGTAGTTCAAGGGGGCACCTGGGGCAAATAGGCAGTTCAAGGGGGCACAAGGGGAGCAAAGGAACAAGGTAGGGTAAGGGAGTCTGGGAGGTGGCCACAGGACAGGGACCGGGTAAGGAGGCCACAGGACAGGGACCGGGTCAGAAAGCCTGGATGGAGGCCACGGGACAGGGACCGGGTCAGGAGGCCTGGGAGGAGGCCGCGGGACAGGGATCGGGTCAGGAGGCCTGGGAGGAGGCCGCGGGACAGGGATCGGGTCAGGAGGCCTGGGAGGAGGCCGCAGGACAGGGACCGGGTCAGGAGGCTGGGGAGGAGGCCACGGGACAGGGAACGGGTCAGGAGGCCGGGGAGGAGGCCACAGGACAGGAACTAAACAGGAATTTCAACATAAAAGCACAGAACAAAAGTCAACAGAATGTGACAGTAGTAATTAGCATTAGCATTAAACATAGCCATTTTACAGTTGCTTTAGGGTTTGTTGACATTACATCATCATGGCATAGAAGTTGTAAAATTGGCTATAACTTTACACAGATGCGGTTAGTAAGTGATTTTATCACACTAAAATCATGTTTACATGCATATCCTTTATGTCTTGTGGCTAAACTTTTGAAACAGTCAGTAGCAGTCATTTTAAAGGTGCAGTACGTTAGATTCAGAAACCCTTGTTATTAATGACACCTGTGGCCATTAAGTGAACTGCAGCCAGCTACCTGTTGCTTGTGATAACGCACACACACTCCATTGGGACACGAGCGAGCATCGACCAAAACAATGACGTAACGCACAAAGAGGCTGAAAGTGATTCACTGACATCATGCTGACAGATGAGGTGGCATAATTAAAATTACACAGTTATGATTGTTTTACTACAAACTTTGAGACTGTATAATATATTTGACTCTCTGGTGATGGAACAGGGCTAAAACAAAGTGTGGATATAGGTCTGATTATGTGAGACTATAGTTTGAAGTAATCCCTTTTCTTTGCATGATACATTGACTGCATTTATACAATAGCCAATGTCGGCGTTAGCAAGCTAGCCAGCTTTATCAATAACTGTTAGCTACATTTAGTGGATTATGACAGTAGCGGTTTATAAAATAGACTGTACATTATAAATATGTTGACACAATTCAGTATTGATGTGACTCCATCACAAATGGAAATTTTATACATCGATGTACTATTGTTTTATAATAGAATGTATATATTTTCTTATATTTTATATAGTACTATATGTGATGCTACTCTTACGCATACTAATCACTTTCATACTAAATATACTTTATACTAAAATACCAGAGACCGCTTAGACAAATGTCTCATGTGCTGAGAATGTGCTAACATGCTAACCATAAAAATATAAATCATAAAAGTTTAAGAACCACTTCATGGCACTTAATGTGACCTTTTGAATCATGCTCATGCCAAAGAATTATTGCACTTCGACCTGTAATTGGCCAAAATGCCCCGGGGGCCGGTTGCATAAACATAGTCATTATCTTAAGACTGTGTCTAAGAAATAGTCTGACTAACTAAAGTCACTGAAGAAAGACCATTGCATAAAACAAGCTGACATTTGTCTTTTGAAAGACTAATTTAATCTAATTTGCATTGCATTGTGGGAAAAGTAAGACACTAAACAGCTTTAAAAAAATGGCCGACAGTGGATGCTCAATACAGTTTTCATTTGCTGAAAATATTTGCATATTAGAGGACTACAGTGCTTCAAAATTTATTCTAATGAACAAATTTGGTGATGTTAACCCAAATAATAAAAAACACAACATTTTGTTACCATCTTTGAAGTCTTCTACAGAGTTTCAAATCAAGCCCCTTTCAGCCCTCAACTGAAGATCCCACAAGCTGACAATTATTTTCCATGGCAACATGGAATGTAAACAAAAGTTAGCCAAGGTGTCTGCTGTCTTACATTTTGGCCTTAAAATAGACTGATCTAAGTTTTTATGCAACTGACTGAAAAAATTAAGACCAACATTTTAGACGACTAACTAGTAAGACCAGTCTAAAACAGTTTTATGCAACCGGCGTTCGACTTTTCTGAGAACGTCTACTCTTCCCTGTGGAACACGGAAGCTTGATCTCTGGCCCACTTTCTGTAGATCTGAATTTCTGCAGTTCGATTGTTAGAATATTGAATTTGGTTTTCTGAATTTCTTCTTCATCTTGAAAACTTGAAGCTGTATTTTTTTTTAAATGGGATATTTACAAGTGTAAGAATTCAGAACCAAAAATTTGCTGTTTGAAAATACATATGTGCCATAAAATAAAACAATTAAATTTGGTTAAATATGAAATGTCCAGGATTGGAGTTTAAAATATTCAAATTCAAACCTATTTAAACGTTTGGCAAAATCACACTTATAATTCTAATTAAAAAGTCTATAATTCAAATTGTTTTGTTATTTCTCTGGCTCATTAGCGAGAAGGACAATGAGGAGATTTAGGGACCCTACCAAAAGCCGGTGTTGTGTCGAAGTCTGTTTCCCCGTCAGATTCTGTTTTCCCCTAGACCCGCCCCCATCCAAACAACGAAAGAGTCCCAAAACTCGAGTTAATAATGAGCTTGAAATGTTGTATTCTAGAAGTGAAAGGCAAATTTCATGACGTCTAGTTATATTTTTGAAATGGGGTAACAATAACCTATGTTTGTTGCGTTTTTATGACTTTATGAACACCACCACCTACTGTTATTTATATCAATAAATAATATTACATTTGTGAGTTTTCATTCTGAACATTGTAGACTTTTGGAATAAATTCGTGCTCACTCAAATAGTGATTTTATTAGGCTAAATATGCAACCGTTCTCACATATTTCTGTTTTTTCCGCTTTGACAAGCTTTTTTATTAGGGCCCAAGCCTTGAAAAGGCGAAGGCCCTATTGTTTTCCTTAGGATTATTATTAGGGCCCAAGCCTGAAAAGGCGAAGGCCCTATTGTTTTCCTTAGGATTATTATTAGGGCCCAAGCCTGAAAAGGCGAAGGCCCTATTGTTTTCCTTAGGATTATTATTATTAGGGCCCAAGCCTGAAAAGGCGAAGGCCCTATTGTTTTCCTTAGGATTATTATTATTAGGGCCCAAGCCTGAAAAGGCGAAGGCCCTATTGTTTTCCTTAGGATTATTATTATTATTATTAGGGCCCAAGCCTGAAAAGGCGAAGGCCCTATTGTTTTCCTTAGGATTATTATTATTATTATTATTAGGGCCCAAGCCTGAAAAGGCGAAGGCCCTATTGTTTTCCTTAGGATTATTATTATTATTATTATTATTATTATTATTATTATTATTATTATTTTATCGACTATTCGGGCACTTTTGGGGGCCTTAACATGCTCTAAAACTCTTGAAACTTTGCACACGGGTCAGAACCTGCGGCCATCAGGGCTGGGCTGAAGATGGTACCCGGGCGTGGCAGGGGGTTTCAGCAGCGCCCCCTGGAACGGGGTCCGAAACCATGGTCCATAAATCAAACACACTTGCATGTAATAATATGAAAGTCGGTACACATATAGATCTCATCGTTTCATATATACTTCATGCTCTTACTTTTTACCTCAGCCCAACAGGAAGTCGGCTATTTAGGGTTGTTTGGAAAACGTATACAATGGAATTTGAAATACTCCTCCTAGAGAAATCATTTAATCGCCACGAATCTCAGTCAGCATGAAGTCAAGACATTGAGGATGAAAAATTGCCAGCGGATTTTTGATATCTCGAACGGTTTGGCCGTGGCGAGGAAACAAATTTATGGCGAGAAAAGTGAGACAGGAAGTGTGTTATAACTTCTGCATAAATTAACAGATCTTGATGAAACTTCAGCAGTGTGTTCGTTGTAAGAGGCCGATCACATGGATGTGACTATTGTGAGTCAAAGTTATAGCGCCACCAACTGGCAGCAGGAAGTGTGTCACTTTCAAAATGCTTTGAAATCACCCTCTTGTTTTTACCCGATTTGCTTCAAACTTTACGTGTATAATGTAAACACACGGCAGATTTAGACCTGTGAAAGGATTATTGATATCTTAGATACTGTTGCCGTGGCAACACTTCAAACTTTACTTTTCTTTATTGATGCTTTTGAGACTCTTAACATACTTGAAATTGCATGAAACTCGACAGAGACGTCACATTTATTAGCCAGTAGACATGTGCAAAGTTTCAGAAATGGGTGTGGTGAGGGGCTCAGTAGCGCCACCTTTTGACAAAAAAGTGGGGGGTTAGTTTCATCTACAGGTACAAAAATTGGTATTGATATAGTTCTCCTCAAGCCGGACAACTTTCTAATTTACAGTCATTAGCTCCGACCAACAGAAAGTCAGATATTTTGGTTTGAATGTGGAGAAAATGTCAGAATTTTGCAAGTCACTCTCTAAGACTTAGTGTGTGAGGAGTAGGAAGGGAGGGGGTCTTGTGAAGTAATACATAGGGCTATACTGCCCTCTTGTGTTCAACATAGTATGGGTTACATTAACTTTTGCACGATATTCTAATTTTTCGAGTTTTACCTGTATGCAGAGTTGACAGAAAAATGTTACACACGCCGTAGCAGGTGAATACAACAAAGAACTAAAGCCTAAAAAACTAAAGTTTAATCCACTGTCTGTTCATTCTCTGAGTGGCAATTACAAGAAATGTCCAATAGATGGCATCCAAGCCTCATTGTTCAATGATTTACAACAGGTCTGAGTCCAGAATGGGCAGGGACTGAGTTCAACAGTTGCTTGAGCTCTTTTGCAGTCGAATCCCAGAAAAAAGGCAAACAATGTGTCCCCACTCAATATATACATCAACTGAGTGGAGGATACAATTTTTAACAACCTTTAACCATTTACAGCCAGAGCGTTCAAATTTGGGAACAATTATTCCCATGGTTCCTGTCTCAGTGTCATCGTCGTCCGATCACCGATTTTATTTCTGAAGTCTGCCCAGATACTCATGACAATACAAGCTAAAGGCACATGTGATTGGTTAAGGGGTTACTGGGCAAGAATAATAACTTATCGTCATCACCGTCTTCCTTCATTTCAATGGAAAGGTGATATCACGAGAGATTTACTCCAGTGTTGGATTTACTGCTTCAAATTAAATACTGAGGCGATTTTTGCAAGGTAAGAACGTGTGTTGTCTATATTTTCTATAGAAAGTCAAAACGTTTTAGTGACGAAGCATTTATTTGTAGGAGTATTGCTAGTTATTTCTGGAAAAAAATGACAAAACAACTCAAATAAATGTTTGTGAGCAGTTTTGTGTGAAACCGCGAGATGCGTCGCGTCTAACGCACGAGCCCCGATGAGAGATCGCATTCGCTTCTTCTTGCGTTTGAACGGACAATTTCATACTACAAAATGTCAAATTACATGATATATTGTCTGTTTTGTCCCAAGTGAACATAAACAGTTGATGAAGAAATCGCGAATCGAAATCTAGTATCAACACTTCCGAGAATGATTATCAGCGTTGTGTCTGACAGCGCGAGGCATCTCATTTTTACTCGCATCTTCATGGAGGTTTGTCGGTTGTATGTAGTTTCACAATCTCAATCAAGTAATCTCTGAAATGAATACAGATGTAACAGCACGAAAATAATGAGACTTCACAGTTCTCAAAAGATTAAACTCACTAAAACAAGCCGCACAGACTGTGCCTTGAATGAAATGCGTTTAAAATCCTCTTAAAGAGACAGTAACAATTTTCCAAGTAAATAAAAAGTAGGCCTACAAATGGTTTTCACCCCAAAAATAAATTTCTCTCATCGTATACTCACCCTCATTGTATCCCAGATGTGTATTGTTTTCTTTCTTCTAGTGAACACAAATTAAGCTTTTTAGAAGATTATCTCAACCCTGTTGGACCTTTCAATGACTTGAATGGTGATCAGAACTCAGAAGCTGCAAAAATCAAATAAATGCAGCATAAAAGTAATCCATACCACTCCAGTGGTTAAATCCATGCCTTCAGAAGTGATATTATAGGTGTGGGTTAGAAATAGACCTATATATATATACTTCAAGATGACATCACTCTGAAGTACTGCGTAAAGAATATCCCACATTCGCCCTTAGGGGGCGCTACAGGCCATGCCCAAAATTCCCATTTTCTGGTCAAAAATGTTCTAATGTTGTATATTGATACTACAGGCCAACAGGAATTCACAAACCAAGAGTGGCCCACATTCGCCCTTATGGGGCGCTACAGGCCACGCCCTAAATTCCCATTTGCTGGTCAAAAATGTTCTAATTTGGTACATTGATACTACAGGCCAACAGGAACCCACAAACAAAGAATTGCCCATATTCGCCATTAGGGGGCGCTACAGGCTATGCCCAAAATTCCCATTTTATGGTCAAAAATTTTCTAATTTGGTATATTGACACTACAGGCCAACAGAAATCCACAAACCAAGAATGTCTCACATTTGCCCTTAGGGGGTGCTAAAGGACATTCCCAAATTGCACATTTTTTTGTCAAATACTTTCTAATTTGGTACATTAATACTACAGGCCAACAGGAACCTACAAACCAAGAATGGCTCACATTCGCCCTTAGGGGGCGGTACAGGCCATGCCCAAATGTCAATTTTTCAAAGTGATTGTATTTCCACCCCATTTATTTAGTTTTTCTGAAACCTGGTGAACATACCTCATTTCTCATTGTAAACAAAAAACCCTACAGGATCCATAAGGTCCGGTATGATGGATTTTCCTGTACACTGAAAATGTTTAGTTTAGGATTCAGACAGAAAGACATGTTTTTTGGATTTTTTCATTGGGAGGGTTTAACCCCAACCCTCTATTGATCAATTTTAAATGATTTGCCATTTTGAGGAGGAATCGCATTGCTGCTTGCAGCTATATTTTTGAGTTGTTGCTGTGTCCATCATCCTTTGTTTTCCGAAAGCCACCAAGTGGAAATGAGCCCGGTAACTAAAGGCACCAGGGTTGCGGTGCCACCGGCTTGGGCCCGTCATCGCTGCTTGCAGCTTTAATTATTATTATTATTATTATTTTATCGACTATTCGGGCACTTTTGGGGGCCTTAACATGCTCTAAAACTCTTGAAACTTTGCACACGGGTCAGAACCTGCGGCCATCAGGGCTGGGCTGAAGATGGTACCCGGGCGTGGCAGGGGGGCTCAGCAGCGCCCCCTGGAACGGGGTCCGAAACCTTGGTCCATAAATCAAACACACTTGCATGTAATAATATGAAAGTCGGTACACATATAGATCTCATCGTTTCATATATACTTCATGCTCTTACTTTTTACCTCAGCCCAACAGGAAGTCGGCTATTTAGGGTTGTTTGGAAAACGTATACAATGGAATTTGAAATACTCCTCCTAGAGAAATCATTTAATCGGCACGAATCTCAGTCAGCATGAAGTCAAGACATTGAGGATGAAAAATTGCCAGCGGATTTTTGATATCTCGAACGGTTTGGCCGTGGCGAGGAAACAAATTTATGGCGAGAAAAGTGAGACAGGAAGTGTGTTATAACTTCTGCATAAATTAACAGATCTTGATGAAACTTCAGCAGTGTGTTCGTTGTAAGAGGCCGATCACATGGATGTGACTATTGTGAGTCAAAGTTATAGCGCCACCAACTGGCAGCAGGAAGTGTGTCACTTTCAAAATGCTTTGAAATCACCCTCTTGTTTTTACCCGATTTGCTTCAAACTTTACGTGTATAATGTAAACACACGGCAGATTTAGACCTGTGAAAGGATTATTGATATCTTAGATACTGTTGCCGTGGCAACGCTTCAAACTTTACTTTTCTTTATTGATGCTTTTGAGACTCTTAACATACTTGAAATTGCATGAAACTCGACAGAGACGTCACATTTATTAGCCAGTAGACATGTGCAAAGTTTCAGAAATGGGTGTGGTGAGGGGCTCAGTAGCGCCACCTTTTGACAAAAAAGTGGGGGGTTAGTTTCATCTACAGGTACAAAAATTGGTATTGATATAGTTCTCCTCAAGCCGGACAACTTTCTAATTTACAGTCATTAGCTCCGACCAACAGAAAGTCAGATATTTTGGTTTGAATGTGGAGAAAATGTCAGAATTTTGCAAGTCACTCTCCGAGTCTCTGTGTGTTTGTAGGGGAGGGGGGACGTTGGGTCTTGTGAAGTAATACATAGGGCTATACTGCCCTCTTGTGTTCAACATAGTATGGGTTACATTAACTTTTGCACGATATTCTAATTTTTCGAGTTTCACCTGTATGCAGAGTTGACAGAAAAATGTTACACACGCCGTAGCAGGTGAATACAACAAAGAACTAAAGCCTAAAAAACTAAAATTTAATCCACTGTCTGTTCATTCTCTGAGTGGCAATTACAAGAAATGTCCAATAGATGGCATCCAAGCCTCATTGTTCAATGATTTACAACAGGCTGAGTCCAGAATGGGCAGGGACTGAGTTCAACAGTTGCTTGAGCTCTTTTGCCGTCGAATCCCAGAAAAAAGGCAAACACTGTGTCCCCACTCACTATATACATCAACTGAGTGGCGGATACAATTTTTAACAACCTTTAACCATTTACAGCCAGAGCGTTCAAATTTGGGAACAATTATTCCCATAGTTTCTGTCTCAGTGTCATCGTCGTCCAATCACCGATTTTATTTCTGAAATCTGCCCAGATACTCATGACAATACAAGCTAAAGGCACATGTGATTGGTTAAGGGGTTACTGGGCAAGAATAATAACTGTATCGTCATCACCGTCTTCCTTCATTTCAATGGGACGGTGATATCACGAGAGATTTACTCCAGTGTTGGATTTACTGCTTCAAATTAAATACTGAGGCGATTTTTGCAAGGTAAGAACGTGTTGTCTATATTTTCTATAGAAAGTCAAAACGTTTTAGTTACGAAGCATTTATTTGTAGGAGTATTGCTAGTTATTTCTGGAAAAAAAATGACGAAACAACTCAAATAAATGTTTGTGAGCAGTTTTGTGTGAAACCGCGAGCAGCGTCACGTCTAACTCACGAGCCCCGATGAGAGATCGCATTCGCTTCTTCTTGCGTTTGAACGGACAATTTCATAACAACAAAATGTCAAAATACATGATATATTGTCTGTTTTGTCTCAAGTGACCATAAACAGTTGATGAAGAAATCGCGAATCTAAATCTAGTATCAACACTTCCGAGAATGATTATCAGCTTTGTGTCTGACAGCGCGAGGAATCTCATTTTTACTCGCATCTTCATGGAGGTTTGTCGGTTGTATGTAGTTTCACAATCTCAATCAATTAATCTCTGAAATGAATACAGATGTAACAGCACGAAAATAATGAGATTCACAGTTCTCAAAAGATTATATCTCAATAAAACAAGCCGCAAAGACGGCTTGACGGCTTGAATGAAATGCGTTTAAAATCCTCTTAAAGAGACAGTAACAATTTTCCAAGTAAATAAAAAGTAGCCTACAAATGGTTTTCACCCCCAAAATAAATTTCTCTCATCGTATACTCACCCTCATTCCATCCCAGATGTGTATTATTTTCTTTCTTCTAGTGAACACAAATTAAGCTTTTTAGAAGATTATCTCAACCCTGTTGGACCTTTCAATGACTTGAATGGTGATCAGAACTCAGAAGCTACAAAAATCACATAAATGCAGCATAAAAGTAATCCATACCACTCCAGTGGTTAAATCCATGCCTTCAGAAGTGATATTATAGGTGTGGGTTAGATACAGACCTATATATATATATACTTAAAGATGACATCACTCTGAAGTACTGCGTAAAGAATATCCCACATTCGCCCTAAGGGGGCGCTACAGGCCATGCCCAAAATTCCCATTTTCTGGTCAAAAATGTTCTAATTTTGTATATTGATACTACAGGCCAACAGGAATCCACAAACCAAGAATGGCCCACATTCGCCCTTAGGGGGCGCTACAGGCCATACCCAAAATTCCCATTTTCTGGTCAAAAATGTTCTAATTTTGTAGATTGATACTACAGGCCAACAGGAATCCACAAACCAAGAATGGCCCACATTCGCCCTTAGGGGGCGCTACAGGCCATGCCCTAAATTCCCATTTGCTGGTCAAAAATGTTCTAATTTGGTATATTGACACTACAGGCCAACAGAAATCCACAAACCAAGAATGTCTCACATTCGCCCTTAGGGGGCGCTAAAGGCCATTCCCAAATTGCACATTTTTTTGTCAAATACTTTCTAAATTGGTACATTAATACTACAGGCCAACAGGAACCTACAAACCAAGAATGGCTCACATTCACCCTTAGGGGGAGCTACAGGCCATGCCCAAATGTCATTTTTTCAAAGTGTTTGTATTTCCAACACATTTATTTAGTTTTTCTGAAACCTGGTGAACAAACCTCATTTCTCATTGTAAACAAAAAACCCTACAGGATCCATAAGGTCCGACATGATGGATTTTCCTGTACACTGAAAATGTTTAGTTTAGGATTCTGACAGAAAGACATGTTTTTTGGATTTTTTCATTGGGAGGGTTTAACCCCAACCCTCTATTGATCAATTTTAAATGATTTGCCATTTTGAGGAGGAATCGCATTGCTGCTTGCAGCTATATTTTTGAGTTGTTGCTGTGTCCATCATCCTTTGTTTTCCGAAAGCCACCAAGTGGAAATGAGCCCGGTAACTAAAGGCACCAGGGTTGCGGTGCCACCGGCTTGGGCCCTTCATCGCTGCTTGCAGCTTTAATTATTATTATTATTATTAGGGCCCAAGCCTGAAAAGGCGAAGGCCCTATTGTTTTCCTTAGGATTATTATTATTATTATTATTATTATTATTATTATTATTATTATTATTATTTTATCGACTATTCGGGCACTTTTGGGGGCCTTAACATGCTCTAAAACTCTTGAAACTTTGCACACGGGTCAGAACCTGCGGCCATCAGGGCTGGGCTGAAGATGGTACCCGGGCGTGGCAGGGGGGCTCAGCAGCGCCCCCTGGAACGGGGTCCGAAACCTTGGTCCATAAATCAAACACACTTGCATGTAATAATATGAAAGTCGGTACACATATAGATCTCATCGTTTCATATATACTTCATGCTCTTACTTTTTACCTCAGCCCAACAGGAAGTCGGCTATTTAGGGTTGTTTGGAAAACGTATACAATGGAATTTGAAATACTCCTCCTAGAGAAATCATTTAATCGGCACGAATCTCAGTCAGCATGAAGTCAAGACATTGAGGATGAAAAATTGCCAGCGGATTTTTGATATCTCGAACGGTTTGGCCGTGGCGAGGAAACAAATTTATGGCGAGAAAAGTGAGACAGGAAGTGTGTTATAACTTCTGCATAAATTAACAGATCTTGATGAAACTTCAGCAGTGTGTTCGTTGTAAGAGGCCGATCACATGGATGTGACTATTGTGAGTCAAAGTTATAGCGCCACCAACTGGCAGGAGGAAGTGTGTCACTTTCAAAATGCTTTGAAATCACCCTCTTGTTTTTACCCGATTTGCTTCAAACTTTACGTGTATAATGTAAACACACGGCAGATTTAGACCTGTGAAAGGATTATTGATATCTTAGATACTGTTGCCGTGGCAACGCTTCAAACTTTACTTTTCTTTATTGATGCTTTTGAGACTCTTAACCTACTTGAAATTGCATGAAACTCGACAGAGACGTCACATTTATTAGCCAGTAGACATGTGCAAAGTTTCAGAAATGGGTGTGGTGAGGGGCTCAGTAGCGCCACCTTTTGACAAAAAAGTGGGGGGTTAGTTTCATCTACAGGTACAAAAATTGGTATTGATATAGTTCTCCTCAAGCCGGACAACTTTCTAATTTACAGTCATTAGCTCCGACCAACAGAAAGTCAGATATTTTGGTTTGAATGTGGAGAAAATGTCAGAATTTTGCAAGTCACTCTGTGAGCCTCTGTGTGTGAGGAGTAGGAAGGGAGGGGGTCTTGTGAAGTAATACATAGGGCTATACTGCCCTCTTGTGTTCAACATAGTATGGGTTACATTAACTTTTGCACGATATTCTAATTTTTCGAGTTTCACCTGTATGCAGAGTTGACAGAAAAATGTTACACACGCCGTAGCAGGTGAATACAACAAAGAACTAAAGCCTAAAAAACTAAAGTTTAATCCACTGTCTGTTCATTCTCTGAGTGGCAATTACAAGAAATGTCCAATAGAGGGCATCCAAGCCTCATTGTTCAATGATTTACAACAGGTCTGAGTCCAGAATGGGCAGGGACTGAGTTCAACAGTTGCTTGAGCTCTTTTGCAGTCGAATCCCAGAAAAAAGGCAAACAATGTGTCCCCACTCAATATATACATCAACTGAGTGGAGGATACAATTTTTAACAACCTTTAACTATTTACAGCCAGAGCGTTCAAATTTGGGAACAATTATTCCCATGGTTCCTGTCTCAGTGTAATCGTCGTCCGATCACCGATTTTATTTCTGAAATCTGCCCAGATACTCATGACAATACAAGCTAAAGGCACATGTGATTGGTTAAGGGGTTACTGGGCAAGAATAATAACTGTATCGTCATCACCGTCTTCCTTCATTTCAATGGAAAGGTGATATCACGAGAGATTTACTCCATTGTTGGATTTACTGCTTCAAATTAAATACTGAGGCGATTTTTGCAAGGTAAGAACGTGTTGTCTATATTTTCTATAGAAAGTCAAAACGTTTTAGTTACGAAGCATTTATTTGTAGGAGTATTGCTAGTTATTTCTGGAAAAAAATGACAAAACAACTCAAATAAATGTTTGTGAGCAGTTTTGTGTGAAACCGCGAGATGCGTCGCGTCTAACGCACGAGCCCCGATGAGAGATCGCATTCGCTTCATCTTGCGTTTGAACGGACAATTTCATAAACAAAATGTCAAATTACATGATATATTGTCTGTTTTGTCCCAAGTGAACATAAACAGTTGATGAAGAAATCGCGAATCTAAATCTAGTATCAACACTTCCGAGAATGATTATCAGCGTTGTGTCTGACAGCGCGAGGCATCTCATTTTTACTCGCATCTTCATGGAGGTTTGTCGGTTGTATGTAGTTTCACAATCTCAATCAAGTAATCTCTGAAATGAATACAGATGTAACAGCACGAAAATAATGAGACTTCACAGTTCTCAAAAGATTAAACTCAATAAAACAAGCCGCACAGACTGTGCCTTGAATGAAATGCGTTTAAAATCCTCTTAAAGAGACAGTAACAATTTTCCAAGTAAATAAAAAGTAGGCCTACAAATGGTTTTCACCCCCAAAATAAATTTCTCTCATCGTATACTCACCCTCATTCCATCCCAGATGTGTATTATTTTCTTTCTTCTAGTGAACACAAATTAAGCTTTTTAGAAGATTATCTCAACCCTGTTGGACCTTTCAATGACTTGAATGGTGATCAGAACTCAGAAGCTACAAAAATCACATAAATGCAGCATAAAAGTAATCCATACCACTCCATTGGTTTAATCCATGCCTTCAGAAGTGATATTATAGGTGTGGGTTAGAAACAGACCTATATATATATACTTCAAGATGACATCACTCTGAAGTACTGCGTAAAGAATATCCCACATTCGCCCTTAGGGGGCGCTACAGGCCATGCCCAAAATTCCCATTTTCTGGGCAAAAATGTTCTAATTTTGTATATTGATCCTACAGGCCAACAGTAATCCACAAACCAAGAATGGCCCACATTCGCCCTTAGGGGGCGCTACAGGCCACGCCCTAAATTCCCATTTGCTGGTCAAAAATGTTCTAATTTGGTACATTGATACTACAGGCCAACAGGAACCCACAAACAAAGAATTGCCCATATTCGCCATTAGGGGGCGCTACAGGCTATGCCCAAAATTCCCATTTTATGGTCAAAAATTTTCTAATTTGGTCTATTGACACTACAGGCCAACAGAAATCCACAAACCAAGAATGTCTCACATTTGCCCTTAGGGGGCGCTAAAGGACATTCCCAAATTGCACATTTTTTTGTCAAATACTTTCTAATTTGGTACATTAATACTACAGGCCAACAGGAACCTACAAACCAAGAATGGCTCACATTCGCCCTTAGGGGGCGCTACAGGCCATGCCCAAATGTCAATTTTTCAAAGTGATTGTATTTCCACCCCATTTATTTAGTTTTTCTGAAACCTGGTGAACATACCTCATTTCTCATTGTAAACAAAAAACCCTCCAGGATCCATAAGGTCTGGCATGATGGATTTTACTGTACACTGAAAATGTTTAGTTTAGGATTCAGACAGAAAGACATGTTTTTTGGATTTTTTCATTGGGAGGGTTTAACCCCAACCCTCTATTGATCAATTTTAAATGATTTGCCATTTTGAGGAGGAATCGCATTGCTGCTTGCAGCTATATTTTTGAGTTGTTGCTGTGTCCACCATCCTTTGTTTTCCGAAAGCCACCAAGTGGAAATGAGCCCGGTAACTAAAGGCACCAGGGTTGCGGTGCCACCGGCTTGGGCCCGTCATCGCTGCTTGCAGCTTTAATTATTATTATTATTATTATTATTATTATTTTATCGACTATTCGGGCACTTTTGGGGGCCTTAACATGCTCTAAAACTCTTGAAACTTTGCACACGGGTCAGAACCTGCGGCCATCAGGGCTGGGCTGAAGATGGTACCCGGGCGTGGCAGGGGGGCTCAGCAGCGCCCCCTGGAACGGGGTCCGAAACCTTGGTCCATAAATCAAACACACTTGCATGTAATAATATGAAAGTCGGTACACATATAGATCTCATCGTTTCATATATACTTCATGCTCTTACTTTTTACCTCAGCCCAACAGGAAGTCGGCTATTTAGGGTTGTTTGGAAAACGTATACAATGGAATTTGAAATACTCCTCCTAGAGAAATCATTTAATCGCCACGAATCTCAGTCAGCATGAAGTCAAGACATTGAGGATGAAAAATTGCCAGCGGATTTTTGATATCTCGAACGGTTTGGCCGTGGCGAGGAAACAAATTTATGGCAAGAAAAGTGAGACAGGAAGTGTGTTATAACTTCTGCATAAATTAACAGATCTTGATGAAACTTCAGCAGTGTGTTCGTTGTAAGAGGCCGATCACATGGATGTGACTATTGTGAGTCAAAGTTATAGCGCCACCAACTGGCAGCAGGAAGTGTGTCACTTTCAAAATGCTTTGAAATCACCCTCTTGTTTTTACCCGATTTGCTTCAAACTTTACGTGTATAATGTAAACACACGGCAGATTTAGACCTGTGAAAGGATTATTGATATCTTAGATACTGTTGCCGTGGCAACACTTCAAACTTTACTTTTCTTTATTGATGCTTTTGAGACTCTTAACATACTTGAAATTGCATGAAACTCGACAGAGACGTCACATTTATTAGCCAGTAGACATGTGCAAAGTTTCAGAAATGGGTGTGGTGAGGGGCTCAGTAGCGCCACCTTTTGACAAAAAAGTGGGGGGTTAGTTTCATCTACAGGTACAAAAATTGGTATTGATATAGTTCTCCTCAAGCCGGACAACTTTCTAATTTACAGTCATTAGCTCCGACCAACAGAAAGTCAGATATTTTGGTTTGAATGTGGAGAAAATGTCAGAATTTTGCAAGTCACTCTCTAAGACTTTGTGTGTGAGGAGTAGGAAGGGAGGGGGGCTTGTGAAGTAATACATAGGGCTATACTGCCCTCTTGTGTTCAACATAGTATGGATTAAATTAACTTTTGCACGATATTCTAATTTTTCGAGTTTCACCTGTATGCAGAGTTGACAGAAAAATGTTACACACGCCGTAGCAGGTGAATACAACAAAGAACTAAAGCCTAAAAAACTAAAGTTTAATCCACTGTCTGTTCATTCTCTGAGTGGCAATTACAAGAAATGTCCAATAGATGGCATCCAAGCCTCATTGTTCAATGATTTACAACAGGTCTGAGTCCAGAATGGGCAGGGACTGAGTTCAACAGTTGCTTGAGCTCTTTTGCAGTCGAATCCCAGAAAAAAGGCAAACAATGTGTCCCCACTCAATATATACATCAACTGAGTGGAGGATACAATTTTTAACAACCTTTAACCATTTACAGCCAGAGCGTTCAAATTTGGGAACAATTATTCCCATGGTTCCTGTCTCAGTGTCATCGTCGTCCGATCACCTATTTTATTTCTGAAGTCTGCCCAGATACTCATGACAATACAAGCTAAAGGCACATGTGATTGGTTAAGGGGTTACTGGGCAAGAATAATAACTGTATCGTCATCACCGTCTTCCTTCATTTCAATGGAAAGGTGATATCACGAGAGATTTACTCCAGTGTTGGATTTACTGCTTCAAATTAAATACTGAGGCGATTTTTGCAAGGTAAGAACGTGTGTTGTCTATATTTTCTATAGAAAGTCAAAACGTTTTAGTTACGAAGCATTTATTTGTAGGAGTATTGCTAGTTATTTCTGGAAAAAAAATGACAAAATAACTCAAATAAATGTTTGTGAGCAGTTTTGTGTGAAACCGCGAGATGCGTCGCGTCTAACGCACGAGCCCCGATGAGAGATCGCATTCGCTTCTTCTTGCGTTTGAACGGACAATTTCATACTACAAAATGTCAAATTACATGATATATTGTCTGTTTTGTCCCAAGTGAACATAAACAGTTGATGAAGAAATCGCGAATCGAAATCTAGTATCAACACTTCCGAGAATGATTATCAGCGTTGTGTCTGACAGCGCGAGGCATCTCATTTTTACTCGCATCTTCATGGAGGTTTGTCGGTTGTATGTAGTTTCACAATCTCAATCAAGTAATCTCTGAAATGAATACAGATGTAACAGCACGAAAATAATGAGACTTCACAGTTCTCAAAAGATTAAACTCACTAAAACAAGCCGCACAGACTGTGCCTTGAATGAAATGCGTTTAAAATCCTCTTAAAGAGACAGTAACAATTTTCCAAGTAAATAAAAAGTAGCCTACAAATGGTTTTCACCCCAAAAATAAATTTCTCTCATCGTATACTCACCCTCATTGCATCCCAGATGTGTATTGTTTTCTTTCTTCTAGTGAACACAAATTAAGCTTTTTAGAAGATTCTCAACCCTGTTGGACCTTTCAATGACTTGAATGGTGATCAGAACTCAGAAGCTACAAAAATCAAATACACTACTGTTCAAAAGTTTGGGGTCACCCAAACAATTTTGTGTTTTCCTGAAAAGTCACACTTATTCACCACCATATGTTGTGAAATGAATAGAAAATAGAGTCAAGACATTGACAAGGTTAGAAATAATGATTTGTATTTGAAATAAGATTTTTTTTACATCAAACTTTGCTTTCGTCAAAGAATCCTCCATTTGCAGCAATTACAGCATTGCAGACCTTTGGCATTCTAGCTGTTAATTTGTTGAGGTAATCTGGAGAAATTGCACCCCACGCTTCCAGAAGCAGCTCCCACAAGTTGGATTGGTTGGATGGGCACTTCTTGCGTACCATACGGTCAAGCTGCTCCCACAACAGCTCAATGGGGTTCAGATCTGGTGACTGCGCTGGCCACTCCATTACCGATAGAATACCAGCTGCCTGCTTCTGCTCTAAATAGTTCTTGCACAATTTGGAGGTGTGTTTAGGGTCATTGTCCTGTTGTAGGATGAAATTGGCTCCAATCAAGCGCTGTCCACTGGGTATGGCATGGCGTTGCAAAATGGAGTGATAGCCTTCCTTATTCAGAATCCCTTTTACCCTGTACAAATCTCCCACCTTACCAGCACCAAAGCAACCCCAGACCATTATATTACCTCCACCATGCTTAACAGATGGCGTCAGGCATTCTTCCAGCATCTTTTCATTTGTTCTGCGTCTCACAAACGTTCTTCTTTGTGATCCAAACACCTCAAACTTGGATTCATCTGTCCACAACACTTTTTTCCAGTCTTCCTCTGTCCAATGTCTGTGTTCTTTTGCCCATCTTAATCTTTTTCTTTTATTGGCCAGTCTCAGATATGGCTTTTTCTTTGCCACTCTGCCCTGAAGCCCAGAATCCCGCAGCCGCCTCTTCACTGTACATGTTGACACTGGTGTTTTGCGGGTACTATTTAATGAAGATGCCAGTTGGGGACCTGTGAGGCGTCTGTTTCTCAAACTAGAGACTCTAATGTACTTATCTTCTTGCTCAGTTGTGCAACGCGGCCTCCCTGTTCTTTTTCTACTCTGGTTAGAGCCTGTTTGTGCTGTCCTCTGAAGGGAGTAGTACACACCGTTGTAGGAAATCTTCAATTTCTTAGCAATGTCTCGCATGGAATAGCCTTCATTTCTAAGGACAAGAATAGACTGTCGAGTTTCAGATGAAAGTTCTCTTTTTCTGGCCATTTTGAGCGTTTAATTGACCCCACAAATGTGATGCTCCAGAAACTCAATCTGCTCAAAGGAAGGTCAGTTTTGTAGCTTCTGTAACGACCTAAACTGTTTTCAGATGTGTGAACATGATTGCACAAGGGTTTTCTAATCATCAATTAGCCTTCTGAGCCAATGAGCAAACACATTGTACCATTAGAACACTGGAGTGATAGTTGCTGGAAATGGGCCTCTATACACCTATGTACATATTGCACCAAAAACCAGACATTTGCAGCTAGAATAGTTATTTACCACATTAGCAATGTATAGAGTGTATTTCTTCAAAGTTAAGACTAGTTTAAAGTTGTCTTCATTGAAAAGTACAGTGCTTTTCCTTCAAAAATAAGGACATTTCAATGTGACCCCAAACTTTTGAACGGTAGTGTAAATGCAGCATAAAAGTAATCCATACCACTCCAGTGGTTAAATCCATGCCTTCAGAAGTGATATTATAGGTGTGGGTTAGAAATAGACCTATATATATATACTTCAAGATGACATCACTCTGAAGTACTGCGTAAAGAATATCCCACATTCGCCCTTAGGGGGCGCTACAGGCCATGCCCAAAATTCCCATTTTCTGGTCAAAAATGTTCTAATGTTGTATATTGATACTACAGGCCAACAGGAATTCACAAACCAAGAGTGGCCCACATTCGCCCTTATGGGGCGCTACAGGCCACGCCCTAAATTCCCATTTGCTGGTCAAAAATGTTCTAATTTGGTACATTGATACTACAGGGCAACAGGAACCCACAAACAAAGAATTGCCCATATTCGCCATTAGGGGGCGCTACAGGCTATGCCCAAAATTCCCATTTTATGGTCAAAAATTTTCTAATTTGGTATATTGACACTACAGGCCAACAGAAATCCACAAACCAAGAATGTCTCACATTCGCCCTTAGGGGGCGCTAAAGGACATTCCCAAATTGCACATTTTTTTGTCAAATACTTTCTAATTTGGTACATTAATACTACAGGCCAACAGGAACCTACAAACCAAGAATGGCTCACATTTGCCCTTAGGGGGCGGTACAGGCCATGCCCAAATGTCAATTTTTCAAAGTGATTGTATTTCCACCCCATTTATTTAGTTTTTCTGAAACCTGGTGAACATACCTCATTTCTCATTGTAAACAAAAAACCCTACAGGATCCATAAGGTCCGGCATGATGGATTTTCCTGTACACTGAAAATGTTTAGTTTAGGATTCAGACAGAAAGACATGTTTTTTGGATTTTTTCATTGGGAGGGTTTAACCCCAACCCTCTATTGATCAATTTTAAATGATTTGCCATTTTGAGGAGGAATCGCATTGCTGCTTGCAGCTATATTTTTGAGTTGTTGCTGTGTCCATCATCCTTTGTTTTCCGAAAGCCACCAAGTGGAAATGAGCCCGGTAACTAAAGGCACCAGGGTTGCGGTGCCACCGGCTTGGGCCCGTCATCGCTGCTTGCAGCTTTAATTATTATTATTATTATTATTATTAGGGCCCAAGCCTGAAAAGGCGAAGGCCCTATTGTTTTCCTTAGGATTATTATTATTATTATTATTATTATTATTATTATTATTATTATTATTATTATTATTTTATCGACTATTCGGGCACTTTTGGGGGCCTTAACATGCTCTAAAACTCTTGAAACTTTGCACACGGGTCAGAACCTGCGGCCATCAGGGCTGGGCTGAAGATGGTACCCGGGCGTGGCAGGGGGGCTCAGCAGCGCCCCCTGGAACGGGGTCCGAAACCTTGGTCCATAAATCAAACACACTTGCATGTAATAATATGAAAGTCGGTACACATATAGATCTCATCGTTTCATATATACTTCATGCTCTTACTTTTTACCTCAGCCCAACAGGAAGTCGGCTATTTAGGGTTGTTTGGAAAACGTATACAATGGAATTTGAAATACTCCTCCTAGAGAAATCATTTAATCGCCACGAATCTCAGTCAGCATGAAGTCAAGACATTGAGGATGAAAAATTGCCAGCGGATTTTTGATATCTCGAACGGTTTGGCCGTGGCGAGGAAACAAATTTATGGCGAGAAAAGTGAGACAGGAAGTGTGTTATAACTTCTGCATAAATTAACAGATCTTGATGAAACTTCAGCAGTGTGTTCGTTGTAAGAGGCCGATCACATGGATGTGACTATTGTGAGTCAAAGTTATAGCGCCACCAACTGGCAGCAGGAAGTGTGTCACTTTCAAAATGCTTTGAAATCACCCTCTTGTTTTTACCCGATTTGCTTCAAACTTTACGTGTATAATGTAAACACACGGCAGATTTAGACCTGTGAAAGGATTATTGATATCTTAGATACTGTTGCCGTGGCAACACTTCAAACTTTACTTTTCTTTATTGATGCTTTTGAGACTCTTAACATACTTGAAATTGCATGAAACTCGACAGAGACGTCACATTTATTAGCCAGTAGACATGTGCAAAGTTTCAGAAATGGGTGTGGTGAGGGGCTCAGTAGCGCCACCTTTTGACAAAAAAGTGGGGGGTTAGTTTCATCTACAGGTACAAAAATTGGTATTGATATAGTTCTCCTCAAGCCGGACAACTTTCTAATTTACAGTCATTAGCTCCGACCAACAGAAAGTCAGATATTTTGGTTTGAATGTGGAGAAAATGTCAGAATTTTGCAAGTCACTCTCTAAGACTTTGTGTGTGAGGAGTAGGAAGGGAGGGGGGCTTGTGAAGTAATACATAGGGCTATACTGCCCTCTTGTGTTCAACATAGTATGGGTTACATTAACTTTTGCACGATATTCTAATTTTTCGAGTTTCACCTGTATGCAGAGTTGACAGAAAAATGTTACACACGCCGTAGCAGGTGAATACAACAAAGAACTAAAGCCTAAAAAACTAAAGTTTAATCCACTGTCTGTTCATTCTCTGAGTGGCAATTACAAGAAATGTCCAATAGATGGCATCCAAGCCTCATTCTTCAATGATTTACAACAGGTCTGAGTCCAGAATGGGCAGGGACTGAGTTCAACAGTTGCTTGAGCTCTTTTGCAGTCGAATCCCAGAAAAAAGGCAAACAATGTGTCCCCACTCAATATATACATCAACTGAGTGGAGGATACAATTTTTAACAACCTTTAACCATTTACAGCCAGAGCGTTCAAATTTGGGAACAATTATTCCCATGGTTCCTGTCTCAGTGTCATCGTCGTCCGATCACCGATTTTATTTCTGAAGTCTGCCCAGATACTCATGACAATACAAGCTAAAGGCACATGTGATTGGTTAAGGGGTTACTGGGCAAGAATAATAACTGTATCGTCATCACCGTCTTCCTTCATTTCAATGGAAAGGTGATATCACGAGAGATTTACTCCAGTGTTGGATTTACTGCTTCAAATTAAATACTGAGGCGATTTTTGCAAGGTAAGAACGTGTGTTGTCTATATTTTCTATAGAAAGTCAAAAAGTTTTAGTTACGAAGCATTTATTTGTAGGAGTATTGCTAGTTATTTCTGGAAAAAAATGACAAAATAACTCAAATAAATGTTTGTGAGCAGTTTTGTGTGAAACCGCGAGATGCGTCGCGTCTAACGCACGAGCCCCGATGAGAGATCGCATTCGCTTCTTCTTGCGTTTGAACGGACAATTTCATACTACAAAATGTCAAATTACATGATATATTGTCTGTTTTGTCCCAAGTGAACATAAACAGTTGATGAAGAAATCGCGAATCGAAATCTAGTATCAACACTTCCGAGAATGATTATCAGCGTTGTGCCTGACAGCGCATCTCATTTTTACTCGCATCTTCATGGAGGTTTGTCGGTTGTATGTAGTTTCACAATCTCAATCAAGTAATCTCTGAAATGAATACAGATGTAACAGCACGAAAATAATGAGACTTCACAGTTCTCAAAAGATTAAACTCACTAAAACAAGCCGCACAGACTGTGCCTTGAATGAGATGCGTTTAAAATCCTCTTAAAGAGACAGTAACAATTTTCCAAGTAAATAAAAAGTAGGCCTACAAATGGTTTTCACCCCAAAAATAAATTTCTCTCATCGTATACTCACCCTCATTGCATCCCAGATGTGTATTGTTTTCTTTCTTCTAGTGAACACAAATTAAGCTTTTTAGAAGATTATCTCAACCCTGTTGGACCTTTCAATGACTTGAATGGTGATCAGAACTCAGAAGCTACAAAAATCAAATAAATGCAGCATAAAAGTAATCCATACCACTCCAGTGGTTAAATCCATGCCTTCAGAAGTGATATTATAGGTGTGGGTTAGAAACAGACCTATATATATATACTTAAAGATGACATCACTCTGAAGTACTGCGTAAAGAATATCCCACATTCGCCCTTAGGGGGCGCTACAGGCCATGCCCAAAATTCCCATTTTCTGGTCAAAAATGTTCTAATGTTGTATATTGATACTACAGGCCAACAGGAATTCACAAACCAAGAGTGGCCCACATTCGCCCTTATGGGGCGCTACAGGCCACGCCCTAAATTCCCATTTGCTGGTCAAAAATGTTCTAATTTGGTACATTGATACTACAGGCCAACAGGAACCCACAAACAAAGAATTGCCCATATTCACCATTAGGGGGCGCTACAGGCTATGCCCAAAATTCCCATTTTATGGTCAAAAATTTTCTAATTTGGTATATTGACACTACAGGCCAACAGAAATCCACAAACCAAGAATGTCTCACATTCGCCCTTAGGGGGCGCTAAAGGCCATTCCCAAATTGCACATTTTTTTGTCAAATACTTTCTAATTTGGTACATTAATACTACAGGCCAACAGGAACCTACAAACCAAGAATGGCTCACATTCGCCCTTAGGGGGCGCTACATGCCATGCCCAAATGTCATTTTTTTAAAGTGATTGTATTTCCACCCCATTTATTTAGTTTTCTGAAACCTGGTGAACATACCTCATTTCTCATTGTAAACAAAAAACCCTACAGGATCCATAAGGTCCGGCATGATGGATTTTCCTGTACACTGAAAATGTTTAGTTTAGGATTCAGACAGAAAGACATGTTTTTTGGATTTTTTCATTGGGAGGGTTTAACCCCAACCCTCTATTGATCAATTTTAAATGATTTGCCATTTTGAGGAGGAATCGCATTGCTGCTTGCAGCTATATTTTTGAGTTGTTGCTGTGTCCATCATCCTTTGTTTTCCGAAAGCCACCAAGTGGAAATGAGCCCGGTAACTAAAGGCACCAGGGTTGCGGTGCCACCGGCTTGGGCCCGTCATCGCTGCTTGCAGCTTTAATTATTATTATTATTATTATTATTATTATTATTATTATTATTTTATCGACTATTCGGGCACTTTTGGGGGCCTTAACATGCTCTAAAACTCTTGAAACTTTGCACACGGGTCAGAACCTGCGGCCATCAGGGCTGGGCTGAAGATGGTACCCGGGCGTGGCAGGGGGGCTCAGCAGCGCCCCCTGGAACGGGGTCCGAAACCTTGGTCCATAAATCAAACACACTTGCATGTAATAATATGAAAGTCGGTACACATATAGATCTCATCGTTTCATATATATACTTCATGCTCTTACTTTTTACCTCAGCCCAACAGGAAGTCGGCTATTTAGGGTTGTTTGGAAAACGTATACAATGGAATTTGAAATACTCCTCCTAGAGAAATCATTTAATCGCCACGAATCTCAGTCAGCATGAAGTCAAGACATTGTGGATGAAAAATTGCCAGCGGATTTTTGATATCTCGAACGGTTTGGCCGTGGCGAGGAAACAAATTTATGGCGAGAAAAGTGAGACAGGAAGTGTGTTATAACTTCTGCATAAATTAACAGATCTTGATGAAACTTCAGCAGTGTGTTCGTTGTAAGAGGCCGATCACATGGATGTGACTATTGTGAGTCAAAGTTATAGCGCCACCAACTGGCAGCAGGAAGTGTGTCACTTTCAAAATGCTTTGAAATCACCCTCTTGTTTTTACCCGATTTGCTTCAAACTTTACGTGTATAATGTAAACACACGGCAGATTTAGACCTGTGAAAGGATTATTGATATCTTAGATACTGTTGCCGTGGCAACACTTCAAACTTTACTTTTCTTTATTGATGCTTTTGAGACTCTTAACATACTTGAAATTGCATGAAACTCGACAGAGACGTCACATTTATTAGCCAGTAGACATGTGCAAAGTTTCAGAAATGGGTGTGGTGAGGGGCTCAGTAGCGCCACCTTTTGACAAAAAAGTGGGGGGTTAGTTTCATCTACAGGTACAAAAATTGGTATTGATATAGTTCTCCTCAAGCCGGACAACTTTCTAATTTACAGTCATTAGCTCCGACCAACAGAAAGTCAGATATTTTGGTTTGAATGTGGAGAAAATGTCAGAATTTTGCAAGTCACTCTCTAAGACTTTGTGTGTGAGGAGTAGGAAGGGAGGGGGTCTTGTGAAGTAATACATAGGGCTATACTGCCCTCTTGTGTTCAACATAGTATGGGTTACATTAACTTTTGCACGATATTCTAATTTTTCGAGTTTCACCTGTATGCAGAGTTGACAGAAAAATGTTACACACGCCGTAGCAGGTGAATACAACAAAGAACTAAAGCCTAAAAAACTAAAGTTTAATCCACTGTCTGTTCATTCTCTGAGTGGCAATTACAAGAAATGTCCAATAGATGGCATCCAAGCCTCATTGTTCAATGATTTACAACAGGTCTGAGTCCAGAATGGGCAGGGACTGAGTTCAACAGTTGCTTGAGCTCTTTTGCAGTCGAATCCCAGAAAAAAGGCAAACAATGTGTCCCCACTCAATATATACATCAACTGAGTGGAGGATACAATTTTTAACAACCTTTAACCATTTACAGCCAGAGCGTTCAAATTTGGGAACAATTATTCCCATGGTTCCTGTCTCAGTGTCATCGTCGTCCGATCACCGATTTTATTTCTGAAGTCTGCCCAGATACTCATGACAATACAAGCTAAAGGCACATGTGATTGGTTAAGGGGTTACTGGGCAAGAATAATAACTGTATCGTCATCACCGTCTTCCTTCATTTCAATGGAAAGGTGATATCACGAGAGATTTACTCCAGTGTTGGATTTACTGCTTCAAATTAAATACTGAGGCGATTTTTGCAAGGTAAGAACGTGTGTTGTCTATATTTTCTATAGAAAGTCAAAACGTTTTAGTTACGAAGCATTTATTTGTAGGAGTATTGCTAGTTATTTCTGGAAAAAAATGACAAAATAACTCAAATAAATGTTTGTGAGCAGTTTTGTGTGAAACCGCGAGATGCGTCGCGTCTAACGCACGAGCCCCGATGAGAGATCGCATTCGCTACTTCTTGCGTTTGAACGGACAATTTCATACTACAAAATGTCAAATTACATGATATATTGTCTGTTTTGTCCCAAGTGAACATAAACAGTTGATGAAGAAATCGCGAATCGAAATCTAGTATCAACACTTCCGAGAATGATTATCAGCGTTGTGCCTGACAGCGCATCTCATTTTTACTCGCATCTTCATGGAGGTTTGTCGGTTGTATGTAGTTTCACAATCTCAATCAAGTAATCTCTGAAATGAATACAGATGTAACAGCACGAAAATAATGAGACTTCACAGTTCTCAAAAGATTAAACTCACTAAAACAAGCCGCACAGAGTGTGCCTTGAATTAAATGCGTTTAAAATCCTCTTAAAGAGACAGTAACAATTTTCCAAGTAAATAAAAAGTAGCCTACAAATGGTTTTCACCCCCAAAATAAATTTCTCTCATCGTATACTCACCCTCATTGCATCCCAGATGTGTATTGTTTTCTTTCTTCTAGTGAACACAAATTAAGCTTTTTAGAAGATTATCTCAACCCTGTTGGACCTTTCAATGACTTGAATGGTGATCAGAACTCAGAAGCTACAAAAATCACATAAATGCAGCCTAAAAGTAATCCATACCACTCCAGTGGTTAAATCCATGCCTTCAGAAGTGATATTATAGGTGTGGGTTAGAAATAGACCTATATATATATACTTAAAGATGACATCACTCTGAAGTACTGCGTAAAGAATATCCCACATTCGCCCTTAGGGGGCGCTACAGGCCATGCCCAAAATTCCCATTTTCTGGTCAAAAATGTTCTAATGTTGTATATTGATACTACAGGCCAACAGGAATTCACAAACCAAGAGTGGCCCACATTCGCCCTTATGGGGCGCTACAGGCCACGCCCTAAATTCCCATTTGCTGGTCAAAAATGTTCTAATTTGGTACATTGATACTACAGGCCAACAGGAACCCACAAACAAAGAATTGCCCATATTCGCCATTAGGGGGCGCTACAGGCTATGCCCAAAATTCCCATTTTATGGTCAAAAATTTTCTAATTTGGTATATTGACACTACAGGCCAACAGAAATCCACAAACCAAGAATGTCTCACATTCGCCCTTAGGGGGCGCTAAAGGCCATTCCCAAATTGCACATTTTTTTGTCAAATACTTTCTAATTTGGTACATTAATACTACAGGCCAACAGGAACCTACAAACCAAGAATGGCTCACATTCGCCCTTAGGGGGCGCTACATGCCATGCCCAAATGTCATTTTTTCAAAGTGTTTGTATTTCCACCCCATTTATTTAGTTTTCTGAAACCTGGTGAACATACCTCATTTCTCATTGTAAACAAAAAACCCTACAGGATCCATAAGGTCCGGCATGATGGATTTTCCTGTACACTGAAAATGTTTAGTTTAGGATTCAGACAGAAAGACATGTTTTTTGGATTTTTTCATTGGGAGGGTTTAACCCCAACCCTCTATTGATCAATTTTAAATGATTTGCCATTTTGAGGAGGAATCGCATTGCTGCTTGCAGCTATATTTTTGAGTTGTTGCTGTGTCCATCATCCTTTGTTTTCCGAAAGCCACCAAGTGGAAATGAGCCCGGTAACTAAAGGCACCAGGGTTGCGGTGCCACCGGCTTGGGCCCGTCATCGCTGCTTGCAGCTTTAATTATTATTATTATTATTATTATTAGGGCCCAAGCCTGAAAAGGCGAAGGCCCTATTGTTTTCCTTAGGATTATTATTATTATTATTATTATTATTATTATTATTATTATTATTATTATTATTATTTTATCGACTATTCGGGCACTTTTGGGGGCCTTAACATGCTCTAAAACTCTTGAAACTTTGCACACGGGTCAGAACCTGCGGCCATCAGGGCTGGGCTGAAGATGGTACCCGGGCGTGGCAGGGGGGCTCAGCAGCGCCCCCTGGAACGGGGTCCGAAACCTTGGTCCATAAATCAAACACACTTGCATGTAATAATATGAAAGTCGGTACACATATAGATCTCATCGTTTCATATATACTTCATGCTCTTACTTTTTACCTCAGCCCAACAGGAAGTCGGCTATTTAGGGTTGTTTGGAAAACGTATACAATGGAATTTGAAATACTCCTCCTAGAGAAATCATTTAATCGCCACGAATCTCAGTCAGCATGAAGTCAAGACATTGAGGATGAAAAATTGCCAGCGGATTTTTGATATCTCGAACGGTTTGGCCGTGGCGAGGAAACAAATTTATGGCGAGAAAAGTGAGACAGGAAGTGTGTTATAACTTCTGCATAAATTAACAGATCTTGATGAAACTTCAGCAGTGTGTTCGTTGTAAGAGGTCGATCACATGGATGTGACTATTGTGAGTCAAAGTTATAGCGCCACCAACTGGCAGCAGGAAGTGTGTCACTTTCAAAATGCTTTGAAATCACCCTCTTGTTTTTACCCGATTTGCTTCAAACTTTACGTGTATAATGTAAACACACGGCAGATTTAGACCTGTGAAAGGATTATTGATATCTTAGATACTGTTGCCGTGGCAACGCTTCAAACTTTACTTTTCTTTATTGATGCTTTTGAGACTCTTAACATACTTGAAATTGCATGAAACTCGACAGAGACGTCACATTTATTAGCCAGTAGACATGTGCAAAGTTTCAGAAATGGGTGTGGTGAGGGGCTCAGTAGCGCCACCTTTTGACAAAAAAGTGGGGGGTTAGTTTCATCTACAGGTACAAAAATTGGTATTGATATAGTTCTCCTCAAGCCGGACAACTTTCTAATTTACAGTCATTAGCTCCGACCAACAGAAAGTCAGATATTTTGGTTTGAATGTGGAGAAAATGTCAGAATTTTGCAAGTCACTCTCTAAGACTTTGTGTGTGAGGAGTAGGAAGGGAGGGGGTCTTGTGAAGTAATACATAGGGCTATACTGCCCTCTTGTGTTCAACATAGTATGGGTTACATTAACTTTTGCACGATATTCTAATTTTTCGAGTTTCACCTGTATGCAGAGTTGACAGAAAAATGTTACACACGCCGTAGCAGGTGAATACAACAAAGAACTAAAGCCTAAAAAACTAAAGTTTAATCCACTGTCTGTTCATTCTCTGAGTGGCAATTACAAGAAATGTCCAATAGATGGCATCCAAGCCTTATTGTTCAATGATTTACAACAGGTCTGAGTCCAGAATGGGCAGGGACTGAGTTCAACAGTTGCTTGAGCTCTTTTGCAGTCGAATCCCAGAAAAAAGGCAAACAATGTGTCCCCACTCAATATATACATCAACTGAGTGGAGGATACAATTTTTAACAACCTTTAACCATTTACAGCCAGAGCGTTCAAATTTGGGAACAATTATTCCCATGGTTCCTGTCTCAGTGTCATCGTCGTCCGATCACCGATTTTATTTCTGAAGTCTGCCCAGATACTCATGACAATACAAGCTAAAGGCACATGTGATTGGTTAAGGGGTTACTGGGCAAGAATAATAACTGTATCGTCATCACCGTCTTCCTTCATTTCAATGGAAAGGTGATATCACGAGAGATTTACTCCAGTGTTGGATTTACTGCTTCAAATTAAATACTGAGGCGATTTTTGCAAGGTAAGAACGTGTGTTGTCTATATTTTCTATAGAAAGTCAAAACGTTTTAGTGACGAAGCATTTATTTGTAGGAGTATTGCTAGTTATTTCTGGAAAAAAATGACAAAACAACTCAAATAAATGTTTGTGAGCAGTTTTGTGTGAAACCGCGAGATGCGTCGCGTCTAACGCACGAGCCCCGATGAGAGATCGCATTCGCTTCTTCTTGCGTTTGAACGGACAATTTCATACTACAAAATGTCAAATTACATGATATATTGTCTGTTTTGTCCCAAGTGAACATAAACAGTTGATGAAGAAATCGCGAATCGAAATCTAGTATCAACACTTCCGAGAATGATTATCAGCGTTGTGTCTGACAGCGCGAGGCATCTCATTTTTACTCGCATCTTCATGGAGGTTTGTCGGTTGTATGTAGTTTCACAAGCTCAATCAAGTAATCTCTGAAATGAATACAGATGTAACAGCACGAAAATAATGAGACTTCAGAGTTCTCAAAAGATTAAACTCACTAAAACAAGCCGCACAGACTGTGCCTTGAATGAAATGCGTTTAAAATCCTCTTAAAGAGACAGTAACAATTTTCCAAGTAAATAAAAAGTAGGCCTACAAATGGTTTTCACCCCAAAAATAAATTTCTCTCATCGTATACTCACCCTCATTGCATCCCAGATGTGTATTGTTTTCTTTCTTCTAGTGAACACAAATTAAGCTTTTTAGAAGATTATCTCAACCCTGTTGGACCTTTCAATGACTTGAATGGTGATCAGAACTCAGAAGCTGCAAAAATCAAATAAATGCAGCATAAAAGTAATCCATACCACTCCAGTGGTTAAATCCATGCCTTCAGAAGTGATATTATAGGTGTGGGTTAGAAATAGACCTATATATATATACTTCAAGATGACATCACTCTGAAGTACTGCGTAAAGAATATCCCACATTCGCCCTTAGGGGGCGCTACAGGCCATGCCCAAAATTCCCATTTTCTGGTCAAAAATGTTCTAATGTTGTATATTGATACTACAGGCCAACAGGAATTCACAAACCAAGAGTGGCCCACATTCGCCCTTATGGGGCGCTACAGGCCACGCCCTAAATTCCCATTTGCTGGTCAAAAATGTTCTAATTTGGTACATTGATACTACAGGCCAACAGGAACCCACAAACAAAGAATTGCCCATATTCGCCATTAGGGGGCGCTACAGGCTATGCCCAAAATTCCCATTTTATGGTCAAAAATTTTCTAATTTGGTATATTGACACTACAGGCCAACAGAAATCCACAAACCAAGAATGTCTCACATTTGCCCTTAGGGGGTGCTAAAGGACATTCCCAAATTGCACATTTTTTTGTCAAATACTTTCTAATTTGGTACATTAATACTACAGGCCAACAGGAACCTACAAACCAAGAATGGCTCACATTCGCCCTTAGGGGGCGGTACAGGCCATGCCCAAATGTCAATTTTTCAAAGTGATTGTATTTCCACCCCATTTATTTAGTTTTTCTGAAACCTGGTGAACATACCTCATTTCTCATTGTAAACAAAAAACCCTACAGGATCCATAAGGTCCGGCATGATGGATTTTCCTGTACACTGAAAATGTTTAGTTTAGGATTCAGACAGAAAGACATGTTTTTTGGATTTTTTCATTGGGAGGGTTTAACCCCAACCCTCTATTGATCAATTTTAAATGATTTGCCATTTTGAGGAGGAATCGCATTGCTGCTTGCAGCTATATTTTTGAGTTGTTGCTGTGTCCATCATCCTTTGTTTTCCGAAAGCCACCAAGTGGAAATGAGCCCGGTAACTAAAGGCACCAGGGTTGCGGTGCCACCGGCTTGGGCCCGTCATCGCTGCTTGCAGCTTTAATTATTATTATTATTATTATTATTATTATTATTATTATTATTATTATTATTTTATCGACTATTCGGGCACTTTTGGGGGCCTTAACATGCTCTAAAACTCTTGAAACTTTGCACACGGGTCAGAACCTGCGGCCATCAGGGCTGGGCTGAAGATGGTACCCGGGCGTGGCAGGGGGTTTCAGCAGCGCCCCCTGGAACGGGGTCCGAAACCATGGTCCATAAATCAAACACACTTGCATGTAATAATATGAAAGTCGGTACACATATAGATCTCATCGTTTCATATATACTTCATGCTCTTACTTTTTACCTCAGCCCAACAGGAAGTCGGCTATTTAGGGTTGTTTGGAAAACGTATACAATGGAATTTGAAATACTCCTCCTAGAGAAATCATTTAATCGCCACGAATCTCAGTCAGCATGAAGTCAAGACATTGAGGATGAAAAATTGCCAGCGGATTTTTGATATCTCGAACGGTTTGGCCGTGGCGAGGAAACAAATTTATGGCGAGAAAAGTGAGACAGGAAGTGTGTTATAACTTCTGCATAAATTAACAGATCTTGATGAAACTTCAGCAGTGTGTTCGTTGTAAGAGGCCGATCACATGGATGTGACTATTGTGAGTCAAAGTTATAGCGCCACCAACTGGCAGCAGGAAGTGTGTCACTTTCAAAATGCTTTGAAATCACCCTCTTGTTTTTACCCGATTTGCTTCAAACTTTACGTGTATAATGTAAACACACGGCAGATTTAGACCTGTGAAAGGATTATTGATATCTTAGATACTGTTGCCGTGGCAACACTTCAAACTTTACTTTTCTTTATTGATGCTTTTGAGACTCTTAACATACTTGAAATTGCATGAAACTCGACAGAGACGTCACATTTATTAGCCAGTAGACATGTGCAAAGTTTCAGAAATGGGTGTGGTGAGGGGCTCAGTAGCGCCACCTTTTGACAAAAAAGTGGGGGGTTAGTTTCATCTACAGGTACAAAAATTGGTATTGATATAGTTCTCCTCAAGCCGGACAACTTTCTAATTTACAGTCATTAGCTCCGACCAACAGAAAGTCAGATATTTTGGTTTGAATGTGGAGAAAATGTCAGAATTTTGCAAGTCACTCTCTAAGACTTTGTGTGTGAGGAGTAGGAAGGGAGGGGGTCTTGTGATGTAATACATAGGGCTATACTGCCCTCTTGTGTTCAACATAGTATGGGTTACATTAACTTTTGCACGATATTCTAATTTTTCGAGTTTCACCTGTATGCAGAGTTGACAGAAAAATTTTAAACATGCTGTAGCAGGTGAATACAAGAACTAAAGCCTAAAAAACTAAAGTTTAATCCACTGTCTGTTCATTCTCTGAGTGGCAATTACAAGAAATGTCCAATAGATGGCATCCAAGCCTCATTGTTCAATGATTTACAACAGGTCTGAGTCCAGAATGGGCAGGGACTGAGTTCAACAGTTGCTTGAGCTCTTTTGCAGTCGAATCCCAGAAAAAAGGCAAACAATGTGTCCCCACTCAATATATACATCAACTGAGTGGCGGATACAATTTTTAACAACCTTTAACCATTTACAGCCAGAGCGTTCAAATTTGGGAACAATTATTCCCATGGTTCCTGTCTCAGTGTCATCGTCGTCCGATCACCGATTTTATTTCTGAAATCTGCCCAGATACTCATGACAATACAAGCTAAAGGCACATGTGATTGGTTAAGGGGTTACTGGGCAAGAATAAGAACTGTATCGTCATCACCGTCTTCCTTCATTTGAATAGGAAGGTGATATCACGAGAGATTTACTCCAGTGTTGGATTTACTGCTTCAAATTAAATACTGAGGCGATTTTTGCAAGGTAAGAACGTGTTGTCTATATTTTCTATAGAAAGTCAAAACGTTTTAGTTACGAAGCATTTATTTGTAGGAGTATTGCTAGTTATTTCTGGAAAAAAAATGACGAAACAACTCAAATAAATGTTTGTGAGCAGTTTTGTGTGAAACCGCGAGATGCGTCGCGTCTAACGCACGAGCCCCGATGAGAGATCGCATTCGCTTCTTCTTGCGTTTGAACGGACAATTTCATAAACAAAATGTCAAATTACATGATATATTGTCTGTTTTGTCTCAAAGTGAACATAAACAGTTGATGAAGTTATCGCGAATCTAAATCTAGTATCAACACTTCCGAGAATGATTATCAGCGTTGTGTCTGACAGCGCGAGGCATCTCATTTTTACTCGCATCTTTATGGAGGTTTGTCGGTTGTATGTAGTTTCACAATCTCAATCAATTAATCTCTGAAATGAATACAGATGTAACAGCACGAAAATAATGAGACTTCACAGTTCTCAAAAGATTAAACTCAGTAAAACAAGCCGCACAGACTGTGCCTTGAATGAAATGCGTTTAAAATCCTCTTAAAGAGACAGTAACAATTTTCCAAGTAAATAAAAAGTAGGCCTACAAATGGTTTTTACCCCAAAAATAAATTTCTCTCATCGTATACTCACCCTCATTCCATCCCAGATGTGTATTATTTTCTTTCTTCTAGTGAACACAAATTAAGCTTTCTAGAAGATTATCTCAACCCTGTTGGACCTTTCAATGACTTGAATGGTGATCAGAACTCAGAAGCTACAAAAATCACATAAATGCAGCATAAAAGTAATCCATACCACTCCATTGGTTTAATCCATGCCTTCAGAAGTGATATTATAGGTGTGGGTTAGAAATAGACCTATATATATATACTTCAAGATGACATCACTCTGAAGTACTGCGTAAAGAATATCCCACATTCGCCCTTAGGGGGCGCTACAGGCCATGCCCAAAATTCCCATTTTCTGGGCAAAAATGTTCTAATTTTGTATATTGATCCTACAGGCCAACAGTAATCCACAAACCAAGAATGGCCCACATTAGCCCTTAGGGGGCGCTACAGGCCACGCCCTAAATTCCCATTTGCTGGTCAAAAATGTTCTAATTTGGTACATTGATACTACAGGCCAACAGGAACCCACAAACAAAGAATTGCCCATATTCGCCATTAGGGGGCGCTACAGGCTATGCCCTAAATTCCCATTTGCTGGTCAAAAATTTTCTAATTTGGTCTATTGACACTACAGGCCAACAGAAATCCACAAACCAAGAATGTCTCACATTTGCCCTTAGGGGGCGCTAAAGGACATTCCCAAATTGCACATTTTTTTGTCAAATACTTTCTAATTTGGTACATTAATACTACAGGCCAACAGGAACCTACAAACCAAGAATGGCTCACATTCGCCCTTAGGGGGCGCTACAGGCCATGCCCAAATGTCAATTTTTCAAAGTGATTGTATTTCCACCCCATTTATTTAGTTTTTCTGAAACCTGGTGAACATACCTCATTTCTCATTGTAAACAAAAAACCCTCCAGGATCCATAAGGTCCGGCATGATGGATTTTCCTGTACACTGAAAATGTTTAGTTTAGGATTCAGACAGAAAGACATGTTTTTTGGATTTTTTCATTGGGAGGGTTTAACCCCAACCCTCTATTGATCAATTTTAAATGATTTGCCATTTTGAGGAGGAATCGCATTGCTGCTTGCAGCTATATTTTTGAGTTGTTGCTGTGTCCATCATCCTTTGTTTTCCGAAAGCCACCAAGTGGAAATGAGCCCGGTAACTAAAGGCACCAGGGTTGCGGTGCCACCGGCTTGGGCCCGTCATCGCTGCTTGCAGCTTTAATTATTATTATTATTATTATTATTATTATTATTATTATTATTATTATTATTATTATTTTATCGACTATTCGGGCACTTTTGGGGGCCTTAACATGCTCTAAAACTCTTGAAACTTTGCACACGGGTCAGAACCTGCGGCCATCAGGGCTGGGCTGAAGATGGTACCCGGGCGTGGCAGGGGGTTTCAGCAGCGCCCCCTGGAACGGGGTCCGAAACCATGGTCCATAAATCAAACACACTTGCATGTAATAATATGAAAGTCGGTACACATATAGATCTCATCGTTTCATATATACTTCATGCTCTTACTTTTTACCTCAGCCCAACAGGAAGTCGGCTATTTAGGGTTGTTTGGAAAACGTATACAATGGAATTTGAAATACTCCTCCTAGAGAAATCATTTAATCGCCACGAATCTCAGTCAGCATGAAGTCAAGACATTGAGGATGAAAAATTGCCAGCGGATTTTTGATATCTCGAACGGTTTGGCCGTGGCGAGGAAACAAATTTATGGCGAGAAAAGTGAGACAGGAAGTGTGTTATAACTTCTGCATAAATTAACAGATCTTGATGAAACTTCAGCAGTGTGTTCGTTGTAAGAGGCCGATCACATGGATGTGACTATTGTGAGTCAAAGTTATAGCGCCACCAACTGGCAGCAGGAAGTGTGTCACTTTCAAAATGCTTTGAAATCACCCTCTTGTTTTTACCCGATTTGCTTCAAACTTTACGTGTATAATGTAAACACACGGCAGATTTAGACCTGTGAAAGGATTATTGATATCTTAGATACTGTTGCCGTGGCAACACTTCAAACTTTACTTTTCTTTATTGATGCTTTTGAGACTCTTAACATACTTGAAATTGCATGAAACTCGACAGAGACGTCACATTTATTAGCCAGTAGACATGTGCAAAGTTTCAGAAATGGGTGTGGTGAGGGGCTCAGTAGCGCCACCTTTTGACAAAAAAGTGGGGGGTTAGTTTCATCTACAGGTACAAAAATTGGTATTGATATAGTTCTCCTCAAGCCGGACAACTTTCTAATTTACAGTCATTAGCTCCGACCAACAGAAAGTCAGATATTTTGGTTTGAATGTGGAGAAAATGTCAGAATTTTGCAAGTCACTCTCTAAGACTTTTTGTGTGAGGAGTAGGAAGGGAGGGGGTCTTGTGAAGTAATACATAGGGCTATACTGCCCTCTTGTGTTCAACATAGTATGGGTTACATTAACTTTTGCACGATATTCTAATTTTTCGAGTTTCACCTGTATGCAGAGTTGACAGAAAAATGTTACACACGCCGTAGCAGGTGAATACAACAAAGAACTAAAGCCTAAAAAACTAAAGTTTAATCCACTGTCTGTTCATTCTCTGAGTGGCAATTACAAGAAATGTCCAATAGATGGCATCCAAGCCTCATTGTTCAATGATTTACAACAGGTCTGAGTCCAGAATGGGCAGGGACTGAGTTCAACAGTTGCTTGAGCTCTTTTGCAGTCGAATCCCAGAAAAAAGGCAAACAATGTGTCCCCACTCAATATATACATCAACTGAGTGGAGGATACAATTTTTAACAACCTTTAACCATTTACAGCCAGAGCGTTCAAATTTGGGAACAATTATTCCCATGGTTCCTGTCTCAGTGTCATCGTCGTCCGATCACCGATTTTATTTCTGAAGTCTGCCCAGATACTCATGACAATACAAGCTAAAGGCACATGTGATTGGTTAAGGGGTTACTGGGCAAGAATAATAACTGTATCGTCATCACCGTCTTCCTTCATTTCAATGGAAAGGTGATATCACGAGAGATTTACTCCAGTGTTGGATTTACTGCTTCAAATTAAATACTGAGGCGATTTTTGCAAGGTAAGAACGTGTGTTGTCTATATTTTCTATAGAAAGTCAAAACGTTTTAGTGACGAAGCATTTATTTGTAGGAGTATTGCTAGTTATTTCTGGAAAAAAATGACAAAACAACTCAAATAAATGTTTGTGAGCAGTTTTGTGTGAAACCGCGAGATGCGTCGCGTCTAACGCACGAGCCCCGATGAGAGATCGCATTCGCTTCTTCTTGCGTTTGAACGGACAATTTCATACTACAAAATGTCAAATTACATGATATATTGTCTGTTTTGTCCCAAGTGAACATAAACAGTTGATGAAGAAATCGCGAATCGAAATCTAGTATCAACACTTCCGAGAATGATTATCAGCGTTGTGTCTGACAGCGCGAGGCATCTCATTTTTACTCGCATCTTCATGGAGGTTTGTCGGTTGTATGTAGTTTCACAATCTCAATCAAGTAATCTCTGAAATGAATACAGATGTAACAGCACGAAAATAATGAGACTTCACAGTTCTCAAAAGATTAAACTCACTAAAACAAGCCGCACAGACTGTGCCTTGAATGAAATGCGTTTAAAATCCTCTTAAAGAGACAGTAACAATTTTCCAAGTAAATAAAAAGTAGGCCTACAAATGGTTTTCACCCCAAAAATAAATTTCTCTCATCGTATACTCACCCTCATTGCATCCCAGATGTGTATTGTTTTCTTTCTTCTAGTGAACACAAATTAAGCTTTTTAGAAGATTATCTCAACCCTGTTGGACCTTTCAATGACTTGAATGGTGATCAGAACTCAGAAGCTGCAAAAATCAAATAAATGCAGCATAAAAGTAATCCATACCACTCCAGTGGTTAAATCCATGCCTTCAGAAGTGATATTATAGGTGTGGGTTAGAAATAGACCTATATATATATACTTCAAGATGACATCACTCTGAAGTACTGCGTAAAGAATATCCCACATTCGCCCTTAGGGGGCGCTACAGGCCATGCCCAAAATTCCCATTTTCTGGTCAAAAATGTTCTAATGTTGTATATTGATACTACAGGCCAACAGGAATTCACAAACCAAGAGTGGCCCACATTCGCCCTTATGGGGCGCTACAGGCCACGCCCTAAATTCCCATTTGCTGGTCAAAAATGTTCTAATTTGGTACATTGATACTACAGGCCAACAGGAACCCACAAACAAAGAATTGCCCATATTCGCCATTAGGGGGCGCTACAGGCTATGCCCAAAATTCCCATTTTATGGTCAAAAATTTTCTAATTTGGTATATTGACACTACAGGCCAACAGAAATCCACAAACCAAGAATGTCTCACATTTGCCCTTAGGGGGTGCTAAAGGACATTCCCAAATTGCACATTTTTTTGTCAAATACTTTCTAATTTGGTACATTAATACTACAGGCCAACAGGAACCTACAAACCAAGAATGGCTCACATTCGCCCTTAGGGGGCGGTACAGGCCATGCCCAAATGTCAATTTTTCAAAGTGATTGTATTTCCACCCCATTTATTTAGTTTTTCTGAAACCTGGTGAACATACCTCATTTCTCATTGTAAACAAAAAACCCTACAGGATCCATAAGGTCCAGCATGATGGATTTTCCTGTACACTGAAAATGTTTAGTTTAGGATTCAGACAGAAAGACATGTTTTTTGGATTTTTTCATTGGGAGGGTTTAACCCCAACCCTCTATTGATCAATTTTAAATGATTTGCCATTTTGAGGAGGAATCGCATTGCTGCTTGCAGCTATATTTTTGAGTTGTTGCTGTGTCCATCATCCTTTGTTTTCCGAAAGCCACCAAGTGGAAATGAGCCCGGTAACTAAAGGCACCAGGGTTGCGGTGCCACCGGCTTGGGCCCGTCATCGCTGCTTGCAGCTTTAATTAGGGCCCAAGCCTGAAAAGGCGAAGGCCCTATTGTTTTCCTTAGGATTATTAGGGCCCAAGCCTGAAAAGGCGAAGGCCCTATTGTTTTCCTTAGGATTATTATTATTATTATTATTATTATTATTATTATTATTATTATTAGGGCCCAAGCCTGAAAAGGCGAAGGCCCTATTGTTTTCCTTAGGATTATTATTATTATTATTATTATTATTATTATTATTATTTTATCGACTATTCGGGCACTTTTGGGGGCCTTAACATGCTCTAAAACTCTTGAAACTTTGCACACGGGTCAGAACATGCGGCCATCAGGGCTGGGCTGAAGATGGTACCCGGGCGTGGCAGGGGGGCTCAGCAGCGCCCCCTGGAACGGGGTCCGAAACCTTGGTCCATAAATCAAACACACTTGCATGTAATAATATGAAAGTCGGTACACATATAGATCTCATCGTTTCATATATACTTCATGCTCTTACTTTTTACCTCAGCCCAACAGGAAGTCGGCTATTTAGGGTTGTTTGGAAAACGTATACAATGGAATTTGAAATACTCCTCCTAGAGAAATCATTTAATCGGCACGAATCTCAGTCAGCATGAAGTCAAGACATTGAGGATGAAAAATTGCCAGCGGATTTTTGATATCTCGAACGGTTTGGCCGTGGCGAGGAAACAAATTTATGGCGAGAAAAGTGAGACAGGAAGTGTGTTATAACTTCTGCATAAATTAACAGATCTTGATGAAACTTCAGCAGTGTGTTCGTTGTAAGAGGCCGATCACATGGATGTGACTATTGTGAGTCAAAGTTATAGCGCCACCAACTGGCAGCAGGAAGTGTGTCGCTTTCAAAATGCTTTGAAATCACCCTCTTGTTTTTACCCGATTTGCTTCAAACTTTACGTGTATAATGTAAACACACGGCAGATTTAGACCTGTGAAAGGATTATTGATATCTTAGATACTGTTGCCGTGGCAACGCTTCAAACTTTACTTTTCTTTATTGATGCTTTTGAGACTCTTAACCTACTTGAAATTGCATGAAACTCGACAGAGACGTCACATTTATTAGCCAGTAGACATGTGCAAAGTTTCAGAAATGGGTGTGGTGAGGGGCTCAGTAGCGCCACCTTTTGACAAAAAAGTGGGGGGTTAGTTTCATCTACAGGTACAAAAATTGGTATTGATATAGTTCTCCTCAAGCCGGACAACTTTCTAATTTACAGTCATTAGCTCCGACCAACAGAAAGTCAGATATTTTGGTTTGAATGTGGAGAAAATGTCAGAATTTTGCAAGTCACTCTGTGAGCCTCTGTGTGTGAGGAGTAGGAAGGGAGGGGGTCTTGTGAAGTAATACATAGGGCTATACTGCCCTCTTGTGTTCAACATAGTATGGGTTACATTAACTTTTGCACGATATTCTAATTTTTCGAGTTTCACCTGTATGCAGAGTTGACAGAAAAATGTTACACACGCCGTAGCAGGTGAATACAACAAAGAACTAAAGCCTAAAAAACTAAAGTTTAATCCACTGTCTGTTCATTCTCTGAGTGGCAATTACAAGAAATGTCCAATAGAGGGCATCCAAGCCTCATTGTTCAATGATTTACAACAGGTCTGAGTCCAGAATGGGCAGGGACTGAGTTCAACAGTTGCTTGAGCTCTTTTGCAGTCGAATCCCAGAAAAAAGGCAAACAATGTGTCCCCACTCAATATATACATCAACTGAGTGGAGGATACAATTTTTAACAACCTTTAACTATTTACAGCCAGAGCGTTCAAATTTGGGAACAATTATTCCCATGGTTCCTGTCTCAGTGTCATCGTCGTCCGATCACCGATTTTATTTCTGAAATCTGCCCAGATACTCATGACAATACAAGCTAAAGGCACATGTGATTGGTTAAGGGGTTACTGGGCAAGAATAATAACTGTATCGTCATCACCGTCTTCCTTCATTTCAATGGAAAGGTGATATCACGAGAGATTTACTCCATTGTTGGATTTACTGCTTCAAATTAAATACTGAGGCGATTTTTGCAAGGTAAGAACGTGTTGTCTATATTTTCTATAGAAAGTCAAAACGTTTTAGTTACGAAGCATTTATTTGTAGGAGTATTGCTAGTTATTTCTGGAAAAAAATGACAAAACAACTCAAATAAATGTTTGTGAGCAGTTTTGTGTGAAACCGCGAGATGCGTCGCGTCTAACGCACGAGCCCCGATGAGAGATCGCATTCGCTTCATCTTGCGTTTGAACGGACAATTTCATAAACAAAATGTCAAATTACATGATATATTGTCTGTTTTGTCCCAAGTGAACATAAACAGTTGATGAAGAAATCGCGAATCTAAATCTAGTATCAACACTTCCGAGAATGATTATCAGCGTTGTGTCTGACAGCGCGAGGCATCTCATTTTTACTCGCATCTTCATGGAGGTTTGTCGGTTGTATGTAGTTTCACAATCTCAATCAAGTAATCTCTGAAATGAATACAGATGTAACAGCACGAAAATAATGAGACTTCACAGTTCTCAAAAGATTAAACTCAATAAAACAAGCCGCACAGACTGTGCCTTGAATGAAATGCGTTTAAAATCCTCTTAAAGAGACAGTAACAATTTTCCAAGTAAATAAAAAGTAGGCCTACAAATGGTTTTCACCCCCAAAATAAATTTCTCTCATCGTATACTCACCCTCATTCCATCCCAGATGTGTATTATTTTCTTTCTTCTAGTGAACACAAATTAAGCTTTTTAGAAGATTATCTCAACCCTGTTGGACCTTTCAATGACTTGAATGGTGATCAGAACTCAGAAGCTACAAAAATCACATAAATGCAGCATAAAAGTAATCCATACCACTCCATTGGTTTAATCCATGCCTTCAGAAGTGATATTATAGGTGTGGGTTAGAAACAGACCTATATATATATACTTCAAGATGACATCACTCTGAAGTACTGCGTAAAGAATATCCCACATTCGCCCTTAGGGGGCGCTACAGGCCATGCCCAAAATTCCCATTTTCTGGGCAAAAATGTTCTAATTTTGTATATTGATCCTACAGGCCAACAGTAATCCACAAACCAAGAATGGCCCACATTCGCCCTTAGGGGGCGCTACAGGCCACGCCCTAAATTCCCATTTGCTGGTCAAAAATGTTCTAATTTGGTACATTGATACTACAGGCCAACAGGAACCCACAAACAAAGAATTGCCCATATTCGCCATTAGGGGGCGCTACAGGCTATGCCCAAAATTCCCATTTTATGGTCAAAAATTTTCTAATTTGGTCTATTGACACTACAGGCCAACAGAAATCCACAAACCAAGAATGTCTCACATTTGCCCTTAGGGGGCGCTAAAGGACATTCCCAAATTGCACATTTTTTTGTCAAATACTTTCTAATTTGGTACATTAATACTACAGGCCAACAGGAACCTACAAACCAAGAATGGCTCACATTCGCCCTTAGGGGGCGCTACAGGCCATGCCCAAATGTCAATTTTTCAAAGTGATTGTATTTCCACCCCATTTATTTAGTTTTTCTGAAACCTGGTGAACATACCTCATTTCTCATTGTAAACAAAAAACCCTCCAGGATCCATAAGGTCTGGCATGATGGATTTTCCTGTACACTGAAAATGTTTAGTTTAGGATTCAGACAGAAAGACATGTTTTTTGGATTTTTTCATTGGGAGGGTTTAACCCCAACCCTCTATTGATCAATTTTAAATGATTTGCCATTTTGAGGAGGAATCGCATTGCTGCTTGCAGCTATATTTTTGAGTTGTTGCTGTGTCCACCATCCTTTGTTTTCCGAAAGCCACCAAGTGGAAATGAGCCCGGTAACTAAAGGCACCAGGGTTGCGGTGCCACCGGCTTGGGCCCGTCATCGCTGCTTGCAGCTTTAATTATTATTATTATTATTATTATTATTATTATTATATCGACTATTCGGGCACTTTTGGGGGCCTTAACATGCTCTAAAACTCTTGAAACTTTGCACACGGGTCAGAACCTACGGCCATCAGGGCTGGGCTGAAGATGGTACCCGGGCGTGGCAGGGGGGCTCAGCAGCGCCCCCTGGAACGGGGTCCGAAACCTTGGTCCATAAATCAAACACACTTGCATGTAATAATATGAAAGTCGGTACACATATAGATCTCATCGTTTCATATATACTTCATGCTCTTACTTTTTACCTCAGCCCAACAGGAAGTCGGCTATTTAGGGTTGTTTGGAAAACGTATACAATGGAATTTGAAATACTCCTCCTAGAGAAATCATTTAATCGCCACGAATCTCAGTCAGCATGAAGTCAAGACATTGAGGATGAAAAATTGCCAGCGGATTTTTGATATCTCGAACGGTTTGGCCGTGGCGAGGAAACAAATTTATGGCGAGAAAAGTGAGACAGGAAGTGTGTTATAACTTCTGCATAAATTAACAGATCTTGATGAAACTTCAGCAGTGTGTTCGTTGTAAGAGGCCGATCACATGGATGTGACTATTGTGAGTCAAAGTTATAGCGCCACCAACTGGCAGCAGGAAGTGTGTCACTTTCAAAATGCTTTGAAATCACCCTCTTGTTTTTACCCGATTTGCTTCAAACTTTACGTGTATAATGTAAACACACGGCAGATTTAGACCTGTGAAAGGATTATTGATATCTTAGATACTGTTGCCGTGGCAACACTTCAAACTTTACTTTTCTTTATTGATGCTTTTGAGACTCTTAACATACTTGAAATTGCATGAAACTCGACAGAGACGTCACATTTATTAGCCAGTAGACATGTGCAAAGTTTCAGAAATGGGTGTGGTGAGGGGCTCAGTAGCGCCACCTTTTGACAAAAAAGTGGGGGGTTAGTTTCATCTACAGGTACAAAAATTGGTATTGATATAGTTCTCCTCAAGCCGGACAACTTTCTAATTTACAGTCATTAGCTCCGACCAACAGAAAGTCAGATATTTTGGTTTGAATGTGGAGAAAATGTCAGAATTTTGCAAGTCACTCTCTAAGACTTTGTGTGTGAGGAGTAGGAAGGGAGGGGGTCTTGTGAAGTAATACATAGGGCTATACTGCCCTCTTGTGTTCAACATAGTATGGGTTACATTAACTTTTGCACGATATTCTAATTTTTCGAGTTTCACCTGTATGCAGAGTTGACAGAAAAATGTTACACACGCCGTAGCAGGTGAATACAACAAAGAACTAAAGCCTAAAAAACTAAAGTTTAATCCACTGTCTGTTCATTCTCTGAGTGGCAATTACAAGAAATGTCCAATAGATGGCATCCAAGCCTCATTGTTCAATGATTTACAACAGGTCTGAGTCCAGAATGGGCAGGGACTGAGTTCAACAGTTGCTTGAGCTCTTTTGCAGTCGAATCCCAGAAAAAAGGCAAACAATGTGTCCCCACTCAATATATACATCAACTGAGTGGAGGATACAATTTTTAACAACCTTTAACCATTTACAGCCAGAGCGTTCAAATTTGGGAACAATTATTCCCATGGTTCCTGTCTCAGTGTCATCGTCGTCCGATCACCGATTTTATTTCTGAAGTCTGCCCAGATACTCATGACAATACAAGCTAAAGGCACATGTGATTGGTTAAGGGGTTACTGGGCAAGAATAATAACTGTATCGTCATCACCGTCTTCCTTCATTTCAATGGAAAGGTGATATCACGAGAGATTTACTCCAGTGTTGGATTTACTGTTTCAAATTAAATACTGAGGCGATTTTTGCAAGGTAAGAACGTGTGTTGTCTATATTTTCTATAGAAAGTCAAAACGTTTTAGTGACGAAGCATTTATTTGTAGGAGTATTGCTAGTTATTTCTGGAAAAAAATGACAAAACAACTCAAATAAATGTTTGTGAGCAGTTTTGTGTGAAACCGCGAGATGCGTCGCGTCTAACGCACGAGCCCCGATGAGAGATCGCATTCGCTTCTTCTTGCGTTTGAACGGACAATTTCATACTACAAAATGTCAAATTACATGATATATTGTCTGTTTTGTCCCAAGTGAACATAAACAGTTGATGAAGAAATCGCGAATCGAAATCTAGTATCAACACTTCCGAGAATGATTATCAGCGTTGTGTCTGACAGCGCGAGGCATCTCATTTTTACTCGCATCTTCATGGAGGTTTGTCGGTTGTATGTAGTTTCACAATCTCAATCAAGTAATCTCTGAAATGAATACAGATGTAACAGCACGAAAATAATGAGACTTCACAGTTCTCAAAAGATTAAACTCACTAAAACAAGCCGCACAGACTGTGCCTTGAATGAAATGCGTTTAAAATCCTCTTAAAGAGACAGTAACAATTTTCCAAGTAAATAAAAAGTAGGCCTACAAATGGTTTTCACCCCAAAAATAAATTTCTCTCATCGTATACTCACCCTCATTGCATCCCAGATGTGTATTGTTTTCTTTCTTCTAGTGAACACAAATTAAGCTTTTTAGAAGATTATCTCAACCCTGTTGGACCTTTCAATGACTTGAATGGTGATCAGAACTCAGAAGCTGCAAAAATCAAATAAATGCAGCATAAAAGTAATCCATACCACTCCAGTGGTTAAATCCATGCCTTCAGAAGTGATATTATAGGTGTGGGTTAGAAATAGACCTATATATATATACTTCAAGATGACATCACTCTGAAGTACTGCGTAAAGAATATCCCACATTCGCCCTTAGGGGGCGCTACAGGCCATGCCCAAAATTCCCATTTTCTGGTCAAAAATGTTCTAATGTTGTATATTGATACTACAGGCCAACAGGAATTCACAAACCAAGAGTGGCCCACATTCGCCCTTATGGGGCGCTACAGGCCACGCCCTAAATTCCCATTTGCTGGTCAAAAATGTTCTAATTTGGTACATTGATACTACAGGCCAACAGGAACCCACAAACAAAGAATTGCCCATATTCGCCATTAGGGGGCGCTACAGGCTATGCCCAAAATTCCCATTTTATGGTCAAAAATTTTCTAATTTGGTATATTGACACTACAGGCCAACAGAAATCCACAAACCAAGAATGTCTCACATTTGCCCTTAGGGGGTGCTAAAGGACATTCCCAAATTGCACATTTTTTTGTCAAATACTTTCTAATTTGGTACATTAATACTACAGGCCAACAGGAACCTACAAACCAAGAATGGCTCACATTCGCCCTTAGGGGGCGGTACAGGCCATGCCCAAATGTCAATTTTTCAAAGTGATTGTATTTCCACCCCATTTATTTAGTTTTTCTGAAACCTGGTGAACATACCTCATTTCTCATTGTAAACAAAAAACCCTACAGGATCCATAAGGTCCGGCATGATGGATTTTCCTGTACACTGAAAATGTTTAGTTTAGGATTCAGACAGAAAGACATGTTTTTTGGATTTTTTTCATTGGGAGGGTTTAACCCCAACCCTCTATTGATCAATTTTAAATGATTTGCCATTTTGAGGAGGAATCGCATTGCTGCTTGCAGCTATATTTTTGAGTTGTTGCTGTGTCCATCATCCTTTGTTTTCCGAAAGCCACCAAGTGGAAATGAGCCCGGTAACTAAAGGCACCAGGGTTGCGGTGCCACCGGCTTGGGCCCGTCATCGCTGCTTGCAGCTTTAATTATTATTATTATTATTATTATTATTAGGGCCCAAGCCTGAAAAGGCGTAGGCCCTATTGTTTTCCTTAGGATTATTATTATTATTATTATTATTATTATTAGGGCCCAAGCCTGAAAAGGCGAAGGCCCTATTGTTTTCCTTAGGATTATTATTATTATTATTATTATTATTATTATTATTATTATTATTTTATCGACTATTCGGGCACTTTTGGGGGCCTTAACATGCTCTAAAACTCTTGAAACTTTGCACACGGGTCAGAACCTGCGGCCATCAGGGCTGGGCTGAAGATGGTACCCGGGCGTGGCAGGGGGGCTCAGCAGCGCCCCCTGGAACGGGGTCCGAAACCTTGGTCCATAAATCAAACACACTTGCATGTAATAATATGAAAGTCGGTACACATATAGATCTCATCGTTTCATATATACTTCATGCTCTTACTTTTTACCTCAGCCCAACAGGAAGTCGGCTATTTAGGGTTGTTTGGAAAACGTATACAATGGAATTTGAAATACTCCTCCTAGAGAAATCATTTAATCGCCACGAATCTCAGTCAGCATGAAGTCAAGACATTGAGGATGAAAAATTGCCAGCGGATTTTTGATATCTCGAACGGTTTGGCCGTGGCGAGGAAACAAGTTTATGGCGAGAAAAGTGAGACAGGAAGTGTGTTATAACTTCTGCATAAATTAACAGATCTTGATGAAACTTCAGCAGTGTGTTCGTTGTAAGAGGCCGATCACATGGATGTGACTATTGTGAGTCAAAGTTATAGCGCCACCAACTGGCAGCAGGAAGTGTGTCACTTTCAAAATGCTTTGAAATCACCCTCTTGTTTTTACCCGATTTGCTTCAAACTTTACGTGTATAATGTAAACACACGGCAGATTTAGACCTGTGAAAGGATTATTGATATCTTAGATACTGTTGCCGTGGCAACACTTCAAACTTTACTTTTCTTTATTGATGCTTTTGAGACTCTTAACATACTTGAAATTGCATGAAACTCGACAGAGACGTCACATTTATTAGCCAGTAGACATGTGCAAAGTTTCAGAAATGGGTGTGGTGAGGGGCTCAGTAGCGCCACCTTTTGACAAAAAAGTGGGGGGTTAGTTTCATCTACAGGTACAAAAATTGGTATTGATATAGTTCTCCTCAAGCCGGACAACTTTCTAATTTACAGTCATTAGCTCCGACCAACAGAAAGTCAGATATTTTGGTTTGAATGTGGAGAAAATGTCAGAATTTTGCAAGTCACTCTCTAAGACTTTGTGTGTGAGGAGTAGGAAGGGAGGGGGCTTGTGAAGTAATACATAGGGCTATACTGCCCTCTTGTGTTCAACATAGTATGGGTTACATTAACTTTTGCACGATATTCTAATTTTTCGAGTTTCACCTGTATGCAGAGTTGACAGAAAAATGTTACACACGCCGTAGCAGGTGAATACAACAAAGAACTAAAGCCTAAAAAACTAAAGTTTAATCCACTGTCTGTTCATTCTCTGAGTGGCAATTACAAGAAATGTCCAATAGATGGCATCCAAGCCTCATTGTTCAATGATTTACAACAGGTCTGAGTCCAGAATGGGCAGGGACTGAGTTCAACAGTTGCTTGAGCTCTTTTGCAGTCGAATCCCAGAAAAAAGGCAAACAATGTGTCCCCACTCAATATATACATCAACTGAGTGGAGGATACAATTTTTAACAACCTTTAACCATTTACAGCCAGAGCGTTCAAATTTGGGAACAATTATTCCCATGGTTCCTGTCTCAGTGTCATCGTCGTCCGATCACCGATTTTATTTCTGAAGTCTGCCCAGATACTCATGACAATACAAGCTAAAGGCACATGTGATTGGTTAAGGGGTTACTGGGCAAGAATAATAACTGTATCGTCATCACCGTCTTCCTTCATTTCAATGGAAAGGTGATATCACGAGAGATTTACTCCAGTGTTGGATTTACTGCTTCAAATTAAATACTGAGGCGATTTTTGCAAGGTAAGAACGTGTGTTGTCTATATTTTCTATAGAAAGTCAAAACGTTTTAGTGACGAAGCATTTATTTGTAGGAGTATTGCTAGTTATTTCTGGAAAAAAATGACAAAACAACTCAAATAAATGTTTGTGAGCAGTTTTGTGTGAAACCGCGAGATGCGTCGCGTCTAACGCACGAGCCCCGATGAGAGATCGCATTCGCTTCTTCTTGCGTTTGAACGGACAATTTCATACTACAAAATGTCAAATTACATGATATATTGTCTGTTTTGTCCCAAGTGAACATAAACAGTTGATGAAGAAATCGCGAATCGAAATCTAGTATCAACACTTCCGAGAATGATTATCAGCGTTGTGTCTGACAGCGCGAGGCATCTCATTTTTACTCGCATCTTCATGGAGGTTTGTCGGTTGTATGTAGTTTCACAATCTCAATCAAGTAATCTCTGAAATGAATACAGATGTAACAGCACGAAAATAATGAGACTTCACAGTTCTCAAAAGATTAAACTCACTAAAACAAGCCGCACAGACTGTGCCTTGAATGAAATGCGTTTAAAATCCTCTTAAAGAGACAGTAACAATTTTCCAAGTAAATAAAAAGTAGGCCTACAAATGGTTTTCACCCCAAAAATAAATTTCTCTCATCGTATACTCACCCTCATTGCATCCCAGATGTGTATTGTTTTCTTTCTTCTAGTGAACACAAATTAAGCTTTTTAGAAGATTCTCAACCCTGTTGGACCTTTCAATGACTTGAATGGTGATCAGAACTCAGAAGCTGCAAAAATCAAATAAATGCAGCATAAAAGTAATCCATACCACTCCAGTGGTTAAATCCATGCCTTCAGAAGTGATATTATAGGTGTGGGTTAGAAATAGACCTATATATATATACTTCAAGATGACATCACTCTGAAGTACTGCGTAAAGAATATCCCACATTCGCCCTTAGGGGGCGCTACAGGCCATGCCCAAAATTCCCATTTTCTGGTCAAAAATGTTCTAATGTTGTATATTGATACTACAGGCCAACAGGAATTCACAAACCAAGAGTGGCCCACATTCGCCCTTATGGGGCGCTACAGGCCACGCCCTAAATTCCCATTTGCTGGTCAAAAATGTTCTAATTTGGTACATTGATACTACAGGCCAACAGGAACCCACAAACAAAGAATTGCCCATATTCGCCATTAGGGGGCGCTACAGGCTATGCCCAAAATTCCCATTTTATGGTCAAAAATTTTCTAATTTGGTATATTGACACTACAGGCCAACAGAAATCCACAAACCAAGAATGTCTCACATTTGCCCTTAGGGGGTGCTAAAGGACATTCCCAAATTGCACATTTTTTTGTCAAATACTTTCTAATTTGGTACATTAATACTACAGGCCAACAGGAACCTACAAACCAAGAATGGCTCACATTCGCCCTTAGGGGGCGGTACAGGCCATGCCCAAATGTCAATTTTTCAAAGTGATTGTATTTCCACCCCATTTATTTAGTTTTTCTGAAACCTGGTGAACATACCTCATTTCTCATTGTAAACAAAAAACCCTACAGGATCCATAAGGTCCGGCATGATGGATTTTCCTGTACACTGAAAATGTTTAGTTTAGGATTCAGACAGAAAGACATGTTTTTTGGATTTTTTCATTGGGAGGGTTTAACCCCAACCCTCTATTGATCAATTTTAAATGATTTGCCATTTTGAGGAGGAATCGCATTGCTGCTTGCAGCTATATTTTTGAGTTGTTGCTGTGTCCATCATCCTTTGTTTTCCGAAAGCCACCAAGTGGAAATGAGCCCGGTAACTAAAGGCACCAGGGTTGCGGTGCAACCGGCTTGGGCCCGTCATCGCTGCTTGCAGCTTTAATTATTATTATTATTATTATTTTATCGACTATTCGGGCACTTTTGGGGGCCTTAACATGCTCTAAAACTCTTGAAACTTTGCACACGGGTCAGAACCTGCGGCCATCAGGGCTGGGCTGAAGATGGTACCCGGGCGTGGCAGGGGGTTTCAGCAGCGCCCCCTGGAACGGGGTCCGAAACCATGGTCCATAAATCAAACACACTTGCATGTAATAATATGAAAGTCGGTACACATATAGATCTCATCGTTTCATATATACTTCATGCTCTTACTTTTTACCTCAGCCCAACAGGAAGTCGGCTATTTAGGGTTGTTTGGAAAACGTATACAATGGAATTTGAAATACTCCTCCTAGAGAAATCATTTAATCGCCACGAATCTCAGTCAGCATGAAGTCAAGACATTGAGGATGAAAAATTGCCAGCGGATTTTTGATATCTCGAACGGTTTGGCCGTGGCGAGGAAACAAATTTATGGCGAGAAAAGTGAGACAGGAAGTGTGTTATAACTTCTGCATAAATTAACAGATCTTGATGAAACTTCAGCAGTGTGTTCGTTGTAAGAGGCCGATCACATGGATGTGACTATTGTGAGTCAAAGTTATAGCGCCACCAACTGGCAGCAGGAAGTGTGTCACTTTCAAAATGCTTTGAAATCACCCTCTTGTTTTTACCCGATTTGCTTCAAACTTTACGTGTATAATGTAAACACACGGCAGATTTAGACCTGTGAAAGGATTATTGATATCTTAGATACTGTTGCCGTGGCAACACTTCAAACTTTACTTTTCTTTATTGATGCTTTTGAGACTCTTAACATACTTGAAATTGCATGAAACTCGACAGAGACGTCACATTTATTAGCCAGTAGACATGTGCAAAGTTTCAGAAATGGGTGTGGTGAGGGGCTCAGTAGCGCCACCTTTTGACAAAAAAGTGGGGGGTTAGTTTCATCTACAGGAACAAAAATTGGTATTGATATAGTTCTCCTCAAGCCGGACAACTTTCTAATTTACAGTCATTAGCTCCGACCAACAGAAAGTCAGATATTTTGGTTTGAATGTGGAGAAAATGTCAGAATTTTGCAAGTCACTCTCTAAGACTTTGTGTGTGAGGAGTAGGAAGGGAGGGGGTCTTGTGAAGTAATACATAGGGCTATACTGCCCTCTTGTGTTCAACATAGTATGGGTTACATTAACTTTTGCACGATATTCTAATTTTTCGAGTTTCACCTGTATGCAGAGTTGACAGAAAAATGTTACACACGCCGTAGCAGGTGAATACAACAAAGAACTAAAGCCTAAAAAACTAAAGTTTAATCCACTGTCTGTTCATTCTCTGAGTGGCAATTACAAGAAATGTCCAATAGATGGCATCCAAGCCTCATTGTTCAATGATTTACAACAGGTCTGAGTCCAGAATGGGCAGGGACTGAGTTCAACAGTTGCTTGAGCTCTTTTGCAGTCGAATCCCAGAAAAAAGGCAAACAATGTGTCCCCACTCAATATATACATCAACTGAGTGGAGGATACAATTTTTAACAACCTTTAACCATTTACAGCCAGAGCGTTCAAATTTGGGAACAATTATTCCCATGGTTCCTGTCTCAGTGTCATCGTCGTCCGATCACCGATTTTATTTCTGAAGTCTGCCCAGATACTCATGACAATACAAGCTAAAGGCACATGTGATTGGTTAAGGGGTTACTGGGCAAGAATAATAACTGTATCGTCATCACCGTCTTACTTCATTTCAATGGAAAGGTGATATCACGAGAGATTTACTCCAGTGTTGGATTTACTGCTTCAAATTAAATACTGAGGCGATTTTTGCAAGGTAAGAACGTGTGTTGTCTATATTTTCTATAGAAAGTCAAAACGTTTTAGTGACGAAGCATTTATTTGTAGGAGTATTGCTAGTTATTTCTGGAAAAAAATGACAAAACAACTCAAATAAATGTTTGTGAGCAGTTTTGTGTGAAACCGCGAGATGCGTCGAGTCTAACGCACGAGCCCCAATGAGAGATCGCATTCGCTTCTTCTTGCGTTTGAACGGACAATTTCATACTACAAAATGTCAAAATACATGATATATTGTCTGTTTTGTCCCAAGTGAACATAAACAGTTGATGAAGAAATCGCGAATCTAAATCTAGTATCAACACTTCCGAGAATGATTATCAGCGTTGTGTCTGACAGCGCGAGGCATCTCATTTTTACTCGCATCTTCATGGAGGTTTGTCGGTTGTATGTAGTTTCACAATCTCAATCAAGTAATCTCTGAAATGAATACAGATGTAACAGCACGAAAATAATGAGACTTCACAGTTCTCAAAAGATTAAACTCAATAAAACAAGCCGCACAGACTGTGCCTTGAATGAAATGCGTTTAAAATCCTCTTAAAGAGACAGTAACAATTTTCCAAGTAAATAAAAAGTAGGCCTACAAATGGTTTTCACCCCAAAAATAAATTTCTCTCATCGTATACTCACCCTCATTCCATCCCAGATGTGTATTATTTTCTTTCTTCTAGTGAACACAAATTAAGCTTTCTAGAAGATTATCTCAACCCTGTTGGACCTTTCAATGACTTGAATGGTGATCAGAACTCAGAAGCTACAAAAATCACATAAATGCAGCATAAAAGTAATCCATACCACTCCAGTGGTTTAATCCTTGCCTTCAGAAGTGATATTATAGGTGTGGGTTAGAAACCGACCTATATATATATACTTCAAGATGACATCACTCTGAAGTACTGCGTAAAGAATATCCCACATTCGCCCTTAGGGGGCGCTACAGGCCATGCCCAAAATTCCCATTTTCTGGTCAAAAATGTTCTAATGTTGTATATTGATACTACAGGCCAACAGGAATTCACAAACCAAGAGTGGCCCACATTCGCCCTTATGGGGCGCTACAGGCCACGCCCTAAATTCCCATTTGCTGGTCAAAAATGTTCTAATTTGGTACATTGATACTACAGGCCAACAGGAACCCACAAACAAAGAATTGCCCATATTCGCCATTAGGGGGCGCTACAGGCTATGCCCAAAATTCCCATTTTATGGTCAAAAATTTTCTAATTTGGTATATTGACACTACAGGCCAACAGAAATCCACAAACCAAGAATGTCTCACATTTGCCCTTAGGGGGTGCTAAAGGACATTCCCAAATTGCACATTTTTTTGTCAAATACTTTCTAATTTGGTACATTAATACTACAGGCCAACAGGAACCTACAAACCAAGAATGGCTCACATTCGCCCTTAGGGGGCGGTACAGGCCATGCCCAAATGTCAATTTTTCAAAGTGATTGTATTTCCACCCCATTTATTTAGTTTTTCTGAAACCTGGTGAACATACCTCATTTCTCATTGTAAACAAAAAACCCTACAGGATCCATAAGGTCCGGCATGATGGATTTTCCTGTACACTGAAAATGTTTAGTTTAGGATTCAGACAGAAAGACATGTTTTTTGGATTTTTTCATTGGGAGAGTTTAACCCCAACCCTCTATTGATCAATTTTAAATGATTTGCCATTTTGAGGAGGAATCGCATTGCTGCTTGCAGCTATATTTTTGAGTTGTTGCTGTGTCCATCATCCTTTGTTTTCCGAAAGCCACCAAGTGGAAATGAGCCCGGTAACTAAAGGCACCAGGGTTGCGGTGCCACCGGCTTGGGCCCGTCATCGCTGCTTGCAGCTTTAATTATTATTATTATTATTATTTTATCGACTATTCGGGCACTTTTGGGGGCCTTAACATGCTCTAAAACTCTTGAAACTTTGCACACGGGTCAGAACCTGCGGCCATCAGGGCTGGGCTGAAGATGGTACCCGGGCGTGGCAGGGGGTTTCAGCAGCGCCCCCTGGAACGGGGTCCGAAACCATGGTCCATAAATCAAACACACTTGCATGTAATAATATGAAAGTCGGTACACATATAGATCTCATCGTTTCATATATACTTCATGCTCTTACTTTTTACCTCAGCCCAACAGGAAGTCGGCTATTTAGGGTTGTTTGGAAAACGTATACAATGGAATTTGAAATACTCCTCCTAGAGAAATCATTTAATCGCCACGAATCTCAGTCAGCATGAAGTCAAGACATTGAGGATGAAAAATTGCCAGCGGATTTTTGATATCTCGAACGGTTTGGCCGTGGCGAGGAAACAAATTTATGGCGAGAAAAGTGAGACAGGAAGTGTGTTATAACTTCTGCATAAATTAACAGATCTTGATGAAACTTCAGCAGTGTGTTCGTTGTAAGAGGCCGATCACATGGATGTGACTATTGTGAGTCAAAGTTATAGCGCCACCAACTGGCAGCAGGAAGTGTGTCACTTTCAAAATGCTTTGAAATCACCCTCTTGTTTTTACCCGATTTGCTTCAAACTTTACGTGTATAATGTAAACACACGGCAGATTTAGACCTGTGAAAGGATTATTGATATCTTAGATACTGTTGCCGTGGCAACGCTTCAAACTTTACTTTTCTTTATTGATGCTTTTGAGACTCTTAACATACTTGAAATTGCATGAAACTCGACAGAGACGTCACATTTATTAGCCAGTAGACATGTGCAAAGTTTCAGAAATGGGTGTGGTGAGGGGCTCAGTAGCGCCACCTTTTGACAAAAAAGTGGGGGGTTAGTTTCATCTACAGGTACAAAAATTGGTATTGATATAGTTCTCCTCAAGCCGGACAACTTTCTAATTTACAGTCATTAGCTCCGACCAACAGAAAGTCAGATATTTTGGTTTGAATGTGGAGAAAATGTCAGAATTTTGCAAGTCACTCTCTGAGACTTTGTGTGTGAGGAGTAGGAAGGGAGGGGGTCTTGTGAAGTAATACATAGGGCTATACTGCCCTCTTGTGTTCAACATAGTATGGGTTACATTAACTTTTGCACGATATTCTAATTTTTCGAGTTTCACCTGTATGCAGAGTTGACAGAAAAATGTTACACACGCCGTAGCAGGTGAATACAACAAAGAACTAAAGCCTAAAAAACTAAAGTTTAATCCACTGTCTGTTCATTCTCTGAGTGGCAATTACAAGAAATGTCCAATAGATGGCATCCAAGCCTCATTGTTCAATGATTTACAACAGGTCTGAGTCCAGAATGGGCAGGGACTGAGTTCAACAGTTGCTTGAGCTCTTTTGCAGTCGAATCCCAGAAAAAAGGCAAACAATGTGTCCCCACTCAATATATACATCAACTGAGTGGAGGATACAATTTTTAACAACCTTTAACCATTTACAGCCAGAGCGTTCAAATTTGGGAACAATTATTCCCATGGTTCCTGTCTCAGTGTCATCGTCGTCCGATCACCGATTTTATTTCTGAAGTCTGCCCAGATACTCATGACAATACAAGCTAAAGGCACATGTGATTGGTTAAGGGGTTACTGGGCAAGAATAATAACTGTATCGTCATCACCGTCTTACTTCATTTCAATGGAAAGGTGATATCACGAGAGATTTACTCCAGTGTTGGATTTACTGCTTCAAATTAAATACTGAGGCGATTTTTGCAAGGTAAGAACGTGTGTTGTCTATATTTTCTATAGAAAGTCAAAACGTTTTAGTGACGAAGCATTTATTTGTAGGAGTATTGCTAGTTATTTCTGGAAAAAAATGACAAAACAACTCAAATAAATGTTTGTGAGCAGTTTTGTGTGAAACCGCGAGATGCGTCGAGTCTAACGCACGAGCCCCAATGAGAGATCGCATTCGCTTCTTCTTGCGTTTGAACGGACAATTTCATACTACAAAATGTCAAAATACATGATATATTGTCTGTTTTGTCCCAAGTGAACATAAACAGTTGATGAAGAAATCGCGAATCTAAATCTAGTATCAACACTTCCGAGAATGATTATCAGCGTTGTGTCTGACAGCGCGAGGCATCTCATTTTTACTCGCATCTTCATGGAGGTTTGTCGGTTGTATGTAGTTTCACAATCTCAATCAAGTAATCTCTGAAATGAATACAGATGTAACAGCACGAAAATAATGAGACTTCACAGTTCTCAAAAGATTAAACTCAATAAAACAAGCCGCACAGACTGTGCCTTGAATGAAATGCGTTTAAAATCCTCTTAAAGAGACAGTAACAATTTTCCAAGTAAATAAAAAGTAGGCCTACAAATGGTTTTCACCCCAAAAATAAATTTCTCTCATCGTATACTCACCCTCATTCCATCCCAGATGTGTATTATTTTCTTTCTTCTAGTGAACACAAATTAAGCTTTTTAGAAGATTATCTCAACCCTGTTGGACCTTTCAATGACTTGAATGGTGATCAGAACTCAGAAGCTACAAAAATCACATAAATGCAGCATAAAAGTAATCCATACCACTCCAGTGGTTTAATCCTTGCCTTCAGAAGTGATATTATAGGTGTGGGTTAGAAACCGACCTATATATATATACTTCAAGATGACATCACTCTGAAGTACTGCGTAAAGAATATCCCACATTCGCCCTTAGGGGGCGCTACAGGCCATGCCCAAAATTCCCATTTTCTGGTCAAAAATGTTCTAATGTTGTATATTGATACTACAGGCCAACAGGAATTCACAAACCAAGAGTGGCCCACATTCGCCCTTATGGGGCGCTACAGGCCACGCCCTAAATTCCCATTTGCTGGTCAAAAATGTTCTAATTTGGTACATTGATACTACAGGCCAACAGGAACCCACAAACAAAGAATTGCCCATATTCGCCATTAGGGGGCGCTACAGGCTATGCCCAAAATTCCCATTTTATGGTCAAAAATTTTCTAATTTGGTATATTGACACTACAGGCCAACAGAAATCCACAAACCAAGAATGTCTCACATTTGCCCTTAGGGGGTGCTAAAGGACATTCCCAAATTGCACATTTTTTTGTCAAATACTTTCTAATTTGGTACATTAATACTACAGGCCAACAGGAACCTACAAACCAAGAATGGCTCACATTCGCCCTTAGGGGGCGGTACAGGCCATGCCCAAATGTCAATTTTTCAAAGTGATTGTATTTCCACCCCATTTATTTAGTTTTTCTGAAACCTGGTGAACATACCTCATTTCTCATTGTAAACAAAAAACCCTACAGGATCCATAAGGTCCGGCATGATGGATTTTCCTGTACACTGAAAATGTTTAGTTTAGGATTCAGACAGAAAGACATGTTTTTTGGATTTTTTCATTGGGAGAGTTTAACCCCAACCCTCTATTGATCAATTTTAAATGATTTGCCATTTTGAGGAGGAATCGCATTGCTGCTTGCAGCTATATTTTTGAGTTGTTGCTGTGTCTATCATCCTTTGTTTTCCGAAAGCCACCAAGTGGAAATGAGCCCGGTAACTAAAGGCACCAGGGTTGCGGTGCCACCGGCTTGGGCCCGTCATCGCTGCTTGCAGCTTTAATTATTATTATTATTATTATTTTATCGACTATTCGGGCACTTTTGGGGGCCTTAACATGCTCTAAAACTCTTGAAACTTTGCACACGGGTCAGAACCTGCGGCCATCAGGGCTGGGCTGAAGATGGTACCCGGGCGTGGCAGGGGGTTTCAGCAGCGCCCCCTGGAACGGGGTCCGAAACCATGGTCCATAAATCAAACACACTTGCATGTAATAATATGAAAGTCGGTACACATATAGATCTCATCGTTTCATATATACTTCATGCTCTTACTTTTTACCTCAGCCCAACAGGAAGTCGGCTATTTAGGGTTGTTTGGAAAACGTATACAATGGAATTTGAAATACTCCTCCTAGAGAAATCATTTAATCGCCACGAATCTCAGTCAGCATGAAGTCAAGACATTGAGGATGAAAAATTGCCAGCGGATTTTTGATATCTCGAACGGTTTGGCCGTGGCGAGGAAACAAATTTATGGCGAGAAAAGTGAGACAGGAAGTGTGTTATAACTTCTGCATAAATTAACAGATCTTGATGAAACTTCAGCAGTGTGTTCGTTGTAAGAGGCCGATCACATGGATGTGACTATTGTGAGTCAAAGTTATAGCGCCACCAACTGGCAGCAGGAAGTGTGTCACTTTCAAAATGCTTTGAAATCACCCTCTTGTTTTTACCCGATTTGCTTCAAACTTTACGTGTATAATGTAAACACACGGCAGATTTAGACCTGTGAAAGGATTATTGATATCTTAGATACTGTTGCCGTGGCAACGCTTCAAACTTTACTTTTCTTTATTGATGCTTTTGAGACTCTTAACATACTTGAAATTGCATGAAACTCGACAGAGACGTCACATTTATTAGCCAGTAGACATGTGCAAAGTTTCAGAAATGGGTGTGGTGAGGGGCTCAGTAGCGCCACCTTTTGACAAAAAAGTGGGGGGTTAGTTTCATCTACAGGTACAAAAATTGGTATTGATATAGTTCTCCTCAAGCCGGACAACTTTCTAATTTACAGTCATTAGCTCCGACCAACAGAAAGTCAGATATTTTGGTTTGAATGTGGAGAAAATGTCAGAATTTTGCAAGTCACTCTCTGAGACTTTGTGTGTGAGGAGTAGGAAGGGAGGGGGTCTTGTGAAGTAATACATAGGGCTATACTGCCCTCTTGTGTTCAACATAGTATGGGTTACATTAACTTTTGCACGATATTCTAATTTTTCGAGTTTCACCTGTATGCAGAGTTGACAGAAAAATGTTACACACGCCGTAGCAGGTGAATACAACAAAGAACTAAAGCCTAAAAAACTAAAGTTTAATCCACTGTCTGTTCATTCTCTGAGTGGCAATTACAAGAAATGTCCAATAGATGGCATCCAAGCCTCATTGTTCAATGATTTACAACAGGTCTGAGTCCAGAATGGGCAGGGACTGAGTTCAACAGTTGCTTGAGCTCTTTTGCAGTCGAATCCCAGAAAAAAGGCAAACAATGTGTCCCCACTCAATATATACATCAACTGAGTGGAGGATACAATTTTTAACAACCTTTAACCATTTACAGCCAGAGCGTTCAAATTTGGGAACAATTATTCCCATGGTTCCTGTCTCAGTGTCATCGTCGTCCGATCACCGATTTTATTTCTGAAGTCTGCCCAGATACTCATGACAATACAAGCTAAAGGCACATGTGATTGGTTAAGGGGTTACTGGGCAAGAATAATAACTGTATCGTCATCACCGTCTTACTTCATTTCAATGGAAAGGTGATATCACGAGAGATTTACTCCAGTGTTGGATTTACTGCTTCAAATTAAATACTGAGGCGATTTTTGCAAGGTAAGAACGTGTGTTGTCTATATTTTCTATAGAAAGTCAAAACGTTTTAGTGACGAAGCATTTATTTGTAGGAGTATTGCTAGTTATTTCTGGAAAAAAATGACAAAACAACTCAAATAAATGTTTGTGAGCAGTTTTGTGTGAAACCGCGAGATGCGTCGAGTCTAACGCACGAGCCCCAATGAGAGATCGCATTCGCTTCTTCTTGCGTTTGAACGGACAATTTCATACTACAAAATGTCAAAATACATGATATATTGTCTGTTTTGTCCCAAGTGAACATAAACAGTTGATGAAGAAATCGCGAATCTAAATCTAGTATCAACACTTCCGAGAATGATTATCAGCGTTGTGTCTGACAGCGCGAGGCATCTCATTTTTACTCGCATCTTCATGGAGGTTTGTCGGTTGTATGTAGTTTCACAATCTCAATCAAGTAATCTCTGAAATGAATACAGATGTAACAGCACGAAAATAATGAGACTTCACAGTTCTCAAAAGATTAAACTCAATAAAACAAGCCGCACAGACTGTGCCTTGAATGAAATGCGTTTAAAATCCTCTTAAAGAGACAGTAACAATTTTCCAAGTAAATAAAAAGTAGGCCTACAAATGGTTTTCACCCCAAAAATAAATTTCTCTCATCGTATACTCACCCTCATTCCATCCCAGATGTGTATTATTTTCTTTCTTCTAGTGAACACAAATTAAGCTTTTTAGAAGATTATCTCAACCCTGTTGGACCTTTCAATGACTTGAATGGTGATCAGAACTCAGAAGCTACAAAAATCACATAAATGCAGCATAAAAGTAATCCATACCACTCCAGTGGTTTAATCCTTGCCTTCAGAAGTGATATTATAGGTGTGGGTTAGAAACCGACCTATATATATATACTTCAAGATGACATCACTCTGAAGTACTGCGTAAAGAATATCCCACATTCGCCCTTAGGGGGCGCTACAGGCCATGCCCAAAATTCCCATTTTCTGGTCAAAAATGTTCTAATGTTGTATATTGATACTACAGGCCAACAGGAATTCACAAACCAAGAGTGGCCCACATTCGCCCTTATGGGGCGCTACAGGCCACGCCCTAAATTCCCATTTGCTGGTCAAAAATGTTCTAATTTGGTACATTGATACTACAGGCCAACAGGAACCCACAAACAAAGAATTGCCCATATTCGCCATTAGGGGGCGCTACAGGCTATGCCCAAAATTCCCATTTTATGGTCAAAAATTTTCTAATTTGGTATATTGACACTACAGGCCAACAGAAATCCACAAACCAAGAATGTCTCACATTTGCCCTTAGGGGGTGCTAAAGGACATTCCCAAATTGCACATTTTTTTGTCAAATACTTTCTAATTTGGTACATTAATACTACAGGCCAACAGGAACCTACAAACCAAGAATGGCTCACATTCGCCCTTAGGGGGCGGTACAGGCCATGCCCAAATGTCAATTTTTCAAAGTGATTGTATTTCCACCCCATTTATTTAGTTTTTCTGAAACCTGGTGAACATACCTCATTTCTCATTGTAAACAAAAAACCCTACAGGATCCATAAGGTCCGGCATGATGGATTTTCCTGTACACTGAAAATGTTTAGTTTAGGATTCAGACAGAAAGACATGTTTTTTGGATTTTTTCATTGGGAGAGTTTAACCCCAACCCTCTATTGATCAATTTTAAATGATTTGCCATTTTGAGGAGGAATCGCATTGCTGCTTGCAGCTATATTTTTGAGTTGTTGCTGTGTCCATCATCCTTTGTTTTCCGAAAGCCACCAAGTGGAAATGAGCCCGGTAACTAAAGGCACCAGGGTTGCGGTGCCACCGGCTTGGGCCCGTCATCGCTGCTTGCAGCTTTAATTATTATTATTATTTTATCGACTATTCGGGCACTTTTGGGGGCCTTAACATGCTCTAAAACTCTTGAAACTTTGCACACGGGTCAGAACCTGCGGCCATCAGGGCTGGGCTGAAGATGGTACCCGGGCGTGGCAGGGGGTTTCAGCAGCGCCCCCTGGAACGGGGTCCGAAACCATGGTCCATAAATCAAACACACTTGCATGTAATAATATGAAAGTCGGTACACATATAGATCTCATCGTTTCATATATACTTCATGCTCTTACTTTTTACCTCAGCCCAACAGGAAGTCGGCTATTTAGGGTTGTTTGGAAAACGTATACAATGGAATTTGAAATACTCCTCCTAGAGAAATCATTTAATCGCCACGAATCTCAGTCAGCATGAAGTCAAGACATTGAGGATGAAAAATTGCCAGCGGATTTTTGATATCTCGAACGGTTTGGCCGTGGCGAGGAAACAAATTTATGGCGAGAAAAGTGAGACAGGAAGTGTGTTATAACTTCTGCATAAATTAACAGATCTTGATGAAACTTCAGCAGTGTGTTCGTTGTAAGAGGCCGATCACATGGATGTGACTATTGTGAGTCAAAGTTATAGCGCCACCAACTGGCAGCAGGAAGTGTGTCACTTTCAAAATGCTTTGAAATCACCCTCTTGTTTTTACCCGATTTGCTTCAAACTTTACGTGTATAATGTAAACACACGGCAGATTTAGACCTGTGAAAGGATTATTGATATCTTAGATACTGTTGCCGTGGCAACGCTTCAAACTTTACTTTTCTTTATTGATGCTTTTGAGACTCTTAACATACTTGAAATTGCATGAAACTCGACAGAGACGTCACATTTATTAGCCAGTAGACATGTGCAAAGTTTCAGAAATGGGTGTGGTGAGGGGCTCAGTAGCGCCACCTTTTGACAAAAAAGTGGGGGGTTAGTTTCATCTACAGGTACAAAAATTGGTATTGATATAGTTCTCCTCAAGCCGGACAACTTTCTAATTTACAGTCATTAGCTCCGACCAACAGAAAGTCAGATATTTTGGTTTGAATGTGGAGAAAATGTCAGAATTTTGCAAGTCACTCTCTAAGACTTTGTGTGTGAGGAGTAGGAAGGGAGGGGGTCTTGTGAAGTAATACATAGGGCTATACTGCCCTCTTGTGTTCAACATAGTATGGGTTACATTAACTTTTGCACGATATTCTAATTTTTCGAGTTTCACCTGTATGCAGAGTTGACAGAAAAATGTTACACACACCGTAGCAGGTGAATACAACAAAGAACTAAAGCCTAAAAAACTAAAGTTTAATCCACTGTCTGTTCATTCTCTGAGTGGCAATTACAAGAAATGTCCAATAGATGGCATCCGAGCCTCATTGTTCAATGATTTACAACAGGTCTGAGTCCAGAATGGGCAGGGACTGAGTTCAACAGTTGCTTGAGCTCTTTTGCAGTCGAATCCCAGAAAAAAGGCAAACAATGTGTCCCCACTCAATATATACATCAACTGAGTGGAGGATACAATTTTTAACAACCTTTAACCATTTACAGCCAGAGCGTTCAAATTTGGGAACAATTATTCCCATGGTTCCTGTCTCAGTGTCATCGTCGTCCGATCACCGATTTTATTTCTGAAGTCTGCCCAGATACTCATGACAATACAAGCTAAAGGCACATGTGATTGGTTAAGGGGTTACTGGGCAAGAATAATAACTGTATCGTCATCACCGTCTTCCTTCATTTCAATGGAAAGGTGATATCACGAGAGATTTACTCCAGTGTTGGATTTACTGCTTCAAATTAAATACTGAGGCGATTTTTGCAAGGTAAGAACGTGTGTTGTCTATATTTTCTATAGAAAGTCAAAACGTTTTAGTGACGAAGCATTTATTTGTAGGAGTATTGCTAGTTATTTCTGGAAAAAAATGACAAAACAACTCAAATAAATGTTTGTGAGCAGTTTTGTGTGAAACCGCGAGATGCGTCGAGTCTAACGCACGAGCCCCGATGAGAGATCGCATTCGCTTCTTCTTGCGTTTGAACGGACAATTTCATACTACAAAATGTCAAAATACATGATATAATGTCTGTTTTGTCCCAAGTGAACATAAACAGTTGATGAAGAAATCGCGAATCTAAATCTAGTATCAACACTTCTGAGAATGATTATCAGCGTTGTGTCTGACAGCGCGAGGCATCTCATTTTTACTCGCATCTTCATGGAGGTTTGTCGGTTGTATGTAGTTTCACAATCTCAATCAAGTAATCTCTGAAATGAATACAGATGTAACAGCACGAAAATAATGAGACTTCACAGTTCTCAAAAGATTAAACTCAATAAAACAAGCCGCACAGACTGTGCCTTGAATGAAATGCGTTTAAAATCCTCTTAAAGAGACAGTAACAATTTTCCAAGTAAATAAAAAGTAGGCCTACAAATGGTTTTCACCCCAAAAATAAATTTCTCTCATCGTATACTCACCCTCATTCCATCCCAGATGTGTATTATTTTCTTTCTTCTAGTGAACACAAATTAAGCTTTTTAGAAGATTATCTCAACCCTGTTGGACCTTTCAATGACTTGAATGGTGATCAGAACTCAGAAGCTACAAAAATCACATAAATGCAGCATAAAAGTAATCCATACCACTCCAGTGGTTTAATCCTTGCCTTCAGAAGTGATATTATAGGTGTGGGTTAGAAACCGACCTATATATATATACTTCAAGATGACATCACTCTGAAGTACTGCGTAAAGAATATCCCACATTCGCCCTTAGGGGGCGCTACAGGCCATGCCCAAAATTCCCATTTTCTGGTCAAAAATGTTCTAATGTTGTATATTGATACTACAGGCCAACAGGAATTCACAAACCAAGAGTGGCCCACATTCGCCCTTATGGGGCGCTACAGGCCACGCCCTAAATTCCCATTTGCTGGTCAAAAATGTTCTAATTTGGTACATTGATACTACAGGCCAACAGGAACCCACAAACAAAGAATTGCCCATATTCGCCATTAGGGGGCGCTACAGGCTATGCCCAAAATTCCCATTTTATGGTCAAAAATTTTCTAATTTGGTATATTGACACTACAGGCCAACATAAATCCACAAACCAAGAATGTCTCACATTTGCCTTTAGGGGGTGCTAAAGGACATTCCCAAATTGCACATTTTTTTGTCAAATACTTTCTAATTTGGTACATTAATACTACAGGCCAACAGGAACCTACAAACCAAGAATGGCTCACATTCGCCCTTAGGGGGCGGTACAAGCCATGCCCAAATGTCAATTTTTCAAAGTGATTGTATTTCCACCCCATTTATTTAGTTTTTCTGAAACCTGGTGAACATACCTCATTTCTCATTGTAAACAAAAAACCCTACAGGATCCATAAGGTCCGGCATGATGGATTTTCCTGTACACTGAAAATGTTTAGTTTAGGATTCAGACAGAAAGACATGTTTTTTGGATTTTTTCATTGGGAGGGTTTAACCCCAACCCTCTATTGATCAATTTTAAATGATTTGCCATTTTGAGGAGGAATCGCATTGCTGCTTGCAGCTATATTTTTGAGTTGTTGCTGTGTCCATCATCCTTTGTTTTCCGAAAGCCACCAAGTGGAAATGAGCCCGGTAACTAAAGGCACCAGGGTTGCGGTGCCACCGGCTTGGGCCCGTCATCGCTGCTTGCAGCTTTAATTATTATTATTAGGGCCCAAGCCTGAAAAGGCGAAGGCCCTATTGTTTTCCTTAGGATTATTATTATTATTATTATTAGGGCCCAAGCCTGAAAAGGCGAAGGCCCTATTGTTTTCCTTAGGATTATTATTATTATTATTATTATTATTATTATTAGGGCCCAAGCCTGAAAAGGCGAAGGCCCTATTGTTTTCCTTAGGATTATTATTATTAGGGCCCAAGCCTGAAAAGGCGAAGGCCCTATTGTTTTCCTTAGGATTATTATTATTATTATTATTATTATTATTAGGGCCCAAGCCTGAAAAGGCGAAGGCCCTATTGTTTTCCTTAGGATTATTATTATTATTATTATTATTATTATTATTATTATTTTATCGACTATTCGGGCACTTTTGGGGGCCTTAACATGCTCTAAAACTCTTGAAACTTTGCACACGGGTCAGAACCTGCGGCCATCAGGGCTGGGCTGAAGATGGTACCCGGGCGTGGCAGGGGGGCTCAGCAGCGCCCCCTGGAACGGGGTCCGAAACCTTGGTCCATAAATCAAACACACTTGCATGTAATAATATGAAAGTCGGTACACATATAGATCTCATCGTTTCATATATACTTCATGCTCTTACTTTTTACCTCAGCCCAACAGGAAGTCGTCTATTTAGGGTTGTTTGGAAAACGTATACAATGGAATTTGAAATACTCCTCCTAGAGAAATCATTTAATCGCCACGAATCTCAGTCAGCATGAAGTCAAGACATTGAGGATGAAAAATTGCCAGCGGATTTTTGATATCTCGAACGGTTTGGCCGTGGCGAGGAAACAAATTTATGGCGAGAAAAGTGAGACAGGAAGTGTGTTATAACTTCTGCATAAATTAACAGATCTTGATGAAACTTCAGCAGTGTGTTCGTTGTAAGAGGCCGATCACATGGATGTGACTATTGTGAGTCAAAGTTATAGCGCCACCAACTGGCAGCAGGAAGTGTGTCACTTTCAAAATGCTTTGAAATCACCCTCTTGTTTTTACCCGATTTGCTTCAAACTTTACGTGTATAATGTAAACACACGGCAGATTTAGACCTGTGAAAGGATTATTGATATCTTAGATACTGTTGCCGTGGCAACGCTTCAAACTTTACTTTTCTTTATTGATGCTTTTGAGACTCTTAACATACTTGAAATTGCATGAAACTCGACAGAGACGTCACATTTATTAGCCAGTAGACATGTGCAAAGTTTCAGAAATGGGTGTGGTGAGGGGCTCAGTAGCGCCACCTTTTGACAAAAAAGTGGGGGGTTAGTTTCATCTACAGGTACAAAAATTGGTATTGATATAGTTCTCCTCAAGCCGGACAACTTTCTAATTTACAGTCATTAGCTCCGACCAACAGAAAGTCAGATATTTTGGTTTGAATGTGGAGAAAATGTCAGAATTTTGCAAGTCACTCTCTGAGACTCTGTGAGTTTGTAGGGGAGGGAAGACGTTGGGTCTTGTGAAGTAATACATAGGGCTATACTGCCCTCTTGTGTTCAACATAGTATGGGTTACATTAACTTTTGCACGATATTCTAATTTTTCGAGTTTCACCTGTATGCAGAGTTGACAGAAAAATGTTACACACGCCGTAGCAGGTGAATACAACAAAGAACTAAAGCCTAAAAAACTAAAATTTAATCCACTGTCTGTTCATTCTCTGAGTGGCAAGTACAAGAAATGTCCAATAGATGGCATCCAAGCCTCATTGTTCTATTATTTACAACAGGCTGAGTCCAGAATGGGCAGGGACTGAGTTCAACAGTTGCTTGAGCTCTTTTGCCGTCGAATCCCAGAAAAAAGGCAAACACTGTGTCCCCACTCACTATATACATCAACTGAGTGGCGGATACAATTTTTAACAACCTTTAACCATTTACAGCCAGAGCGTTCAAATTTGGGAACAATTATTCCCATAGTTTCTGTCTCAGTGTCATCGTCGTCCAATCACCGATTTTATTTCTGAAATCTGCCCAGATACTCATGACAATACAAGCTAAAGGCACATGTGATTGGTTAAGGGGTTACTGGGCAAGAATAATAACTGTATCGTCATCACCGTCTTCCTTCATTTCAATGGAAAGGTGATATCACGAGAGATTTACTCCAGTGTTGGATTTACTGCTTCAAATTAAATACTGAGGCGATTTTTGCAAGGTAAGAACGTGTTGTCTATATTTTCTATAGAAAGTCAAAACGTTTTAGTTACGAAGCATTTATTTGTAGGAGTATTGCTAGTTATTTCTGGAAAAAAAATGACGAAACAACTCAAATAAATGTTTGTGAGCAGTTTTGTGTGAAACCGCGAGCAGCGTCACGTCTAACTCACGAGCCCCGATGAGAGATCGCATTCGCTTCTTCTTGCGTTTGAACGGACAATTTCATAACAACAAAATGTCAAAATACATGATATATTGTCTGTTTTGTCTCAAGTGACCATAAACAGTTGATGAAGAAATCGCGAATCTAAATCTAGTATCAACACTTCCGAGAATGATTATCAGCTTTGTGTCTGACAGCGCGAGGAATCTCATTTTTACTCGCATCTTCATGGAGGTTTGTCGGTTGTATGTAGTTTCACAATCTCAATCAATTAATCTCTGAAATGAATACAGATGTAACAGCACGAAAATAATGAGATTCACAGTTCTCAAAAGATTATATCTCAATAAAACAAGCCGCAAAGACGGCTTGACGGCTTGAATGAAATGCGTTTAAAATCCTCTTAAAGAGACAGTAACAATTTTCCAAGTAAATAAAAAGTAGCCTACAAATGGTTTTCACCCCCAAAATAAATTTCTCTCATCGTATACTCACCCTCATTCCATCCCAGATGTGTATTATTTTCTTTCTTCTAGTGAACACAAATTAAGCTTTTTAGAAGATTATCTCAACCCTGTTGGACCTTTCAATGACTTGAATGGTGATCAGAACTCAGAAGCTACAAAAATCACATAAATGCAGCATAAAAGTAATCCATACCACTCCAGTGGTTAAATCCATGCCTTCAGAAGTGATATTATAGGTGTGGGTTAGATACAGACCTATATATATATATACTTAAAGATGACATCACTCTGAAGTACTGCGTAAAGAATATCCCACATTCGCCCTAAGGGGGCGCTACAGGCCATGCCCAAAATTCCCATTTTCTGGTCAAAAATGTTCTAATTTTGAAAATTGATACTACAGGCCAACAGGAATCCACAAACCAAGAATGGCCCACATTCGCCCTTAGGGGGCGCTACAGGCCATACCCAAAATTCCCATTTTCTGGTCAAAAATGTTCTAATTTTGTAGATTGATACTACAGGCCAACAGGAATCCACAAACCAAGAATGGCCCACATTCGCCCTTAGGGGGCGCTACAGGCCATGCCCTAAATTCCCATTTGCTGGTCAAAAATGTTCTAATTTGGTATATTGACACTACAGGCCAACAGAAATCCACAAACCAAGAATGTCTCACATTCGCCCTTAGGTGGCGCTAAAGGCCATTCCCAAATTGCACATTTTTTTGTCAAATACTTTCTAAATTGGTACATTAATAATACAGGCCAACAGGAACCTACAAACCAAGAATGGCTCACATTCACCCTTAGGGGGAGCTACAGGCCATGCCCAAATGTCATTTTTTCAAAGTGTTTGTATTTCCAACACATTTATTTAGTTTTTCTGAAACCTGGTGAACATACCTCATTTCTCATTGTAAACAAAAAACCCTACAGGATCCATAAGGTCCGACATGATGGATTTTCCTGTACACTGAAAATGTTTAGTTTAGGATTCTGACAGAAAGACATGTTTTTTGGATTTTTTCATTGGGAGGGTTTAACCCCAACCCTCTATTGATCAATTTTAAATGATTTGCCATTTTGAGGAGGAATCGCATTGCTGCTTGCAGCTATATTTTTGAGTTGTTGCTGTGTCCATCATCCTTTGTTTTCCGAAAGCCACCAAGTGGAAATGAGCCCGGTAACTAAAGGCACCAGGGTTGCGGTGCCACCGGCTTGGGCCCTTCATCGCTGCTTGCAGCTTTAATTATTATTATTATTATTATTATTATTATTATTTTATCGACTATTCGGGCACTTTTGGGGGCCTTAACATGCTCTAAAACTCTTGAAACTTTGCACACGGGTCAGAACCTGCGGCCATCAGGGCTGGGTTGAAGATGGTACCCGGGCGTGGCAGGGGGGCTCAGCAGCGCCCCCTGGAACGGGGTCCGAAACCTTGGTCCATAAATCAAACACACTTGCATGTAATAATATGAAAGTCGGTACACATATAGATCTCATCGTTTCATATATACTTCATGCTCTTACTTTTTACCTCAGCCCAACAGGAAGTCGGCTATTTAGGGTTGTTTGGAAAACGTATACAATGGAATTTGAAATACTCCTCCTAGAGAAATCATTTAATCGCCACGAATCTCAGTCAGCATGAAGTCAAGACATTGAGGATGAAAAATTGCCAGCGGATTTTTGATATCTCGAACGGTTTGGCCGTGGCGAGGAAACAAATTTATGGCGAGAAAAGTGAGACAGGAAGTGTGTTATAACTTCTGCATAAATTAACAGATCTTGATGAAACTTCAGCAGTGTGTTCGTTGTAAGAGGCCGATCACATGGATGTGACTATTGTGAGTCAAAGTTATAGCGCCACCAACTGGCAGCAGGAAGTGTGTCACTTTCAAAATGCTTTGAAATCACCCTCTTGTTTTTACCCGATTTGCTTCAAACTTTACGTGTATAATGTAAACACACGGCAGATTTAGACCTGTGAAAGGATTATTGATATCTTAGATACTGTTGCCGTGGCAACGCTTCAAACTTTACTTTTCTTTATTGATGCTTTTGAGACTCTTAACATACTTGAAATTGCATGAAACTCGACAGAGACGTCACATTTATTAGCCAGTAGACATGTGCAAAGTTTCAGAAATGGGTGTGGTGAGGGGCTCAGTAGCGCCACCTTTTGACAAAAAAGTGGGGGGTTAGTTTCATCTACAGGTACAAAAATTGGTATTGATATAGTTCTCCTCAAGCCGGACAACTTTCTAATTTACAGTCATTAGCTCCGACCAACAGAAAGTCAGATATTTTGGTTTGAATGTGGAGAAAATGTCAGAATTTTGCAAGTCACTCTCTGAGACTCTGTGAGTTTGTAGGGGAGGGGGGACGTTGGGTCTTGTGAAGTAATACATAGGGCTATACTGCCCTCTTGTGTTCAACATAGTATGGGTTACATTAACTTTTGCACGATATTCTAATTTTTCGAGTTTCACCTGTATGCAGAGTTGACAGAAAAATGTTACACACGCCGTAGCAGGTGAATACAACAAAGAACTAAAGCCTAAAAAACTAAAATTTAATCCACTGTCTGTTCATTCTCTGAGTGGCAATTACAAGAAATGTCCAATAGATGGCATCCAAGCCTCATTGTTCTATTATTTACAACAGGCTGAGTCCAGAATGGGCAGGGACTGAGTTCAACAGTTGCTTGAGCTCTTTTGCCGTCGAATCCCAGAAAAAAGGCAAACACTGTGTCCCCACTCAATATATACATCAACTGAGTGGCGGATACAATTTTTAACAACCTTTAACCATTTACAGCCAGAGCGTTCAAATTTGGGAACAATTATTCCCATAGTTTCTGTCTCAGTGTCATCGTCGTCCAATCACCGATTTTATTTCTGAAATCTGCCCAGATACTCATGACAATACAAGCTAAAGGCACATGTGATTGGTTAAGGGGTTACTGGGCAAGAATAATAACTGTATCGTCATCACCGTCTTCCTTCATTTCAATGGGACGGTGATATCACGAGAGATTTACTCCAGTGTTGGATTTACTGCTTCAAATTAAATACTGAGGCGATTTTTGCAAGGTAAGAACGTGTTGTCTATATTTTCTATAGAAAGTCAAAACGTTTTAGTTACGAAGCATTTATTTGTAGGAGTATTGCTAGTTATTTCTGGAAAAAAATGACGAAACAACTCAAATAAATGTTTGTGAGCAGTTTTGTGTGAAACCGCGAGCAGCGTCACGTCTAACTCACGAGCCCCGATGAGAGATCGCATTCGCTTCTTCTTGCGTTTGAACGGACAATTTCATAACAACAAAATGTCAAAATACATGATATATTGTCTGTTTTGTCTCAAGTGACCATAAACAGTTGATGAAGAAATCGCGAATCTAAATCTAGTATCAACACTTCCGAGAATGATTATCAGCTTTGTGTCTGACAGCGCGAGGAATCTCATTTTTACTCGCATCTTCATGGAGGTTTGTCGGTTGTATGTAGTTTCACAATCTCAATCAATTAATCTCTGAAATGAATACAGATGTAACAGCACGAAAATAATGAGATTCACAGTTCTCAAAAGATTATATCTCAATAAAACAAGCCGCAAAGACGGCTTGAATGAAATGCGTTTAAAATCCTCTTAAAGAGACAGTAACAATTTTCCAAGTAAATAAAAAGTAGCCTACAAATGGTTTTCACCCCCAAAATAAATTTCTCTCATCGTATACTCACCCTCATTCCATCCCAGATGTGTATTATTTTCTTTCTTCTAGTGAACACAAATTAAGCTTTTTAGAAGATTATCTCAACCCTGTTGGACCTTTCAATGACTTGAATGGTGATCAGAACTCAGAAGCTACAAAAATCACATAAATGCAGCATAAAAGTAATCCATACCACTCCTGTGGTTTAATCCATGCCTTCAGAAGTGATATTATAGGTGTGGGTTAGATACAGACCTATATATATATATACTTAAAGATGACATCACTCTGAAGTACTGCGTAAAGAATATCCCACATTCGCCCTAAGGGGGCGCTACAGGCCATGCCCAAAATTCCCATTTTCTGGTCAAAAATGTTCTAATTTTGTATATTGATACTACAGGCCAACAGGAATCCACAAACCAAGAATGGCCCACATTCGCCCTTAGGGGGCGCTACAGGCCATACCCAAAATTCCCATTTTCTGGTCAAAAATGTTCTAATTTTGTAGATTGATACTACAGGCCAACAGGAATCCACAAACCAAGAATGGCCCACATTCGCCCTTAGGGGGCGCTACAGGCCATGCCCTAAATTCCCATTTGCTGGTCAAAAATGTTCTAATTTGGTATATTGACACTACAGGCCAACAGAAATCCACAAACCAAGAATGTCTCACATTCGCCCTTAGGGGGCGCTAAAGGCCATTCCCAAATTGCACATTTTTTTGTCAAATACTTTCTAAATTGGTACATTAATACTACAGGCCAACAGGAACCTACAAACCAAGAATGGCTCACATTCACCCTTAGGGGGAGCTACAGGCCATGCCCAAATGTCATTTTTTCAAAGTGTTTGTATTTCCAACACATTTATTTAGTTTTTCTGAAACCTGGTGAACAAACCTCATTTCTCATTGTAAACAAAAAACCCTACAGGATCCATAAGGTCCGACATGATGGATTTTCCTGTACACTGAAAATGTTTAGTTTAGGATTCTGACAGAAAGACATGTTTTTTGGATTTTTTCATTGGGAGGGTTTAACCCCAACCCTCTATTGATCAATTTTAAATGATTTGCCATTTTGAGGAGGAATCGCATTGCTGCTTGCAGCTATATTTTTGAGTTGTTGCTGTGTCCATCATCCTTTGTTTTCCGAAAGCCACCAAGTGGAAATGAGCCCGGTAACTAAAGGCACCAGGGTTGCGGTGCCACCGGCTTGGGCCCTTCATCGCTGCTTGCAGCTTTAATTATTATTATTATTATTATTATTATTATTATTTTATCGACTATTCGGGCACTTTTGGGGGCCTTAACATGCTCTAAAACTCTTGAAACTTTGCACACGGGTCAGAACCTGCGGCCATCAGGGCTGGGCTGAAGATGGTACCCGGGCGTGGCAGGGGGGCTCAGCAGCGCCCCCTGGAACGGGGTCCGAAACCTTGGTCCATAAATCAAACACACTTGCATGTAATAATATGAAAGTCGGTACACATATAGATCTCATCGTTTCATATATACTTCATGCTCTTACTTTTTACCTCAGCCCAACAGGAAGTCGGCTATTTAGGGTTGTTTGGAAAACGTATACAATGGAATTTGAAATACTCCTCCTAGAGAAATCATTTAATCGCCACGAATCTCAGTCAGCATGAAGTCAAGACATTGAGGATGAAAAATTGCCAGCGGATTTTTGATATCTCGAACGGTTTGGCCGTGGCGAGGAAACAAATTTATGGCGAGAAAAGTGAGACAGGAAGTGTGTTATAACTTCTGCATAAATTAACAGATCTTGATGAAACTTCAGCAGTGTGTTCGTTGTAAGAGGCCGATCACATGGATGTGACTATTGTGAGTCAAAGTTATAGCGCCACCAACTGGCAGCAGGAAGTGTGTCACTTTCAAAATGCTTTGAAATCACCCTCTTGTTTTTACCCGATTTGCTTCAAACTTTACGTGTATAATGTAAACACACGGCAGATTTAGACCTGTGAAAGGATTATTGATATCTTAGATACTGTTGCCGTGGCAACACTTCAAACTTTACTTTTCTTTATTGATGCTTTTGAGACTCTTAACATACTTGAAATTGCATGAAACTCGACAGAGACGTCACATTTATTAGCCAGTAGACATGTGCAAAGTTTCAGAAATGGGTGTGGTGAGGGGCTCAGTAGCGCCACCTTTTGACAAAAAAGTGGGGGGTTAGTTTCATCTACAGGTACAAAAATTGGTATTGATATAGTTCTCCTCAAGCCGGACAACTTTCTAATTTACAGTCATTAGCTCCGACCAACAGAAAGTCAGATATTTTGGTTTGAATGTGGAGAAAATGTCAGAATTTTGCAAGTCACTCTCTAAGACTTTGTGTGTGAGGAGTAGGAAGGGAGGGGGGCTTGTGAAGTAATACATAGGGCTATACTGCCCTCTTGTGTTCAACATAGTATGGGTTACATTAACTTTTGCACGATATTCTAATTTTTCGAGTTTCACCTGTATGCAGAGTTGACAGAAAAATGTTACACACGCCGTAGCAGGTGAATACAACAAAGAACTAAAGCCTAAAAAACTAAAGTTTAATCCACTGTCTGTTCATTCTCTGAGTGGCAATTACAAGAAATGTCCAATAGATGGCATCCAAGCCTCATTGTTCAATGATTTACAACAGGTCTGAGTCCAGAATGGGCAGGGACTGAGTTCAACAGTTGCTTGAGCTCTTTTGCAGTGGAATCCCAGAAAAAAGGCAAACAATGTGTCCCCACTCAATATATACATCAACTGAGTGGCGGATACAATTTTTAACAACCTTTAACCATTTACAGCCAGAGCGTTCAAATTTGGGAACAATTATTCCCATGGTTCCTGTCTCAGTGTCATCGTCGTCCGATCACCGATTTTATTTCTGAAGTCTGCCCAGATACTCATGACAATACAAGTTAAAGGCACATGTGATTGGTTAAGGGGTTACTGGGCAAGAATAATAACTGTATCGTCATCACCGTCTTCCTTCATTTCAATGGAAAGGTGATATCACGAGAGATTTACTCCAGTGTTGGATTTACTGCTTCAAATTAAATACTGAGGCGATTTTTGCAAGGTAAGAACGTGTGTTGTCTATATTTTCTATAGAAAGTCAAAACGTTTTAGTTACGAAGCATTTATTTGTAGGAGTATTGCTAGTTATTTCTGGAAAAAAAATGACAAAACAACTCAAATAAATGTTTGTGAGCAGTTTTGTGTGAAACCGCGAGATGCGTCGCGTCTAACGCACGAGCCCCGATGAGAGATCGCATTCGCTTCTTCTTGCGTTTGAACGGACAATTTCATACTACAAAATGTCAAATTACATGATATATTGTCTGTTTTGTCCCAAGTGAACATAAACAGTTGATGAAGAAATCGCGAATCGAAATCTAGTATCAACACTTCCGAGAATGATTATCAGCGTTGTGCCTGACAGCGCGAGGCATCTCATTTTTACTCGCATCTTCATGGAGGTTTGTCGGTTGTATGTAGTTTCACAATCTCAATCAAGTAATCTCTGAAATGAATACAGATGTAACAGCACGAAAATAATGAGACTTCACAGTTCTCAAAAGATTAAACTCACTAAAACAAGCCGCACAGAGTGTGCCTTGAATGAAATGCGTTTAAAATCCTCTTAAAGAGACAGTAACAATTTTCCAAGTAAATAAAAAGTAGGCCTACAAATGGTTTTCACCCCAAAAATAAATTTCTCTCATCGTATACTCACCCTCATTGCATCCCAGATGTGTATTGTTTTCTTTCTTCTAGTGAACACAAATTAAGCTTTTTAGAAGATTATCTCAACCCTGTTGGACCTTTCAATGACTTGAATGGTGATCAGAACTCAGAAGCTACAAAAATCAAATAAATGCAGCATAAAAGTAATCCATACCACTCCAGTGGTTAAATCCATGCCTTCAGAAGTGATATTATAGGTGTGGGTTAGAAATAGACCTATATATATATATACTTAAAGATGACATCACTCTGAAGTACTGCGTAAAGAATATCCCACATTCGCCCTTAGGGGGCGCTACAGGCCATGCCCAAAATTCCCATTTTCTGATCAAAAATGTTCTAATGTTGTATATTGATACTACAGGCCAACAGGAATTCACAAACCAAGAGTGGCCCACATTCGCCCTTATGGGGCGCTACAGGCCACGCCCTAAATTCCCATTTGCTGGTCAAAAATGTTCTAATTTGGTACATTGATACTACAGGCCAACAGGAACCCACAAACAAAGAATTGCCCATATTCGCCATTAGGGGGCGCTACAGGCTATGCCCAAAATTCCCATTTTATGGTCAAAAATTTTCTAATTTGGTATATTGACACTACAGGCCAACAGAAATCCACAAACCAAGAATGTCTCACATTCGCCCTTAGGGGGCGCTAAAGGCCATTCCCAAATTGCACATTTTTTTGTCAAATACTTTCTAATTTGGTACATTAATACTACAGGCCAACAGGAACCTACAAACCAAGAATGGCTCACATTCGCCCTTAGGGGGCGCTACATGCCATGCCCAAATGTCATTTTTTTAAAGTGATTGTATTTCCACCCCATTTATTTAGTTTTCTGAAACCTGGTGAACATACCTCATTTCTCATTGTAAACAAAAAACCCTACAGGATCCATAAGGTCCGGCATGATGGATTTTCCTGTACACTGAAAATGTTTAGTTTAGGATTCAGACAGAAAGACATGTTTTTTGGATTTTTTCATTGGGAGGGTTTAACCCCAACCCTCTATTGATCAATTTTAAATGATTTGCCATTTTGAGGAGGAATCGCATTGCTGCTTGCAGCTATATTTTTGAGTTGTTGCTGTGTCCATCATCCTTTGTTTTCCGAAAGCCACCAAGTGGAAATGAGCCCGGTAACTAAAGGCACCAGGGTTGCGGTGCCACCGGCTTGGGCCCGTCATCGCTGCTTGCAGCTTTAATTATTATTATTATTATTATTATTTTATCGACTATTCGGGCACTTTTGGGGGCCTTAACATGCTCTAAAACTCTTGAAACTTTGCACACGGGTCAGAACCTGCGGCCATCAGGGCTGGGCTGAAGATGGTACCCGGGCGTGGCAGGGGGGCTCAGCAGCGCCCCCTGGAACGGGGTCCGAAACCTTGGTCCATAAATCAAACACACTTGCATGTAATAATATGAAAGTCGGTACACATATAGATCTCATCGTTTCATATATACTTCATGCTCTTACTTTTTACCTCAGCCCAACAGGAAGTCGGCTATTTAGGGTTGTTTGGAAAACGTATACAATGGAATTTGAAATACTCCTCCTAGAGAAATCATTTAATCGCCACGAATCTCAGTCAGCATGAAGTCAAGACATTGAGGATGAAAAATTGCCAGCGGATTTTTGATATCTCGAACGGTTTGGCCGTGGCGAGGAAACAAATTTATGGCGAGAAAAGTGAGACAGGAAGTGTGTTATAACTTCTGCATAAATTAACAGATCTTGATGAAACTTCAGCAGTGTGTTCGTTGTAAGAGGCCGATCACATGGATGTGACTATTGTGAGTCAAAGTTATAGCGCCACCAACTGGCAGCAGGAAGTGTGTCACTTTCAAAATGCTTTGAAATCACCCTCTTGTTTTTACCCGATTTGCTTCAAACTTTACGTGTATAATGTAAACACACGGCAGATTTAGACCTGTGAAAGGATTATTGATATCTTAGATACTGTTGCCGTGGCAACACTTCAAACTTTACTTTTCTTTATTGATGCTTTTGAGACTCTTAACATACTTGAAATTGCATGAAACTCGACAGAGACGTCACATTTATTAGCCAGTAGACATGTGCAAAGTTTCAGAAATGGGTGTGGTGAGGGGCTCAGTAGCGCCACCTTTTGACAAAAAAGTGGGGGGTTAGTTTCATCTACAGGTACAAAAATTGGTATTGATATAGTTCTCCTCAAGCCGGACAACTTTCTAATTTACAGTCATTAGCTCCGACCAACAGAAAGTCAGATATTTTGGTTTGAATGTGGAGAAAATGTCAGAATTTTGCAAGTCACTCTCTAAGACTTTGTGTGTGAGGAGTAGGAAGGGAGGGGGTCTTGTGAAGTAATACATAGGGCTATACTGCCCTCTTGTGTTCAACATAGTATGGGTTACATTAACTTTTGCACGATATTCTAATTTTTCGAGTTTCACCTGTATGCAGAGTTGACAGAAAAATGTTACACACGCCGTAGCAGGTGAATACAACAAAAAACTAAAGCCTAAAAAACTAAAGTTTAATCCACTGTCTGTTCATTCTCTGAGTGGCAATTACAAGAAATGTCCAATAGATGGCATCCAAGCCTCATTGTTCAATGATTTACAACAGGTCTGAGTCCAGAATGGGCAGGGACTGAGTTCAACAGTTGCTTGAGCTCTTTTGCAGTCGAATCCCAGAAAAAAGGCAAACAATGTGTCCCCACTCAATATATACATCAACTGAGTGGAGGATACAATTTTTAACAACCTTTAACCATTTACAGCCAGAGCGTTCAAATTTGGGAACAATTATTCCCATGGTTCCTGTCTCAGTGTCATCGTCGTCCGATCACCGATTTTATTTCTGAAGTCTGCCCAGATACTCATGACAATACAAGCTAAAGGCACATGTGATTGGTTAAGGGGTTACTGGGCAAGAATAATAACTGTATCGTCATCACCGTCTTCCTTCATTTCAATGGAAAGGTGATATCACGAGAGATTTACTCCAGTGTTGGATTTACTGCTTCAAATTAAATACTGAGGCGATTTTTGCAAGGTAAGAACGTGTGTTGTCTATATTTTCTATAGAAAGTCAAAACGTTTTAGTGACGAAGCATTTATTTGTAGGAGTATTGCTAGTTATTTCTGGAAAAAAATGACAAAACAACTCAAATAAATGTTTGTGAGCAGTTTTGTGTGAAACCGCGAGATGCGTCGCGTCTAACGCACGAGCCCCGATGAGAGATCGCATTCGCTTCTTCTTGCGTTTGAACGGACAATTTCATACTACAAAATGTCAAATTACATGATATATTGTCTGTTTTGTCCCAAGTGAACATAAACAGTTGATGAAGAAATCGCGAATCGAAATCTAGTATCAACACTTCCGAGAATGATTATCAGCGTTGTGTCTGACAGCGCGAGGCATCTCATTTTTACTCGCATCTTCATGGAGGTTTGTCGGTTGTATGTAGTTTCACAATCTCAATCAAGTAATCTCTGAAATGAATACAGATGTAACAGCACGAAAATAATGAGACTTCACAGTTCTCAAAAGATTAAACTCACTAAAACAAGCCGCACAGACTGTGCCTTGAATGAAATGCGTTTAAAATCCTCTTAAAGAGACAGTAACAATTTTCCAAGTAAATAAAAAGTAGGCCTACAAATGGTTTTCACCCCAAAAATAAATTTCTCTCATCGTATACTCACCCTCATTGCATCCCAGATGTGTATTGTTTTCTTTCTTCTAGTGAACACAAATTAAGCTTTTTAGAAGATTATCTCAACCCTGTTGGACCTTTCAATGACTTGAATGGTGATCAGAACTCAGAAGCTGCAAAAATCAAATAAATGCAGCATAAAAGTAATCCATACCACTCCAGTGGTTAAATCCATGCCTTCAGAAGTGATATTATAGGTGTGGGTTAGAAATAGACCTATATATATATACTTCAAGATGACATCACTCTGAAGTACTGCGTAAAGAATATCCCACATTCGCCCTTAGGGGGCGCTACAGGCCATGCCCAAAATTCCCATTTTCTGGTCAAAAATGTTCTAATGTTGTATATTGATACTACAGGCCAACAGGAATTCACAAACCAAGAGTGGCCCACATTCGCCCTTATGGGGCGCTACAGGCCACGCCCTAAATTCCCATTTGCTGGTCAAAAATGTTCTAATTTGGTACATTGATACTACAGGCCAACAGGAACCCACAAACAAAGAATTGCCCATATTCGCCATTAGGGGGCGCTACAGGCTATGCCCAAAATTCCCATTTTATGGTCAAAAATTTTCTAATTTGGTATATTGACACTACAGGCCAACAGAAATCCACAAACCAAGAATGTCTCACATTTGCCCTTAGGGGGTGCTAAAGGACATTCCCAAATTGCACATTTTTTTGTCAAATACTTTCTAATTTGGTACATTAATACTACAGGCCAACAGGAACCTACAAACCAAGAATGGCTCACATTCGCCCTTAGGGGGCGGTACAGGCCATGCCCAAATGTCAATTTTTCAAAGTGATTGTATTTCCACCCCATTTATTTAGTTTTTCTGAAACCTGGTGAACATACCTCATTTCTCATTGTAAACAAAAAACCCTACAGGATCCATAAGGTCCGGCATGATGGATTTTCCTGTACACTGAAAATGTTTAGTTTAGGATTCAGACAGAAAGACATGTTTTTTGGATTTTTTCATTGGGAGGGTTTAACCCCAACCCTCTATTGATCAATTTTAAATGATTTGCCATTTTGAGGAGGAATCGCATTGCTGCTTGCAGCTATATTTTTGAGTTGTTGCTGTGTCCATCATCCTTTGTTTTCCGAAAGCCACCAAGTGGAAATGAGCCCGGTAACTAAAGGCACCAGGGTTGCGGTGCCACCGGCTTGGGCCCGTCATCGCTGCTTGCAGCTTTAATTAGGGCCCAAGCCTGAAAAGGCGAAGGCCCTATTGTTTTCCTTAGGATTATTATTATTATTATTATTATTATTATTATTATTATTATTATTATTATTTTATCGACTATTCGGGCACTTTTGGGGGCCTTAACATGCTCTAAAACTCTTGAAACTTTGCACACGGGTCAGAACCTGCGGCCATCAGGGCTGGGCTGAAGATGGTACGCGGGCGTGGCAGGGGGTTTCAGCAGCGCCCCCTGGAACGGGGTCCGAAACCATGGTCCATAAATCAAACACACTTGCATGTAATAATATGAAAGTCGGTACACATATAGATCTCATCGTTTCATATATACTTCATGCTCTTACTTTTTACCTCAGCCCAACAGGAAGTCGGCTATTTAGGGTTGTTTGGAAAACGTATACAATGGAATTTGAAATACTCCTCCTAGAGAAATCATTTAATCGCCACGAATCTCAGTCAGCATGAAGTCAAGACATTGAGGATGAATAATTGCCAGCGGATTTTTGATATCTCGAACGGTTTGGCCGTGGCGAGGAAACAAATTTATGGCGAGAAAAGTGAGACAGGAAGTGTGTTATAACTTCTGCATAAATTAACAGATCTTGATGAAACTTCAGCAGTGTGTTCGTTGTAAGAGGCCGATCACATGGATGTGACTATTGTGAGTCAAAGTTATAGCACCACCAACTGGCAGCAGGAAGTGTGTCACTTTCAAAATGCTTTGAAATCACCCTCATGTTTTTACCCGATTTGCTTCAAACTTTACGTGTATAATGTAAACACACGGCAGATTTAGACCTGTGAAAGGATTATTGATATCTTAGATACTGTTGCCGTGGCAACACTTCAAACTTTACTTTTCTTTATTGATGCTTTTGAGACTCTTAACATGCTTGAAATTGCATGAAACTCGACAGAGACGTCACATTTATTAGCCAGTAGACATGTGCAAAGTTTCAGAAATGGGTGTGGTGAGGGGCTCAGTAGCGCCACCTTTTGACAAAAAAGTGGGGGGTTAGTTTCATCTACAGGTACAAAAATTGGTATTGATATAGTTCTCCTCAAGCCGGACAACTTTCTAATTTACAGTCATTAGCTCCGACCAACAGAAAGTCAGATATTTTGGTTTGAATGTGGAGAAAATGTCAGAATTTTGCAAGTCACTCTCTAAGACTTTGTGTGTGAGGAGTAGGAAGGGAGGGGGTCTTGTGAAGTAATACATAGGGCTATACTGCCCTCTTGTGTTCAACATAGTATGGGTTACATTAACTTTTGCACGATATTCTAATTTTTCGAGTTTCACCTGTATGCAGAGTTGACAGAAAAATGTTACACACGCCGTAGCAGGTGAATACAACAAAGAACTAAAGCCTAAAAAACTAAAGTTTAATCCACTGTCTGTTCATTCTCTGAGTGGCAATTACAAGAAATGTCCAATAGATGGCATCCAAGCCTCATTGTTCAATGATTTACAACAGGTCTGAGTCCAGAATGGGCAGGGACTGAGTTCAACAGTTGCTTGAGCTCTTTTGCAGTCGAATCCCAGAAAAAAGGCAAACAATGTGTCCCCACTCAATATATACATCAACTGAGTGGAGGATACAATTTTTAACATCCTTTAAACATTTACAGCCAGAGCGTTCAAATTTGGGAACAATTATTCCCATGGTTCCTGTCTCAGTGTCATCGTCGTCCGATCACCGATTTTATTTCTGAAGTCTGCCCAGATACTCATGACAATACAAGCTAAAGGCACATGTGATTGGTTAAGGGGTTACTGGGCAAGAATAATAACTGTATCGTCATCACCGTCTTCCTTCATTTCAATGGAAAGGTGATATCACGAGAGATTTACTCCAGTGTTGGATTTACTGCTTCAAATTAAATACTGAGGCGATTTTTGCAAGGTAAGAACGTGTGTTGTCTATATTTTCTATAGAAAGTCAAAACGTTTTAGTGACGAAGCATTTATTTGTAGGAGTATTGCTAGTTATTTCTGGAAAAAAATGACAAAACAACTCAAATAAATGTTTGTGAGCAGTTTTGTGTGAAACCGCGAGATGCGTCGCGTCTAACGCACGAGCCCCGATGAGAGATCGCATTCGCTTCTTCTTGCGTTTGAACGGACAATTTCATTCTACAAAATGTCAAATTACATGATATATTGTCTGTTTTGTCCCAAGTGAACATAAACAGTTGATGAAGAAATCGCGAATCGAAATCTAGTATCAACACTTCCGAGAATGATTATCAGCGTTGTGTCTGACAGCGCGAGGCATCTCATTTTTACTCGCATCTTCATGGAGGTTTGTCGGTTGTATGTAGTTTCACAATCTCAATCAAGTAATCTCTGAAATGAATACAGATGTAACAGCACGAAAATAATGAGACTTCACAGTTCTCAAAAGATTAAACTCACTAAAACAAGCCGCACAGACTGTGCCTTGAATGAAATGCGTTTAAAATCCTCTTAAAGAGACAGTAACAATTTTCCAAGTAAATAAAAAGTAGGCCTACAAATGGTTTTCACCCCAAAAATAAATTTCTCTCATCGTATACTCACCCTCATTGCATCCCAGATGTGTATTGTTTTCTTTCTTCTAGTGAACACAAATTAAGCTTTTTAGAAGATTATCTCAACCCTGTTGGACCTTTCAATGACTTGAATGGTGATCAGAACTCAGAAGCTGCAAAAATCAAATAAATGCAGCATAAAAGTAATCCATACCACTCCAGTGGTTAAATCCATGCCTTCAGAAGTGATATTATAGGTGTGGGTTAGAAATAGACCTATATATATATACTTCAAGATGACATCACTCTGAAGTACTGCGTAAAGAATATCCCACATTCGCCCTTAGGGGGCGCTACAGGCCATGCCCAAAATTCCCATTTTCTGGTCAAAAATGTTCTAATGTTGTATATTGATACTACAGGCCAACAGGAATTCACAAACCAAGAGTGGCCCACATTCGCCCTTATGGGGCGCTACAGGCCACGCCCTAAATTCCCATTTGCTGGTCAAAAATGTTCTAATTTGGTACATTGATACTACAGGCCAACAGGAACCCACAAACAAAGAATTGCCCATATTCGCCATTAGGGGGCGCTACAGGCTATGCCCAAAATTCCCATTTTATGGTCAAAAATTTTCTAATTTGGTATATTGACACTACAGGCCAACAGAAATCCACAAACCAAGAATGTCTCACATTTGCCCTTAGGGGGTGCTAAAGGACATTCCCAAATTGCACATTTTTTTGTCAAATACTTTCTAATTTGGTACATTAATACTACAGGCCAACAGGAACCTACAAACCAAGAATGGCTCACATTCGCCCTTAGGGGGCGGTACAGGCCATGCCCAAATGTCAATTTTTCAAAGTGATTGTATTTCCACCCCATTTATTTAGTTTTTCTGAAACCTGGTGAACATACCTCATTTCTCATTGTAAACAAAAAACCCTACAGGATCCATAAGGTCCGGCATGATGGATTTTCCTGTACACTGAAAATGTTTAGTTTAGGATTCAGACAGAAAGACATGTTTTTTGGATTTTTTCATTGGGAGGGTTTAACCCCAACCCTCTATTGATCAATTTTAAATGATTTGCCATTTTGAGGAGGAATCGCATTGCTGCTTGCAGCTATATTTTTGAGTTGTTGCTGTGTCCATCATCCTTTGTTTTCCGAAAGCCACCAAGTGGAAATGAGCCCGGTAACTAAAGGCACCAGGGTTGCGGTGCCACCGGCTTGGGCCCGTCATCGCTGCTTGCAGCTTTAATTATTATTATTATTATTATTTTATCGACTATTCGGGCACTTTTGGGGGCCTTAACATGCTCTAAAACTCTTGAAACTTTGCACACGGGTCAGAACCTGCGGCCATCAGGGCTGGGCTGAAGATGGTACCCGGGCGTGGCAGGGGGTTTCAGCAGCGCCCCCTGGAACGGGGTCCGAAACCATGGTCCATAAATCAAACACACTTGCATGTAATAATATGAAAGTCGGTACACATATAGATCTCATCGTTTCATATATACTTCATGCTCTTACTTTTTACCTCAGCCCAACAGGAAGTCGGCTATTTAGGGTTGTTTGGAAAACGTATACAATGGAATTTGAAATACTCCTCCTAGAGAAATCATTTAATCGCCACGAATCTCAGTCAGCATGAAGTCAAGACATTGAGGATGAAAAATTGCCAGCGGATTTTTGATATCTCGAACGGTTTGGCCGTGGCGAGGAAACAAATTTATGGCGAGAAAAGTGAGACAGGAAGTGTGTTATAACTTCTGCATAAATTAACAGATCTTGATGAAACTTCAGCAGTGTGTTCGTTGTAAGAGGCCGATCACATGGATGTGACTATTGTGAGTCAAAGTTATAGCGCCACCAACTGGCAGCAGGAAGTGTGTCACTTTCAAAATGCTTTGAAATCACCCTCTTGTTTTTACCCGATTTGCTTCAAACTTTACGTGTATAATGTAAACACACGGCAGATTTAGACCTGTGAAAGGATTATTGATATCTTAGATACTGTTGCCGTGGCAACACTTCAAACTTTACTTTTCTTTATTGATGCTTTTGAGACTCTTAACATACTTGAAATTGCATGAAACTCGACAGAGACGTCACATTTATTAGCCAGTAGACATGTGCAAAGTTTCAGAAATGGGTGTGGTGAGGGGCTCAGTAGCGCCACCTTTTGACAAAAAAGTGGGGGGTTAGTTTCATCTACAGGTACAAAAATTGGTATTGATATAGTTCTCCTCAAGCCGGACAACTTTCTAATTTACAGTCATTAGCTCCGACCAACAGAAAGTCAGATATTTTGGTTTGAATGTGGAGAAAATGTCAGAATTTTGCAAGTCACTCTCTAAGACTTTGTGTGTGAGGAGTAGGAAGGGAGGGGGTCTTGTGAAGTAATACATAGGGCTATACTGCCCTCTTGTGTTCAACATAGTATGGGTTACATTAACTTTTGCACGATATTCTAATTTTTCGAGTTTCACCTGTATGCAGAGTTGACAGAAAAATGTTACACACGCCGTAGCAGGTGAATACAACAAAGAACTAAAGCCTAAAAAACTAAAGTTTAATCCACTGTCTGTTCATTCTCTGAGTGGCAATTACAAGAAATGTCCAATAGATGGCATCCAAGCCTCATTGTTCAATGATTTACAACAGGTCTGAGTCCAGAATGGGCAGGGACTGAGTTCAACAGTTGCTTGAGCTCTTTTGCAGTCGAATCCCAGAAAAAAGGCAAACAATGTGTCCCCACTCAATATATACATCAACTGAGTGGAGGATACAATTTTTAACAACCTTTAACCATTTACAGCCAGAGCGTTCAAATTTGGGAACAATTATTCCCATGGTTCCTGTCTCAGTGTCATCGTCGTCCGATCACCGATTTTATTTCTGAAGTCTGCCCAGATACTCATGACAATACAAGCTAAAGGCACATGTGATTGGTTAAGGGGTTACTGGGCAAGAATAATAACTGTATCGTCATCACCGTCTTCCTTCATTTCAATGGAAAGGTGATATCACGAGAGATTTACTCCAGTGTTGGATTTACTGCTTCAAATTAAATACTGAGGCGATTTTTGCAAGGTAAGAACGTGTGTTGTCTATATTTTCTATAGAAAGTCAAAACGTTTTAGTGACGAAGCATTTATTTGTAGGAGTATTGCTAGTTATTTCTGGAAAAAAATGACAAAACAACTCAAATAAATGTTTGTGAGCAGTTTTGTGTGAAACCGCGAGATGCGTCGCGTCTAACGCACGAGCCCCGATGAGAGATCGCATTCGCTTCTTCTTGCGTTTGAACGGACAATTTCATACTACAAAATGTCAAATTACATGATATATTGTCTGTTTTGTCCCAAGTGAACATAAACAGTTGATGAAGAAATCGCGAATCGAAATCTAGTATCAACACTTCCGAGAATGATTATCAGCGTTGTGTCTGACAGCGCGAGGCATCTCATTTTTACTCGCATCTTCATGGAGGTTTGTCGGTTGTATGTAGTTTCACAATCTCAATCAAGTAATCTCTGAAATGAATACAGATGTAACAGCACGAAAATAATGAGACTTCACAGTTCTCAAAAGATTAAACTCACTAAAACAAGCCGCACAGACTGTGCCTTGAATGAAATGCGTTTAAAATCCTCTTAAAGAGACAGTAACAATTTTCCAAGTAAATAAAAAGTAGGCCTACAAATGGTTTTCACCCCAAAAATAAATTTCTCTCATCGTATACTCACCCTCATTGCATCCCAGATGTGTATTGTTTTCTTTCTTCTAGTGAACACAAATTAAGCTTTTTAGAAGATTATCTCAACCCTGTTGGACCTTTCAATGACTTGAATGGTGATCAGAACTCAGAAGCTGCAAAAATCAAATAAATGCAGCATAAAAGTAATCCATACCACTCCAGTGGTTAAATCCATGCCTTCAGAAGTGATATTATAGGTGTGGGTTAGAAATAGACCTATATATATATACTTCAAGATGACATCACTCTGAAGTACTGCGTAAAGAATATCCCACATTCGCCCTTAGGGGGCGCTACAGGCCATGCCCAAAATTCCCATTTTCTGGTCAAAAATGTTCTAATGTTGTATATTGATACTACAGGCCAACAGGAATTCACAAACCAAGAGTGGCCCACATTCGCCCTTATGGGGCGCTACAGGCCACGCCCTAAATTCCCATTTGCTGGTCAAAAATGTTCTAATTTGGTACATTGATACTACAGGCCAACAGGAACCCACAAACAAAGAATTGCCCATATTCGCCATTAGGGGGCGCTACAGGCTATGCCCAAAATTCCCATTTTATGGTCAAAAATTTTCTAATTTGGTATATTGACACTACAGGCCAACAGAAATCCACAAACCAAGAATGTCTCACATTTGCCCTTAGGGGGTGCTAAAGGACATTCCCAAATTGCACATTTTTTTGTCAAATACTTTCTAATTTGGTACATTAATACTACAGGCCAACAGGAACCTACAAACCAAGAATGGCTCACATTCGCCCTTAGGGGGCGGTACAGGCCATGCCCAAATGTCAATTTTTCAAAGTGATTATATTTCCACCCCATTTATTTAGTTTTTCTGAAACCTGGTGAACATACCTCATTTCTCATTGTAAACAAAAAACCCTACAGGATCCATAAGGTCCGGCATGATGGATTTTCCTGTACACTGAAAATGTTTAGTTTAGGATTCAGACAGAAAGACATGTTTTTTGGATTTTTTCATTGGGAGGGTTTAACCCCAACCCTCTATTGATCAATTTTAAATGATTTGCCATTTTGAGGAGGAATCGCATTGCTGCTTGCAGCTATATTTTTGAGTTGTTGCTGTGTCCATCATCCTTTGTTTTCCGAAAGCCACCAAGTGGAAATGAGCCCGGTAACTAAAGGCACCAGGGTTGCGGTGCCACCGGCTTGGGCCCGTCATCGCTGCTTGCAGCTTTAATTATTATTATTATTATTAGGGCCCAAGCCTGAAAAGGCGAAGGCCCTATTGTTTTCCTTAGGATTATTATTATTATTATTATTATTAGGGCCCAAGCCTTGAAAAGGCGAAGGCCCTATTTTTTTCCTTAGGATTATTATTATTATTATTATTATTATTAGGGCCCAAGCCTGAAAAGGCGAAGGCCCTATTGTTTTCCTTAGGATTATTATTATTATTATTATTATTATTATTATTATTATTATTATTATTATTTTATCGACTATTCGGGCACTTTTGGGGGCCTTAACATGCTCTAAAACTCTTGAAACTTTGCACACGGGTCAGAACCTGCGGCCATCAGGGCTGGGCTGAAGATGGTACCCGGGCGTGGCAGGGGGTTTCAGCAGCGCCCCCTGGAACGGGGTCCGAAACCATGGTCCATAAATCAAACACACTTGCATGTTATAATATGAAAGTCGGTACACATATAGATCTCATCGTTTCATATATACTTCATGCTCTTACTTTTTACCTCAGCCCAACAGGAAGTCGGCTATTTAGGGTTGTTTGGAAAACGTATACAATGGAATTTGAAATACTCCTCCAAGAGAAATCATTTAATCGCCACGAATCTCAGTCAGCATGAAGTCAAGACATTGAGGATGAAAAATTGCCAGCGGATTTTTGATATCTCGAACGGTTTGGCCGTGGCGAGGAAACAAATTTATGGCGAGAAAAGTGAGACAGGAAGTGTGTTATAACTTCTGCATAAATTAACAGATCTTGATGAAACTTCAGCAGTGTGTTCGTTGTAAGAGGCCGATCACATGGATGTGACTATTGTGAGTCAAAGTTATAGCGCCACCAACTGGCAGCAGGAAGTGTGTCACTTTCAAAATGCTTTGAAATCACCCTCTTGTTTTTACCCGATTTGCTTCAAACTTTACGTGTATAATGTAAACACACGGCAGATTTAGACCTGTGAAAGGATTATTGATATCTTAGATACTGTTGCCGTGGCAACACTTCAAACTTTACTTTTCTTTATTGATGCTTTTGAGACTCTTAACATACTTGAAATTGCATGAAACTCGACAGAGACGTCACATTTATTAGCCAGTAGACATGTGCAAAGTTTCAGAAATGGGTGTGGTGAGGGGCTCAGTAGCGCCACCTTTTGACAAAAAAGTGGGGGGTTAGTTTCATCTACAGGTACAAAAATTGGTATTGATATAGTTCTCCTCAAGCCGGACAACTTTCTAATTTACAGTCATTAGCTCCGACCAACAGAAAGTCAGATATTTTGGTTTGAATGTGGAGAAAATGTCAGAATTTTGCAATTCACTCTGTGAGCCTCTGTGTGTGAGGAGTAGGAAGGGAGGGGGTCTTGTGAAGTAATACATAGGGCTATACTGCCCTCTTGTGTTCAACATAGTATGGGTTACATTAACTTTTGCACGATATTCTAATTTTTCGAGTTTCACCTGTATGCAGAGTTGACAGAAAAATGTTACACACGCCGTAGCAGGTGAATACAACAAAGAACTAAAGCCTAAAAAACTAAAGTTTAATCCACTGTCTGTTCATTCTCTGAGTGGCAATTACAAGAAATGTCCAATAGAGGGCATCCAAGCCTCATTGTTCAATGATTTACAACAGGTCTGAGTCCAGAATGGGCAGGGACTGAGTTCAACAGTTGCTTGAGCTCTTTTGCAGTCGAATCCCAGAAAAAAGGCAAACAATGTGTCCCCACTCAATATATACATCAACTGAGTGGAGGATACAATTTTTAACAACCTTTAACTATTTACAGCCAGAGCGTTCAAATTTGGGAACAATTATTCCCATGGTTCCTGTCTCAGTGTCATCGTCGTCCGATCACCGATTTTATTTCTGAAATCTGCCCAGATACTCATGACAATACAAGCTAAAGGCACATGTGATTGGTTAAGGGGTTACTGGGCAAGAATAATAACTGTATCGTCATCACCGTCTTCCTTCATTTCAATGGAAAGGTGATATCACGAGAGATTTACTCCATTGTTGGATTTACTGCTTCAAATTAAATACTGAGGCGATTTTTGCAAGGTAAGAACGTGTTGTCTATATTTTCTATAGAAAGTCAAAACGTTTTAGTTACGAAGCATTTATTTGTAGGAGTATTGCTAGTTATTTCTGGAAAAAAATGACAAAACAACTCAAATAAATGTTTGTGAGCAGTTTTGTGTGAAACCGCGAGATGCGTCGCGTCTAACGCACGAGCCCCGATGAGAGATCGCATTCGCTTCATCTTGCGTTTGAACGGACAATTTCATAAACAAAATGTCAAATTACATGATATATTGTCTGTTTTGTCCCAAGTGAACATAAACAGTTGATGAAGAAATCGCGAATCTAAATCTAGTATCAACACTTCCGAGAATGATTATCAGCGTTGTGTCTGACAGCGCGAGGCATCTCATTTTTACTCGCATCTTCATGGAGGTTTGTCGGTTGTATGTAGTTTCACAATCTCAATCAAGTAATCTCTGAAATGAATACAGATGTAACAGCACGAAAATAATGAGACTTCACAGTTCTCAAAAGATTAAACTCAATAAAACAAGCCGCACAGACTGTGCCTTGAATGAAATGCGTTTAAAATCCTCTTAAAGAGACAGTAACAATTTTCCAAGTAAATAAAAAGTAGGCCTACAAATGGTTTTCACCCCCAAAATAAATTTCTCTCATCGTATACTCACCCTCATTCCATCCCAGATGTGTATTATTTTCTTTCTTCTAGTGAACACAAATTAAGCTTTTTAGAAGATTATCTCAACCCTGTTGGACCTTTCAATGACTTGAATGGTGATCAGAACTCAGAAGCTACAAAAATCACATAAATGCAGCATAAAAGTAATCCATACCACTCCATTGGTTTAATCCATGCCTTCAGAAGTGATATTATAGGTGTGGGTTAGAAACAGACCTATATATATATACTTCAAGATGACATCACTCTGAAGTACTGCGTAAAGAATATCCCACATTCGCCCTTAGGGGGCGCTACAGGCCATGCCCAAAATTCCCATTTTCTGGGCAAAAATGTTCTAATTTTGTATATTGATCCTACAGGCCAACAGTAATCCACAAACCAAGAATGGCCCACATTCGCCCTTAGGGGGCGCTACAGGCCACGCCCTAAATTCCCATTTGCTGGTCAAAAATGTTCTAATTTGGTACATTGATACTACAGGCCAACAGGAACCCACAAACAAAGAATTGCCCATATTCGCCATTAGGGGGCGCTACAGGCTATGCCCAAAATTCCCATTTTATGGTCAAAAATTTTCTAATTTGGTCTATTGACACTACAGGCCAACAGAAATCCACAAACCAAGAATGTCTCACATTTGCCCTTAGGGGGCGCTAAAGGACATTCCCAAATTGCACATTTTTTTGTCAAATACTTTCTAATTTGGTACATTAATACTACAGGCCAACAGGAACCTACAAACCAAGAATGGCTCACATTCGCCCTTAGGGGGCGCTACAGGCCATGCCCAAATGTCAATTTTTCAAAGTGATTGTATTTCCACCCCATTTATTTAGTTTTTCTGAAACCTGGTGAACATACCTCATTTCTCATTGTAAACAAAAAACCCTTCAGGATCCATAAGGTCTGGCATGATGGATTTTCCTGTACACTGAAAATGTTTAGTTTAGGATTCAGACAGAAAGACATGTTTTTTGGATTTTTTCATTGGGAGGGTTTAACCCCAACCCTCTATTGATCAATTTTAAATGATTTGCCATTTTGAGGAGGAATCGCATTGCTGCTTGCAGCTATATTTTTGAGTTGTTGCTGTGTCCACCATCCTTTGTTTTCCGAAAGCCACCAAGTGGAAATGAGCCCGGTAACTAAAGGCACCAGGGTTGCGGTGCCACCGGCTTGGGCCCGTCATCGCTGCTTGCAGCTTTAATTATTATTATTATTATTATTAGGGCCCAAGCCTGATAAGGCGAAGGCCCTATTGTTTTCCTTAGGATTATTATTATTATTATTATTATTATTATTATTATTATTATTAGGGCCCAAGCCTTGAAAAGGCGAAGGCCCTATTGTTTTCCTTAGGATTATTATTATTATTAGGGCCCAAGCCTGAAAAGGCGAAGGCCCTATTGTTTTCCTTAGGATTATTATTATTATTATTATTAGGGCCCAAGCCTGAAAAGGCGAAGGCCCTATTGTTTTCCTTAGGATTATTATTATTATTATTATTATTATTATTATTATTATTATTAGGGCCCAAGCCTGAAAAGGCGAAGGCCCTATTGTTTTCCTTAGGATTATTATTATTATTATTATTATTATTATTATTATTATTATTATTATTATTATTTTATCGACTATTCGGGCACTTTTGGGGGCCTTAACATGCTCTAAAACTCTTGAAACTTTGCACACGGGTCAGAACCTGCGGCCATCAGGGCTGGGCTGAAGATGGTACCCGGGCGTGGCAGGGGGGCTCAGCAGCGCCCCCTGGAACGGGGTCCGAAACCTTGGTCCATAAATCAAACACACTTGCATGTAATAATATGAAAGTCGGTACACATATAGATCTCATCGTTTCATATATACTTCATGCTCTTACTTTTTACCTCAGCCCAACAGGAAGTCGGCTATTTAGGGTTGTTTGGAAAACGTATACAATGGAATTTGAAATACTCCTCCTAGAGAAATCATTTAATCGCCACGAATCTCAGTCAGCATGAAGTCAAGACATTGAGGATGAAAAATTGCCAGCGGATTTTTGATATCTCGAACGGTTTGGCCGTGGCGAGGAAACAAATTTATGGCGAGAAAAGTGAGACAGGAAGTGTGTTATAACTTCTGCATAAATTAACAGATCTTGATGAAACTTCAGCAGTGTGTTCGTTGTAAGAGGCCGATCACATGGATGTGACTATTGTGAGTCAAAGTTATAGCGCCACCAACTGGCAGCAGGAAGTGTGTCACTTTCAAAATGCTTTGAAATCACCCTCTTGTTTTTACCCGATTTGCTTCAAACTTTACGTGTATAATGTAAACACACGGCAGATTTAGACCTGTGAAAGGATTATTGATATCTTAGATACTGTTGCCGTGGCAACGCTTCAAACTTTACTTTTCTTTATTGATGCTTTTGAGACTCTTAACCTACTTGAAATTGCATGAAACTCGACAGAGACGTCACATTTATTAGCCAGTAGACATGTGCAAAGTTTCAGAAATGGGTGTGGTGAGGGGCTCAGTAGCGCCACCTTTTGACAAAAAAGTGGGGGGTTAGTTTCATCTACAGGTACAAAAATTGGTATTGATATAGTTCTCCTCAAGCCGGACAACTTTCTAATTTACAGTCATTAGCTCCGACCAACAGAAAGTCAGATATTTTGGTTTGAATGTGGAGAAAATGTCAGAATTTTGCAAGTCACTCTCTGAGACTCTGTGAGTTTGTAGGGGAGGGGGGACGTTGGGTCTTGTGAAGTAATACATAGGGCTATACTGCCCTCTTGTGTTCAACATAGTATGGGTTACATTAACTTTTGCACGATATTCTAATTTTTCGAGTTTCACCTGTATGCAGAGTTGACAGAAAAATGTTACACACGCCGTAGCAGGTGAATACAACAAAGAACTAAAGCCTAAAAAACTAAAATTTAATCCAATGTCTGTTCATTCTCTGAGTGGCAATTACAAGAAATGTCCAATAGATGGCATCCAAGCCTCATTGTTCTATTATTTACAACAGGCTGAGTCCAGAATGGGCAGGGACTGAGTTCAACAGTTGCTTGAGCTCTTTTGCCGTCGAATCCCAGAAAAAAGGCAAACACTGTGTCCCCACTCACTATATACATCAACTGAGTGGCGGATACAATTTTTAACAACCTTTAACCATTTACAGCCAGAGCGTTCAAATTTGGGAACAATTATTCCCATAGTTTCTGTCTCAGTGTCATCGTCGTCCAATCACCGATTTTATTTCTGAAATCTGCCCAGATACTCATGACAATACAAGCTAAAGGCACATGTGATTGGTTAAGGGGTTACTGGGCAAGAATAATAACTGTATCGTCATCACCGTCTTCCTTCATTTCAATGGGACGGTGATATCACGAGAGATTTACTCCAGTGTTGGATTTACTGCTTCAAATTAAATACTGAGGCGATTTTTGCAAGGTAAGAACGTGTTGTCTATATTTTCTATAGAAAGTCAAAACGTTTTAGTTACGAAGCATTTATTTGTAGGAGTATTGCTAGTTATTTCTGGAAAAAAAATGACGAAACAACTCAAATAAATGTTTGTGAGCAGTTTTGTGTGAAACCGCGAGCAGCGTCACGTCTAACTCACGAGCCCCGATGAGAGATCGCATTCGCTTCTTCTTGCGTTTGAACGGACAATTTCATAACAACAAAATGTCAAAATACATGATATATTGTCTGTTTTGTCTCAAGTGACCATAAACAGTTGATGAAGAAATCGCGAATCTAAATCTAGTATCAACACTTCCGAGAATGATTATCAGCTTTGTGTCTGACAGCGCGAGGAATCTCATTTTTACTCGCATCTTCATGGAGGTTTGTCGGTTGTATGTAGTTTCACAATCTCAATCAATTAATCTCTGAAATGAATACAGATGTAACAGCACGAAAATAATGAGATTCACAGTTCTCAAAAGATTATATCTCAATAAAACAAGCCGCAAAGACGGCTTGACGGCTTGAATGAAATGCGTTTAAAATCCTCTTAAAGAGACAGTAACAATTTTCCAAGTAAATAAAAAGTAGCCTACAAATGGTTTTCACCCCCAAAATAAATTTCTCTCATCGTATACTCACCCTCATTCCATCCCAGATGTGTATTATTTTCTTTCTTCTAGTGAACACAAATTAAGCTTTTTAGAAGATTATCTCAACCCTGTTGGACCTTTCAATGACTTGAATGGTGATCAGAACTCAGAAGCTACAAAAATCACATAATTGCAGCATAAAAGTAATCCATACCACTCCTGTGGTTTAATCCATGCCTTCAGAAGTGATATTATAGGTGTGGGTTAGATACAGACCTATATATATATATACTTAAAGATGACATCACTCTGAAGTACTGCGTAAAGAATATCCCACATTCGCCCTAAGGGGGCGCTACAGGCCATGCCCAAAATTCCCATTTTCTGGTCAAAAATGTTCTAATTTTGTATATTGATACTACAGGCCAACAGGAATCCACAAACCAAGAATGGCCCACATTCGCCCTTAGGGGGCGCTACAGGCCATACCCAAAATTCCCATTTTCTGGTCAAAAATGTTCTAATTTTGTAGATTGATACTACAGGCCAACAGGAATCCACAAACCAAGAATGGCCCACATTCGCCCTTAGGGGGCGCTACAGGCCATGCCCTAAATTCCCATTTGCTGGTCAAAAATGTTCTAATTTGGTATATTGACACTACAGGCCAACAGAAATCCACAAACCAAGAATGTCTCACATTCGCCCTTAGGGGGCGCTAAAGGCCATTCCCAAATTGCACATTTTTTTGTCAAATACTTTCTAAATTGGTACATTAATACTACAGGCCAACAGGAACCTACAAACCAAGAATGGCTCACATTCACCCTTAGGGGGAGCTACAGGCCATGCCCAAATGTCATTTTTTCAAAGTGTTTGTATTTCCAACACATTTATTTAGTTTTTCTGAAACCTGGTGAACAAACCTCATTTCTCATTGTAAACAAAAAACCCTACAGGATCCATAAGGTCCGACATGATGGATTTTCCTGTACACTGAAAATGTTTAGTTTAGGATTCTGACAGAAAGACATGTTTTTTGGATTTTTTCATTGGGAGGGTTTAACCCCAACCCTCTATTGATCAATTTTAAATGATTTGCCATTTTGAGGAGGAATCGCATTGCTGCTTGCAGCTATATTTTTGAGTTGTTGCTGTGTCCATCATTCTTTGTTTTCCGAAAGCCACCAAGTGGAAATGAGCCCGGTAACTAAAGGCACCAGGGTTGCGGTGCCACCGGCTTGGGCCCTTCATCGCTGCTTGCAGCTTTAATTATTATTATTATTATTATTATTATTATTATTTTATCGACTATTCGGGCACTTTTGGGGGCCTTAACATGCTCTAAAACTCTTGAAACTTTGCACACGGGTCAGAACCTGCGGCCATCAGGGCTGGGCTGAAGATGGTACCCGGGCGTGGCAGGGGGTTTCAGCAGCGCCCCCTGGAACGGGGTCCGAAACCATGGTCCATAAATCAAACACACTTGCATGTAATAATATGAAAGTCGGTACACATATAGATCTCATCGTTTCATATATACTTCATGCTCTTACTTTTTACCTCAGCCCAACAGGAAGTCGGCTATTTAGGGTTGTTTGGAAAACGTATACAATGGAATTTGAAATACTCCTCCTAGAGAAATCATTTAATCGCCACGAATCTCAGTCAGCATGAAGTCAAGACATTGAGGATGAAAAATTGCCAGCGGATTTTTGATATCTCGAACGGTTTGGCCGTGGCGAGGAAACAAATTTATGGCGAGAAAAGTGAGACAGGAAGTGTGTTATAACTTCTGCATAAATTAACAGATCTTGATGAAACTTCAGCAGTGTGTTCGTTGTAAGAGGCCGATCACATGGATGTGACTATTGTGAGTCAAAGTTATAGTGCCACCAACTGGCAGCAGGAAGTGTGTCACTTTCAAAATGCTTTGAAATCACCCTCTTGTTTTTACCCGATTTGCTTCAAACTTTACGTGTATAATGTAAACACACGGCAGATTTAGACCTGTGAAAGGATTATTGATATCTTAGATACTGTTGCCGTGGCAACACTTCAAACTTTACTTTTCTTTATTGATGCTTTTGAGACTCTTAACATACTTGAAATTGCATGAAACTCGACAGAGACGTCACATTTATTAGCCAGTAGACATGTGCAAAGTTTCAGAAATGGGTGTGGTGAGGGGCTCAGTAGCGCCACCTTTTGACAAAAAAGTGGGGGGTTAGTTTCATCTACAGGTACAAAAATTGGTATTGATATAGTTCTCCTCAAGCCGGACAACTTTCTAATTTACAGTCATTAGCTCCGACCAACAGAAAGTCAGATATTTTGGTTTGAATGTGGAGAAAATGTCAGAATTTTGCAAGTCACTCTCTAAGACTTTGTGTGTGAGGAGTAGGAAGGGAGGGGGTCTTGTGAAGTAATACATAGGGCTATACTGCCCTCTTGTTTTCAACATAGTATGGGTTACATTAACTTTTGCACGATATTCTAATTTTTCGAGTTTCACCTGTATGCAGAGTTGACAGAAAAATGTTACACACGCCGTAGCAGGTGAATACAACAAAGAACTAAAGCCTAAAAAACTAAAGTTTAATCCACTGTCTGTTCATTCTCTGAGTGGCAATTACAAGAAATGTCCAATAGATGGCATCCAAGCCTCATTGTTCAATGATTTACAACAGGTCTGAGTCCAGAATGGGCAGGGACTGAGTTCAACAGTTGCTTGAGCTCTTTTGCAGTCGAATCCCAGAAAAAAGGCAAACAATGTGTCCCCACTCAATATATACATCAACTGAGTGGAGGATACAATTTTTAACAACCTTTAACCATTTACAGCCAGAGCGTTCAAATTTGGGAACAATTATTCCCATGGTTCCTGTCTCAGTGTCATCGTCGTCCGATCACCGATTTTATTTCTGAAGTCTGCCCAGATACTCATGACAATACAAGCTAAAGGCACATGTGATTGGTTAAGGGGTTACTGGGCAAGAATAATAACTGTATCGTCATCACCGTCTTCCTTCATTTCAATGGAAAGGTGATATCACGAGAGATTTACTCCAGTGTTGGATTTACTGCTTCAAATTAAATACTGAGGCGATTTTTGCAAGGTAAGAACGTGTGTTGTCTATATTTTCTATAGAAACTCAAAACGTTTTAGTGACGAAGCATTTATTTGTAGGAGTATTGCTAGTTATTTCTGGAAAAAAATGACAAAACAACTCAAATAAATGTTTGTGAGCAGTTTTGTGTGAAACCGCGAGATGCGTCGCGTCTAACGCACGAGCCCCGATGAGAGATCGCATTCGCTTCTTCTTGCGTTTGAACGGACAATTTCATACTACAAAATGTCAAATTACATGATATATTGTCTGTTTTGTCCCAAGTGAACATAAACAGTTGATGAAGAAATCGCGAATCGAAATCTAGTATCAACACTTCCGAGAATGATTATCAGCGTTGTGTCTGACAGCGCGAGGCATCTCATTTTTACTCGCATCTTCATGGAGGTTTGTCGGTTGTATGTAGTTTCACAATCTCAATCAAGTAATCTCTGAAATGAATACAGATGTAACAGCACGAAAATAATGAGACTTCACAGTTCTCAAAAGATTAAACTCACTAAAACAAGCCGCACAGACTGTGCCTTGAATGAAATGCGTTTAAAATCCTCTTAAAGAGACAGTAACAATTTTCCAAGTAAATAAAAAGTAGGCCTACAAATGGTTTTCACCCCAAAAATAAATTTCTCTCATCGTATACTCACCCTCATTGCATCCCAGATGTGTATTGTTTTCTTTCTTCTAGTGAACACAAATTAAGCTTTTTAGAAGATTATCTCAACCCTGTTGGACCTTTCAATGACTTGAATGGTGATCAGAACTCAGAAGCTGCAAAAATCAAATAAATGCAGCATAAAAGTAATCCATACCACTCCAGTGGTTAAATCCATGCCTTCAGAAGTGATATTATAGGTGTGGGTTAGAAATAGACCTATATATATATATACTTCAAGATGACATCACTCTGAAGTACTGCTTAAAGAATATCCCACATTCGCCCTTAGGGGGCGCTACAGGCCATGCCCAAAATTCCCATTTTCTGGTCAAAAATGTTCTAATGTTGTATATTGATACTACAGGCCAACAGGAATTCACAAACCAAGAGTGGCCCACATTCGCCCTTATGGGGCGCTACAGGCCACGCCCTAAATTCCCATTTGCTGGTCAAAAATGTTCTAATTTGGTACATTGATACTACAGGCCAACAGGAACCCACAAACAAAGAATTGCCCATATTCGCCATTAGGGGGCGCTACAGGCTATGCCCAAAATTCCCATTTTATGGTCAAAAATTTTCTAATTTGGTATATTGACACTACAGGCCAACAGAAATCCACAAACCAAGAATGTCTCACATTTGCCCTTAGGGGGTGCTAAAGGACATTCCCAAATTGCACATTTTTTTGTCAAATACTTTCTAATTTGGTACATTAATACTACAGGCCAACAGGAACCTACAAACCAAGAATGGCTCACATTCGCCCTTAGGGGGCGGTACAGGCCATGCCCAAATGTCAATTTTTCAAAGTGATTGTATTTCCACCCCATTTATTTAGTTTTTCTGAAACCTGGTGAACAAACCTCATTTCTCATTGTAAACAAAAAACCCTACAGGATCCATAAGGTCCGACATGATGGATTTTCCTGTACACTGAAAATGTTTAGTTTAGGATTCTGACAGAAAGACATGTTTTTTGGATTTTTTCATTGGGAGGGTTTAACCCCAACCCTCTATTGATCAATTTTAAATGATTTGCCATTTTGAGGAGGAATCGCATTGCTGCTTGCAGCTATATTTTTGAGTTGTTGCTGTGTCCATCATCCTTTGTTTTCCGAAAGCCACCAAGTGGAAATGAGCCCGGTAACTAAAGGCACCAGGGTTGCGGTGCCACCGGCTTGGGCCCTTCATCGCTGCTTGCAGCTTTAATTATTATTATTATTATTATTATTATTATTATTTTATCGACTATTCGGGCACTTTTGGGGGCCTTAACATGCTCTAAAACTCTTGAAACTTTGCACACGGGTCAGAACCTGCGGCCATCAGGGCTGGGCTGAAGATGGTACCCGGGCGTGGCAGGGGGTTTCAGCAGCGCCCCCTGGAACGGGGTCCGAAACCATGGTCCATAAATCAAACACACTTGCATGTAATAATATGAAAGTCGGTACACATATAGATCTCATCGTTTCATATATACTTCATGCTCTTACTTTTTACCTCAGCCCAACAGGAAGTCGGCTATTTAGGGTTGTTTGGAAAACGTATACAATGGAATTTGAAATACTCCTCCTAGAGAAATCATTTAATCGCCACGAATCTCAGTCAGCATGAAGTCAAGACATTGAGGATGAAAAATTGCCAGCGGATTTTTGATATCTCGAACGGTTTGGCCGTGGCGAGGAAACAAATTTATGGCGAGAAAAGTGAGACAGGAAGTGTGTTATAACTTCTGCATAAATTAACAGATCTTGATGAAACTTCAGCAGTGTGTTCGTTGTAAGAGGCCGATCACATGGATGTGACTATTGTGAGTCAAAGTTATAGCGCCACCAACTGGCAGCAGGAAGTGTGTCACTTTCAAAATGCTTTGAAATCACCCTCTTGTTTTTACCCGATTTGCTTCAAACTTTACGTGTATAATGTAAACACACGGCAGATTTAGACCTGTGAAAGGATTATTGATATCTTAGATACTGTTGCCGTGGCAACGCTTCAAACTTTACTTTTCTTTATTGATGCTTTTGAGACTCTTAACATACTTGAAATTGCATGAAACTCGACAGAGACGTCACATTTATTAGCCAGTAGACATGTGCAAAGTTTCAGAAATGGGTGTGGTGAGGGGCTCAGTAGCGCCACCTTTTGACAAAAAAGTGGGGGGTTAGTTTCATCTACAGGTACAAAAATTGGTATTGATATAGTTCTCCTCAAGCCGGACAACTTTCTAATTTACAGTCATTAGCTCCGACCAACAGAAAGTCAGATATTTTGGTTTGAATGTGGAGAAAATGTCAGAATTTTGCAAGTCACTCTCTAAGACTTTGTGTGTGAGGAGTAGGAAGGGAGGGGGTCTTGTGAAGTAATACATAGGGCTATACTGCCCTCTTGTGTTCAACATAGTATGGGTTACATTAACTTTTGCACGATATTCTAATTTTTCGAGTTTCACCTGTATGCAGAGTTGACAGAAAAATGTTACACACGCCGTAGCAGGTGAATACAACAAAGAACTAAAGCCTAAAAAACTAAAGTTTAATCCACTGTCTGTTCATTCTCTGAGTGGCAATTACAAGAAATGTCCAATAGATGGCATCCAAGCCTCATTGTTCAATGATTTACAACAGGTCTGAGTCCAGAATGGGCAGGGACTGAGTTCAACAGTTGCTTGAGCTCTTTTGCCGTCGAATCCCAGAAAAAAGGCAAACAATGTGTCCCCACTCAATATATACATCAACTGAGTGGAGGATACAATTTTTAACAACCTTTAACCATTTACAGCCAGAGCGTTCAAATTTGGGAACAATTATTCCCATGGTTCCTGTCTCAGTGTCATCGTCGTCCGATCACCGATTTTATTTCTGAAGTCTGCCCAGATACTCATGACAATACAAGCTAAAGGCACATGTGATTGGTTAAGGGGTTACTGGGCAAGAATAATAACTGTATCGTCATCACCGTCTTCCTTCATTTCAATGGAAAGGTGATATCACGAGAGATTTACTCCAGTGTTGGATTTACTGCTTCAAATTAAATACTGAGGCGATTTTTGCAAGGTAAGAACGTGTGTTGTCTATATTTTCTATAGAAAGTCAAAACGTTTTAGTGACGAAGCATTTATTTGTAGGAGTATTGCTAGTTATTTCTGGAAAAAAATGACAAAACAACTCAAATAAATGTTTGTGAGCAGTTTTGTGTGAAACCGCGAGATGCGTCGCGTCTAACGCACGAGCCCCGATGAGAGATCGCATTCGCTTCTTCTTGCGTTTGAACGGACAATTTCATACTACAAAATGTCAAATTACATGATATATTGTCTGTTTTGTCCCAAGTGAACATAAACAGTTGATGAAGAAATCGCGAATCGAAATCTAGTATCAACACTTCCGAGAATGATTATCAGCGTTGTGTCTGACAGCGCGAGGCATCTCATTTTTACTCGCATCTTCATGGAGGTTTGTCGGTTGTATGTAGTTTCACAATCTCAATCAAGTAATCTCTGAAATGAATACAGATGTAACAGCACGAAAATAATGAGACTTCACAGTTCTCAAAAGATTAAACTCACTAAAACAAGCCGCACAGACTGTGCCTTGAATGAAATGCGTTTAAAATCCTCTTAAAGAGACAGTAACAATTTTCCAAGTAAATAAAAAGTAGGCCTACAAATGGTTTTCACCCCAAAAATAAATTTCTCTCATCGTATACTCACCCTCATTGCATCCCAGATGTGTATTGTTTTCTTTCTTCTAGTGAACACAAATTAAGCTTTTTAGAAGATTATCTCAACCCTGTTGGACCTTTCAATGACTTGAATGGTGATCAGAACTCAGAAGCTGCAAAAATCAAATAAATGCAGCATAAAAGTAATCCATACCACTCCAGTGGTTAAATCCATGCCTTCAGAAGTGATATTATAGGTGTGGGTTAGAAATAGACCTATATATATATATACTTCAAGATGACATCACTCTGAAGTACTGCTTAAAGAATATCCCACATTCGCCCTTAGGGGGCGCTACAGGCCATGCCCAAAATTCCCATTTTCTGGTCAAAAATGTTCTAATGTTGTATATTGATACTACAGGCCAACAGGAATTCACAAACCAAGAGTGGCCCACATTCGCCCTTATGGGGCGCTACAGGCCACGCCCTAAATTCCCATTTGCTGGTCAAAAATGTTCTAATTTGGTACATTGATACTACAGGCCAACAGGAACCCACAAACAAAGAATTGCCCATATTCGCCATTAGGGGGCGCTACAGGCTATGCCCAAAATTCCCATTTTATGGTCAAAAATTTTCTAATTTGGTATATTGACACTACAGGCCAACAGAAATCCACAAACCAAGAATGTCTCACATTTGCCCTTAGGGGGTGCTAAAGGACATTCCCAAATTGCACATTTTTTTGTCAAATACTTTCTAATTTGGTACATTAATACTACAGGCCAACAGGAACCTACAAACCAAGAATGGCTCACATTCGCCCTTAGGGGGCGGTACAGGCCATGCCCAAATGTCAATTTTTCAAAGTGATTGTATTTCCACCCCATTTATTTAGTTTTTCTGAAACCTGGTGAACATACCTCATTTCTCATTGTAAACAAAAAACCCTACAGGATCCATAAGGTCCGGCATGATGGATTTTCCTGTACACTGAAAATGTTTAGTTTAGGATTCAGACAGAAAGACATGTTTTTTGGATTTTTTCATTGGGAGGGTTTAACCCCAACCCTCTATTGATCAATTTTAAATGATTTGCCATTTTGAGGAGGAATCGCATTGCTGCTTGCAGCTATATTTTTGAGTTGTTGCTGTGTCCATCATCCTTTGTTTTCCGAAAGCCACCAAGTGGAAATGAGCCCGGTAACTAAAGGCACCAGGGTTGCGGTGCCACCGGCTTGGGCCCGTCAATATACAATATACCATTGTTTTCCTTAGGATTATTATTATTATTATTAGGGCCCAAGCCTGAAAAGGCGAAGGCCCTATTGTTTTCCTTAGGATTATTATTATTAGGGCCCAAGCCTGAAAAGGCGAAGGCCCTATTGTTTTCCTTAGGATTATTATTATTATTATTAGGGCCCAAGCCTGAAAAGGCGAAGGCCCTATTGTTTTCCTTAGGATTATTATTATTATTATTATTATTATTATTATTATTATTATTATTATTATTATTATTATTATTTTATCGACTATTCGGGCACTTTTGGGGGCCTTAACATGCTCTAAAACTCTTGAAACTTTGCACACGGGTCAGAACCTGCGGCCATCAGGGCTGGGCTGAAGATGGTACCCGGGCGTGGCAGGGGGTTTCAGCAGCGCCCCCTGGAACGGGGTCCGAAACCATGGTCCATAAATCAAACACACTTGCATGTAATAATATGAAAGTCGGTACACATATAGATCTCATCGTTTCATATATACTTCATGCTCTTACTTTTTACCTCAGCCCAACAGGAAGTCGGCTATTTAGGGTTGTTTGGAAAACGTATACAATGGAATTTGAAATACTCCTCCTAGAGAAATCATTTAATCGCCACGAATCTCAGTCAGCATGAAGTCAAGACATTGAGGATGAAAAATTGCCAGCGGATTTTTGATATCTCGAACGGTTTGGCCGTGGCGAGGAAACAAATTTATGGCGAGAAAAGTGAGACAGGAAGTGTGTTATAACTTCTGCATAAATTAACAGATCTTGATGAAACTTCAGCAGTGTGTTCGTTGTAAGAGGCCGATCACATGGATGTGACTATTGTGAGTCAAAGTTATAGCGCCACCAACTGGCAGCAGGAAGTGTGTCACTTTCAAAATGCTTTGAAATCACCCTCTTGTTTTTACCCGATTTGCTTCAAACTTTACGTGTATAATGTAAACACACGGCAGATTTAGACCTGTGAAAGGATTATTGATATCTTAGATACTGTTGCCGTGGCAACGCTTCAAACTTTACTTTTCTTTATTGATGCTTTTGAGACTCTTAACATACTTGAAATTGCATGAAACTCGACAGAGACGTCACATTTATTAGCCAGTAGACATGTGCAAAGTTTCAGAAATGGGTGTGGTGAGGGGCTCAGTAGCGCCACCTTTTGACAAAAAAGTGGGGGGTTAGTTTCATCTACAGGTACAAAAATTGGTATTGATATAGTTCTCCTCAAGCCGGACAACTTTCTAATTTACAGTCATTAGCTCCGACCAACAGAAAGTCAGATATTTTGGTTTGAATGTGGAGAAAATGTCAGAATTTTGCAAGTCACTCTCTAAGACTTTGTGTGTGAGGAGTAGGAAGGGAGGGGGTCTTGTGAAGTAATACATAGGGCTATACTGCCCTCTTGTGTTCAACATAGTATGGGATACATTAACTTTTGCACGATATTCTAATTTTTCGAGTTTCACCTGTATGCAGAGTTGACAGAAAAATGTTACACACGCCGTAGCAGGTGAATACAACAAAGAACTAAAGCCTAAAAAACTAAAGTTTAATCCACTGTCTGTTCATTCTCTGAGTGGCAATTACAAGAAATGTCCAATAGATGGCATCCAAGCCTCATTGTTCAATGATTTACAACAGGTCTGAGTCCAGAATGGGCAGGGACTGAGTTCAACAGTTGCTTGAGCTCTTTTGCCGTCGAATCCCAGAAAAAAGGCAAACAATGTGTCCCCACTCAATATATACATCAACTGAGTGGAGGATACAATTTTTAACAACCTTTAACCATTTACAGCCAGAGCGTTCAAATTTGGGAACAATTATTCCCATGGTTCCTGTCTCAGTGTCATCGTCGTCCGATCACCGATTTTATTTCTGAAGTCTGCCCAGATACTCATGACAATACAAGCTAAAGGCACATGTGATTGGTTAAGGGGTTACTGGGCAAGAATAATAACTGTATCGTCATCACCGTCTTCCTTCATTTCAATGGAAAGGTGATATCACGAGAGATTTACTCCAGTGTTGGATTTACTGCTTCAAATTAAATACTGAGGCGATTTTTGCAAGGTAAGAACGTGTGTTGTCTATATTTTCTATAGAAAGTCAAAACGTTTTAGTGACGAAGCATTTATTTGTAGGAGTATTGCTAGTTATTTCTGGAAAAAAATGACAAAACAACTCAAATAAATGTTTGTGAGCAGTTTTGTGTGAAACCGCGAGATGCGTCGCGTCTAACGCACGAGCCCCGATGAGAGATCGCATTCGCTTCTTCTTGCGTTTGAACGGACAATTTCATACTACAAAATGTCAAATTACATGATATATTGTCTGTTTTGTCCCAAGTGAACATAAACAGTTGATGAAGAAATCGCGAATCGAAATCTAGTATCAACACTTCCGAGAATGATTATCAGCGTTGTGTCTGACAGCGCGAGGCATCTCATTTTTACTCGCATCTTCATGGAGGTTTGTCGGTTGTATGTAGTTTCACAATCTCAATCAAGTAATCTCTGAAATGAATACAGATGTAACAGCACGAAAATAATGAGACTTCACAGTTCTCAAAAGATTAAACTCACTAAAACAAGCCGCACAGACTGTGCCTTGAATGAAATGCGTTTAAAATCCTCTTAAAGAGACAGTAACAATTTTCCAAGTAAATAAAAAGTAGGCCTACAAATGGTTTTCACCCCAAAAATAAATTTCTCTCATCGTATACTCACCCTCATTGCATCCCAGATGTGTATTGTTTTCTTTCTTCTAGTGAACACAAATTAAGCTTTTTAGAAGATTATCTCAACCCTGTTGGACCTTTCAATGACTTGAATGGTGATCAGAACTCAGAAGCTGCAAAAATCAAATAAATGCAGCATAAAAGTAATCCATACCACTCCAGTGGTTAAATCCATGCCTTCAGAAGTGATATTATAGGTGTGGGTTAGAAATAGACCTATATATATATACTTCAAGATGACATCACTCTGAAGTACTGCGTAAAGAATATCCCACATTCGCCCTTAGGGGGCGCTACAGGCCATGCCCAAAATTCCCATTTTCTGGTCAAAAATGTTCTAATTTGGTATATTGACACTACAGGCCAACAGGAATTCACAAACCAAGAGTGGCCCACATTCGCCCTTATGGGGCGCTACAGGCCACGCCCTAAATTCCCATTTGCTGGTCAAAAATGTTCTAATTTGGTACATTGATACTACAGGCCAACAGGAACCCACAAACAAAGAATTGCCCATATTCGCCATTAGGGGGCGCTACAGGCTATGCCCAAAATTCCCATTTTATGGTCAAAAATTTTCTAATTTGGTATATTGACACTACAGGCCAACAGAAATCCACAAACCAAGAATGTCTCACATTTGCCCTTAGGGGGTGCTAAAGGACATTCCCAAATTGCACATTTTTTTGTCAAATACTTTCTAATTTGGTACATTAATACTACAGGCCAACAGGAACCTACAAACCAAGAATGGCTCACATTCGCACTTAGGGGGCGGTACAGGCCATGCCCAAATGTCAATTTTTCAAAGTGATTGTATTTCCACCCCATTTATTTAGTTTTTCTGAAACCTGGTGAACATACCTCATTTCTCATTGTAAACAAAAAACCCTACAGGATCCATAAGGTCCGGCATGATGGATTTTCCTGTACACTGAAAATGTTTAGTTTAGGATTCAGACAGAAAGACATGTTTTTTGGATTTTTTCATTGGGAGGGTTTAACCCCAACCCTCTATTGATCAATTTTAAATGATTTGCCATTTTGAGGAGGAATCGCATTGCTGCTTGCAGCTATATTTTTGAGTTGTTGCTGTGTCCATCATCCTTTGTTTTCCGAAAGCCACCAAGTGGAAATGAGCCCGGTAACTAAAGGCACCAGGGTTGCGGTGCCACCGGCTTGGGCCCGTCATCGCTGCTTGCAGCTTTAATTATTATTATTATTATTATTATTATTATTTTATCGACTATTCGGGCACTTTTGGGGGCCTTAACATGCTCTAAAACTCTTGAAACTTTGCACACGGGTCAGAACCTGCGGCCATCAGGGCTGGGCTGAAGATGGTACCCGGGCGTGGCAGGGGGTTTCAGCAGCGCCCCCTGGAACGGGGTCCGAAACCATGGTCCATAAATCAAACACACTTGCATGTAATAATATGAAAGTCGGTACACATATAGATCTCATCGTTTCATATATACTTCATGCTCTTACTTTTTACCTCAGCCCAACAGGAAGTCGGCTATTTAGGGTTGTTTGGAAAACGTATACAATGGAATTTGAAATACTCCTCCTAGAGAAATCATTTAATCGCCACGAATCTCAGTCAGCATGAAGTCAAGACATTGAGGATGAAAAATTGCCAGCGGATTTTTGATATCTCGAACGGTTTGGCCGTGGCGAGGAAACAAATTTATGGCGAGAAAAGTGAGACAGGAAGTGTGTTATAACTTCTGCATAAATTAACAGATCTTGATGAAACTTCAGCAGTGTGTTCGTTGTAAGAGGCCGATCACATGGATGTGACTATTGTGAGTCAAAGTTATAGCGCCACCAACTGGCAGCAGGAAGTGTGTCACTTTCAAAATGCTTTGAAATCACCCTCTTGTTTTTACCCGATTTGCTTCAAACTTTACGTGTATAATGTAAACACACGGCAGATTTAGACCTGTGAAAGGATTATTGATATCTTAGATACTGTTGCCGTGGCAACACTTCAAACTTTACTTTTCTTTATTGATGCTTTTGAGACTCTTAACATACTTGAAATTGCATGAAACTCGACAGAGACGTCACATTTATTAGCCAGTAGACATGTGCAAAGTTTCAGAAATGGGTGTGGTGAGGGGCTCAGTAGCGCCACCTTTTGACAAAAAAGTGGGGGGTTAGTTTCATCTACAGGTACAAAAATTGGTATTGATATAGTTCTCCTCAAGCCGGACAACTTTCTAATTTACAGTCATTAGCTCCGACCAACAGAAAGTCAGATATTTTGGTTTGAATGTGGAGAAAATGTCAGAATTTTGCAAGTCACTCTCTAAGACTTTGTGTGTGAGGAGTAGGAAGGGAGGGGGTCTTGTGAAGTAATACATAGGGCTATACTGCCCTCTTGTGTTCAACATAGTATGGGTTACATTAACTTTTGCACGATATTCTAATTTTTCGAGTTTCACCTGTATGCAGAGTTGACAGAAAAATGTTACACACGCCGTAGCAGGTGAATACAACAAAGAACTAAAGCCTAAAAAACTAAAGTTTAATCCACTGTCTGTTCATTCTCTGAGTGGCAATTACAAGAAATGTCCAATAGATGGCATCCAAGCCTCATTGTTCAATGATTTACAACAGGTCTGAGTCCAGAATGGGCAGGGACTGAGTTCAACAGTTGCTTGAGCTCTTTTGCAGTCGAATCCCAGAAAAAAGGCAAACAATGTGTCCCCACTCAATATATACATCAACTGAGTGGAGGATACAATTTTTAACAACCTTTAACCATTTACAGCCAGAGCGTTCAAATTTGGGAACAATTATTCCCATGGTTCCTGTCTCAGTGTCATCGTCGTCCGATCACCGATTTTATTTCTGAAGTCTGCCCAGATACTCATGACAATACAAGCTAAAGGCACATGTGATTGGTTAAGGGGTTACTGGGCAAGAATAATAACTGTATCGTCATCACCGTCTTCCTTCATTTCAATGGAAAGGTGATATCACGAGAGATTTACTCCAGTGTTGGATTTACTGCTTCAAATTAAATACTGAGGCGATTTTTGCAAGGTAAGAACGTGTGTTGTCTATATTTTCTATAGAAAGTCAAAACGTTTTAGTGACGAAGCATTTATTTGTAGGAGTATTGCTAGTTATTTCTGGAAAAAAATGACAAAACAACTCAAATAAATGTTTGTGAGCAGTTTTGTGTGAAACCGCGAGATGCGTCGCGTCTAACGCACGAGCCCCGATGAGAGATCGCATTCGCTTCTTCTTGCGTTTGAACGGACAATTTCATACTACAAAATGTCAAATTACATGATATATTGTCTGTTTTGTCCCAAGTGAACATAAACAGTTGATGAAGAAATCGCGAATCGAAATCTAGTATCAACACTTCCGAGAATGATTATCAGCGTTGTGTCTGACAGCGCGAGGCATCTCATTTTTACTCGCATCTTCATGGAGGTTTGTCGGTTGTATGTAGTTTCACAATCTCAATCAAGTAATCTCTGAAATGAATACAGATGTAACAGCACGAAAATAATGAGACTTCACAGTTCTCAAAAGATTAAACTCACTAAAACAAGCCGCACAGACTGTGCCTTGAATGAAATGCGTTTAAAATCCTCTTAAAGAGACAGTAACAATTTTCCAAGTAAATAAAAAGTAGGCCTACAAATGGTTTTCACCCCAAAAATAAATTTCTCTCATCGTATACTCACCCTCATTGCATCCCAGATGTGTATTGTTTTCTTTCTTCTAGTGAACACAAATTAAGCTTTTTAGAAGATTATCTCAACCCTGTTGGACCTTTCAATGACTTGAATGGTGATCAGAACTCAGAAGCTGCAAAAATCAAATAAATGCAGCATAAAAGTAATCCATACCACTCCAGTGGTTAAATCCATGCCTTCAGAAGTGATATTATAGGTGTGGGTTAGAAATAGACCTATATATATATACTTCAAGATGACATCACTCTGAAGTACTGCGTAAAGAATATCCCACATTCGCCCTTAGGGGGCGCTACAGGCCATGCCCAAAATTCCCATTTTCTGGTCAAAAATGTTCTAATGTTGTATATTGATACTACAGGCCATCAGGAATTCACAAACCAAGAGTGGCCCACATTCGCCCTTATGGGGCGCTACAGGCCACGCCCTAAATTCCCATTTGCTGGTCAAAAATGTTCTAATTTGGTACATTGATACTACAGGCCAACAGGAACCCACAAACAAAGAATTGCCCATATTCGCCATTAGGGGGCGCTACAGGCTATGCCCAAAATTCCCATTTTATGGTCAAAAATTTTCTAATTTGGTATATTGACACTACAGGCCAACAGAAATCCACAAACCAAGAATGTCTCACATTTGCCCTTAGGGGGTGCTAAAGGACATTCCCAAATTGCACATTTTTTTGTCAAATACTTTCTAATTTGGTACATTAATACTACAGGCCAACAGGAACCTACAAACCAAGAATGGCTCACATTCGCCCTTAGGGGGCGGTACAGGCCATGCCCAAATGTCAATTTTTCAAAGTGATTGTATTTCCACCCCATTTATTTAGTTTTTCTGAAACCTGGTGAACATACCTCATTTCTCATTGTAAACAAAAAACCCTACAGGATCCATAAGGTCCGGCATGATGGATTTTCCTGTACACTGAAAATGTTTAGTTTAGGATTCAGACAGAAAGACATGTTTTTTGGATTTTTTCATTGGGAGGGTTTAACCCCAACCCTCTATTGATCAATTTTAAATGATTTGCCATTTTGAGGAGGAATCGCATTGCTGCTTGCAGCTATATTTTTGAGTTGTTGCTGTGTCCATCATCCTTTGTTTTCCGAAAGCCACCAAGTGGAAATGAGCCCGGTAACTAAAGGCACCAGGGTTGCGGTGCCACCGGCTTGGGCCCGTCATCGCTGCTTGCAGCTTTAATTATTATTATTATTTTATCGACTATTCGGGCACTTTTGGGGGCCTTAACGTGCTCTAAAACTCTTGAAACTTTGCACACGGGTCAGAACCTGCGGCCATCAGGGCTGGGCTGAAGATGGTACCCGGGCGTGGCAGGGGGGCTCAGCAGCGCCCCCTGGAACGGGGTCCGAAACCTTGGTCCATAAATCAAACACACTTGCATGTAATAATATGAAAGTCGGTACACATATAGATCTCATCGTTTCATATATACTTCATGCTCTTACTTTTTACCTCAGCCCAACAGGAAGTCGGCTATTTAGGGTTGTTTGGAAAACGTATACAATGGAATTTGAAATACTCCTCCTAGAGAAATCATTTAATCGCCACGAATCTCAGTCAGCATGAAGTCAAGACATTGAGGATGAAAAATTGCCAGCGGATTTTTGATATCTCGAACGGTTTGGCCGTGGCGAGGAAACAAATTTATGGCGAGAAAAGTGAGACAGGAAGTGTGTTATAACTTCTGCATAAATTAACAGATCTTGATGAAACTTCAGCAGTGTGTTCGTTGTAAGAGGCCGATCACATGGATGTGACTATTGTGAGTCAAAGTTATAGCGCCACCAACTGGCAGCAGGAAGTGTGTCACTTTCAAAATGCTTTGAAATCACCCTCTTGTTTTTACCCGATTTGCTTCAAACTTTACGTGTATAATGTAAACACACAGCAGATTTAGACCTGTGAAACGATTATTGATATCTTAGATACTGTTGCCGTGGCAACACTTCAAACTTTACTTTTCTTTATTGATGCTTTTGAGACTCTTAACATACTTGAAATTGCATGAAACTCGACAGAGACGTCACATTTATTATCCAGTAGACATGTGCAAAGTTTCAGAAATGGGTGTGGTGAGGGGCTCAGTAGCGCCACCTTTTGACAAAAAAGTGGGGGGTTAGTTTCATCTACAGGTACAAAAATTGGTATTGATATAGTTCTCCTCAAGCCGGACAACTTTCTAATTTACAGTAATTAGCTCCGACCAACAGAAAGTCAGATATTTTGGTTTGAATGTGGAGAAAATGTCAGAATTTTGCAAGTCACTCTCTAAGACTTTGTGTGTGAGGAGTAGGAAGGGAGGGGGTCTTGTGAAGTAATACATAGGGCTATACTGCCCTCTTGTGTTCAACATAGTATGGGTTACATTAACTTTTGCACGATATTCTAATTTTTCGAGTTTCACCTGTATGCAGAGTTGACAGAAAAATGTTACACACGCCGTAGCAGGTGAATACAACAAAGAACTAAAGCCTAAAAAACTAAAGTTTAATCCACTGTCTGTTCATTCTCTGAGTGGCAATTACAAGAAATGTCCAATAGATGGCATCCAAGCCTCATTGTTCAATGATTTACAACAGGTCTGAGTCCAGAATGGGCAGGGACTGAGTTCAACAGTTGCTTGAGCTCTTTTGCAGTCGAATCCCAGAAAAAAGGCAAACAATGTGTCCCCACTCAATATATACATCAACTGAGTGGAGGATACAATTTTTAACAACCTTTAACCATTTACAGCCAGAGCGTTCAAATTTGGGAACAATTATTCCCATGGTTCCTGTCTCAGTGTCATCGTCGTCCGATCACCGATTTTATTTCTGAAGTCTGCCCAGATACTCATGACAATACAAGCTAAAGGCACATGTGATTGGTTAAGGGGTTACTGGGCAAGAATAATAACTGTATCGTCATCACCGTCTTCCTTCATTTCAATGGAAAGGTGATATCACGAGAGATTTACTCCAGTGTTGGATTTACTGCTTCAAATTAAATACTGAGTCGATTTTTGCAAGGTAAGAACGTGTGTTGTCTATATTTTCTATAGAAAGTCAAAACGTTTTAGTTACGAAGCATTTATTTGTAGGAGTATTGCTAGTTATTTCTGGAAAAAAATGACAAAACAACTCAAATAAATGTTTGTGAGCAGTTTTGTGTGAAACCGCGAGATGCGTCGCGTCTAACGCACGAGCCCCGATGAGAGATCGCATTCGCTTCTTCTTGCGTTTGAACGGACAATTTCATACTACAAAATGTCAAATTACATGATATATTGTCTGTTTTGTCCCAAGTGAACATAAACAGTTGATGAAGAAATCGCGAATCGAAATCTAGTATCAACACTTCCGAGAATGATTATCAGCGTTGTGTCTGACAGCGCGAGGCATCTCATTTTTACTCGCATCTTCATGGAGGTTTGTCGGTTGTATGTAGTTTCACAATCTCAATCAAGTAATCTCTGAAATGAATACAGATGTAACAGCACGAAAATAATGAGACTTCACAGTTCTCAAAAGATTAAACTCACTAAAACAAGCCGCACAGACTGTGCCTTGAATGAAATGCGTTTAAAATCCTCTTAAAGAGACAGTAACAATTTTCCAAGTAAATAAAAAGTAGGCCTACAAATGGTTTTCACCCCAAAAATAAATTTCTCTCATCGTATACTCACCCTCATTGCATCCCAGATGTGTATTGTTTTCTTTCTTCTAGTGAACACAAATTAAGCTTTTTAGAAGATTATCTCAACCCTGTTGGACCTTTCAATGACTTGAATGGTGATCAGAACTCAGAAGCTGCAAAAATCAAATAAATGCAGCATAAAAGTAATCCATACCACTCCAGTGGTTAAATCCATGCCTTCAGAAGTGATATTATAGGTGTGGGTTAGAAATAGACCTATATATATATACTTCAAGATGACATCACTCTGAAGTACTGCGTAAAGAATATCCCACATTCGCCCTTAGGGGGCGCTACAGGCCATGCCCAAAATTCCCATTTTCTGGTCAAAAATGTTCTAATGTTGTATATTGATACTACAGGCCATCAGGAATTCACAAACCAAGAGTGGCCCACATTCGCCCTTATGGGGCGCTACAGGCCACGCCCTAAATTCCCATTTGCTGGTCAAAAATGTTCTAATTTGGTACATTGATACTACAGGCCAACAGGAACCCACAAACAAAGAATTGCCCATATTCGCCATTAAGGGGGCGCTACAGGCTATGCACAAAATTCCCATTTTATGGTCAAAAATTTTCTAATTTCGTATATTGACACTACAGGCCAACAGAAATCCACAAACCAAGAATGTCTCACATTTGCCCTTAGGGGGTGCTAAAGGACATTCCCAAATTGCACATTTTTTTGTCAAATACTTTCTAATTTGGTACATTAATACTACAGGCCAACAGGAACCTACAAACCAAGAATGGCTCACATTCGCCCTTAGGGGGCGGTACAGGCCATGCCCAAATGTCAATTTTTCAAAGTGATTGTATTTCCACCCCATTTATTTAGTTTTTCTGAAACCTGGTGAACATACCTCATTTCTCATTGTAAACAAAAAACCCTACAGGATCCATAAGGTCCGGCATGATGGATTTTCCTGTACACTGAAAATGTTTAGTTTAGGATTCAGACAGAAAGACATGTTTTTTGGATTTTTTCATTGGGAGGGTTTAACCCCAACCCTCTATTGATCAATTTTAAATGATTTGCCATTTTGAGGAGGAATCGCATTGCTGCTTGCAGCTATATTTTTGAGTTGTTGCTGTGTCCATCATCCTTTGTTTTCCGAAAGCCACCAAGTGGAAATGAGCCCGGTAACTAAAGGCACCAGGGTTGCGGTGCCACCGGCTTGGGCCCGTCATCGCTGCTTGCAGCTTTAATTATTATTATTATTTTATCGACTATTCGGGCACTTTTGGGGGCCTTAACGTGCTCTAAAACTCTTGAAACTTTGCACACGGGTCAGAACCTGCGGCCATCAGGGCTGGGCTGAAGATGGTACCCGGGCGTGGCAGGGGGGCTCAGCAGCGCCCCCTGGAACGGGGTCCGAAACCTTGGTCCATAAATCAAACACACTTGCATGTAATAATATGAAAGTCGGTACACATATAGATCTCATCGTTTCATATATACTTCATGCTCTTACTTTTTACCTCAGCCCAACAGGAAGTCGGCTATTTAGGGTTGTTTGGAAAACGTATACAATGGAATTTGAAATACTCCTCCTAGAGAAATCATTTAATCGCCACGAATCTCAGTCAGCATGAAGTCAAGACATTGAGGATGAAAAATTGCCAGCGGATTTTTGATATCTCGAACGGTTTGGCCGTGGCGAGGAAACAAATTTATGGCGAGAAAAGTGAGACAGGAAGTGTGTTATAACTTCTGCATAAATTAACAGATCTTGATGAAACTTCAGCAGTGTGTTCGTTGTAAGAGGCCGATCACATGGATGTGACTATTGTGAGTCAAAGTTATAGCGCCACCAACTGGCAGCAGGAAGTGTGTCACTTTCAAAATGCTTTGAAATCACCCTCTTGTTTTTACCCGATTTGCTTCAAACTTTACGTGTATAATGTAAACACACAGCAGATTTAGACCTGTGAAACGATTATTGATATCTTAGATACTGTTGCCGTGGCAACACTTCAAACTTTACTTTTCTTTATTGATGCTTTTGAGACTCTTAACATACTTGAAATTGCATGAAACTCGACAGAGACGTCACATTTATTATCCAGTAGACATGTGCAAAGTTTCAGAAATGGGTGTGGTGAGGGGCTCAGTAGCGCCACCTTTTGACAAAAAAGTGGGGGGTTAGTTTCATCTACAGGTACAAAAATTGGTATTGATATAGTTCTCCTCAAGCCGGACAACTTTCTAATTTACAGTAATTAGCTCCGACCAACAGAAAGTCAGATATTTTGGTTTGAATGTGGAGAAAATGTCAGAATTTTACAAGTCACTCTCTAAGACTTTGTGTGTGAGGAGTAGGAAGGGAGGGGGTCTTGTGAAGTAATACATAGGGCTATACTGCCCTCTTGTGTTCAACATAGTATGGGTTACATTAACTTTTGCACGATATTCTAATTTTTCGAGTTTCACCTGTATGCAGAGTTGACAGAAAAATGTTACACACGCCGTAGCAGGTGAATACAACAAAGAACTAAAGCCTAAAAAACTAAAGTTTAATCCACTGTCTGTTCATTCTCTGAGTGGCAATTACAAGAAATGTCCAATAGATGGCATCCAAGCCTCATTGTTCAATGATTTACAACAGGTCTGAGTCCAGAATGGGCAGGGACTGAGTTCAACAGTTGCTTGAGCTCTTTTGCAGTCGAATCCCAGAAAAAAGGCAAACAATGTGTCCCCACTCAATATATACATCAACTGAGTGGAGGATACAATTTTTAACAACCTTTAACCATTTACAGCCAGAGCGTTCAAATTTGGGAACAATTATTCCCATGGTTCCTGTCTCAGTGTCATCGTCGTCCGATCACCGATTTTATTTCTGAAGTCTGCCCAGATACTCATGACAATACAAGCTAAAGGCACATGTGATTGGTTAAGGGGTTACTGGGCAAGAATAATAACTGTATCGTCATCACCGTCTTCCTTCATTTCAATGGAAAGGTGATATCACGAGAGATTTACTCCAGTGTTGGATTTACTGCTTCAAATTAAATACTGAGTCGATTTTTGCAAGGTAAGAACGTGTGTTGTCTATATTTTCTATAGAAAGTCAAAACGTTTTAGTTACGAAGCATTTATTTGTAGGAGTATTGCTAGTTATTTCTGGAAAAAAATGACAAAACAACTCAAATAAATGTTTGTGAGCAGTTTTGTGTGAAACCGCGAGATGCGTCGCGTCTAACGCACGAGCCCCGATGAGAGATCGCATTCGCTTCTTCTTGCGTTTGAACGGACAATTTCATACTACAAAATGTCAAATTACATGATATATTGTCTGTTTTGTCCCAAGTGAACATAAACAGTTGATGAAGAAATCGCGAATCGAAATCTAGTATCAACACTTCCGAGAATGATTATCAGCGTTGTGTCTGACAGCGCGAGGCATCTCATTTTTACTCGCATCTTCATGGAGGTTTGTCGGTTGTATGTAGTTTCACAATCTCAATCAAGTAATCTCTGAAATGAATACAGATGTAACAGCACGAAAATAATGAGACTTCACAGTTCTCAAAAGATTAAACTCACTAAAACAAGCCGCACAGACTGTGCCTTGAATGAAATGCGTTTAAAATCCTCTTAAAGAGACAGTAACAATTTTCCAAGTAAATAAAAAGTAGGCCTACAAATGGTTTTCACCCCAAAAATAAATTTCTCTCATCGTATACTCACCCTCATTGCATCCCAGATGTGTATTGTTTTCTTTCTTCTAGTGAACACAAATTAAGCTTTTTAGAAGATTATCTCAACCCTGTTGGACCTTTCAATGACTTGAATGGTGATCAGAACTCAGAAGCTACAAAAATCAAATAAATGCAGCATAAAAGTAATCCATACCACTCCAGTGGTTAAATCCATGCCTTCAGAAGTGATATTATAGGTGTGGGTTAGAAATAGACCTATATATATATACTTCAAGATGACATCACTCTGAAGTACTGCGTAAAGAATATCCCACATTCGCCCTTAGGGGGCGCTACAGGCCATGCCCAAAATTCCCATTTTCTGGTCAAAAATGTTCTAATGTTGTATATTGATACTACAGGCCAACGGGAATTCACAAACCAAGAGTGGCCCACATTCGCCCTTATGGGGCGCTACAGGCCACGCCCTAAATTCCCATTTGCTGGTCAAAAATGTTCTAATTTGGTACATTGATACTACAGGCCAACAGGAACCCACAAACAAAGAATTGCCCATATTCGCCATTAGGGGGCGCTACAGGCTATGCCCAAAATTCCCATTTTATGGTCAAAAATTTTCTAATTTGGTATATTGACACTACAGGCCAACAGAAATCCACAAACCAAGAATGTCTCACATTTGCCCTTAGGGGGTGCTAAAGGACATTCCCAAATTGCACATTTTTTTGTCAAATACTTTCTAATTTGGTACATTAATACTACAGGCCAACAGGAACCTACAAACCAAGAATGGCTCACATTCGCCCTTAGGGGGCGGTACAGGCCATGCCCAAATGTCAATTTTTCAAAGTGATTGTATTTCCACCCCATTTATTTAGTTTTTCTGAAACCTGGTGAACATACCTCATTTCTCATTGTAAACAAAAAACCCTACAGGATCCATAAGGTCCGGCATGATGGATTTTCCTGTACACTGAAAATGTTTAGTTTAGGATTCAGACAGAAAGACATGTTTTTTGGATTTTTTCATTGGGAGGGTTTAACCCCAACCCTCTATTGATCAATTTTAAATGATTTGCCATTTTGAGGAGGAATCGCATTGCTGCTTGCAGCTATATTTTTGAGTTGTTGCTGTGTCCATCATCCTTTGTTTTCCGAAAGCCACCAAGTGGAAATGAGCCCGGTAACTAAAGGCACCAGGGTTGCGGTGCCACCGGCTTGGGCCCGTCAATATACAATATACCATTGTTTTCCTTAGGATTATTAGGGCCCAAGCCTGAAAAGGCGAAGGCCCTATTGTTTTCCTTAGGATTATTATTATTATTATTATTATTATTATTATTATTATTATTATTATTATTATTTTATCGACTATTCGGGCACTTTTGGGGGCCTTAACATGCTCTAAAACTCTTGAAACTTTGCACACGGGTCAGAACCTGCGGCCATCAGGGCTGGGCTGAAGATGGTACCCGGGCGTGGCAGGGGGGCTCAGCAGCGCCCCCTGGAACGGGGTCCGAAACCTTGGTCCATAAATCAAACACACTTGCATGTAATAATATGAAAGTCGGTACACATATAGATCTCATCGTTTCATATATACTTCATGCTCTTACTTTTTACCTCAGCCCAACAGGAAGTCGGCTATTTAGGGTTGTTTGGAAAACGTATACAATGGAATTTGAAATACTCCTCCTAGAGAAATCATTTAATCGCCACGAATCTCAGTCAGCATGAAGTCAAGACATTGAGGATGAAAAATTGCCAGCGGATTTTTGATATCTCGAACGGTTTGGCCGTGGCGAGGAAACAAATTTATGGCGAGAAAAGTGAGACAGGAAGTGTGTTATAACTTCTGCATAAATTAACAGATCTTGATGAAACTTCAGCAGTGTGTTCGTTGTAAGAGGCCGATCACATGGATGTGACTATTGTGAGTCAAAGTTATAGCGCCACCAACTGGCAGCAGGAAGTGTGTCACTTTCAAAATGCTTTGAAATCACCCTCTTGTTTTTACCCGATTTGCTTCAAACTTTACGTGTATAATGTAAACACACGGCAGATTTAGACCTGTGAAAGGATTATTGATATCTTAGATACTGTTGCCGTGGCAACGCTTCAAACTTTACTTTTCTTTATTGATGCTTTTGAGACTCTTAACATACTTGAAATTGCATGAAACTCGACAGAGACGTCACATTTATTAGCCAGTAGACATGTGCAAAGTTTCAGAAATGGGTGTGGTGAGGGGCTCAGTAGCGCCACCTTTTGACAAAAAAGTGGGGGGTTAGTTTCATCTACAGGTACAAAAATTGGTATTGATATAGTTCTCCTCAAGCCGGACAACTTTCTAATTTACAGTCATTAGCTCCGACCAACAGAAAGTCAGATATTTTGGTTTGAATGTGGAGAAAATGTCAGAATTTTGCAAGTCACTCTCTGAGACTCTGTGAGTTTGTAGGGGAGGGGGGACGTTGGGTCTTGTGAAGTAATACATAGGGCTATACTGCCCTCTTGTGTTCAACATAGTATGGGTTACATTAACTTTTGCACGATATTCTAATTTTTCGAGTTTCACCTGTATGCAGAGTTGACAGAAAAATGTTACACACGCCGTAGCAGGTGAATACAACAAAGAACTAAAGCCTAAAAAACTAAAATTTAATCCACTGTCTGTTCATTCTCTGAGTGGCAATTACAAGAAATGTCCAATAGATGGCATCCAAGCCTCATTGTTCTATTATTTACAACAGGCTGAGTCCAGAATGGGCAGGGACTGAGTTCAACAGTTGCTTGAGCTCTTTTGCCGTCGAATCCCAGAAAAAAGGCAAACACTGTGTCCCCACTCACTATATACATCAACTGAGTGGCGGATACAATTTTTAACAACCTTTAACCATTTACAGCCAGAGCGTTCAAATTTGGGAACAATTATTCCCATAGTTTCTGTCTCAGTGTCATCGTCGTCCAATCACCGATTTTATTTCTGAAATCTGCCCAGATACTCATGACAATACAAGCTAAAGGCACATGTGATTGGTTAAGGGGTTACTGGGCAAGAATAATAACTGTATCGTCATCACCGTCTTCCTTCATTTCAATGGGACGGTGATATCACGAGAGATTTACTCCAGTGTTGGATTTACTGCTTCAAATTAAATACTGAGGCGATTTTTGCAAGGTAAGAACGTGTTGTCTATATTTTCTATAGAAAGTCAAAACGTTTTAGTTACGAAGCATTTATTTGTAGGAGTATTGCTAGTTATTTCTGGAAAAAAAATGACGAAACAACTCAAATAAATGTTTGTGAGCAGTTTTGTGTGAAACCGCGAGCAGCGTCACGTCTAACTCACGAGCCCCGATGAGAGATCGCATTCGCTTCTTCTTGCGTTTGAACGGACAATTTCATAACAACAAAATGTCAAAATACATGATATATTGTCTGTTTTGTCTCAAGTGACCATAAACAGTTGATGAAGAAATCGCGAATCTAAATCTAGTATCAACACTTCCGAGAATGATTATCAGCTTTGTGTCTGACAGCGCGAGGAATCTCATTTTTACTCGCATCTTCATGGAGGTTTGTCGGTTGTATGTAGTTTCACAATCTCAATCAATTAATCTCTGAAATGAATACAGATGTAACAGCACGAAAATAATGAGATTCACAGTTCTCAAAAGATTATATCTCAATAAAACAAGCCGCAAAGACGGCTTGACGGCTTGAATGAAATGCGTTTAAAATCCTCTTAAAGAGACAGTAACAATTTTCCAAGTAAATAAAAAGTAGCCTACAAATGGTTTTCACCCCCAAAATAAATTTCTCTCATCGTATACTCACCCTCATTCCATCCCAGATGTGTATTATTTTCTTTCTTCTAGTGAACACAAATTAAGCTTTTTAGAAGATTATCTCAACCCTGTTGGACCTTTCAATGACTTGAATGGTGATCAGAACTCAGAAGCTACAAAAATCACATAAATGCAGCATAAAAGTAATCCATACCACTCCTGTGGTTTAATCCATGCCTTCAGAAGTGATATTATAGGTGTGGGTTAGATACAGACCTATATATATATATACTTAAAGATGACATCACTCTGAAGTACTGCGTAAAGAATATCCCACATTCGCCCTAAGGGGGCGCTACAGGCCATGCCCAAAATTCCCATTTTCTGGTCAAAAATGTTCTAATTTTGTATATTGATACTACAGGCCAACAGGAATCCACAAACCAAGAATGGCCCACATTCGCCCTTAGGGGGCGCTACAGGCCATACCCAAAATTCCCATTTTCTGGTCAAAAATGTTCTAATTTTGTAGATTGATACTACAGGCCAACAGGAATCCACAAACCAAGAATGGCCCACATTCGCCCTTAGGGGGCGCTACAGGCCATGCCCTAAATTCCCATTTGCTGGTCAAAAATGTTCTAATTTGGTATATTGACACTACAGGCCAACAGAAATCCACAAACCAAGAATGTCTCACATTCGCCCTTAGGGGGCGCTAAAGGCCATTCCCAAATTGCACATTTTTTTGTCAAATACTTTCTAAATTGGTAAATTAATACTACAGGCCAACAGGAACCTACAAACCAAGAATGGCTCACATTCACCCTTAGGGGGAGCTACAGGCCATGCCCAAATGTCATTTTTTCAAAGTGTTTGTATTTCCAACACATTTATTTAGTTTTTCTGAAACCTGGTGAACAAACCTCATTTCTCATTGTAAACAAAAAACCCTACAGGATCCATAAGGTCCGACATGATGGATTTTCCTGTACACTGAAAATGTTTAGTTTAGGATTCTGACAGAAAGACATGTTTTTTGGATTTTTTCATTGGGAGGGTTTAACCCCAACCCTCTATTGATCAATTTTAAATGATTTGCCATTTTGAGGAGGAATCGCATTGCTGCTTGCAGCTATATTTTTGAGTTGTTGCTGTGTCCATCATCCTTTGTTTTCCGAAAGCCACCAAGTGGAAATGAGCCCGGTAACTAAAGGCACCAGGGTTGCGGTGCCACCGGCTTGGGCCCTTCATCGCTGCTTGCAGCTTTAATTATTATTATTATTAGGGCCCAAGCCTGAAAAGGCAAAGGCCCTATTGTTTTCCTTAGGATTATTATTATTAGGGCCCAAGCCTGAAAAGGCGAAGGCCCTATTGTTTTCCTTAGGATTATTATTATTATTATTATTATTATTATTATTATTATTATTATTATTATTTTATCGACTATTCGGGCACTTTTGGGGGCCTTAACATGCTCTAAAACTCTTGAAACTTTGCACACGGGTCAGAACCTGCGGCCATCAGGGCTGGGCTGAAGATGGTACCCGGGCGTGGCAGGGGGTTTCAGCAGCGCCCCCTGGAACGGGGTCCGAAACCATGGTCCATAAATCAAACACACTTGCATGTAATAATATGAAAGTCGGTACACATATAGATCTCATCGTTTCATATATACTTCATGCTCTTACTTTTTACCTCAGCCCAACAGGAAGTCGGCTATTTAGGGTTGTTTGGAAAACGTATACAATGGAATTTGAAATACTCCTCCTAGAGAAATCATTTAATCGCCACGAATCTCAGTCAGCATGAAGTCAAGACATTGAGGATGAAAAATTGCCAGCGGATTTTTGATATCTCGAACGGTTTGGCCGTGGCGAGGAAACAAATTTATGGCGAGAAAAGTGAGACAGGAAGTGTGTTATAACTTCTGCATAAATTAACAGATCTTGATGAAACTTCAGCAGTGTGTTCGTTGTAAGAGGCCGATCACATGGATGTGACTATTGTGAGTCAAAGTTATAGCGCCACCAACTGGCAGCAGGAAGTGTGTCACTTTCAAAATGCTTTGAAATCACCCTCTTGTTTTTACCCGATTTGCTTCAAACTTTACGTGTATAATGTAAACACACGGCAGATTTAGACCTGTGAAAGGATTATTGATATCTTAGATACTGTTGCCGTGGCAACACTTCAAACTTTACTTTTATTTATTGATGCTTTTGAGACTCTTAACATACTTGAAATTGCATGAAACTCGACAGAGACGTCACATTTATTAGCCAGTAGACATGTGCAAAGTTTCAGAAATGGGTGTGGTGAGGGGCTCAGTAGCGCCACCTTTTGACAAAAAAGTGGGGGGTTAGTTTCATCTACAGGTACAAAAATTGGTATTGATATAGTTCTCCTCAAGCCGGACAACTTTCTAATTTACAGTCATTAGCTCCGACCAACAGAAAGTCAGATATTTTGGTTTGAATGTGGAGAAAATGTCAGAATTTTGCAAGTCACTCTCTCAGACTCTGTGTGTGAGGAGTAGGAAGGGAGGGGGTCTTGTGAAGTAATACATAGGGCTATACTGCCCTCTTGTGTTCAACATAGTATGGGTTACATTAACTTTTGCACGATATTCTAATTTTTCGAGTTTCACCTGTATGCAGAGTTGACAGAAAAATGTTACACACGCCGTAGCAGGTGAATACAACAAAGAACTAAAGCCTAAAAAACTAAAGTTTAATCCACTGTCTGTTCATTCTCTGAGTGGCAATTACAAGAAATGTCCAATAGATGGCATCCAAGCCTCATTGTTCAATGATTTACAACAGGTCTGAGTCCAGAATGGGCAGGGACTGAGTTCAACAGTTGCTTGAGCTCTTTTGCAGTCGAATCCCAGAAAAAAGGCAAACAATGTGTCCCCACTCAATATATACATCAACTGAGTGGAGGATACAATTTTTAACAACCTTTAACCATTTACAGCCAGAGCGTTCAAATTTGGGAACAATTATTCCCATGGTTACTGTCTCAGTGTCATCGTCGTCCGATCACCGATTTTATTTCTGAAGTCTGCCCAGATACTCATGACAATACAAGCTAAAGGCACATGTGATTGGTTAAGGGGTTACTGGGCAAGAATAATAACTGTATCGTCATCACCGTCTTCCTTCATTTCAATGGAAAGGTGATATCACGAGAGATTTACTCCAGTGTTGGATTTACTGCTTCAAATTAAATACTGAGGCGATTTTTGCAAGGTAAGAACGTGTGTTGTCTATATTTTCTATAGAAAGTCAAAACGTTTTAGTGACGAAGCATTTATTTGTAGGAGTATTGCTAGTTATTTCTGGAAAAAAATGACAAAACAACTCAAATAAATGTTTGTGAGCAGTTTTGTGTGAAACCGCGAGATGCGTCGCGTCTAACGCACGAGCCCCGATGAGAGATCGCATTCGCTTCTTCTTGCGTTTGAACGGACAATTTCATACTACAAAATGTCAAATTACATGATATATTGTCTGTTTTGTCCCAAGTGAACATAAACAGTTGATGAAGAAATCGCGAATCGAAATCTAGTATCAACACTTCCGAGAATGATTATCAGCGTTGTGTCTGACAGCGCGAGGCATCTCATTTTTACTCGCATCTTCATGGAGGTTTGTCGGTTGTATGTAGTTTCACAATCTCAATCAAGTAATCTCTGAAATGAATACAGATGTAACAGCACGAAAATAATGAGACTTCACAGTTCTCAAAAGATTAAACTCACTAAAACAAGCCGCACAGACTGTGCCTTGAATGAAATGCGTTTAAAATCCTCTTAAAGAGACAGTAACAATTTTCCAAGTAAATAAAAAGTAGGCCTACAAATGGTTTTCACCCCAAAAATAAATTTCTCTCATCGTATACTCACCCTCATTGCATCCCAGATGTGTATTGTTTTCTTTCTTCTAGTGAACACAAATTAAGCTTTTTAGAAGATTATCTCAACCCTGTTGGACCTTTCAATGACTTGAATGGTGATCAGAACTCAGAAGCTGCAAAAATCAAATAAATGCAGCATAAAAGTAATCCATACCACTCCAGTGGTTAAATCCATGCCTTCAGAAGTGATATTATAGGTGTGGGTTAGAAATAGACCTATATATATATACTTCAAGATGACATCACTCTGAAGTACTGCGTAAAGAATATCCCACATTCGCCCTTAGGGGGCGCTACAGGCCATGCCCAAAATTCCCATTTTCTGGTCAAAAATGTTCTAATGTTGTATATTGATACTACAGGCCAACAGGAATTCACAAACCAAGAGTGGCCCACATTCGCCCTTATGGGGCGCTACAGGCCATGCCCTAAATTCCCATTTGCTGGTCAAAAATGTTCTAATTTGGTACATTGATACTACAGGCCAACAGGAACCCACAAACAAAGAATTGCCCATATTCGCCATTAGGGGGCGCTACAGGCTATGCCCAAAATTCCCATTTTATGGTCAAAAATTTTCTAATTTGGTATATTGACACTACAGGCCAACAGAAATCCACAAACCAAGAATGTCTCACATTTGCCCTTAGGGGGTGCTAAAGGACATTCCCAAATTGCACATTTTTTTGTCAAATACTTTCTAATTTGGTACATTAATACTACAGGCCAACAGGAACCTACAAACCAAGAATGGCTCACATTCGCCCTTAGGGGGCGGTACAGGCCATGCCCAAATGTCAATTTTTCAAAGTGATTGTATTTCCACCCCATTTATTTAGTTTTTCTGAAACCTGGTGAACATACCTCATTTCTCATTGTAAACAAAAAACCCTACAGGATCCATAAGGTCCGGCATGATGGATTTTCCTGTACACTGAAAATGTTTAGTTTAGGATTCAGACAGAAAGACATGTTTTTTGGATTTTTTCATTGGGAGGGTTTAACCCCAACCCTCTATTGATCAATTTTAAATGATTTGCCATTTTGAGGAGGAATCGCATTGCTGCTTGCAGCTATATTTTTGAGTTGTTGCTGTGTCCATCATCCTTTGTTTTCCGAAAGCCACCAAGTGGAAATGAGCCCGGTAACTAAAGGCACCAGGGTTGCGGTGCCACCGGCTTGGGCCCGTCATCGCTGCTTGCAGCTTTAATTATTATTATTATTATTATTATTATTATTATTATTATTTTATCGACTATTCGGGCACTTTTGGGGGCCTTAACATGCTCTAAAACTCTTGAAACTTTGCACACGGGTCAGAACCTGCGGCCATCAGGGCTGGGCTGAAGATGGTACCCGGGCGTGGCAGGGGGGCTCAGCAGCGCCCCCTGGAACGGGGTCCGAAACCTTGGTCCATAAATCAAACACACTTGCATGTAATAATATGAAAGTCGGTACACATATAGATCTCATCGTTTCATATATACTTCATGCTCTTACTTTTTACCTCAGCCCAACAGGAAGTCGGCTATTTAGGGTTGTTTGGAAAACGTATACAATGGAATTTGAAATACTCCTCCTAGAGAAATCATTTAATCGCCACGAATCTCAGTCAGCATGAAGTCAAGACATTGAGGATGAAAAATTGCCAGCGGATTTTTGATATCTCGAACGGTTTGGCCGTGGCGAGGAAACAAATTTATGGCGAGAAAAGTGAGACAGGAAGTGTGTTATAACTTCTGCATAAATTAACAGATCTTGATGAAACTTCAGCAGTGTGTTCGTTGTAAGAGGCCGATCACATGGATGTGACTATTGTGAGTCAAAGTTATAGCGCCACCAACTGGCAGCAGGAAGTGTGTCACTTTCAAAATGCTTTGAAATCACCCTCTTGTTTTTACCCGATTTGCTTCAAACTTTACGTGTATAATGTAAACACACGGCAGATTTAGACCTGTGAAAGGATTATTGATATCTTAGATACTGTTGCCGTGGCAACGCTTCAAACTTTACTTTTCTTTATTGATGCTTTTGAGACTCTTAACATACTTGAAATTGCATGAAACTCGACAGAGACGTCACATTTATTAGCCAGTAGACATGTGCAAAGTTTCAGAAATGGGTGTGGTGAGGGGCTCAGTAGCGCCACCTTTTGACAAAAAAGTGGGGGGTTAGTTTCATCTACAGGTACAAAAATTGGTATTGATATAGTTCTCCTCAAGCCGGACAACTTTCTAATTTACAGTCATTAGCTCCGACCAACAGAAAGTCAGATATTTTGGTTTGAATGTGGAGAAAATGTCAGAATTTTGCAAGTCACTCTCTAAGACTTTGTGTGTGAGGAGTAGGAAGGGAGGGGGGCTTGTGAAGTAATACATAGGGCTATACTGCCCTCTTGTGTTCAACATAGTATGGGTTACATTAACTTTTGCACGATATTCTAATTTTTCGAGTTTCACCTGTATGCAGAGTTGACAGAAAAATGTTACACACGCCGTAGCAGGTGAATACAACAAAGAACTAAAGCCTAAAAAACTAAAGCTTAATCCACTGTCTGTTCATTCTCTGAGTGGCAATTACAAGAAATGTCCAATAGATGGCATCCAAGCCTCATTGTTCAATGATTTACAACAGGTCTGAGTCCAGAATGGGCAGGGACTGAGTTCAACAGTTGCTTGAGCTCTTTTGCAGTCGAATCCCAGAAAAAAGGCAAACAATGTGTCCCCACTCAATATATACATCAACTGAGTGGCGGATACAATTTTTAACAACCTTTAACCATTTACAGCCAGAGCGTTCAAATTTGGGAACAATTATTCCCATGGTTCCTGTCTCAGTGTCATCGTCGTCCGATCACCGATTTTATTTCTGAAGTCTGCCCAGATACTCATGACAATACAAGCTAAAGGCACATGTGATTGGTTAAGGGGTTACTGGGCAAGAATAATAACTGTATCGTCATCACCGTCTTCCTTCATTTCAATGGAAAGGTGATATCACGAGAGATTTACTCCAGTGTTGGATTTACTGCTTCAAATTAAATACTGAGGCGATTTTTGCAAGGTAAGAACGTGTGTTGTCTATATTTTCTATAGAAAGTCAAAACGTTTTAGTGACGAAGCATTTATTTGTAGGAGTATTGCTAGTTATTTCTGGAAAAAAATGACAAAACAACTCAAATAAATGTTTGTGAGCAGTTTTGTGTGAAACCGCGAGATGCGTCGCGTCTAACGCACGAGCCCCGATGAGAGATCGCATTCGCTTCTTCTTGCGTTTGAACGGACAATTTCATACTACAAAATGTCAAATTACATGATATATTGTCTGTTTTGTCCCAAGTGAACATAAACAGTTGATGAAGAAATCGCGAATCGAAATCTAGTATCAACACTTCCGAGAATGATTATCAGCGTTGTGTCTGACAGCGCGAGGCATCTCATTTTTACTCGCATCTTCATGGAGGTTTGTCGGTTGTATGTAGTTTCACAATCTCAATCAAGTAATCTCTGAAATGAATACAGATGTAACAGCACGAAAATAATGAGACTTCACAGTTCTCAAAAGATTAAACTCACTAAAACAAGCCGCACAGACTGTGCCTTGAATGAAATGCGTTTAAAATCCTCTTAAAGAGACAGTAACAATTTTCCAAGTAAAAAAAAAGTAGGCCTACAAATGGTTTTCACCCCAAAAATAAATTTCTCTCATCGTATACTCACCCTCATTGCATCCCAGATGTGTATTGTTTTCTTTCTTCTAGTGAACACAAATTAAGCTTTTTAGAAGATTATCTCAACCCTGTTGGACCTTACAATGACTTGAATGGTGATCAGAACTCAGAAGCTACAAAAATCAAATAAATGCAGCATAAAAGTAATCCATACCACTCCAGTGGTTAAATCCATGCCTTCAGAAGTGATATTATAGGTGTGGGTTAGAAATAGACCTATATATATATACTTCAAGATGACATCACTCTGAAGTACTGCGTAAAGAATATCCCACATTCGCCCTTAGGGGGCACTACAGGCCATGCCCAAAATTCCCATTTTCTGGTCAAAAATGTTCTAATGTTGTATATTGATACTACAGGCCAACAGGAATTCACAAACCAAGAGTGGCCCACATTCGCCCTTATGGGGCGCTACAGGCCACGCCCTAAATTCCCATTTGCTGGTCAAAAATGTTCTAATTTGGTACATTGATACTACAGGCCAACAGGAACCCACAAACAAAGAATTGCCCATATTCGCCATTAGGGGGCGCTACAGGCTATGCCCAAAATTCCCATTTTATGGTCAAAAATTTTCTAATTTGGTATATTGACACTACAGGCCAACAGAAATCCACAAACCAAGAATGTCTCACATTTGCCCTTAGGGGGTGCTAAAGGACATTCCCAAATTGCACATTTTTTTGTCAAATACTTTCTAATTTGGTACATTAATACTACAGGCCAACAGGAACCTACAAACCAAGAATGGCTCACATTCGCCCTTAGGGGGCGGTACAGGCCATGCCCAAATGTCAATTTTTCAAAGTGATTGTATTTCCACCCCATTTATTTAGTTTTTCTGAAACCTGGTGAACATACCTCATTTCTCATTGTAAACAAAAAACCCTACAGGATCCATAAGGTCCGGCATGATGGATTTTCCTGTACACTGAAAATGTTTAGTTTAGGATTCAGACAGAAAGACATGTTTTTTGGATTTTTTCATTGGGAGGGTTTAACCCCAACCCTCTATTGATCAATTTTAAATGATTTGCCATTTTGAGAAGGAATCGCATTGCTGCTTGCAGCTATATTTTTGAGTTGTTGCTGTGTCCATCATCCTTTGTTTTCCGAAAGCCACCAAGTGGAAATGAGCCCGGTAACTAAAGGCACCAGGGTTGCGGTGCCACCGGCTTGGGCCCGTCATCGCTGCTTGCAGCTTTAATTATTATTATTATTATTATTTTATCGACTATTCGGGCACTTTTGGGGGCCTTAACATGCTCTAAAATTCTTGAAACTTTGCACACGGGTCAGAACCTGCGGCCATCAGGGCTGGGCTGAAGATGGTACCCGGGCGTGGCAGGGGGGCTCAGCAGCGCCCCCTGGAACGGGGTCCGAAACCTTGGTCCATAAATCAAACACACTTGCATGTAATAATATGAAAGTCGGTACACATATAGATCTCATCGTTTCATATATACTTCATGCTCTTACTTTTTACCTCAGCCCAACAGGAAGTCGGCTATTTAGGGTTGTTTGGAAAACGTATACAATGGAATTTGAAATACTCCTCCTAGAGAAATCATTTAATCGCCACGAATCTCAGTCAGCATGAAGTCAAGACATTGAGGATGAAAAATTGCCAGTGGATTTTTGATATCTCGAACGGTTTGGCCGTGGCGAGGAAACAAATTTATGGCGAGAAAAGTGAGACAGGAAGTGTGTTATAACTTCTGCATAAATTAACAGATCTTGATGAAACTTCAGCAGTGTGTTCGTTGTAAGAGGCCGATCACATGGATGTGACTATTGTGAGTCAAAGTTATAGCGCCACCAACTGGCAGCAGGAAGTGTGTCACTTTCAAAATGCTTTGAAATCACCCTCTTGTTTTTACCCGATTTGCTTCAAACTTTACGTGTATAATGTAAACACACGGCAGATTTAGACCTGTGAAAGGATTATTGATATCTTAGATACTGTTGCCGTGGCAACACTTCAAACTTTACTTTTCTTTATTGATGCTTTTGAGACTCTTAACATACTTGAAATTGCATGAAACTCGACAGAGACGTCACATTTATTAGCCAGTAGACATGTGCAAAGTTTCAGAAATGGGTGTGGTGAGGGGCTCAGTAGCGCCACCTTTTGACAAAAAAGTGGGGGGTTAGTTTCATCTACAGGTACAAAAATTGGTATTGATATAGTTCTCCTCAAGCCGGACAACTTTCTAATTTACAGTCATTAGCTCCGACCAACAGAAAGTCAGATATTTTGGTTTGAATGTGGAGAAAATGTCAGAATTTTGCAAGTCACTCTCTAAGACTTTGTGTGTGAGGAGTAGGAAGGGAGGGGGGCTTGTGAAGTAATACATAGGGCTATACTGCCCTCTTGTGTTCAACATAGTATGGGTTACATTAACTTTTGCACGATATTCTAATTTTTCGAGTTTCACCTGTATGCAGAGTTGACAGAAAAATGTTACACACGCCGTAGCAGGTGAATACAACAAAGAACTAAAGCCTAAAAAACTAAAGTTTAATCCACTGTCTGTTCATTCTCTGAGTGGCAATTACAAGAAATGTCCAATAGATGGCATCCAAGCCTCATTGTTCAATGATTTACAACAGGTCTGAGTCCAGAATGGGCAGGGACTGAGTTCAACAGTTGCTTGAGCTCTTTTGCAGTCGAATCCCAGAAAAAAGGCAAACAATGTGTCCCCACTCAATATATACATCAACTGAGTGGAGGATACAATTTTTAACAACCTTTAACCATTTACACCCAGAGCGTTCAAATTTGGGAACAATTATTCCCATGGTTCCTGTCTCAGTGTCATCGTCGTCCGATCACCGATTTTATTTCTGAAGTCTGCCCAGATACTCATGACAATACAAGCTAAAGGCACATGTGATTGGTTAAGGGGTTACTGGGCAAGAATAATAACTGTATCGTCATCACCGTCTTCCTTCATTTCAATGGAAAGGTGATATCACGAGAGATTTACTCCAGTGTTGGATTTACTGCTTCAAATTAAATACTGAGGCGATTTTTGCAAGGTAAGAACGTGTGTTGTCTATATTTTCTATAGAAAGTCAAAACGTTTTAGTTACGAAGCATTTATTTGTAGGAGTATTGCTAGTTATTTCTGGAAAAAAATGACAAAACAACTCAAATAAATGTTTGTGAGCAGTTTTGTGTGAAACCGCGAGATGCGTCGCGTCTAACGCACGAGCCCCGATGAGAGATCGCATTCGCTTCTTCTTGCGTTTGAACGGACAATTTCATACTACAAAATGTCAAATTACATGATATATTGTCTGTTTTGTCCCAAGTGAACATAAACAGTTGATGAAGAAATCGCGAATCGAAATCTAGTATCAACACTTCCGAGAATGATTATCAGCGTTGTGTCTGACAGCGCGAGGCATCTCATTTTTACTCGCATCTTCATGGAGGTTTGTCGGTTGTATGTAGTTTCACAATCTCAATCAAGTAATCTCTGAAATGAATACAGATGTAACAGCACGAAAATAATGAGACTTCACAGTTCTCAAAAGATTAAACTCACTAAAACAAGCCGCACAGACTGTGCCTTGAATGAAATGCGTTTAAAATCCTCTTAAAGAGACAGTAACAATTTTCCAAGTAAAAAAAAAGTAGGCCTACAAATGGTTTTCACCCCAAAAATAAATTTCTCTCATCGTATACTCACCCTCATTGCATCCCAGATGTGTATTGTTTTCTTTCTTCTAGTGAACACAAATTAAGCTTTTTAGAAGATTATCTCAACCCTGTTGGACCTTACAATGACTTGAATGGTGATCAGAACTCAGAAGCTACAAAAATCAAATAAATGCAGCATAAAAGTAATCCATACCACTCCAGTGGTTAAATCCATGCCTTCAGAAGTGATATTATAGGTGTGGGTTAGAAATAGACCTATATATATATACTTCAAGATGACATCACTCTGAAGTACTGCGTAAAGAATATCCCACATTCGCCCTTAGGGGGCACTACAGGCCATGCCCAAAATTCCCATTTTCTGGTCAAAATTGTTCTAATGTTGTATATTGATACTACAGGCCAACAGGAATTCACAAACCAAGAGTGGCCCACATTCGCCCTTATGGGGCGCTACAGGCCACGCCCTAAATTCCCATTTGCTGGTCAAAAATGTTCTAATTTGGTACATTGATACTACAGGCCAACAGGAACCCACAAACAAAGAATTGCCCATATTCGCCATTAGGGGGCGCTACAGGCTATGCCCAAAATTCCCATTTTATGGTCAAAAATTTTCTAATTTGGTATATTGACACTACAGGCCAACAGAAATCCACAAACCAAGAATGTCTCACATTTGCCCTTAGGGGGTGCTAAAGGACATTCCCAAATTGCACATTTTTTTGTCAAATACTTTCTAATTTGGTACATTAATACTACAGGCCAACAGGAACCTACAAACCAAGAATGGCTCACATTCGCCCTTAGGGGGCGGTACAGGCCATGCCCAAATGTCAATTTTTCAAAGTGATTGTATTTCCACCCCATTTATTTAGTTTTTCTGAAACCTGGTGAACATACCTCATTTCTCATTGTAAACAAAAAACCCTACAGGATCCATAAGGTCCGGCATGATGGATTTTCCTGTACACTGAAAATGTTTAGTTTAGGATTCAGACAGAAAGACATGTTTTTTGGATTTTTTCATTGGGAGGGTTTAACCCCAACCCTCTATTGATCAATTTTAAATGATTTGCCATTTTGAGGAGGAATCGCATTGCTGCTTGCAGCTATATTTTTGAGTTGTTGCTGTGTCCATCATCCTTTGTTTTCCGAAAGCCACCAAGTGGAAATGAGCCCGGTAACTAAAGGCACCAGGGTTGCGGTGCCACCGGCTTGGGCCCGTCATCGCTGCTTGCAGCTTTAATTATTATTATTATTATTATTTTATCGACTATTCGGGCACTTTTGGGGGCCTTAACATGCTCTAAAATTCTTGAAACTTTGCACACGGGTCAGAACCTGCGGCCATCAGGGCTGGGCTGAAGATGGTACCCGGGCGTGGCAGGGGGGCTCAGCAGCGCCCCCTGGAACGGGGTCCGAAACCTTGGTCCATAAATCAAACACACTTGCATGTAATAATATGAAAGTTGGTACACATATAGATCTCATCGTTTCATATATACTTCATGCTCTTACTTTTTACCTCAGCCCAACAGGAAGTCGGCTATTTAGGGTTGTTTGGAAAACGTATACAATGGAATTTGAAATACTCCTCCTAGAGAAATCATTTAATCGCCACGAATCTCAGTCAGCATGAAGTCAAGACATTGAGGATGAAAAATTGCCAGCGGATTTTTGATATCTCGAACGGTTTGGCCGTGGCGAGGAAACAAATTTATGGCGAGAAAAGTGAGACAGGAAGTGTGTTATAACTTCTGCATAAATTAACAGATCTTGATGAAACTTCAGCAGTGTGTTCGTTGTAAGAGGCCGATCACATGGATGTGACTATTGTGAGTCAAAGTTATAGCGCCACCAACTGGCAGCAGGAAGTGTGTCACTTTCAAAATGCTTTGAAATCACCCTCTTGTTTTTACCCGATTTGCTTCAAACTTTACGTGTATAATGTAAACACACGGCAGATTTAGACCTGTGAAAGGATTATTGATATCTTAGATACTGTTGCCGTGGCAACACTTCAAACTTTACTTTTCTTTATTGATGCTTTTGAGACTCTTAACATACTTGAAATTGCATGAAACTCGACAGAGACGTCACATTTATTAGCCAGTAGACATGTGCAAAGTTTCAGAAATGGGTGTGGTGAGGGGCTCAGTAGCGCCACCTTTTGACAAAAAAGTGGGGGGTTAGTTTCATCTACAGGTACAAAAATTGGTATTGATATAGTTCTCCTCAAGCCGGACAACTTTCTAATTTACAGTCATTAGCTCCGACCAACAGAAAGTCAGATATTTTGGTTTGAATGTGGAGAAAATGTCAGAATTTTGCAAGTCACTCTCTAAGACTTTGTGTGTGAGGAGTAGGAAGGGAGGGGGGCTTGTGAAGTAATACATAGGGCTATACTGCCCTCTTGTGTTCAACATAGTATGGGTTACATTAACTTTTGCACGATATTCTAATTTTTCGAGTTTCACCTGTATGCAGAGTTGACAGAAAAATGTTACACACGCCGTAGCAGGTGAATACAACAAAGAACTAAAGCCTAAAAAACTAAAGTTTAATCCACTGTCTGTTCATTCTCTGAGTGGCAATTACAAGAAATGTCCAATAGATGGCATCCAAGCCTCATTGTTCAATGATTTACAACAGGTCTGAGTCCAGAATGGGCAGGGACTGAGTTCAACAGTTGCTTGAGCTCTTTTGCAGTCGAATCCCAGAAAAAAGGCAAACAATGTGTCCCCACTCAATATATACATCAACTGAGTGGAGGATACAATTTTTAACAACCTTTAACCATTTACAGCCAGAGCGTTCAAATTTGGGAACAATTATTCCCATGGTTCCTGTCTCAGTGTCATCGTCGTCCGATCACCGATTTTATTTCTGAAGTCTGCCCAGATACTCATGACAATACAAGCTAAAGGCACATGTGATTGGTTAAGGGGTTACTGGGCAAGAATAATAACTGTATCGTCATCACCGTCTTCCTTCATTTCAATGGAAAGGTGATATCACGAGAGATTTACTCCAGTGTTGGATTTACTGCTTCAAATTAAATACTGAGGCGATTTTTGCAAGGTAAGAACGTGTGTTGTCTATATTTTCTATAGAAAGTCAAAACGTTTTAGTTACGAAGCATTTATTTGTAGGAGTATTGCTAGTTATTTCTGGAAAAAAATGACAAAACAACTCAAATAAATGTTTGTGAGCAGTTTTGTGTGAAACCGCGAGATGCGTCGCGTCTAACGCACGAGCCCCGATGAGAGATCGCATTCGCTTCTTCTTGCGTTTGAACGGACAATTTCATACTACAAAATGTCAAATTACATGATATATTGTCTGTTTTGTCCCAAGTGAACATAAACAGTTGATGAAGAAATCGCGAATCGAAATCTAGTATCAACACTTCCGAGAATGATTATCAGCGTTGTGTCTGACAGCGCGAGGCATCTCATTTTTACTCGCATCTTCATGGAGGTTTGTCGGTTGTATGTAGTTTCACAATCTCAATCAAGTAATCTCTGAAATGAATACAGATGTAACAGCACGAAAATAATGAGACTTCACAGTTCTCAAAAGATTAAACTCACTAAAACAAGCCGCACAGACTGTGCCTTGAATGAAATGCGTTTAAAATCCTCTTAAAGAGACAGTAACAATTTTCCAAGTAAATAAAAAGTAGGCCTACAAATGGTTTTCACCCCAAAAATAAATTTCTCTCATCGTATACTCACCCTCATTGCATCCCAGATGTGTATTGTTTTCTTTCTTCTAGTGAACACAAATTAAGCTTTTTAGAAGATTATCTCAACCCTGTTGGACCTTTCAATGACTTGAATGGTGATCAGAACTCAGAAGCTACAAAAATCAAATAAATGCAGCATAAAAGTAATCCATACCACTCCAGTGGTTAAATCCATGCCTTCAGAAGTGATATTATAGGTGTGGGTTAGAAATAGACCTATATATATATATACTTCAAGATGACATCACTCTGAAGTACTGCGTAAAGAATATCCCACATTCGCCCTTAGGGGGCGCTACAGGCCATGCCCAAAATTCCCATTTTCTGGTCAAAAATGTTCTAATGTTGTATATTGATACTACAGGCCAACAGGAATTCACAAACCAAGAGTGGCCCACATTCGCCCTTATGGGGCGCTACAGGCCACGCCCTAAATTCCCATTTGCTGGTCAAAAATGTTCTAATTTGGTACATTGATACTACAGGCCAACAGGAACCCACAAACAAAGAATTGCCCATATTCGCCATTAGGGGGCGCTACAGGCTATGCCCAAAATTCCCATTTTATGGTCAAAAATTTTCTAATTTGGTATATTGACACTACAGGCCAACAGAAATCCACAAACCAAGAATGTCTCACATTTGCCCTTAGGGGGTGCTAAAGGACATTCCCAAATTGCACATTTTTTTGTCAAATACTTTCTAATTTGGTACATTAATACTACAGGCCAACAGGAACCTACAAACCAAGAATGGCTCACATTCGCCCTTAGGGGGCGGTACAGGCCATGCCCAAATGTCAATTTTTCAAAGTGATTGTATTTCCACCCCATTTATTTAGTTTTTCTGAAACCTGGTGAACATACCTCATTTCTCATTGTAAACAAAAAACCCTACAGGATCCATAAGGTCCGGCATGATGGATTTTCCTGTACACTGAAAATGTTTAGTTTAGGATTCAGACAGAAAGACATGTTTTTTGGATTTTTTCATTGGGAGGGTTTAACCCCAACCCTCTATTGATCAATTTTAAATGCTTTGCCATTTTGAGGAGGAATCGCATTGCTGCTTGCAGCTATATTTTTGAGTTGTTGCTGTGTCCATCATCCTTTGTTTTCCGAAAGCCACCAAGTGGAAATGAGCCCGGTAACTAAAGGCACCAGGGTTGCGGTGCCACCGGCTTGGGCCCGTCATCGCTGCTTGCAGCTTTAATTAGGGCCCAAGCCTTGAAAAGGCGAAAGCCCTATTGTTTTCCTTAGGATTATTATTAGGGCCCAATCCTTGAAAAGGCGAAGGCCCTATTGTTTTTAGGGCCCAAGCTTTGAAAAGGCGAAGGCCCTATTGTTTTCCTTAGGATTATTAGGGCCCAAGCCTTGAAAAGGCGAAGGCCCTATTGTTTTCCTTAGGATTATTATTATTATTATTATTATTAGGGCCCAAGCCTGAAAAGGCGAAGGCCCTATTGTTTTCCTTAGGATTATTATTATTATTATTATTAGGGCCCAAGCCTGAAAAGGCGAAGGCCCTATTGTTTTCCTTAGGATTATTATTATTAGGGCCCAAGCCTTGAAAAGGCGAAGGCCCTATTGTTTTCCTTAGGATTATTATTATTAGGGCCCAAGCCTGAAAAGGCGAAGGCCCTATTGTTTTCCTTAGGATTATTATTATTATTATTATTATTATTATTATTATTATTATTTTATCGACTATTCGGGCACTTTTGGGGGCCTTAACATGCTCTAAAACTCTTGAAACTTTGCACACGGGTCAGAACCTGCGGCCATCAGGGCTGGGCTGAAGATGGTACCCGGGCGTGGCAGGGGGGCTCAGCAGCGCCCCCTGGAACGGGGTCCGAAACCTTGGTCCATAAATCAAACACACTTGCATGTAATAATATGAAAGTCGGTACACATATAGATCTCATCGTTTCATATATACTTCATGCTCTTACTTTTTACCTCAGCCCAACAGGAAGTCGGCTATTTAGGGTTGTTTGGAAAACGTATACAATGGAATTTGAAATACTCCTCCTAGAGAAATCATTTAATCGCCACGAATCTCAGTCAGCATGAAGTCAAGACATTGAGGATGAAAAATTGCCAGCGGATTTTTGATATCTCGAACGGTTTGGCCGTGGCGAGGAAACAAATTTATGGCGAGAAAAGTGAGACAGGAAGTGTGTTATAACTTCTGCATAAATTAACAGATCTTGATGAAACTTCAGCAGTGTGTTCGTTGTAAGAGGCCGATCACATGGATGTGACTATTGTGAGTCAAAGTTATAGCGCCACCAACTGGCAGCAGGAAGTGTGTCACTTTCAAAATGCTTTGAAATCACCCTCTTGTTTTTACCCGATTTGCTTCAAACTTTACGTGTATAATGTAAACACATGGCAGATTTAGACCTGTGAAAGGATTATTGATATCTTAGATACTGTTGCCGTGGCAACGCTTCAAACTTTACTTTTCTTTATTGATGCTTTTGAGACTCTTAACATACTTGAAATTGCATGAAACTCGACAGAGACGTCACATTTATTAGCCAGTAGACATGTGCAAAGTTTCAGAAATGGGTGTGGTGAGGGGCTCAGTAGCGCCACCTTTTGACAAAAAAGTGGGGGGTTAGTTTCATCTACAGGTACAAAAATTGGTATTGATATAGTTCTCCTCAAGCCGGACAACTTTCTAATTTACAGTCATTAGCTCCGACCAACAGAAAGTCAGATATTTTGGTTTGAATGTGGAGAAAATGTCAGAATTTTGCAAGTCACTCTCTGAGACTCTGTGAGTTTGTAGGGGAGGGGGGACGTTGGGTCTTGTGAAGTAATACATAGGGCTATACTGCCCTCTTGTGTTCAACATAGTATGGGTTACATTAACTTTTGCACGATATTCTAATTTTTCGAGTTTCACCTGTATGCAGAGTTGACAGAAAAATGTTACACACGCCGTAGCAGGTGAATACAACAAAGAACTAAAGCCTAAAAAACTAAAATTTAATCCACTGTCTGTTCATTCTCTGAGTGGCAATTACAAGAAATGTCCAATAGATGGCATCCAAGCCTCATTGTTCTATTATTTACAACAGGCTGAGTCCAGAATGGGCAGGGACTGAGTTCAACAGTTGCTTGAGCTCTTTTGCCGTCGAATCCCAGAAAAAAGGCAAACACTGTGTCCCCACTCACTATATACATCAACTGAGTGGCGGATACAATTTTTAACAACCTTTAACCATTTACAGCCAGAGCGTTCAAATTTGGGAACAATTATTCCCATAGTTTCTGTCTCAGTGTCATCGTCGTCCAATCACCGATTTTATTTCTGAAATCTGCCCAGATACTCATGACAATACAAGCTAAAGGCACATGTGATTGGTTAAGGGGTTACTGGGCAAGAATAATAACTGTATCGTCATCACCGTCTTCCTTCATTTCAATGGGACGGTGATATCACGAGAGATTTACTCCAGTGTTGGATTTACTGCTTCAAATTAAATACTGAGGCGATTTTTGCAAGGTAAGAACGTGTTGTCTATATTTTCTATAGAAAGTCAAAACGTTTTAGTTACGAAGCATTTATTTGTAGGAGTATTGCTAGTTATTTCTGGAAAAAAAATGACGAAACAACTCAAATAAATGTTTGTGAGCAGTTTTGTGTGAAACCGCGAGCAGCGTCACGTCTAACTCACGAGCCCCGATGAGAGATCGCATTCGCTTCTTCTTGCGTTTGAACGGACAATTTCATAACAACAAAATGTCAAAATACATGATATATTGTCTGTTTTGTCTCAAGTGACCATAAACAGTTGATGAAGAAATCGCGAATCTAAATCTAGTATCAACACTTCCGAGAATGATTATCAGCTTTGTGTCTGACAGCGCGAGGAATCTCATTTTTACTCGCATCTTCATGGAGGTTTGTCGGTTGTATGTAGTTTCACAATCTCAATCAATTAATCTCTGAAATGAATACAGATGTAACAGCACGAAAATAATGAGATTCACAGTTCTCAAAAGATTATATCTCAATAAAACAAGCCGCAAAGACGGCTTGACGGCTTGAATGAAATGCGTTTAAAATCCTCTTAAAGAGACAGTAACAATTTTCCAAGTAAATAAAAAGTAGCCTACAAATGGTTTTCACCCCCAAAATAAATTTCTCTCATCGTATACTCACCCTCATTCCATCCCAGATGTGTATTATTTTCTTTCTTCTAGTGAACACAAATTAAGCTTTTTAGAAGATTATCTCAACCCTGTTGGACCTTTCAATGACTTGAATGGTGATCAGAACTCAGAAGCTACAAAAATCACATAAATGCAGCATAAAAGTAATCCATACCACTCCTGTGGTTTAATCCATGCCTTCAGAAGTGATATTATAGGTGTGGGTTAGATACAGACCTATATATATATATACTTAAAGATGACATCACTCTGAAGTACTGCGTAAAGAATATCCCACATTCGCCCTAAGGGGGCGCTACAGGCCATGCCCAAAATTCCCATTTTCTGGTCAAAAATGTTCTAATTTTGTATATTGATACTACAGGCCAACAGGAATCCACAAACCAAGAATGGCCCACATTCGCCCTTAGGGGGCGCTACAGGCCATACCCAAAATTCCCATTTTCTGGTCAAAAATGTTCTAATTTTGTAGATTGATACTACAGGCCAACAGGAATCCACAAACCAAGAATGGCCCACATTCGCCCTTAGGGGGCGCTACAGGCCATGCCCTAAATTCCCATTTGCTGGTCAAAAATGTTCTAATTTGGTATATTGACACTACAGGCCAACAGAAATCCACAAACCAAGAATGTCTCACATTCGCCCTTAGGGGGCGCTAAAGGCCATTCCCAAATTGCACATTTTTTTGTCAAATACTTTCTAAATTGGTACATTAATACTACAGGCCAACAGGAACCTACAAACCAAGAATGGCTCACATTCACCCTTAGGGGGAGCTACAGGCCATGCCCAAATGTCATTTTTTCAAAGTGTTTGTATTTCCAACACATTTATTTAGTTTTTCTGAAACCTGGTGAACAAACCTCATTTCTCATTGTAAACAAAAAACCCTACAGGATCCATAAGGTCCGACATGATGGATTTTCCTGTACACTGAAAATGTTTAGTTTAGGATTCTGACAGAAAGACATGTTTTTTGGATTTTTTCATTGGGAGGGTTTAACCCCAACCCTCTATTGATCAATTTTAAATGATTTGCCATTTTGAGGAGGAATCGCATTGCTGCTTGCAGCTATATTTTTGAGTTGTTGCTGTGTCCATCATCCTTTGTTTTCCGAAAGCCACCAAGTGGAAATGAGCCCGGTAACTAAAGGCACCAGGGTTGCGGTGCCACCGGCTTGGGCCCTTCATCGCTGCTTGCAGCTTTAATTATTATTATTATTATTATTATTTTATCGACTATTCGGGCACTTTTGGGGGCCTTAACGTGCTCTAAAACTCTTGAAACTTTGCACATGGGTCAGAACCTGCGGCCATCAGGGCTGGGCTGAAGATGGTACCCGGGCGTGGCAGGGGGGCTTCACAGCGCCCCCTGGAACGGGGTCCGAAACCTTGGTCCATAAATCAAACACACTTGCATGTAATAATATGAAAGTCGGTACACATATAGATCTCATCGTTTCATATATACTTCATGCTCTTACTTTTTACCTCAGCCCAACAGGAAGTCGGCTATTTAGGGTTGTTTGGAAAACGTATACAATGGAATTTGAAATACTCCTCCTAGAGAAATCATTTAATCGCCACGAATCTCAGTCAGCATGAAGTCAAGACATTGAGGATGAAAAATTGCCAGCGGATTTTTGATATCTCGAACGGTTTGGCCGTGGCGTGGAAACAAATTTATGGCGAGAAAAGTGAGACAGGAAGTGTGTTATAACTTCTGCATAAATTAACAAATCTTGATGAAACTTCAGCAGTGTGTTCTTTGTAAGACGCCGATCACATGGATGTGACTATTGTGAGTCAAAGTTATAGCGCCACCAACTGGCAGCAGGAAGTGTGTCACTTTCAAAATGCTTTGAAATCACCCTCTTGTTTTTACCCGATTTGCTTCAAACTTTACATGTATAATGTAAACACACGGCAGATTTAGACCTGTGAAAGGATTATTGATATCTTAGATACTGTTGCCGTGGCAACGCTTCAAACTTTACTTTTCTTTATTGATGCTTTTGAGACTCTTTACATCATAGAAATTGCATGAAACTCGACAGACACGTCACATTTATTAGCCAGTAGACATGTGCAAAGTTTCAGAAATGGGTGTGGTGAGGGGCTCAGTAGCGCCACCTTTTGACAAAAAAGTGGGGGGTTAGTTTCATCTACAGGTACAAAAATTGGTATTGCTATAGTTCTCCTCAAGCCGGACAACTTTCTAATTTACAGTCATTAGCTCCGACCAACAGAAAGTCAGATATTTTGGTTTGAATGTGGAGAAAATGTCAGACTTTTGCAAGTCACTCTGTGAGCCTCTGTGTGTGAGGAGGGGAGGGGGGGACGTTGTGTCTTGTGATGTAATACATAGGGCTATACTGCCCTCTTGTGTTCAACATAGTATGGTTTACATTAACTTTTGCACGATATTCTAATGTTGTGATATTCTAAACAATGTGTCCCCACTCAATATATACATCAACTGAGTGGCGGATGCAATTTTTAACAACCTTTAACCATTTACAGCCAGAGCGTTCAAATTTGGGAACAATTATTCCCATGGTTCCTGTCTCAGTTTCATCGTCGTCCAATCACCGATTTCACTTCTGAAATCTGCCCAGATACTCATGACAATACAAGCTAAAGGCTCATGTGATTGGTTAAGGGGATTTTTTTTCTGAAATCTGCCCAGATACTCATGACAATAAAAGCTAAAGGCACATGTGATTGGTTAAGGGTTCCTGGGCAAGAATAATAACTGTATCGTCATCACCGTCTTCCTTCATTTCAATGGGAAGGTGATATCACGAGAGATTTACTCCAGTGTTGGATTTACTCCTTCAAATTAAATACTGAGGCGATTTTTGCAAGGTAAGAACATGTGTTGTCTATATTTTCTATTGAAAGTCAAAACGTTTTAGTTACGAAGCATTTATTTGCAGGAGTATTGCTAGTTATTTCTGGAAAAAAAAAATGACGTGACTCTATTTGTTCATCGGACAGGCAGCTAGCCTCTATTTTTAATACATTTCGGTGAAACTTGCTAATTAAACATTAGCTAGCACTTTTGTTTGCCAATGTTGTCGCTTGTGAAAAATCCACCTGAATTAATGTGAGACCGAGAGCAGACGCTGTTCAGATGTTTTTTTAAGCAGTTTTTTTTAACCCATCTGAATGCCCGGATGCGTGTTTTATTTCCAACTCTGTTCGTGGTGGCGCAGGAAAATTAATACTGTAGAAACATCACCTGACGCTTGAAAAAAATATGTAGAACAAGAGCGAAAATAACTTTGTAATTATTTTGGATGAATTGCATATTGCACCGCTCGATTTGAACGTAGTTGTCGAACACTGCAAATTATTAAAACGTGAAAAGACCGATCCAAACTTGCACGCTTGCAAATTGTCCCGTTTGACAACTTTGTCAATCACAAGCAGGAGCGAGAGACGCAAAATAACGGCATTTGCGTTTTGGATTAACGGGTTGATTAAGGTTTATACGTGTAACATCGTAAATTCAGTGAAATGCGCTTCCCTGCACACGTCTAGCAGCGTCACGTCTAACTCACGAGCCCCGATGAGAGATCTCATTCGCTTCTTCTTGCGTTTGAACGGACAATTTCATACTACAAAATGTCAAAATGCATGATATATTGTCTGTTTTGTCCCAAGTGAACATAAACAGTTGATGAAGAAATCGCGAATCTAAATCTAGTATCAACACTTCCGAGAATGATTATCAGCGTTGTGTCTGACAGCGCGAGGCATCTCATTTTTACTCGCATCTTCATGGAGGTTTGTCGGTTGTATGTAGTTTCACAATCTCAATCAAGTAATCTCTGAAATGAATACAGATGTAACAGCACGAAAATAATGAGACTTCACAGTTCTCAAAAGATTAAACTCACTAAAACAAGCCGCACAGACTGTGCCTTGAATGAAATGCGTTTAAAATCCTCTTAAAGAGACAGTAACAATTTTCCAAGTAAATAAAAAGTAGCCTACAAATGGTTTTCACCCCAAAAATAAATTTCTCTCATCGTATACTCACCCTCATTGCATCCCAGATGTGTATTGTTTTCTTTCTTCTAGTGAACACAAATTAAGCTTTTTAGAAGATTCTCAACCCTGTTGGACCTTTCAATGACTTGAATGGTGATCAGAACTCAGAAGCTACAAAAATCAAATAAATGCAGCATAAAAGTAATCCATACCACTCCAGTGGTTAAATCCATGCCTTCAGAAGTGATATTATAGGTGTGGGTTAGAAATAGACCTATATATATATACTTCAAGATGACATCACTCTGAAGTACTGCGTAAAGAATATCCCACATTCGCCCTTAGGGGGCGCTACAGGCCATGCCCAAAATTCCCATTTTCTGGTCAAAAATGTTCTAATGTTGTATATTGATACTACAGGCCAACAGGAATTCACAAACCAAGAGTGGCCCACATTCGCCCTTATGGGTCGCTACAGGCCACGCCCTAAATTCCCATTTGCTGGTCAAAAATGTTCTAATTTGGTACATTGATACTACAGGCCAACAGGAACCCACAAACAAAGAATTGCCCATATTCGCCATTAGGGGGCGCTACAGGCTATGCCCAAAATTCCCATTTTATGGTCAAAAATTTTCTAATTTGGTATATTGACACTACAGGCCAACAGAAATCCACAAACCAAGAATGTCTCACATTCGCCCTTAGGGGGTGCTAAAGGACATTCCCAAATTGCACATTTTTTTGTCAAATACTTTCTAATTTGGTACATTAATACTACAGGCCAACAGGAACCTACAAACCAAGAATGGCTCACATTCGCCCTTAGGGGGCGGTACAGGCCATGCCCAAATGTCAATTTTTCAAAGTGATTGTATTTCCACCCCATTTATTTAGTTTTTCTGAAACCTGGTGAACATACCTCATTTCTCATTGTAAACAAAAAACCCTACAGGATCCATAAGGTCCGGCATGATGGATTTTCCTGTACACTGAAAATGTTTAGTTTAGGATTCAGACAGAAAGACATTTTTTTTGGATTTTTTCATTGGGAGGGTTTAACCCCAACCCTCTATTGATCAATTTTAAATGATTTGCCATTTTGAGGAGGAATCGCATTGCTGCTTGCAGCTATATTTTTGAGTTGTTGCTGTGTCCATCATCCTTTGTTTTCCGAAAGCCACCAAGTGGAAATGAGCCCGGTAACTAAAGGCACCAGGGTTGCGGTGCCACCGGCTTGGGCCCGTCATCGCTGCTTGCAGCTTTAATTATTATTATTATTATTATTTTATCGACTATTCGGGCACTTTTGGGGGCCTTAACGTGCTCTAAAACTCTTGAAACTTTGCACACGGGTCAGAACCCACGGCCATCAGGGCTGGGATGAAGATGGTACCCGGGCATGGCAGGGGGGCTTAACAGCGCCCCCTGGAACGGGGCCCGAAATATTGGTCCATAAATCAAACACACTTGCATGTAATAATATGAAAGTCGGTACACATATAGATCTCATCGTTTCATATATACTTCATGCTCTTACTTTTTACCTCAGCCCAACAGGAAGTCGGCTATTTAGGGTTGTTTGGAAAACGTATGCAATGGAATTTGAAATACTCCTCCTAGAGAAATCATTTAATCGCCACGAATCTCAGTCAGCATGAAGTCAAGACATTGAGGATGAAAAATTGCCAGCGGATTTTTGATATCTCGAACGGTTTGGCCGTGGCGAGGAAACAAATTTATGGCGAGAAAAGTGAGACAGGAAGTGTGTTATAACTTCTGCATAAATGAACAGATCTTGATGAAACTTCAGCAGTGTGTTCGATGTAAGAGGCCGATCACATGGATGTGACTATTGTGAGTCAAAGTTATAGCGCCACCAACTGGCAGCAGGAAGTGTGTCACTTTCAAAATGCTTTGAAATCATCCTCTTGTTTTTACCCGATTTGCTTCAAACTTTACATGTATAATGTAAACACACGGCAAATTTAGACCTGTGAAAGGATTATTGATATCTTAGATACTGTTGCCGTGGCAACGCTTCAAACTTTACTTTTCTTTATTGATGCTTTTAAGACTCTTTACATCATTGAAATTGCATGAAATTCGACAGACACGTCACATTTATTAGCCAGTAGACATGTGCAAAGTTTCAGAAATGGGTGTAGTGAGGGGCTCAGTAGCGCCACCTTTTGACAAAAAAGTGGGGGGTTAGTTTCATCTACAGGTACAAAAATTGGTATTGATATAGTTCTCCTCAAGCCGGACAACTTTCTAATTTACAGTCATTAGCTCCGACCAACAGAAAGTCAGATATTTTGGGTTGAATGTGGAGAAAATGTCAGATTTTTGCAAGTCACTCTTAGTCTCTGTGTGTGAGGAGGGGAGGGGGGGACGTTGGGTCTTGTGAAGTAATACATAGGGCTATACTGCCCTCTTGTGTTCAACATAGTATAGTTTACATTAACTTTTGCACGATATTCTAATTTTTCGAGTTTCACCTGTATGCAGAGTTGACAGAAAAATGTTACACACGCTGTAGCAGGTGAATACAAGAACTAAAGCCTAAAAAACTAAAGCTTAATCCACTGTCTGTTCATTCTCTGAGTGGCAATTACAAGAAATGTCCAATAGATGACATCCAAGCCTCATTGTTCAATGATTTACAAAAGGTCTGAGTCCAGAATGGGCAGGGACTGAGTTCAACAGTTGCTTGAGCTCTTTTGCAGTCGAATCCCAGAAAAAAGGCAAACAATGTGTCCCCACTCAATATATACATCAACTGAGTGGCGGATACAATTTTTAACAACCTTTAACCATTTACAGCCAGAGCGTTCAAATTTGGGAACAATTATTCCCATGGTTCCTGTCTCAGTGTCATCGTCGTCCGATCACCGATTTTATTTCTGAAATCTGCCCAGATACTCATGACAATACAAGCTAAAGGCACATGTGATTGGTTAAGGGGTTACTGGGCAAGAATAAGAACTGTATCGTCATCACCGTCTTCCTTCATTTGAATGGGAAGGTGATATCACGAGAGATTTACTCCAGTTTTGGATTTACTGCTTCAAATTAAATACTGAGGCGATTTTTGCAAGGTAAGAACGTGTTGTCTATATTTTCTATAGAAAGTCAAAACGTTTTAGTTACGAAGCATTTATTTGTAGGAGTATTGCTAGTTATTTCTGGAAAAAAAATGACGAAACAACTCAAATAAATGTTTGTGAGCAGTTTTGTGTGAAACCGCGAGATGCGTCGCGTCTAACGCACGAGCCCCGATGAGAGATCGCATTCGATTCTTCTTGCGTTTGAACGAACAATTTCATAAACAAAATGTCAAATTACATAACATATTGTCTGTTTTGTCTTAAAGTGAACATAAACAGTTGATGAAGATATCGCGAATCTAAATCTAGTATCAACACTTCCGAGAATGATTATCAGCGTTGTGTCTGACAGCGCGAGGCATCTCATTTTTACTCGCATCTTCATGGAGGTTTGTCGGTTGTATGTAGTTTCACAATCTCAATCAATTAATCTCTGAAATGAATACAGATGTAACAGCACGAAAATAATGAGACTTCACAGTTCTCAAAAGATTAAACTCAATAAAACAAGCCGCACAGACTGTGCCTTGAATGAAATGCGTTTAAAATCCTCTTAAAGAGACAGTAACAATTTTCCAAGTAAATAAAAAGTAGGCCTACAAATGGTTTTCACCCCAAAAATAAATTTCTCTCATCGTATACTCACCCTCATTCCATCCCAGATGTGTATTATTTTCTTTCTTCTAGTGAACACAAATTAAGCTTTTTAGAAGATTATCTCAACCCTGTTGGACCTTTCAATGACTTGAATGGTGATCAGAACTCAGAAGCTACAAAAATCACATAAATGCAGCATAAAAGTAATCCATACCACTCCATTGATTTAATCCATGCCTTCAGAAGTGATATTATAGGTGTGGGTTAGAAACAGACCTATATATATATATACTTCAAGATGACATCACTCTGAAGTACTGCGTAAAGAATATCCCACATTCGCCCTTAGGGGGCGCTACAGGCCATGCCCAAAATTCCCATTTTCTGGGCAAAAATGTTCTAATTTTGTATATTGATCCTACAGGCCAACAGTAATCCACAAACCAAGAATGGCCCACATTAGCCCTTAGGGGGCGCTACAGGCCACGCCCTAAATTCCCATTTGCTGGTCAAAAATGTTCTAATTTGGTACATTGATACTACAGGCCAACAGGAACCCACAAACAAAGAATTGCCCATATTCGCCATTAGGGGGCGCTACAGGCTATGCCCAAAATTCCCATTTTATGGTCAAAAATTTTCTAATTTGGTATATTGACACTACAGGCCAACAGAAATCCACAAACCAAGAATGTCTCACATTTGCCCTTAGGGGGCACTAAAGGACATTCCCAAATTGCACATTTTTTTGTCAAATACTTTCTAATTTGGTACATTAATACTACAGGCCAACAGGAACCTACAAACCAAGAATGGCTCACATTCGCCCTTAGGGGGCGCTACAGGCCATGCCCAAATGTCAATTTTTCAAAGTGATTGTATTTCCACCCCATTTATTTAGTTTTTCTGAAACCTGGTGAACATACCTCATTTCTCATTGTAAACAAAAAACCCTCCAGGATCCATAAGGTCTGGCATGATGGATTTTCCTGTACACTGAAAATTTTTAGTTTAGGATTCAGACAGAAAGACATGTTTTTTGGATTTTTTCATTGGGAGGGTTTAACCCCAACCCTCTATTGATCAATTTTAAATGATTTGCCATTTTGAGGAGGAATCGCATTGCTGCTTGCAGCTATATTTTTGAGTTGTTGCTGTGTCCATCATCCTTTGTTTTCCGAAAGCCACCAAGTGGAAATGAGCCCGGTAACTAAAGGCACCAGGGTTGCGGTGCCACCGGCTTGGGCCCGTCATCGCTGCTTGCAGCTTTAATCCTTAGGATTATTATTAGGGCCCAAGCCTGAAAAGGCGAAGGCCCTATTGTTTTCCTTAGGATTATTATTATTATTATTATTATTATTAGGGCCCAAGCCTGAAAAGGCGAAGGCCCTATTGTTTTCCTTAGGATTATTATTATTATTATTATTATTATTAGGGCCCAAGCCTGAAAAGGCGAAGGCCCTATTGTTTTCCTTAGGATTATTATTATTATTATTATTATTATTATTATTATTTTATCGACTATTCGGGCACTTTTGGGGGCCTTAACATGCTCTAAAACTCTTGAAACTTTGCACACGGGTCAGAACCTGCGGCCATCAGGGCTGGGCTGAAGATGGTACCCGGGCGTGGCAGGGGGTTTCAGCAGCGCCCCCTGGAACGGGGTCCGAAACCATGGTCCATAAATCAAACACACTTGCATGTAATAATATGAAAGTCGGTACACATATAGATCTCATCGTTTCATATATACTTCATGCTCTTACTTTTTACCTCAGCCCAACAGGAAGTCGGCTATTTAGGGTTGTTTGGAAAACGTATACAATGGAATTTGAAATACTCCTCCTAGAGAAATCATTTAATCGCCACGAATCTCAGTCAGCATGAAGTCAAGACATTGAGGATGAAAAATTGCCAGCGGATTTTTGATATCTCGAACGGTTTGGCCGTGGCGAGGAAACAAATTTATGGCGAGAAAAGTGAGACAGGAAGTGTGTTATAACTTCTGCATAAATTAACAGATCTTGATGAAACTTCAGCAGTGTGTTCGTTGTAAGAGGCCGATCACATGGATGTGACTATTGTGAGTCAAAGTTATAGCGCCACCAACTGGCAGCAGGAAGTGTGTCACTTTCAAAATGCTTTGAAATCACCCTCTTGTTTTTACCCGATTTGCTTCAAACTTTACGTGTATAATGTAAACACACGGCAGATTTAGACCTGTGAAAGGATTATTGATATCTTAGATACTGTTGCCGTGGCAACACTTCAAACTTTACTTTTCTTTATTGATGCTTTTGAGACTCTTAACATACTTGAAATTGCATGAAACTCGACAGAGACGTCACATTTATTAGCCAGTAGACATGTGCAAAGTTTCAGAAATGGGTGTGGTGAGGGGCTCAGTAGCGCCACCTTTTGACAAAAAAGTGGGGGGTTAGTTTCATCTACAGGTACAAAAATTGGTATTGATATAGTTCTCCTCAAGCCGGACAACTTTCTAATTTACAGTCATTAGCTCCGACCAACAGAAAGTCAGATATTTTGGTTTGAATGTGGAGAAAATGTCAGAATTTTGCAAGTCACTCTCTAAGACTTTGTGTGTGAGGAGTAGGAAGGGAGGGGGTCTTGTGAAGTAATACATAGGGCTATACTGCCCTCTTGTGTTCAACATAGTATGGGTTACATTAACTTTTGCACGATATTCTAATTTTTCGAGTTTCACCTGTATGCAGAGTTGACAGAAAAATGTTACACACGCCGTAGCAGGTGAATACAACAAAGAACTAAAGCCTAAAAAACTAAAGTTTAATCCACTGTCTGTTCATTCTCTGAGTGGCAATTACAAGAAATGTCCAATAGATGGCATCCAAGCCTCATTGTTCAATGATTTACAACAGGTCTGAGTCCAGAATGGGCAGGGACTGAGTTCAACAGTTGCTTGAGCTCTTTTGCAGTCGAATCCCAGAAAAAAGGCAAACAATGTGTCCCCACTCAATATATACATCAACTGAGTGGAGGATACAATTTTTAACAACCTTTAACCATTTACAGCCAGAGCGTTCAAATTTGGGAACAATTATTCCCATGGTTCCTGTCTCAGTGTCATCGTCGTCCGATCACCGATTTTATTTCTGAAGTCTGCCCAGATACTCATGACAATACAAGCTAAAGGCACATGTGATTGGTTAAGGGGTTACTGGGCAAGAATAATAACTGTATCGTCATCACCGTCTTCCTTCATTTCAATGGAAAGGTGATATCACGAGAGATTTACTCCAGTGTTGGATTTACTGCTTCAAATTAAATACTGAGGCGATTTTTGCAAGGTAAGAACGTGTGTTGTCTATATTTTCTATAGAAAGTCAAAACGTTTTAGTGACGAAGCATTTATTTGTAGGAGTATTGCTAGTTATTTCTGGAAAAAAATGACAAAACAACTCAAATAAATGTTTGTGAGCAGTTTTGTGTGAAACCGCGAGATGCGTCGCGTCTAACGCACGAGCCCCGATGAGAGATCGCATTCGCTTCTTCTTGCGTTTGAACGGACAATTTCATACTACAAAATGTCAAATTACATGATATATTGTCTGTTTTGTCCCAAGTGAACATAAACAGTTGATGAAGAAATCGCGAATCGAAATCTAGTATCAACACTTCCGAGAATGATTATCAGCGTTGTGTCTGACAGCGCGAGGCATCTCATTTTTACTCGCATCTTCATGGAGGTTTGTCGGTTGTATGTAGTTTCACAATCTCAATCAAGTAATCTCTGAAATGAATACAGATGTAACAGCACGAAAATAATGAGACTTCACAGTTCTCAAAAGATTAAACTCACTAAAACAAGCCGCACAGACTGTGCCTTGAATGAAATGCGTTTAAAATCCTCTTAAAGAGACAGTAACAATTTTCCAAGTAAATAAAAAGTAGGCCTACAAATGGTTTTCACCCCAAAAATAAATTTCTCTCATCGTATACTCACCCTCATTGCATCCCAGATGTGTATTGTTTTCTTTCTTCTAGTGAACACAAATTAAGCTTTTTAGAAGATTATCTCAACCCTGTTGGACCTTTCAATGACTTGAATGGTGATCAGAACTCAGAAGCTGCAAAAATCAAATAAATGCAGCATAAAAGTAATCCATACCACTCCAGTGGTTAAATCCATGCCTTCAGAAGTGATATTATAGGTGTGGGTTAGAAATAGACCTATATATATATACTTCAAGATGACATCACTCTGAAGTACTGCGTAAAGAATATCCCACATTCGCCCTTAGGGGGCGCTACAGGCCATGCCCAAAATTCCCATTTTCTGGTCAAAAATGTTCTAATGTTGTATATTGATACTACAGGCCAACAGGAATTCACAAACCAAGAGTGGCCCACATTCGCCCTTATGGGGCGCTACAGGCCACGCCCTAAATTCCCATTTGCTGGTCAAAAATGTTCTAATTTGGTACATTGATACTACAGGCCAACAGGAACCCACAAACAAAGAATTGCCCATATTCGCCATTAGGGGGCGCTACAGGCTATGCCCAAAATTCCCATTTTATGGTCAAAAATTTTCTAATTTGGTATATTGACACTACAGGCCAACAGAAATCCACAAACCAAGAATGTCTCACATTTGCCCTTAGGGGGTGCTAAAGGACATTCCCAAATTGCACATTTTTTTGTCAAATACTTTCTAATTTGGTACATTAATACTACAGGCCAACAGGAACCTACAAACCAAGAATGGCTCACATTCGCCCTTAGGGGGCGGTACAGGCCATGCCCAAATGTCAATTTTTCAAAGTGATTGTATTTCCACCCCATTTATTTAGTTTTTCTGAAACCTGGTGAACATACCTCATTTCTCATTGTAAACAAAAAACCCTACAGGATCCATAAGGTCCGGCATGATGGATTTTCCTGTACACTGAAAATGTTTAGTTTAGGATTCAGACAGAAAGACATGTTTTTTGGATTTTTTCATTGGGAGGGTTTAACCCCAACCCTCTATTGATCAATTTTAAATGATTTGCCATTTTGAGGAGGAATCGCATTGCTGCTTGCAGCTATATTTTTGAGTTGTTGCTGTGTCCATCATCCTTTGTTTTCCGAAAGCCACCAAGTGGAAATGAGCCCGGTAACTAAAGGCACCAGGGTTGCGGTGCCACCGGCTTGGGCCCGTCATCGCTGCTTGCAGCTTTAATTAGGGCCCAAGCCTGAAAAGGCGAAGGCCCTATTGTTTTCCTTAGGATTATTATTATTATTATTATTATTATTATTAGGGCCCAAGCCTGAAAAGGCGAAGGCCCTATTGTTTTCCTTAGGATTATTATTATTAGGGCCCAAGCCTGAAAAGGCGAAGGCCCTATTGTTTTCCTTAGGATTATTATTATTATTATTATTATTATTATTATTTTATCGACTATTCGGGCACTTTTGGGGGCCTTAACATGCTCTAAAACTCTTGAAACTTTGCACACGGGTCAGAACCTGCGGCCATCAGGGCTGGGCTGAAGATGGTACCCGGGCGTGGCAGGGGGGCTCAGCAGCGCCCCCTGGAACGGGGTCCGAAACCTTGGTCCATAAATCAAACACACTTGCATGTAATAATATGAAAGTCGGTACACATATAGATCTCATCGTTTCATATATACTTCATGCTCTTACTTTTTACCTCAGCCCAACAGGAAGTCGGCTATTTAGGGTTGTTTGGAAAACGTATACAATGGAATTTGAAATACTCCTCCTAGAGAAATCATTTAATCGCCACGAATCTCAGTCAGCATGAAGTCAAGACATTGAGGATGAAAAATTGCCAGCGGATTTTTGATATCTCGAACGGTTTGGCCGTGGCGAGGAAACAAATTTATGGCGAGAAAAGTGAGACAGGAAGTGTGTTATAACTTCTGCATAAATTAACAGATCTTGATGAAACTTCAGCAGTGTGTTCCTTGTAAGAGGCCGATCACATGGATGTGACTATTGTGAGTCAAAGTTATAGCGCCACCAACTGGCAGCAGGAAGTGTGTCACTTTCAAAATGCTTTGAAATCACCCTCTTGTTTTTACCCGATTTGCTTCAAACTTTACGTGTATAATGTAAACACACGGCAGATTTAGACCTGTGAAAGGATTATTGATATCTTAGATACTGTTGCCGTGGCAACGCTTCAAACTTTACTTTTCTTTATTGATGCTTTTGAGACTCTTAACATACTTGAAATTGCATGAAACTCGACAGAGACGTCACATTTATTAGCCAGTAGACATGTGCAAAGTTTCAGAAATGGGTGTGGTGAGGGGCTCAGTAGCGCCACCTTTTGACAAAAAAGTGGGGGGTTAGTTTCATCTACAGGTACAAAAATTGGTATTGATATAGTTCTCCTCAAGCCGGACAACTTTCTAATTTACAGTCATTAGCTCCGACCAACAGAAAGTCAGATATTTTGGTTTGAATGTGGAGAAAATGTCAGAATTTTGCAAGTCACTCTCTGAGACTCTGTGAGTTTGTAGGGGAGGGGGGACGTTGGGTCTTGTGAAGTAATACATAGGGCTATACTGCCCTCTTGTGTTCAACATAGTATGGGTTACATTAACTTTTGCACGATATTCTAATTTTTCGAGTTTCACCTGTATGCAGAGTTGACAGAAAAATGTTACACACGCCGTAGCAGGTGAATACAACAAAGAACTAAAGCCTAAAAAACTAAAATTTAATCCACTGTCTGTTCATTCTCTGAGTGGCAATTACAAGAAATGTCCAATAGATGGCATCCAAGCCTCATTGTTCTATTATTTACAACAGGCTGAGTCCAGAATGGGCAGGGACTGAGTTCAACAGTTGCTTGAGCTCTTTTGCCGTCGAATCCCAGAAAAAAGGCAAACACTGTGTCCCCACTCAATATATACATCAACTGAGTGGCGGATACAATTTTTAACAACCTTTAACCATTTACAGCCAGAGCGTTCAAATTTGGGAACAATTATTCCCATAGTTTCTGTCTCAGTGTCATCGTCGTCCAATCACCGATTTTATTTCTGAAATCTGCCCAGATACTCATGACAATACAAGCTAAAGGCACATGTGATTGGTTAAGGGGTTACTGGGCAAGAATAATAACTGTATCGTCATCACCGTCTTCCTTCATTTCAATGGAAAGGTGATATCACGAGAGATTTACTCCATTGTTGGATTTACTGCTTCAAATTAAATACTGAGGCGATTTTTGCAAGGTAAGAACGTGTTGTCTATATTTTCTATAGAAAGTCAAAACGTTTTAGTTACGAAGCATTTATTTGTAGGAGTATTGCTAGTTATTTCTGGAAAAAAAATGACGAAACAACTCAAATAAATGTTTGTGAGCAGTTTTGTGTGAAACCGCGAGCAGCGTCACGTCTAACTCACGAGCCCCGATGAGAGATCGCATTCGCTTCTTCTTGCGTTTGAACGGACAATTTCATAACAACAAAATGTCAAAATACATGATATATTGTCTGTTTTGTCTCAAGTGACCATAAACAGTTGATGAAGAAATCGCGAATCTAAATCTAGTATCAACACTTCCGAGAATGATTATCAGCTTTGTGTCTGACAGCGCGAGGAATCTCATTTTTACTCGCATCTTCATGGAGGTTTGTCGGTTGTATGTAGTTTCACAATCTCAATCAATTAATCTCTGAAATGAATACAGATGTAACAGCACGAAAATAATGAGATTCACAGTTCTCAAAAGATTATATCTCAATAAAACAAGCCGCAAAGACGGCTTGACGGCTTGAATGAAATGCGTTTAAAATCCTCTTAAAGAGACAGTAACAATTTTCCAAGTAAATAAAAAGTAGCCTACAAATGGTTTTCACCCCCAAAATAAATTTCTCTCATCGTATACTCACCCTCATTCCATCCCAGATGTGTATTATTTTCTTTCTTCTAGTGAACACAAATTAAGCTTTTTAGAAGATTATCTCAACCCTGTTGGACCTTTCAATGACTTGAATGGTGATCAGAACTCAGAAGCTACAAAAATCACATAAATGCAGCATAAAAGTAATCCATACCACTCCTGTGGTTTAATCCATGCCTTCAGAAGTGATATTATAGGTGTGGGTTAGATACAGACCTATATATATATATACTTAAAGATGACATCACTCTGAAGTACTGCGTAAAGAATATCCCACATTCGCCCTAAGGGGGCGCTACAGGCCATGCCCAAAATTCCCATTTTCTGGTCAAAAATGTTCTAATTTTGAAAATTGATACTACAGGCCAACAGGAATCCACAAACCAAGAATGGCCCACATTCGCCCTTAGGGGGCGCTACAGGCCATACCCAAAATTCCCATTTTCTGGTCAAAAATGTTCTAATTTTGTAGATTGATACTACAGGCCAACAGGAATCCACAAACCAAGAATGGCCCACATTCGCCCTTAGGGGGCGCTACAGGCCATGCCCTAAATTCCCATTTGCTGGTCAAAAATGTTCTAATTTGGTATATTGACACTACAGGCCAACAGAAATCCACAAACCAAGAATGTCTCACATTCGCCCTTAGGGGGCGCTAAAGGCCATTCCCAAATTGCACATTTTTTTGTCAAATACTTCCTAAATTGGTACATTAATACTACAGGCCAACAGGAACCTACAAACCAAGAATGGCTCACATTCACCCTTAGGGGGAGCTACAGGCCATGCCCAAATGTCATTTTTTCAAAGTGTTTGTATTTCCAACACATTTATTTAGTTTTTCTGAAACCTGGTGAACAAACCTCATTTCTCATTGTAAACAAAAAACCCTACAGGATCCATAAGGTCCGACATGATGGATTTTCCTGTACACTGAAAATGTTTAGTTTAGGATTCAGACAGAAAGACATGTTTTTTGGATTTTTTCATTGGGAGGGTTTAACCCCAACCCTCTATTGATCAATTTTAAATGATTTGCCATTTTGAGGAGGAATCGCATTGCTGCTTGCAGCTATATTTTTGAGTTGTTGCTGTGTCCATCATCCTTTGTTTTCCGAAAGCCACCAAGTGGAAATGAGCCCGGTAACTAAAGGCACCAGGGTTGCGGTGCCACCGGCTTGGGCCCGTCATCGCTGCTTGCAGCTTTAATTATTATTATTATTATTATTATTTTATCGACTATTCGGGCACTTTTGGGGGCCTTAACATGCTCTAAAACTCTTGAAACTTTGCACACGGGTCAGAACCTGCGGCCATCAGGGCTGGGCTGAAGATGGTACCCGGGCGTGGCAGGGGGGCTCAGCAGCGCCCCCTGGAACGGGGTCCGAAACCTTGGTCCATAAATCAAACACACTTGCATGTAATAATATGAAAGTCGGTACACATATAGATCTCATCGTTTCATATATACTTCATGCTCTTACTTTTTACCTCAGCCCAACAGGAAGTCGGCTATTTAGGGTTGTTTGGAAAACGTATACAATGGAATTTGAAATACTCCTCCTAGAGAAATCATTTAATCGCCACGAATCTCAGTCAGCATGAAGTCAAGACATTGAGGATGAAAAATTGCCAGCGGATTTTTGATATCTCGAACGGTTTGGCCGTGGCGAGGAAACAAATTTATGGCGAGAAAAGTGAGACAGGAAGTGTGTTATAACTTCTGCATAAATTAACAGATCTTGATGAAACTTCAGCAGTGTGTTCGTTGTAAGAGGCCGATCACATGGATGTGACTATTGTGAGTCAAAGTTATAGCGCCACCAACTGGCAGCAGGAAGTGTGTCACTTTCAAAATGCTTTGAAATCACCCTCTTGTTTTTACCCGATTTGCTTCAAACTTTACGTGTATAATGTAAACACACGGCAGATTTAGACCTGTGAAAGGATTATTGATATCTTAGATACTGTTGCCGTGGCAACACTTCAAACTTTACTTTTCTTTATTGATGCTTTTGAGACTCTTAACATACTTGAAATTGCATGAAACTCGACAGAGACGTCACATTTATTAGCCAGTAGACATGTGCAAAGTTTCAGAAATGGGTGTGGTGAGGGGCTCAGTAGCGCCACCTTTTGACAAAAAAGTGGGGGGTTAGTTTCATCTACAGGTACAAAAATTGGTATTGATATAGTTCTCCTCAAGCCGGACAACTTTCTAATTTACAGTCATTAGCTCCGACCAACAGAAAGTCAGATATTTTGGTTTGAATGTGGAGAAAATGTCAGAATTTTGCAAGTCACTCTCTAAGACTTTGTGTGTGAGGAGTAGGAAGGGAGGGGGGCTTGTGAAGTAATACATAGGGCTATACTGCCCTCTTGTGTTCAACATAGTATGGGTTACATTAACTTTTGCACGATATTCTAATTTTTCGAGTTTCACCTGTATGCAGAGTTGACAGAAAAATGTTACACACGCCGTAGCAGGTGAATACAACAAAGAACTAAAGCCTAAAAAACTAAAGTTTAATCCACTGTCTGTTCATTCTCTGAGTGGCAATTACAAGAAATGTCCAATAGATGGCATCCAAGCCTCATTGTTCAATGATTTACAACAGGTCTGAGTCCAGAATGGGCAGGGACTGAGTTCAACAGTTGCTTGAGCTCTTTTGCAGTCGAATCCCAGAAAAAAGGCAAACAATGTGTCCCCACTCAATATATACATCAACTAAGTGTAGGATACAATTTTTAACAACCTTTAACCATTTACAGCCAGAGCGTTCAAATTTGGGAACAATTATTCCCATGGTTCCTGTCTCAGTGTCATCGTCGTCCGATCACCGATTTTATTTCTGAAGTCTGCCCAGATACTCATGACAATACAAGCTAAAGGCACATGTGATTGGTTAAGGGGTTACTGGGCAAGAATAATAACTGTATCGTCATCACCGTCTTCCTTCATTTCAATGGAAAGGTGATATCACGAGAGATTTACTCCAGTGTTGGATTTACTGCTTCAAATTAAATACTGAGGCGATTTTTGCAAGGTAAGAACGTGTGTTGTCTATATTTTCTATAGAAAGTCAAAACGTTTTAGTTACGAAGCATTTATTTGTAGGAGTATTGCTAGTTATTTCTGGAAAAAAATGACAAAATAACTCAAATAAATGTTTGTGAGCAGTTTTGTGTGAAACCGCGAGATGCGTCGCGTTAAACGCACGAGCCCCGATGAGAGATCGCATTCGCTTCTTCTTGCGTTTGAACGGACAATTTCATACTACAAAATGTCAAATTACATGATATATTGTCTGTTTTGTCCCAAGTGAACATAAACAGTTGATGAAGAAATCGCGAATCGAAATCTAGTATCAACACTTCCGAGAATGATTATCAGCGTTGTGCCTGACAGCGCATCTCATTTTTACTCGCATCTTCATGGAGGTTTGTTGGTTGTATGTAGTTTCACAATCTCAATCAAGTAATCTCTGAAATGAATACAGATGTAACAGCACGAAAATAATGAGACTTCACAGTTCTCAAAAGATTAAACTCACTAAAACAAGCCGCACAGAGTGTGCCTTGAATGAAATGCGTTTAAAATCCTCTTAAAGAGACAGTAACAATTTTCCAAGTAAATAAAAAGTAGGCCTACAAATGGTTTTCACCCCAAAAATAAATTTCTCTCATCGTATACTCACCCTCATTGCATCCCAGATGTGTATTGTTTTCTTTCTTCTAGTGAACACAAATTAAGCTTTTTAGAAGATTATCTCAACCCTGTTGGACCTTTCAATGACTTGAATGGTGATCAGAACTCAGAAGCTACAAAAATCAAATAAATGCAGCATAAAAGTAATCCATACCACTCCAGTGGTTAAATCCATGCCTTCAGAAGTGATATTATAGGTGTGGGTTAGAAATAGACCTATATATATATACTTCAAGATGACATCACTCTGAAGTACTGCGTAAAGAATATCCCACATTCGCCCTTAGGGGGCGCTACAGGCCATGCCCAAAATTCCCATTTTCTGGTCAAAAATGTTCTAATGTTGTATATTGATACTACAGGCCAACAGGAATTCACAAACCAAGAGTGGCCCACATTCGCCCTTATGGGGCGCTACAGGCCACGCCCTAAATTCCCATTTGCTGGTCAAAAATGTTCTAATTTGGTACATTGATACTACAGGCCAACAGGAACCCACAAACAAAGAATTGCCCATATTCGCCATTAGGGGGCGCTACAGGCTATGCCCAAAATTCCCATTTTATGGTCAAAAATTTTCTAATTTGGTATATTGACACTACAGGCCAACAGAAATCCACAAACCAAGAATGTCTCACATTCGCCCTTAGGGGGCGCTAAAGGCCATTCCCAAATTGCACATTTTTTTGTCAAATACTTTCTAATTTGGTACATTAATACTACAGGCCAACAGGAACCTACAAACCAAGAATGGCTCACATTCGCCCTTAGGGGGCGCTACATGCCATGCCCAAATGTCATTTTTTTAAAGTGATTGTATTTCCACCCCATTTATTTAGTTTTCTGAAACCTGGTGAACATACCTCATTTCTCATTGTAAACAAAAAACCCTACAGGATCCATAAGGTCCGGCATGATGGATTTTCCTGTACACTGAAAATGTTTAGTTTAGGATTCAGACAGAAAGACATGTTTTTTGGATTTTTTCATTGGGAGGGTTTAACCCCAACCCTCTATTGATCAATTTTAAATGATTTGCCATTTTGAGGAGGAATCGCATTGCTGCTTGCAGCTATATTTTTGAGTTGTTGCTGTGTCCATCATCCTTTGTTTTCCGAAAGCCACCAAGTGGAAATGAGCCCGGTAACTAAAGGCACCAGGGTTGCGGTGCCACCGGCTTGGGCCCGTCATCGCTGCTTGCAGCTTTAATTATTATTATTATTATTATTTTATCGACTATTCGGGCACTTTTGGGGGCCTTAACATGCTCTAAAACTCTTGAAACTTTGCACACGGGTCAGAACCTGCGGCCATCAGGGCTGGGCTGAAGATGGTACCCGGGCGTGGCAGGGGGTTTCAGCAGCGCCCCTGGAACGGGGTCCGAAACCATGGTCCATAAATCAAACACACTTGCATGTAATAATATGAAAGTCGGTACACATATAGATCTCATCGTTTCATATATACTTCATGCTCTTACTTTTTACCTCAGCCCAACAGGAAGTCGGCTATTTAGGGTTGTTTGGAAAACGTATACAATGGAATTTGAAATACTCCTCCTAGAGAAATCATTTAATCGCCACGAATCTCAGTCAGCATGAAGTCAAGACATTGAGGATGAAAAATTGCCAGCGGATTTTTGATATCTCGAACGGTTTGGCCGTGGCGAGGAAACAAATTTATGGCGAGAAAAGTGAGACAGGAAGTGTGTTATAACTTCTGCATAAATTAACAGATCTTGATGAAACTTCAGCAGTGTGTTCGTTGTAAGAGGCCGATCACATGGATGTGACTATTGTGAGTCAAAGTTATAGCGCCACCAACTGGCAGCAGGAAGTGTGTCACTTTCAAAATGCTTTGAAATCACCCTCTTGTTTTTACCCGATTTGCTTCAAACTTTACGTGTATAATGTAAACACACGGCAGATTTAGACCTGTGAAAGGATTATTGATATCTTAGATACTGTTGCCGTGGCAACGCTTCAAACTTTACTTTTCTTTATTGATGCTTTTGAGACTCTTAACATACTTGAAATTGCATGAAACTCGACAGAGACGTCACATTTATTAGCCAGTAGACATGTGCAAAGTTTCAGAAATGGGTGTGGTGAGGGGCTCAGTAGCGCCACCTTTTGACAAAAAAGTGGGGGGTTAGTTTCATCTACAGGTACAAAAATTGGTATTGATATAGTTCTCCTCAAGCCGGACAACTTTCTAATTTACAGTCATTAGCTCCGACCAACAGAAAGTCAGATATTTTGGTTTGAATGTGGAGAAAATGTCAGAATTTTGCAAGTCACTCTCTAAGACTTTGTGTGTGAGGAGTAGGAAGGGAGGGGGGCTTGTGAAGTAATACATAGGGCTATACTGCCCTCTTGTGTTCAACATAGTATGGGTTACATTAACTTTTGCACGATATTCTAATTTTTCGAGTTTCACCTGTATGCAGAGTTGACAGAAAAATGTTACACACGCCGTAGCAGGTGAATACAACAAAGAACTAAAGCCTAAAAAACTAAAGTTTAATCCACTGTCTGTTCATTCTCTGAGTGGCAATTACAAGAAATGTCCAATAGATGGCATCCAAGCCTCATTGTTCAATGATTTACAACAGGTCTGAGTCCAGAATGGGCAGGGACTGAGTTCAACAGTTGCTTGAGCTCTTTTGCAGTCGAATCCCAGAAAAAAGGCAAACAATGTGTCCCCACTCAATATATACATCAACTGAGTGGAGGATACAATTTTTAACAACCTTTAACCATTTACAGCCAGAGCGTTCAAATTTGGGAACAATTATTCCCATGGTTCCTGTCTCAGTGTCATCGTCGTCCGATCACCGATTTTATTTCTGAAGTCTGCCCAGATACTCATGACAATACAAGCTAAAGGCACATGTGATTGGTTAAGGGGTTACTGGGCAAGAATAATAACTGTATCGTCATCACCGTCTTCCTTCATTTCAATGGAAAGGTGATATCACGAGAGATTTACTCCAGTGTTGGATTTACTGCTTCAAATTAAATACTGAGGCGATTTTTGCAAGGTAAGAACGTGTGTTGTCTATATTTTCTATAGAAAGTCAAAACGTTTTAGTTACGAAGCATTTATTTGTAGGAGTATTGCTAGTTATTTCTGGAAAAAAATGACAAAATAACTCAAATAAATGTTTGTGAGCAGTTTTGTGTGAAACCGCGAGATGCGTCGCGTTAAACGCACGAGCCCCGATGAGAGATCGCATTCGCTTCTTCTTGCGTTTGAACGGACAATTTCATACTACAAAATGTCAAATTACATGATATATTGTCTGTTTTGTCCCAAGTGAACATAAACAGTTGATGAAGAAATCGCGAATCGAAATCTAGTATCAACACTTCCGAGAATGATTATCAGCGTTGTGCCTGACAGCGCATCTCATTTTTACTCGCATCTTCATGGAGGTTTGTCGGTTGTATGTAGTTTCACAATCTCAATCAAGTAATCTCTGAAATGAATACAGATGTAACAGCACGAAAATAATGAGACTTCACAGTTCTCAAAAGATTAAACTCACTAAAACAAGCCGCACAGAGTGTGCCTTGAATGAAATGCGTTTAAAATCCTCTTAAAGAGACAGTAACAATTTTCCAAGTAAATAAAAAGTAGGCCTACAAATGGTTTTCACCCCAAAAATAAATTTCTCTCATCGTATACTCACCCTCATTGCATCCCAGATGTGTATTGTTTTCTTTCTTCTAGTGAACACAAATTAAGCTTTTTAGAAGATTATCTCAACCCTGTTGGACCTTTCAATGACTTGAATGGTGATCAGAACTCAGAAGCTACAAAAATCAAATAAATGCAGCATAAAAGTAATCCATACCACTCCAGTGGTTAAATCCATGCCTTCAGAAGTGATATTATAGGTGTGGGTTAGAAATAGACCTATATATATATACTTCAAGATGACATCACTCTGAAGTACTGCGTAAAGAATATCCCACATTCGCCCTTAGGGGGCACTACAGGCCATGCCCAAAATTCCCATTTTCTGGTCAAAAATGTTCTAATGTTGTATATTGATACTACAGGCCAACAGGAATTCACAAACCAAGAGTGGCCCACATTCGCCCTTATGGGGCGCTACAGGCCACGCCCTAAATTCCCATTTGCTGGTCAAAAATGTTCTAATTTGGTACATTGATACTACAGGCCAACAGGAACCCACAAACAAAGAATTGCCCATATTCGCCATTAGGGGGCGCTACAGGCTATGCCCAAAATTCCCATTTTATGGTCAAAAATTTTCTAATTTGGTATATTGACACTACAGGCCAACAGAAATCCACAAACCAAGAATGTCTCACATTCGCCCTTAGGGGGCGCTAAAGGCCATTCCCAAATTGCACATTTTTTTGTCAAATACTTTCTAATTTGGTACATTAATACTACAGGCCAACAGGAACCTACAAACCAAGAATGGCTCACATTCGCCCTTAGGGGGCGCTACATGCCATGCCCAAATGTCATTTTTTTAAAGTGATTGTATTTCCACCCCATTTATTTAGTTTTCTGAAACCTGGTGAACATACCTCATTTCTCATTGTAAACAAAAAACCCTACAGGATCCATAAGGTCCGGCATGATGGATTTTCCTGTACACTGAAAATGTTTAGTTTAGGATTCAGACAGAAAGACATGTTTTTTGGATTTTTTCATTGGGAGGGTTTAACCCCAACCCTCTATTGATCAATTTTAAATGATTTGCCATTTTGAGGAGGAATCGCATTGCTGCTTGCAGCTATATTTTTGAGTTGTTGCTGTGTCCATCATCCTTTGTTTTCCGAAAGCCACCAAGTGGAAATGAGCCCGGTAACTAAAGGCACCAGGGTTGCGGTGCCACCGGCTTGGGCCCGTCATCGCTGCTTGCAGCTTTAATTATTATTATTATTATTATTTTATCGACTATTCGGGCACTTTTGGGGGCCTTAACATGCTCTAAAACTCTTGAAACTTTGCACACGGGTCAGAACCTGCGGCCATCAGGGCTGGGCTGAAGATGGTACCCGGGCGTGGCAGGGGGTTTCAGCAGCGCCCCTGGAACGGGGTCCGAAACCATGGTCCATAAATCAAACACACTTGCATGTAATAATATGAAAGTCGGTACACATATAGATCTCATCGTTTCATATATACTTCATGCTCTTACTTTTTACCTCAGCCCAACAGGAAGTCGGCTATTTAGGGTTGTTTGGAAAACGTATACAATGGAATTTGAAATACTCCTCCTAGAGAAATCATTTAATCGCCACGAATCTCAGTCAGCATGAAGTCAAGACATTGAGGATGAAAAATTGCCAGCGGATTTTTGATATCTCGAACGGTTTGGCCGTGGCGAGGAAACAAATTTATGGCGAGAAAAGTGAGACAGGAAGTGTGTTATAACTTCTGCATAAATTAACAGATCTTGATGAAACTTCAGCAGTGTGTTCGTTGTAAGAGGCCGATCACATGGATGTGACTATTGTGAGTCAAAGTTATAGCGCCACCAACTGGCAGCAGGAAGTGTGTCACTTTCAAAATGCTTTGAAATCACCCTCTTGTTTTTACCCGATTTGCTTCAAACTTTACGTGTATAATGTAAACACACGGCAGATTTAGACCTGTGAAAGGATTATTGATATCTTAGATACTGTTGCCGTGGCAACACTTCAAACTTTACTTTTCTTTATTGATGCTTTTGAGACTCTTAACATACTTGAAATTGCATGAAACTCGACAGAGACGTCACATTTATTAGCCAGTAGACATGTGCAAAGTTTCAGAAATGGGTGTGGTGAGGGGCTCAGTAGCGCCACCTTTTGACAAAAAAGTGGGGGGTTAGTTTCATCTACAGGTACAAAAATTGGTATTGATATAGTTCTCCTCAAGCCGGACAACTTTCTAATTTACAGTCATTAGCTCGACCAACAGAAAGTCAGATATTTTGGTTTGAATGTGGAGAAAATGTCAGAATTTTGCAAGTCACTCTCTAAGACTTTGTGTGTGAGGAGTAGGAAGGGAGGGGGTCTTGTGAAGTAATACATAGGGCTATACTGCCCTCTTGTGTTCAACATAGTATGGGTTACATTAACTTTTGCACGATATTCTAATTTTTCGAGTTTCACCTGTATGCAGAGTTGACAGAAAAATGTTACACACGCCGTAGCAGGTGAATACAACAAAGAACTAAAGCCTAAAAAACTAAAGTTTAATCCACTGTCTGTTCATTCTCTGAGTGGCAATTACAAGAAATGTCCAATAGATGGCATCCAAGCCTCATTGTTCAATGATTTACAACAGGTCTGAGTCCAGAATGGGCAGGGACTGAGTTCAACAGTTGCTTGAGCTCTTTTGCAGTCGAATCCCAGAAAAAAGGCAAACAATGTGTCCCCACTCAATATATACATCAACTGAGTGGAGGATACAATTTTTAACAACCTTTAACCATTTACAGCCAGAGCGTTCAAATTTGGGAACAATTATTCCCATGGTTCCTGTCTCAGTGTCATCGTCGTCCGATCACCGATTTTATTTCTGAAGTCTGCCCAGATACTCATGACAATACAAGCTAAAGGCACATGTGATTGGTTAAGGGGTTACTGGGCAAGAATAATAACTGTATCGTCATCACCGTCTTCCTTCATTTCAATGGAAAGGTGATATCACGAGAGATTTACTCCAGTGTTGGATTTACTGCTTCAAATTAAATACTGAGGCGATTTTTGCAAGGTAAGAACGTGTGTTGTCTATATTTTCTATAGAAAGTCAAAACGTTTTAGTTACGAAGCATTTATTTGTAGGAGTATTGCTAGTTATTTCTGGAAAAAAATGACAAAATAACTCAAATAAATGTTTGTGAGCAGTTTTGTGTGAAACCGCGAGATGCGTCGCGTCTAACGCACGAGCCCCGATGAGAGATCGCATTCGCTTCTTCTTGCGTTTGAACGGACAATTTCATACTACAAAATGTCAAATTACATGATATATTGTCTGTTTTGTCCCAAGTGAACATAAACAGTTGATGAAGAAATCGCGAATCGAAATCTAGTATCAACACTTCCGAGAATGATTATCAGCGTTGTGCCTGACAGCGCATCTCATTTTTACTCGCATCTTCATGGAGGTTTGTCGGTTGTATGTAGTTTCACAATCTCAATCAAGTAATCTCTGAAATGAATACAGATGTAACAGCACGAAAATAATGAGACTTCACAGTTCTCAAAAGATTAAACTCACTAAAACAAGCCGCACAGAGTGTGCCTTGAATGAAATGCTTTTAAAATCCTCTTAAAGAGACAGTAACAATTTTCCAAGTAAATAAAAAGTAGGCCTACAAATGGTTTTCACCCCAAAAATAAATTTCTCTCATCGTATACTCACCCTCATTGCATCCCAGATGTGTATTGTTTTCTTTCTTCTAGTGAACACAAATTAAGCTTTTTAGAAGATTATCTCAACCCTGTTGGACCTTTCAATGACTTGAATGGTGATCAGAACTCAGAAGCTACAAAAATCAAATAAATGCAGCATAAAAGTAATCCATACCACTCCAGTGGTTAAATCCATGCCTTCAGAAGTGATATTATAGGTGTGGGTTAGAAATAGACCTATATATATAATTAAAGATGACATCACTCTGAAGTACTGCGTAAAGAATATCCCACATTCGCCCTTAGGGGGCGCTACAGGCCATGCCCAAAATTCCCATTTTCTGGTCAAAAATGTTCTAATGTTGTATATTGATACTACAGGCCAACAGGAATTCACAAACCAAGAGTGGCCCACATTCGCCCTTATGGGGCGCTACAGGCCATGCCCTAAATTCCCATTTGCTGGTCAAAAATGTTCTAATTTGGTACATTGATACTACAGGCCAACAGGAACCCACAAACAAAGAATTGCCCATATTCGCCATTAGGGGGCGCTACAGGCTATGCCCAAAATTCCCATTTTATGGTCAAAAATGTTCTAATTTGGTATATTGACACTACAGGCCAACAGAAATCCACAAACCAAGAATGTCTCACATTCGCCCTTAGGGGGCGCTAAAGGCCATTCCCAAATTGCACATTTTTTTGTCAAATACTTTCTAATTTGGTACATTAATACTACAGGCCAACAGGAACCTACAAACCAAGAATGGCTCACATTCGCCCTTAGGGGGCGCTACATGCCATGCCCAAATGTCATTTTTTTAAAGTGATTGTATTTCCACCCCATTTATTTAGTTTTCTGAAACCTGGTGAACATACCTCATTTCTCATTGTAAACAAAAAACCCTACAGGATCCATAAGGTCCGGCATGATGGATTTTCCTGTACACTGAAAATGTTTAGTTTAGGATTCAGACAGAAAGACATGTTTTTTGGATTTTTTCATTGGGAGGGTTTAACCCCAACCCTCTATTGATCAATTTTAAATGATTTGCCATTTTGAGGAGGAATCGCATTGCTGCTTGCAGCTATATTTTTGAGTTGTTGCTGTGTCCATCATCCTTTGTTTTCCGAAAGCCACCAAGTGGAAATGAGCCCGGTAACTAAAGGCACCAGGGTTGCGGTGCCACCGGCTTGGGCCCGTCATCGCTGCTTGCAGCTTTAATTATTATTATTATTATTATTTTATCGACTATTCGGGCACTTTTGGGGGCCTTAACATGCTCTAAAACTCTTGAAACTTTGCACACGGGTCAGAACCTGCGGCCATCAGGGCTGGGCTGAAGATGGTACCCGGGCGTGGCAGGGGGTTTCAGCAGCGCCCCTGGAACGGGGTCCGAAACCATGGTCCATAAATCAAACACACTTGCATGTAATAATATGAAAGTCGGTACACATATAGATCTCATCGTTTCATATATACTTCATGCTCTTACTTTTTACCTCAGCCCAACAGGAAGTCGGCTATTTAGGGTTGTTTGGAAAACGTATACAATGGAATTTGAAATACTCCTCCTAGAGAAATCATTTAATCGCCACGAATCTCAGTCAGCATGAAGTCAAGACATTGAGGATGAAAAATTGCCAGCGGATTTTTGATATCTCGAACGGTTTGGCCGTGGCGAGGAAACAAATTTATGGCGAGAAAAGTGAGACAGGAAGTGTGTTATAACTTCTGCATAAATTAACAGATCTTGATGAAACTTCAGCAGTGTGTTCGTTGTAAGAGGCCGATCACATGGATGTGACTATTGTGAGTCAAAGTTATAGCGCCACCAACTGGCAGCAGGAAGTGTGTCACTTTCAAAATGCTTTGAAATCACCCTCTTGTTTTTACCCGATTTGCTTCAAACTTTACGTGTATAATGTAAACACACGGCAGATTTAGACCTGTGAAAGGATTATTGATATCTTAGATACTGTTGCCGTGGCAACACTTCAAACTTTACTTTTCTTTATTGATGCTTTTGAGACTCTTAACATACTTGAAATTGCATGAAACTCGACAGAGACGTCACATTTATTAGCCAGTAGACATGTGCAAAGTTTCAGAAATGGGTGTGGTGAGGGGCTCAGTAGCGCCACCTTTTGACAAAAAAGTGGGGGGTTAGTTTCATCTACAGGTACAAAAATTGGTATTGATATAGTTCTCCTCAAGCCGGACAACTTTCTAATTTACAGTCATTAGCTCCGACCAACAGAAAGTCAGATATTTTGGTTTGAATGTGGAGAAAATGTCAGAATTTTGCAAGTCACTCTCTAAGACTTTGTGTGTGAGGAGTAGGAAGGGAGGGGGTCTTGTGAAGTAATACATAGGGCTATACTGCCCTCTTGTGTTCAACATAGTATGGGTTACATTAACTTTTGCACGATATTCTAATTTTTCGAGTTTCACCTGTATGCAGAGTTGACAGAAAAATGTTACACACGCCGTAGCAGGTGAATACAACAAAGAACTAAAGCCTAAAAAACTAAAGTTTAATCCACTGTCTGTTCATTCTCTGAGTGGCAATTACAAGAAATGTCCAATAGATGGCATCCAAGCCTCATTGTTCAATGATTTACAACAGGTCTGAGTCCAGAATGGGCAAGGACTGAGTTCAACAGTTGCTTGAGCTCTTTTGCAGTCGAATCCCAGAAAAAAGGCAAACAATGTGTCCCCACTCAATATATACATCAACTGAGTGGAGGATACAATTTTTAACAACCTTTAACCATTTACAGCCAGAGCGTTCAAATTTGGGAACAATTATTCCCATGGTTCCTGTCTCAGTGTCATCGTCGTCCGATCACCGATTTTATTTCTGAAGTCTGCCCAGATACTCATGACAATACAAGCTAAAGGCACATGTGATTGGTTAAGGGGTTACTGGGCAAGAATAATAACTGTATCGTCATCACCGTCTTCCTTCATTTCAATGGAAAGGTGATATCACGAGAGATTTACTCCAGTGTTGGATTTACTGCTTCAAATTAAATACTGAGGCGATTTTTGCAAGGTAAGAAAGTGTGTTGTCTATATTTTCTATAGAAAGTCAAAACGTTTTAGTGACGAAGCATTTATTTGTAGGAGTATTGCTAGTTATTTCTGGAAAAAAATGACAAAACAACTCAAATAAATGTTTGTGAGCAGTTTTGTGTGAAACCGCGAGATGCGTCGCGTCTAACGCACGAGCCCCGATGAGAGATCGCATTCGCTTCTTCTTGCGTTTGAACGGACAATTTCATACTACAAAATGTCAAATTACATGATATATTGTCTGTTTTGTCCCAAGTGAACATAAACAGTTGATGAAGAAATCGCGAATCGAAATCTAGTATCAACACTTCCGAGAATGATTATCAGCGTTGTGTCTGACAGCGCGAGGCATCTCATTTTTACTCGCATCTTCATGGAGGTTTGTCGGTTGTATGTAGTTTCACAATCTCAATCAAGTAATCTCTGAAATGAATACAGATGTAACAGCACGAAAATAATGAGACTTCACAGTTCTCAAAAGATTAAACTCACTAAAACAAGCCGCACAGACTGTGCCTTGAATGAAATGCGTTTAAAATCCTCTTAAAGAGACAGTAACAATTTTCCAAGTAAATAAAAAGTAGGCCTACAAATGGTTTTCACCCCAAAAATAAATTTCTCTCATCGTATACTCACCCTCATTGCATCCCAGATGTGTATTGTTTTCTTTCTTCTAGTGAACACAAATTAAGCTTTTTAGAAGATTATCTCAACCCTGTTGGACCTTTCAATGACTTGAATGGTGATCAGAACTCAGAAGCTGCAAAAATCAAATAAATGCAGCATAAAAGTAATCCATACCACTCCAGTGGTTAAATCCATGCCTTCAGAAGTGATATTATAGGTGTGGGTTTGAAATAGACCTATATATATATACTTCAAGATGACATCACTCTGAAGTACTGCGTAAAGAATATCCCACATTCGCCCTTAGGGGGCGCTACAGGCCATGCCCAAAATTCCCATTTTCTGGTCAAAAATGTTCTAATGTTGTATATTGATACTACAGGCCAACAGGAATTCACAAACCAAGAGTGGCCCACATTCGCCCTTATGGGGCGCTACAGGCCACGCCCTAAATTCCCATTTGCTGGTCAAAAATGTTCTAATTTGGTACATTGATACTACAGGCCAACAGGAACCCACAAACAAAGAATTGCCCATATTCGCCATTAGGGGGCGCTACAGGCTATGCCCAAAATTCCCATTTTATGGTCAAAAATTTTCTAATTTGGTATATTGACACTACAGGCCAACAGAAATCCACAAACCAAGAATGTCTCACATTTGCCCTTAGGGGGTGCTAAAGGACATTCCCAAATTGCACATTTTTTTGTCAAATACTTTCTAATTTGGTACATTAATACTACAGGCCAACAGGAACCTACAAACCAAGAATGGCTCACATTCGCCCTTAGGGGGCGGTACAGGCCATGCCCAAATGTCAATTTTTCAAAGTGATTGTATTTCCACCCCATTTATTTAGTTTTTCTGAAACCTGGTGAACATACCTCATTTCTCATTGTAAACAAAAAACCCTACAGGATCCATAAGGTCCGGCATGATGGATTTTCCTGTACACTGAAAATGTTTAGTTTAGGATTCAGAAAGAAAGACATGTTTTTTGGATTTTTTCATTGGGAGGGTTTAACCCCAACCCTCTATTGATCAATTTTAAATGATTTGCCATTTTGAGGAGGAATCGCATTGCTGCTTGCAGCTATATTTTTGAGTTGTTGCTGTGTCCATCATCCTTTGTTTTCCGAAAGCCACCAAGTGGAAATGAGCCCGGTAACTAAAGGCACCAGGGTTGCGGTGCCACCGGCTTGGGCCCGTCATCGCTGCTTGCAGCTTTAATTATTATTATTATTATTATTATTATTATTTTATCGACTATTCGGGCACTTTTGGGGGCCTTAACATGCTCTAAAACTCTTGAAACTTTGCACACGGGTCAGAACCTGCGGCCATCAGGGCTGGGCTGAAGATGGTACCCGGGCGTGGCAGGGGGGCTCAGCAGCGCCCCCTGGAACGGGGTCCGAAACCTTGGTCCATAAATCAAACACACTTGCATGTAATAATATGAAAGTCGGTACACATATAGATCTCATCGTTTCATATATACTTCATGCTCTTACTTTTTACCTCAGCCCAACAGGAAGTCAGCTATTTAGGGTTGTTTGGAAAACGTATACAATGGAATTTGAAATACTCCTCCTAGAGAAATCATTTAATCGCCACGAATCTCAGTCAGCATGAAGTCAAGACATTGAGGATGAAAAATTGCCAGCGGATTTTTGATATCTCGAACGGTTTGGCCGTGGCGAGGAAACAAATTTATGGCGAGAAAAGTGAGACAGGAAGTGTGTTATAACTTCTGCATAAATTAACAGATCTTGATGAAACTTCAGCAGTGTGTTCGTTGTAAGAGGCCGATCACATGGATGTGACTATTGTGAGTCAAAGTTATAGCGCCACCAACTGGCAGCAGGAAGTGTGTCACTTTCAAAATGCTTTGAAATCACCCTCTTGTTTTTACCCGATTTGCTTCAAACTTTACGTGTATAATGTAAACACACGGCAGATTTAGACCTGTGAAAGGATTATTGATATCTTAGATACTGTTGCCGTGGCAACACTTCAAACTTTACTTTTCTTTATTGATGCTTTTGAGACTCTTAACATACTTGAAATTGCATGAAACTCGACAGAGACGTCACATTTATTAGCCAGTAGACATGTGCAAAGTTTCAGAAATGGGTGTGGTGAGGGGCTCAGTAGCGCCACCTTTTGACAAAAAAGTGGGGGGTTAGTTTCATCTACAGGTACAAAAATTGGTATTGATATAGTTCTCCTCAAGCCGGACAACTTTCTAATTTACAGTCATTAGCTCCGACCAACAGAAAGTCAGATATTTTGGTTTGAATGTGGAGAAAATGTCAGAATTTTGCAAGTCACTCTCTAAGACTTTGTGTGTGAGGAGTAGGAAGGGAGGGGGGCTTGTGAAGTAATACATAGGGCTATACTGCCCTCTTGTGTTCAACATAGTATGGGTTACATTAACTTTTGCACGATATTCTAATTTTTCGAGTTTCACCTGTATGCAGAGTTGACAGAAAAATGTTACACACGCCGTAGCAGGTGAATACAACAAAGAACTAAAGCCTAAAAAACTAAAGTTTAATCCACTGTCTGTTCATTCTCTGAGTGGCAATTACAAGAAATGTCCAATAGATGGCATCCAAGCCTCATTGTTCAATGATTTACAACAGGTCTGAGTCCAGAATGGGCAGGGACTGAGTTCAACAGTTGCTTGAGCTCTTTTGCAGTCGAATCCCAGAAAAAAAGGCAAACAATGTGTCCCCACTCAATATATACATCAACTGAGTGGAGGATACAATTTTTAACAACCTTTAACCATTTACAGCCAGAGCGTTCAAATTTGGGAACAATTATTCCCATGGTTCCTGTCTCAGTGTCATCGTCGTCCGATCACCGATTTTATTTCTGAAGTCTGCCCAGATACTCATGACAATACAAGCTAAAGGCACATGTGATTGGTTAAGGGGTTACTGGGCAAGAATAATAACTGTATCGTCATCACCGTCTTCCTTCATTTCAATGGAAAGGTGATATCACGAGAGATTTACTCCAGTGTTGGATTTACTGCTTCAAATTAAATACTGAGGCGATTTTTGCAAGGTAAGAACGTGTGTTGTCTATATTTTCTATAGAAAGTCAAAACGTTTTAGTTACGAAGCATTTATTTGTAGGAGTATTGCTAGTTATTTTTGGAAAAAAATGACAAAACAACTCAAATAAATGTTTGTGAGCAGTTTTGTGTGAAACCGCGAGATGCGTCGCGTCTAACGCACGAGCCCCGATGAGAGATCGCATTCGCTTCTTCTTGCGTTTGAACGGACAATTTCATACTACAAAATGTCAAATTACATGATATATTGTCTGTTTTGTCCCAAGTGAACATAAACAGTTGATGAAGAAATCGCGAATCGAAATCTAGTATCAACACTTCCGAGAATGATTATCAGCGTTGTGTCTGACAGCGCGAGGCATCTCATTTTTACTCGCATCTCATTTTTACTCGCATCTTCATGGAGGTTTGTCGGTTGTATGTAGTTTCACAATCTCAATCAAGTAATCTCTGAAATGAATACAGATGTAACAGCACGAAAATAATGAGACTTCACAGTTCTCAAAAGATTAAACTCACTAAAACAAGCCGCACAGACTGTGCCTTGAATGAAATGCGTTTAAAATCCTCTTAAAGAGACAGTAACAATTTTCCAAGTAAATAAAAAGTAGGCCTACAAATGGTTTTCACCCCAAAAATAAATTTCTCTCATCGTATACTCACCCTCATTGCATCCCAGATGTGTATTGTTTTCTTTCTTCTAGTGAACACAAATTAAGCTTTTTAGAAGATTATCTCAACCCTGTTGGACCTTTCAATGACTTGAATGGTGATCAGAACTCAGAAGCTACAAAAATCAAATAAATGCAGCATAAAAGTAATCCATACCACTCCAGTGGTTAAATCCATGCCTTCAGAAGTGATATTATAGGTGTGGGTTAGAAATAGACCTATATATATATACTTCAAGATGACATCACTCTGAAGTACTGCGTAAAGAATATCCCACATTCGCCCTTATGGGGCGCTACAGGCCACGCCCTAAATTCCCATTTGCTGGTCAAAAATGTTCTAATTTGGTACATTGATACTACAGGCCAACAGGAACCCACAAACAAAGAATTGCCCATATTCGCCATTAGGGGGCGCTACAGGCTATGCCCAAAATTCCCATTTTATGGTCAAAAATTTTCTAATTTGGTATATTGACACTACAGGCCAACAGAAATCCACAAACCAAGAATGTCTCACATTTGCCCTTAGGGGGTGCTAAAGGACATTCCCAAATTGCACATTTTTTTGTCAAATACTTTCTAATTTGGTACATTAATACTACAGGCCAACAGGAACCTACAAACCAAGAATGGCTCACATTCGCCCTTAGGGGGCGGTACAGGCCATGCCCAAATGTCAATTTTTCAAAGTGATTGTATTTCCACCCCATTTATTTAGTTTTTCTGAAACCTGGTGAACATACCTCATTTCTCATTGTAAACAAAAAACCCTACAGGATCCATAAGGTCCGGCATGATGGATTTTCCTGTACACTGAAAATGTTTAGTTTAGGATTCAGACAGAAAGACATGTTTTTTGGATTTTTTCATTGGGAGGGTTTAACCCCAACCCTCTATTGATCAATTTTAAATGATTTGCCATTTTGAGGAGGAATCGCATTGCTGCTTGCAGCTATATTTTTGAGTTGTTGCTGTGTCAATCATCCTTTGTTTTCCGAAAGCCACCAAGTGGAAATGAGCCCGGTAACTAAAGGCACCAGGGTTGCGGTGCCACCGGCTTGGGCCCGTCATCGCTGCTTGCAGCTTTAATTATTATTATTATTATTATTATTAGGGCCCAAGCCTGAAAAGGCGAAGGCCCTATTGTTTTCCTTAGGATTATTATTATTATTATTATTATTATTATTATTATTATTATTATTTTATCGACTATTCGGGCACTTTTGGGGGCCTTAACATGCTCTAAAACTCTTGAAACTTTGCACACGGGTCAGAACCTGCGGCCATCAGGGCTGGGCTGAAGATGGTACCCGGGCGTGGCAGGGGGGCTCAGCAGCGCCCCCTGGAACGGGGTCCGAAACCTTGGTCCATAAATCAAACACACTTGCATGTAATAATATGAAAGTCGGTACACATATAGATCTCATCGTTTCATATATACTTCATGCTCTTACTTTTTACCTCAGCCCAACAGGAAGTCGGCTATTTAGGGTTGTTTGGAAAACGTATACAATGGAATTTGAAATACTCCTCCTAGAGAAATCATTTAATCGCCACGAATCTCAGTCAGCATGAAGTCAAGACATTGAGGATGAAAAATTGCCAGCGGATTTTTGATATCTCGAACGGTTTGGCCGTGGCGAGGAAACAAATTTATGGCGAGAAAAGTGAGACAGGAAGTGTGTTATAACTTCTGCATAAATTAACAGATCTTGATGAAACTTCAGCAGTGTGTTCGTTGTAAGAGGCCGATCACATGGATGTGACTATTGTGAGTCAAAGTTATAGCGCCACCAACTGGCAGCAGGAAGTGTGTCACTTTCAAAATGCTTTGAAATCACCCTCTTGTTTTTACCCGATTTGCTTCAAACTTTACATGTATAATGTAAACACACGGCAGATTTAGACCTGTGAAAGGATTATTGATATCTTAGATACTGTTGCCGTGGCAACACTTCAAACTTTACTTTTCTTTATTGATGCTTTTGAGACTCTTAACATACTTGAAATTGCATGAAACTCGACAGAGACGTCACATTTATTAGCCAGTAGACATGTGCAAAGTTTCAGAAATGGGTGTGGTGAGGGGCTCAGTAGCGCCACCTTTTGACAAAAAAGTGGGGGGTTAGTTTCATCTACAGGTACAAAAATTGGTATTGATATAGTTCTCCTCAAGCCGGACAACTTTCTAATTTACAGTCATTAGCTCCGACCAACAGAAAGTCAGATATTTTGGTTTGAATGTGGAGAAAATGTCAGAATTTTGCAAGTCACTCTCTAAGACTTTGTGTGTGAGGAGTAGGAAGGGAGGGGGTCTTGTGAAGTAATACATAGGGCTATACTGCCCTCTTGTGTTCAACATAGTATGGGTTACATTAACTTTTGCACGATATTCTAATTTTTCGAGTTTCACCTGTATGCAGAGTTGACAGAAAAATGTTACACACGCCGTAGCAGGTGAATACAACAAAGAACTAAAGCCTAAAAAACTAAAGTTTAATCCACTGTCTGTTCATTCTCTGAGTGGCAATTACAAGAAATGTCCAATAGATGGCATCCAAGCCTCATTGTTCAATGATTTACAACAGGTCTGAGTCCAGAATGGGCAGGGACTGAGTTCAACAGTTGCTTGAGCTCTTTTGCAGTCGAATCCCAGAAAAAAGGCAAACAATGTGTCCCCACTCAATATATACATCAACTGAGTGGAGGATACAATTTTTAACAACCTTTAACCATTTACAGCCAGAGCGTTCAAATTTGGGAACAATTATTCCCATGGTTCCTGTCTCAGTGTCATCGTCGTCCGATCACCGATTTTATTTCTGAAGTCTGCCCAGATACTCATGACAATACAAGCTAAAGACACATGTGATTGGTTAAGGGGTTACTGGGCAAGAATAATAACTGTATCGTCATCACCGTCTTCCTTCATTTCAATGGAAAGGTGATATCACGAGAGATTTACTCCAGTGTTGGATTTACTGCTTCAAATTAAATACTGAGGCGATTTTTGCAAGGTAAGAACGTGTGTTGTCTATATTTTCTATAGAAAGTCAAAACGTTTTAGTTACGAAGCATTTATTTGTAGGAGTATTGCTAGTTATTTCTGGAAAAAAATGACAAAATAACTCAAATAAATGTTTGTGAGCAGTTTTGTGTGAAACCGCGAGATGCGTCGCGTCTAACGCACGAGCCCCGATGAGAGATCGCATTCGCTTCTTCTTGCGTTTGAACGGACAATTTCATACTACAAAATGTCAAATTACATGATATATTGTCTGTTTTGTCCCAAGTGAACATAAACAGTTGATGAAGAAATCGCGAATCGAAATCTAGTATCAACACTTCCGAGAATGATTATCAGCGTTGTGCCTGACAGCGCATCTCATTTTTACTCGCATCTTCATGGAGGTTTGTCGGTTGTATGTAGTTTCACAATCTCAATCAAGTAATCTCTGAAATGAATACAGATGTAACAGCACGAAAATAATGAGACTTCACAGTTCTCAAAAGATTAAACTCACTAAAACAAGCCGCACAGACTGTGCCTTGAATGAAATGCGTTTAAAATCCTCTTAAAGAGACAGTAACAATTTTCCAAGTAAATAAAAAGTAGGCCTACAAATGGTTTTCACCCCAAAAATAAATTTCTCTCATCGTATACTCACCCTCATTGCATCCCAGATGTGTATTGTTTTCTTTCTTCTAGTGAACACAAATTAAGCTTTTTAGAAGATTATCTCAACCCTGTTGGACCTTTCAATGACTTGAATGGTGATCAGAACTCAGAAGCTGCAAAAATCAAATAAATGCAGCATAAAAGTAATCCATACCACTCCAGTGGTTAAATCCATGCCTTCAGAAGTGATATTATAGGTGTGGGTTAGAAATAGACCTATATATATATACTTCAAGATGACATCACTCTGAAGTACTGCGTAAAGAATATCCCACATTCGCCCTTAGGGGGCGCTACAGGCCATGCCCAAAATTCCCATTTTCTGGTCAAAAATGTTCTAATGTTGTATATTGATACTACAGGCCAACAGGAATTCACAAACCAAGAGTGGCCCACATTCGCCCTTATGGGGCGCTACAGGCCACGCCCTAAATTCCCATTTGCTGGTCAAAAATGTTCTAATTTGGTACATTGATACTACAGGCCAACAGGAACCCACAAACAAAGAATTGCCCATATTCGCCATTAGGGGGCGCTACAGGCTATGCCCAAAATTCCCATTTTATGGTCAAAAATTTTCTAATTTGGTATATTGACACTACAGGCCAACAGAAATCCACAAACCAAGAATGTCTCACATTTGCCCTTAGGGGGTGCTAAAGGACATTCCCAAATTGCACATTTTTTTGTCAAATACTTTCTAATTTGGTACATTAATACTACAGGCCAACAGGAACCTACAAACCAAGAATGGCTCACATTCGCCCTTAGGGGGCGGTACAGGCCATGCCCAAATGTCAATTTTTCAAAGTGATTGTATTTCCACCCCATTTATTTAGTTTTTCTGAAACCTGGTGAACATACCTCATTTCTCATTGTAAACAAAAAACCCTACAGGATCCATAAGGTCCGGCATGATGGATTTTCCTGTACACTGAAAATGTTTAGTTTAGGATTCAGACAGAAAGACATGTTTTTTGGATTTTTTCATTGGGAGGGTTTAACCCCAACCCTCTATTGATCAATTTTAAATGATTTGCCATTTTGAGGAGGAATCGCATTGCTGCTTGCAGCTATATTTTTGAGTTGTTGCTGTGTCCATCATCCTTTGTTTTCCGAAAGCCACCAAGTGGAAATGAGCCCGGTAACTAAAGGCACCAGGGTTGCGGTGCCACCGGCTTGGGCCCGTCATCGCTGCTTGCAGCTTTAATTATTATTAGGGCCCAAGCCTGAAAAGGCGAAGGCCCTATTGTTTTCCTTAGGATTATTAGGGCCCAAGCCTGAAAAGGCGAAGGCCCTATTGTTTTCCTTAGGATTATTATTATTATTATTATTATTATTATTATTATTATTATTAGGGCCCAAGCCTTGAAAAGGCGAAGGCCCTATTGTTTTCCTTAGGATTATTATTATTATTATTATTATTATTATTATTATTATTTTATCGACTATTCGGGCACTTTTGGGGGCCTTAACGTGCTCTAAAACTCTTGAAACTTTGCACACGGGTCAGAACCCGCGGCCATCAGATCTGGGCTGAAGATGGTACCCGGGCGTGGCAGGGGGGCTCAGCAGCGCCCCCTGGAACAGGGTCCGAAACCTTGGTCCATAAATCAAACACACTTGCATGTAATAATATGAAAGTCGGTACACATATAGATCTCATCGTTTCATATATACTTCATGCTCTTACTTTTTACCTCAGCCCAACAGGAAGTCGGCTATTTAGGGTTGTTTGGAAAACGTATACAATGGAATTTGAAATACTCCTCCTAGAGAAATCATTTAATCGCCACGAATCTCAGTCAGCATGAAGTCAAGACATTGAGGATGAAAAATTGCCAGCGGATTTTTGATATCTCGAACGGTTTGGCCGTGGCGAGGAAACAAATTTATGGCGAGAAAAGTGAGACAGGAAGTGTGTTATAACTTCTGCATAAATTAACAGATCTTGATGAAACTTCAGCAGTGTGTTCGTTGTAAGAGGCCGATCACATGGATGTGACTATTGTGAGTCAAAGTTATAGCGCCACCAACTGGCAGCAGGAAGTGTGTCACTTTCAAAATGCTTTGAAATCACCCTCTTGTTTTTACCCGATTTGCTTCAAACTTTACGTGTATAATGTAAACACACGGCAGATTTAGACCTGTGAAAGGATTATTGATATCTTAGATACTGTTGCCGTGGCAACGCTTCAAACTTTACTTTTCTTTATTGATGCTTTTGAGACTCTTAACATACTTGAAATTGCATGAAACTCGACAGAGACGTCACATTTATTAGCCAGTAGACATGTGCAAAGTTTCAGAAATGGGTGTGGTGAGGGGCTCAGTAGCGCCACCTTTTGACAAAAAAGTGGGGGGTTAGTTTCATCTACAGGTACAAAAATTGGTATTGATATAGTTCTCCTCAAGCCGGACAACTTTCTAATTTACAGTCATTAGCTCCGACCAACAGAAAGTCAGATATTTTGGTTTGAATGTGGAGAAAATGTCAGAATTTTGCAAGTCACTCTCTAAGACTTTGTGTGTGAGGAGTAGGAAGGGAGGGGGTCTTGTGAAGTAATACATAGGGCTATACTGCCCTCTTGTGTTCAACATAGTATGGGTTACATTAACTTTTGCACGATATTCTAATTTTTCGAGTTTCACCTGTATGCAGAGTTGACAGAAAAATGTTAAACACGCTGTAGCAGGTGAATACAAGAACTAAAGCCTAAAAAACTAAAGTTTAATCCACTGTCTGTTCATTATCTGAGTGGCAATTACAAGAAATGTCCAATAGATGGCATCCAAGCCTCATTGTTCAATGATTTACAACAGGTCTGAGTCCAGAATGGGCAGGGACTGAGTTCAACAGTTGCTTGAGCTCTTTTGCAGTCGAATCCCAGAAAAAAGGCAAACAATGTGTCCCCACTCAATATATACATCAACTGAGTGGCGGATACAATTTTTAACAACCTTTAACCATTTACAGCCAGAGCGTTCAAATTTGGGAACAATTATTCCCATGGTTCCTGTCTCAGTGTCATCGTCGTCCGATCACCGATTTTATTTCTGAAATCTGCCCAGATACTCATGACAATACAAGCTAAAGGCACATGTGATTGGTTAAGGGGTTACTGGGCAAGAATAAGAACTGTATCGTCATCACCGTCTTCCTTCATTTGAATGGGAAGGTGATATCACGAGAGATTTACTCCAGTGTTGGATTTACTGCTTCAAATTAAATACTGAGGCGATTTTTGCAAGGTAAGAACGTGTTGTCTATATTTTCTATAGAAAGTCAAAACGTTTTAGTTATGAAGCATTTATTTGTAGGAGTATTGCTAGTTATTTCTGGAAAAAAAAATGACGAAACAACTCAAATAAATGTTTGTGAGCAGTTTTGTGTGAAACCGCGAGATGCGTCGCGTCTAACGCACGAGCCCCGATGAGAGATCGCATTCGCTTCTTCTTGCGTTTGAACGGACAATGTCATAAACAAAATGTCAAATTACATGATATATTGTCTGTTTTGTCTCAAAGTGAACATAAACTGTTGATGAAGATATCGCGAATCTAAATCTAGTATCAACACTTCCGAGAATGATTATCAGCGTTGTGTCTGACAGCTGGAGGCATCTCATTTTTACTCGCATCTTCACGGAGGTTTGTCGGTTGTATGTAGTTTCACAATCTCAATCAGTTAATCTCTGAAATGAATAAAGATGTAACAGCACGAAAATAATGAGACTTCACAGTTCTCAAAAGATTAAACTCAATAAAACAAGCCGCACAGACTGTGCCTTGAATGAAATGCGTTTAAAATCCTCTTAAAGAGACAGTAACAATTTTCCAAGTAAATAAAAAGTAGGCCTACAAATGGTTTTCACCCCCAAAATAAATTTCTCTCATCGTATACTCACCCTCATTCCATCCCAGATGTGTATTATTTTCTTTCTTCTAGTGAACACAAATTAAGCTTTTTAGAAGATTATCTCAACCCTGTTGGACCTTTCAATGACTTGAATGGTGATCAGAACTCAGAAGCTACAAAAATCACATAAATGCAGCATAAAAGTAATCCATACCACTCCATTGGTTTAATCCATGCCTTCAGAAGTGATATTATAGGTGTGGGTTAGAAACAGACCTATATATATATACTTCAAGATGACATCACTCTGAAGTACTGCGTAAAGAATATCCCACATTCGCCCTTAGGGGGCGCTACAGGCCATGCCCAAAATTCCCATTTTCTGGGCAAAAATGTTCTAATTTTGTATATTGATCCTACAGGCCAACAGTAATCCACAAACCAAGAATGGCCCACATTAGCCCTTAGGGGGCGCTACAGGCCACGCCCTAAATTCCCATTTGCTGGTCAAAAATGTTCTAATTTGGTACATTGATACTACAGGCCAACAGGAACCCACAAACAAAGAATTGCCCATATTCGCCATTAGGGGGCGCTACAGGCTATGCCCAAAATTCCCATTTTATGGTCAAAAATGTTCTAATTTGGTATATTGACACTACAGGCCAACAGAAATCCACAAACCAAGAATGTCTCACATTCGCCCTTAGGGGGCGCTAAAGGCCATTCCCAAATTGCAATTTTTTTTGTCAAATACTTTCTAATTTGGTACATTAATACTACAGGCCAACAGAAACCTACAAACCAAGAATGGCTCACATTCGCTCTTAGGGGGCGCTACAGGCCATGCCCAAATGTCATTTTTTTTTAAAGTGATTGTATTTCCACCCCATTTATTTAGTTTTTCTGAAACCTGGTGAACATACCTCATTTCTCATTGTAAACAAAAAACCCTACAGGATCCATAAGGTCCGGCATGATGGATTTTCCTGTACACTGAAAATGTTTAGTTTAGGATTCAGACAGAAAGACATGTTTTTTGGATTTTTTCATTGGGAGGGTTTAACCCCAACCCTCTATTGATCAATTTTAAATGATTTGCCATTTTGAGGAGGAATCGCATTGCTGCTTGCAGCTATATTTTTGAGTTGTTGCTGTGTCCATCATCCTTTGTTTTCCGAAAGCCACCAAGTGGAAATGATCCCGGTAACTAAAGGCACCAGGGTTGCGGTGCCACCGGCTTGGGCCCGTCATCGCTGCTTGCAGCTTTAATTATTATTATTATTATTATTATTATTATTTTATCGACTATTCGGGCACTTTTGGGGGCCTTAACATGCTCTAAAACTCTTGAAACTTTGCACACGGGTCAGAACCTGCGGCCATCAGGGCTGGGCTGAAGATGGTACCCGGGCGTGGCAGGGGGTTTCAGCAGCGCCCCCTGGAACGGGGTCCGAAACCATGGTCCATAAATCAAACACACTTGCATGTAATAATATGAAAGTCGGTACACATATAGATCTCATCGTTTCATATATACTTCATGCTCTTACTTTTTACCTCAGCCCAACAGGAAGTCGGCTATTTAGGGTTGTTTGGAAAACGTATACAATGGAATTTGAAATACTCCTCCTAGAGAAATCATTTAATCGCCACGAATCTCAGTCAGCATGAAGTCAAGACATTGAGGATGAAAAATTGCCAGCGGATTTTTGATATCTCGAACGGTTTGGCCGTGGCGAGGAAACAAATTTATGGCGAGAAAAGTGAGACAGGAAGTGTGTTATAACTTCTGCATAAATTAACAGATCTTGATGAAACTTCAGCAGTGTGTTCGTTGTAAGAGGCCGATCACATGGATGTGACTATTGTGAGTCAAAGTTATAGCGCCACCAACTGGCAGCAGGAAGTGTGTCACTTTCAAAATGCTTTGAAATCACCCTCTTGTTTTTACCCGATTTGCTTCAAACTTTACGTGTATAATGTAAACACACGGCAGATTTAGACCTGTGAAAGGATTATTGATATCTTAGATACTGTTGCCGTGGCAACACTTCAAACTTTACTTTTCTTTATTGATGCTTTTGAGACTCTTAACATACTTGAAATTGCATGAAACTCGACAGAGACGTCACATTTATTAGCCAGTAGACATGTGCAAAGTTTCAGAAATGGGTGTGGTGAGGGGCTCAGTAGCGCCACCTTTTGACAAAAAAGTGGGGGGTTAGTTTCATCTACAGGTACAAAAATTGGTATTGATATAGTTCTCCTCAAGCCGGACAACTTTCTAATTTACAGTCATTAGCTCCGACCAACAGAAAGTCAGATATTTTGGTTTGAATGTGGAGAAAATGTCAGAATTTTGCAAGTCACTCTCTAAGACTTTGTGTGTGAGGAGTAGGAAGGGAGGGGGTCTTGTGAAGTAATACATAGGGCTATACTGCCCTCTTGTGTTCAACATAGTATGGGTTACATTAACTTTTGCACGATATTCTAATTTTTCGAGTTTCACCTGTATGCAGAGTTGACAGAAAAATGTTACACACGCCGTAGCAGGTGAATACAACAAAGAACTAAAGCCTAAAAAACTAAAGTTTAATCCACTGTCTGTTCATTCTCTGAGTGGCAATTACAAGAAATGTCCAATAGATGGCATCCAAGCCTCATTGTTCAATGATTTACAACAGGTCTGAGTCCAGAATGGGCAGGGACTGAGTTCAACAGTTGCTTGAGCTCTTTTGCAGTCGAATCCCAGAAAAAAGGCAAACAATGTGTCCCCACTCAATATATACATCAACTGAGTGGAGGATACAATTTTTAACAACCTTTAACCATTTACAGCCAGAGCGTTCAAATTTGGGAACAATTATTCCCATGGTTCCTGTCTCAGTGTCATCGTCGTCCGATCACCGATTTTATTTCTGAAGTCTGCCCAGATACTCATGACAATACAAGCTAAAGGCACATGTGATTGGTTAAGGGGTTACTGGGCAAGAATAATAACTGTATCGTCATCACCGTCTTCCTTCATTTCAATGGAAAGGTGATATCACGAGAGATTTACTCCAGTGTTGGATTTACTGCTTCAAATTAAATACTGAGGCGATTTTTGCAAGGTAAGAACGTGTGTTGTCTATATTTTCTATAGAAAGTCAAAACGTTTTAGTGACGAAGCATTTATTTGTAGGAGTATTGCTAGTTATTTCTGGAAAAAAATGACAAAACAACTCAAATAAATGTTTGTGAGCAGTTTTGTGTGAAACCGCGAGATGCGTCGCGTCTAACGCACGAGCCCCGATGAGAGATCGCATTCGCTTCTTCTTGCGTTTGAACGGACAATTTCATACTACAAAATGTCAAATTACATGATATATTGTCTGTTTTGTCCCAAGTGAACATAAACAGTTGATGAAGAAATCGCGAATCTAAATCTAGTATCAACACTTCCGAGAATGATTATCAGCGTTGTGTCTGACAGCGCGAGGCATCTCATTTTTACTCGCATCTTCATGGAGGTTTGTCGGTTGTATGTAGTTTCACAATCTCAATCAAGTAATCTCTGAAATGAATACAGATGTAACAGCACGAAAATAATGAGACTTCACAGTTCTCAAAAGATTAAACTCACTAAAACAAGCCGCACAGACTGTGCCTTGAATGAAATGCGTTTAAAATCCTCTTAAAGAGACAGTAACAATTTTCCAAGTAAATAAAAAGTAGGCCTACAAATGGTTTTCACCCCAAAAATAAATTTCTCTCATCGTATACTCACCCTCATTGCATCCCAGATGTGTATTGTTTTCTTTCTTCTAGTGAACACAAATTAAGCTTTTTAGAAGATTATCTCAACCCTGTTGGACCTTTCAATGACTTGAATGGTGATCAGAACTCAGAAGCTGCAAAAATCAAATAAATGCAGCATAAAAGTAATCCATACCACTCCAGTGGTTAAATCCATGCCTTCAGAAGTGATATTATAGGTGTGGGTTAGAAATAGACCTATATATATATACTTCAAGATGACATCACTCTGAAGTACTGCGTAAAGAATATCCCACATTCGCCCTTAGGGGGCGCTACAGGCCATGCCCAAAATTCCCATTTTCTGGTCAAAAATGTTCTAATGTTGTATATTGATACTACAGGCCAACAGGAATTCACAAACCAAGAGTGGCCCACATTCGCCCTTATGGGGCGCTACAGGCCACGCCCTAAATTCCCATTTGCTGGTCAAAAATGTTCTAATTTGGTACATTGATACTACAGGCCAACAGGAACCCACAAACAAAGAATTGCCCATATTCGCCATTAGGGGGCGCTACAGGCTATGCCCAAAATTCCCATTTTATGGTCAAAAATTTTCTAATTTGGTATATTGACACTACAGGCCAACAGAAATCCACAAACCAAGAATGTCTCACATTTGCCCTTAGGGGGTGCTAAAGGACATTCCCAAATTGCACATTTTTTTGTCAAATACTTTCTAATTTGGTACATTAATACTACAGGCCAACAGGAACCTACAAACCAAGAATGGCTCACATTCGCCCTTAGGGGGCGGTACAGGCCATGCCCAAATGTCAATTTTTCAAAGTGATTGTATTTCCACCCCATTTATTTAGTTTTTCTGAAACCTGGTGAACATACCTCATTTCTCATTGTAAACAAAAAACCCTACAGGATCCATAAGGTCCGGCATGATGGATTTTCCTGTACACTGAAAATGTTTAGTTTAGGATTCAGACAGAAAGACATGTTTTTTGGATTTTTTCATTGGGAGGGTTTAACCCCAACCCTCTATTGATCAATTTTAAATGATTTGCCATTTTGAGGAGGAATCGCATTGCTGCTTGCAGCTATATTTTTGAGTTGTTGCTGTGTCCATCATCCTTTGTTTTCCGAAAGCCACCAAGTGGAAATGAGCCCGGTAACTAAAGGCACCAGGGTTGCGGTGCCACCGGCTTGGGCCCGTCATCGCTGCTTGCAGCTTTAATTATTATTATTATTTTATCGACTATTCGGGCACTTTTGGGGGCCTTAACATGCTCTAAAATTCTTGAAACTTTGCACACGGGTCAGAACCTGCGGCCATCAGGGCTGGGCTGAAGATGGTACCCGGGCGTGGCAGGGGGGCTCAGCAGCGCCCCCTGGAACGGGGTCCGAAACCTTGGTCCATAAATCAAACACACTTGCATGTAATAATATGAAAGTCGGTACACATATAGATCTCATCGTTTCATATATACTTCATGCTCTTACTTTTTACCTCAGCCCAACAGGAAGTCGGCTATTTAGGGTTGTTTGGAAAACGTATACAATGGAATTTGAAATACTCCTCCTAGAGAAATCATTTAATCGCCACGAATCTCAGTCAGCATGAAGTCAAGACATTGAGGATGAAAAATTGCCAGCGGATTTTTGATATCTCGAACGGTTTGGCCGTGGCGAGGAAACAAATTTATGGCGAGAAAAGTGAGACAGGAAGTGTGTTATAACTTCTGCATAAATTAACAGATCTTGATGAAACTTCAGCAGTGTGTTCGTTGTAAGAGGCCGATCACATGGATGTGACTATTGTGAGTCAAAGTTATAGCGCCACCAACTGGCAGCAGGAAGTGTGTCACTTTCAAAATGCTTTGAAATCACCCTCTTGTTTTTACCCGATTTGCTTCAAACTTTACGTGTATAATGTAAACACACGGCAGATTTAGACCTGTGAAAGGATTATTGATATCTTAGATACTGTTGCCGTGGCAACGCTTCAAACTTTACTTTTCTTTATTGATGCTTTTGAGACTCTTAACATACTTGAAATTGCATGAAACTCGACAGAGACGTCACATTTATTAGCCAGTAGACATGTGCAAAGTTTCAGAAATGGGTGTGGTGAGGGGCTCAGTAGCGCCACCTTTTGACAAAAAAGTGGGGGGTTAGTTTCATCTACAGGTACAAAAATTGGTATTGATATAGTTCTCCTCAAGCCGGACAACTTTCTAATTTACAGTCATTAGCTCCGACCAACAGAAAGTCAGATATTTTGGTTTGAATGTGGAGAAAATGTCAGAATTTTGCAAGTCACTCTCTGAGACTCTGTGAGTTTGTAGGGGAGGGGGGACGTTGGGTCTTGTGAAGTAATACATAGGGCTATACTGCCCTCTTGTGTTCAACATAGTATGGGTTACATTAACTTTTGCACGATATTCTAATTTTTCGAGTTTCACCTGTATGCAGAGTTGACAGAAAAATGTTACACACGCCGTAGCAGGTGAATACAACAAAGAACTAAAGCCTAAAAAACTAAAATTTAATCCACTGTCTGTTCATTCTCTGAGTGGCAATTACAAGAAATGTCCAATAGATGGCATCCAAGCCTCATTGTTCTATTATTTACAACAGGCTGAGTCCAGAATGGGCAGGGACTGAGTTCAACAGTTGCTTGAGCTCTTTTGCCGTCGAATCCCAGAAAAAAGGCAAACACTGTGTCCCCACTCAATATATACATCAACTGAGTGGCGGATACAATTTTTAACAACCTTTAACCATTTACAGCCAGAGCGTTCAAATTTGGGAACAATTATTCCCATAGTTTCTGTCTCAGTGTCATCGTCGTCCAATCACCGATTTTATTTCTGAAATCTGCCCAGATACTCATGACAATACAAGCTAAAGGCACATGTGATTGGTTAAGGGGTTACTGGGCAAGAATAATAACTGTATCGTCATCACCGTCTTCCTTCATTTCAATGGGACGGTGATATCACGAGAGATTTACTCCAGTGTTGGATTTACTGCTTCAAATTAAATACTGAGGCGATTTTTGCAAGGTAAGAACGTGTTGTCTATATTTTCTATAGAAAGTCAAAACGTTTTAGTTACGAAGCATTTATTTGTAGGAGTATTGCTAGTTATTTCTGGAAAAAAAATGACGAAACAACTCAAATAAATGTTTGTGAGCAGTTTTGTGTGAAACCGCGAGCAGCGTCACGTCTAACTCACGAGCCCCGATGAGAGATCGCATTCGCTTCTTCTTGCGTTTGAACGGACAATTTCATAACAACAAAATGTCAAAATACATGATATATTGTCTGTTTTGTCTCAAGTGACCATAAACAGTTGATGAAGAAATCGCGAATCTAAATCTAGTATCAACACTTCCGAGAATGATTATCAGCTTTGTGTCTGACAGCGCGAGGCATCTCATTTTTACTCGCATCTTCATGGAGGTTTGTCGGTTGTATGTAGTTTCACAATCTCAATCAATTAATCTCTGAAATGAATACAGATGTAACAGCACGAAAATAATGAGATTCACAGTTCTCAAAAGATTATATCTCAATAAAACAAGCCGCAAAGACGGCTTGAATGAAATGCGTTTAAAATCCTCTTAAAGAGACAGTAACAATTTTCCAAGTAAATAAAAAGTAGCCTACAAATGGTTTTCACCCCCAAAATAAATTTCTCTCATCGTATACTCACCCTCATTCCATCCCAGATGTGTATTATTTTCTTTCTTCTAGTGAACACAAATTAAGATTTTTAGAAGATTATCTCAACCCTGTTGGACCTTTCAATGACTTGAATGGTGATCAGAACTCAGAAGCTACAAAAATCACATAAATGCAGCATAAAAGTAATCCATACCACTCCTGTGGTTTAATCCATGCCTTCAGAAGTGATATTATAGGTGTGGGTTAGATACAGACCTATATATATATATACTTAAAGATGACATCACTCTGAAGTACTGCGTAAAGAATATCCCACATTCGCCCTAAGGGGGCGCTACAGGCCATGCCCAAAATTCCCATTTTCTGGTCAAAAATGTTCTAATTTTGTATATTGATACTACAGGCCAACAGGAATCCACAAACCAAGAATGGCCCACATTCGCCCTTAGGGGGCGCTACAGGCCATACCCAAAATTCCCATTTTCTGGTCAAAAATGTTCTAATTTTGTAGATTGATACTACAGGCCAACAGGAATCCACAAACCAAGAATGGCCCACATTCGCCCTTAGGGGGCGCTACAGGCCATGCCCTAAATTCCCATTTGCTGGTCAAAAATGTTCTAATTTGGTATATTGACACTACAGGCCAACAGAAATCCACAAACCAAGAATGTCTCACATTCGCCCTTAGGGGGCGCTAAAGGCCATTCCCAAATTGCACATTTTTTTGTCAAATACTTTCTAAATTGGTACATTAATACTACAGGCCAACAGGAACCTACAAACCAAGAATGGCTCACATTCACCCTTAGGGGGAGCTACAGGCCATGCCCAAATGTCATTTTTTCAAAGTGTTTGTATTTCCAACACATTTATTTAGTTTTTCTGAAACCTGGTGAACAAACCTCATTTCTCATTGTAAACAAAAAACCCTACAGGATCCATAAGGTCCGACATGATGGATTTTCCTGTACACTGAAAATGTTTAGTTTAGGATTCTGACAGAAAGACATGTTTTTTGGATTTTTTCATTGGGAGGGTTTAACCCCAACCCTCTATTGATCAATTTTAAATGATTTGCCATTTTGAGGAGGAATCGCATTGCTGCTTGCAGCTATATTTTTGAGTTGTTGCTGTGTCCATCATCCTTTGTTTTCCGAAAGCCACCAAGTGGAAATGAGCCCGGTAACTAAAGGCACCAGGGTTGCGGTGCCACCGGCTTGGGCCCTTCATCGCTGCTTGCAGCTTTAATTATTATTATTATTATTATTATTATTTTATCGACTATTCGGGCACTTTTGGGGGCCTTAACATGCTCTAAAACTCTTGAAACTTTGCACACGGGTCAGAACCTGCGGCCATCAGGGCTGGGCTGAAGATGGTACCCGGGCGTGGCAGGGGGGCTCAGCAGCGCCCCCTGGAACGGGGTCCGAAACCTTGGTCCATAAATCAAACACACTTGCATGTAATAATATGAAAGTCGGTACACATATAGATCTCATCGTTTCATATATACTTCATGCTCTTACTTTTTACCTCAGCCCAACAGGAAGTCGGCTATTTAGGGTTGTTTGGAAAACGTATACAATGGAATTTGAAATACTCCTCCTAGAGAAATCATTTAATCGCCACGAATCTCAGTCAGCATGAAGTCAAGACATTGAGGATGAAAAATTGCCAGCGGATTTTTGATATCTCGAACGGTTTGGCCGTGGCGAGGAAACAAATTTATGGCGAGAAAAGTGAGACAGGAAGTGTGTTATAACTTCTGCATAAATTAACAGATCTTGATGAAACTTCAGCAGTGTGTTCGTTGTAAGAGGCCGATCACATGGATGTGACTATTGTGAGTCAAAGTTATAGCGCCACCAACTGGCAGCAGGAAGTGTGTCACTTTCAAAATGCTTTGAAATCACCCTCTTGTTTTTACCCGATTTGCTTCAATCTTTACGTGTATAATGTAAACACACGGCAGATTTAGACCTGTGAAAGGATTATTGATATCTTAGATACTGTTGCCGTGGCAACGCTTCAAACTTTACTTTTCTTTATTGATGCTTTTGAGACTCTTAACATACTTGAAATTGCATGAAACTCGACAGAGACGTCACATTTATTAGCCAGTAGACATGTGCAAAGTTTCAGAAATGGGTGTGGTGAGGGGCTCAGTAGCGCCACCTTTTGACAAAAAAGTGGGGGGTTAGTTTCATCTACAGGTACAAAAATTGGTATTGATATAGTTCTCCTCAAGCCGGACAACTTTCTAATTTACAGTCATTAGCTCCGACCAACAGAAAGTCAGATATTTTGGTTTGAATGTGGAGAAAATGTCAGAATTTTGCAAGTCACTCTCTGAGACTCTGTGAGTTTGTAGGGGAGGGGGGACGTTGGGTCTTGTGAAGTAATACATAGGGCTATACTGCCCTCTTGTGTTCAACATAGTATGGGTTACATTAACTTTTGCACGATATTCTAATTTTTCGAGTTTCACCTGTATGCAGAGTTGACAGAAAAATGTTACACACGCCGTAGCAGGTGAATACAACAAAGAACTAAAGCCTAAAAAACTAAAATTTAATCCACTGTCTGTTCATTCTCTGAGTGGCAATTACAAGAAATGTCCAATAGATGGCATCCAAGCCTCATTCTTCTATTATTTACAACAGGCTGAGTCCAGAATGGGCAGGGACTGAGTTCAACAGTTGCTTGAGCTCTTTTGCCGTCGAATCCCAGAAAAAAGGCAAACACTGTGTCCCCACTCACTATATACATCAACTGAGTGGCGGATACAATTTTTAACAACCTTTAACCATTTACAGCCAGAGCGTTCAAATTTGGGAACAATTATTCCCATAGTTTCTGTCTCAGTGTCATCGTCGTCCAATCACCGATTTTATTTCTGAAATCTGCCCAGATACTCATGACAATACAAGCTAAAGGCACATGTGATTGGTTAAGGGGTTACTGGGCAAGAATAATAACTGTATCGTCATCACCGTCTTCCTTCATTTCAATGGGACGGTGATATCACGAGAGATTTACTCCAGTGTTGGATTTACTGCTTCAAATTAAATACTGAGGCGATTTTTGCAAGGTAAGAACGTGTTGTCTATATTTTCTATAGAAAGTCAAAACGTTTTAGTTACGAAGCATTTATTTGTAGGAGTATTGCTAGTTATTTCTGGAAAAAAAATGACGAAACAACTCAAATAAATGTTTGTGAGCAGTTTTGTGTGAAACCGCGAGCAGCGTCACGTCTAACTCACGAGCCCCGATGAGAGATCGCATTCGCTTCTTCTTGCGTTTGAACGGACAATTTCATAACAACAAAATGTCAAAATACATGATATATTGTCTGTTTTGTCTCAAGTGACCATAAACAGTTGATGAAGAAATCGCGAATCTAAATCTAGTATCAACACTTCCGAGAATGATTATCAGCTTTGTGTCTGACAGCGCGAGGAATCTCATTTTTACTCGCATCTTCATGGAGGTTTGTCGGTTGTATGTAGTTTCACAATCTCAATCAATTAATCTCTGAAATGAATACAGATGTAACAGCACGAAAATAATGAGATTCACAGTTCTCAAAAGATTATATCTCAATAAAACAAGCCGCAAAGACGGCTTGACGGCTTGAATGAAATGCGTTTAAAATCCTCTTAAAGAGACAGTAACAATTTTCCAAGTAAATAAAAAGTAGCCTACAAATGGTTTTCACCCCCAAAATAAATTTCTCTCATCGTATACTCACCCTCATTCCATCCCAGATGTGTATTATTTTCTTTCTTCTAGTGAACACAAATTAAGCTTTTTAGAAGATTATCTCAACCCTGTTGGACCTTTCAATGACTTGAATGGTGATCAGAACTCAGAAGCTACAAAAATCACATAAATGCAGCATAAAAGTAATCCATACCACTCCTGTGGTTTAATCCATGCCTTCAGAAGTGATATTATAGGTGTGGGTTAGATACAGACCTATATATATATATACTTAAAGATGACATCACTCTGAAGTACTGCGTAAAGAATATCCCACATTCGCCCTAAGGGGGCGCTACAGGCCATGCCCAAAATTCCCATTTTCTGGTCAAAAATGTTCTAATTTTGTATATTGATACTACAGGCCAACAGGAATCCACAAACCAAGAATGGCCCACATTCGCCCTTAGGGGGCGCTACAGGCCATACCCAAAATTCCCATTTTCTGGTCAAAAATGTTCTAATTTTGTAGATTGATACTACAGGCCAACAGGAATCCACAAACCAAGAATGGCCCACATTCGCCCTTAGGGGGCGCTACAGGCCATGCCCTAAATTCCCATTTGCTGGTCAAAAATGTTCTAATTTGGTATATTGACACTACAGGCCAACAGAAATCCACAAACCAAGAATGTCTCACATTCGCCCTTAGGGGGCGCTAAAGGCCATTCCCAAATTGCACATTTTTTTGTCAAATACTTTCTAAATTGGTACATTAATACTACAGGCCAACAGGAACCTACAAACCAAGAATGGCTCACATTCACCCTTAGGGGGAGCTACAGGCCATGCCCAAATGTCATTTTTTCAAAGTGTTTGTATTTCCAACACATTTATTTAGTTTTTCTGAAACCTGGTGAACAAACCTCATTTCTCATTGTAAACAAAAAACCCTACAGGATCCATAAGGTCCGACATGATGGATTTTCCTGTACACTGAAAATGTTTAGTTTAGGATTCTGACAGAAAGACATGTTTTTTGGATTTTTTCATTGGGAGGGTTTAACCCCAACCCTCTATTGATCAATTTTAAATGATTTGCCATTTTGAGGAGGAATCGCATTGCTGCTTGCAGCTATATTTTTGAGTTGTTGCTGTGTCCATCATCCTTTGTTTTCCGAAAGCCACCAAGTGGAAATGAGCCCGGTAACTAAAGGCACCAGGGTTGCGGTGCCACCGGCTTGGGCCCGTCATCGCTGCTTGCAGCTTTAATTATTATTATTATTTTATCGACTATTCGGGCACTTTTGGGGGCCTTAACATGCTCTAAAACTCTTGAAACTTTGCACACGGGTCAGAACCTGCGGCCATCAGGGCTGGGCTGAAGATGGTACCCGGGCGTGGCAGGGGGGCTCAGCAGCGCCCCCTGGAACGGGGTCCGAAACCTTGGTCCATAAATCAAACACACTTGCATGTAATAATATGAAAGTCGGTACACATATAGATCTCATCGTTTCATATATACTTCATGCTCTTACTTTTTACCTCAGCCCAACAGGAAGTCGGCTATTTAGGGTTGTTTGGAAAACGTATACAATGGAATTTGAAATACTCCTCCTAGAGAAATCATTTAATCGCCACGAATCTCAGTCAGCATGAAGTCAAGACATTGAGGATGAAAAATTGCCAGCGGATTTTTGATATCTCGAACGGTTTGGCCGTGGCGAGGAAACAAATTTATGGCGAGAAAAGTGAGACAGGAAGTGTGTTATAACTTCTGCATAAATTAACAGATCTTGATGAAACTTCAGCAGTGTGTTCGTTGTAAGAGGCCGATCACATGGATGTGACTATTGTGAGTCAAAGTTATAGCGCCACCAACTGGCAGCAGGAAGTGTGTCACTTTCAAAATGCTTTGAAATCACCCTCTTGTTTTTACCCGATTTGCTTCAAACTTTACGTGTATAATGTAAACACACGGCAGATTTAGACCTGTGAAAGGATTATTGATATCTTAGATACTGTTGCCGTGGCAACACTTCAAACTTTACTTTTCTTTATTGATGCTTTTGAGACTCTTAACATACTTGAAATTGCATGAAACTCGACAGAGACGTCACATTTATTAGCCAGTAGACATGTGCAAAGTTTCAGAAATGGGTGTGGTGAGGGGCTCAGTAGCGCCACCTTTTGACAAAAAAGTGGGGGGTTAGTTTCATCTACAGGTACAAAAATTGGTATTGATATAGTTCTCCTCAAGCCGGACAACTTTCTAATTTACAGTCATTAGCTCCGACCAACAGAAAGTCAGATATTTTGGTTTGAATGTGGAGAAAATGTCAGAATTTTGCAAGTCACTCTCTAAGACTTTGTGTGTGAGGAGTAGGAAGGGAGGGGGGCTTGTGAAGTAATACATAGGGCTATACTGCCCTCTTGTGTTCAACATAGTATGGGTTACATTAACTTTTGCACGATATTCTAATTTTTCGAGTTTCACCTGTATGCAGAGTTGACAGAAAAATGTTACACACGCCGTAGCAGGTGAATACAACAAAGAACTAAAGCCTAAAAAACTAAAGTTTAATCCACTGTCTGTTCATTCTCTGAGTGGCAATTACAAGAAATGTCCAATAGATGGCATCCAAGCCTCATTGTTCAATGATTTACAACAGGTCTGAGTCCAGAATGGGCAGGGACTGAGTTCAACAGTTGCTTGAGCTCTTTTGCAGTCGAATCCCAGAAAAAAGGCAAACAATGTGTCCCCACTCAATATATACATCAACTGAGTGGAGGATACAATTTTTAACAACCTTTAACCATTTACAGCCAGAGCGTTCAAATTTGGGAACAATTATTCCCATGGTTCCTGTCTCAGTGTCATCGTCGTCCGATCACCGATTTTATTTCTGAAGTCTGCCCAGATACTCATGACAATACAAGCTAAAGGCACATGTGATTGGTTAAGGGGTTACTGGGCAAGAATAATAACTGTATCGTCATCACCGTCTTCCTTCATTTCAATGGAAAGGTGATATCACGAGAGATTTACTCCAGTGTTGGATTTACTGCTTCAAATTAAATACTGAGGCGATTTTTGCAAGGTAAGAACGTGTGTTGTCTATATTTTCTATAGAAAGTCAAAACGTTTTAGTTACGAAGCATTTATTTGTAGGAGTATTGCTAGTTATTTCTGGAAAAAAATGACAAAATAACTCAAATAAATGTTTGTGAGCAGTTTTGTGTGAAACCGCGAGATGCGTCGCGTCTAACGCACGAGCCCCGATGAGAGATCGCATTCGCTTCTTCTTGCGTTTGAACGGACAATTTCATACTACAAAATGTCAAATTACTTGATATATTGTCTGTTTTGTCCCAAGTGAACATAAACAGTTGATGAAGAAATCGCGAATCGAAATCTAGTATCAACACTTCCGAGAATGATTATCAGCGTTGTGCCTGACAGCGCATCTCATTTTTACTCGCATCTTCATGGAGGTTTGTCGGTTGTATGTAGTTTCACAATCTCAATCAAGTAATCTCTGAAATGAATACAGATGTAACAGCACGAAAATAATGAGACTTCACAGTTCTCAAAAGATTAAACTCACTAAAACAAGCCGCACAGAGTGTGCCTTGAATGAAATGCGTTTAAAATCCTCTTAAAGAGACAGTAACAATTTTCCAAGTAAATAAAAAGTAGGCCTACAAATGGTTTTCACCCCAAAAATAAATTTCTCTCATCGTATACTCACCCTCATTGCATCCCAGATGTGTATTGTTTTCTTTCTTCTAGTGAACACAAATTAAGCTTTTTAGAAGATTATCTCAACCCTGTTGGACCTTTCAATGACTTGAATGGTGATCAGAACTCAGAAGCTACAAAAATCAAATAAATGCAGCATAAAAGTAATCCATACCACTCCAGTGGTTAAATCCATGCCTTCAGAAGTGATATTATAGGTGTGGGTTAGAAATAGACCTATATATATATACTTAAAGATGACATCACTCTGAAGTACTGCGTAAAGAATATCCCACATTCGCCCTTAGGGGGCGCTACAGGCCATGCCCAAAATTCCCATTTTCTGGTCAAAAATGTTCTAATGTTGTATATTGATACTACAGGCCAACAGGAATTCACAAACCAAGAGTGGCCCACATTCGCCCTTATGGGGCGCTACAGGCCACGCCCTAAATTCCCATTTGCTGGTCAAAAATGTTCTAATTTGGTACATTGATACTACAGGCCAACAGGAACCCACAAACAAAGAATTGCCCATATTCGCCATTAGGGGGCGCTACAGGCTATGCCCAAAATTCCCATTTTATGGTCAAAAATTTTCTAATTTGGTATATTGACACTACAGGCCAACAGAAATCCACAAACCAAGAATGTCTCACATTCGCCCTTAGGGGGCGCTAAAGGCCATTCCCAAATTGCACATTTTTTTGTCAAATACTTTCTAATTTGGTACATTAATACTACAGGCCAACAGGAACCTACAAACCAAGAATGGCTCACATTCGCCCTTAGGGGGCGCTACATGCCATGCCCAAATGTCATTTTTTTAAAGTGATTGTATTTCCACCCCATTTATTTAGTTTTCTGAAACCTGGTGAACATACCTCATTTCTCATTGTAAACAAAAAACCCTACAGGATCCATAAGGTCCGGCATGATGGATTTTCCTGTACACTGAAAATGTTTAGTTTAGGATTCAGACAGAAAGACATGTTTTTTGGATTTTTTCATTGGGAGGGTTTAACCCCAACCCTCTATTGATCAATTTTAAATGATTTGCCATTTTGAGGAGGAATCGCATTGCTGCTTGCAGCTATATTTTTGAGTTGTTGCTGTGTCCATCATCCTTTGTTTTCCGAAAGCCACCAAGTGGAAATGAGCCCGGTAACTAAAGGCACCAGGGTTGCGGTGCCACCGGCTTGGGCCCGTCATCGCTGCTTGCAGCTTTAATTAGGGCCCAAGCCTGAAAAGGTGAAGGCCCTATTGTTTTCCTTAGGATTATTATTATTAGGGCCCAAGCCTGAAAAGGCGAAGGCCCTATTGTTTTCCTTAGGATTATTATTATTATTAGGGCCCAAGCCTGAAAAGGCGAAGGCCCTATTGTTTTCCTTAGGATTATTATTATTATTATTATTATTATTATTATTATTATTATTATTATTTTATCGACTATTCGGGCACTTTTGGGGGCCTTAACGTGCTCTAAAACTCTTGAAACTTTGCACACGGGTCAGAACCTGCGGCCATCAGGGCTGGGCTGAAGATGGTACCCGGGCGTGGCAGGGGGGCTCAGCAGCGCCCCCTGGAACGGGGTCCGAAACCTTGGTCCATAAATCAAACACACTTGCATGTAATAATATGAAAGTCGGTACACATATAGATCTCATCGTTTCATATATACTTCATGCTCTTACTTTTTACCTCAGCCCAACAGGAAGTCGGCTATTTAGGGTTGTTTGGAAAACGTATACAATGGAATTTGAAATACTCCTCCTAGAGAAATCATTTAATCGGCACGAATCTCAGTCAGCATGAAGTCAAGACATTGAGGATGAAAAATTGCCAGCGGATTTTTGATATCTCGAACGGTTTGGCCGTGGCGAGGAAACAAATTTATGGCGAGAAAAGTGAGACAGGAAGTGTGTTATAACTTCTGCATAAATTAACAGATCTTGATGAAACTTCAGCAGTGTGTTCGTTGTAAGAGGCCGATCACATGGATGTGACTATTGTGAGTCAAAGTTATAGCGCCACCAACTGGCAGCAGGAAGTGTGTCACTTTCAAAATGCTTTGAAATCACCCTCTTGTTTTTACCCGATTTGCTTCAAACTTTACGTGTATAATGTAAACACACGGCAGATTTAGACCTGTGAAAGGATTATTGATATCTTAGATACTGTTGCCGTGGCAACGCTTCAAACTTTACTTTTCTTTATTGATGCTTTTGAGACTCTTAACCTACTTGAAATTGCATGAAACTCGACAGAGACGTCACATTTATTAGCCAGTAGACATGTGCAAAGTTTCAGAAATGGGTGTGGTGAGGGGCTCAGTAGCGCCACCTTTTGACAAAAAAGTGGGGGGTTAGTTTCATCTACAGGTACAAAAATTGGTATTGATATAGTTCTCCTCAAGCCGGACAACTTTCTAATTTACAGTCATTAGCTCCGACCAACAGAAAGTCAGATATTTTGGTTTGAATGTGGAGAAAATGTCAGAATTTTGCAAGTCACTCTGTGAGCCTCTGTGTGTGAGGAGTAGGAAGGGAGGGGGTCTTGTGAAGTAATACATAGGGCTATACTGCCCTCTTGTGTTCAACATAGTATGGGTTACATTAACTTTTGCACGATATTCTAATTTTTCGAGTTTCACCTGTATGCAGAGTTGACAGAAAAATGTTAAACACGCCGTAGCAGGTGAATACAAGAACTAAAGCCTAAAAAACTAAAGTTTAATCCACTGTCTGTTCATTATCTGAGTGGCAATTACAAGAAATGTCCAATAGATGGCATCCAAGCCTCATTGTTCAATGATTTACAACAGGTCTGAGTCCAGAATGGGCAGGGACTGAGTTCAACAGTTGCTTGAGCTCTTTTGCAGTCGAATCCCAGAAAAAAGGCAAACAATGTGTCCCCACTCAATATATACATCAACTGAGTGGCGGATACAATTTTTAACAACCTTTAACCATTTACAGCCAGAGCGTTCAAATTTGGGAACAATTATTCCCATGGTTCCTGTCTCAGTGTCATCGTCGTCCGATCACCGATTTTATTTCTGAAATCTGCCCAGATACTCATGACAATACAAGCTAAAGGCACATGTGATTGGTTAAGGGGTTACTGGGCAAGAATAATAACTGTATCGTCATCACCGTCTTCCTTCATTTCAATGGAAAGGTGATATCACGAGAGATTTACTCCATTGTTGGATTTACTGCTTCAAATTAAATACTGAGGCGATTTTTGCAAGGTAAGAACGTGTTGTCTATATTTTCTATAGAAAGTCAAAACGTTTTAGTTACGAAGCATTTATTTGTAGGAGTATTGCTAGTTATTTCTGGAAAAAAATGACGAAACAACTCAAATAAATGTTTGTGAGCAGTTTTGTGTGAAACCGCGAGATGCGTCGCGTCTAACGCACGAGCCCCGATGAGAGATCGCATTCGCTTCATCTTGCGTTTGAACGGACAATTTCATAAACAAAATGTCAAATTACATGATATATTGTCTGTTTTGTCCCAAGTGAACATAAACAGTTGATGAAGAAATCGCGAATCTAAATCTAGTATCAACACTTCCGAGAATGATTATCAGCGTTGTGTCTGACAGCGCGAGGCATCTCATTTTTACTCGCATCTTCATGGAGGTTTGTCGGTTGTATGTAGTTTCACAATCTCAATCAAGTAATCTCTGAAATGAATACAGATGTAACAGCACGAAAATAATGAGACTTCACAGTTCTCAAAAGATTAAACTCAATAAAACAAGCCGCACAGAGTGTGCCTTGAATGAAATGCGTTTAAAATCCTCTTAAAGAGACAGTAACAATTTTCCAAGTAAATAAAAAGTAGGCCTACAAATGGTTTTCACCCCCAAAATAAATTTCTCTCATCGTATACTCACCCTCATTCCATCCCAGATGTGTATTATTTTCTTTCTTCTAGTGAACACAAATTAAGCTTTTTAGAAGATTATCTCAACCCTGTTGGACCTTTCAATGACTTGAATGGTGATCAGAACTCAGAAGCTACAAAAATCACATAAATGCAGCATAAAAGTAATCCATACCACTCCATTGGTTTAATCCATGCCTTCAGAAGTGATATTATAGGTGTGGGTTAGAAACAGACCTATATATATATACTTCAAGATGACATCACTCTGAAGTACTGCGTAAAGAATATCCCACATTCGCCCTTAGGGGGCGCTACAGGCCATGCCCAAAATTCCCATTTTCTGGGCAAAAATGTTCTAATTTTGTATATTGATCCTACAGGCCAACAGTAATCCACAAACCAAGAATGGCCCACATTCGCCCTTAGGGGGCGCTACAGGCCACGCCCTAAATTCCCATTTGCTGGTCAAAAATGTTCTAATTTGGTACATTGATACTACAGGCCAACAGGAACCCACAAACAAAGAATTGCCCATATTCGCCATTAGGGGGCGCTACAGGCTATGCCCAAAATTCCCATTTTATGGTCAAAAATTTTCTAATTTGGTCTATTGACACTACAGGCCAACAGAAATCCACAAACCAAGAATGTCTCACATTTGCCCTTAGGGGGCGCTAAAGGACATTCCCAAATTGCACATTTTTTTGTCAAATACTTTCTAATTTGGTACATTAATACTACAGGCCAACAGGAACCTACAAACCAAGAATGGCTCACATTCGCCCTTAGGGGGCGCTACAGGCCATGCCCAAATGTCAATTTTTCAAAGTGATTGTATTTCCACCCCATTTATTTAGTTTTTCTGAAACCTGGTGAACATACCTCATTTCTCATTGTAAACAAAAAACCCTCCAGGATCCATAAGGTCTGGCATGATGGATTTTCCTGTACACTGAAAATGTTTAGTTTAGGATTCAGACAGAAAGACATGTTTTTTGGATTTTTTCATTGGGAGGGTTTAACCCCAACCCTCTATTGATCAATTTTAAATGAATTGCCATTTTGAGGAGGAATCGCATTGCTGCTTGCAGCTATATTTTTGAGTTGTTGCTGTGTCCACCATCCTTTGTTTTCCGAAAGCCACCAAGTGGAAATGAGCCCGGTAACTAAAGGCACCAGGGTTGCGGTGCCACCGGCTTGGGCCCGTCATCGCTGCTTGCAGCTTTAATTATTATTATTATTATTATTAGGGCCCAAGCCTGAAAAGGCGAAGGCCCTATTGTTTTCCTTAGGATTATTATTATTAGGGCCCAAGCCTGAAAAGGCGAAGGCCCTATTGTTTTCCTTAGGATTATTATTAGGGCCCAAGCCTGAAAAGGCGAAGGCCCTATTGTTTTCCTTAGGATTATTATTATTATTATTATTATTATTATTTTATCGACTATTCGGGCACTTTTGGGGGCCTTAACATGCTCTAAAACTCTTGAAACTTTGCACACGGGTCAGAACCTGCGGCCATCAGGGCTGGGCTGAAGATGGTACCCGGGCGTGGCAGGGGGGCTCAGCAGCGCCCCCTGGAACGGGGTCCGAAACCTTGGTCCATAAATCAAACACACTTGCATGTAATAATATGAAAGTCGGTACACATATAGATCTCATCATTTCATATATACTTCATGCTCTTACTTTTTACCTCAGCCCAACAGGAAGTCGGCTATTTAGGGTTGTTTGGAAAACGTATACAATGGAATTTGAAATACTCCTCCTAGAGAAATCATTTAATCGCCACGAATCTCAGTCAGCATGAAGTCAAGACATTGAGGATGAAAAATTGCCAGCGGATTTTTGATATCTCGAACGGTTTGGCCGTGGCGAGGAAACAAATTTATGGCGAGAAAAGTGAGACAGGAAGTGTGTTATAACTTCTGCATAAATTAACAGATCTTGATGAAACTTCAGCAGTGTGTTCGTTGTAAGAGGCCGATCACATGGATGTGACTATTGTGAGTCAAAGTTATAGCGCCACCAACTGGCAGCAGGAAGTGTGTCACTTTCAAAATGCTTTGAAATCACCCTCTTGTTTTTACCCGATTTGCTTCAAACTTTACGTGTATAATGTAAACACACGGCAGATTTAGACCTGTGAAAGGATTATTGATATCTTAGATACTGTTGCCGTGGCAACACTTCAAACTTTACTTTTCTTTATTGATGCTTTTGAGACTCTTAACATACTTGAAATTGCATGAAACTCGACAGAGACGTCACATTTATTAGCCAGTAGACATGTGCAAAGTTTCAGAAATGGGTGTGGTGAGGGGCTCAGTAGCGCCACCTTTTGACAAAAAAGTGGGGGGTTAGTTTCATCTACAGGTACAAAAATTGGTATTGATATAGTTCTCCTCAAGCCGGACAACTTTCTAATTTACAGTCATTAGCTCCGACCAACAGAAAGTCAGATATTTTGGTTTGAATGTGGAGAAAATGTCAGAATTTTGCAAGTCACTCTCTAAGACTTTGTGTGTGAGGAGTAGGAAGGGAGGGGGTCTTGTGAAGTAATACATAGGGCTATACTGCCCTCTTGTGTTCAACATAGTATGGGTTACATTAACTTTTGCACGATATTCTAATTTTTCGAGTTTCACCTGTATGCAGAGTTGACAGAAAAATGTTACACACGCCGTAGCAGGTGAATACAACAAAGAACTAAAGCCTAAAAAACTAAAGTTTAATCCACTGTCTGTTCATTCTCTGAGTGGCAATTACAAGAAATGTCCAATAGATGGCATCCAAGCCTCATTGTTCAATGATTTACAACAGGTCTGAGTCCAGAATGGGCAGGGACTGAGTTCAACAGTTGCTTGAGCTCTTTTGCAGTCGAATCCCAGAAAAAAGGCAAACAATGTGTCCCCACTCAATATATACATCAACTGAGTGGAGGATACAATTTTTAACAACCTTTAACCATTTACAGCCAGAGCGTTCAAATTTGGGAACAATTATTCCCATGGTTCCTGTCTCAGTGTCATCGTCGTCCGATCACCGATTTTATTTCTGAAGTCTGCCCAGATACTCATGACAATACAAGCTAAAGGCACATGTGATTGGTTAAGGGGTTACTGGGCAAGAATAATAACTGTATCGTCATCACCGTCTTCCTTCATTTCAATGGAAAGGTGATATCACGAGAGATTTACTCCAGTGTTGGATTTACTGCTTCAAATTAAATACTGAGGCGATTTTTGCAAGGTAAGAACGTGTGTTGTCTATATTTTCTATAGAAAGTCAAAACGTTTTAGTGACGAAGCATTTATTTGTAGGAGTATTGCTAGTTATTTCTGGAAAAAAATGACAAAACAACTCAAATAAATGTTTGTGAGCAGTTTTGTGTGAAACCGCGAGATGCGTCGCGTCTAACGCACGAGCCCCGATGAGAGATCGCATTCGCTTCTTCTTGCGTTTGAACGGACAATTTCATACTACAAAATGTCAAATTACATGATATATTGTCTGTTTTGTCCCAAGTGAACATAAACAGTTGATGAAGAAATCGCGAATCGAAATCTAGTATCAACACTTCCGAGAATGATTATCAGCGTTGTGTCTGACAGCGCGAGGCATCTCATTTTTACTCGCATCTTCATGGAGGTTTGTCGGTTGTATGTAGTTTCACAATCTCAATCAAGTAATCTCTGAAATGAATACAGATGTAACAGCACGAAAATAATGAGACTTCACAGTTCTCAAAAGATTAAACTCACTAAAACAAGCCGCACAGACTGTGCCTTGAATGAAATGCGTTTAAAATCCTCTTAAAGAGACAGTAACAATTTTCCAAGTAAATAAAAAGTAGGCCTACAAATGGTTTTCACCCCAAAAATAAATTTCTCTCATCGTATACTCACCCTCATTGCATCCCAGATGTGTATTGTTTTCTTTCTTCTAGTGAACACAAATTAAGCTTTTTAGAAGATTATTTCAACCCTGTTGGACCTTTCAATGACTTGAATGGTGATCAGAACTCAGAAGCTGCAAAAATCAAATAAATGCAGCATAAAAGTAATCCATACCACTCCAGTGGTTAAATCCATGCCTTCAGAAGTGATATTATAGGTGTGGGTTAGAAATAGACCTATATATATATACTTCAAGATGACATCACTCTGAAGTACTGCGTAAAGAATATCCCACATTCGCCCTTAGGGGGCGCTACAGGCCATGCCCAAAATTCCCATTTTCTGGTCAAAAATGTTCTAATGTTGTATATTGATACTACAGGCCAACAGGAATTCACAAACCAAGAGTGGCCCACATTCGCCCTTATGGGGCGCTACAGGCCACGCCCTAAATTCCCATTTGCTGGTCAAAAATGTTCTAATTTGGTACATTGATACTACAGGCCAACAGGAACCCACAAACAAAGAATTGCCCATATTCGCCATTAGGGGGCGCTACAGGCTATGCCCAAAATTCCCATTTTATGGTCAAAAATTTTCTAATTTGGTATATTGACACTACAGGCCAACAGAAATCCACAAACCAAGAATGTCTCACATTTGCCCTTAGGGGGTGCTAAAGGACATTCCCAAATTGCACATTTTTTTGTCAAATACTTTCTAATTTGGTACATTAATACTACAGGCCAACAGGAACCTACAAACCAAGAATGGCTCACATTCGCCCTTAGGGGGCGGTACAGGCCATGCCCAAATGTCAATTTTTCAAAGTGATTGTATTTCCACCCCATTTATTTAGTTTTTCTGAAACCTGGTGAACATACCTCATTTCTCATTGTAAACAAAAAACCCTACAGGATCCATAAGGTCCGGCATGATGGATTTTCCTGTACACTGAAAATGTTTAGTTTAGGATTCAGACAGAAAGACATGTTTTTTGGATTTTTTCATTGGGAGGGTTTAACCCCAACCCTCTATTGATCAATTTTAAATGATTTGCCATTTTGAGGAGGAATCGCATTGCTGCTTGCAGCTATATTTTTGAGTTGTTGCTGTGTCCATCATCCTTTGTTTTCCGAAAGCCACCAAGTGGAAATGAGCCCGGTAACTAAAGGCACCAGGGTTGCGGTGCCACTGGCTTGGGCCCGTCATCGCTGCTCTCAGCTTTAATTATTATTATTATTATTATTATTATTATTATTATTATTTTATCGACTATTCGGGCACTTTTGGGGGCCTTAACATGCTCTAAAACTCTTGAAACTTTGCACACGGGTCAGAACCTGCGGCCATCAGGGCTGGGCTGAAGATGGTACCCGGGCGTGGCAGGGGGGCTCAGCAGCGCCCCCTGGAACGGGGTCCGAAACCTTGGTCCATAAATCAAACACACTTGCATGTAATAATATGAAAGTCGGTACACATATAGATCTCATCGTTTCATATATACTTCATGCTCTTACTTTTTACCTCAGCCCAACAGGAAGTCGGCTATTTAGGGTTGTTTGGAAAACGTATACAATGGAATTTGAAATACTCCTCCTAGAGAAATCATTTAATCGGCACGAATCTCAGTCAGCATGAAGTCAAGACATTGAGGATGAAAAATTGCCAGCGGATTTTTGATATCTCGAACGGTTTGGCCGTGGCGAGGAAACAAATTTATGGCGAGAAAAGTGAGACAGGAAGTGTGTTATAACTTCTGCATAAATTAACAGATCTTGATGAAACTTCAGCAGTGTGTTCGTTGTAAGAGGCCGATCACATGGATGTGACTATTGTGAGTCAAAGTTATAGCGCCACCAACTGGCAGCAGGAAGTGTGTCACTTTCAAAATGCTTTGAAATCACCCTCTTGTTTTTACCCGATTTGCTTCAAACTTTATGTGTATAATGTAAACACACGGCAGATTTAGACCTGTGAAAGGATTATTGATATCTTAGATACTGTTGCCGTGGCAACGCTTCAAACTTTACTTTTCTTTATTGATGCTTTTGAGACTCTTAACCTACTTGAAATTGCATGAAACTCGACAGAGACGTCACATTTATTAGCCAGTAGACATGTGCAAAGTTTCAGAAATGGGTGTGGTGAGGGGCTCAGTAGCGCCACCTTTTGACAAAAAAGTGGGGGGTTAGTTTCATCTACAGGTACAAAAATTGGTATTGATATAGTTCTCCTCAAGCCGGACAACTTTCTAATTTACAGTCATTAGCTCCGACCAACAGAAAGTCAGATATTTTGGTTTTAATGTGGAGAAAATGTCAGAATTTTGCAAGTCACTCTGTGAGCCTCTGTGTGTGAGGAGTAGGAAGGGAGGGGGGTCTTGTGAAGTAATACATAGGGCTATACTGCCCTCTTGTGTTCAACATAGTATGGGTTACATTAACTTTTGCACGATATTCTAATTTTTCGAGTTTCACCTGTATGCAGAGTTGACAGAAAAATGTTACACACTCCGTAGCAGGTGAATACAACAAAGAACTAAAGCCTAAAAAACTAAAGTTTAATCCACTGTCTGTTCATTCTCTGAGTGGCAATTACAAGAAATGTCCAATAGAGGGCATCCAAGCCTCATTGTTCAATGATTTACAACAGGTCTGAGTCCAGAATGGGCAGGGACTGAGTTCAACAGTTGCTTGAGCTCTTTTGCAGTCGAATCCCAGAAAAAAGGCAAACAATGTGTCCCCACTCAATATATACATCAACTGAGTGGAGGATACAATTTTTAACAACCTTTAACTATTTACAGCCAGAGCGTTCAAATTTGGGAACAATTATTCCCATGGTTCCTGTCTCAGTGTCATCGTCGTCCGATCACCGATTTTATTTCTGAAATCTGCCCAGATACTCATGACAATACAAGCTAAAGGCACATGTGATTGGTTAAGGGGTTACTGGGCAAGAATAATAACTGTATCGTCATCACCGTCTTCCTTCATTTCAATGGGACGGTGATATCACGAGAGATTTACTCCAGTGTTGGATTTACTGCTTCAAATTAAATACTGAGGCGATTTTTGCAAGGTAAGAACGTGTTGTCTATATTTTCTATAGAAAGTCAAAACGTTTTAGTTACGAAGCATTTATTTGTAGGAGTATTGCTAGTTATTTCTGGAAAAAAATGACAAAACAACTCAAATAAATGTTTGTGAGCAGTTTTGTGTGAAACCGCGAGATGCGTCGCGTCTAACGCACGAGCCCCGATGAGAGATCGCATTCGCTTCATCTTGCGTTTGAACGGACAATTTCATAAACAAAATGTCAAATTACATGATATATTGTCTGTTTTGTCCCAAGTGAACATAAACAGTTGATGAAGAAATCGCGAATCTAAATCTAGTATCAACACTTCCGAGAATGATTATCAGCGTTGTGTCTGACAGCGCGAGGCATCTCATTTTTACTCGCATCTTCATGGAGGTTTGTCGGTTGTATGTAGTTTCACAATCTCAATCAAGTAATCTCTGAAATGAATACAGATGTAACAGCACGAAAATAATGAGACTTCACAGTTCTCAAAAGATTAAACTCAATAAAACAAGCCGCACAGAGTGTGCCTTGAATGAAATGCGTTTAAAATCCTCTTAAAGAGACAGTAACAATTTTCCAAGTAAATAAAAAGTAGGCCTACAAATGGTTTTCACCCCCAAAATAAATTTCTCTCATCGTATACTCACCCTCATTCCATCCCAGATGTGTATTATTTTCTTTCTTCTAGTGAACACAAATTAAGCTTTTTAGAAGATTATCTCAACCCTGTTGGACCTTTCAATGACTTAAATGGTGATCAGAACTCAGAAGCTACAAAAATCACATAAATGCAGCATAAAAGTAATCCATACCACTCCATTGGTTTAATCCATGCCTTCAGAAGTGATATTATAGGTGTGGGTTAGAAACAGACCTATATATATATACTTCAAGATGACATCACTCTGAAGTACTGCGTAAAGAATATCCCACATTCGCCCTTAGGGGGCGCTACAGGCCATGCCCAAAATTCGCTACAGGCCATGCCCAAAATTCCCATTTTCTGGGCAAAAATGTTCTAATTTTGTATATTGATCCTACAGGCCAACAGTAATCCACAAACCAAGAATGGCCCACATTCGCCCTTAGGGGGCGCTACAGGCCACGCCCTAAATTCCCATTTGCTGGTCAAAAATGTTCTAATTTGGTACATTGATACTACAGGCCAACAGGAACCCACAAACAAAGAATTGCCCATATTCGCCATTAGGGGGCGCTACAGGCTATGCCCAAAATTCCCATTTTATGGTCAAAAATTTTCTAATTTGGTCTATTGACACTACAGGCCAACAGAAATCCACAAACCAAGAATGTCTCACATTTGCCCTTAGGGGGCGCTAAAGGACATTCCCAAATTGCACATTTTTTTGTCAAATACTTTCTAATTTGGTACATTAATACTACAGGCCAACAGGAACCTACAAACCAAGAATGGCTCACATTCGCCCTTAGGGGGCGGTACAGGCCATGCCCAAATGTCAATTTTTCAAAGTGATTGTATTTCCACCCCATTTATTTAGTTTTTCTGAAACCTGGTGAACATACCTCATTTCTCATTGTAAACAAAAAACCCTCCAGGATCCATAAGGTCTGGCATGATGGATTTTCCTGTACACTGAAAATGTTTAGTTTAGGATTCAGACAGAAAGACATGTTTTTTGGATTTTTTCATTGGGAGGGTTTAACCCCAACCCTCTATTGATCAATTTTAAATGATTTGCCATTTTGAGGAGGAATCGCATTGCTGCTTGCAGCTATATTTTTGAGTTGTTGCTGTGTCCACCATCCTTTGTTTTCCGAAAGCCACCAAGTGGAAATGAGCCCGGTAACTAAAGGCACCAGGGTTGCGGTGCCACCGGCTTGGGCCCGTCATCGCTGCTTGCAGCTTTAATTAGGGCCCAAGCCTGAAAAGGCGAAGGCCCTATTGTTTTCCTTAGGATTATTATTAGGGCCCAAGCCTGAAAAGGCGAAGGCCCTATTGTTTTCCTTAGGATTATTATTATTATTATTATTATTATTATTATTATTTTATCGACTATTCGGGCACTTTTGGGGGCCTTAACATGCTCTAAAACTCTTGAAACTTTGCACACGGGTCAGAACCTGCGGCCATCAGGGCTGGGCTGAAGATGGTACCCGGGCGTGGCAGGGGGGCTCAGCAGCGCCCCCTGGAACGGGGTCCGAAACCTTGGTCCATAAATCAAACACACTTGCATGTAATAATATGAAAGTCGGTACACATATAGATCTCATCGTTTCATATATACCTCATGCTCTTACTTTTTACCTCAGCCCAACAGGAAGTCGGCTATTTAGGGTTGTTTGGAAAACGTATACAATGGAATTTGAAATACTCCTCCTAGAGAAATCATTTAATCGCCACGAATCTCAGTCAGCATGAAGTCAAGACATTGAGGATGAAAAATTGCCAGCGGATTTTTGATATCTCGAACGGTTTGGCCGTGGCGAGGAAACAAATTTATGGCGAGAAAAGTGAGACAGGAAGTGTGTTATAACTTCTGCATAAATTAACAGATCTTGATGAAACTTCAGCAGTGTGTTCGTTGTAAGAGGCCGATCACATGGATGTGACTATTGTGAGTCAAAGTTATAGCGCCACCAACTGGCAGCAGGAAGTGTGTCACTTTCAAAATGCTTTGAAATCACCCTCTTGTTTTTACCCGATTTGCTTCAAACTTTACGTGTATAATGTAAACACACGGCAGATTTAGACCTGTGAAAGGATTATTGATATCTTAGATACTGTTGCCGTGGCAACGCTTCAAACTTTACTTTTCTTTATTGATGCTTTTGAGACTCTTAACATACTTGAAATTGCATGAAACTCGACAGAGACGTCACATTTATTAGCCAGTAGACATGTGCAAAGTTTCAGAAATGGGTGTGGTGAGGGGCTCAGTAGCGCCACCTTTTGACAAAAAAGTGGGGGGTTAGTTTCATCTACAGGTACAAAAATTGGTATTGATATAGTTCTCCTCAAGCCGGACAACTTTCTAATTTACAGTCATTAGCTCCGACCAACAGAAAGTCAGATATTTTGGTTTGAATGTGGAGAAAATGTCAGAATTTTGCAAGTCACTCTCTGAGACTCTGTGAGTTTGTAGGGGAGGGGGGACGTTGGGTCTTGTGAAGTAATACATAGGGCTATACTGCCCTCTTGTGTTCAACATAGTATGGGTTACATTAACTTTTGCACGATATTCTAATTTTTCGAGTTTCACCTGTATGCAGAGTTGACAGAAAAATGTTACACACGCCGTAGCAGGTGAATACAACAAAGAACTAAAGCCTAAAAAACTAAAATTTAATCCACTGTCTGTTCATTCTCTGAGTGGCAATTACAAGAAATGTCCAATAGATGGCATCCAAGCCTCATTGTTCTATTATTTACAACAGGCTGAGTCCAGAATGGGCAGGGACTGAGTTCAACAGTTGCTTGAGCTCTTTTGCCGTCGAATCCCAGAAAAAAGGCAAACACTGTGTCCCCACTCACTATATACATCAACTGAGTGGCGGATACAATTTTTAACAACCTTTAACCATTTACAGCCAGAGCGTTCAAATTTGGGAACAATTATTCCCATAGTTTCTGTCTCAGTGTCATCGTCGTCCAATCACCGATTTTATTTCTGAAATCTGCCCAGATACTCATGACAATACAAGCTAAAGGCACATGTGATTGGTTAAGGGGTTACTGGGCAAGAATAATAACTGTATCGTCATCACCGTCTTCCTTCATTTCAATGGGACGGTGATATCACGAGAGATTTACTCCAGTGTTGGATTTACTGCTTCAAATTAAATACTGAGGCGATTTTTGCAAGGTAAGAACGTGTTGTCTATATTTTCTATAGAAAGTCAAAACGTTTTAGTTACGAAGCATTTATTTGTAGGAGTATTGCTAGTTATTTCTGGAAAAAAAATGACGAAACAACTCAAATAAATGTTTGTGAGCAGTTTTGTGTGAAACCGCGAGCAGCGTCACGTCTAACTCACGAGCCCCGATGAGAGATCGCATTCGCTTCTTCTTGCGTTTGAACGGACAATTTCATAACAACAAAATGTCAAAATACATGATATATTGTCTGTTTTGTCTCAAGTGACCATAAACAGTTGATGAAGAAATCGCGAATCTAAATCTAGTATCAACACTTCCGAGAATGATTATCAGCTTTGTGTCTGACAGCGCGAGGAATCTCATTTTTACTCGCATCTTCATGGAGGTTTGTCGGTTGTATGTAGTTTCACAATCTCAATCAATTAATCTCTGAAATGAATACAGATGTAACAGCACGAAAATAATGAGATTCACAGTTCTCAAAAGATTATATCTCAATAAAACAAGCCGCAAAGACGGCTTGACGGCTTGAATGAAATGCGTTTAAAATCCTCTTAAAGAGACAGTAACAATTTTCCAAGTAAATAAAAAGTAGCCTACAAATGGTTTTCACCCCCAAAATAAATTTCTCTCATCGTATACTCACCCTCATTCCATCCCAGATGTGTATTATTTTCTTTCTTCTAGTGAACACACATTAAGCTTTTTAGAAGATTATCTCAACCCTGTTGGACCTTTCAATGACTTGAATGGTGATCAGAACTCAGAAGCTACAAAAATCACATAAATGCAGCATAAAAGTAATCCATACCACTCCTGTGGTTTAATCCATGCCTTCAGAAGTGATATTATAGGTGTGGGTTAGATACAGACCTATATATATATATACTTAAAGATGACATCACTCTGAAGTACTGCGTAAAGAATATCCCACATTCGCCCTAAGGGGGCGCTACAGGCCATGCCCAAAATTCCCATTTTCTGGTCAAAAATGTTCTAATTTTGTATATTGATACTACAGGCCAACAGGAATCCACAAACCAAGAATGGCCCACATTCGCCCTTAGGGGGCGCTACAGGCCATACCCAAAATTCCCATTTTCTGGTCAAAAATGTTCTAATTTTGTAGATTGATACTACAGGCCAACAGGAATCCACAAACCAAGAATGGCCCACATTCGCCCTTAGGGGGCGCTACAGGCCATGCCCTAAATTCCCATTTGCTGGTCAAAAATGTTCTAATTTGGTATATTGACACTACAGGCCAACAGAAATCCACAAACCAAGAATGTCTCACATTCGCCCTTAGGGGGCGCTAAAGGCCATTCCCAAATTGCACATTTTTTTGTCAAATACTTTCTAAATTGGTAAATTAATACTACAGGCCAACAGGAACCTACAAACCAAGAATGGCTCACATTCACCCTTAGGGGGAGCTACAGGCCATGCCCAAATGTCATTTTTTCAAAGTGTTTGTATTTCCAACACATTTATTTAGTTTTTCTGAAACCTGGTGAACAAACCTCATTTCTCATTGTAAACAAAAAACCCTACAGGATCCATAAGGTCCGACATGATGGATTTTCCTGTACACTGAAAATGTTTAGTTTAGGATTCTGACAGAAAGACATGTTTTTTTGGATTTTTTCATTGGGAGGGTTTAACCCCAACCCTCTATTGATCAATTTTAAATGATTTGCCATTTTGAGGAGGAATCGCATTGCTGCTTGCAGCTATATTTTTGAGTTGTTGCTGTGTCCATCATCCTTTGTTTTCCGAAAGCCACCAAGTGGAAATGAGCCCGGTAACTAAAGGCACCAGGGTTGCGGTGCCACCGGCTTGGGCCCTTCATCGCTGCTTGCAGCTTTAATTATTATTATTATTATTATTATTATTATTTTATCGACTATTCGGGCACTTTTGGGGGCCTTAACATGCTCTAAAACTCTTGAAACTTTGCACACGGGTCAGAACCTGCGGCCATCAGGGCTGGGCTGAAGATGGTACCCGGGCGTGGCAGGGGGTTTCAGCAGCGCCCCCTGGAACGGGGTCCGAAACCATGGTCCATAAATCAAACACACTTGCATGTAATAATATGAAAGTCGGTACACATATAGATCTCATCGTTTCATATATACTTCATGCTCTTACTTTTTACCTCAGCCCAACAGGAAGTCGGCTATTTAGGGTTGTTTGGAAAACGTATACAATGGAATTTGAAATACTCCTCCTAGAGAAATCATTTAATCGCCACGAATCTCAGTCAGCATGAAGTCAAGACATTGAGGATGAAAAATTGCCAGCGGATTTTTGATATCTCGAACGGTTTGGCCGTGGCGAGGAAACAAATTTATGGCGAGAAAAGTGAGACAGGAAGTGTGTTATAACTTCTGCATAAATTAACAGATCTTGATGAAACTTCAGCAGTGTGTTCGTTGTAAGAGGCCGATCACATGGATGTGACTATTGTGAGTCAAAGTTATAGCGCCACCAACTGGCAGCAGGAAGTGTGTCACTTTCAAAATGCTTTGAAATCACCCTCTTGTTTTTACCCGATTTGCTTCAAACTTTACGTGTATAATGTAAACACACGGCAGATTTAGACCTGTGAAAGGATTATTGATATCTTAGATACTGTTGCCGTGGCAACACTTCAAACTTTACTTTTCTTTATTGATGCTTTTGAGACTCTTAACATGCTTGAAATTGCATGAAACTCGACAGAGACGTCACATTTATTAGCCAGTAGACATGTGCAAAGTTTCAGAAATGGGTGTGGTGAGGGGCTCAGTAGCGCCACCTTTTGACAAAAAAGTGGGGGGTTAGTTTCATCTACAGGTACAAAAATTGGTATTGATATAGTTCTCCTCAAGCCGGACAACTTTCTAATTTACAGTCATTAGCTCCGACCAACAGAAAGTCAGATATTTTGGTTTGAATGTGGAGAAAATGTCAGAATTTTGCAAGTCACTCTCTAAGACTTTGTGTGTGAGGAGTAGGAAGGGAGGGGGTCTTGTGAAGTAATACATAGGGCTATACTGCCCTCTTGTGTTCAACATAGTATGGGTTACATTAACTTTTGCACGATATTCTAATTTTTCGAGTTTCACCTGTATGCAGAGTTGACAGAAAAATGTTACACACGCCGTAGCAGGTGAATACAACAAAGAACTAAAGCCTAAAAAACTAAAGTTTAATCCACTGTCTGTTCATTCTCTGAGTGGCAATTACAAGAAATGTCCAATAGATGGCATCCAAGCCTCATTGTTCAATGATTTACAACAGGTCTGAGTCCAGAATGGGCAGGGACTGAGTTCAACAGTTGCTTGAGCTCTTTTGCAGTCGAATCCCAGAAAAAAGGCAAACAATGTGTCCCCACTCAATATATACATCAACTGAGTGGAGGATACAATTTTTAACAACCTTTAACCATTTACAGCCAGAGCGTTCAAATTTGGGAACAATTATTCCCATGGTTCCTGTCTCAGTGTCATCGTCGTCCGATCACCGATTTTATTTCTGAAGTCTGCCCAGATACTCATGACAATACAAGCTAAAGGCACATGTGATTGGTTAAGGGGTTACTGGGCAAGAATAATAACTGTATCGTCATCACCGTCTTCCTTCATTTCAATGGAAAGGTGATATCACGAGAGATTTACTCCAGTGTTGGATTTACTGCTTCAAATTAAATACTGAGGCGATTTTTGCAAGGTAAGAACGTGTGTTGTCTATATTTTCTATAGAAAGTCAAAACGTTTTAGTGACGAAGCATTTATTTGTAGGAGTATTGCTAGTTATTTCTGGAAAAAAATGACAAAACAACTCAAATAAATGTTTGTGAGCAGTTTTGTGTGAAACCGCGAGATGCGTCGCGTCTAACGCACGAGCCCCGATGAGAGATCGCATTCGCTTCTTCTTGCGTTTGAACGGACAATTTCATACTACAAAATGTCAAATTACATGATATATTGTCTGTTTTGTCCCAAGTGAACATAAACAGTTGATGAAGAAATCGCGAATCGAAATCTAGTATCAACACTTCCGAGAATGATTATCAGCGTTGTGTCTGACAGCGCGAGGCATCTCATTTTTACTCGCATCTTCATGGAGGTTTGTCGGTTGTATGTAGTTTCACAATCTCAATCAAGTAATCTCTGAAATGAATACAGATGTAACAGCACGAAAATAATGAGACTTCACAGTTCTCAAAAGATTAAACTCACTAAAACAAGCCGCACAGACTGTGCCTTGAATGAAATGCGTTTAAAATCCTCTTAAAGAGACAGTAACAATTTTCCAAGTAAATAAAAAGTAGGCCTACAAATGGTTTTCACCCCAAAAATAAATTTCTCTCATCGTATACTCACCCTCATTGCATCCCAGATGTGTATTGTTTTCTTTCTTCTAGTGAACACAAATTAAGCTTTTTAGAAGATTATCTCAACCCTGTTGGACCTTTCAATGACTTGAATGGTGATCAGAACTCAGAAGCTGCAAAAATCAAATAAATGCAGCATAAAAGTAATCCATACCACTCCAGTGGTTAAATCCATGCCTTCAGAAGTGATATTATAGGTGTGGGTTAGAAATAGACCTATATATATATACTTCAAGATGACATCACTCTGAAGTACTGCGTAAAGAATATCCCACATTCGCCCTTAGGGGGCGCTACAGGCCATGCCCAAAATTCCCATTTTCTGGTCAAAAATGTTCTAATGTTGTATATTGATACTACAGGCCAACAGGAATTCACAAACCAAGAGTGGCCCACATTCGCCCTTATGGGGCGCTACAGGCCACGCCCTAAATTCCCATTTGCTGGTCAAAAATGTTCTAATTTGGTACATTGATACTACAGGCCAACAGGAACCCACAAACAAAGAATTGCCCATATTCGCCATTAGGGGGCGCTACAGGCTATGCCCAAAATTCCCATTTTATGGTCAAAAATTTTCTAATTTGGTATATTGACACTACAGGCCAACAGAAATCCACAAACCAAGAATGTCTCACATTTGCCCTTAGGGGGTGCTAAAGGACATTCCCAAATTGCACATTTTTTTGTCAAATACTTTCTAATTTGGTACATTAATACTACAGGCCAACAGGAACCTACAAACCAAGAATGGCTCACATTCGCCCTTAGGGGGCGGTACAGGCCATGCCCAAATGTCAATTTTTCAAAGTGATTGTATTTCCACCCCATTTATTTAGTTTTTCTGAAACCTGGTGAACATACCTCATTTCTCATTGTAAACAAAAAACCCTACAGGATCCATAAGGTCCGGCATGATGGATTTTCCTGTACACTGAAAATGTTTAGTTTAGGATTCAGACAGAAAGACATGTTTTTTGGATTTTTTCATTGGGAGGGTTTAACCCCAACCCTCTATTGATCAATTTTAAATGATTTGCCATTTTGAGGAGGAATCGCATTGCTGCTTGCAGCTATATTTTTGAGTTGTTGCTGTGTCCATCATCCTTTGTTTTCCGAAAGCCACCAAGTGGAAATGAGCCCGGTAACTAAAGGCACCAGGGTTGCGGTGCCACCGGCTTGGGCCCGTCATCGCTGCTTGCAGCTTTAATTATTATTATTATTATTATTATTATTATTATTTTATCGACTATTCGGGCACTTTTGGGGGCCTTAACATGCTCTAAAACTCTTGAAACTTTGCACACGGGTCAGAACCTGCGGCCATCAGGGCTGGGCTGAAGATGGTACCCGGGCGTGGCAGGGGGTTTCAGCAGCGCCCCCTGGAACGGTGTCCGAAACCATGGTCCATAAATCAAACACACTTGCATGTAATAATATGAAAGTCGGTACACATATAGATCTCATCGTTTCATATATACTTCATGCTCTTACTTTTTACCTCAGCCCAACAGGAAGTCGGCTATTTAGGGTTGTTTGGAAAACGTATACAATGGAATTTGAAATACTCCTCCTAGAGAAATCATTTAATCGCCACGAATCTCAGTCAGCATGAAGTCAAGACATTGAGGATGAAAAATTGCCAGCGGATTTTTGATATCTCGAACGGTTTGGCCGTGGCGAGGAAACAAATTTATGGCGAGAAAAGTGAGACAGGAAGTGTGTTATAACTTCTGCATAAATTAACAGATCTTGATGAAACTTCAGCAGTGTGTTCGTTGTAAGAGGCCGATCACATGGATGTGACTATTGTGAGTCAAAGTTATAGCGCCACCAACTGGCAGCAGGAAGTGTGTCACTTTCAAAATGCTTTGAAATCACCCTCTTGTTTTTACCCGATTTGCTTCAAACTTTACGTGTATAATGTAAACACACGGCAGATTTAGACCTGTGAAAGGATTATTGATATCTTAGATACTGTTGCCGTGGCAACACTTCAAACTTTACTTTTCTTTATTGATGCTTTTGAGACTCTTAACATACTTGAAATTGCATGAAACTCGACAGAGACGTCACATTTATTAGCCAGTAGACATGTGCAAAGTTTCAGAAATGGGTGTGGTGAGGGGCTCAGTAGCGCCACCTTTTGACAAAAAAGTGGGGGGTTAGTTTCATCTACAGGTACAAAAATTGGTATTGATATAGTTCTCCTCAAGCCGGACAACTTTCTAATTTACAGTCATTAGCTCCGACCAACAGAAAGTCAGATATTTTGGTTTGAATGTGGAGAAAATGTCAGAATTTTGCAAGTCACTCTCTAAGACTTTGTGTGTGAGGAGTAGGAAGGGAGGGGGTCTTGTGAAGTAATACATAGGGCTATACTGCCCTCTTGTGTTCAACATAGTATGGGTTACATTAACTTTTGCACGATATTCTAATTTTTCGAGTTTCACCTGTATGCAGAGTTGACAGAAAAATGTTACACACGCCGTAGCAGGTGAATACAACAAAGAACTAAAGCCTAAAAAACTAAAGTTTAATCCACTGTCTGTTCATTCTCTGAGTGGCAATTACAAGAAATGTCCAATAGATGGCATCCAAGCCTCATTGTTCAATGATTTACAACAGGTCTGAGTCCAGAATGGGCAGGGACTGAGTTCAACAGTTGCTTGAGCTCTTTTGCAGTCGAATCCCAGAAAAAAGGCAAACAATGTGTCCCCACTCAATATATACATCAACTGAGTGGAGGATACAATTTTTAACAACCTTTAACCATTTACAGCCAGAGCGTTCAAATTTGGGAACAATTATTCCCATGGTTCCTGTCTCAGTGTCATCGTCGTCCGATCACCGATTTTATTTCTGAAGTCTGCCCAGATACTCATGACAATACAAGCTAAAGGCACATGTGATTGGTTAAGGGGTTACTGGGCAAGAATAATAACTGTATCGTCATCACCGTCTTCCTTCATTTCAATGGAAAGGTGATATCACGAGAGATTTACTCCAGTGTTGGATTTACTGCTTCAAATTAAATACTGAGGCGATTTTTGCAAGGTAAGAACGTGTGTTGTCTATATTTTCTATAGAAAGTCAAAACGTTTTAGTGACGAAGCATTTATTTGTAGGAGTATTGCTAGTTATTTCTGGAAAAAAATGACAAAACAACTCAAATAAATGTTTGTGAGCAGTTTTGTGTGAAACCGCGAGATGCGTCGCGTCTAACGCACGAGCCCCGATGAGAGATCGCATTCGCTTCTTCTTGCGTTTGAACGGACAATTTCATACTACAAAATGTCAAATTACATGATATATTGTCTGTTTTGTCCCAAGTGAACATAAACAGTTGATGAAGAAATCGCGAATCGAAATCTAGTATCAACACTTCCGAGAATGATTATCAGCGTTGTGTCTGACAGCGCGAGGCATCTCATTTTTACTCGCATCTTCATGGAGGTTTGTCGGTTGTATGTAGTTTCACAATCTCAATCAAGTAATCTCTGAAATGAATACAGATGTAACAGCACGAAAATAATGAGACTTCACAGTTCTCAAAAGATTAAACTCACTAAAACAAGCCGCACAGACTGTGCCTTGAATGAAATGCGTTTAAAATCCTCTTAAAGAGACAGTAACAATTTTCCAAGTAAATAAAAAGTAGGCCTACAAATGGTTTTCACCCCAAAAATAAATTTCTCTCATCGTATACTCACCCTCATTGCATCCCAGATGTGTATTGTTTTCTTTCTTCTAGTGAACACAAATTAAGCTTTTTAGAAGATTATCTCAACCCTGTTGGACCTTTCAATGACTTGAATGGTGATCAGAACTCAGAAGCTGCAAAAATCAAATAAATGCAGCATAAAAGTAATCCATACCACTCCAGTGGTTAAATCCATGCCTTCAGAAGTGATATTATAGGTGTGGGTTAGAAATAGACCTATATATATATACTTCAAGATGACATCACTCTGAAGTACTGCGTAAAGAATATCCCACATTCGCCCTTAGGGGGCGCTACAGGCCATGCCCAAAATTCCCATTTTCTGGTCAAAAATGTTCTAATGTTGTATATTGATACTACAGGCCAACAGGAATTCACAAACCAAGAGTGGCCCACATTCGCCCTTATGGGGCGCTACAGGCCACGCCCTAAATTCCCATTTGCTGGTCAAAAATGTTCTAATTTGGTACATTGATACTACAGGCCAACAGGAACCCACAAACAAAGAATTGCCCATATTTGCCATTAGGGGGCGCTACAGGCTATGCCCAAAATTCCCATTTTATGGTCAAAAATTTTCTAATTTGGTATATTGACACTACAGGCCAACAGAAATCCACAAACCAAGAATGTCTCACATTTGCCCTTAGGGGGTGCTAAAGGACATTCCCAAATTGCACATTTTTTTGTCAAATACTTTCTAATTTGGTACATTAATACTACAGGCCAACAGGAACCTACAAACCAAGAATGGCTCACATTCGCCCTTAGGGGGCGGTACAGGCCATGCCCAAATGTCAATTTTTCAAAGTGATTGTATTTCCACCCCATTTATTTAGTTTTTCTGAAACCTGGTGAACATACCTCATTTCTCATTGTAAACAAAAAACCCTACAGGATCCATAAGGTCCGGCATGATGGATTTTCCTGTACACTGAAAATGTTTAGTTTAGGATTCAGACAGAAAGACATGTTTTTTGGATTTTTTCATTGGGAGGGTTTAACCCCAACCCTCTATTGATCAATTTTAAAAGATTTGCCATTTTGAGGAGGAATCGCATTGCTGCTTGCAGCTATATTTTTGAGTTGTTGCTGTGTCCATCATCCTTTGTTTTCCGAAAGCCACCAAGTGGAAATGAGCCCGGTAACTAAAGGCACCAGGGTTGCGGTGCCACCGGCTTGGGCCCGTCATCGCTGCTTGCAGCTTTAATTAGGGCCCAAGCCTGAAAAGGCGAAGGCCCTATTGTTTTCCTTAGGATTATTAGGGCCCAAGCCTGAAAAGGCGAAGGCCCTATTGTTTTCCTTAGGATTATTATTAGGGCCCAAGCCTGAAAAGGCGAAGGCCCTATTGTTTTCCTTAGGATTATTATTATTATTATTATTATTATTATTATTATTATTTTATCGACTATTCGGGCACTTTTGGGGGCCTTAACATGCTCTAAAACTCTTGAAACTTTGCACACGGGTCAGAACCTGCGGCCATCAGGGCTGGGCTGAAGATGGTACCCGGGCGTGGCAGGGGGGCTCAGCAGCGCCCCCTGGAACGGGGTCCGAAACCTTGGTCCATAAATCAAACACACTTGCATGTAATAATATGAAAGTCGGTACACATATAGATCTCATCGTTTCATATATACTTCATGCTCTTACTTTTTACCTCAGCCCAACAGGAAGTCGGCTATTTAGGGTTGTTTGGAAAACGTATACAATGGAATTTGAAATACTCCTCCTAGAGAAATCATTTAATCGGCACGAATCTCAGTCAGCATGAAGTCAAGACATTGAGGATGAAAAATTGCCAGCGGATTTTTGATATCTCAAACGGTTTGGCCGTGGCGAGGAAACAAATTTATGGCGAGAAAAGTGAGACAGGAAGTGTGTTATAACTTCTGCATAAATTAACAGATCTTGATGAAACTTCAGCAGTGTGTTCGTTGTAAGAGGCCGATCACATGGATGTGACTATTGTGAGTCAAAGTTATAGCGCCACCAACTGGCAGCAGGAAGTGTGTCACTTTCAAAATGCTTTGAAATCACCCTCTTGTTTTTACCCGATTTGCTTCAAACTTTACGTGTATAATGTAAACACACGGCAGATTTAGACCTGTGAAAGGATTATTGATATCTTAGATACTGTTGCCGTGGCAACGCTTCAAACTTTACTTTTCTTTATTGATGCTTTTGAGACTCTTAACCTACTTGAAATTGCATGAAACTCGACAGAGACGTCACATTTATTAGCCAGTAGACATGTGCAAAGTTTCAGAAATGGGTGTGGTGAGGGGCTCAGTAGCGCCACCTTTTGACAAAAAAGTGGGGGGTTAGTTTCATCTACAGGTACAAAAATTGGTATTGATATAGTTCTCCTCAAGCCGGACAACTTTCTAATTTACAGTCATTAGCTCCGACCAACAGAAAGTCAGATATTTTGGTTTGAATGTGGAGAAAATGTCAGAATTTTGCAAGTCACTCTGTGAGCCTCTGTGTGTGAGGAGTAGGAAGGGAGGGGGTCTTGTGAAGTAATACATAGGGCTATACTGCCCTCTTGTGTTCAACATAGTATGGGTTACATTAACTTTTGCACGATATTCTAATTTTTCGAGTTTCACCTGTATGCAGAGTTGACAGAAAAATGTTACACACGCCGTAGCAGGTGAATACAACAAAGAACTAAAGCCTAAAAAACTAAAGTTTAATCCACTGTCTGTTCATTCTCTGAGTGGCAATTACAAGAAATGTCCAATAGAGGGCATCCAAGCCTCATTGTTCAATGATTTACAACAGGTCTGAGTCCAGAATGGGCAGGGACTGAGTTCAACAGTTGCTTGAGCTCTTTTGCAGTCGAATCCCAGAAAAAAGGCAAACAATGTGTCCCCACTCAATATATACATCAACTGAGTGGAGGATACAATTTTTAACAACCTTTAACTATTTACAGCCAGAGCGTTCAAATTTGGGAACAATTATTCCCATGGTTCCTGTCTCAGTGTCATCGTCGTCCGATCACCGATTTTATTTCTGAAATCTGCCCAGATACTCATGACAATACAAGCTAAAGGCACATGTGATTGGTTAAGGGGTTACTGGGCAAGAATAATAACTGTATCGTCATCACCGTCTTCCTTCATTTCAATGGAAAGGTGATATCACGAGAGATTTACTCCATTGTTGGATTTACTGCTTCAAATTAAATACTGAGGCGATTTTTGCAAGGTAAGAACGTGTTGTCTATATTTTCTATAGAAAGTCAAAACGTTTTAGTTACGAAGCATTTATTTGTAGGAGTATTGCTAGTTATTATTATTATTATTATTATTATTAGGGCCCAAGCCTGAAAAGGCGAAGGCCCTATTGTTTTCCTTAGGATTATTATTATTAGGGCCCAAGCCTGAAAAGGCGAAGGCCCTATTGTTTTCCTTAGGATTATTATTATTATTATTATTATTATTATTATTATTTTATCGACTATTCGGGCACTTTTGGGGGCCTTAACATGCTCTAAAACTCTTGAAACTTTGCACACGGGTCAGAACCTGCGGCCATCAGGGCTGGGCTGAAGATGGTACCCGGGCGGGGCAGGGGGGCTCAGCAGCGCCCCCTGGAACGGGGTCCGAAACCTTGGTCCATAAATCAAACACACTTGCATGTAATAATATGAAAGTCGGTACACATATAGATCTCATCGTTTCATATATACTTCATGCTCTTACTTTTTACCTCAGCCCAACAGGAAGTCGGCTATTTAGGGTTGTTTGGAAAACGTATACAATGGAATTTGAAATACTCCTCCTAGAGAAATCATTTAATCGCCACGAATCTCAGTCAGCATGAAGTCAAGACATTGAGGATGAAAAATTGCCAGCGGATTTTTGATATCTCGAACGGTTTGGCCGTGGCGAGGAAACAAATTTATGGCGAGAAAAGTGAGACAGGAAGTGTGTTATAACTTCTGCATAAATTAACAGATCTTGATGAAACTTCAGCAGTGTGTTCGTTGTAAGAGGCCGATCACATGGATGTGACTATTGTGAGTCAAAGTTATAGCGCCACCAACTGGCAGCAGGAAGTGTGTCACTTTAAAAATGCTTTGAAATCACCCTCTTGTTTTTACCCGATTTGCTTCAAACTTTACGTGTATAATGTAAACACACGGCAGATTTAGACCTGTGAAAGGATTATTGATATCTTAGATACTGTTGCCGTGGCAACGCTTCAAACTTTACTTTTCTTTATTGATGCTTTTGAGACTCTTAACCTACTTGAAATTGCATGAAACTCGACAGAGACGTCACATTTATTAGCCAGTAGACATGTGCAAAGTTTCAGAAATGGGTGTGGTGAGGGGCTCAGTAGCGCCACCTTTTGACAAAAAAGTGGGGGGTTAGTTTCATCTACAGGTACAAAAATTGGTATTGATATAGTTCTCCTCAAGCCGGACAACTTTCTAATTTACAGTCATTAGCTCCGACCAACAGAAAGTCAGATATTTTGGTTTGAATGTGGAGAAAATGTCAGAATTTTGCAAGTCACTCTCTAAGACTTTGTGTGTGAGGAGTAGGAAGGGAGGGGGTCTTGTGAAGTAATACATAGGGCTATACTGCCCTCTTGTGTTCAACATAGTATGGGTTACATTAACTTTTGCACGATATTCTAATTTTTCGAGTTTCACCTGTATGCAGAGTTGACAGAAAAATGTTACACACGCCGTAGCAGGTGAATACAACAAAGAACTAAAGCCTAAAAAACTAAAGTTTAATCCACTGTCTGTTCATTCTCTGAGTGGCAATTACAAGAAATGTCCAATAGATGGCATCCAAGCCTCATTGTTCAATGATTTACAACAGGTCTGAGTCCAGAATGGGCAGGGACTGAGTTCAACAGTTGCTTGAGCTCTTTTGCAGTCGAATCCCAGAAAAAAGGCAAACAATGTGTCCCCACTCAATATATACATCAACTGAGTGGAGGATACAATTTTTAACAACCTTTAACCATTTACAGCCAGAGCGTTCAAATTTGGGAACAATTATTCCCATGGTTCCTGTCTCAGTGTCATCGTCGTCCGATCACCGATTTTATTTCTGAAGTCTGCCCAGATACTCATGACAATACAAGCTAAAGGCACATGTGATTGGTTAAGGGGTTACTGGGCAAGAATAATAACTGTATCGTCATCACCGTCTTCCTTCATTTCAATGGAAAGGTGATATCACGAGAGATTTACTCCATTGTTGGATTTACTGCTTCAAATTAAATACTGAGGCGATTTTTGCAAGGTAAGAACGTGTTGTCTATATTTTCTATAGAAAGTCAAAACGTTTTAGTTACGAAGCATTTATTTGTAGGAGTATTGCTAGTTATTATTATTATTATTATTATTATTAGGGCCCAAGCCTGAAAAGGCGAAGGCCCTATTGTTTTCCTTAGGATTATTATTATTAGGGCCCAAGCCTGAAAAGGCGAAGGCCCTATTGTTTTCCTTAGGATTATTATTATTATTATTATTATTATTATTATTATTTTATCGACTATTCGGGCACTTTTGGGGGCCTTAACATGCTCTAAAACTCTTGAAACTTTGCACACGGGTCAGAACCTGCGGCCATCAGGGCTGGGCTGAAGATGGTACCCGGGCGGGGCAGGGGGGCTCAGCAGCGCCCCCTGGAACGGGGTCCGAAACCTTGGTCCATAAATCAAACACACTTGCATGTAATAATATGAAAGTCGGTACACATATAGATCTCATCGTTTCATATATACTTCATGCTCTTACTTTTTACCTCAGCCCAACAGGAAGTCGGCTATTTAGGGTTGTTTGGAAAACGTATACAATGGAATTTGAAATACTCCTCCTAGAGAAATCATTTAATCGCCACGAATCTCAGTCAGCATGAAGTCAAGACATTGAGGATGAAAAATTGCCAGCGGATTTTTGATATCTCGAACGGTTTGGCCGTGGCGAGGAAACAAATTTATGGCGAGAAAAGTGAGACAGGAAGTGTGTTATAACTTCTGCATAAATTAACAGATCTTGATGAAACTTCAGCAGTGTGTTCGTTGTAAGAGGCCGATCACATGGATGTGACTATTGTGAGTCAAAGTTATAGCGCCACCAACTGGCAGCAGGAAGTGTGTCACTTTCAAAATGCTTTGAAATCACCCTCTTGTTTTTACCCGATTTGCTTCAAACTTTACGTGTATAATGTAAACACACGGCAGATTTAGACCTGTGAAAGGATTATTGATATCTTAGATACTGTTGCCGTGGCAACGCTTCAAACTTTACTTTTCTTTATTGATGCTTTTGAGACTCTTAACCTACTTGAAATTGCATGAAACTCGACAGAGACGTCACATTTATTAGCCAGTAGACATGTGCAAAGTTTCAGAAATGGGTGTGGTGAGGGGCTCAGTAGCGCCACCTTTTGACAAAAAAGTGGGGGGTTAGTTTCATCTACAGGTACAAAAATTGGTATTGATATAGTTCTCCTCAAGCCGGACAACTTTCTAATTTACAGTCATTAGCTCCGACCAACAGAAAGTCAGATATTTTGGTTTGAATGTGGAGAAAATGTCAGAATTTTGCAAGTCACTCTGTGAGCCTCTGTGTGTGAGGAGTAGGAAGGGAGGGGGTCTTGTGAAGTAATACATAGGGCTATACTGCCCTCTTGTGTTCAACATAGTATGGGTTACATTAACTTTTGCACGATATTCTAATTTTTCGAGTTTCACCTGTATGCAGAGTTGACAGAAAAATGTTACACACGCCGTAGCAGGTGAATACAACAAAGAACTAAAGCCTAAAAAACTAAAGTTTAATCCACTGTCTGTTCATTCTCTGAGTGGCAATTACAAGAAATGTCCAATAGAGGGCATCCAAGCCTCATTGTTCAATGATTTACAACAGGTCTGAGTCCAGAATGGGCAGGGACTGAGTTCAACAGTTGCTTGAGCTCTTTTGCAGTCGAATCCCAGAAAAAAGGCAAACAATGTGTCCCCACTCAATATATACATCAACTGAGTGGAGGATACAATTTTTAACAACCTTTAACTATTTACAGCCAGAGCGTTCAAATTTGGGAACAATTATTCCCATGGTTCCTGTCTCAGTGTCATCGTCGTCCGATCACCGATTTTATTTCTGAAATCTGCCCAGATACTCATGACAATACAAGCTAAAGGCACATGTGATTGGTTAAGGGGTTACTGGGCAAGAATAATAACTGTATCGTCATCACCGTCTTCCTTCATTTCAATGGAAAGGTGATATCACGAGAGATTTACTCCATTGTTGGATTTACTGCTTCAAATTAAATACTGAGGCGATTTTTGCAAGGTAAGAACGTGTTGTCTATATTTTCTATAGAAAGTCAAAACGTTTTAGTTACGAAGCATTTATTTGTAGGAGTATTGCTAGTTATTATTATTATTATTATTATTATTAGGGCCCAAGCCTGAAAAGGCGAAGGCCCTATTGTTTTCCTTAGGATTATTATTATTAGGGCCCAAGCCTGAAAAGGCGAAGGCCCTATTGTTTTCCTTAGGATTATTATTATTATTATTATTATTATTATTATTATTATTATTATTTTATCGACTATTCGGGCACTTTTGGGGGCCTTAACATGCTCTAAAACTCTTGAAACTTTGCACACGGGTCAGAACCTGCGGCCATCAGGGCTGGGCTGAAGATGGTACCCGGGCGTGGCAGGGGGGCTCAGCAGCGCCCCCTGGAACGGGGTCCGAAACCTTGGTCCATAAATCAAACACACTTGCATGTAATAATATGAAAGTCGGTACACATATAGATCTCATCGTTTCATATATACTTCATGCTCTTACTTTTTACCTCAGCCCAACAGGAAGTCGGCTATTTAGGGTTGTTTGGAAAACGTATACAATGGAATTTGAAATACTCCTCCTAGAGAAATCATTTAATCGCCACGAATCTCAGTCAGCATGAAGTCAAGACATTGAGGATGAAAAATTGCCAGCGGATTTTTGATATCTCGAACGGTTTGGCCGTGGCGAGGAAACAAATTTATGGCGAGAAAAGTGAGACAGGAAGTGTGTTATAACTTCTGCATAAATTAACAGATCTTGATGAAACTTCAGCAGTGTGTTCGTTGTAAGAGGCCGATCACATAGATGTGACTATTGTGAGTCAAAGTTATAGCGCCACCAACTGGCAGCAGGAAGTGTGTCACTTTCAAAATGCTTTGAAATCACCCTCTTGTTTTTACCCGATTTGCTTCAAACTTTACGTGTATAATGTAAACACACGGCAGATTTAGACCTGTGAAAGGATTATTGATATCTTAGATACTGTTGCCGTGGCAACACTTCAAACTTTACTTTTCTTTATTGATGCTTTTGAGACTCTTAACATACTTGAAATTGCATGAAACTCGACAGAGACGTCACATTTATTAGCCAGTAGACATGTGCAAAGTTTCAGAAATGGGTGTGGTGAGGGGCTCAGTAGCGCCACCTTTTGACAAAAAAGTGGGGGGTTAGTTTCATCTACAGGTACAAAAATTGGTATTGATATAGTTCTCCTCAAGCCGGACAACTTTCTAATTTACAGTCATTAGCTCCGACCAACAGAAAGTCAGATATTTTGGTTTGAATGTGGAGAAAATGTCAGAATTTTGCAAGTCACTCTGTGAGCCTCTGTGTGTGAGGAGTAGGAAGGGAGGGGGTCTTGTGAAGTAATACATAGGGCTATACTGCCCTCTTGTGTTCAACATAGTATGGGTTACATTAACTTTTGCACGATATTCTAATTTTTCGAGTTTCACCTGTATGCAGAGTTGACAGAAAAATGTTACACACGCCGTAGCAGGTGAATACAACAAAGAACTAAAGCCTAAAAAACTAAAGTTTAATCCACTGTCTGTTCATTCTCTGAGTGGCAATTACAAGAAATGTCCAATAGAGGGCATCCAAGCCTCATTGTTCAATGATTTACAACAGGTCTGAGTCCAGAATGGGCAGGGACTGAGTTCAACAGTTGCTTGAGCTCTTTTGCAGTCGAATCCCAGAAAAAAGGCAAACAATGTGTCCCCACTCAATATATACATCAACTGAGTGGAGGATACAATTTTTAACAACCTTTAACTATTTACAGCCAGAGCGTTCAAATTTGGGAACAATTATTCCCATGGTTCCTGTCTCAGTGTCATCGTCGTCCGATCACCGATTTTATTTCTGAAATCTGCCCAGATACTCATGACAATACAAGCTAAAGGCACATGTGATTGGTTAAGGGGTTACTGGGCAAGAATAATAACTGTATCGTCATCACCGTCTTCCTTCATTTCAATGGAAAGGTGATATCACGAGAGATTTACTCCATTGTTGGATTTACTGCTTCAAATTAAATACTGAGGCGATTTTTGCAAGGTAAGAACGTGTTGTCTATATTTTCTATAGAAAGTCAAAACGTTTTAGTTACGAAGCATTTATTTGTAGGAGTATTGCTAGTTATTATTATTATTATTATTATTATTAGGGCCCAAGCCTGAAAAGGCGAAGGCCCTATTGTTTTCCTTAGGATTATTATTATTAGGGCCCAAGCCTGAAAAGGCGAAGGCCCTATTGTTTTCCTTAGGATTATTATTATTATTATTATTATTATTATTATTATTATTATTATTTTATCGACTATTCGGGCACTTTTGGGGGCCTTAACATGCTCTAAAACTCTTGAAACTTTGCACACGGGTCAGAACCTGCGGCCATCAGGGCTGGGCTGAAGATGGTACCCGGGCGTGGCAGGGGGGCTCAGCAGCGCCCCCTGGAACGGGGTCCGAAACCTTGGTCCATAAATCAAACACACTTGCATGTAATAATATGAAAGTCGGTACACATATAGATCTCATCGTTTCATATATACTTCATGCTCTTACTTTTTACCTCAGCCCAACAGGAAGTCGGCTATTTAGGGTTGTTTGGAAAACGTATACAATGGAATTTGAAATACTCCTCCTAGAGAAATCATTTAATCGCCACGAATCTCAGTCAGCATGAAGTCAAGACATTGAGGATGAAAAATTGCCAGCGGATTTTTGATATCTCGAACGGTTTGGCCGTGGCGAGGAAACAAATTTATGGCGAGAAAAGTGAGACAGGAAGTGTGTTATAACTTCTGCATAAATTAACAGATCTTGATGAAACTTCAGCAGTGTGTTCGTTGTAAGAGGCCGATCACATAGATGTGACTATTGTGAGTCAAAGTTATAGCGCCACCAACTGGCAGCAGGAAGTGTGTCACTTTCAAAATGCTTTGAAATCACCCTCTTGTTTTTACCCGATTTGCTTCAAACTTTACGTGTATAATGTAAACACACGGCAGATTTAGACCTGTGAAAGGATTATTGATATCTTAGATACTGTTGCCGTGGCAACACTTCAAACTTTACTTTTCTTTATTGATGCTTTTGAGACTCTTAACATACTTGAAATTGCATGAAACTCGACAGAGACGTCACATTTATTAGCCAGTAGACATGTGCAAAGTTTCAGAAATGGGTGTGGTGAGGGGCTCAGTAGCGCCACCTTTTGACAAAAAAGTGGGGGGTTAGTTTCATCTACAGGTACAAAAATTGGTATTGATATAGTTCTCCTCAAGCCGGACAACTTTCTAATTTACAGTCATTAGCTCCGACCAACAGAAAGTCAGATATTTTGGTTTGAATGTGGAGAAAATGTCAGAATTTTGCAAGTCACTCTCTAAGACTTTGTGTGTGAGGAGTAGGAAGGGAGGGGGGCTTGTGAAGTAATACATAGGGCTATACTGCCCTCTTGTGTTCAACATAGTATGGGTTACATTAACTTTTGCACGATATTCTAATTTTTCGAGTTTCACCTGTATGCAGAGTTGACAGAAAAATGTTACACACGCCGTAGCAGGTGAATACAACAAAGAACTAAAGCCTAAAAAACTAAAGTTTAATCCACTGTCTGTTCATTCTCTGAGTGGCAATTACAAGAAATGTCCAATAGATGGCATCCAAGCCTCATTGTTCAATGATTTACAACAGGTCTGAGTCCAGAATGGGCAGGGACTGAGTTCAACAGTTGCTTGAGCTCTTTTGCAGTCGAATCCCAGAAAAAAGGCAAACAATGTGTCCCCACTCAATATATACATCAACTGAGTGGAGGATACAATTTTTAACAACCTTTAACCATTTACAGCCAGAGCGTTCAAATTTGGGAACAATTATTCCCATGGTTCCTGTCTCAGTGTCATCGTCGTCCGATCACCGATTTTATTTCTGAAGTCTGCCCAGATACTCATGACAATACAAGCTAAAGGCACATGTGATTGGTTAAGGGGTTACTGGGCAAGAATAATAACTGTATCGTCATCACCGTCTTCCTTCATTTCAATGGAAAGGTGATATCACGAGAGATTTACTCCAGTGTTGGATTTACTGCTTCAAATTAAATACTGAGGCGATTTTTGCAAGGTAAGAACGTGTGTTGTCTATATTTTCTATAGAAAGTCAAAACGTTTTAGTTACGAAGCATTTATTTGTAGGAGTATTGCTAGTTATTTCTGGAAAAAAATGACAAAATAACTCAAATAAATGTTTGTGAGCAGTTTTGTGTGAAACCGCGAGATGCGTCGCGTCTAACGCACGAGCCCCGATGAGAGATCGCATTCGCTTCTTCTTGCGTTTGAACGGACAATTTCATACTACAAAATGTCAAATTACATGATATATTGTCTGTTTTGTCCCAAGTGAACATAAACAGTTGATGAAGAAATCGCGAATCGAAATCTAGTATCAACACTTCCGAGAATGATTATCAGCGTTGTGCCTGATAGCGCATCTCATTTTTACTCGCATCTTCATGGAGGTTTGTCGGTTGTATGTAGTTTCACAATCTCAATCAAGTAATCTCTGAAATGAATACAGATGTAACAGCACGAAAATAATGAGACTTCACAGTTCTCAAAAGATTAAACTCACTAAAACAAGCCGCACAGAGTGTGCCTTGAATGAAATGCGTTTAAAATCCTCTTAAAGAGACAGTAACAATTTTCCAAGTAAATAAAAAGTAGGCCTACAAATGGTTTTCACCCCCAAAATAAATTTCTCTCATCGTATACTCACCCTCATTGCATCCCAGATGTGTATTGTTTTCTTTCTTCTAGTGAACACAAATTAAGCTTTTTAGAAGATTATCTCAACCCTGTTGGACCTTTCAATGACTTGAATGGTGATCAGAACTCAGAAGCTACAAAAATCAAATAAATGCAGCATAAAAGTAATCCATACCACTCCAGTGGTTAAATCCATGCCTTCAGAAGTGATATTATAGGTGTGGGTTAGAAACAGACCTATATATATATACTTCAAGATGACATCACTCTGAAGTACTGCGTAAAGAATATCCCACATTCGCCCTTAGGGGGCGCTACAGGCCATGCCCAAAATTCCCATTTTCTGGGCAAAAATGTTCTAATTTTGTATATTGATCCTACAGGCCAACAGTAATCCACAAACCAAGAATGGCCCACATTCGCCCTTAGGGGGCGCTACAGGCCACGCCCTAAATTCCCATTTGCTGGTCAAAAATGTTCTAATTTGGTACATTGATACTACAGGCCAACAGGAACCCACAAACAAAGAATTGCCCATATTCGCCATTAGGGGGCGCTACAGGCTATGCCCAAAATTCCCATTTTATGGTCAAAAATTTTCTAATTTGGTCTATTGACACTACAGGCCAACAGAAATCCACAAACCAAGAATGTCTCACATTTGCCCTTAGGGGGCGCTAAAGGACATTCCCAAATTGCACATTTTTTTGTCAAATACTTTCTAATTTGGTACATTAATACTACAGGCCAACAGGAACCTACAAACCAAGAATGGCTCACATTCGCCCTTAGGGGGCGCTACAGGCCATGCCCAAATGTCAATTTTTCAAAGTGATTGTATTTCCACCCCATTTATTTAGTTTTTCTGAAACCTGGTGAACATACCTCATTTCTCATTGTAAACAAAAAACCCTCCAGGATCCATAAGGTCTGGCATGATGGATTTTCCTGTACACTGAAAATGTTTAGTTTAGGATTCAGACAGAAAGACATGTTTTTTGGATTTTTTCATTGGGAGGGTTTAACCCCAACCCTCTATTGATCAATTTTAAATGATTTGCCATTTTGAGGAGGAATCGCATTGCTGCTTGCAGCTATATTTTTGAGTTGTTGCTGTGTCCACCATCCTTTGTTTTCCGAAAGCCACCAAGTGGAAATGAGCCCGGTAACTAAAGGCACCAGGGTTGCGGTGCCACCGGCTTGGGCCCGTCATCGCTGCTTGCAGCTTTAATTAGGGCCCAAGCCTGAAAAGGCGAAGGCCCTATTGTTTTCCTTAGGATTATTATTATTATTATTATTATTATTATTATTATTATTATTTTATCGACTATTCGGGCACTTTTGGGGGCCTTAACATGCTCTAAAACTCTTGAAACTTTGCACACGGGTCAGAACCTGCGGCCATCAGGGCTGGGCTGAAGATGGTACCCGGGCGTGGCAGGGGGGCTCAGCAGCGCCCCCTGGAACGGGGTCCGAAACCTTGGTCCATAAATCAAACACACTTGCATGTAATAATATGAAAGTCGGTACACATATAGATCTCATCGTTTCATATATACTTCATGCTCTTACTTTTTACCTCAGCCCAACAGGAAGTCGGCTATTTAGGGTTGTTTGGAAAACGTATACAATGGAATTTGAAATACTCCTCCTAGAGAAATCATTTAATCGCCACGAATCTCAGTCAGCATGAAGTCAAGACATTGAGGATGAAAAATTGCCAGCGTATTTTTGATATCTCGAACGGTTTGGCCGTGGCGAGGAAACAAATTTATGGCGAGAAAAGTGAGACAGGAAGTGTGTTATAACTTCTGCATAAATTAACAGATCTTGATGAAACTTCAGCAGTGTGTTCGTTGTAAGAGGCCGATCACATGGATGTGACTATTGTGAGTCAAAGTTATAGCGCCACCAACTGGCAGCAGGAAGTGTGTCACTTTCAAAATGCTTTGAAATCACCCTCTTGTTTTTATCCGATTTGCTTCAAACTTTACGTGTATAATGTAAACACACGGCAGATTTAGACCTGTGAAAGGATTATTGATATCTTAGATACTGTTGCCGTGGCAACGCTTCAAACTTTACTTTTCTTTATTGATGCTTTTGAGACTCTTAACATACTTGAAATTGCATGAAACTCGACAGAGACGTCACATTTATTAGCCAGTAGACATGTGCAAAGTTTCAGAAATGGGTGTGGTGAGGGGCTCAGTAGCGCCACCTTTTGACAAAAAAGTGGGGGGTTAGTTTCATCTACAGGTACAAAAATTGGTATTGATATAGTTCTCCTCAAGCCGGACAACTTTCTAATTTACAGTCATTAGCTCCGACCAACAGAAAGTCAGATATTTTGGTTTGAATGTGGAGAAAATGTCAGAATTTTGCAAGTCACTCTCTGAGACTCTGTGAGTTTGTAGGGGAGGGGGGACGTTGGGTCTTGTGAAGTAATACATAGGGCTATACTGCCCTCTTGTGTTCAACATAGTATGGGTTACATTAACTTTTGCACGATATTCTAATTTTTCGAGTTTCACCTGTATGCAGAGTTGACAGAAAAATGTTACACACGCCGTAGCAGGTGAATACAACAAAGAACTAAAGCCTAAAAAACTAAAATTTAATCCACTGTCTGTTCATTCTCTGAGTGGCAATTACAAGAAATGACCAATAGATGGCATCCAAGCCTCATTGTTCTATTATTTACAACAGGCTGAGTCCAGAATGGGCAGGGACTGAGTTCAACAGTTGCTTGAGCTCTTTTGCCGTCGAATCCCAGAAAAAAGGCAAACACTGTGTCCCCACTCACTATATACATCAACTGAGTGGCGGATACAATTTTTAACAACCTTTAACCATTTACAGCCAGAGCGTTCAAATTTGGGAACAATTATTCCCATAGTTTCTGTCTCAGTGTCATCGTCGTCCAATCACCGATTTTATTTCTGAAATCTGCCCAGATACTCATGACAATACAAGCTAAAGGCACATGTGATTGGTTAAGGGGTTACTGGGCAAGAATAATAACTGTATCGTCATCACCGTCTTCCTTCATTTCAATGGGACGGTGATATCACGAGAGATTTACTCCAGTGTTGGATTTACTGCTTCAAATTAAATACTGAGGCGATTTTTGCAAGGTAAGAACGTGTTGTCTATATTTTCTATAGAAAGTCAAAACGTTTTAGTTACGAAGCATTTATTTGTAGGAGTATTGCTAGTTATTTCTGGAAAAAAAAATGACGAAACAACTCAAATAAATGTTTGTGAGCAGTTTTGTGTGAAACCGCGAGCAGCGTCACGTCTAACTCACGAGCCCCGATGAGAGATCGCATTCGCTTCTTCTTGCGTTTGAACGGACAATTTCATAACAACAAAATGTCAAAATACATGATATATTGTCTGTTTTGTCTCAAGTGACCATAAACAGTTGATGAAGAAATCGCGAATCTAAATCTAGTATCAACACTTCCGAGAATGATTATCAGCTTTGTTTCTGACAGCGCGAGGAATCTCATTTTTACTCGCATCTTCATGGAGGTTTGTCGGTTGTATGTAGTTTCACAATCTCAATCAATTAATCTCTGAAATGAATACAGATGTAACAGCACGAAAATAATGAGATTCACAGTTCTCAAAAGATTATATCTCAATAAAACAAGCCGCAAAGACGGCTTGACGGCTTGAATGAAATGCGTTTAAAATCCTCTTAAAGAGACAGTAACAATTTTCCAAGTAAATAAAAAGTAGCCTACAAATGGTTTTCACCCCCAAAATAAATTTCTCTCATCGTATACTCACCCTCATTCCATCCCAGATGTGTATTATTTTCTTTCTTCTAGTGAACACAAATTAAGCTTTTTAGAAGATTATCTCAACCCTGTTGGACCTTTCAATGACTTGAATGGTGATCAGAACTCAGAAGCTACAAAAATCACATAAATGCAGCATAAAAGTAATCCATACCACTCCTGTGGTTTAATCCATGCCTTCAGAAGTGATATTATAGGTGTGGGTTAGATACAGACCTATATATATATATATATACTTAAAGATGACATCACTCTGAAGTACTGCGTAAAGAATATCCCACATTCGCCCTAAGGGGGCGCTACAGGCCATGCCCAAAATTCCCATTTTCTGGTCAAAAATGTTCTAATTTTGTATATTGATACTACAGGCCAACAGGAATCCACAAACCAAGAATGGCCCACATTCGCCCTTAGGGGGCGCTACAGGCCATACCCAAAATTCCCATTTTCTGGTCAAAAATGTTCTAATTTTGTAGATTGATACTACAGGCCAACAGGAATCCACAAACCAAGAATGGCCCACATTCGCCCTTAGGGGGCGCTACAGGCCATGCCCTAAATTCCCATTTGCTGGTCAAAAATGTTCTAATTTGGTATATTGACACTACAGGCCAACAGAAATCCACAAACCAAGAATGTCTCACATTCGCCCTTAGGGGGCGCTAAAGGCCATTCCCAAATTGCACATTTTTTTGTCAAATACTTTCTAAATTGGTACATTAATACTACAGGCCAACAGGAACCTACAAACCAAGAATGGCTCACATTCACCCTTAGGGGGAGCTACAGGCCATGCCCAAATGTCATTTTTTCAAAGTGTTTGTATTTCCAACACATTTATTTAGTTTTTCTGAAACCTGGTGAACAAACCTCATTTCTCATTGTAAACAAAAAACCCTACAGGATCCATAAGGTCCGACATGATGGATTTTCCTGTACACTGAAAATGTTTAGTTTAGGATTCTGACAGAAAGACATGTTTTTTGGATTTTTTCATTGGGAGGGTTTAACCCCAACCCTCTATTGATCAATTTTAAATGATTTGCCATTTTGAGGAGGAATCGCATTGCTGCTTGCAGCTATATTTTTGAGTTGTTGCTGTGTCCATCATCCTTTGTTTTCCGAAAGCCACCAAGTGGAAATGAGCCCGGTAACTAAAGGCACCAGGGTTGCGGTGCCACCGGCTTGGGCCCTTCATCGCTGCTTGCAGCTTTAATTATTATTATTATTATTATTTTATCGACTATTCGGGCACTTTTGGGGGCCTTAACATGCTCTAAAACTCTTGAAACTTTGCACACGGGTCAGAACCTGCGGCCATCAGGGCTGGGCTGAAGATGGTACCCGGGCGTGGCAGGGGGGCTCAGCAGCGCCCCCTGGAACGGGGTCCGAAACCTTGGTCCATAAATCAAACACACTTGCATGTAATAATATGAAAGTCGGTACACATATAGATCTCATCGTTTCATATATACTTCATGCTCTTACTTTTTACCTCAGCCCAACAGGAAGTCGGCTATTTAGGGTTGTTTGGAAAACGTATACAATGGAATTTGAAATACTCCTCCTAGAGAAATCATTTAATCGCCACGAATCTCAGTCAGCATGAAGTCAAGACATTGAGGATGAAAAATTGCCAGCGGATTTTTGATATCTCGAACGGTTTGGCCGTGGCGAGGAAACAAATTTATGGCGAGAAAAGTGAGACAGGAAGTGTGTTATAACTTCTGCATAAATTAACAGATCTTGATGAAACTTCAGCAGTGTGTTCGTTGTAAGAGGCCGATCACATGGATGTGACTATTGTGAGTCAAAGTTATAGCGCCACCAACTGGCAGCAGGAAGTGTGTCACTTTCAAAATGCTTTGAAATCACCCTCTTGTTTTTACCCGATTTGCTTCAAACTTTACGTGTATAATGTAAACACACGGCAGATTTAGACCTGTGAAAGGATTATTGATATCTTAGATACTGTTGCCGTGGCAACACTTCAAACTTTACTTTTCTTTATTGATGCTTTTGAGACTCTTAACATACTTGAAATTGCATGAAACTCGACAGAGACGTCACATTTATTAGCCAGTAGACATGTGCAAAGTTTCAGAAATGGGTGTGGTGAGGGGCTCAGTAGCGCCACCTTTTGACAAAAAAGTGGGGGGTTAGTTTCATCTACAGGTACAAAAATTGGTATTGATATAGTTCTCCTCAAGCCGGACAACTTTCTAATTTACAGTCATTAGCTCCGACCAACAGAAAGTCAGATATTTTGGTTTGAATGTGGAGAAAATGTCAGAATTTTGCAAGTCACTCTCTAAGACTTTGTGTGTGAGGAGTAGGAAGGGAGGGGGGCTTGTGAAGTAATACATAGGGCTATACTGCCCTCTTGTGTTCAACATAGTATGGGTTACATTAACTTTTGCACGATATTCTAATTTTTCGAGTTTCACCTGTATGCAGAGTTGACAGAAAAATGTTACACACGCCGTAGCAGGTGAATACAACAAAGAACTAAAGCCTAAAAAACTAAAGTTTAATCCACTGTCTGTTCATTCTCTGAGTGGCAATTACAAGAAATGTCCAATAGATGGCATCCAAGCCTCATTGTTCAATGATTTACAACAGGTCTGAGTCCAGAATGGGCAGGGACTGAGTTCAACAGTTGCTTGAGCTCTTTTGCAGTCGAATCCCAGAAAAAAGGCAAACAATGTGTCCCCACTCAATATATACATCAACTGAGTGGAGGATACAATTTTTAACAACCTTTAACCATTTACAGCCAGAGCGTTCAAATTTGGGAACAATTATTCCCATGGTTCCTGTCTCAGTGTCATCGTCTTCCGATCACCGATTTTATTTCTGAAGTCTGCCCAGATACTCATGACAATACAAGCTAAAGGCACATGTGATTGGTTAAGGGGTTACTGGGCAAGAATAATAACTGTATCGTCATCACCGTCTTCCTTCATTTCAATGGAAAGGTGATATCACGAGAGATTTACTCCAGTGTTGGATTTACTGCTTCAAATTAAATACTGAGGCGATTTTTGCAAGGTAAGAACGTGTGTTGTCTATATTTTCTATAGAAAGTCAAAACGTTTTAGTTACGAAGCATTTATTTGTAGGAGTATTGCTAGTTATTTCTGGAAAAAAATGACAAAATAACTCAAATAAATGTTTGTGAGCAGTTTTGTGTGAAACCGCGAGATGCGTCGCGTCTAACGCACGAGCCCCGATGAGAGATCGCATTCGCTTCTTCTTGCGTTTGAACGGACAATTTCATACTACAAAATGTCAAATTACATGATATATTGTCTGTTTTGTCCCAAGTGAACATAAACAGTTGATGAAGAAATCGCGAATCGAAATCTAGTATCAACACTTCCGAGAATGATTATCAGCGTTGTGCCTGACAGCGCATCTCATTTTTACTCGCATCTTCATGGAGGTTTGTCGGTTGTATGTAGTTTCACAATCTCAATCAAGTAATCTCTGAAATGAATACAGATGTAACAGCACGAAAATAATGAGACTTCACAGTTCTCAAAAGATTAAACTCACTAAAACAAGCCGCACAGAGTGTGCCTTGAATGAAATGCGTTTAAAATCCTCTTAAAGAGACAGTAACAATTTTCCAAGTAAATAAAAAGTAGGCCTACAAATGGTTTTCACCCCAAAAATAAATTTCTCTCATCGTATACTCACCCTCATTGCATCCCAGATGTGTATTGTTTTCTTTCTTCTAGTGAACACAAATTAAGCTTTTTAGAAGATTATCTCAACCCTGTTGGACCTTTCAATGACTTGAATGGTGATCAGAACTCAGAAGCTACAAAAATCAAATAAATGCAGCATAAAAGTAATCCATACCACTCCAGTGGTTAAATCCATGCCTTCAGAAGTGATATTATAGGTGTGGGTTAGAAATAGACCTATATATATATACTTAAAGATGACATCACTCTGAAGTACTGCGTAAAGAATATCCCACATTCGCCCTTAGGGGGCGCTACAGGCCATGCCCAAAATTCCCATTTTCTGGTCAAAAATGTTCTAATGTTGTATATTGATACTACAGGCCAACAGGAATTCACAAACCAAGAGTGGCCCACATTCGCCCTTATGGGGCGCTACAGGCCACGCCCTAAATTCCCATTTGCTGGTCAAAAATGTTCTAATTTGGTACATTGATACTACAGGCCAACAGGAACCCACAAACAAAGAATTGCCCATATTCGCCATTAGGGGGCGCTACAGGCTATGCCCAAAATTCCCATTTTATGGTCAAAAATTTTCTAATTTGGTATATTGACACTACAGGCCAACAGAAATCCACAAACCAAGAATGTCTCACATTCGCCCTTAGGGGGCGCTAAAGGCCATTCCCAAATTGCACATTTTTTTGTCAAATACTTTCTAATTTGGTACATTAATACTACAGGCCAACAGGAACCTACAAACCAAGAATGGCTCACATTCGCCCTTAGGGGGCGCTACAGGCCATGCCCAAATGTCATTTTTTTAAAGTGATTGTATTTCCACCCCATTTATTTAGTTTTCTGAAACCTGGTGAACATACCTCATTTCTCATTGTAAACAAAAAACCCTACAGGATCCATAAGGTCCGGCATGATGGATTTTCCTGTACACTGAAAATGTTTAGTTTAGGATTCAGACAGAAAGACATGTTTTTTGGATTTTTTTCATTGGGAGGGTTTAACCCCAACCCTCTATTGATCAATTTTAAATGATTTGCCATTTTGAGGAGGAATCGCATTGCTGCTTGCAGCTATATTTTTGAGTTGTTGCTGTGTCCATCATCCTTTGTTTTCCGAAAGCCACCAAGTGGAAATGAGCCCGGTAACTAAAGGCACCAGGGTTGCGGTGCCACCGGCTTGGGCCCGTCATCGCTGCTTGCAGCTTTAATTATTATTATTATTATTAGGGCCCAAGCCTGAAAAGGCGAAGGCCCTATTGTTTTCCTTAGGATTATTATTATTATTATTATTATTATTATTATTATTTTATCGACTATTCGGGCACTTTTGGGGGCCTTAACATGCTCTAAAACTCTTGAAACTTTGCACACGGGTCAGAACCTGCGGCCATCAGGGCTGGGCTGAAGATGGTACCCGGGCGTGGCAGGGGGTTTCAGCAGCGCCCCCTGGAACGGGGTCCGAAACCATGGTCCATAAATCAAACACACTTGCATGTAATAATATGAAAGTCGGTACACATATAGATCTCATCGTTTCATATATACTTCATGCTCTTACTTTTTACCTCAGCCCAACAGGAAGTCGGCTATTTAGGGTTGTTTGGAAAACGTATACAATGGAATTTGAAATACTCCTCCTAGAGAAATCATTTAATCGCCACGAATCTCAGTCAGCATGAAGTCAAGACATTGAGGATGAAAAATTGCCAGCGGATTTTTGATATGTCGAACGGTTTGGCCGTGGCGAGGAAACAAATTTATGGCGAGAAAAGTGAGACAGGAAGTGTGTTATAACTTCTGCATAAATTAACAGATCTTGATGAAACTTCAGCAGTGTGTTCGTTGTAAGAGGCCGATCACATGGATGTGACTATTGTGAGTCAAAGTTATAGCGCCACCAACTGGCAGCAGGAAGTGTGTCACTTTCAAAATGCTTTGAAATCACCCTCTTGTTTTTACCCGATTTGCTTCAAACTTTACGTGTATAATGTAAACACACGGCAGATTTAGACCTGTGAAAGGATTATTGATATCTTAGATACTGTTGCCGTGGCAACACTTCAAACTTTACTTTTCTTTATTGATGCTTTTGAGACTCTTAACATACTTGAAATTGCATGAAACTCGACAGAGACGTCACATTTATTAGCCAGTAGACATGTGCAAAGTTTCAGAAATGGGTGTGGTGAGGGGCTCAGTAGCGCCACCTTTTGACAAAAAAGTGGGGGGTTAGTTTCATCTACAGGTACAAAAATTGGTATTGATATAGTTCTCCTCAAGCCGGACAACTTTCTAATTTACAGTCATTAGCTCCGACCAACAGAAAGTCAGATATTTTGGTTTGAATGTGGAGAAAATGTCAGAATTTTGCAAGTCACTCTCTAAGACTTTGTGTGTGAGGAGTAGGAAGGGAGGGGGTCTTGTGAAGTAATACATAGGGCTATACTGCCCTCTTGTGTTCAACATAGTATGGGTTACATTAACTTTTGCACGATATTCTAATTTTTCGAGTTTCACCTGTATGCAGAGTTGACAGAAAAATGTTACACACGCCGTAGCAGGTGAATACAACAAAGAACTAAAGCCTAAAAAACTAAAGTTTAATCCACTGTCTGTTCATTCTCTGAGTGGCAATTACAAGAAATGTCCAATAGATGGCATCCAAGCCTCATTGTTCAATGATTTACAACAGGTCTGAGTCCAGAATGGGCAGGGACTGAGTTCAACAGTTGCTTGAGCTCTTTTGCAGTCGAATCCCAGAAAAAAGGCAAACAATGTGTCCCCACTCAATATATACATCAACTGAGTGGAGGATACAATTTTTAACAACCTTTAACCATTTACAGCCAGAGCGTTCAAATTTGGGAACAATTATTCCCATGGTTCCTGTCTCAGTGTCATCGTCGTCCGATCACCGATTTTATTTCTGAAGTCTGCCCAGATACTCATGACAATACAAGCTAAAGGCACATGTGATTGGTTAAGGGGTTACTGGGCAAGAATAATAACTGTATCGTCATCACCGTCTTCCTTCATTTCAATGGAAAGGTGATATCACGAGAGATTTACTCCAGTGTTGGATTTACTGCTTCAAATTAAATACTGAGGCGATTTTTGCAAGGTAAGAACGTGTGTTTTCTATATTTTCTATAGAAAGTCAAAACGTTTTAGTGACGAAGCATTTATTTGTAGGAGTATTGCTAGTTATTTCTGGAAAAAAATGACAAAACAACTCAAATAAATGTTTGTGAGCAGTTTTGTGTGAAACCGCGAGATGCGTCGCGTCTAACGCACGAGCCCCGATGAGAGATCGCATTCGCTTCTTCTTGCGTTTGAACGGACAATTTCATACTACAAAATGTCAAATTACATGATATATTGTCTGTTTTGTCCCAAGTGAACATAAACAGTTGATGAAGAAATCGCGAATCGAAATCTAGTATCAACACTTCCGAGAATGATTATCAGCGTTGTGTCTGACAGCGCGAGGCATCTCATTTTTACTCGCATCTTCATGGAGGTTTGTCGGTTGTATGTAGTTTCACAATCTCAATCAAGTAATCTCTGAAATGAATACAGATGTAACAGCACGAAAATAATGAGACTTCACAGTTCTCAAAAGATTAAACTCACTAAAACAAGCCGCACAGACTGTGCCTTGAATGAAATGCGTTTAAAATCCTCTTAAAGAGACAGTAACAATTTTCCAAGTAAATAAAAAGTAGGCCTACAAATGGTTTTCACCCCAAAAATAAATTTCTCTCATCGTATACTCACCCTCATTGCATCCCAGATGTGTATTGTTTTCTTTCTTCTAGTGAACACAAATTAAGCTTTTTAGAAGATTATCTCAACCCTGTTGGACCTTTCAATGACTTGAATGGTGATCAGAACTCAGAAGCTGCAAAAATCAAATAAATGCAGCATAAAAGTAATCCATACCACTCCAGTGGTTAAATCCATGCCTTCAGAAGTGATATTATAGGTGTGGGTTAGAAATAGACCTATATATATATACTTCAAGATGACATCACTCTGAAGTACTGCGTAAAGAATATCCCACATTCGCCCTTAGGGGGCGCTACAGGCCATGCCCAAAATTCCCATTTTCTGGTCAAAAATGTTCTAATGTTGTATATTGATACTACAGGCCAACAGGAATTCACAAACCAAGAGTGGCCCACATTCGCCCTTATGGGGCGCTACAGGCCACGCCCTAAATTCCCATTTGCTGGTCAAAAATGTTCTAATTTGGTACATTGATACTACAGGCCAACAGGAACCCACAAACAAAGAATTGCCCATATTCGCCATTAGGGGGCGCTACAGGCTATGCCCAAAATTCCCATTTTATGGTCAAAAATTTTCTAATTTGGTATATTGACACTACAGGCCAACAGAAATCCACAAACCAAGAATGTCTCACATTTGCCCTTAGGGGGTGCTAAAGGACATTCCCAAATTGCACATTTTTTTGTCAAATACTTTCTAATTTGGTACATTAATACTACAGGCCAACAGGAACCTACAAACCAAGAATGGCTCACATTCGCCCTTAGGGGGCGGTACAGGCCATGCCCAAATGTCAATTTTTCAAAGTGATTGTATTTCCACCCCATTTATTTAGTTTTTCTGAAACCTGGTGAACATACCTCATTTCTCATTGTAAACAAAAAACCCTACAGGATCCATAAGGTCCGGCATGATGGATTTTCCTGTACACTGAAAATGTTTAGTTTAGGATTCAGACAGAAAGACATGTTTTTTGGATTTTTTCATTGGGAGGGTTTAACCCCAACCCTCTATTGATCAATTTTAAATGATTTGCCATTTTGAGGAGGAATCGCATTGCTGCTTGCAGCTATATTTTTGAGTTGTTGCTGTGTCCATCATCCTTTGTTTTCCGAAAGCCACCAAGTGGAAATGAGCCCGGTAACTAAAGGCACCAGGGTTGCGGTGCCACCGGCTTGGGCCCGTCATCGCTGCTTGCAGCTTTAATTATTATTATTATTATTATTATTATTATTTTATCGACTATTCGGGCACTTTTGGGGGGCCTTAACGTGCTCTAAAACTCTTGAAACTTTGCACACGGGTCAGAACCCGCAGCCATCAGGGCTGGGCTGAAGATGGTACCCGGGCGTGGCAGGGGGGCTTAACAGCGCCCCCTGGAACGGGGTCCGAAACCTTGGTCCATAAATCAAACACACTTGCATGTAATAATATGAAAGTTGGTACACATATAGATCTCATCGTTCCATATATACTTCATGCTCTTACTTTTTACCTCAGCCCAACAGGAAGTCGGCTATTTAGGGTTGTTTGGAAAATGTATACAATGGAATTTGAAATACTCCTCCTAGAGAAATCATTTAATCGCAACGAATCTCAGTCAGCATGAAGTCAAGACACTGAGGATGAAAAATTGCCAGCGGATTTTTGATATCTCGAACGGTTTGGCCGTGGCGAGGAAACAAATTTATGGCAAGAAAAGTGAGACAGGAAGTGTGTTATAACTTCTGCATAAATTAACAGATCTTGATGAAACTTCAGCAGTGTGTTCGTTGTAAGAGGCCGATCACATGGATGTGACTATTGTGAGTCAAAGTTATAGCGCCACCAACTGGCAGCAGGAAGTGTGTTACTTTCAAAATGCTTTGAAATCACCCTCTTGTTTTTACCCGATTTGCTTCAAACTTTACATGTATAATGTAAACACACGGCAGATTTAGACCTGTGAAAGGATTATTGATATCTTAGATACTGTTGCCGTGGCAACGCTTCAAACTTTACTTTTCTTTATTGATGCTTTTGAGACTCTTAACATACTTGAAATTGCATGAAACTCGACAGACACGTCACATTTATTAGCCAGTAGACATGTGCAAAGTTTCAGAAATGGGTGTGGTGAGGGGCTCAGTAGCGCCACCTTTTGACAAAAAAGTGGGGGGTTAGTTTCATCTACAGGTACAAAAATTGGTATTGATATAGTTCTCCTCACGCCGGACAACTTTCTAATTTACAGTCATTAGCTCCGACCAACAGAAAGTCAGATATTTTGGTTTGAATGTGGAGAAAATGTCAGAATTTGCAAGTCACTCTCCGAGTCTCTGTGTGTTTGTAGGGGAGGGGGGACGTTGGGTCTTGTGAAGTAATACATAAGGCTATACTGCCCTCTTGTGTTCAACATAGTATGGGTTACATTAACTTTTGCACGATATTCTAATTTTTCGAGTTTCACCTGTATGCAGAGTTGACAGAAAAATGTTACACACGCCGTTGCAGGTGAATACAACAAAGAACTAAAGCCTAAAAAACTAAAGTGTAATCCACTGTCTGTTCATTCTCTGAGTGGCAATTACAAGAAATGTCCAATAGATGGCATCCAAGCCTCATTGTTCAATGATTTACAACAGGTCTGAGTCCAGAATGGGCAGGGACTGAGTTCAACAGTTGCTTGAGCTCTTTTGCAGTCGAATCCCAGAAAAAAAGCAAACAATGTGTCCCCACTCAATATATACATCAACTGAGTGGCGGATGCAATTTTTAACAACCTTTAACCATTTACAGCCAGAGCGTTCAAATTTGGGAACAATTATTCCCATGGTTCCTGTCTCAGTTTCATCGTCGTCCAATCACCGATTTCATTTCTGAAATCTGCCCAGATACTCATGACAATACAAGCTAAAGGCACATGTGATTGGTTAAGGGGATTTTATTTCTGAAATCTGCCCAGATACTCATGACAATAAATGCTAAAGGCACATGTGATTGGTTAAGGGTTCCTGGGCAAGAATAATAACTGTATCGTCATCACCGTCTTCCTTCATTTCAATGGGAAGGTGATATCACGAGAGATTTACTCCAGTGTTGGATTTACTGCTTCAAATTAAATACTGAGGCGATTTTTGCAAGGTAAGAACATGTGTTGTCTATATTTTCTATTGAAAGTCAAAACATTTTAGTTACGAAGCATTTATTTTCAGGAGTATTGCTAGTTATTTCTGGAAAAAAAATGACGTGACTCTATTTGTTCATCGGACAGGCAGCTAGCCTCTATTTTTAATACATTTCGGTGAAACTTGCTAATTAAACATTAGCTAGCACTTTTGTTTGCCAATATTGTCGCTTGTGAAAAATCCACCTGAATTAATGTGAGACCGAGAGCAGACGCTGTTCAGATGTTTTTTAAGCAGTTTTTTTAACCCATCTGAATTCCCGGATGCGTGTTTTATTTCCAACTCTGTTCGTGGTGGCGCAGGAAAATTAATACTGTAGAAACATCAGAAGACGCTTGAAAAAAATATGTAGAACAAGAGCGAAAATAACTTTGTAATTATTTTGGATGAATTGCATATTGCACCGCTCGATTTGAACGTAGATATCGAATACTGCAAATTATTAAAACGTGAAAAGAGCGATCCAAACTTGCACGCTTGCAAATTGTCCCGTTTGACAGCTTTGTCAATCACAAGCAGGAGCGAGAGACGCAAAATAACGGCATTTGCGTTTTGGATTAACGGGTTGATGAAGGTTTATACGTGTAACATCGTAAATTCAGTGAAATGCGCTTCCCTGCACACGTCTAGCATCGTCACTTCTAACTCACGAGCCCCGATGAGAGATCGCATTCGCTTCTTCTTGCGTTTGAACTGACAATTTCATACTACAAAATGTCAAAATACATGATATATTGTCTGTTTTGTCTCAAAGTGAACATAAACAGTTGATGAAGATATCGCGAATCTAAATCTAGTATCAACACTTCCGAGAACGATTATCAGCGTTGTGCCTGACAGCGCGAGGCATCTCATTTTTACTCGCATCTTCATGGAGGTTTGTCGGTTGTATGTAGTTTCACAATCTCAATCAATTAATCTCTGAAATGAATACAGATGTAACAGCACGAAAATAATGAGACTTCACAGTTCTCAAAAGATTAAACTCAATAAAACAAGCCGCACAGACTGTGCCTTGAATGAAATGCGTTTAAAATCCTCTTAAAGAGACAGTAACAATTTTCCAAGTAAATAAAAAGTAGGCCTACAAATGGTTTTCACCCCAAAAATAAATTTCTCTCATCGTATACTCACCCTCATTCCATCCCAGATGTGGATTGTTTTCTTTCTTCTAGTGAACACAAATTAAGCTTTTTAGAAGATTATCTCAACCCTGTTGGACCTTTCAATGACTTGAATGGTGATCAGAACTCAGAAGCTACAAAAATCACATAAATGCAGCATAAAAGTAATCCATACCACTCCAGTGGTTTAATCCATGCCTTCAGAAGTGATATTATAGGTGTGGGTTAGAAACAGACCTATATATATATACTTCAAGATGACATCACTCTGAAGTACTGCGTAAAGAATATCCCACATTCGCCCTTAGGGGGCGCTACAGGCCATGCCCAAAATTCCCATTTTCTGGGCAAAAATGTTCTAATTTTGTATATTGATACTACAGGCCAACAGGAATCCACAAACCAAGAATGGCCCACATTCGCCCTTAGGGGGCGCTACAGGCCACGCCCTAAATTCCCATTTGCTGGTCAAAAATGTTCTAATTTGGTACATTGATACTACAGGCCAACAGGAACCCACAAACAAAGAATTGCCCATATTCGCCATTAGGGGGCGCTACAGGCTATGCCCAAAATTCCCATTTTATGGTCAAAAATTTTCTAATTTGGTATATTGACACTACAGGCCAACAGAAATCCACAAACCAAAAATGCCTCACATTTGCCCTTAGGGGGCGCTAAAGGACATTCCCAAATTGCACATTTTTTTGTCAAATACTTTCTAATTTGGTACATTAATACTACAGGCCAACAGGAACCTACAAACCAAGAATGGCTCACATTCGCCCTTAGGGGGCGCTACAGGCCATGCCCAAATGTTAATTTTTCAAATGATTGTATTTCCACCCCATTTATTTAGTTTTTCTGAAACCTGGTGAACATACCTCATTTCTCATTGTAAACAAAAAACCCTACAGGATCCATAAGGTCCGGCATGATGGATTTTCCTGTACACTGAAAATGTTTAGTTTGGGATTCAGACAGAAAGAGATGTTTTTTGGATTTTTTCATTGGGAGGGTTTAACCCCAACCCTCTATTGATCAATTTTAAATGATTTGCCATTTTGAGGAGGAATCGCATTGCTGCTTGCAGCTATATTTTTGAGTTGTTGCTGTGTCCATCATCCTTTGTTTTCCGAAAGCCACCAAGTGGAAATGAGCCCGGTAACTAAAGGCACCAGGGTTGCGGTGCCACCGGCTTGGGCCCGTCATCGCTGCTTGCAGCTTTAATTATTAGTATTATTATTATTATTATTATTTTATCGACTATTCGGGCACTTTTGGGGGCCTTAACATGCTCTAAAACTCTTGAAACTTTGCACACGGGTCAGAACCTGCGGCCATCAGGGCTGGGCTGAAGATGGTACCCGGGCGTGGCAGGGGGGCTCAGCAGCGCCCCCTGGAACGGGGTCCGAAACCTTGGTCCATAAATCAAACACACTTGCATGTAATAATATGAAAGTCGGTACACATATAGATCTCATCGTTTCATATATACTTCATGCTCTTACTTTTTACCTCAGCCCAACAGGAAGTCGGCTATTTAGGGTTGTTTGGAAAACGTATACAATGGAATTTGAAATACTCCTCCTAGAGAAATCATTTAATCGCCACGAATCTCAGTCAGCATGAAGTCAAGACATTGAGGATGAAAAATTGCCAGCGGATTTTTGATATCTCGAACGGTTTGGCCGTGGCGAGGAAACAAATTTATGGCGAGAAAAGTGAGACAGGAAGTGTGTTATAACTTCTGCATAAATTAACAGATCTTGATGAAACTTCAGCAGTGTGTTCGTTGTAAGAGGCCGATCACATGGATGTGACTATTGTGAGTCAAAGTTATAGCGCCACCAACTGGCAGCAGGAAGTGTGTCACTTTCAAAATGCTTTGAAATCACCCTCTTGTTTTTACCCGATTTGCTTCAAACTTTACGTGTATAATGTAAACACACGGCAGATTTAGACCTGTGAAAGGATTATTGATATCTTAGATACTGTTGCCGTGGCAACACTTCAAACTTTACTTTTCTTTATTGATGCTTTTGAGACTCTTAACATACTTGAAATTGCATGAAACTCGACAGAGACGTCACATTTATTAGCCAGTAGACATGTGCAAAGTTTCAGAAATGGGTGTGGTGAGGGGCTCAGTAGCGCCACCTTTTGACAAAAAAGTGGGGGGTTAGTTTCATCTACAGGTACAAAAATTGGTATTGATATAGTTCTCCTCAAGCCGGACAACTTTCTAATTTACAGTCATTAGCTCCGACCAACAGAAAGTCAGATATTTTGGTTTGAATGTGGAGAAAATGTCAGAATTTTGCAAGTCACTCTCTAAGACTTTGTGTGTGAGGAGTAGGAAGGGAGGGGGGCTTGTGAAGTAATACATAGGGCTATACTGCCCTCTTGTGTTCAACATAGTATGGGTTACATTAACTTTTGCACGATATTCTAATTTTTCGAGTTTCACCTGTATGCAGAGTTGACAGAAAAATGTTACACACGCCGTAGCAGGTGAATACAACAAAGAACTAAAGCCTAAAAAACTAAAGTTTAATCCACTGTCTGTTCATTCTCTGAGTGGCAATTACAAGAAATGTCCAATAGATGGCATCCAAGCCTCATTGTTCAATGATTTACAACAGGTCTGAGTCCAGAATGGGCAGGGACTGAGTTCAACAGTTGCTTGAGCTCTTTTGCAGTCGAATCCCAGAAAAAAAGGCAAACAATGTGTCCCCACTCAATATATACATCAACTGAGTGGAGGATACAATTTTTAACAACCTTTAACCATTTACAGCCAGAGCGTTCAAATTTGGGAACAATTATTCCCATGGTTCCTGTCTCAGTGTCATCGTCGTCCGATCACCGATTTTATTTCTGAAGTCTGCCCAGATACTCATGACAATACAAGCTAAAGGCACATGTGATTGGTTAAGGGGTTACTGGGCAAGAATAATAACTGTATCGTCATCACCGTCTTCCTTCATTTCAATGGAAAGGTGATATCACGAGAGATTTACTCCAGTGTTGGATTTACTGCTTCAAATTAAATACTGAGGCGATTTTTGCAAGGTAAGAACGTGTGTTGTCTATATTTTCTATAGAAAGTCAAAACGTTTTAGTTACGAAGCATTTATTTGTAGGAGTATTGCTAGTTATTTTTGGAAAAAAATGACAAAACAACTCAAATAAATGTTTGTGAGCAGTTTTGTGTGAAACCGCGAGATGCGTCGCGTCTAACGCACGAGCCCCGATGAGAGACCGCATTCGCTTCTTCTTGCGTTTGAACGGACAATTTCATACTACAAAATGTCAAATTACATGATATATTGTCTGTTTTGTCCCAAGTGAACATAAACAGTTGATGAAGAAATCGCGAATCGAAATCTAGTATCAACACTTCCGAGAATGATTATCAGCGTTGTGTCTGACAGCGCGAGGGCATCTCATTTTTACTCGCATCTTCATGGAGGTTTGTCGGTTGTATGTAGTTTCACAATCTCAATCAAGTAATCTCTGAAATGAATACAGATGTAACAGCACGAAAATAATGAGACTTCACAGTTCTCAAAAGATTAAACTCACTAAAACAAGCCGCACAGACTGTGCCTTGAATGAAATGCGTTTAAAATCCTCTTAAAGAGACAGTAACAATTTTCCAAGTAAATAAAAAGTAGGCCTACAAATGGTTTTCACCCCAAAAATAAATTTCTCTCATCGTATACTCACCCTCATTGCATCCCAGATGTGTATTGTTTTCTTTCTTCTAGTGAACACAAATTAAGCTTTTTAGAAGATTATCTCAACCCTGTTGGACCTTTCAATGACTTGAATGGTGATCAGAACTCAGAAGCTACAAAAATCAAATAAATGCAGCATAAAAGTAATCCATACCACTCCAGTGGTTAAATCCATGCCTTCAGAAGTGATATTATAGGTGTGGGTTAGAAATAGACCTATATATATATACTTCAAGATGACATCACTCTGAAGTACTGCGTAAAGAATATCCCACATTCGCCCTTAGGGGGCGCTACAGGCCATGCCCAAAATTCCCATTTTCTGGTCAAAAATGTTCTAATGTTGTATATTGATACTACAGGCCAACAGGAATTCACAAACCAAGAGTGGCCCACATTCGCCCTTATGGGGCGCTACAGGCCACGCCCTAAATTCCCATTTGCTGGTCAAAAATGTTCTAATTTGGTACATTGATACTACAGGCCAACAGGAACCCACAAACAAAGAATTGCCCATATTCGCCATTAGGGGGCGCTACAGGCTATGCCCAAAATTCCCATTTTATGGTCAAAAATTTTCTAATTTGGTATATTGACACTACAGGCCAACAGAAATCCACAAACCAAGAATGTCTCACATTTGCCCTTAGGGGGTGCTAAAGGACATTCCCAAATTGCACATTTTTTTGTCAAATACTTTCTAATTTGGTACATTAATACTACAGGCCAACAGGAACCTACAAACCAAGAATGGCTCACATTCGCCCTTAGGGGGCGGTACAGGCCATGCCCAAATGTCAATTTTTCAAAGTGATTGTATTTCCACCCCATTTATTTAGTTTTTCTGAAACCTGGTGAACATACCTCATTTCTCATTGTAAACAAAAAACCCTACAGGATCCATAAGGTCCGGCATGATGGATTTTCCTGTACACTGAAAATGTTTAGTTTAGGATTCAGACAGAAAGACATGTTTTTTGGATTTTTTCATTGGGAGGGTTTAACCCCAACCCTCTATTGATCAATTTTAAATGATTTGCCATTTTGAGGAGGAATCGCATTGCTGCTTGCAGCTATATTTTTGAGTTGTTGCTGTGTCCATCATCCTTTGTTTTCCGAAAGCCACCAAGTGGAAATGAGCCCGGTAACTAAAGGCACCAGGGTTGCGGTGCCACCGGCTTGGGCCCGTCATCGCTGCTTGCAGCTTTAATTATTATTATTATTATTATTATTATTATTTTATCGACTATTCGGGCACTTTTGGGGGGCCTTAACGTGCTCTAAAACTCTTGAAACTTTGCACACGGGTCAGAACCCGCAGCCATCAGGGCTGGGCTGAAGATGGTACCCGGGCGTGGCAGGGGGGCTTAACAGCGCCCCCTGGAACGGGGTCCGAAACCTTGGTCCATAAATCAAACACACTTGCATGTAATAATATGAAAGTTGGTACACATATAGATCTCATCGTTCCATATATACTTCATGCTCTTACTTTTTACCTCAGCCCAACAGGAAGTCGGCTATTTAGGGTTGTTTGGAAAATGTATACAATGGAATTTGAAATACTCCTCCTAGAGAAATCATTTAATCGCAACGAATCTCAGTCAGCATGAAGTCAAGACACTGAGGATGAAAAATTGCCAGCGGATTTTTGATATCTCGAACGGTTTGGCCGTGGCGAGGAAACAAATTTATGGCAAGAAAAGTGAGACAGGAAGTGTGTTATAACTTCTGCATAAATTAACAGATCTTGATGAAACTTCAGCAGTGTGTTCGTTGTAAGAGGCCGATCACATGGATGTGACTATTGTGAGTCAAAGTTATAGCGCCACCAACTGGCAGCAGGAAGTGTGTTACTTTCAAAATGCTTTGAAATCACCCTCTTGTTTTTACCCGATTTGCTTCAAACTTTACATGTATAATGTAAACACACGGCAGATTTAGACCTGTGAAAGGATTATTGATATCTTAGATACTGTTGCCGTGGCAACGCTTCAAACTTTACTTTTCTTTATTGATGCTTTTGAGACTCTTAACATACTTGAAATTGCATGAAACTCGACAGACACGTCACATTTATTAGCCAGTAGACATGTGCAAAGTTTCAGAAATGGGTGTGGTGAGGGGCTCAGTAGCGCCACCTTTTGACAAAAAAGTGGTGGGTTAGTTTCATCTACAGGTACAAAAATTGGTATTGATATAGTTCTCCTCACGCCGGACAACTTTCTAATTTACAGTCATTAGCTCCGACCAACAGAAAGTCAGATATTTTGGTTTGAATGTGGAGAAAATGTCAGAATTTTGCAAGTCACTCTCCGAGTCTCTGTGTGTTTGTAGGGGAGGGGGGACGTTGGGTCTTGTGAAGTAATACATAAGGCTATACTGCCCTCTTGTGTTCAACATAGTATGGGTTACATTAACTTTTGCACGATATTCTAATTTTTCGAGTTTCACCTGTATGCAGAGTTGACAGAAAAATGTTACACACGCCGTAGCAGGTGAATACAACAAAGAACTAAAGCCTAAAAAACTAAAGTTTAATCCACTGTCTGTTCATTCTCTGAGTGGCAATTACAAGAAATGTCCAATAGATGGCATCCAAGCCTCATTGTTCAATGATTTACAACAGGTCTGAGTCCAGAATGGGCAGGGACTGAGTTCAACAGTTGCTTGAGCTCTTTTGCAGTCGAATCCCAGAAAAAAAGGCAAACAATGTGTCCCCACTCAATATATACATCAACTGAGTGGAGGATACAATTTTTAACAACCTTTAACCATTTACAGCCAGAGCGTTCAAATTTGGGAACAATTATTCCCATGGTTCCTGTCTCAGTGTCATCGTCGTCCGATCACCGATTTTATTTCTGAAGTCTGCCCAGATACTCATGACAATACAAGCTAAAGGCACATGTGATTGGTTAAGGGGTTACTGGGCAAGAATAATAACTGTATCGTCATCACCGTCTTCCTTCATTTCAATGGAAAGGTGATATCACGAGAGATTTACTCCAGTGTTGGATTTACTGCTTCAAATTAAATACTGAGGCGATTTTTGCAAGGTAAGAACGTGTGTTGTCTATATTTTCTATAGAAAGTCAAAACGTTTTAGTTACGAAGCATTTATTTGTAGGAGTATTGCTAGTTATTTTTGGAAAAAAATGACAAAACAACTCAAATAAATGTTTGTGAGCAGTTTTGTGTGAAACCGCGAGATGCGTCGCGTCTAACGCACGAGCCCCGATGAGAGACCGCATTCGCTTCTTCTTGCGTTTGAACGGACAATTTCATACTACAAAATGTCAAATTACATGATATATTGTCTGTTTTGTCCCAAGTGAACATAAACAGTTGATGAAGAAATCGCGAATCGAAATCTAGTATCAACACTTCCGAGAATGATTATCAGCGTTGTGTCTGACAGCGCGAGGGCATCTCATTTTTACTCGCATCTTCATGGAGGTTTGTCGGTTGTATGTAGTTTCACAATCTCAATCAAGTAATCTCTGAAATGAATACAGATGTAACAGCACGAAAATAATGAGACTTCACAGTTCTCAAAAGATTAAACTCACTAAAACAAGCCGCACAGACTGTGCCTTGAATGAAATGCGTTTAAAATCCTCTTAAAGAGACAGTAACAATTTTCCAAGTAAATAAAAAGTAGGCCTACAAATGGTTTTCACCCCAAAAATAAATTTCTCTCATCGTATACTCACCCTCATTGCATCCCAGATGTGTATTGTTTTCTTTCTTCTAGTGAACACAAATTAAGCTTTTTAGAAGATTATCTCAACCCTGTTGGACCTTTCAATGACTTGAATGGTGATCAGAACTCAGAAGCTACAAAAATCAAATAAATGCAGCATAAAAGTAATCCATACCACTCCAGTGGTTAAATCCATGCCTTCAGAAGTGATATTATAGGTGTGGGTTAGAAATAGACCTATATATATATACTTCAAGATGACATCACTCTGAAGTACTGCGTAAAGAATATCCCACATTCGCCCTTAGGGGGCGCTACAGGCCATGCCCAAAATTCCCATTTTCTGGTCAAAAATGTTCTAATGTTGTATATTGATACTACAGGCCAACAGGAATTCACAAACCAAGAGTGGCCCACATTCGCCCTTATGGGGCGCTACAGGCCACGCCCTAAATTCCCATTTGCTGGTCAAAAATGTTCTAATTTGGTACATTGATACTACAGGCCAACAGGAACCCACAAACAAAGAATTGCCCATATTCGCCATTAGGGGGCGCTACAGGCTATGCCCAAAATTCCCATTTTATGGTCAAAAATTTTCTAATTTGGTATATTGACACTACAGGCCAACAGAAATCCACAAACCAAGAATGTCTCACATTTGCCCTTAGGGGGTGCTAAAGGACATTCCCAAATTGCACGTTTTTGTCAAATACTTTCTAATTTGGTACATTAATACTACAGGCCAACAGGAACCTACAAACCAAGAATGGCTCACATTCGCCCTTAGGGGGCGGTACAGGCCATGCCCAAATGTCAATTTTTCAAAGTGATTGTATTTCCACCCCATTTATTTAGTTTTTCTGAAACCTGGTGAACATACCTCATTTCTCATTGTAAACAAAAAACCCTACAGGATCCATAAGGTCCGGCATGATGGATTTTCCTGTACACTGAAAATGTTTAGTTTAGGATTCAGACAGAAAGACATGTTTTTTGGATTTTTTCATTGGGAGGGTTTAACCCCAACCCTCTATTGATCAATTTTAAATGATTTGCCATTTTGAGGAGGAATCGCATTGCTGCTTGCAGCTATATTTTTGAGTTGTTGCTGTGTCCATCATCCTTTGTTTTCCGAAAGCCACCAAGTGGAAATGAGCCCGGTAACTAAAGGCACCAGGGTTGCGGTGCCACCGGCTTGGGCCCGTCATCGCTGCTTGCAGCTTTAATTATTAGTATTATTATTATTATTATTATTTTATCGACTATTCGGGCACTTTTGGGGGCCTTAACATGCTCTAAAACTCTTGAAACTTTGCACACGGGTCAGAACCTGCGGCCATCAGGGCTGGGCTGAAGATGGTACCCGGGCGTGGCAGGGGGGCTCATCAGCGCCCCCTGGAACGGGGTCCGAAACCTTGGTCCATAAATCAAACACACTTGCATGTAATAATATGAAAGTCGGTACACATATAGATCTCATCGTTTCATATATACTTCATGCTCTTACTTTTTACCTCAGCCCAACAGGAAGTCGGCTATTTAGGGTTGTTTGGAAAACGTATACAATGGAATTTGAAATACTCCTCCTAGAGAAATCATTTAATCGCCACGAATCTCAGTCAGCATGAAGTCAAGACATTGAGGATGAAAAATTGCCAGCGGATTTTTGATATCTCGAACGGTTTGGCCGTGGCGAGGAAACAAATTTATGGCGAGAAAAGTGAGACAGGAAGTGTGTTATAACTTCTGCATAAATTAACAGATCTTGATGAAACTTCAGCAGTGTGTTCGTTGTAAGAGGCCGATCACATGGATGTGACTATTGTGAGTCAAAGTTATAGCGCCACCAACTGGCAGCAGGAAGTGTGTCACTTTCAAAATGCTTTGAAATCACCCTCTTGTTTTTACCCGATTTGCTTCAAACTTTACGTGTATAATGTAAACACACGGCAGATTTAGACCTGTGAAAGGATTATTGATATCTTAGATACTGTTGCCGTGGCAACACTTCAAACTTTACTTTTCTTTATTGATGCTTTTGAGACTCTTAACATACTTGAAATTGCATGAAACTCGACAGAGACGTCACATTTATTAGCCAGTAGACATGTGCAAAGTTTCAGAAATGGGTGTGGTGAGGGGCTCAGAAGCGCCACCTTTTGACAAAAAAGTGGGGGGTTAGTTTCATCTACAGGTACAAAAATTGGTATTGATATAGTTCTCCTCAAGCCGGACAACTTTCTAATTTACAGTCATTAGCTCCGACCAACAGAAAGTCAGATATTTTGGTTTGAATGTGGAGAAAATGTCAGAATTTTGCAAGTCACTCTCTAAGACTTTGTGTGTGAGGAGTAGGAAGGGAGGGGGGCTTGTGAAGTAATACATAGGGCTATACTGCCCTCTTGTGTTCAACATAGTATGGGTTACATTAACTTTTGCACGATATTCTAATTTTTCGAGTTTCACCTGTATGCAGAGTTGACAGAAAAATGTTACACACGCCGTAGCAGGTGAATACAACAAAGAACTAAAGCCTAAAAAACTAAAGTTTAATCCACTGTCTGTTCATTCTCTGAGTGGCAATTACAAGAAATGTCCAATAGATGGCATCCAAGCCTCATTGTTCAATGATTTACAACAGGTCTGAGTCCAGAATGGGCAGGGACTGAGTTCAACAGTTGCTTGAGCTCTTTTGCAGTCGAATCCCAGAAAAAAAGGCAAACAATGTGTCCCCACTCAATATATACATCAACTGAGTGGAGGATACAATTTTTAACAACCTTTAACCATTTACAGCCAGAGCGTTCAAATTTGGGAACAATTATTCCCATGGTTCCTGTCTCAGTGTCATCGTCGTCCGATCACCGATTTTATTTCTGAAGTCTGCCCAGATACTCATGACAATACAAGCTAAAGGCACATGTGATTGGTTAAGGGGTTACTGGGCAAGAATAATAACTGTATCGTCATCACCGTCTTCCTTCATTTCAATGGAAAGGTGATATCACGAGAGATTTACTCCAGTGTTGGATTTACTGCTTCAAATTAAATACTGAGGCGATTTTTGCAAGGTAAGAACGTGTGTTGTCTATATTTTCTATAGAAAGTCAAAACGTTTTAGTTACGAAGCATTTATTTGTAGGAGTATTGCTAGTTATTTTTGGAAAAAAATGACAAAACAACTCAAATAAATGTTTGTGAGCAGTTTTGTGTGAAACCGCGAGATGCGTCGCGTCTAACGCACGAGCCCCGATGAGAGATCGCATTCGCTTCTTTTTGCGTTTGAACGGACAATTTCATACTACAAAATGTCAAATTACATGATATATTGTCTGTTTTCTCCCAAGTGAACATAAACAGTTGATGAAGAAATCGCGAATCGAAATCTAGTATCAACACTTCCGAGAATGATTATCAGCGTTGTGTCTGACAGCGCGAGGCATCTCATTTTTACTCGCATCTTCATGGAGGTTTGTCGGTTGTATGTAGTTTCACAATCTCAATCAAGTAATCTCTGAAATGAATACAGATGTAACAGCACGAAAATAATGAGACTTCACAGTTCTCAAAAGATTAAACTCACTAAAACAAGCCGCACAGACTGTGCCTTGAATGAAATGCGTTTAAAATCCTCTTAAAGAGACAGTAACAATTTTCCAAGTAAATAAAAAGTAGGCCTACAAATGGTTTTCACCCCAAAAATAAATTTCTCTCATCGTATACTCACCCTCATTGCATCCCAGATGTGTATTGTTTTCTTTCTTCTAGTGAACACAAATTAAGCTTTTTAGAAGATTATCTCAACCCTGTTGGACCTTTCAATGACTTGAATGGTGATCAGAACTCAGAAGCTACAAAAATCAAATAAATGCAGCATAAAAGTAATCCATACCACTCCAGTGGTTAAATCCATGCCTTCAGAAGTGATATTATAGGTGTGGGTTAGAAATAGACCTATATATATATACTTCAAGATGACATCACTCTGAAGTACTGCGTAAAGAATATCCCACATTCGCCCTTAGGGGGCGCTACAGGCCATGCCCAAAATTCCCATTTTCTGGTCAAAAATGTTCTAATGTTGTATATTGATACTACAGGCCAACAGGAATTCACAAACCAAGAGTGGCCCACATTCGCCCTTATGGGGCGCTACAGGCCACGCCCTAAACTCCCATTTGCTGGTCAAAAATGTTCTAATTTGGTACATTGATACTACAGGCCAACAGGAACCCACAAACAAAGAATTGCCCATATTCGCCATTAGGGGGCGCTACAGGCTATGCCCAAAATTCCCATTTTATGGTCAAAAATTTTCTAATTTGGTATATTGACACTACAGGCCAACAGAAATCCACAAACCAAGAATGTCTCACATTTGCCCTTAGGGGGTGCTAAAGGACATTCCCAAATTGCACGTTTTTGTCAAATACTTTCTAATTTGGTACATTAATACTACAGGCCAACAGGAACCTACAAACCAAGAATGGCTCACATTCGCCCTTAGGGGGCGGTACAGGCCATGCCCAAATGTCAATTTTTCAAAGTGATTGTATTTCCACCCCATTTATTTAGTTTTTCTGAAACCTGGTGAACATACCTCATTTCTCATTGTAAACAAAAAACCCTACAGGATCCATAAGGTCCGGCATGATGGATTTTCCTGTACACTGAAAATGTTTAGTTTAGGATTCTGACAGAAAGACATGTTTTTTGGATTTTTTCATTGGGAGGTTTTAACCCCAACCCTCTATTGATCAATTTTAAATGATTTGCCATTTTGAGGAGGAATCGCATTGCTGCTTGCAGCTATATTTTTGAGTTGTTGCTGTGTCCATCATCCTTTGTTTTCCGAAAGCCACCAAGTGGAAATGAGCCCGGTAACTAAAGGCACCAGGGTTGCGGTGCCACCGGCTTGGGCCCGTCATCGCTGCTTGCAGCTTTAATTATTATTATTATTATTATTATTATTATTATTATTTTATCGACTATTCGGGCACTTTTGGGGGCCTTAACATGCTCTAAAACTCTTGAAACTTTGCACACGGGTCAGAACCTGCGGCCATCAGGGCTGGGCTGAAGATGGTACCCGGGCGTGGCAGGGGGTTTCAGCAGCGCCCCCTGGAACGGGGTCCGAAACCATGGTCCATAAATCAAACACACTTGCATGTAATAATATGAAAGTCGGTACACATATAGATCTCATCGTTTCATATATACTTCATGCTCTTACTTTTTACCTCAGCCCAACAGGAAGTCGGCTATTTAGGGTTGTTTGGAAAACGTATACAATGGAATTTGAAATACTCCTCCTAGAGAAATCATTTAATCGCCACGAATCTCAGTCAGCATGAAGTCAAGACATTGAGGATGAAAAATTGCCAGCGGATTTTTGATATCTCGAACGGTTTGGCCGTGGCGAGGAAACAAATTTATGGCGAGAAAAGTGAGACAGGAAGTGTGTTATAACTTCTGCATAAATTAACAGATCTTGATGAAACTTCAGCAGTGTGTTCGTTGTAAGAGGCCGATCACATGGATGTGACTATTGTGAGTCAAAGTTATAGCGCCACCAACTGGCAGCAGGAAGTGTGTCACTTTCAAAATGCTTTGAAATCACCCTCTTGTTTTTACCCGATTTGCTTCAAACTTTACGTGTATAATGTAAACACACGGCAGATTTAGACCTGTGAAAGGATTATTGATATCTTAGATACTGTTGCCGTGGCAACACTTCAAACTTTACTTTTCTTTATTGATGCTTTTGAGACTCTTAACATACTTGAAATTGCATGAAACTCGACAGAGACGTCACATTTATTAGCCAGTAGACATGTGCAAAGTTTCAGAAATGGGTGTGGTGAGGGGCTCAGTAGCGCCACCTTTTGACAAAAAAGTGGGGGGTTAGTTTCATCTACAGGTACAAAAATTGGTATTGATATAGTTCTCCTCAAGCCGGACAACTTTCTAATTTACAGTCATTAGCTCCGACCAACAGAAAGTCAGATATTTTGGTTTGAATGTGGAGAAAATGTCAGAATTTTGCAAGTCACTCTCTAAGACTTTGTGTGTGAGGAGTAGGAAGGGAGGGGGGCTTGTGAAGTAATACATAGGGCTATACTGCCCTCTTGTGTTCAACATAGTATGGGTTACATTAACTTTTGCACGATATTCTAATTTTTCGAGTTTCACCTGTATGCAGAGTTGACAGAAAAATGTTACACACGCCGTAGCAGGTGAATACAACAAAGAACTAAAGCCTAAAAAACTAAAGTTTAATCCACTGTCTGTTCATTCTCTGAGTGGCAATTACAAGAAATGTCCAATAGATGGCATCCAAGCCTCATTGTTCAATGATTTACAACAGGTCTGAGTCCAGAATGGGCAGGGACTGAGTTCAACAGTTGCTTGAGCTCTTTTGCAGTCGAATCCCAGAAAAAAGGCAAACAATGTGTCCCCACTCAATATATACATCAACTGAGTGGAGGATACAATTTTTAACAACCTTTAACCATTTACAGCCAGAGCGTTCAAATTTGGGAACAATTATTCCCATGGTTCCAGTCTCAGTGTTTTCGTCGTCCGATCACCGATTTTATTTCTGAAGTCTGCCCAGATACTCATGACAATACAAGCTAAAGGCACATGTGATTGGTTAAGGGGTTACTGGGCAAGAATAATAACTGTATCGTCATCACCGTCTTCCTTCATTTCAATGGAAAGGTGATATCACGAGAGATTTACTCCAGTGTTGGATTTACTGCTTCAAATTAAATACTGAGGCGATTTTTGCAAGGTAAGAACGTGTGTTGTCTATATTTTCTATAGAAAGTCAAAACGTTTTAGTGACGAAGCATTTATTTGTAGGAGTATTGCTAGTTATTTCTGGAAAAAAATGACAAAACAACTCAAATAAATGTTTGTGAGCAGTTTTGTGTGAAACCGCGAGATGCGTCGCGTCTAACGCACGAGCCCCGATGAGAGATCGCATTCGCTTCTTCTTGCGTTTGAACGGACAATTTCATACTACAAAATGTCAAATTACATGATATATTGTCTGTTTTGTCCCAAGTGAACATAAACAGTTGATGAAGAAATCGCGAATCGAAATCTAGTATCAACACTTCCGAGAATGATTATCAGCGTTGTGTCTGACAGCGCGAGGCATCTCATTTTTACTCGCATCTTCATGGAGGTTTGTCGGTTGTATGTAGTTTCACAATCTCAATCAAGTAATCTCTGAAATGAATACAGATGTAACAGCACGAAAATAATGAGACTTCACAGTTCTCAAAAGATTAAACTCACTAAAACAAGCCGCACAGACTGTGCCTTGAATGAAATGCGTTTAAAATCCTCTTAAAGAGACAGTAACAATTTTCCAAGTAAATAAAAAGTAGGCCTACAAATGGTTTTCCCCCCAAAAATAAATTTCTCTCATCGTATACTCACCCTCATTGCATCCCAGATGTGTATTGTTTTCTTTCTTCTAGTGAACACAAATTAAGCTTTTTAGAAGATTATCTCAACCCTGTTGGACCTTTCAATGACTTGAATGGTGATCAGAACTCAGAAGCTACAAAAATCAAATAAATGCAGCATAAAAGTAATCCATACCACTCCAGTGGTTAAATCCATGCCTTCAGAAGTGATATTATAGGTGTGGGTTAGAAATAGACCTATATATATATACTTCAAGATGACATCACTCTGAAGTACTGCGTAAAGAATATCCCACATTCGCCCTTAGGGGGCGCTACAGGCCATGCCCAAAATTCCCATTTTCTGGTCAAAAATGTTCTAATGTTGTATATTGATACTACAGGCCAACAGGAATTCACAAACCAAGAGTGGCCCACATTCGCCCTTATGGGGCGCTACAGGCCACGCCCTAAACTCCCATTTGCTGGTCAAAAATGTTCTAATTTGGTACATTGATACTACAGGCCAACAGGAACCCACAAACAAAGAATTGCCCATATTCGCCATTAGGGGGCGCTACAGGCTATGCCCAAAATTCCCATTTTATGGTCAAAAATTTTCTAATTTGGTATATTGACACTACAGGCCAACAGAAATCCACAAACCAAGAATGTCTCACATTTGCCCTTAGGGGGTGCTAAAGGACATTCCCAAATTGCACATTTTTTTGTCAAATACTTTCTAATTTGGTACATTAATACTACAGGCCAACAGGAACCTACAAACCAAGAATGGCTCACATTCGCCCTTAGGGGGCGGTACAGGCCATGCCCAAATGTCAATTTTTCAAAGTGATTGTATTTCCACCCCATTTATTTAGTTTTTCTGAAACCTGGTGAACATACCTCATTTCTCATTGTAAACAAAAAACCCTACAGGATCCATAAGGTCCGGCATGATGGATTTTCCTGTACACTGAAAATGTTTAGTTTAGGATTCAGACAGAAAGACATGTTTTTTGGATTTTTTCATTGGGAGGGTTTAACCCCAACCCTCTATTGATCAATTTTAAATGATTTGCCATTTTGAGGAGGAATCGCATTGCTGCTTGCAGCTATATTTTTGAGTTGTTGCTGTGTCCATCATCCTTTGTTTTCCGAAAGCCACCAAGTGGAAATGAGCCCGGTAACTAAAGGCACCAGGGTTGCGGTGCCACCGGCTTGGGCCCGTCATCGCTGCTTGCAGCTTTAATTATTATTATTATTATTATTTTATCGACTATTCGGGCACTTTTGGGGGCCTTAACATGCTCTAAAACTCTTGAAACTTTGCACACGGGTCAGAACCTGCGGCCATCAGGGCTGGGCTGAAGATGGTACCCGGGCGTGGCAGGGGGGCTCAGCAGCGCCCCCTGGAACGGGGTCCGAAACCTTGGTCCATAAATCAAACACACTTGCATGTAATAATATGAAAGTCGGTACACATATAGATCTCATCGTTTCATATATACTTCATGCTCTTACTTTTTACCTCAGCCCAACAGGAAGTCGGCTATTTAGGGTTGTTTGGAAAACGTATACAATGGAATTTGAAATACTCCTCCTAGAGAAATCATTTAATCGCCACGAATCTCAGTCAGCATGAAGTCCAGACATTGAGGATGAAAAATTGCCAGCGGATTTTTGATATCTCGAACGGTTTGGCCGTGGCGAGGAAACAAATTTATGGCGAGAAAAGTGAGACAGGAAGTGTGTTATAACTTCTGCATAAATTAACAGATCTTGATGAAACTTCAGCAGTGTGTTCGTTGTAAGAGGCCGATCACATGGATGTGACTATTGTGAGTCAAAGTTATAGCGCCACCAACTGGCAGCAGGAAGTGTGTCACTTTCAAAATGCTTTGAAATCACCCTCTTGTTTTTACCCGATTTGCTTCAAACTTTACGTGTATAATGTAAACACACGGCAGATTTAGACCTGTGAAAGGATTATTGATATCTTAGATACTGTTGCCGTGGCAACACTTCAAACTTTACTTTTCTTTATTGATGCTTTTGAGACTCTTAACATACTTGAAATTGCATGAAACTCGACAGAGACGTCACATTTATTAGCCAGTAGACATGTGCAAAGTTTCAGAAATGGGTGTGGTGAGGGGCTCAGTAGCGCCACCTTTTGACAAAAAAGTGGGGGGTTAGTTTCATCTACAGGTACAAAAATTGGTATTGATATAGTTCTCCTCAAGCCGGACAACTTTCTAATTTACAGTCATTAGCTCCGACCAACAGAAAGTCAGATATTTTGGTTTGAATGTGGAGAAAATGTCAGAATTTTGCAAGTCACTCTCTAAGACTTTGTGTGTGAGGAGTAGGAAGGGAGGGGGGCTTGTGAAGTAATACATAGGGCTATACTGCCCTCTTGTGTTCAACATAGTATGGGTTACATTAACTTTTGCACGATATTCTAATTTTTCGAGTTTCACCTGTATGCAGAGTTGACAGAAAAATGTTACACACGCCGTAGCAGGTGAATACAACAAAGAACTAAAGCCTAAAAAACTAAAGTTTAATCCACTGTCTGTTCATTCTCTGAGTGGCAATTACAAGAAATGTCCAATAGATGGCATCCAAGCCTCATTGTTCAATGATTTACAACAGGTCTGAGTCCAGAATGGGCAGGGACTGAGTTCAACAGTTGCTTGAGCTCTTTTGCAGTCGAATCCCAGAAAAAAGGCAAACAATGTGTCCCCACTCACTATATACATCAACTGAGTGGAGGATACAATTTTTAACAACCTTTAACCATTTACAGCCAGAGCGTTCAAATTTGGGAACAATTATTCCCATGGTTCCTGTCTCAGTGTCATCGTCGTCCGATCACCGATTTTATTTCTGAAGTCTGCCCAGATACTCATGACAATACAAGCTAAAGGCACATGTGATTGGTTAAGGGGTTACTGGGCAAGAATAATAACTGTATCGTCATCACCGTCTTCCTTCATTTCAATGGAAAGGTGATATCACGAGAGATTTACTCCAGTGTTGGATTTACTGCTTCAAATTAAATACTGAGGCGATTTTTGCAAGGTAAGAACGTGTGTTGTCTATATTTTCTATAGAAAGTCAAAACGTTTTAGTTACGAAGCATTTATTTGTAGGAGTATTGCTAGTTATTTCTGGAAAAAAATGACAAAACAACTCAAATAAATGTTTGTGAGCAGTTTTGTGTGAAACCGCGAGATGCGTCGCGTCTAACGCACGAGCCCCGATGAGAGATCGCATTCGCTTCTTCTTGCGTTTGAACGGACAATTTCATACTACAAAATGTCAAATTACATGATATATTGTCTGTTTTGTCCCAAGTGAACATAAACAGTTGATGAAGAAATCGCGAATCGAAATCTAGTATCAACACTTCCGAGAATGATTATCAGCGTTGTGTCTGACAGCGCGAGGCATCTCATTTTTACTCGCATCTTCATGGAGGTTTGTCGGTTGTATGTAGTTTCACAATCTCAATCAAGTAATCTCTGAAATGAATACAGATGTAACAGCACGAAAATAATGAGACTTCACAGTTCTCAAAAGATTAAACTCACTAAAACAAGCCGCACAGACTGTGCCTTGAATGAAATGCGTTTAAAATCCTCTTAAAGAGACAGTAACAATTTTCCAAGTAAATAAAAAGTAGGCCTACAAATGGTTTTCACCCCAAAAATAAATTTCTCTCATCGTATACTCACCCTCATTGCATCCCAGATGTGTATTGTTTTCTTTCTTCTAGTGAACACAAATTAAGCTTTTTAGAAGATTATCTCAACCCTGTTGGACCTTTCAATGACTTGAATGGTGATCAGAACTCAGAAGCTACAAAAATCAAATAAATGCAGCATAAAAGTAATCCATACCACTCCAGTGGTTAAATCCATGCCTTCAGAAGTGATATTATAGGTGTGGGTTAGAAATAGACCTATATATATATACTTCAAGATGACATCACTCTGAAGTACTGCGTAAAGAATATCCCACATTCGCCCTTAGGGGGCGCTACAGGCCATGCCCAAAATTCCCATTTTCTGGTCAAAAATGTTCTAATGTTGTATATTGATACTACAGGCCAACAGGAATTCACAAACCAAGAGTGGCCCACATTCGCCCTTATGGGGCGCTACAGGCCACGCCCTAAATTCCCATTTGCTGGTCAAAAATGTTCTAATTTGGTACATTGATACTACAGGCCAACAGGAACCCACAAACAAAGAATTGCCCATATTCGCCATTAGGGGGCGCTACAGGCTATGCCCAAAATTCCCATTTTATGGTCAAAAATTTTCTAATTTGGTATATTGACACTACAGGCCAACAGAAATCCACAAACCAAGAATGTCTCACATTTGCCCTTAGGGGGTGCTAAAGGACATTCCCAAATTGCACATTTTTTTGTCAAATACTTTCTAATTTGGTACATTAATACTACAGGCCAACAGGAACCTACAAACCAAGAATGGCTCACATTCGCCCTTAGGGGGCGCTACAGGCCATGCCCAAATGTCATTTTTTTAAAGTGATTGTATTTCCACCCCATTTATTTAGTTTTCTGAAACCTGGTGAACATACCTCATTTCTCATTGTAAACAAAAAACCCTACAGGATCCATAAGGTCCGGCATGATGGATTTTCCTGTACACTGAAAATGTTTAGTTTAGGATTCAGACAGAAAGACATGTTTTTTGGATTTTTTCATTGGGAGGGTTTAACCCCAACCCTCTATTGATCAATTTTAAATGATTTGCCATTTTGAGGAGGAATCGCATTGCTGCTTGCAGCTATATTTTTGAGTTGTTGCTGTGTCCATCATCCTTTGTTTTCCGAAAGCCACCAAGTGGAAATGAGCCCGGTAACTAAAGGCACCAGGGTTGCGGTGCCACCGGCTTGGGCCCATCATCGCTGCTTGCAGCTTTAATTATTATTATTATTATTATTTTATCAACTATTCGGGCACTTTTGGGGGCCTTAACATGCTCTAAAACTCTTGAAACTTTGCACACGGGTCAGAACCTGCGGCCATCAGGGCTGGGCTGAAGATGGTACCCGGGCGTGGCAGGGGGGCTCAGCAGCGCCCCCTGGAACGGGGTCCGAAACCTTGGTCCATAAATCAAACACACTTGCATGTAATAATATGAAAGTCGGTACACATATAGATCTCATCGTTTCATATATACTTCATGCTCTTACTTTTTACCTCAGCCCAACAGGAAGTCGGCTATTTAGGGTTGTTTGGAAAACGTATACAATGGAATTTGAAATACTCCTCCTAGAGAAATCATTTAATCGCCACGAATCTCAGTCAGCATGAAGTCAAGACATTGAGGATGAAAAATTGCCAGCGTATTTTTGATATCTCGAACGGTTTGGCCGTGGCGAGGAAACAAATTTATGGCGAGAAAAGTGAGACAGGAAGTGTGTTATAACTTCTGCATAAATTAACAGATCTTGATGAAACTTCAGCAGTGTGTTCGTTGTAAGAGGCCGATCACATGGATGTGACTATTGTGAGTCAAAGTTATAGCGCCACCAACTGGCAGCAGGAAGTGTGTCACTTTCAAAATGCTTTGAAATCACCCTCTTGTTTTTACCCGATTTGCTTCAAACTTTACGTGTATAATGTAAACACACGGCAGATTTAGACCTGTGAAAGGATTATTGATATCTTAGATACTGTTGCCGTGGCAACACTTCAAACTTTACTTTTCTTTATTGATGCTTTTGAGACTCTTAACATACTTGAAATTGCATGAAACTCGACAGAGACGTCACATTTATTAGCCAGTAGACATGTGCAAAGTTTCAGAAATGGGTGTGGTGAGGGGCTCAGTAGCGCCACCTTTTGACAAAAAAGTGGGGGGTTAGTTTCATCTACAGGTACAAAAATTGGTATTGATATAGTTCTCCTCAAGCCGGACAACTTTCTAATTTACAGTCATTAGCTCCGACCAACAGAAAGTCAGATATTTTGGTTTGAATGTGGAGAAAATGTCAGAATTTTGCAAGTCACTCTCTAAGACTTTGTGTGTGAGGAGTAGGAAGGGAGGGGGGCTTGTGAAGTAATACATAGGGCTATACTGCCCTCTTGTGTTCAACATAGTATGGGTTACATTAACTTTTGCACGATATTCTAATTTTTCGAGTTTCACCTGTATGCAGAGTTGACAGAAAAATGTTACACACGCCGTAGCAGGTGAATACAACAAAGAACTAAAGCCTAAAAAACTAAAGTTTAATCCACTGTCTGTTCATTCTCTGAGTGGCAATTACAAGAAATGTCCAATAGATGGCATCCAAGCCTCATTGTTCAATGATTTACAACAGGTCTGAGTCCAGAATGGGCAGGGACTGAGTTCAACAGTTGCTTGAGCTCTTTTGCAGTCGAATCCCAGAAAAAAGGCAAACAATGTGTCCCCACTCACTATATACATCAACTGAGTGGAGGATACAATTTTTAACAACCTTTAACCATTTACAGCCAGAGCGTTCAAATTTGGGAACAATTATTCCCATGGTTCCTGTCTCAGTGTCATCGTCGTCCGATCACCGATTTTATTTCTGAAGTCTGCCCAGATACTCATGACAATACAAGCTAAAGGCACATGTGATTGGTTAAGGGGTTACTGGGCAAGAATAATAACTGTATCGTCATCACCGTCTTCCTTCATTTCAATGGAAAGGTGATATCACGAGAGATTTACTCCAGTGTTGGATTTACTGCTTCAAATTAAATACTGAGGCGATTTTTGCAAGGTAAGAACGTGTGTTGTCTATATTTTCTATAGAAAGTCAAAACGTTTTAGTTACGAAGCATTTATTTGTAGGAGTATTGCTAGTTATTTCTGGAAAAAAATGACAAAACAACTCAAATAAATGTTTGTGAGCAGTTTTGTGTGAAACCGCGAGATGCGTCGCGTCTAACGCACGAGCCCCGATGAGAGATCGCATTCGCTTCTTCTTGCGTTTGAACGGACAATTTCATACTACAAAATGTCAAATTACATGATATATTGTCTGTTTTGTCCCAAGTGAACATAAACAGTTGATGAAGAAATCGCGAATCGAAATCTAGTATCAACACTTCCGAGAATGATTATCAGCGTTGTGTCTGACAGCGCGAGGCATCTCATTTTTACTCGCATCTTCATGGAGGTTTGTCGGTTGTATGTAGTTTCACAATCTCAATCAAGTAATCTCTGAAATGAATACAGATGTAACAGCACGAAAATAATGAGACTTCACAGTTCTCAAAAGATTAAACTCACTAAAACAAGCCGCACAGACTGTGCCTTGAATGAAATGCGTTTAAAATCCTCTTAAAGAGACAGTAACAATTTTCCAAGTAAATAAAAAGTAGGCCTACAAATGGTTTTCACCCCAAAAATAAATTTCTCTCATCGTATACTCACCCTCATTGCATCCCAGATGTGTATTGTTTTCTTTCTTCTAGTGAACACAAATTAAGCTTTTTAGAAGATTATCTCAACCCTGTTGGACCTTTCAATGACTTGAATGGTGATCAGAACTCAGAAGCTACAAAAATCAAATAAATGCAGCATAAAAGTAATCCATACCACTCCAGTGGTTAAATCCATGCCTTCAGAAGTGATATTATAGGTGTGGGTTAGAAATAGACCTATATATATATACTTCAAGATGACATCACTCTGAAGTACTGCGTAAAGAATATCCCACATTCGCCCTTAGGGGGCGCTACAGGCCATGCCCAAAATTCCCATTTTCTGGTCAAAAATGTTCTAATGTTGTATATTGATACTACAGGCCAACAGGAATTCACAAACCAAGAGTGGCCCACATTCGCCCTTATGGGGCGCTACAGGCCACGCCCTAAATTCCCATTTGCTGGTCAAAAATGTTCTAATTTGGTACATTGATACTACAGGCCAACAGGAACCCACAAACAAAGAATTGCCCATATTCGCCATTAGGGGCGCTACAGGCTATGCCCAAAATTCCCATTTTATGGTCAAAAATTTTCTAATTTGGTATATTGACACTACAGGCCAACAGAAATCCACAAACCAAGAATGTCTCACATTTGCCCTTAGGGGGTGCTAAAGGACATTCCCAAATTGCACATTTTTTTGTCAAATACTTTCTAATTTGGTACATTAATACTACAGGCCAACAGGAACCTACAAACCAAGAATGGCTCACATTCGCCCTTAGGGGGCGGTACAGGCCATGCCCAAATGTCAATTTTTCAAAGTGATTGTATTTCCACCCCATTTATTTAGTTTTTCTGAAACCTGGTGAACATACCTCATTTCTCATTGTAAACAAAAAACCCTACAGGATCCATAAGGTCCGGCATGATGGATTTTCCTGTACACTGAAAATGTTTAGTTTAGGATTCAGACAGAAAGACATGTTTTTTGGATTTTTTCATTGGGAGGGTTTAACCCCAACCCTCTATTGATCAATTTGAAATGATTTGCAATTTTGAGGAGGAATCGCATTGCTGCTTGCAGCTATATTTTTGAGTTGTTGCTGTGTCCATCATCCTTTGTTTTCCGAAAGCCACCAAGTGGAAATGAGCCCGGTAACTAAAGGCACCAGGGTTGCGGTGCCACCGGCTTGGGCCCGTCATCGCTGCTTGCAGCTTTAATTATTATTATTATTATTAGGGCCCAAGCCTGAAAAGGCGAAGGCCCTATTGTTTTCCTTAGGATTATTATTATTATTATTAGGGCCCAAGCCTGAAAAGGCGAAGGCCCTATTGTTTTCCTTAGGATTATTATTAGGGCCCAAGCCTGAAAAGGCGAAGGCCCTATTGTTTTCCTTAGGATTATTATTATTATTATTATTATTATTATTTTATCGACTATTCGGGCACTTTTGGGGGCCTTAACATGCTCTAAAACTCTTGAAACTTTGCACACGGGTCAGAACCTGCGGCCATCAGGGCTGGGCTGAAGATGGTACCCGGGCGTGGCAGGGGGGCTCAGCAGCGCCCCCTGGAACGGGGTCCGAAACCTTGGTCCATAAATCAAACACACTTGCATGTAATAATATGAAAGTCGGTACACATATAGATCTCATCGTTTCATATATACTTCATGCTCTTACTTTTTACCTCAGCCCAACAGGAAGTCGGCTATTTAGGGTTCTTTGGAAAACGTATACAATGGAATTTGAAATACTCCTCCTAGAGAAATCATTTAATCGCCACGAATCTCAGTCAGCATGAAGTCAAGACATTGAGGATGAAAAATTGCCAGCGGATTTTTGATATCTCGAACGGTTTGGCCGTGGCGAGGAAACAAATTTATGGCGAGAAAAGTGAGACAGGAAGTGTGTTATAACTTCTGCATAAATTAACAGATCTTGATGAAACTTCAGCAGTGTGTTCGTTGTAAGAGGCCGATCACATGGATGTGACTATTGTGAGTCAAAGTTATAGCGCCACCAACTGGCAGCAGGAAGTGTGTCACTTTCAAAATGCTTTGAAATCACCCTCTTGTTTTTACCCGATTTGCTTCAAACTTTACGTGTATAATGTAAACACACGGCAGATTTAGACCTGTGAAAGGATTATTGATATCTTAGATACTGTTGCCGTGGCAACGCTTCAAACTTTACTTTTCTTTATTGATGCTTTTGAGACTCTTAACATACTTGAAATTGCATGAAACTCGACAGAGACGTCACATTTATTAGCCAGTAGACATGTGCAAAGTTTCAGAAATGGGTGTGGTGAGGGGCTCAGTAGCGCCACCTTTTGACAAAAAAGTGGGGGGTTAGTTTCATCTACAGGTACAAAAATTGGTATTGATATAGTTCTCCTCAAGCCGGACAACTTTCTAATTTACAGTCATTAGCTCCGACCAACAGAAAGTCAGATATTTTGGTTTGAATGTGGAGAAAATGTCAGAATTTTGCAAGTCACTCTCTGAGACTCTGTGAGTTTGTAGGGGAGGGGGGACGTTGGGTCTTGTGAAGTAATACATAGGGCTATACTGCCCTCTTGTGTTCAATATAGTATGGGTTACATTAACTTTTGCACGATATTCTAATTTTTCGAGTTTCACCTGTATGCAGAGTTGACAGAAAAATGTTACACACGCCGTAGCAGGTGAATACAACAAAGAACTAAAGCCTAAAAAACTAAAATTTAATCCACTGTCTGTTCATTCTCTGAGTGGCAATTACAAGAAATGTCCAATAGATGGCATCCAAGCCTCATTGTTCAATGATTTACAACAGGTCTGAGTCCAGAATGGGCAGGGACTGAGTTCAACAGTTGCTTGAGCTCTTTTGCCGTCGAATCCCAGAAAAAAGGCAAACACTGTGTCCCCACTCACTATATACATCAACTGAGTGGCGGATACAATTTTTAACAACCTTTAACCATTTACAGCCAGAGCGTTCAAATTTGGGAACAATTATTCCCATAGTTTCTGTCTCAGTGTCATCGTCGTCCAATCACCGATTTTATTTCTGAAATCTGCCCAGATACTCATGACAATACAAGCTAAAGGCACATGTGATTGGTTAAGGGGTTACTGGGCAAGAATAATAACTGTATCGTCATCACCGTCTTCCTTCATTTCAATGGAAAGGTGATATCACGAGAGATTTACTCCAGTGTTGGATTTACTGCTTCAAATTAAATACTGAGGCGATTTTTGCAAGGTAAGAACGTGTTGTCTATATTTTCTATAGAAAGTCAAAACGTTTTAGTTACGAAGCATTTATTTGTAGGAGTATTGCTAGTTATTTCTGGAAACAACTCAAATAAATGTTTGTGAGCAGTTTTGTGTGAAACCGCGAGATGCGTCACGTCTAACGCACGAGCCCCGATGAGAGATCGCATTCGCTTCTTCTTGCGTTTGAACGGACAATTTCATAACAACAAAATGTCAAAATACATGATATATTGTCTGTTTTGTCTCAAGTGACCATAAACAGTTGATGAAGAAATCGCGAATCTAAATCTAGTATCAACACTTCCGAGAATGATTATCAGCTTTGTGTCTGACAGCGCGAGGAATCTCATTTTTACTCGCATCTTCATGGAGGTTTGTCGGTTGTATGTAGTTTCACAATCTCAATCAATTAATCTCTGAAATGAATACAGATGTAACAGCACGAAAATAATGAGATTCACAGTTCTCAAAAGATTATATCTCAATAAAACAAGCCGCAAAGACGGCTTGACGGCTTGAATGAAATGCGTTTAAAATCCTCTTAAAGAGACAGTAACAATTTTCCAAGTAAATAAAAAGTAGCCTACAAATGGTTTTCACCCCCAAAATAAATTTCTCTCATCGTATACTCACCCTCATTCCATCCCAGATGTGTATTATTTTCTTTCTTCTAGTGAACACAAATTAAGCTTTTTAGAAGATTATCTCAACCCTGTTGGACCTTTCAATGACTTGAATGGTGATCAGAACTCAGAAGCTACAAAAATCACATAAATGCAGCATAAAAGTAATCCATACCACTCCTGTGGTTTAATCCATGCCTTCAGAAGTGATATTATAGGTGTGGGTTAGATACAGACCTATATATATATATATATATATACTTAAAGATGACATCACTCTGAAGTACTGCGTAAAGAATATCCCACATTCGCCCTAAGGGGGCGCTACAGGCCATGCCCAAAATTCCCATTTTCTGGTCAAAAATGTTCTAATTTTGTATATTGATACTACAGGCCAACAGGAATCCACAAACCAAGAATGGCCCACATTCGCCCTTAGGGGGCGCTACAGGCCATACCCAAAATTCCCATTTTCTGGTCAAAAATGTTCTAATTTTGTAGATTGATACTACAGGCCAACAGGAATCCACAAACCAAGAATGGCCCACATTCGCCCTTAGGGGGCGCTACAGGCCATGCCCTAAATTCCCATTTGCTGGTCAAAAATGTTCTAATTTGGTATATTGACACTACAGGCCAACAGAAATCCACAAACCAAGAATGTCTCACATTCGCCCTTAGGGGGCGCTAAAGGCCATTCCCAAATTGCACATTTTTTTGTCAAATACTTTCTAAATTGGTACATTAATACTACAGGCCAACAGGAACCTACAAACCAAGAATGGCTCACATTCACCCTTAGGGGGAGCTACAGGCCATGCCCAAATGTCATTTTTTCAAAGTGTTTGTATTTCCAACACATTTATTTAGTTTTTCTGAAACCTGGTGAACAAACCTCATTTCTCATTGTAAACAAAAAACCCTACAGGATCCATAAGGTCCGACATGATGGATTTTCCTGTACACTGAAAATGTTTAGTTTAGGATTCTGACAGAAAGACATGTTTTTTGGATTTTTTCATTGGGAGGGTTTAACCCCAACCCTCTATTGATCAATTTTAAATGATTTGCCATTTTGAGGAGGAATCGCATTGCTGCTTGCAGCTATATTTTTGAGTTGTTGCTGTGTCCATCATCCTTTGTTTTCCGAAAGCCACCAAGTGGAAATGAGCCCGGTAACTAAAGGCACCAGGGTTGCGGTGCCACCGGCTTGGGCCCTTCATCGCTGCTTGCAGCTTTAATTATTATTATTATTATTATTATTTTATCGAATATTCGGGCACTTTTGGGGGCCTTAACATGCTCTAAAACTCTTGAAACTTTGCACACGGGTCAGAACCTGCGGCCATCAGGGCTGGGCTGAAGATGGTACCCGGGCGTGGCAGGGGGGCTCAGCAGCGCCCCCTTGAACGGGGTCCGAAACCTTGGTCCATAAATCAAACACACTTGCATGTAATAATATGAAAGTCGGTACACATATAGATCTCATCGTTTCATATATACTTCATGCTCTTACTTTTTACCTCAGCCCAACAGGAAGTCGGCTATTTAGGGTTGTTTGGAAAACGTATACAATGGAATTTGAAATACTCCTCCTAGAGAAATCATTTAATCGGCACGAATCTCAGTCAGCATGAAGTCAAGACATTGAGGATGAAAAATTGCCAGCGGATTTTTGATATCTCGAACGGTTTGGCCGTGGCGAGGAAACAAATTTATGGCGAGAAAAGTGAGACAGGAAGTGTGTTATAACTTCTGCATAAATTAACAGATCTTGATGAAACTTCAGCAGTGTGTTCGTTGTAAGAGGCCGATCACATGGATGTGACTATTGTGAGTCAAAGTTATAGCGCCACCAACTGGCAGCAGGAAGTGTGTCACTTTCAAAATGCTTTGAAATCACCCTCTTGTTTTTACCCGATTTGCTTCAAACTTTACGTGTATAATGTAAACACACGGCAGATTTAGACCTGTGAAAGGATTATTGATATCTTAGATACTGTTGCCGTGGCAACGCTTCAAACTTTACTTTTCTTTATTGATGCTTTTGAGACTCTTAACCTACTTGAAATTGCATGAAACTCGACAGAGACGTCACATTTATTAGCCAGTAGACATGTGCAAAGTTTCAGAAATGGGTGTGGTGAGGGGCTCAGTAGCGCCACCTTTTGACAAAAAAGTGGGGGGTTAGTTTCATCTACAGGTACAAAAATTGGTATTGATATAGTTCTCCTCAAGCCGGACAACTTTCTAATTTACAGTCATTAGCTCCGACCAACAGAAAGTCAGATATTTTGGTTTGAATGTGGAGAAAATGTCAGAATTTTGCAAGTCACTCTGTGAGCCTCTGTGTGTGAGGAGTAGGAAGGGAGGGGGTCTTGTGAAGTAATACATAGGGCTATACTGCCCTCTTGTGTTCAACATAGTATGGGTTACATTAACTTTTGCACGATATTCTAATTTTTCGAGTTTCACCTGTATGCAGAGTTGACAGAAAAATGTTACACACGCCGTAGCAGGTGAATACAACAAAGAACTAAAGCCTAAAAAACTAAAGTTTAATCCACTGTCTGTTCATTCTCTGAGTGGCAATTACAAGAAATGTCCAATAGAGGGCATCCAAGCCTCATTGTTCAATGATTTACAACAGGTCTGAGTCCAGAATGGGCAGGGACTGAGTTCAACAGTTGCTTGAGCTCTTTTGCAGTCGAATCCCAGAAAAAAGGCAAACAATGTGTCCCCACTCAATATATACATCAACTGAGTGGAGGATACAATTTTTAACAACCTTTAACTATTTACAGCCAGAGCGTTCAAATTTGGGAACAATTATTCCCATGGTTCCTGTCTCAGTGTCATCGTCGTCCGATCACCGATTTTATTTCTGAAATCTGCCCAGATACTCATGACAATACAAGCTAAAGGCACATGTGATTGGTTAAGGGGTTACTGGGCAAGAATAATAACTGTATCGTCATCACCGTCTTCCTTCATTTCAATGGAAAGGTGATATCACGAGAGATTTACTCCATTGTTGGATTTACTGCTTCAAATTAAATACTGAGGCGATTTTTTCAAGGTAAGAACGTGTTGTCTATATTTTCTATAGAAAGTCAAAACGTTTTAGTTACAAAGCATTTATTTGTAGGAGTATTGCTAGTTATTTCTGGAAAAAAATGACAAAACAACTCAAATAAATGTTTGTGAGCAGTTTTGTGTGAAACCGCGAGATGCGTCGCGTCTAACGCACGAGCCCCGATGAGAGATCGCATTCGCTTCATCTTGCGTTTGAACGGACAATTTCATAAACAAAATGTCAAATTACATGATATATTGTCTGTTTTGTCCCAAGTGAACATAAACAGTTGATGAAGAAATCGCGAATCTAAATCTAGTATCAACACTTCCGAGAATGATTATCAGCGTTGTGTCTGACAGCGCGAGGCATCTCATTTTTACTCGCATCTTCATGGAGGTTTGTCGGTTGTATGTAGTTTCACAATCTCAATCAAGTAATCTCTGAAATGAATACAGATGTAACAGCACGAAAATAATGAGACTTCACAGTTCTCAAAAGATTAAACTCAATAAAACAAGCCGCACAGACTGTGCCTTGAATGAAATGCGTTTAAAATCCTCTTAAAGAGACAGTAACAATTTTCCAAGTAAATAAAAAGTAGGCCTACAAATGGTTTTCACCCCCAAAATAAATTTCTCTCATCGTATACTCACCCTCATTCCATCCCAGATGTGTATTATTTTCTTTCTTCTAGTGAACACAAATTAAGCTTTTTAGAAGATTATCTCAACCCTGTTGGACCTTTCAATGACTTGAATGGTGATCAGAACTCAGAAGCTACAAAAATCACATAAATGCAGCATAAAAGTAATCCATACCACTCCATTGGTTTAATCCATGCCTTCAGAAGTGATATTATAGGTGTGGGTTAGAAACAGACCTATATATATATACTTCAAGATGACATCACTCTGAAGTACTGCGTAAAGAATATCCCACATTCGCCCTTAGGGGGCGCTACAGGCCATGCCCAAAATTCCCATTTTCTGGGCAAAAATGTTCTAATTTTGTATATTGATCCTACAGGCCAACAGTAATCCACAAACCAAGAATGGCCCACATTCGCCCTTAGGGGGCGCTACAGGCCACGCCCTAAATTCCCATTTGCTGGTCAAAAATGTTCTAATTTGGTACATTGATACTACAGGCCAACAGGAACCCACAAACAAAGAATTGCCCATATTCGCCATTAGGGGGCGCTACAGGCTATGCCCAAAATTCCCATTTTATGGTCAAAAATTTTCTAATTTGGTATATTGACACTACAGGCCAACAGAAATCCACAAACCAAGAATGTCTCACATTCGCCCTTAGGGGGCGCTAAAGGCCATTCCCAAATTGCACATTTTTTTGTCAAATACTTTCTAATTTGGTACATTAATACTACAGGCCAACAGGAACCTACAAACCAAGAATGGCTCACATTCGCCCTTAGGGGGCGCTACATGCCATGCCCAAATGTCATTTTTTTAAAGTGATTGTATTTCCACCCCATTTATTTAGTTTTCTGAAACCTGGTGAACATACCTCATTTCTCATTGTAAACAAAAAACCCTACAGGATCCATAAGGTCCGGCATGATGGATTTTCCTGTACACTGAAAATGTTTAGTTTAGGATTCAGACAGAAAGACATGTTTTTTGGATTTTTTCATTGGGAGGGTTTAACCCCAACCCTCTATTGATCAATTTTAAATGATTTGCCATTTTGAGGAGGAATCGCATTGCTGCTTGCAGCTATATTTTTGAGTTGTTGCTGTGTCCATCATCCTTTGTTTTCCGAAAGCCACCAAGTGGAAATGAGCCCGGTAACTAAAGGCACCAGGGTTGCGGTGCCACCGGCTTGGGCCCGTCATCGCTGCTTGCAGCTTTAATTAGGGCCCAAGCCTGAAAAGGCGAAGGCCCTATTGTTTTCCTTAGGATTATTATTATTATTATTATTATTATTATTATTTTATCGACTATTCGGGCACTTTTGGGGGCCTTAACATGCTCTAAAACTCTTGAAACTTTGCACACGGGTCAGAACCTGCGGCCATCAGGGCTGGGCTGAAGATGGTACCCGGGCGTGGCAGGGGGGCTCAGCAGCGCCCCCTTGAACGGGGTCCGAAACCTTGGTCCATAAATCAAACACACTTGCATGTAATAATATGAAAGTCGGTACACATATAGATCTCATCGTTTCATATATACTTCATGCTCTTACTTTTTACCTCAGCCCAACAGGAAGTCGGCTATTTAGGGTTGTTTGGAAAACGTATACAATGGAATTTGAAATACTCCTCCTAGAGAAATCATTTAATCGGCACGAATCTCAGTCAGCATGAAGTCAAGACATTGAGGATGAAAAATTGCCAGCGGATTTTTGATATCTCGAACGGTTTGGCCGTGGCGAGGAAACAAATTTATGGCGAGAAAAGTGAGACAGGAAGTGTGTTATAACTTCTGCATAAATTAACAGATCTTGATGAAACTTCAGCAGTGTGTTCGTTGTAAGAGGCCGATCACATGGATGTGACTATTGTGAGTCAAAGTTATAGCGCCACCAACTGGCAGCAGGAAGTGTGTCACTTTCAAAATGCTTTGAAATCACCCTCTTGTTTTTACCCGATTTGCTTCAAACTTTACGTGTATAATGTAAACACACGGCAGATTTAGACCTGTGAAAGGATTATTGATATCTTAGATACTGTTGCCGTGGCAACGCTTCAAACTTTACTTTTCTTTATTGATGCTTTTGAGACTCTTAACCTACTTGAAATTGCATGAAACTCGACAGAGACGTCACATTTATTAGCCAGTAGACATGTGCAAAGTTTCAGAAATGGGTGTGGTGAGGGGCTCAGTAGCGCCACCTTTTGACAAAAAAGTGGGGGGTTAGTTTCATCTACAGGTACAAAAATTGGTATTGATATAGTTCTCCTCAAGCCGGACAACTTTCTAATTTACAGTCATTAGCTCCGACCAACAGAAAGTCAGATATTTTGGTTTGAATGTGGAGAAAATGTCAGAATTTTGCAAGTCACTCTGTGAGCCTCTGTGTGTGAGGAGTAGGAAGGGAGGGGGTCTTGTGAAGTAATACATAGGGCTATACTGCCCTCTTGTGTTCAACATAGTATGGGTTACATTAACTTTTGCACGATATTCTAATTTTTCGAGTTTCACCTGTATGCAGAGTTGACAGAAAAATGTTACACACGCCGTAGCAGGTGAATACAACAAAGAACTAAAGCCTAAAAAACTAAAGTTTAATCCACTGTCTGTTCATTCTCTGAGTGGCAATTACAAGAAATGTCCAATAGAGGGCATCCAAGCCTCATTGTTCAATGATTTACAACAGGTCTGAGTCCAGAATGGGCAGGGACTGAGTTCAACAGTTGCTTGAGCTCTTTTGCAGTCGAATCCCAGAAAAAAGGCAAACAATGTGTCCCCACTCAATATATACATCAACTGAGTGGAGGATACAATTTTTAACAACCTTTAACTATTTACAGCCAGAGCGTTCAAATTTGGGAACAATTATTCCCATGGTTCCTGTCTCAGTGTCATCGTCGTCCGATCACCGATTTTATTTCTGAAATCTGCCCAGATACTCATGACAATACAAGCTAAAGGCACATGTGATTGGTTAAGGGGTTACTGGGCAAGAATAATAACTGTATCGTCATCACCGTCTTCCTTCATTTCAATGGAAAGGTGATATCACGAGAGATTTACTCCATTGTTGGATTTACTGCTTCAAATTAAATACTGAGGCGATTTTTTCAAGGTAAGAACGTGTTGTCTATATTTTCTATAGAAAGTCAAAACGTTTTAGTTACAAAGCATTTATTTGTAGGAGTATTGCTAGTTATTTCTGGAAAAAAATGACAAAACAACTCAAATAAATGTTTGTGAGCAGTTTTGTGTGAAACCGCGAGATGCGTCGCGTCTAACGCACGAGCCCCGATGAGAGATCGCATTCGCTTCATCTTGCGTTTGAACGGACAATTTCATAAACAAAATGTCAAATTACATGATATATTGTCTGTTTTGTCCCAAGTGAACATAAACAGTTGATGAAGAAATCGCGAATCTAAATCTAGTATCAACACTTCCGAGAATGATTATCAGCGTTGTGTCTGACAGCGCGAGGCATCTCATTTTTACTCGCATCTTCATGGAGGTTTGTCGGTTGTATGTAGTTTCACAATCTCAATCAAGTAATCTCTGAAATGAATACAGATGTAACAGCACGAAAATAATGAGACTTCACAGTTCTCAAAAGATTAAACTCAATAAAACAAGCCGCACAGACTGTGCCTTGAATGAAATGCGTTTAAAATCCTCTTAAAGAGACAGTAACAATTTTCCAAGTAAATAAAAAGTAGGCCTACAAATGGTTTTCACCCCCAAAATAAATTTCTCTCATCGTATACTCACCCTCATTCCATCCCAGATGTGTATTATTTTCTTTCTTCTAGTGAACACAAATTAAGCTTTTTAGAAGATTATCTCAACCCTGTTGGACCTTTCAATGACTTGAATGGTGATCAGAACTCAGAAGCTACAAAAATCACATAAATGCAGCATAAAAGTAATCCATACCACTCCATTGGTTTAATCCATGCCTTCAGAAGTGATATTATAGGTGTGGGTTAGAAACAGACCTATATATATATACTTCAAGATGACATCACTCTGAAGTACTGCGTAAAGAATATCCCACATTCGCCCTTAGGGGGCGCTACAGGCCATGCCCAAAATTCCCATTTTCTGGGCAAAAATGTTCTAATTTTGTATATTGATCCTACAGGCCAACAGTAATCCACAAACCAAGAATGGCCCACATTCGCCCTTAGGGGGCGCTACAGGCCACGCCCTAAATTCCCATTTGCTGGTCAAAAATGTTCTAATTTGGTACATTGATACTACAGGCCAACAGGAACCCACAAACAAAGAATTGCCCATATTCGCCATTAGGGGGCGCTACAGGCTATGCCCAAAATTCCCATTTTATGGTCAAAAATTTTCTAATTTGGTATATTGACACTACAGGCCAACAGAAATCCACAAACCAAGAATGTCTCACATTCGCCCTTAGGGGGCGCTAAAGGCCATTCCCAAATTGCACATTTTTTTGTCAAATACTTTCTAATTTGGTACATTAATACTACAGGCCAACAGGAACCTACAAACCAAGAATGGCTCACATTCGCCCTTAGGGGGCGCTACATGCCATGCCCAAATGTCATTTTTTTAAAGTGATTGTATTTCCACCCCATTTATTTAGTTTTCTGAAACCTGGTGAACATACCTCATTTCTCATTGTAAACAAAAAACCCTACAGGATCCATAAGGTCCGGCATGATGGATTTTCCTGTACACTGAAAATGTTTAGTTTAGGATTCAGACAGAAAGACATGTTTTTTGGATTTTTTCATTGGGAGGGTTTAACCCCAACCCTCTATTGATCAATTTTAAATGATTTGCCATTTTGAGGAGGAATCGCATTGCTGCTTGCAGCTATATTTTTGAGTTGTTGCTGTGTCCATCATCCTTTGTTTTCCGAAAGCCACCAAGTGGAAATGAGCCCGGTAACTAAAGGCACCAGGGTTGCGGTGCCACCGGCTTGGGCCCGTCATCGCTGCTTGCAGCTTTAATTAGGGCCCAAGCCTGAAAAGGCGAAGGCCCTATTGTTTTCCTTAGGATTATTATTATTATTATTATTATTATTATTATTATTATTTTATCGACTATTCGGGCACTTTTGGGGGCCTTAACATGCTCTAAAACTCTTGAAACTTTGCACACGGGTCAGAACCTGCGGCCATCAGGGCTGGGCTGAAGATGGTACCCGGGCGTGGCAGGGGGGCTCAGCAGCGCCCCCTGGAACGGGGTCCGAAACCTTGGTCCATAAATCAAACACACTTGCATGTAATAATATGAAAGTCGGTACACATATAGATCTCATCGTTTCATATATACTTCATGCTCTTACTTTTTACCTCAGCCCAACAGGAAGTCGGCTATTTAGGGTTGTTTGGAAAACGTATACAATGGAATTTGAAATACTCCTCCTAGAGAAATCATTTAATCGCCACGAATCTCAGTCAGCATGAAGTCAAGACATTGAGGATGAAAAATTGCCAGCGGATTTTTGATATCTCGAACGGTTTGGCCGTGGCGAGGAAACAAATTTATGGCGAGAAAAGTGAGACAGGAAGTGTGTTATAACTTCTGCATAAATTAACAGATCTTGATGAAACTTCAGCAGTGTGTTCGTTGTAAGAGGCCGATCACATGGATGTGACTATTGTGAGTCAAAGTTATAGCGCCACCAACTGGCAGCAGGAAGTGTGTCACTTTCAAAATGCTTTGAAATCACCCTCTTGTTTTTACCCGATTTGCTTCAAACTTTACGTGTATAATGTAAACACACGGCAGATTTAGACCTGTGAAAGGATTATTGATATCTTAGATACTGTTGCCGTGGCAACACTTCAAACTTTACTTTTCTTTATTGATGCTTTTGAGACTCTTAACATACTTGAAATTGCATGAAACTCGACAGAGACGTCACATTTATTAGCCAGTAGACATGTGCAAAGTTTCAGAAATGGGTGTGGTGAGGGGCTCAGTAGCGCCACCTTTTGACAAAAAAGTGGGGGGTTAGTTTCATCTACAGGTACAAAAATTGGTATTGATATAGTTCTCCTCAAGCCGGACAACTTTCTAATTTACAGTCATTAGCTCCGACCAACAGAAAGTCAGATATTTTGGTTTGAATGTGGAGAAAATGTCAGAATTTTGCAAGTCACTCTCTAAGACTTTGTGTGTGAGGAGCAGGAAGGGAGGGGGTCTTGTGAAGTAATACATAGGGCTATACTGCCCTCTTGTGTTCAACATAGTATGGGTTACATTAACTTTTGCACGATATTCTAATTTTTCGAGTTTCACCTGTATGCAGAGTTGACAGAAAAATGTTACACACGCCGTAGCAGGTGAATACAACAAAGAACTAAAGCCTAAAAAACTAAAGTTTAATCCACTGTCTGTTCATTCTCTGAGTGGCAATTACAAGAAATGTCCAATAGATGGCATCCAAGCCTCATTGTTCAATGATTTACAACAGGTCTGAGTCCAGAATGGGCAGGGACTGAGTTCAACAGTTGCTTGAGCTCTTTTGCAGTCGAATCCCAGAAAAAAGGCAAACAATGTGTCCCCACTCAATATATACATCAACTGAGTGGAGGATACAATTTTTAACAACCTTTAACCATTTACAGCCAGAGCGTTCAAATTTGGGAACAATTATTCCCATGGTTCCTGTCTCAGTGTCATCGTCGTCCGATCACCGATTTTATTTCTGAAGTCTGCCCAGATACTCATGACAATACAAGCTAAAGGCACATGTGATTGGTTAAGGGGTTACTGGGCAAGAATAATAACTGTATCGTCATCACCGTCTTCCTTCATTTCAATGGAAAGGTGATATCACGAGAGATTTACTCCAGTGTTGGATTTACTGCTTCAAATTAAATACTGAGGCGATTTTTGCAAGGTAAGAACGTGTGTTGTCTATATTTTCTATAGAAAGTCAAAACGTTTTAGTGACGAAGCATTTATTTGTAGGAGTATTGCTAGTTATTTCTGGAAAAAAATGACAAAACAACTCAAATAAATGTTTGTGAGCAGTTTTGTGTGAAACCGCGAGATGCGTCGCGTCTAACGCACGAGCCCCGATGAGAGATCGCATTCGCTTCTTCTTGCGTTTGAACGGACAATTTCATACTACAAAATGTCAAATTACATGATATATTGTCTGTTTTGTCCCAAGTGAACATAAACAGTTGATGAAGAAATCGCGAATCGAAATCTAGTATCAACACTTCCGAGAATGATTATCAGCGTTGTGTCTGACAGCGCGAGGCATCTCATTTTTACTCGCATCTTCATGGAGGTTTGTCGGTTGTATGTAGTTTCACAATCTCAATCAAGTAATCTCTGAAATGAATACAGATGTAACAGCACGAAAATAATGAGACTTCACAGTTCTCAAAAGATTAAACTCACTAAAACAAGCCGCACAGACTGTGCCTTGAATGAAATGCGTTTAAAATCCTCTTAAAGAGACAGTAACAATTTTCCAAGTAAATAAAAAGTAGGCCTACAAATGGTTTTCACCCCAAAAATAAATTTCTCTCATCGTATACTCACCCTCATTGCATCCCAGATGTGTATTGTTTTCTTTCTTCTAGTGAACACAAATTAAGCTTTTTAGAAGATTATCTCAACCCTGTTGGACCTTTCAATGACTTGAATGGTGATCAGAACTCAGAAGCTGCAAAAATCAAATAAATGCAGCATAAAAGTAATCCATACCACTCCAGTGGTTAAATCCATGCCTTCAGAAGTGATATTATAGGTGTGGGTTAGAAATAGACCTATATATATATACTTCAAGATGACATCACTCTGAAGTACTGCGTAAAGAATATCCCACATTCGCCCTTAGGGGGCGCTACAGGCCATGCCCAAAATTCCCATTTTCTGGTCAAAAATGTTCTAATGTTGTATATTGATACTACAGGCCAACAGGAATTCACAAACCAAGAGTGGCCCACATTCGCCCTTATGGGGCGCTACAGGCCACGCCCTAAATTCCCATTTGCTGGTCAAAAATGTTCTAATTTGGTACATTGATACTACAGGCCAACAGGAACCCACAAACAAAGAATTGCCCATATTCGCCATTAGGGGGCGCTACAGGCTATGCCCAAAATTCCCATTTTATGGTCAAAAATTTTCTAATTTGGTATATTGACACTACAGGCCAACAGAAATCCACAAACCAAGAATGTCTCACATTTGCCCTTAGGGGGTGCTAAAGGACATTCCCAAATTGCACATTTTTTTGTCAAATACTTTCTAATTTGGTACATTAATACTACAGGCCAACAGGAACCTACAAACCAAGAATGGCTCACATTCGCCCTTAGGGGGCGGTACAGGCCATGCCCAAATGTCAATTTTTCAAAGTGATTGTATTTCCACCCCATTTATTTAGTTTTTCTGAAACCTGGTGAACATACCTCATTTCTCATTGTAAACAAAAAACCCTACAGGATCCATAAGGTCCGGCATGATGGATTTTCCTGTACACTGAAAATGTTTAGTTTAGGATTCAGACAGAAAGACATGTTTTTTGGATTTTTTCATTGGGAGGGTTTAACCCCAACCCTCTATTGATCAATTTTAAATGATTTGCCATTTTGAGGAGGAATCGCATTGCTGCTTGCAGCTATATTTTTGAGTTGTTGCTGTGTCCATCATCCTTTGTTTTCCGAAAGCCACCAAGTGGAAATGAGCCCGGTAACTAAAGGCACCAGGGTTGCGGTGCCACCGGCTTGGGCCCGTCATCGCTGCTTGCAGCTTTAATTATTATTATTATTATTATTATTATTATTATTTTATCGACTATTCGGGCACTTTTGGGGGCCTTAACATGCTCTAAAACTCTTGAAACTTTGCACACGGGTCAGAACCTGCGGCCATCAGGGCTGGGCTGAAGATGGTACCCGGGCGTGGCAGGGGGGCTCAGCAGCGCCCCCTGGAACGGGGTCCGAAACCTTGGTCCATAAATCAAACACACTTGCATGTAATAATATGAAAGTCGGTACACATATAGATCTCATCGTTTCATATATACTTCATGCTCTTACTTTTTACCTCAGCCCAACAGGAAGTCGGCTATTTAGGGTTGTTTGGAAAACGTATACAATGGAATTTGAAATACTCCTCCTAGAGAAATCATTTAATCGCCACGAATCTCAGTCAGCATGAAGTCAAGACATTGAGGATGAAAAATTGCCAGCGGATTTTTGATATCTCGAACGGTTTGGCCGTGGCGAGGAAACAAATTTATGGCGAGAAAAGTGAGACAGGAAGTGTGTTATAACTTCTGCATAAATTAACAGATCTTGATGAAACTTCAGCAGTGTGTTCGTTGTAAGAGGCCGATCACATGGATGTGACTATTGTGAGTCAAAGTTATAGCGCCACCAACTGGCAGCAGGAAGTGTGTCACTTTCAAAATGCTTTGAAATCACCCTCTTGTTTTTACCCGATTTGCTTCAAACTTTACGTGTATAATGTAAACACACGGCAGATTTAGACCTGTGAAAGGATTATTGATATCTTAGATACTGTTGCCGTGGCAACACTTCAAACTTTACTTTTCTTTATTGATGCTTTTGAGACTCTTAACATACTTGAAATTGCATGAAACTCGACAGAGACGTCACATTTATTAGCCAGTAGACATGTGCAAAGTTTCAGAAATGGGTGTGGTGAGGGGCTCAGTAGCGCCACCTTTTGACAAAAAAGTGGGGGGTTAGTTTCATCTACAGGTACAAAAATTGGTATTGATATAGTTCTCCTCAAGCCGGACAACTTTCTAATTTACAGTCATTAGCTCCGACCAACAGAAAGTCAGATATTTTGGTTTGAATGTGGAGAAAATGTCAGAATTTTGCAAGTCACTCTCTAAGACTTTGTGTGTGAGGAGTAGGAAGGGAGGGGGGCTTGTGAAGTAATACATAGGGCTATACTGCCCTCTTGTGTTCAACATAGTATGGGTTACATTAACTTTTGCACGATATTCTAATTTTTCGAGTTTCACCTGTATGCAGAGTTGACAGAAAAATGTTACACACGCCGTAGCAGGTGAATACAACAAAGAACTAAAGCCTAAAAAACTAAAGTTTAATCCACTGTCTGTTCATTCTCTGAGTGGCAATTACAAGAAATGTCCAATAGATGGCATCCAAGCCTCATTGTTCAATGATTTACAACAGGTCTGAGTCCAGAATGGGCAGGGACTGAGTTCAACAGTTGCTTGAGCTCTTTTGCAGTCGAATCCCAGAAAAAAGGCAAACAATGTGTCCCCACTCACTATATACATCAACTGAGTGGAGGATACAATTTTTAACAACCTTTAACCATTTACAGCCAGAGCGTTCAAATTTGGGAACAATTATTCCCATGGTTCCTGTCTCAGTGTCATCGTCGTCCGATCACCGATTTTATTTCTGAAGTCTGCCCAGATACTCATGACAATACAAGCTAAAGGCACATGTGATTGGTTAAGGGGTTACTGGGCAAGAATAATAACTGTATCGTCATCACCGTCTTCCTTCATTTCAATGGAAAGGTGATATCACGAGAGATTTACTCCAGTGTTGGATTTACTGCTTCAAATTAAATACTGAGGCGATTTTTGCAAGGTAAGAACGTGTGTTGTCTATATTTTCTATAGAAAGTCAAAACGTTTTAGTGACGAAGCATTTATTTGTAGGAGTATTGCTAGTTATTTCTGGAAAAAAAATGACAAAACAACTCAAATAAATGTTTGTGAGCAGTTTTGTGTGAAACCGCGAGATGCGTCGCGTCTAACGCACGAGCCCCGATGAGAGATCGCATTCGCTTCTTCTTGCGTTTGAACGGACAATTTCATACTACAAAATGTCAAATTACATGATATATTGTCTGTTTTGTCCCAAGTGAACATAAACAGTTGATGAAGAAATCGCGAATCGAAATCTAGTATCAACACTTCCGAGAATGATTATCAGCGTTGTGTCTGACAGCGCGAGGCATCTCATTTTTACTCGCATCTTCATGGAGGTTTGTCGGTTGTATGTAGTTTCACAATCTCAATCAAGTAATCTCTGAAATGAATACAGATGTAACAGCACGAAAATAATGAGACTTCACAGTTCTCAAAAGATTAAACTCACTAAAACAAGCCGCACAGACTGTGCCTTGAATGAAATGCGTTTAAAATCCTCTTAAAGAGACAGTAACAATTTTCCAAGTAAATAAAAAGTAGCCTACAAATTGTTTTCACCCCCAAAATAAATTTCTCTCATCGTATACTCACCCTCATTGCATCCCAGATGTGTATTGTTTTCTTTCTTCTAGTGAACACAAATTAAGCTTTTTAGAAGATTCTCAACCCTGTTGGACCTTTCAATGACTTGAATGGTGATCAGAACTCAGAAGCTACAAAAATCAAATAAATGCAGCATAAAAGTAATCCATACCACTCCAGTGGTTAAATCCATGCCTTCAGAAGTGATATTATAGGTGTGGGTTAGAAATAGACCTATATATATATACTTCAAGATGACATCACTCTGAAGTACTGCGTAAAGAATATCCCACATTCGCCCTTAGGGGGCGCTACAGGCCATGCCCAAAATTCCCATTTTCTGGTCAAAAATGTTCTAATGTTGTATATTGATACTACAGGCCAACAGGAATTCACAAACCAAGAGTGGCCCACATTCGCCCTTATGGGGCGCTACAGGCCACGCCCTAAATTCCCATTTGCTGGTCAAAAATGTTCTAATTTGGTACATTGATACTACAGGCCAACAGGAACCCACAAACAAAGAATTGCCCATATTCGCCATTAGGGGGCGCTACAGGCTATGCCCAAAATTCCCATTTTATGGTCAAAAATTTTCTAATTTGGTATATTGACACTACAGGCCAACAGAAATCCACAAACCAAGAATGTCTCACATTTGCCCTTAGGGGGTGCTAAAGGACATTCCCAAATTGCACATTTTTTTGTCAAATACTTTCTAATTTGGTACATTAATACTACAGGCCAACAGGAACCTACAAACCAAGAATGGCTCACATTCGCCCTTAGGGGGCGGTACAGGCCATGCCCAAATGTCAATTTTTCAAAGTGATTGTATTTCCACCCCATTTATTTAGTTTTTCTGAAACCTGGTGAACATACCTCATTTCTCATTGTAAACAAAAAACCCTACAGGATCCATAAGGTCCGGCATGATGGATTTTCCTGTACACTGAAAATGTTTAGTTTAGGATTCAGACAGAAAGACATGTTTTTTGGATTTTTTCATTGGGAGGGTTTAACCCCAACCCTCTATTGATCAATTTTAAATGATTTGCCATTTTGAGGAGGAATCGCATTGCTGCTTGCAGCTATATTTTTGAGTTGTTGCTGTGTCCATCATCCTTTGTTTTCCGAAAGCCACCAAGTGGAAATGAGCCCGGTAACTAAAGGCACCAGGGTTGCGGTGCCACCGGCTTGGGCCCGTCATCGCTGCTTGCAGCTTTAATTATTATTATTATTTTATCGAATATTCGGGCACTTTTGGGGGCCTTAACATGCTCTAAAACTCTTGAAACTTTGCACACGGGTCAGAACCTGCGGCCATCAGGGCTGGGTTGAAGATGGTACCCGGGCGTGGCAGGGGGTTTCAGCAGCGCCCCCTGGAACGGGGTCCGAAACCATGGTCCATAAATCAAACACACTTGCATGTAATAATATGAAAGTCGGTACACATATAGATCTCATCGTTTCATATATACTTCATGCTCTTACTTTTTACCTCAGCCCAACAGGAAGTCGGCTATTTAGGGTTGTTTGGAAAACGTATACAATGGAATTTGAAATACTCCTCCTAGAGAAATCATTTAATCGCCACGAATCTCAGTCAGCATGAAGTCAAGACATTGAGGATGAAAAATTGCCAGCGGATTTTTGATATCTCGAACGGTTTGGCCGTGGCGAGGAAACAAATTTATGGCGAGAAAAGTGAGACAGGAAGTGTGTTATAACTTCTGCATAAATTAACAGATCTTGATGAAACTTCAGCAGTGTGTTCGTTGTAAGAGGCCGATCACATGGATGTGACTATTGTGAGTCAAAGTTATAGCGCCACCAACTGGCAGCAGGAAGTGTGTCACTTTCAAAATGCTTTGAAATCACCCTCTTGTTTTTACCCGATTTGCTTCAAACTTTACGTGTATAATGTAAACACACGGCAGATTTAGACCTGTGAAAGGATTATTGATATCTTAGATACTGTTGCCGTGGCAACACTTCAAACTTTACTTTTCTTTATTGATGCTTTTGAGACTCTTAACATACTTGAAATTGCATGAAACTCGACAGAGACGTCACATTTATTAGCCAGTAGACATGTGCAAAGTTTCAGAAATGGGTGTGGTGAGGGGCTCAGTAGCGCCACCTTTTGACAAAAAAGTGGGGGGTTAGTTTCATCTACAGGTACAAAAATTGGTATTGATATAGTTCTCCTCAAGCCGGACAACTTTCTAATTTACAGTCATTAGCTCCGACCAACAGAAAGTCAGATATTTTGGTTTGAATGTGGAGAAAATGTCAGAATTTTGCAAGTCACTCTCTAAGACTTTGTGTGTGAGGAGTAGGAAGGGAGGGGGTCTTGTGAAGTAATACATAGGGCTATACTGCCCTCTTGTGTTCAACATAGTATGGGTTACATTAACTTTTGCACGATATTCTAATTTTTCGAGTTTCACCTGTATGCAGAGTTGACAGAAAAATGTTACACACGCCGTAGCAGGTGAATACAACAAAGAACTAAAGCCTAAAAAACTAAAGTTTAATCCACTGTCTGTTCATTCTCTGAGTGGCAATTACAAGAAATGTCCAATAGATGGCATCCAAGCCTCATTGTTCAATGATTTACAACAGGTCTGAGTCCAGAATGGGCAGGGACTGAGTTCAACAGTTGCTTGAGCTCTTTTGCAGTCGAATCCCAGAAAAAAGGCAAACAATGTGTCCCCACTCAATATATACATCAACTGAGTGGAGGATACAATTTTTAACAACCTTTAACCATTTACAGCCAGAGCGTTCAAATTTGGGAACAATTATTCCCATGGTTCCTGTCTCAGTGTCATCGTCGTCCGATCACCGATTTTATTTCTGAAGTCTGCCCAGATACTCATGACAATACAAGCTAAAGGCACATGTGATTGGTTAAGGGGTTACTGGGCAAGAATAATAACTGTATCGTCATCACCGTCTTCCTTCATTTCAATGGAAAGGTGATATCACGAGAGATTTACTCCAGTGTTGGATTTACTGCTTCAAATTAAATACTGAGGCGATTTTTGCAAGGTAAGAACGTGTGTTGTCTATATTTTCTATAGAAAGTCAAAACGTTTTAGTGACGAAGCATTTATTTGTAGGAGTATTGCTAGTTATTTCTGGAAAAAAATGACAAAACAACTCAAATAAATGTTTGTGAGCAGTTTTGTGTGAAACCGCGAGATGCGTCGCGTCTAACGCACGAGCCCCGATGAGAGATCGCATTCGCTTCTTCTTGCGTTTGAACGGACAATTTCATACTACAAAATGTCAAATTACATGATATATTGTCTGTTTTGTCCCAAGTGAACATAAACAGTTGATGAAGAAATCGCGAATCGAAATCTAGTATCAACACTTCCGAGAATGATTATCAGCGTTGTGTCTGACAGCGCGAGGCATCTCATTTTTACTCGCATCTTCATGGAGGTTTGTCGGTTGTATGTAGTTTCACAATCTCAATCAAGTAATCTCTGAAATGAATACAGATGTAACAGCACGAAAATAATGAGACTTCACAGTTCTCAAAAGATTAAACTCACTAAAACAAGCCGCACAGACTGTGCCTTGAATGAAATGCGTTTAAAATCCTCTTAAAGAGACAGTAACAATTTTCCAAGTAAATAAAAAGTAGGCCTACAAATGGTTTTCACCCCAAAAATAAATTTCTCTCATCGTATACTCACCCTCATTGCATCCCAGATGTGTATTGTTTTCTTTCTTCTAGTGAACACAAATTAAGCTTTTTAGAAGATTATCTCAACCCTGTTGGACCTTTCAATGACTTGAATGGTGATCAGAACTCAGAAGCTGCAAAAATCAAATAAATGCAGCATAAAAGTAATCCATACCACTCCAGTGGTTAAATCCATGCCTTCAGAAGTGATATTATAGGTGTGGGTTAGAAATAGACCTATATATATATACTTCAAGATGACATCACTCTGAAGTACTGCGTAAAGAATATCCCACATTCGCCCTTAGGGGGCGCTACAGGCCATGCCCAAAATTCCCATTTTCTGGTCAAAAATGTTCTAATGTTGTATATTGATACTACAGGCCAACAGGAATTCACAAACCAAGAGTGGCCCACATTCGCCCTTATGGGGCGCTACAGGCCACGCCCTAAATTCCCATTTGCTGGTCAAAAATGTTCTAATTTGGTACATTGATACTACAGGCCAACAGGAACCCACAAACAAAGAATTGCCCATATTCGCCATTAGGGGGCGCTACAGGCTATGCCCAAAATTCCCATTTTATGGTCAAAAATTTTCTAATTTGGTATATTGACACTACAGGCCAACAGAAATCCACAAACCAAGAATGTCTCACATTTGCCCTTAGGGGGTGCTAAAGGACATTCCCAAATTGCACATTTTTTTGTCAAATACTTTCTAATTTGGTACATTAATACTACAGGCCAACAGGAACCTACAAACCAAGAATGGCTCACATTCGCCCTTAGGGGGCGGTACAGGCCATGCCCAAATGTCAATTTTTCAAAGTGATTGTATTTCCACCCCATTTATTTAGTTTTTCTGAAACCTGGTGAACATACCTCATTTCTCATTGTAAACAAAAAACCCTACAGGATCCATAAGGTCCGGCATGATGGATTTTCCTGTACACTGAAAATGTTTAGTTTAGGATTCAGACAGAAAGACATGTTTTTTGGATTTTTTCATTGGGAGGGTTTAACCCCAACCCTCTATTGATCAATTTTAAATGATTTGCCATTTTGAGGAGGAATCGCATTGCTGCTTGCAGCTATATTTTTGAGTTGTTGCTGTGTCCATCATCCTTTGTTTTCCGAAAGCCACCAAGTGGAAATGAGCCCGGTAACTAAAGGCACCAGGGTTGCGGTGCCACCGGCTTGGGCCCGTCATCGCTGCTTGCAGCTTTAATTATTATTATTATTAGGGCCCAAGCCTGAAAAGGCGAAGGCCCTATTGTTTTCCTTAGGATTATTATTATTAGGGCCCAAGCCTGAAAAGGCGAAGGCCCTATTGTTTTCCTTAGGATTATTATTATTATTATTATTATTATTATTATTATTTTATCGACTATTCGGGCACTTTTGGGGGCCTTAACATGCTCTAAAACTCTTGAAAATTTGCACACGGGTCAGAACCTGCGGCCATCAGGGCTGGGCTGAAGATGGTACCCGGGCGTGGCAGGGGGGCTCAGCAGCGCCCCCTGGAACGGGGTCCGAAACCTTGGTCCATAAATCAAACACACTTGCATGTAATAATATGAAAGTCGGTACACATATAGATCTCATCGTTTCATATATACTTCATGCTCTTACTTTTTACCTCAGCCCAACAGGAAGTCGGCTATTTAGGGTTGTTTGGAAAACGTATACAATGGAATTTGAAATACTCCTCCTAGAGAAATCATTTAATCGCCACGAATCTCAGTCAGCATGAAGTCAAGACATTGAGGATGAAAAATTGCCAGCGGATTTTTGATATCTCGAACGGTTTGGCCGTGGCGAGGAAACAAATTTATGGCGAGAAAAGTGAGACAGGAAGTGTGTTATAACTTCTGCATAAATTAACAGATCTTGATGAAACTTCAGCAGTGTGTTCGTTGTAAGAGGCCGATCACATGGATGTGACTATTGTGAGTCAAAGTTATAGCGCCACCAACTGGCAGCAGGAAGTGTGTCACTTTCAAAATGCTTTGAAATCACCCTCTTGTTTTTACCCGATTTGCTTCAAACTTTACGTGTATAATGTAAACACACGGCAGATTTAGACCTGTGAAAGGATTATTGATATCTTAGATACTGTTGCCGTGGCAACACTTCAAACTTTACTTTTCTTTATTGATGCTTTTGAGACTCTTAACATACTTGAAATTGCATGAAACTCGACAGAGACGTCACATTTATTAGCCAGTAGACATGTGCAAAGTTTCAGAAATGGGTGTGGTGAGGGGCTCAGTAGCGCCACCTTTTGACAAAAAAGTGGGGGGTTAGTTTCATCTACAGGTACAAAAATTGGTATTGATATAGTTCTCCTCAAGCCGGACAACTTTCTAATTTACAGTCATTAGCTCCGACCAACAGAAAGTCAGATATTTTGGTTTGAATGTGGAGAAAATGTCAGAATTTTGCAAGTCACTCTCTAAGACTTTGTGTGTGAGGAGTAGGAAGGGAGGGGGGCTTGTGAAGTAATACATAGGGCTATACTGCCCTCTTGTGTTCAACATAGTATGGGTTACATTAACTTTTGCACGATATTCTAATTTTTCGAGTTTCACCTGTATGCAGAGTTGACAGAAAAATGTTACACACGCCGTAGCAGGTGAATACAACAAAGAACTAAAGCCTAAAAAACTAAAGTTTAATCCACTGTCTGTTCATTCTCTGAGTGGCAATTACAAGAAATGTCCAATAGATGGCATCCAAGCCTCATTGTTCAATGATTTACAACAGGTCTGAGTCCAGAATGGGCAGGGACTGAGTTCAACAGTTGCTTGAGCTCTTTTGCAGTCGAATCCCAGAAAAAAGGCAAACAATGTGTCCCCACTCAATATATACATCAACTGAGTGGAGGATACAATTTTTAACAACCTTTAACCATTTACAGCCAGAGCGTTCAAATTTGGGAACAATTATTCCCATGGTTCCTGTCTCAGTGTCATCGTCGTCCGATCACCGATTTTATTTCTGAAGTCTGCCCAGATACTCATGACAATACAAGCTAAAGGCACATGTGATTGGTTAAGGGGTTACTGGGCAAGAATAATAACTGTATCGTCATCACCGTCTTCCTTCATTTCAATGGAAAGGTGATATCACGAGAGATTTACTCCAGTGTTGGATTTACTGCTTCAAATTAAATACTGAGGCGATTTTTGCAAGGTAAGAACGTGTGTTGTCTATATTTTCTATAGAAAGTCAAAACGTTTTAGTTACGAAGCATTTATTTGTAGGAGTATTGCTAGTTATTTCTGGAAAAAAATGACAAAATAACTCAAATAAATGTTTGTGAGCAGTTTTGTGTGAAACCGCGAGATGCGTCGCGTCTAACGCACGAGCCCCGATGAGAGATCGCATTCGCTTCTTCTTGCGTTTGAACGGACAATTTCATACTACAAAATGTCAAATTACATGATATATTGTCTGTTTTGTCCCAAGTGAACATAAACAGTTGATGAAGAAATCGCGAATCGAAATCTAGTATCAACACTTCCGAGAATGATTATCAGCGTTGTGCCTGACAGCGCGAGGCATCTCATTTTTACTCGCATCTTCATGGAGGTTTGTCGGTTGTATGTAGTTTCACAATCTCAATCAAGTAATCTCTGAAATGAATACAGATGTAACAGCACGAAAATAATGAGACTTCACAGTTCTCAAAAGATTAAACTCACTAAAACAAGCCGCACAGAGTGTGCCTTGAATGAAATGCGTTTAAAATCCTCTTAAAGAGACAGTAACAATTTTCCAAGTAAATAAAAAGTAGGCCTACAAATGGTTTTCACCCCAAAAATAAATTTCTCTCATCGTATACTCACCCTCATTGCATCCCAGATGTGTATTGTTTTCTTTCTTCTAGTGAACACAAATTAAGCTTTTTAGAAGATTATCTCAACCCTGTTGGACCTTTCAATGACTTGAATGGTGATCAGAACTCAGAAGCTACAAAAATCAAATAAATGCAGCATAAAAGTAATCCATACCACTCCAGTGGTTAAATCCATGCCTTCAGAAGTGATATTATAGGTGTGGGTTAGAAATAGACCTATATATATATACTTAAAGATGACATCACTCTGAAGTACTGCGTAAAGAATATCCCACATTCGCCCTTAGGGGGCGCTACAGGCCATGCCCAAAATTCCCTTTTTCTGGTCAAAAATGTTCTAATGTTGTATATTGATACTACAGGCCAACAGGAATTCACAAACCAAGAGTGGCCCACATTCGCCCTTATGGGGCGCTACAGGCCACGCCCTAAATTCCCATTTGCTGGTCAAAAATGTTCTAATTTGGTACATTGATACTACAGGCCAACAGGAACCCACAAACAAAGAATTGCCCATATTCGCCATTAGGGGGCGCTACAGGCTATGCCCAAAATTCCCATTTTATGGTCAAAAATTTTCTAATTTGGTATATTGACACTACAGGCCAACAGAAATCCACAAACCAAGAATGTCTCACATTCGCCCTTAGGGGGCGCTAAAGGCCATTCCCAAATTGCACATTTTTTTGTCAAATACTTTCTAATTTGGTACATTAATACTACAGGCCAACAGGAACCTACAAACCAAGAATGGCTCACATTCGCCCTTAGGGGGCGCTACATGCCATGCCCAAATGTCATTTTTTTAAAGTGATTGTATTTCCACCCCATTTATTTAGTTTTCTGAAACCTGGTGAACATACCTCATTTCTCATTGTAAACAAAAAACCCTACAGGATCCATAAGGTCCGGCATGATGGATTTTCCTGTACACTGAAAATGTTTAGTTTAGGATTCAGACAGAAAGACATGTTTTTTGGATTTTTTCATTGGGAGGGTTTAACCCCAACCCTCTATTGATCAATTTTAAATGATATGCCATTTTGAGGAGGAATCGCATTGCTGCTTGCAGCTATATTTTTGAGTTGTTGCTGTGTCCATCATCCTTTGTTTTCCGAAAGCCACCAAGTGGAAATGAGCCCGGTAACTAAAGGCACCAGGGTTGCGGTGCCACCGGCTTGGGCCCGTCATCGCTGCTTGCAGCTTTAATTATTATTATTATTATTATTATTATTATTTTATCGACTATTCGGGCACTTTTGGGGGCCTTAACATGCTCTAAAACTCTTGAAACTTTGCACACGGGTCAGAACCTGCGGCCATCAGGGCTGGGCTGAAGATGGTACCCGGGCGTGGCAGGGGGGCTCAGCAGCGCCCCCTGGAACGGGGTCCGAAACCTTGGTCCATAAATCAAACACACTTGCATGTAATAATATGAAAGTCGGTACACATATAGATCTCATCGTTTCATATATACTTCATGCTCTTACTTTTTACCTCAGCCCAACAGGAAGTCGGCTATTTAGGGTTGTTTGGAAAACGTATACAATGGAATTTGAAATACTCCTCCTAGAGAAATCATTTAATCGCCACGAATCTCAGTCAGCATGAAGTCAAGACATTGAGGATGAAAAATTGCCAGCGGATTTTTGATATCTCGAACGGTTTGGCCGTGGCGAGGAAACAAATTTATGGCGAGAAAAGTGAGACAGGAAGTGTGTTATAACTTCTGCATAAATTAACAGATCTTGATGAAACTTCAGCAGTGTGTTCGTTGTAAGAGGCCGATCACATGGATGTGACTATTGTGAGTCAAAGTTATAGCGCCACCAACTGGCAGCAGGAAGTGTGTCACTTTCAAAATGCTTTGAAATCACCCTCTTGTTTTTACCCGATTTGCTTCAAACTTTACGTGTATAATGTAAACACACGGCAGATTTAGACCTGTGAAAGGATTATTGATATCTTAGATACTGTTGCCGTGGCAACACTTCAAACTTTACTTTTCTTTATTGATGCTTTTGAGACTCTTAACATACTTGAAATTGCATGAAACTCGACAGAGACGTCACATTTATTAGCCAGTAGACATGTGCAAAGTTTCAGAAATGGGTGTGGTGAGGGGCTCAGTAGCGCCACCTTTTGACAAAAAAGTGGGGGGTTAGTTTCATCTACAGGTACAAAAATTGGTATTGATATAGTTCTCCTCAAGCCGGACAACTTTCTAATTTACAGTCATTAGCTCCGACCAACAGAAAGTCAGATATTTTGGTTTGAATGTGGAGAAAATGTCAGAATTTTGCAAGTCACTCTCTAAGACTTTGTGTGTGAGGAGTAGGAAGGGAGGGGGGCTTGTGAAGTAATACATAGGGCTATACTGCCCTCTTGTGTTCAACATAGTATGGGTTACATTAACTTTTGCACGATATTCTAATTTTTCGAGTTTCACCTGTATGCAGAGTTGACAGAAAAATGTTACACACGCCGTAGCAGGTGAATACAACAAAGAACTAAAGCCTAAAAAACTAAAGTTTAATCCACTGTCTGTTCATTCTCTGAGTGGCAATTACAAGAAATGTCCAATAGATGGCATCCAAGCCTCATTGTTCAATGATTTACAACAGGTCTGAGTCCAGAATGGGCAGGGACTGAGTTCAACAGTTGCTTGAGCTCTTTTGCAGTCGAATCCCAGAAAAAAGGCAAACAATGTGTCCCCACTCACTATATACATCAACTGAGTGGAGGATACAATTTTTAACAACCTTTAACCATTTACAGCCAGAGCGTTCAAATTTGGGAACAATTATTCCCATGGTTCCTGTCTCAGTGTCATCGTCGTCCGATCACCGATTTTATTTCTGAAGTCTGCCCAGATACTCATGACAATACAAGCTAAAGGCACATGTGATTGGTTAAGGGGTTACTGGGCAAGAATAATAACTGTATCGTCATCACCGTCTTCCTTCATTTCAATGGAAAGGTGATATCACGAGAGATTTACTCCAGTGTTGGATTTACTGCTTCAAATTAAATACTGAGGCGATTTTTGCAAGGTAAGAACGTGTGTTGTCTATATTTTCTATAGAAAGTCAAAACGTTTTAGTGACGAAGCATTTATTTGTAGGAGTATTGCTAGTTATTTCTGGAAAAAAATGACAAAACAACTCAAATAAATGTTTGTGAGCAGTTTTGTGTGAAACCGCGAGATGCGTCGCGTCTAACGCACGAGCCCCGATGAGAGATCGCATTCGCTTCTTCTTGCGTTTGAACGGACAATTTCATACTACAAAATGTCAAATTACATGATATATTGTCTGTTTTGTCCCAAGTGAACATAAACAGTTGATGAAGAAATCGCGAATCGAAATCTAGTATCAACACTTCCGAGAATGATTATCAGCGTTGTGTCTGACAGCGCGAGGCATCTCATTTTTACTCGCATCTTCATGGAGGTTTGTCGGTTGTATGTAGTTTCACAATCTCAATCAAGTAATCTCTGAAATGAATACAGATGTAACAGCACGAAAATAATGAGACTTCACAGTTCTCAAAAGATTAAACTCACTAAAACAAGCCGCACAGACTGTGCCTTGAATGAAATGCGTTTAAAATCCTCTTAAAGAGACAGTAACAATTTTCCAAGTAAATAAAAAGTAGCCTACAAATGGTTTTCACCCCAAAAATAAATTTCTCTCATCGTATACTCACCCTCATTGCATCCCAGATGTGTATTGTTTTCTTTCTTCTAGTGAACACAAATTAAGCTTTTTAGAAGATTCTCAACCCTGTTGGACCTTTCAATGACTTGAATGGTGATCAGAACTCAGAAGCTACAAAAATCAAATAAATGCAGCATAAAAGTAATCCATACCACTCCAGTGGTTAAATCCATGCCTTCAGAAGTGATATTATAGGTGTGGGTTAGAAATAGACCTATATATATATACTTCAAGATGACATCACTCTGAAGTACTGCGTAAAGAATATCCCACATTCGCCCTTAGGGGGCGCTACAGGCCATGCCCAAAATTCCCATTTTCTGGTCAAAAATGTTCTAATGTTGTATATTGATACTACAGGCCAACAGGAATTCACAAACCAAGAGTGGCCCACATTCGCCCTTATGGGGCGCTACAGGCCACGCCCTAAATTCCCATTTGCTGGTCAAAAATGTTCTAATTTGGTACATTGATACTACAGGCCAACAGGAACCCACAAACAAAGAATTGCCCATATTCGCCATTAGGGGGCGCTACAGGCTATGCCCAAAATTCCCATTTTATGGTCAAAAATTTTCTAATTTGGTATATTGACACTACAGGCCAACAGAAATCCACAAACCAAGAATGTCTCACATTTGCCCTTAGGGGGTGCTAAAGGACATTCCCAAATTGCACGTTTTTGTCAAATACTTTCTAATTTGGTACATTAATACTACAGGCCAACAGGAACCTACAAACCAAGAATGGCTCACATTCGCCCTTAGGGGGCGGTACAGGCCATGCCCAAATGTCAATTTTTCAAAGTGATTGTATTTCCACCCCATTTATTTAGTTTTTCTGAAACCTGGTGAACATACCTCATTTCTCATTGTAAACAAAAAACCCTACAGGATCCATAAGGTCCGGCATGATGGATTTTCCTGTACACTGAAAATGTTTAGTTTAGGATTCAGACAGAAAGACATGTTTTTTGGATTTTTTCATTGGGAGGGTTTAACCCCAACCCTCTATTGATCAATTTTAAATGATTTGCCATTTTGAGGAGGAATCGCATTGCTGCTTGCAGCTATATTTTTGAGTTGTTGCTGTGTCCATCATCCTTTGTTTTCCGAAAGCCACCAAGTGGAAATGAGCTCGGTAACTAAAGGCACCAGGGTTGCGGTGCCACCGGCTTGGGCCCGTCATCGCTGCTTGCAGCTTTAATTATTATTATTATTTTATCGACTATTCGGGCACTTTTGGGGGCCTTAACATGCTCTAAAACTCTTGAAACTTTGCACACGGGTCAGAACCTGCGGCCATCAGGGCTGGGTTGAAGATGGTACCCGGGCGTGGCAGGGGGTTTCAGCAGCGCCCCCTGGAACGGGGTCCGAAACCATGGTCCATAAATCAAACACACTTGCATGTAATAATATGAAAGTCGGTACACATATAGATCTCATCGTTTCATATATACTTCATGCTCTTACTTTTTACCTCAGCCCAACAGGAAGTCGGCTATTTAGGGTTGTTTGGAAAACGTATACAATGGAATTTGAAATACTCCTCCTAGAGAAATCATTTAATCGCCACGAATCTCAGTCAGCATGAAGTCAAGACATTGAGGATGAAAAATTGCCAGCGGATTTTTGATATCTCGAACGGTTTGGCCGTGGCGAGGAAACAAATTTATGGCGAGAAAAGTGAGACAGGAAGTGTGTTATAACTTCTGCATAAATTAACAGATCTTGATGAAACTTCAGCAGTGTGTTCGTTGTAAGAGGCCGATCACATGGATGTGACTATTGTGAGTCAAAGTTATAGCGCCACCAACTGGCAGCAGGAAGTGTGTCACTTTCAAAATGCTTTGAAATCACCCTCTTGTTTTTACCCGATTTGCTTCAAACTTTACGTGTATAATGTAAACACACGGCAGATTTAGACCTGTGAAAGGATTATTGATATCTTAGATACTGTTGCCGTGGCAACACTTCAAACTTTACTTTTCTTTATTGATGCTTTTGAGACTCTTAACATACTTGAAATTGCATGAAACTCGACAGAGACGTCACATTTATTAGCCAGTAGACATGTGCAAAGTTTCAGAAATGGGTGTGGTGAGGGGCTCAGTAGCGCCACCTTTTGACAAAAAAGTGGGGGGTTAGTTTCATCTACAGGTACAAAAATTGGTATTGATATAGTTCTCCTCAAGCCGGACAACTTTCTAATTTACAGTCATTAGCTCCGACCAACAGAAAGTCAGATATTTTGGTTTGAATGTGGAGAAAATGTCAGAATTTTGCAAGTCACTCTCTAAGACTTTGTGTGTGAGGAGTAGGAAGGGAGGGGGTCTTGTGAAGTAATACATAGGGCTATACTGCCCTCTTGTGTTCAACATAGTATGGGTTACATTAACTTTTGCACGATATTCTAATTTTTCGAGTTTCACCTGTATGCAGAGTTGACAGAAAAATGTTACACACGCCGTAGCAGGTGAATACAACAAAGAACTAAAGCCTAAAAAACTAAAGTTTAATCCACTGTCTGTTCATTCTCTGAGTGGCAATTACAAGAAATGTCCAATAGATGGCATCCAAGCCTCATTGTTCAATGATTTACAACAGGTCTGAGTCCAGAATGGGCAGGGACTGAGTTCAACAGTTGCTTGAGCTCTTTTGCAGTCGAATCCCAGAAAAAAGGCAAACAATGTGTCCCCACTCAATATATACATCAACTGAGTGGAGGATACAATTTTTAACAACCTTTAACCATTTACAGCCAGAGCGTTCAAATTTGGGAACAATTATTCCCATGGTTCCTGTCTCAGTGTCATCGTCGTCCGATCACCGATTTTATTTCTGAAGTCTGCCCAGATACTCATGACAATACAAGCTAAAGGCACATGTGATTGGTTAAGGGGTTACTGGGCAAGAATAATAACTGTATCGTCATCACCGTCTTCCTTCATTTCAATGGAAAGGTGATATCACGAGAGATTTACTCCAGTGTTGGATTTACTGCTTCAAATTAAATACTGAGGCGATTTTTGCAAGGTAAGAACGTGTGTTGTCTATATTTTCTATAGAAAGTCAAAACGTTTTAGTGACGAAGCATTTATTTGTAGGAGTATTGCTAGTTATTTCTGGAAAAAAATGACAAAACAACTCAAATAAATGTTTGTGAGCAGTTTTGTGTGAAACCGCGAGATGCGTCGCGTCTAACGCACGAGCCCCGATGAGAGATCGCATTCGCTTCTTCTTGCGTTTGAACGGACAATTTCATACTACAAAATGTCAAATTACATGATATATTGTCTGTTTTGTCCCAAGTGAACATAAACAGTTGATGAAGAAATCGCGAATCGAAATCTAGTATCAACACTTCCGAGAATGATTATCAGCGTTGTGTCTGACAGCGCGAGGCATCTCATTTTTACTCGCATCTTCATGGAGGTTTGTCGGTTGTATGTAGTTTCACAATCTCAATCAAGTAATCTCTGAAATGAATACAGATGTAACAGCACGAAAATAATGAGACTTCACAGTTCTCAAAAGATTAAACTCACTAAAACAAGCCGCACAGACTGTGCCTTGAATGAAATGCGTTTAAAATCCTCTTAAAGAGACAGTAACAATTTTCCAAGTAAATAAAAAGTAGGCCTACAAATGGTTTTCACCCCAAAAATAAATTTCTCTCATCGTATACTCACCCTCATTGCATCCCAGATGTGTATTGTTTTCTTTCTTCTAGTGAACACAAATTAAGCTTTTTAGAAGATTATCTCAACCCTGTTGGACCTTTCAATGACTTGAATGGTGATCAGAACTCAGAAGCTACAAAAATCAAATAAATGCAGCATAAAAGTAATCCATACCACTCCAGTGGTTAAATCCATGCCTTCAGAAGTGATATTATAGGTGTGGGTTAGAAATAGACCTATATATATATACTTCAAGATGACATCACTCTGAAGTACTGCGTAAAGAATATCCCACATTCGCCCTTAGGGGGCGCTACAGGCCATGCCCAAAATTCCCATTTTCTGGTCAAAAATGTTCTAATGTTGTATATTGATACTACAGGCCAACAGGAATTCACAAACCAAGAGTGGCCCACATTCGCCCTTATGGGGCGCTACAGGCCACGCCCTAAATTCCCATTTGCTGGTCAAAAATGTTCTAATTTGGTACATTGATACTACAGGCCAACAGGAACCCACAAACAAAGAATTGCCCATATTCGCCATTAGGGGGCGCTACAGGCTATGCCCAAAATTCCCATTTTATGGTCAAAAATTTTCTAATTTGGTATATTGACACTACAGGCCAACAGAAATCCACAAACCAAGAATGTCTCACATTTGCCCTTAGGGGGTGCTAAAGGACATTCCCAAATTGCACATTTTTTTGTCAAATACTTTCTAATTTGGTACATTAATACTACAGGCCAACAGGAACCTACAAACCAAGAATGGCTCACATTCGCCCTTAGGGGGCGGTACAGGCCATGCCCAAATGTCAATTTTTCAAAGTGATTGTATTTCCACCCCATTTATTTAGTTTTTCTGAAACCTGGTGAACATACCTCATTTCTCATTGTAAACAAAAAACCCTACAGGATCCATAAGGTCCGGCATGATGGATTTTCCTGTACACTGAAAATGTTTAGTTTAGGATTCAGACAGAAAGACATGTTTTTTGGATTTTTTCATTGGGAGGGTTTAACCCCAACCCTCTATTGATCAATTTTAAATGATTTGCCATTTTGAGGAGGAATCGCATTGCTGCTTGCAGCTATATTTTTGAGTTGTTGCTGTGTCCATCATCCTTTGTTTTCCGAAAGCCACCAAGTGGAAATGAGCCCGGTAACTAAAGGCACCAGGGTTGCGGTGCCACCGGCTTGGGCCCGTCATCGCTGCTTGCAGCTTTAATTATTATTATTATTATTATTTTATCGACTATTCGGGCACTTTTGGGGGCCTTAACATGCTCTAAAACTCTTGAAACTTTGCACACGGGTCAGAACCTGCGGCCATCAGGGCTGGGCTGAAGATGGTACCCGGGCGTGGCAGGGGGGCTCAGCAGCGCCCCCTGGAACGGGGTCCGAAACCTTGGTCCATAAATCAAACACACTTGCATGTAATAATATGAAAGTCGGTACACATATAGATCTCATCGTTTCATATATACTTCATGCTCTTACTTTTTACCTCAGCCCAACAGGAAGTCGGCTATTTAGGGTTGTTTGGAAAACGTATACAATGGAATTTGAAATACTCCTCCTAGAGAAATCATTTAATCGCCACGAATCTCAGTCAGCATGAAGTCAAGACATTGAGGATGAAAAATTGCCAGCGGATTTTTGATATCTCGAACGGTTTGGCCGTGGCGAGGAAACAAATTTATGGCGAGAAAAGTGAGACAGGAAGTGTGTTATAACTTCTGCATAAATTAACAGATCTTGATGAAACTTCAGCAGTGTGTTCGTTGTAAGAGGCCGATCACATGGATGTGACTATTGTGAGTCAAAGTTATAGCGCCACCAACTGGCAGCAGGAAGTGTGTCACTTTCAAAATGCTTTGAAATCACCCTCTTGTTTTTACCCGATTTGCTTCAAACTTTACGTGTATAATGTAAACACACGGCAGATTTAGACCTGTGAAAGGATTATTGATATCTTAGATACTGTTGCCGTGGCAACACTTCAAACTTTACTTTTCTTTATTGATGCTTTTGAGACTCTTAACATACTTGAAATTGCATGAAACTCGACAGAGACGTCACATTTATTAGCCAGTAGACATGTGCAAAGTTTCAGAAATGGGTGTGGTGAGGGGCTCAGTAGCGCCACCTTTTGACAAAAAAGTGGGGGGTTAGTTTCATCTACAGGTACAAAAATTGGTATTGATATAGTTCTCCTCAAGCCGGACAACTTTCTAATTTACAGTCATTAGCTCCGACCAACAGAAAGTCAGATATTTTGGTTTGAATGTGGAGAAAATGTCAGAATTTTGCAAGTCACTCTCTAAGACTTTGTGTGTGAGGAGTAGGAAGGGAGGGGGGCTTGTGAAGTAATACATAGGGCTATACTGCCCTCTTGTGTTCAACATAGTATGGGTTACATTAACTTTTGCACGATATTCTAATTTTTCGAGTTTCACCTGTATGCAGAGTTGACAGAAAAATGTTACACACGCCGTAGCAGGTGAATACAACAAAGAACTAAAGCCTAAAAAACTAAAGTTTAATCCACTGTCTGTTCATTCTCTGAGTGGCAATTACAAGAAATGTCCAATAGATGGCATCCAAGCCTCATTGTTCAATGATTTACAACAGGTCTGAGTCCAGAATGGGCAGGGACTGAGTTCAACAGTTGCTTGAGCTCTTTTGCAGTCGAATCCCAGAAAAAAGGCAAACAATGTGTCCCCACTCACTATATACATCAACTGAGTGGAGGATACAATTTTTAACAACCTTTAACCATTTACAGCCAGAGCGTTCAAATTTGGGAACAATTATTCCCATGGTTCCTGTCTCAGTGTCATCGTCGTCCGATCACCGATTTTATTTCTGAAGTCTGCCCAGATACTCATGACAATACAAGCTAAAGGCACATGTGATTGGTTAAGGGGTTACTGGGCAAGAATAATAACTGTATCGTCATCACCGTCTTCCTTCATTTCAATGGAAAGGTGATATCACGAGAGATTTACTCCAGTGTTGGATTTACTGCTTCAAATTAAATACTGAGGCGATTTTTGCAAGGTAAGAACGTGTGTTGTCTATATTTTCTATAGAAAGTCAAAACGTTTTAGTGACGAAGCATTTATTTGTAGGAGTATTGCTAGTTATTTCTGGAAAAAAAATGACAAAACAACTCAAATAAATGTTTGTGAGCAGTTTTGTGTGAAACCGCGAGATGCGTCGCGTCTAACGCACGAGCCCCGATGAGAGATCGCATTCGCTTCTTCTTGCGTTTGAACGGACAATTTCATACTACAAAATGTCAAATTACATGATATATTGTCTGTTTTGTCCCAAGTGAACATAAACAGTTGATGAAGAAATCGCGAATCGAAATCTAGTATCAACACTTCCGAGAATGATTATCAGCGTTGTGTCTGACAGCGCGAGGCATCTCATTTTTACTCGCATCTTCATGGAGGTTTGTCGGTTGTATGTAGTTTCACAATCTCAATCAAGTAATCTCTGAAATGAATACAGATGTAACAGCACGAAAATAATGAGACTTCACAGTTCTCAAAAGATTAAACTCACTAAAACAAGCCGCACAGACTGTGCCTTGAATGAAATGCGTTTAAAATCCTCTTAAAGAGACAGTAACAATTTTCCAAGTAAATAAAAAGTAGCCTACAAATGGTTTTCACCCCAAAAATAAATTTCTCTCATCGTATACTCACCCTCATTGCATCCCAGATGTGTATTGTTTTCTTTCTTCTAGTGAACACAAATTAAGCTTTTTAGAAGATTCTCAACCCTGTTGGACCTTTCAATGACTTGAATGGTGATCAGAACTCAGAAGCTACAAAAATCAAATAAATGCAGCATAAAAGTAATCCATACCACTCCAGTGGTTAAATCCATGCCTTCAGAAGTGATATTATAGGTGTGGGTTAGAAATAGACCTATATATATATACTTCAAGATGACATCACTCTGAAGTACTGCGTAAAGAATATCCCACATTCGCCCTTAGGGGGCGCTACAGGCCATGCCCAAAATTCCCATTTTCTGGTCAAAAATGTTCTAATGTTGTATATTGATACTACAGGCCAACAGGAATTCACAAACCAAGAGTGGCCCACATTCGCCCTTATGGGGCGCTACAGGCCACGCCCTAAATTCCCATTTGCTGGTCAAAAATGTTCTAATTTGGTACATTGATACTACAGGCCAACAGGAACCCACAAACAAAGAATTGCCCATATTCGCCATTAGGGGGCGCTACAGGCTATGCCCAAAATTCCCATTTTATGGTCAAAAATTTTCTAATTTGGTATATTGACACTACAGGCCAACAGAAATCCACAAACCAAGAATGTCTCACATTTGCCCTTAGGGGGTGCTAAAGGACATTCCCAAATTGCACATTTTTTTGTCAAATACTTTCTAATTTGGTACATTAATACTACAGGCCAACAGGAACCTACAAACCAAGAATGGCTCACATTCGCCCTTAGGGGGCGGTACAGGCCATGCCCAAATGTCAATTTTTCAAAGTGATTGTATTTCCACCCCATTTATTTAGTTTTTCTGAAACCTGGTGAACATACCTCATTTCTCATTGTAAACAAAAAACCCTACAGGATCCATAAGGTCCGGCATGATGGATTTTCCTGTACACTGAAAATGTTTAGTTTAGGATTCAGACAGAAAGACATGTTTTTTGGATTTTTTCATTGGGAGGGTTTAACCCCAACCCTCTATTGATCAATTTTAAATGATTTGCCATTTTGAGGAGGAATCGCATTGCTGCTTGCAGCTATATTTTTGAGTTGTTGCTGTGTCCATCATCCTTTGTTTTCCGAAAGCCACCAAGTGGAAATGAGCCCGGTAACTAAAGGCACCAGGGTTGCGGTGCCACCGGCTTGGGCCCGTCATCGCTGCTTGCAGCTTTAATTATTATTATTATTTTATCGACTATTCGGGCACTTTTGGGGGCCTTAACATGCTCTAAAACTCTTGAAACTTTGCACACGGGTCAGAACCTGCGGCCATCAGGGCTGGGTTGAAGATGGTACCCGGGCGTGGCAGGGGGTTTCAGCAGCGCCCCCTGGAACGGGGTCCGAAACCATGGTCCATAAATCAAACACACTTGCATGTAATAATATGAAAGTCGGTACACATATAGATCTCATCGTTTCATATATACTTCATGCTCTTACTTTTTACCTCAGCCCAACAGGAAGTCGGCTATTTAGGGTTGTTTGGAAAACGTATACAATGGAATTTGAAATACTCCTCCTAGAGAAATCATTTAATCGCCACGAATCTCAGTCAGCATGAAGTCAAGACATTGAGGATGAAAAATTGCCAGCGGATTTTTGATATCTCGAACGGTTTGGCCGTGGCGAGGAAACAAATTTATGGCGAGAAAAGTGAGACAGGAAGTGTGTTATAACTTCTGCATAAATTAACAGATCTTGATGAAACTTCAGCAGTGTGTTCGTTGTAAGAGGCCGATCACATGGATGTGACTATTGTGAGTCAAAGTTATAGCGCCACCAACTGGCAGCAGGAAGTGTGTCACTTTCAAAATGCTTTGAAATCACCCTCTTGTTTTTACCCGATTTGCTTCAAACTTTACGTGTATAATGTAAACACACGGCAGATTTAGACCTGTGAAAGGATTATTGATATCTTAGATACTGTTGCCGTGGCAACACTTCAAACTTTACTTTTCTTTATTGATGCTTTTGAGACTCTTAACATACTTGAAATTGCATGAAACTCGACAGAGACGTCACATTTATTAGCCAGTAGACATGTGCAAAGTTTCAGAAATGGGTGTGGTGAGGGGCTCAGTAGCGCCACCTTTTGACAAAAAAGTGGGGGGTTAGTTTCATCTACAGGTACAAAAATTGGTATTGATATAGTTCTCCTCAAGCCGGACAACTTTCTAATTTACAGTCATTAGCTCCGACCAACAGAAAGTCAGATATTTTGGTTTGAATGTGGAGAAAATGTCAGAATTTTGCAAGTCACTCTCTAAGACTTTGTGTGTGAGGAGTAGGAAGGGAGGGGGTCTTGTGAAGTAATACATAGGGCTATACTGCCCTCTTGTGTTCAACATAGTATGGGTTACATTAACTTTTGCACGATATTCTAATTTTTCGAGTTTCACCTGTATGCAGAGTTGACAGAAAAATGTTACACACGCCGTAGCAGGTGAATACAACAAAGAACTAAAGCCTAAAAAACTAAAGTTTAATCCACTGTCTGTTCATTCTCTGAGTGGCAATTACAAGAAATGTCCAATAGATGGCATCCAAGCCTCATTGTTCAATGATTTACAACAGGTCTGAGTCCAGAATGGGCAGGGACTGAGTTCAACAGTTGCTTGAGCTCTTTTGCAGTCGAATCCCAGAAAAAAGGCAAACAATGTGTCCCCACTCACTATATACATCAACTGAGTGGAGGATACAATTTTTAACAACCTTTAACCATTTACAGCCAGAGCGTTCAAATTTGGGAACAATTATTCCCATGGTTCCTGTCTCAGTGTCATCGTCGTCCGATCACCGATTTTATTTCTGAAGTCTGCCCAGATACTCATGACAATACAAGCTAAAGGCACATGTGATTGGTTAAGGGGTTACTGGGCAAGAATAATAACTGTATCGTCATCACCGTCTTCCTTCATTTCAATGGAAAGGTGATATCACGAGAGATTTACTCCAGTGTTGGATTTACTGCTTCAAATTAAATACTGAGGCGATTTTTGCAAGGTAAGAACGTGTGTTGTCTATATTTTCTATAGAAAGTCAAAACGTTTTAGTGACGAAGCATTTATTTGTAGGAGTATTGCTAGTTATTTCTGGAAAAAAAATGACAAAACAACTCAAATAAATGTTTGTGAGCAGTTTTGTGTGAAACCGCGAGATGCGTCGCGTCTAACGCACGAGCCCCGATGAGAGATCGCATTCGCTTCTTCTTGCGTTTGAACGGACAATTTCATACTACAAAATGTCAAATTACATGATATATTGTCTGTTTTGTCCCAAGTGAACATAAACAGTTGATGAAGAAATCGCGAATCGAAATCTAGTATCAACACTTCCGAGAATGATTATCAGCGTTGTGTCTGACAGCGCGAGGCATCTCATTTTTACTCGCATCTTCATGGAGGTTTGTCGGTTGTATGTAGTTTCACAATCTCAATCAAGTAATCTCTGAAATGAATACAGATGTAACAGCACGAAAATAATGAGACTTCACAGTTCTCAAAAGATTAAACTCACTAAAACAAGCCGCACAGACTGTGCCTTGAATGAAATGCGTTTAAAATCCTCTTAAAGAGACAGTAACAATTTTCCAAGTAAATAAAAAGTAGCCTACAAATGGTTTTCACCCCAAAAATAAATTTCTCTCATCGTATACTCACCCTCATTGCATCCCAGATGTGTATTGTTTTCTTTCTTCTAGTGAACACAAATTAAGCTTTTTAGAAGATTCTCAACCCTGTTGGACCTTTCAATGACTTGAATGGTGATCAGAACTCAGAAGCTACAAAAATCAAATAAATGCAGCATAAAAGTAATCCATACCACTCCAGTGGTTAAATCCATGCCTTCAGAAGTGATATTATAGGTGTGGGTTAGAAATAGACCTATATATATATACTTCAAGATGACATCACTCTGAAGTACTGCGTAAAGAATATCCCACATTCGCCCTTAGGGGGCGCTACAGGCCATGCCCAAAATTCCCATTTTCTGGTCAAAAATGTTCTAATGTTGTATATTGATACTACAGGCCAACAGGAATTCACAAACCAAGAGTGGCCCACATTCGCCCTTATGGGGCGCTACAGGCCACGCCCTAAATTCCCATTTGCTGGTCAAAAATGTTCTAATTTGGTACATTGATACTACAGGCCAACAGGAACCCACAAACAAAGAATTGCCCATATTCGCCATTAGGGGGCGCTACAGGCTATGCCCAAAATTCCCATTTTATGGTCAAAAATTTTCTAATTTGGTATATTGACACTACAGGCCAACAGAAATCCACAAACCAAGAATGTCTCACATTTGCCCTTAGGGGGTGCTAAAGGACATTCCCAAATTGCACATTTTTTTGTCAAATACTTTCTAATTTGGTACATTAATACTACAGGCCAACAGGAACCTACAAACCAAGAATGGCTCACATTCGCCCTTAGGGGGCGGTACAGGCCATGCCCAAATGTCAATTTTTCAAAGTGATTGTATTTCCACCCCATTTATTTAGTTTTTCTGAAACCTGGTGAACATACCTCATTTCTCATTGTAAACAAAAAACCCTACAGGATCCATAAGGTCCGGCATGATGGATTTTCCTGTACACTGAAAATGTTTAGTTTAGGATTCAGACAGAAAGACATGTTTTTTGGATTTTTTCATTGGGAGGGTTTAACCCCAACCCTCTATTGATCAATTTTAAATGATTTGCCATTTTGAGGAGGAATCGCATTGCTGCTTGCAGCTATATTTTTGAGTTGTTGCTGTGTCCATCATCCTTTGTTTTCCGAAAGCCACCAAGTGGAAATGAGCCCGGTAACTAAAGGCACCAGGGTTGCGGTGCCACCGGCTTGGGCCCGTCATCGCTGCTTGCAGCTTTAATTATTATTATTATTTTATCGACTATTCGGGCACTTTTGGGGGCCTTAACATGCTCTAAAACTCTTGAAACTTTGCACACGGGTCAGAACCTGCGGCCATCAGGGCTGGGTTGAAGATGGTACCCGGGCGTGGCAGGGGGTTTCAGCAGCGCCCCCTGGAACGGGGTCCGAAACCATGGTCCATAAATCAAACACACTTGCATGTAATAATATGAAAGTCGGTACACATATAGATCTCATCGTTTCATATATACTTCATGCTCTTACTTTTTACCTCAGCCCAACAGGAAGTCGGCTATTTAGGGTTGTTTGGAAAACGTATACAATGGAATTTGAAATACTCCTCCTAGAGAAATCATTTAATCGCCACGAATCTCAGTCAGCATGAAGTCAAGACATTGAGGATGAAAAATTGCCAGCGGATTTTTGATATCTCGAACGGTTTGGCCGTGGCGAGGAAACAAATTTATGGCGAGAAAAGTGAGACAGGAAGTGTGTTATAACTTCTGCATAAATTAACAGATCTTGATGAAACTTCAGCAGTGTGTTCGTTGTAAGAGGCCGATCACATGGATGTGACTATTGTGAGTCAAAGTTATAGCGCCACCAACTGGCAGCAGGAAGTGTGTCACTTTCAAAATGCTTTGAAATCACCCTCTTGTTTTTACCCGATTTGCTTCAAACTTTACGTGTATAATGTAAACACACGGCAGATTTAGACCTGTGAAAGGATTATTGATATCTTAGATACTGTTGCCGTGGCAACACTTCAAACTTTACTTTTCTTTATTGATGCTTTTGAGACTCTTAACATACTTGAAATTGCATGAAACTCGACAGAGACGTCACATTTATTAGCCAGTAGACATGTGCAAAGTTTCAGAAATGGGTGTGGTGAGGGGCTCAGTAGCGCCACCTTTTGACAAAAAAGTGGGGGGTTAGTTTCATCTACAGGTACAAAAATTGGTATTGATATAGTTCTCCTCAAGCCGGACAACTTTCTAATTTACAGTCATTAGCTCCGACCAACAGAAAGTCAGATATTTTGGTTTGAATGTGGAGAAAATGTCAGAATTTTGCAAGTCACTCTCTAAGACTTTGTGTGTGAGGAGTAGGAAGGGAGGGGGTCTTGTGAAGTAATACATAGGGCTATACTGCCCTCTTGTGTTCAACATAGTATGGGTTACATTAACTTTTGCACGATATTCTAATTTTTCGAGTTTCACCTGTATGCAGAGTTGACAGAAAAATGTTACACACGCCGTAGCAGGTGAATACAACAAAGAACTAAAGCCTAAAAAACTAAAGTTTAATCCACTGTCTGTTCATTCTCTGAGTGGCAATTACAAGAAATGTCCAATAGATGGCATCCAAGCCTCATTGTTCAATGATTTACAACAGGTCTGAGTCCAGAATGGGCAGGGACTGAGTTCAACAGTTGCTTGAGCTCTTTTGCAGTCGAATCCCAGAAAAAAGGCAAACAATGTGTCCCCACTCACTATATACATCAACTGAGTGGAGGATACAATTTTTAACAACCTTTAACCATTTACAGCCAGAGCGTTCAAATTTGGGAACAATTATTCCCATGGTTCCTGTCTCAGTGTCATCGTCGTCCGATCACCGATTTTATTTCTGAAGTCTGCCCAGATACTCATGACAATACAAGCTAAAGGCACATGTGATTGGTTAAGGGGTTACTGGGCAAGAATAATAACTGTATCGTCATCACCGTCTTCCTTCATTTCAATGGAAAGGTGATATCACGAGAGATTTACTCCAGTGTTGGATTTACTGCTTCAAATTAAATACTGAGGCGATTTTTGCAAGGTAAGAACGTGTGTTGTCTATATTTTCTATAGAAAGTCAAAACGTTTTAGTGACGAAGCATTTATTTGTAGGAGTATTGCTAGTTATTTCTGGAAAAAAAATGACAAAACAACTCAAATAAATGTTTGTGAGCAGTTTTGTGTGAAACCGCGAGATGCGTCGCGTCTAACGCACGAGCCCCGATGAGAGATCGCATTCGCTTCTTCTTGCGTTTGAACGGACAATTTCATACTACAAAATGTCAAATTACATGATATATTGTCTGTTTTGTCCCAAGTGAACATAAACAGTTGATGAAGAAATCGCGAATCGAAATCTAGTATCAACACTTCCGAGAATGATTATCAGCGTTGTGTCTGACAGCGCGAGGCATCTCATTTTTACTCGCATCTTCATGGAGGTTTGTCGGTTGTATGTAGTTTCACAATCTCAATCAAGTAATCTCTGAAATGAATACAGATGTAACAGCACGAAAATAATGAGACTTCACAGTTCTCAAAAGATTAAACTCACTAAAACAAGCCGCACAGACTGTGCCTTGAATGAAATGCGTTTAAAATCCTCTTAAAGAGACAGTAACAATTTTCCAAGTAAATAAAAAGTAGCCTACAAATGGTTTTCACCCCAAAAATAAATTTCTCTCATCGTATACTCACCCTCATTGCATCCCAGATGTGTATTGTTTTCTTTCTTCTAGTGAACACAAATTAAGCTTTTTAGAAGATTCTCAACCCTGTTGGACCTTTCAATGACTTGAATGGTGATCAGAACTCAGAAGCTACAAAAATCAAATAAATGCAGCATAAAAGTAATCCATACCACTCCAGTGGTTAAATCCATGCCTTCAGAAGTGATATTATAGGTGTGGGTTAGAAATAGACCTATATATATATACTTCAAGATGACATCACTCTGAAGTACTGCGTAAAGAATATCCCACATTCGCCCTTAGGGGGCGCTACAGGCCATGCCCAAAATTCCCATTTTCTGGTCAAAAATGTTCTAATGTTGTATATTGATACTACAGGCCAACAGGAATTCACAAACCAAGAGTGGCCCACATTCGCCCTTATGGGGCGCTACAGGCCACGCCCTAAATTCCCATTTGCTGGTCAAAAATGTTCTAATTTGGTACATTGATACTACAGGCCAACAGGAACCCACAAACAAAGAATTGCCCATATTCGCCATTAGGGGGCGCTACAGGCTATGCCCAAAATTCCCATTTTATGGTCAAAAATTTTCTAATTTGGTATATTGACACTACAGGCCAACAGAAATCCACAAACCAAGAATGTCTCACATTTGCCCTTAGGGGGTGCTAAAGGACATTCCCAAATTGCACATTTTTTTGTCAAATACTTTCTAATTTGGTACATTAATACTACAGGCCAACAGGAACCTACAAACCAAGAATGGCTCACATTCGCCCTTAGGGGGCGGTACAGGCCATGCCCAAATGTCAATTTTTCAAAGTGATTGTATTTCCACCCCATTTATTTAGTTTTTCTGAAACCTGGTGAACATACCTCATTTCTCATTGTAAACAAAAAACCCTACAGGATCCATAAGGTCCGGCATGATGGATTTTCCTGTACACTGAAAATGTTTAGTTTAGGATTCAGACAGAAAGACATGTTTTTTGGATTTTTTCATTGGGAGGGTTTAACCCCAACCCTCTATTGATCAATTTTAAATGATTTGCCATTTTGAGGAGGAATCGCATTGCTGCTTGCAGCTATATTTTTGAGTTGTTGCTGTGTCCATCATCCTTTGTTTTCCGAAAGCCACCAAGTGGAAATGAGCCCGGTAACTAAAGGCACCAGGGTTGCGGTGCCACCGGCTTGGGCCCGTCATCGCTGCTTGCAGCTTTAATTATTATTATTATTTTATCGACTATTCGGGCACTTTTGGGGGCCTTAACATGCTCTAAAACTCTTGAAACTTTGCACACGGGTCAGAACCTGCGGCCATCAGGGCTGGGTTGAAGATGGTACCCGGGCGTGGCAGGGGGTTTCAGCAGCGCCCCCTGGAACGGGGTCCGAAACCATGGTCCATAAATCAAACACACTTGCATGTAATAATATGAAAGTCGGTACACATATAGATCTCATCGTTTCATATATACTTCATGCTCTTACTTTTTACCTCAGCCCAACAGGAAGTCGGCTATTTAGGGTTGTTTGGAAAACGTATACAATGGAATTTGAAATACTCCTCCTAGAGAAATCATTTAATCGCCACGAATCTCAGTCAGCATGAAGTCAAGACATTGAGGATGAAAAATTGCCAGCGGATTTTTGATATCTCGAACGGTTTGGCCGTGGCGAGGAAACAAATTTATGGCGAGAAAAGTGAGACAGGAAGTGTGTTATAACTTCTGCATAAATTAACAGATCTTGATGAAACTTCAGCAGTGTGTTCGTTGTAAGAGGCCGATCACATGGATGTGACTATTGTGAGTCAAAGTTATAGCGCCACCAACTGGCAGCAGGAAGTGTGTCACTTTCAAAATGCTTTGAAATCACCCTCTTGTTTTTACCCGATTTGCTTCAAACTTTACGTGTATAATGTAAACACACGGCAGATTTAGACCTGTGAAAGGATTATTGATATCTTAGATACTGTTGCCGTGGCAACACTTCAAACTTTACTTTTCTTTATTGATGCTTTTGAGACTCTTAACATACTTGAAATTGCATGAAACTCGACAGAGACGTCACATTTATTAGCCAGTAGACATGTGCAAAGTTTCAGAAATGGGTGTGGTGAGGGGCTCAGTAGCGCCACCTTTTGACAAAAAAGTGGGGGGTTAGTTTCATCTACAGGTACAAAAATTGGTATTGATATAGTTCTCCTCAAGCCGGACAACTTTCTAATTTACAGTCATTAGCTCCGACCAACAGAAAGTCAGATATTTTGGTTTGAATGTGGAGAAAATGTCAGAATTTTGCAAGTCACTCTCTAAGACTTTGTGTGTGAGGAGTAGGAAGGGAGGGGGTCTTGTGAAGTAATACATAGGGCTATACTGCCCTCTTGTGTTCAACATAGTATGGGTTACATTAACTTTTGCACGATATTCTAATTTTTCGAGTTTCACCTGTATGCAGAGTTGACAGAAAAATGTTACACACGCCGTAGCAGGTGAATACAACAAAGAACTAAAGCCTAAAAAACTAAAGTTTAATCCACTGTCTGTTCATTCTCTGAGTGGCAATTACAAGAAATGTCCAATAGATGGCATCCAAGCCTCATTGTTCAATGATTTACAACAGGTCTGAGTCCAGAATGGGCAGGGACTGAGTTCAACAGTTGCTTGAGCTCTTTTGCAGTCGAATCCCAGAAAAAAGGCAAACAATGTGTCCCCACTCAATATATACATCAACTGAGTGGAGGATACAATTTTTAACAACCTTTAACCATTTACAGCCAGAGCGTTCAAATTTGGGAACAATTATTCCCATGGTTCCTGTCTCAGTGTCATCGTCGTCCGATCACCGATTTTATTTCTGAAGTCTGCCCAGATACTCATGACAATACAAGCTAAAGGCACATGTGATTGGTTAAGGGGTTACTGGGCAAGAATAATAACTGTATCGTCATCACCGTCTTCCTTCATTTCAATGGAAAGGTGATATCACGAGAGATTTACTCCAGTGTTGGATTTACTGCTTCAAATTAAATACTGAGGCGATTTTTGCAAGGTAAGAACGTGTGTTGTCTATATTTTCTATAGAAAGTCAAAACGTTTTAGTGACGAAGCATTTATTTGTAGGAGTATTGCTAGTTATTTCTGGAAAAAAATGACAAAACAACTCAAATAAATGTTTGTGAGCAGTTTTGTGTGAAACCGCGAGATGCGTCGCGTCTAACGCACGAGCCCCGATGAGAGATCGCATTCGCTTCTTCTTGCGTTTGAACGGACAATTTCATACTACAAAATGTCAAATTACATGATATATTGTCTGTTTTGTCCCAAGTGAACATAAACAGTTGATGAAGAAATCGCGAATCGAAATCTAGTATCAACACTTCCGAGAATGATTATCAGCGTTGTGTCTGACAGCGCGAGGCATCTCATTTTTACTCGCATCTTCATGGAGGTTTGTCGGTTGTATGTAGTTTCACAATCTCAATCAAGTAATCTCTGAAATGAATACAGATGTAACAGCACGAAAATAATGAGACTTCACAGTTCTCAAAAGATTAAACTCACTAAAACAAGCCGCACAGACTGTGCCTTGAATGAAATGCGTTTAAAATCCTCTTAAAGAGACAGTAACAATTTTCCAAGTAAATAAAAAGTAGGCCTACAAATGGTTTTCACCCCAAAAATAAATTTCTCTCATCGTATACTCACCCTCATTGCATCCCAGATGTGTATTGTTTTCTTTCTTCTAGTGAACACAAATTAAGCTTTTTAGAAGATTATCTCAACCCTGTTGGACCTTTCAATGACTTGAATGGTGATCAGAACTCAGAAGCTGCAAAAATCAAATAAATGCAGCATAAAAGTAATCCATACCACTCCAGTGGTTAAATCCATGCCTTCAGAAGTGATATTATAGGTGTGGGTTAGAAATAGACCTATATATATATACTTCAAGATGACATCACTCTGAAGTACTGCGTAAAGAATATCCCACATTCGCCCTTAGGGGGCGCTACAGGCCATGCCCAAAATTCCCATTTTCTGGTCAAAAATGTTCTAATGTTGTATATTGATACTACAGGCCAACAGGAATTCACAAACCAAGAGTGGCCCACATTCGCCCTTATGGGGCGCTACAGGCCACGCCCTAAATTCCCATTTGCTGGTCAAAAATGTTCTAATTTGGTACATTGATACTACAGGCCAACAGGAACCCACAAACAAAGAATTGCCCATATTCGCCATTAGGGGGCGCTACAGGCTATGCCCAAAATTCCCATTTTATGGTCAAAAATTTTCTAATTTGGTATATTGACACTACAGGCCAACAGAAATCCACAAACCAAGAATGTCTCACATTTGCCCTTAGGGGGTGCTAAAGGACATTCCCAAATTGCACATTTTTTTGTCAAATACTTTCTAATTTGGTACATTAATACTACAGGCCAACAGGAACCTACAAACCAAGAATGGCTCACATTCGCCCTTAGGGGGCGGTACAGGCCATGCCCAAATGTCAATTTTTCAAAGTGATTGTATTTCCACCCCATTTATTTAGTTTTTCTGAAACCTGGTGAACATACCTCATTTCTCATTGTAAACAAAAAACCCTACAGGATCCATAAGGTCCGGCATGATGGATTTTCCTGTACACTGAAAATGTTTAGTTTAGGATTCAGACAGAAAGACATGTTTTTTGGATTTTTTCATTGGGAGGGTTTAACCCCAACCCTCTATTGATCAATTTTAAATGATTTGCCATTTTGAGGAGGAATCGCATTGCTGCTTGCAGCTATATTTTTGAGTTGTTGCTGTGTCCATCATCCTTTGTTTTCCGAAAGCCACCAAGTGGAAATGAGCCCGGTAACTAAAGGCACCAGGGTTGCGGTGCCACCGGCTTGGGCCCGTCATCGCTGCTTGCAGCTTTAATTTGAGTTGTTTTGCCATTTGTTGAGTTGAATAGTGTAAAATCGCTTGAATATTCAAACTGGGAAGCAGTAAAATACATCTCACTGACCTTGTGCAGTAACTCTCATCGGGGCTCGTGCGTTAGACTCGACGATTATCGCTGTTTCACACAAACTGCTCGAAAACATTTATATGAGTTGTTTTACCATTTGTTGAGATGAATAGTATAAAATCGCGTGAATGTTCCAAATGTCAAGCATTAAACACACACAATTGACATACCTTTGTGCAAACGCAGGCAAAATTCTTCTGGCTGAGAAAGTCGGGAGCTCCACCCACTAGTAGACAGAATTGCTCCATTAGAGAGATTTCTCCAGTAAAAGTGCATTTGGTAGACAGAGTTACACCAGCAGAGGGAGCCTCTTTGCTCAGCCAATGTAAGTGAATGGGATTTTACTTGTAGACCGTATTGATCCAGTAGAGGGGGCATTTTTGCTCAGCCATTGTAAATCAATGGGATTTTTTACATTTTTGATCGTCATTTATATAAAAAGCTTAAGTCGCATCAGGTAAAAAAAGACATAGCAGCAAACTTCAGAACAGTCCCCAGGTCTGTGGCAAGTTGGGTACTTATAGCATTAAAGCTCTTAGAGGTGAGGTTGTTGAAATTTTAGTAAGTAAAATAGTATTAATAATAATAATAATAATAAATGTATGTAATATAACTATATGTTGGCTTTCTCAAGCACACATAGTTATGTCATCTTGAAGCATGTTAGGTTTGAAAAACCATCAATCAAATTTACATTTGGTTTATTGACACTAATATATTGAGGCAATGTGGTCATTTACATAAACACGCACCTTTCAGCCATTTTGTATTGTATTCATTTTTGCTAAGTAACAAATTGAAAGACATCAATTCTACACATGGGTACCAAATGTCAAGTCAATTGGATCTACGGTTCAAGAGAAGAAGACTTTTGTAGGTTTTGGCAAATTTTCACTGTACAGGACAATCCATTAGGGCAGAAGTTATGGGTCCTTGAGGCTTTTTTGTTCCCAATGAGAAATGAGGCAAGTATACCAAGTTTTAGAATATCTGGAAAATTGGGGTGAAAGTGCCATCATTTTGAAAATGTGACATTTGGGCGTGGCCTGTAGCGAACCGCTAAGGGCGAATGTCGGCAATTCTTTGCACAGTACTTCAAAGGGATGTTATCTTGAAGCATGTCAGGTTTAAAATCCCTCAGTCAAAATTACATTTGATTTATTGACTTATATATTGATTAAATGTGGACATTTACATAAACACGCCCCTTTCAGCCATTTTTAATCGTACCTTATGGGTCCTTGAGGCTTTTTTGTTCCCAATGAGAAATGAGGCAAGTATACCAAGTTTTAGAATATTTCGAAAATTGTGGTGAAAATGCCATCATTTTGAAAATGTGACATTTGGGCGTGGCCTGTAGCGAACCGCTAAGGGCGAATGTGGGCAATTCTTTGCACAGTACTTCAAAGGGATGTTATCTTGAAGAATGTTAGGTTTGAAAAACCCTGGGTCAAAATTACATTTGATATATTGACATATATATTGATTAAATGTGGACATTTACATAAACACGCCCCTTTCAGCCATTTTATATCGTATTCATTTTTGCTAAGTAACGTTTTCAAAGACATCAATTCTACACATGCGTACCAAATTTCAAGTATATTGGAGCTACGGTTCAGGAGAAGAAGAGTTTTGTAGGTTTTGGCAAATTTTCACTGTACAGGAAAATCCATTAGGGCAGAAGTTATGGGTCCTTGAGGCTTTTTTGTTCCCCATGAGAAATGAGGCATGTACACCAGGTTTGAGAATAATTGGACAAATGGCTTGGAAATGCCATGACTTTGAAAATATTTTTTTGGGGCGTGGCCTGTAGCGCCACCTATGGGCGAATGTGGGCCATTCTTAGTTTGGGGGTACCCGTTGGCATGGAGTATCAATGTGCTAATTTAGAAAATTTTTGACCAGTGACTTTTTGAGATATTGGGGCTCAAGGAGAATAATAATAATAATAATAATAATAATAATATTAAATATAGCTGCAAGCAGCAATGCGATTCCTCCTCAAAATGGCAAATCATTTAAAATTGTTCAGTAGAGGGTTGGGGTTAAACTCTCCCAATGAAGAAATTCAAAAAACGTGTCTTTCTGTCTGAATCCTAAACTAAACATTTTCAGTGTACAGGAAAATCCATGATGCCGGGATCTTATGGATCCTGGAGGCTTTTTTGTTTACAATGAGAAATGAGTTATGTACATTAAGTTTCAGAAGAACTGAAAAAATGGGGTGGAAATGCCATCACTTTCAATGTGGGACATTGGGGCATAGCCTGTAGCGCCCCCTAATGGTGAATACGGGCAATTCTTGGTTTGTGAGTTCCTGTTGGCCTGTAGTATCAATGTACCAAATTAGAACATTATTGACCAGAAAATGGGAATTTTGGACATGGCCTATATCGCCCCCTAAGGGTGAATGTGGGCCATTATTGGTTTGTGGGTTCCCGTTGGCCTGTAGTATCAATGTACCAAATTTGAAAATGTTTGACCAAAAAATAGGACTTTAAGGCACATCCTGTAGCGCCCCCTAATGACGAATATGGGCAATTCTTGGTTTGTGGGTTCCTGTTGGCGTGCAGTATCAATGTACCACATTAGAACATTTTTGACCAGAAAATGGGAATTTTTGACATGGCCTATAGCGCCCCCTAAGGGTGAATGTGGGCCAATCTTGGTTTGTGAGTTCCTGTTGGCCTGTAGTATCAATGTACCAAATTTGAAAGTTTTTGACAAAAAAAAATTGCAATTTGGGAATGGCCTTTAGCGCCCCCTAAGGGCGAATGAGAGACATTCTTGGTTTGTGGATTTCTGTTGGCCTGTAGTGTCAATATACCAAATTAGAACATTTTTGACCATAAAATGGGAATTTTGGGCATAGCCTGTAGCGCCCCCTAATGGCGAATATGGGCAATTCTTTGTTTGTGGGTTCCTGTTGGCCTGTAGTATCAATGTACCAAATTAGAACATTTTTGACCAGCAAATGGGAATTTAGGGCGTGGCCTGTAGCGCCCCCTAAGGGCGAATGTGGGCCATTCTTGGTTTGTGGATTCCTGTTGGTCTGTAGTATCAATATACAAAATTAGAACATTTTTGACCAGAAAATGGGAATTTTGGGCTTGGCCTGTAGCGCCCCCTAAGGGAGAATGTGGGATATTCTTTACGCAGTACTTCAGAGTGATGTCATCTTGAAGTATATATATATAGGTCTGTTTCTAACCCACACCTATAATATCACTTCTGAAGGCATGGATTAAACCACTGGAGTGGTATGGATTACTTTTATGCTGCATTTATGTGATTTTTGTAGCTTCTGAGTTCTGATCACCATTCAAGTCAGTGAAAGGTCCAACAGGGTTGAGATAATCTTCTAAAAAGCTTAATTTGTGTTCACTAGAAGAAAGAAAACAATACACATCTGGGATGGAATGAGGGTGAGTATATGATGAGAGAAATTTATTTTTGGGGTAAAAACCATTTGTAGGCCTACTTTTTATTTACTTGGAAAATTGTTACTGTCTCTTTAAGAGGATTTTAAACGCATTTCATTCAAGGCACAGTCTGTGCGGCTTGTTTCATTGAGTTTAATCTTTTGAGAACTGTGAAGTCTCATTATTTTCGTGCTGTTACATCTGTATTCATTTCAGAGATTAATTGATTGAGATTGTGAAACTACATACAACCGACAAACCTCCATGAAGATGCGAGTAAAAATGAGATCGCCTCGCGCTGTCAGACACAACGCTGATAATCATTCTCGGAAGTGTTGATACTAGATTTAGATTCGCGATTTCTTCATCAACTGTTTATGTTCACTTGAGACAAAACAGACAATATATCATGTATGGTTGTATGAAAGTGTCCGTTCAAACGCAAGAAGAAGAGAATGCGATCTCTCATCGGGGCTCGTGAGTTAGACGTGACGCTGCTCGCTGTTTCACACAAATATTTATTTGAGTTGTTTTGCCATTTGTTGAGTTGAATGGTGTAAAATCGCTTGAAAGTTCAAACAGGAAAGTGTTAAAAACACATACAACAGACAAACATTGCTCGCATTGAAGACGCGAGTAAAAATGAGATCGCCTCACTATCGCGTGCTGTCAGTGAACACGCAGATGAAACATCATTCTCGGAAGTATTGATACTTTAGGATCGATCCGTCCATCCCTTCTTTCTTTAGACATATGTTTCATGTTTGTGTGATAAGTGTTCGCGGAGTTTCACTTGATTTTTCTGACGTGTATCAGACAGATTATCGCAAAGACAGATTCGGTTTACCCTGTTTATTTTCGTTATTTTACAAAAGCTCAAGGTTTTGTTGTTATTGTAAGTGTACACAAATAAAAGTAGACCTTTTACAGTTTGTAATGATCTCTTCCATGTATCTGAATGGGCAAAAATGACGCAGTATTTTGTTTAAGTTTTTTCCGCTGTTTAGAACAATGCATCTGAAAGGACATTACAGCGCCATTGTTGACCCCCGTAATAATGCCAGAATTCAATAATGATTCCCGATTTCAAACTCCTCGCAAAGATTTATTTGAGTTGTAATGCCATTTGTTGAGTTGAATAGTGTAAAATCGCTTGAATATTCAAACTGGGAAGTAGTAAAACACATCTCACTGACCTTATTTGTACAGTAACTCTCATCGGGGCTCGTGCGTTAGACGCGACGCATCTCGCGGTTTCACACAAAACTGCTCACAAACATTTATTTGAGTTGTTTTGCCATTTGTTGAGTTGAATAGTGTAAAATCGCTTGAATATTCAAACTGGGAAGCAGTAAAATACATCTCACTGACCTTGTGCAGTAACTCTCATCGGGGCTCGTGCGTTAGACGCGACGATTATCGCTGTTTCACACAAACTGCTCGAAAACATTTATATGAGTTGTTTTACCATTTGTTGAGATGAATAGTATAAAATCGCGTGAATGTTCCAAATGTCAAGCATTAAACACACACAATTGACATACCTTTGTGCAAACGCAGGCAAAATTCTTCTGGCTGAGAAAGTCGGGAGCTCCACCCACTAGTAGACAGAATTGCTCCATTAGAGAGATTTCTCCAGTAAAAGTGCATTTGGTAGACAGAGTTACACCAGCAGAGGGAGCCTCTTTGCTCAGCCAATGTAAGTGAATGGGATTTTACTTGTAGACCGTATTGATCCAGTAGAGGGGGCATTTTTGCTCAGCCATTGTAAATCAATGGGATTTTTTACATTTTTGATCGTCATTTATATAAAAAGCTTAAGTCGCATCAGGTAAAAAAAGACATAGCAGCAAACTTCAGAACAGTCCCCAGGTCTGTGGCAAGTTGGGTACTTATAGCATTAAAGCTCTTAGAGGTGAGGTTGTTGAAATTTTAGTAAGTAAAATAGTATTATTAATAATAATAATAATAAATGTATGTAACATAACAATATGTTGGCTTTCTCAAGCCAACATTGTTATGTCATCTTGAAGCATGTTAGGTTTTAAAAACCATCAATCAAATTTACATTTGGTTTATTGACACTAATATATTGAGGCAATGTGGTCATTTACATAAACACGCACCTTTCAGCCATTTTGTATTGTATTCATTTTTGCTAAGTAACAAATTGAAAGACATCAATTCTACACATGGGTACCAAATGTCAAGTCAATTCGATCTACGGTTCAAGAGAAGAAGACTTTTGTAGGTTTTGGCAAATTTTCACTGTACAGGACAATCCATTAGGGCAGAAGTTATGGGTCCTTGAGGCTTTTTTGTTCCCCATGAGAAATGAGGCATGTACACCAGGTTTGAGAATAATTGGACAAATGGCTTGGAAATGCCATGACTTTGAAAATATTTTTTTGGGGCGTGGCCTGTAGCGCCACCTATGGGCGAATGTGGGCCATTCTTGGTTTGGGGGTACCCGTTGGCATGGAGTATCAATGTGCCAATTTAGAAAATTTTTGACCAGTGACTTTTTGAGATATTGGGGCTCAAGGAGAATAATAATAATAATAATAATAATAATAATAATAATAATAATAATAATAAAACTGTCAATAACAATAGATTCCCTCCTATCGGAGGAATCTAATAATAATAATAATAATAATAATAATAATAATAAAACTGTCAATAACAATAGATTCCCTCCTATCGGAGGAATCTAATAATAATAAAACTGTCAATAACAATAGATTCCCTCCTACCGGAGGAATCTAATAAAACTGTCAATAACAATAGATTCCCTCCTACCGGAGGAATCTAATAATAATACATATTAAAGGCCGCCAGAAAAACGAGCTGGCTTTTGACCTGCAACTTTTTAAAATACTAAGGTGATGGAACAGAACCATTGAGTAAACTGTGGATTTATTATTTTAAAACATATACAGTGACTCTTCCTTCAAGCGTACAGATCGGTGGGAGGCAGGACTTGGGAGTGCTGACCTGAAGGCATGGGCAAGATACACTATCTGACGAGGACGATAGGTGAAGTCAATCCTGATAAAGAAAAGGGCCCATCAAGTTTGTCCAGGGTTTAGACCTAATGGCTTTGTCAGATTCTGGATGTTTCATCTAGATTGGAGAGGAGGTGAAGAATACCTTTAACTTAAATCTCTTGTAGCAGGATTAGCTCAGTGCAACATTTGCTGGATGGATCCTGCTATCCATTCAGCTTTAACTTGAAGAATTTTGTAAACACTGCCTTTTCCACATCCTGAGGGCTTTGATCATACCATAGGATAGAGATGGTAGGGAAGTGAACTCACACTTTTCTGCTTTTACATAGAAGTGGTTCTTTCAACTGATGAACATAATGGACATGTTCAGATTCTGAAGTTGAGCAGATGAGAATGTCATTAATGTACACACCAACAAACTGATTAATCTTGTACTTCAGCATTTCAGTAATAAAAGACTGAAACATGAATGGGTCATTTGGTTAAACATTCAACAATACAGTACAGACATAGTGTAGATAGTGATCAGAACTAGTTATAGAGGCTGACTTCCACTCATCACACTCCCCAAGCTTACTGAAAATCTTAACCTTTTGGAGTTTCTCCAGTATTGATTAATGGATTAATGACAAAAGATGTCTGTGCTTTATTGTTCAACCCTGTCAATACATGGTTTCAGACCACCATCTTTCTTATCTTCAAAGATGAATCCTGCTGCTGTTTCCAACATGTGATTCCAAGTCTCAACAACTTGCTAACATACTCCTCCTTAGTTTTATTTTCTGGCAGCGTGAGTGGATACACCTTACTTTTAGATGGGGATGCCAGGCATGAGTTCATGGTAGAATCCCATGGCTCATGTGGAGAAAGATGAGTTGAAAGAATTCCTCTGCTAGGTGTTACATTTACATTTATGCATTTGGCAGACACTTTTATCCAATCCTTACAGTGCACTTATTACAGGGACAATCCCCCTGGAGCAACCTGGAGTTAAGTGCCTTGCTCAAGGACACAATGGTGGTGGCTGTGGGGATTGAACCAGCAACCTTCTGAATACAAGTTATGTGTTAATAGCAGAGAAGGATATCCTGATATGGATATTGAAAGACTGATATGAAAATTAGATTTTTTTTGTAACCTTTTTGTGTGTTATTGACAGGTAACACGCCAGCAGTATCAGAATGCCCACAGAGCATCACACATGGACAAGACGCCACAGTCCTTAGAGAGCGAGTACACCAAAATTTAAATGACTCTGACAGATCTTCGTGATGGAGTGACATATGAAACCACCACTCTGTTCAAACAGACACAAAACTGCATTGCCCACAACAAGTCGAACCACACAGGGGGAGCCATCTAGCCCTCACTGGGGTGGTGGAGCAAAGCGAAGAGCAGAAAGTAGGACCTGCTTCACTACCCCAAATGATTCTAGGTTCTGGGGCCTGGGCTTGGGTTGACCCAAGGCAACATAGGATACTCCAGTAAACTGGTTCAGTCACATTCATTCAGATGAACCAAACTATTTATGTCCCCCCCCGACCAAAGAGTCTGGAGAATGGACATTAATGTGCTCTACAAGCCCCTCCAGCTACACACACACTGCCCATGTGACATTCACTAGTACAAAAACAAATACTCCAGTCAGATACTGTTTTATGGTAAACTGACTGCTCCAAATAAGGAAAGTGAACCAAGAGCATTCTACTTACATATTTATTTATAGTGCATGTCTGAGGATATAATTGTTGGTACATTCAAACACCCATCTAAATAATTGTGTGTGCATGTTGTTGCGCATCTATGAATGTCACTGATATCACGCATATGCTATATATAAATATAGAATGGTGGATCGATTTAGGCAGCTTTTAAGACTAGATTACTTTCATGGGTTCCCCAGAATTAAAACAACTTAATTTCACTTAAACCACAACAGATAAATAGCAGGAATATATTGCTTGTATTATTGTATTCATACATGGTCAGTACAACAGACAGCCACTGCTTGGCACTACAGTCTAATATTTTGTCAAATTAAACACAGATGGCTGTAATCTTAAAACTGATGGTTTTTATACCGAAGATTTTACATAAACAAGAGGTGATATCAGAGACTGTTGGGCTTTACTTCGTAGATTAAGGCCAATATTTATGATTTACCTAGACAGATGCTCAAGTATGGAAAATACCCCCCAAATTTTCTTTGTAAATAATTGTAGCTACATTGTAACTAAAATATAAACCATAAGGAGGACAAAAGGTTCTTAAAAAAATGCTATTATATATTATAAGTTTCACTATGGTACTGTGTTGTTACTGTTCTGTATTCCATTACCTCTTATACCAAACCAAAATGCAATAAATAGCTCATACTTTGTAACTTCTATCCCCACTGGTGAGAATGTCAATTTTTCACTGTTCTGTTTTGCTTTTATTTTACATTTACAAAACTTTTGCATACATTTATACAAGATATTATGTAGCACAACTCTGTCCTAGCCATGCATAATAGGATAAAGTGAAAGCTAATTCTTCAAAATGAATTGAATCGCCCCCAATCTGTTGCGACAATGACAAGGTCATCAGAAGAGGCCAACTGCTAAATGTCTCTTTTATGCATTGCACTGGATAACTTTGCCCATGCAAAATTACTGCATGGTAAATTGACACAGGAAATGTAGCTTCTGAAAGTTCATGTGCCAGCAAAGATTACCTTTTCCTTAAGTGCTATCGATGGCACATTGCACAAGAAACTTGCAAGACATGGGAACCTGGAAGTAACGTGTTAACATAAACAATGGTGAACGTGATTCAAAAACTGCTTAGGTTTAGGACTGGGGTTTGGGTTAGGGTGTATAATAAGCATTTCTGCTGACTGTATTACATAATTTACAACTAAAAATACAGATTGCTTTTGGCCCCACTCTGTGGATGTTTCAATCATTGCTTACAAGTTGCTATCTAAAGACTTCAAATATTGTCCAATTTTTCAAGCATGTAAACTTACATCATTGTGGTAGTTGGTACCAAACAATCATGTTTGAGGTATGATTGAGAATAATTTATTTAGTAGAACAAAACACGACTCTCTACAATTAACAAAAAACGCTATTCTAAAATTTTTGGTTTACAAATTAATGACATGAACTGAACAGCTGTATTAAACATCAAATATGTTCTGATTTGCGGTGTTGATTGTGCACTTTTGCTTTACCTGTAGATAGACTAATAATATGTTGCACCTGGTCAGGTTAGTGATTAGCCATCTTGTTCATGATAGTGGTACTCACTTTTGTGTGAATGTATTGCAATGTGTCCTAACATATTCACTATTGGTTTTGCAGCTATATAGAATGGGATTTTGGACCAATGAGACTTCAATGTGGGTGGAGCTATCCAGAACAACACATAATAAATAGAATCAAAGTCAGTGACAATATGTCCTGATGCTCAGCACTATTTTGGTTGTTAGGACAAAAACTAGCACTTTATCACATTATGCCTGGTTCCGGCACCATGTTAGTGTGAAGTTCTTCACTATTCTAAAACAGATAACTTGTAATGGTGAATACTTAAGTATCCTTGGAATCAAATCAAAATCAAATCAAATCACTTTATTGTCACACTACTGTGTACACGAGTGCAACAGCAGGTGAAATTCTTGTGTGCAGTTCCGAGCAACATTGCAGTAATGACAGTGACGACATAAACCACTTTACAATAAACAACACACAAAACAATTTACATAACAAACTTACACAACAATTTACATAACAAATGTACACATACCTACACAACAATTTACATAACAAATGTACACAATACACACAATGTAGAATACACACACTAGATACGGGTATAAATATATATATATACACTAACTGAATTGGGAGAATATATTGACAGAGTGATGATTAATAAAGTGCAGTGCTGATTGTTGATCGTGAGAGATCATGTGTTCAAAAGTCTTATTGCTTGTGGGAAGAAGCTGTCATGTAGTCGGGTGGTGCGGGTCCTGATGCTGCGATACCGCCTGCCTGATGGCAGCAGTGAGAGCAGCCCATGACTCGGGTGGCTGGAGTCTTTGATAATCCTCCGAGCTTTATTCACACACCGTCTGTTATATATATCCTGGAGGGAGGGAAGCTCACCTCCGATGATGTTTCTGGCCGTTCGCACCACCCTTTGCAGGTCTTTGCGGTTGTGGGCGGTGCTATTGCCGTACCAGGCGGTGATGCAGCCAGTCAAGATGCTCTCAACAGTACTAGTGTAGAACAGTGTGAGGATGTGTTGGTTCATTCCAAACTTCCTCAGCCGTCTCAGGAAGAAGAGGCGCTGGTGAGCCTTCTTCACAACGGCCTCAGTGTGGACGGACCATGTGAGTTCCTCAGTAATGTGGACACCGAGGAACTTGAAGCTGCTGACTCTCTCCACCGGTGCTCCATTAATGGTGATGGGGCTGTGTTCTCTGTCTATCTTCCTGAAGTCCACCACAAGCTCCTTGGTTTTACTGACGTTGAGGGAGAGGTTGTGCTCCTGACACCAGCGTGTCAGAGTGTGCACCTCCTCTCTGTAGGCCGTTTCATCATTGTCAGTGATCAGACCTACAACCGTCGTATCGTCAGCAAACTTAATGATGGCATTGGAGCTATGTGTCGCCACACAGTCATGTGTGTAAAGGGAATACAGGAGTGGGCTGAGAACACAGCCCTGCGGGGCTCCAGTGTTGAGGGTCAGTGATGAGGAGATGTTGCTGCCCATTCTAACCACCTGACGTCTGCCTGACAGGAAATCCAGGATCCAGCTGCACAGCGAGCTGTTTAAGCCCAGAGCCCGGAGTTTCACATCAAGCTTGGAGGGCACTATGGTGTTAAATGCTGAACTGTAGTCTACAAACAGCATTCTCACATATGTGTTCCTTTTTTCCAGGTGGGATAGAGCAGTGTGTATTGTAGATGCAATGGCATCATCAGGGGAGCGGTTTTTACGGTAGGCAAACTGCAATGGGTCCAAAGAGGTGGGCAGAACAGAGCAGATGTGATCTCTGATCAACCTCTCAAAGCATTTGCTGATGATGGGGGTCAGAGCAACAGGATGTCAGTCATTTAAACAAGTGATTTTGGCTTGCTTCGGTACAGGCACAATGGTTGATGTTTTGAAGCATGTGGGGACTACAGACAGGGAGAGGGACAGGTTGAAAATGTCCGTAAAAACACCAGCCAGTTGGTTCGCGCATGCTCTGATGACGCAGCCCGGAATGCCGTCTGGACCCGCGGCTTTACGGATGTTCACCCGTCGAAAGGATCGGGTTACATCCGCAACAGAGACGGAGAGTGAACCATCATCTGTAGTATCGGCCGCGAGTGCTCTCTCCGCAAGGGCGGTGTTGTTGTTGTCCTCAAAACGAGCATAAAATGTATTAAGCTCGTCCGGGAGAGAGGCAGCGGTGTTCATGGCGGAGTTTTTATTCTGTTTATAGTCCGTGATGATGTTAATTCCCTTCCACATACTTCTGGAGTCAGTGGTGTTGAACTGACCTTCAATTTTGTGCCTGTACTGGCGTTTGGCTGTGCTGATGGATTTACGGAGGGCATAACTGGCTTGTTTACGCTCCTCCGCGTTCCCGGAATTAAAAGCGGTGGTCCGCGCAGTAAGTGCCGCGCGAACATCGCCGTTAACCCAGGGTTTCTGGTTGGGGTAGATCCGTATATTTTTTGTCGGAACAACGTCCTCTACGCACTTCCTGATGAAACACGTTACGCTATCAGCGTAAACCTCGATGTCGTCATTGGAGGCAGACCGGAACATCTCCCAGTCCGCGTGATCAAAACAGTCCTGTAGCGCAGAGTCTGATTGGTCCGACCAGCACTGGATCATTCTGAGGGCGGGTGATTCCCGTTTCAGTTTCTGCCTGTAAGCGGGCAGAAGCAGAACGGAAGAGTGGTCAGATTTGCCAAATGGTGGGCGGGGGAGGGATTTGTAGCCATCCCGGAAAGGAGAATAGCAATGATCCAAAACCCGGTCCCCTCGTGTGTTAAAGCTGATGTGTTGGTGGTATTTTGGTGCTATTGTTTTGAAGTTGGCTTTGTTGAAGTCCCCGGTAACAATGAACGCGGCCTCAGGGTGCGCGGTTTCCTGCTCACTTATACTGCCATACAGTTCCCTAAGTGCCCGGTCTGTGTCGGCTTGTGGGGGGATGTACACAGCAGTGATAATGACCGCTGTGAATTCCCTCGGTAGCCAGAATGGTCGACACAGAAGCATGAGAAATTCCAGATCAGGAGAGCAGAAAGACCTGATAAAATGTACATTCTTCTGATCACACCATGATTTGTTGATCATAAAACATACACCTCCACCTCTGCTTTTACCTGAGAGGTCTTTCGCTCTGTCCGCTCGGTGCACGGAGAAACCCGTGGGTTCGATGGCCGAGTCTGGAATCTCCGCGGACAACCAGGTTTCCGTAAGACAGATAACACAGCATTCTCTCGTCTCTCGTTGGAAAGAGATCCGCGCTCTCAGCTCGCAGAGCTTGTTGTCCAGAGACTGAACATTTGCCAGTAGTATACTGGGTAGCGGGGGGCGATTTGCGCGACGTCTTAATCTGATGAGAACGCCGGCTCTTTTTCCTCTTTTCCTTCTGCGTTTCCGCGGCCGGGCAGCCCAAACAAAGGGCTCCGCTGGCGTGTTTGTAAACCGCGGGTCGGCATTGAGGAATGTGAAGTCCGGTTTTCGGTGTGTGATTGCCGAACCAATGTCCAAAAGCGTTTGTCTGTCGTACACAATAAGGCAGACAACATCCAAGACAAAAAAACACAGAACTGTAAACAAAACAAACAATAAACTGCAGTGTTTTGACGGAGCTCGCGACGCAGCAGCCATACTCGGCGCCATCTTGAGACATCAAGGAATCGGTGTAGTCAAATGATATCAGAAGTAAAGAGACACAAGCAAGTACAGGAGATCAATGGTGAATTTATAGTGGAAAATTCTCTTTATTTTAGTGTAATTTCACATATGTACTGTATAACTAATATTTTAGAACTCTGTAAATAAGAAAATCATATTTCAGGGAGAAATTATCTTTGGAGACATGAAATTACATGCCCTAAACAAACAAAAAACAACAAAAAAGTGGAGATTAATAAGTGTCATGGCTATTTTGTTCTTAAATATCTTATAGAAAGCACAGTTTTATACTTTTCCTTTGCTAATCTGAAAGCTAATGAAAACATTTCCAATGTCACAAAAAAAAAAGAAAGAAAAAGGTAAAAAAAAGAAACAGAAAGGAACACACACTTAGTATGTATTAGTAGGTTATTGGCAGGTTTAACAGATATAACTGTGACTGTGAACTATAGCAAAATATAGTAAAACAAAAACACTGTTTCAAACAGAGACATATGCATGTGCAACACCTACTGTGCCTATGACTGATAGGTTGAGCTCTTCACCCATTAAGAAGGTATCTGGGACGATAACTAGCACCAAACAAATCACTTCAGCTGTTCATTCTGCCCTTGTGAAGCAATGTCTTCTGGACAAATAGGGTTTAAATGTAATGCATTCTATCATACTAAATCTTTCTGTGATCACGAGCCAGTTTACCACGCATAAACAATCACACTAAAAAGAACAATTGACAACATCAGTGTAAACTAGCCCAGGAATAGTTTTAATCCATGCAGCCGCTGTGTAAAACGCTGATGAACACAGATAAGGGAGATATTGGCTCTTATTTACCAAGTCATGGACAACTTTGACAATTCACTTTATACTCTGGTGACTTTAAGACTGGGAACAAGAACAAGCATATTTTGAAAGAGCTGCCCCATAGTGGGATGTCCAGTTTCTATCAAACTATGTACAACTGTAGGCTACACATACAAAATATCCACTGTAGGTATCTAAATTTCATACATACTTGGTCTTCCCTGTTGACTTTCATCTCTATGAAAAACTACATTCTCTAAAATAAAAAAATAACAGTTACAATATGCATATGATATGAGTAATACAGATTGCACTATGTTTTGTGTAGCCTAATTCACTCAAATCCTACTTAATTTTTTTTGAGTAATGCATATATAATCCACACAAATCTTCCTAATCTTCTACCTGTTCCATGCGCTCTGAATACTTCCCAGATCTAAAAACCTCTTCCTCCTTAAAACAATGAACCACCTTATTCCTCAAAGGCATTGATATCTTATAAACGCACTGGCTTTCACATTCTTGCTGTTCGGTTACACATCTAAAAAGGGTCTAAACCCTATCAGCTAAAAAGAAAAAAACATTCTGTACACTGTATTGGTCCACATGGGAGTAAACCATCAACAGATTTCAAACATTAGCTAGGACTGCATTAATTTCCAGTGACACCGAACCTATCACATCAGTTTCACAATGCCCAGCTGTTAAACGGATAGTTCTCCAAAAATTTAAAAACTCTCATCATTTACTCACCCTCATGCCATCCCAGTGTGGGTGAGAAAGAGATTCATATTTAAGTAATTTTGTACTATAAATCTCCACCTTTGGCCAACCCCAATCTATAGGCAGCAATATGCATGAAGAATGTGAATCGACAAAATCTTTTAAAATAAAATAGACAAATTGGAAGTGAAAGTGGAGATATATAGTAAAACAATTTTTTTTAATTAAATTAAATATTGATCTGTTTTTTTACCCTCACCTATTATATCACCTCTGAAGAACTGTATTTAACCAATGGAGCATATATTTACTTTTATACTGCCTTTATGTGCTTTTTGGACTTTCAGAATTTTGGCCACCATACACTTGCATTGCATGGATATTCTTCTAAAAATCTTCATTAGTGTTCTGCAGAAGAAAGAAAGTTATAGACATCTGGGATGGCATGAGGGTGAGTAAAAGATGAGATAATGTTCATTTTGGGGTGAACTATCCATTTAACTTTTGATTTTTTTCCTCACAATTATCTATACATTTCCTTGGCTGATCTCAATTTCTTATTTTTGATGGATAATGATAAGCTCCTTTAAAGATCTCCTACTAAACACTCATATTTTTTTAATATCAAGGTCACTTATATTTGAATAGTTTGTGACATACAGTAAATACTGTTTTACAGTATCACTTTAATGGCACGTAAGGATTAAGTAAAAACGTTAGACTGTTGCATCCAATTTATATTAACTGTCTAAAAATAAATGCGCTATTCTGGTTTTGCCAAAATAGGCGCAGGTACTGAAATCACGTGTGTCTGTGTGTGTTCAGGGATTCTCATTTTCTGTGGGAATTCTCTGTAATACAAGCATCTGTTAATAGCTACTGCGTAGCATTACGTCTAGCCAAGATATCTGTAAAAATAATAGATGAAAACCAAATGGTTACAATAAACCCCTATAAAAAAAAAAAGAAAATGGCTGCATGCCATTGCAAAGTTTCTGGATTCTTTTGTTGGCCACACTTCCTCAAACATGTCACAATAAACCGTGTGCTTCAGTTTCTCTGTGCTTCATTCACATTCATAACACACATGCAGTTTTCTAAGAGACAGTTATTGGATACAGTCTTTGCAGGAGGTAGCTAACTAAGCTAATCTAACTGGATGGACTAGCTATTGAAAGTTATAAAAAAGGTCTAAACATCTTTTAAAAAATAATATGACTATAATAAAACACTGGACCATGGTATTCTGAATATAATAAGCTGTTTACAGTATGTGTTAGGACCAAACAACTGAAATCAACTCTTCCCTCATACTAATAGGCTTTGATTAGTTTCTGTGTGTTTGTGTAACAGTATGATGCATGTAAATTTATGAGTTCTCCATCAGCTCACAGTAAAGCACCATGTCCCTTCACTGTTTTCATTGGATGTCTATCACATTCGAGCTGATTCAATGATGATTATATCCATATTGAAAACTATTTCAGATCCCACCCTAATTATTACTAAAATCACAAAAAATATTTCTTGGAATTTCTCATTCATTAATTCTTTTTTTTTTTTTTTTTCATTTAAAAGAAGGAAACAGCCAGTAAAGAGTGAACCAAACTGGTGCTATCCACATAGCTGTTTGAGCTTGTTTATCCATTATCTACTTCATATGACCACTCCTCATCTACATCACACAATATCATCATCATCATCATCATCACTGTAATTTTCTCCCTATGGTCTTTACCCTATAAGGGTCCTAACACCATCTACTCTTCTTCTTCTTCCTCCTCTTCATCATCATCTTCATCGTGGCAGTGTGTGATTTCCAGCGGTGGTTGAGCAAAAAGGTGGGGAAGTTTGATTTCGCTGATGGAGCATGTGAGCTGGTTTCTTTTGCAGTCAATGTCCTTGCAGTCCATGCAGTGGCGGTTGCGTGTGGCCAAAGGAGACTCTGTGTCTGTGTCCACGTGGCTGTGCTCCACTGTAGACTCATGGGGCATCTGAGAGGTATGGAGAGAGAAAGAGAGATGGGGCAAAGAAAAGCATTTAACAGGTATGTTAAAGAAACAATTCCCCCAAAATGAAAATTCCTAATTTACTCACCCTCAAGTGGTTCCAAACACATATGACTTTCTTTTTATGCAGAACACCAATGAAATTAATATATTTTTTATTCAATGGCAGTGGATAATGCCTAATTTTAAAGCTTAAAAGGGATCCAAAGAATCATAAAATTAGTCCATGTGACATCATATTCTAAGTCTTCTGAATACATACAATGAGTTTTGTTGAGAAACAACCCAAAATGAAAGTAAATTTTTTTATCAAAACCTTGTCAACAAAAATATGTCAGTTGCACATTCATAAGTGCATAGGAGAAGCTCATTCAAATGTAATGCAAGTTCTCGTGTGACCACGCAGGTTACAATTCACTGCCTTAATTTTAAAAAGATTAAAAAGATGGACCGCAATATTTATTAAAACATCTAATTTTGTGTTTCGCATAAGAAAGTCAAAGGGTTTGTAATGACATGTGGATGAAAATGATGACAGAATTGTAATTTTTGGGAGAAATACTCCTTTAAAACATTAATATCTTGCTACAGACCTGTGTGTCAGTGTGTTTTTGGGTATGTGTGGTTCCCCATCTGTCACTCACTCGAAGTTGTGTCGAATGAAGTGACACAAGGGGTCTTCCTGGGATGCCATATGTACCTCTGAACCTGAGAAAAGGCCAATGTCAAGTTGGCAGACAGAATTTGCATGCCCCGCCCCGCATATACGGGTATAAAGGGAAGCGGGGCAGCGAGTGCCAGTCAGAATTTTTATTCGGAGCCGAACGGTTGTGCAACAGCAAGCTGAGATTACCACAGTTTACCTCACCTCTACTGGCTACAAGCACTGCTGTTGGATCTACGGCGCGTTTCCAGCTGGCGTTCTCTCTCTCTGCACGCTGTGCAATCCACGCCCCTGGGCGCTTCGACAGAAAGAGTGTTTCTCCTCCTAAAATGAGTTTATTTCCTCAAAAAAAAAAGAGTTTGAGTTCCCACTCATAAAAAGAGCAATACATAGCAGACGTTGAACGTCCTTTTCAGGACATGTCTATTTAAAGATTTCTTTCCGCCTCTGTGTAGATCCTGGATGCGGTTGATTTCTCTCCATTTCTGATGGTCATAAAGGCTGCCTCGCGTGCCTGGGCTGCGAGCACATGCAGGCAGTGTTTTATGAATGGCTCATGTTCTCAGTGCGAGAACATAGTCATGGCAACATTGCGGTCGCAGCTTTAATTTCTCACGAGAGAAAGCCACTTCAGCTGTCCCCCACATCGTTCCTTCTTCCCACGGGATTGAGGATGACCCGACTGGCGATGAAGGCGATTTGGGGATGACAGCGAGCTTGGGTAAATCCCTACGAACCATCCGCCCCTGGCACGCTTGCTTGCTTCCGTCCGAGCTCGGGATGAGTGCGGCTCACCTCTCGGCCAGCCGGCATTCTCTCTTGAGCCCCCGGACGACATTGCCGCTGCATCGGAGAGATTCACAGCGGCGTCTGATGCTGATGACTCATCTCGGCTGCCACCTTTGGGTCTGCTTGCCCAGTCTGAGGCTGACGTGCAGATATCCGCTATGCTTTCCCCGGCCGCCGTGAGCGGGAGGGCTGGACTGGAAACCTCCGTCCCCCTCTCAAGGCTCCTCGATCGGTTCCTCAGGTCAGGGCGCCGCTCATAGCCACTCACCCCCGGTTCCGTTCTTCCTGAAAGTGCATGACGAGCTGACGCGGTCGTGGAGGGCACATTTTACTGCCCGGACCGCTCGTCCGCTCTCACTACCATGGATGGCGGGGCAGCCCACGGGTACACGGAGGTCCCCCAGGTGGACAGAGCGGTTGCGATCCACTTGCGTCCCAGGAACGCCGCCACCTGGCGGGACCGCCCTGTACTCCCCTCCAGAGCCTGTAGAATGACATCATCACTAACCTAGAAAGTCTACAGTGCCACCAGATAGGCCGCCTCTGCCCTGCATGCCATAGCTCTCCTGCAAGCTCACCAAGCCAAGGCACTCAAAGATCTGCACCTGGGTAGTTCCGACCCCGACGTGCTGCAAGAACTGCACTCTGCCACATTAGTTGATACTAAAATAAAAAAGATGTCACGATACCAGTGTTTCTGCAGAAATACCAAGCACCGACTTTATCCGACCCAGCATGCTGTCTGACTTACACATGCTGCTTCCAAATGCTCACAAGCTTATTTGAGAGTGTACTCTTTTACACTGAAATTCACAACAAATAAATTTAAATCGTGATATGTCCTAGTGTGATTATTAAACTGCAAAAGACTTCAGTCTTAGTCTGTATGAGCTGCGTACTTTAAATAAATGTGTAAAGCAGACCGCTCATTGACTCTAAACTCCACAGACTTTACAAATCATTTGCATTGAATAAGATAACAAAGCAGAGCACTAATTCACTGTGAATCTCACAGCAAATGTAGATACTATACAGTATATTTAAATAATGAAATCACAGCATTTGCGCTTTAACAATCACTCTGGGCCATGTTGCGAATTGTTTAACCGGATAAGTAAAGCTTTTGTCAAAAACACACCTCAAAATAAAAACGATAAAAAATAAAAGCTGGACACTTGAAACTAAAGAAATTGCAACAGAAATGTTTAACAACGGTGTAGTAAAATGTAATATTCACTGTAGTAATGTAATATAAATAATAATAATAATTAAAAAATTACATCACAAACAAAAGTGCTGTTGTTCTGAAAAAAAAAATGCAATGGTGTGTTGAAAAGTAATTGTTCTATTTTCACTCGTTAAATTAAAAAAAAAAAAGTCATTGTTCCATTTTCACTCGTTAAATTTTTTTTAAAAAAGTAATTGTTCTATTTTCACTTGTTAAAAGTTTTAAGAATTAATTTAATTAGACACCATTATGATGATTAAATACATTTTTAACTTAAAAAAATTTGGGGAAAAAAAGAAAAACAGGAATTGGGAAAAAACAAAACAGATATCAGTAGGGTCCTACCTAACACTTAGTTGAGGAACACTTGAAGGATACATGTATTTCTTTTAATTTTTTATTTACGTTGACGTTTAACAATAAAAAGTCAAATATTTAATAGTGTGTTCAATAGAATTACCATATTAGTATATTTTTGCTGTGGTACCCAAATTGTTATTGAGAACCTGGAAATGTTGGTATCGTGACAACACTATTACACATAACTAACTGATATTGGCATTATGTTCATGCTGTATAGCCAGAAGGGAACCCCCGTTCGTTCGTTTGTTCCTTGCCACAGTCGCACTTTGGCTTACTCACTGGGGGCCTAAAGACAAAAATATTAGGGCATGATTTTCATTGAAGTTTTGAATTACACTGCTCAATGGGGACTTACAGAACATTTGATTATATTGTGGAGGAAGCATTTCTTACATAAGTGCCCAATACTGGTCTAGATTACGTGTCAGCTCCTATTCTAGGTCTTATGAATAAACTTTTAGTGAGGGGGTTAAAATGTTATTGGTATGTATTGATATTAAACCAATCATGTTGGTATGTGTTTGTGGGTGTGCTTGTGTTTTTGGGTGTGTTTGTTCTCACCAGCACATGTGCGGCTCTGAACAGGTAGCTGAAGGGGTAGTAGAGCAAGTTGATGAAAGAAGCAGCGTACAGGTCAGCGTAACGCATCACCTGAGATGCAAACAGAGTCTGCCGAGAACCACTGCGGAAGAGACTACCCATCATCCCGTAACACATGTCCATGTCATGAGTTACTTTCTGAAGAGTCAAGACACACAGAGAGAATGACCAAATAAGCGTGCAATACCACACGTGTATAATTACAAGAATAAGATTCTCAAGCTTGCATATTCTGGGATATTTTTTATCCTAATGTCTATGGTAGGAATCTGTCTATGACATGCTGTTGATTACGACAGACAATAATTTAACTTATAAGACTTAGAAGCTGCCATTATAAATGCATTTACTGTCAACACATTTCTTATAAATTTTTACAAACACAGGGACAATTCAAATTATAACAATGCCAAAGATGCTGGTTATAGACATAGCATTAAAAACAACACAGAATATTATTTTACTCCTCAAATGTTTTTAGTGATATAAAATTAATCACTTTTTAGATGTGTACTGTTAACAAAGTTTAAATTCCAGCCACTTCACATTAAAGAGTCAGACCAGGTAAAGTATATAATTTTTGTATTGTTAAAATACTTTCTCCTATCCAAGCTTAACATAAGACAGCTAAAAATAGCCATTTTTAGGTTGATTCCTCCCAAAAGTGTAAACAATGTGGCTCAGCGGTGCTATCAAAACATTGCAATGTTTGAGCATCACAACCAGCCAGACATAGCAACTTTGGCTCAACCAATGGGATGAGTTTAGAGATTAAACTATCTGTCCAATGTTTGTCTGACCAACATGAAAATGGAGGGGTTTTTAGGAAACTGTTTTTGCAATTCCGTTTGTTAATGCTAGTGGTGCAGAAATTACACACTTCACGTTAAATAGATATAATAGGAATTTCAATGTGTGTGCGATTATGTGTGTGTACCTTCATTCTTCTCTGGATTGCACTGATATCTGGTCTCTCATTGCTGCTGCTGTCCAAATGCCTACAGAAGAATGTGAGCGAGAGAAAATTAAGAGTTATAATATTTTGTGTTTTTATTAATCACATTTATTTCTACCACACTTTTCTCCAGTACGCAGGATAGAAGGAACATCACTGCGAACAGGTCCACAACAATCCACTAAGTTTGAGCGTTCGAGATTTGTAAATAGCAAAGCAGACATTAGACTCATTGAAATATTCCCTTGGTTGCCCTGCTCTTCATAGGTGCGAATGGGTTAAAATTTGTCATCGCATATTATAATTTTATTGCAAATATGAGCAAAACTGTTACACTGTATAGCCCTACTTTAGGTATATGTGTAGTAAAAGAGGAGAAAAGAGGAGAAATGGGCAGACATCAATAAAACACAGGAAACCATAGAGTAACAGAGTCAGAGATGGTGAGGTCACTAGGTTCATACATAAACACATGCAAGTCTTATAAATAGGTGAACTCTCTCACACTGTACCTTTGATTTTATGAGACCAGCCTCATCCATACTCTCATGCAAGTAGACACACACACACACACACACACACACACACACACACACACACACTAACGCACACACACAAGAACACATGCGGCAAGGAACCGAAACAGCTTTACTCACTTGTATAGTTCTGCCAAGAAAATGTCCAAGCCCTGCAGTTCCTCAAACAGAGCTGTTAATGAGAGAACAGATCATAATTGTGTTTTACATCTTTTTCTTACCCTTTCAAGTGTGAACATCTCTCAATCCCCCTTCCCTCTCTCTTTCTCTGCATGACCGTTCCTTCATTTACAAGAAGGCTTATTTTGCTGAAGTGCTATAGTGACACTCACAGCTCTTGTCTGTCCACACATGCAGCTCCTGAGCCAATTCAGGAATCACAAGGAATGTCCGCCAGCCCTGTCGCTTCTTGGACTTAAGGATATCCCCAAAAATATGATCCCCAATGTACACAATATCCTTCCCTTTTGCTCCGAGCAAGTCACACAAAATGTCAGAGGAACCTGGGCAGACAACATAACAACATAAATCTTTAGAAAAGAGTCACATTTTCCCATTATTTCAGTCATATGATCGATGCCCAGTGTAGGGCTGCAATTTTATTTTAATTAATATTGAAACTGCCATATCGCAATATGTCAAATATTTGCTGTATGATTTTTTCACCATATTGTTCAACCCTACAGTACAGTATGATACATTTCTTGGCCAACTATATAAAAACTATGAATTAAACTATTAGCTCTTGCATGCAAGTTATACTTTCATAAATAAGGACTAAGAGATGGTATGCATGTGCAACTGAAAACCATGTGACAAAGTGTTGATCTGTAATGAAACGGTTGACAATGTGATCTAAAAATTTGTCATAAACAGAGTATGTTTCAAGGCTTTGAGGAGATAGAGGATATGTGTGAATCTGTGTGTGTGTGTGTGTGTATATGTGTGTTTGTGTGTATACATGTGTGTGTGTGTTGTGTTGTGTGTGTCTTTGTCCAATAATTTCCAGTACCTCCAGAGTAGACAATGCCATTCTGTAGAGGTCCAGTGTATGTACCTATTTTCAGTCTCCCCGTGGTCTAAGACAGAAAATAGACTTGTTAATATTTAGACATCCAGACTGTTTGAATATTCATTCATTGTACTTCATTACCATAATGTCAATCACACTAAATTTTCTCATAACACCGAATAATAGGCAAACATTCAATAATGCAATGGGCAGGTTTCCTACACCTTTTACACAATACAATTCCATGACATTTCCAGTCATTAATTAAGGGATAAAGATAAAAAATATTAATAATTTCATAGAGATTGCACTCACAAAGAGCAATCTCTAGCAGACAATCTATTGTAGAGCTGAGCATTAATAGAAACATTTATATTTACTGTCCCATAAAAAAATAAATAAACAAAATTCTAGGTCACAATTTAAAAATCCCCTGATATTTTCAAGTTTTCCATGACAATGGGAACCTTGTGCAAAGTGAACCTGCTGAAAAGAAGACAGGAAAGAGGATTTTCCTGTCTCATTAAATCTAATGTGCTCAGCAGACTTCAGTGTGAACAATCAATACTCACTGCTGACTTAAACTCTGTGTGGTCATGTTAAGCAGGAAAAAATGTCCCAGAATGTGCAATACTACACCTGCTGACTTTTGAGAGTCTGCTTCTATAATTGTAATAGTAGAGGTTTTGTTTGTGATGTACTCACCATATCCACCTGTCTTAGAACTGTTCCCTCTCCAAAGAATAAAGGCTTCCGAGCATCCACTAGAATCAGGTCAAAGTAGGACTGCCATGGACGGTGTGGAGTGCCACGCTATGATATAAAACAGCCCGATATATAAATACACATATATCAGGAAACTCTTTTAAAGAGAGGTTGAATAAAATGTTAATACCTTTGGGCCATAAGGAAGGTCAAACAAGTATGTCATTATTTTCTGTAAAACAAATTAAAACAACAGCTTAATTAGCATATGTGTGTCCCAATAATCAAAACATCTGTACAGGGGCAAATGAAAACAGACAGTGTGTAAATAAGTATCTGTATCACTTGCTTATGTGGTGGCAATGTGTGTGTGTGTGTGTGTGTGCACCAGTCAACTCACGTTAGTGTATTTGTAGTCGCTGTTGGTGGCCAAGAAAACTTTGGTGACTTCATTCATGCGGCTCAACAACAATGGCAACTTTGCCTTAAAAAATAATAATTTTTAAACACTTTCTTTCCAAACCCTAATGCAAAAAAGAAAATACGGTAAATTCAGAAATTAAAACTTGGAAAAACTTACATCTTTCACAACATACTTCTCCAGGTTTTCCACTGTTTTCTCCTTCAGTGTTCCCTGAGAAATGAAATAAAAGCTTTGAAATATACCTCAGTTACAGAGCAAGTTTATAAAATGCATCTTAAACACTTAAATTAGAATCCTATTGCCAGTCAGTGGCATAAATTTACCAGGACAAAAATGCCCCAGATATTTAAATTGTGGGGGCAAAGAATTAAGTGAAATCCCATTTCGGATATTGTTCTTTATCTGTTATTTAGAATTTGATGCATTTCTTAATATTCTATTAATCCGGTCATTTCATTTGTCTTAATCTACCATGTTAGAAGACAGCAGAGAGCTGTAGGCCAAATATTTCACATGTGTTCTAACAGATTATTTCTTGTTATATTTGCAATTTTTACAGATATTTTTTAAATTGAATTATTATAGGTACCAGTAAACTTGATATTAAATTTAAGAAATTGACATGAATGGAAGAAATGGACAAATAAGTAAAAAATATATTAGAAAAAAATATGCCGCCTTAAAGTTTAAAAAAGCTGCTCAATAATCTTCCCTTAATAAAAGTTAATTTCTGACACGGCTGCAAATGTGTACCAATAAACACATGCGGTTTATTTACATTTCACTGCTAATCATAGCTGCTTGCAACTTTCGTACACATGGATACTTTGGCAGGGTACTTTACCTTAAAATGCACCCAGTCAACAGCATCTCGAACATCCTGAAACATGCTCTTGAAGGACATGAATAGGTCTCCATCCTTAAAGCCTGTTTCACAGCTAAAGGTTTAAAGAACAAAGGGACAGCAGATTAAGAGGTCGAGCACCAGCTCTGACACATTTTATCGACAGTCAGACATGTTTAAATGGGACAGTCTTCCCTTGTTTGAGGTTGTCCGAGCCAAACAGGAAAGCTCTCTCCCCCTAAAAGGACCAACAGGTGTTTCAGAGGACATGCATCTACACCAAAACAATCACAGACTATTAAATTGAATAGATTTTATCTAGACTAAATCTGTTGTATTTTATAGTGCATGAGTAGAATTATTTTCATGCTTTCTAAGTTCATGTTATAATTATAAAATGTTTACTTTTCTTACTCTTTACATGCACTGTGATTAGTCATTAGAGAGTTACAGTAAATGGATAAGTTACATCATGCATGATCATAAAACAAAGTTGGAACAGAGTTGAACAGATTGCAAGATAACATCTTTTAAAGCATGTTGTAAAGTATTTATTCTGTATTAAGACTTTCTTATCAATAAGTAACATGATTGCTGGTTAAATGACATAGAGAGTGTCAAACAATCCTCACCCACAGTATGTGATACTGGGTATGAATCACTGGTATGGCTGTATGCAGTGTCCAAGGCAACAGAGTAATAGAATCATTGTCAATAGAACACCTACCTGGAATATCGGTCACAGTTTGTGAAGAAGTCAACCAGGCAGGCTAAGAGGTATGTTTCTGTGTGGAGAGAGAGAGAGATAGAGGAAGAGTGCAAAAAGAATCTAAATGTAAGCCTGCAAAACTTACTAAAGAAGCTTTTGAAAATGTGTTACTTTGACCCTGTTTATTTCTGGTATTAACAATCGTTTTGTGTGATCCATCACAACTTAGCGTTCAGCGCGAAATACAGGTGTAAATGGGGTCCAAAACGTTTAGTGATCGGATCACAAATACTTGGAAAAGTGCACAAATTTATAGAAAATGCAGTCCGGTATGCCTGACACCAACATGCAGTAATATAGAACACAATCAGTTACTCGACTCGAACAATAACCATTCAGCTCAAAACGGCAAGTTTACAGTTACCCTACAAAAAATCTTCTGGCAATCTAGGTGCAAATTTGGCACAAATTTGTCACTCATTATTTTCACATGCAAATGAACATGTGATGTGCTGCAAATGTTTTGACAGAGGTTTGCAGCTCTTCACAGGTAGTGGTGAACCTGCCGCAAACCTGGAAACAGTGGACAAGCTAATTTGCTTGCTCATTTGCATGTGAAAATAATTGGTGGAGAACTTGTGGCAATATTTTAATGAATTCTCGATTTTTGTAAGGGAAGATAAATGGTCGTAAATGGTACAGGCGTCTGACGTTGAAGGCCTGACTGGACACCCATCCTCGGGCAAGTCCGCCCAGTCAGAGTCTGACGCGCAGATGGCCAACATGCTTTCCCGGGCCGCTGTGAGCGTGGAGTCGGACTGGAACCATCCGTCCTACCCCCAACGCTCGCGGCTTGATGATTGGTACCTCGGCTCCGGGTGCCGCTCTCACTCTTCTGTCTGCCATCTTGACATTGGCCTTTTCTCAAGTTCAAGTTCAGAGGTACGCGAGGCTCTCAAAAGAGACCCCTTGTGTCGCTACCATCGACACAACGTCTCGTTCCTTCCATTGGGGAACGGAGGTTACAACAGTAACCACGACGTTTTCTTAAACCACGAAGGGTGAATAATTAGCTAACTATCATACATAATAAATTAATGTTATTGAAATAAAAGTTGAACTAATTTTGCAAAATAATTGCTTTTTATCATCTTTTGAGATGTTGAATTTCCTACATCCCAACTCGGAAATTCGTATATCATCCAGAATTCATTCATGTACTCATAAATCATAAATACGATATTTCAGACTCCACTCGAAGGAGAGCTCACTCACTCATTTCGAATTTTGTGAGTTAAAAAAAGTCACTGTAAATGTGTGTTTGAGTGGCAGCCAGTGACAGAGATAAGGGACAGTGATGAACTACCTACCTGGAAGGTTAAATAGTGTATTGAGGATGTAAAAGCGCTCTGTGTCATCACGCTGGATAAACTTGTTGGGGTAGAGCTCTCGGATGTCAGGGCTGGTAGGGAGCACAGGAACATTAAAAGCACATACTCCACGGGTTTCAACAGAGAACAGTAAACAAGACAATCCAGGAGGGGAAGTACAGGGTTTTGTGATTACTCACCCACGAAGGAATTTAAAGCCATGGGCACAGACCAGGATGTTTCCATAAGCATCCACCTTCAGGAGGTTGCCATACATGGTGTCAAACACCAGACCTCTGAGAAAGGACAATAAAAGGTTTAAATGTGTAAATTATCCTATTAATATACTATCATAAGACAGTCTTAGCAATAATAACTGTTTCTAAGTAATGGTCCGCAAATGAGTGTTCATCACCTTGTAGGGAAAGTGGGGTCATAAACAAAGCTGAGCAGTTCTTGTGGGTAGCCAATGGAGACCAGCCGCTCAACAGTCAGATCAAATCCCAAAGACTCGTATTCAGGTGATTTGTAAACTATAGAAAGAGATATTTTTAGTGAGAAACACATATTAAGCAGCAAAGATAATAATAAAAAAAAATATAGAACTACGTAATTCCTTATGTTACATTTGAATGAGCACTTTAGTAAGTATTAATGATCCTTAAGTATGACGCAGTGGATTTTTTATTTTTTTTTATTTAAAGGATTCATGACATGAGTAAAAAAAATTCCCTTGATCTATTGATATATTAGAGTTAACATACTGTAAGGTTTCAGAACTCAAAACCTCCTACCCAATGCAAAAAAAACTAATATTGATGTTTAAAGGAAAGGCTGAGGTCAAAACTGAGCATTTCAGTCAGAGGGCCAGAGACAGGGTGGAAAATTATTATATATTACTAAATTATCTCCGTTCTTGGTGCAAAGTAATTAAGTAAAATAAATAAAATAAAACTTTACTAAGATTATAATTGAAACTGAGGGAAAATAATAAAATGTGAAAAAAATATGTAATGACTCTTTACAGTATTTTCTGAAGGATTAGTGGCAACAAATGCAATTGCAAAAATAATCACTGTTTCCAAACAGGTTTCTCAACCACCTCTTATGTCCTTTGAAAGGTAGTCCTAACCCATGCCATCATCTAAGTCAGAAGTTGACATGTTGCACAGCCCGAAATGTTTAAAATTTATAAATATACCAGCAACTGTGAAGTGGCAAAATATTGAACGTTTTCGACTGGGTTTACTGTAAATACCCTCCAAGCAAAGTCTGTTCTAGATGGGATCTGGATATTTGGTTTTCCATTCTCTCTAACCATACACCAAAAATAAAACATAAAAGACATGTACATGGTGCTGTAAGTGTATTTAAAGAAACTCTCTGGGAGTGTTCCGATTTCTCTCTTTAGAACAGCACCTGTGATACATGTCCACACCAACATGGCAAACTAAGGGTACCAGAACATTCATGTAACAAAGGCTTAGCAGGGTCCTGTTTGCCCCGTGATCTAATCCACGGTGAAACAGGACTACCTTGCCCTCACAGATTTAAACCCAATTAGACCACAAGCCTGTACAGATGGATTCGAGTGGCATTTCAGCAACAAAAGGCTGCGAGACTCTGAGCCCCTATGTTTGTTGTTCCATCCTGACACCCAGCTGAAGGAGAAATTAAAATAAGAAAGACATGTACAGAAAAACAGCCTCGGCAAAGCTGACACACTTCACCTCATGTTACGTGATGTGATGTGTTACGCTTGTTGGTGATGCAGCAGCAGATCAGAGGGCAGAAACCCAGAAGGATCTCTTGAGAATGCGTAATGGAAAGCAGAGGAGTGCCTCAGGGTTCACTCCTGGGTCCCTTGCTAATGGAGTCTGAGACTTGTTTGACCGTCACACTCTGTTTGTTCTTTGCCAGAATTCTGTTTGTCTACAACAGGCTTATGTTTTCTTGTGTCTTAATTTTATTTGTTAGGCCAAGTCCTCTATAATAGAAGCTAAATAATAAATAAATCAAAGGCATGCACAGTCCTATTTCTGGAGATCTACCTTCTTTCATTTTAGATTAATTCCAAAGTGAACACACCTGAATCAGCTAATCTTGTTTTTTGTTTTGTTTTGTTTTTTTGGGTGGGGGTGTCATTAAATAATTAGTCAGATGTGTTAGGGCAGGGTAGGAACTTAACTCTGGACATCCCTACTTAAATTTGTTACACAGTTTGAGAACACATTTGCAGTTGTTCTATCATGTGCATTTTCTGCCTTTCAAAGCAATTTTTCCAGTAAACTTTTTTTTTACATGCAGTATGAGTACAATAGTCAAGTTGTTTTTATTGTCATTCAACCATATTCAGTTAGTACAGTACACAGTGAAACGAGACAACGTTCCTACAGGAACATGGTGCTACATAAAACAACATAGGACAAACACAGAACCACATGAGACTACATAGTCTAAATAACATACCTATATAAAGTGCTCATGCAAACGTGTGCAAAAAGTACAGGACAGTACAATACATTACTAAAAATTAACAGGACAATAAGCACAGTGAGAGACAGTGCAGCGCCAACCAGCACACAGTAGTGCAAAAAGATGACAATTTCTAAAAATGCCAAATGTAAACATAACATACTATGAGATAGTGTTCTATGCACATAGCAGTTATTGAGGTAGCAGCCAGGTATAAAGTGACAATAATTAAAGTGCAACTCAGGACACGTGTGTGTCAACATATTCTCACACCCAACTCGTCACATATTGACGCCTTTGACAGGACCCCTTGGCATCACATTTTAACGCCCTGGGTATACCTTTGGCGTCATTTTTCGACGCGTTGGGTAGTCTTAACAAAAAACGGCATTCAAAGGTGAGTTTAACAACGCCCCACGGCGTGTGCAAGTAAGCAGTTTAAGTGTTTTCTTAGGTACTGTTAATTAGAGCATGCTGGATAACGTATTTTTATCGGAGGTTAATTAATCAAAGTTTTTTATATTTTTATTTTTAAAATCCTCTATAGAAATCTATCGGACTACCCAACGCATCGAAAAATGACACCAAAGGTATAACCAGGGCGTTAAAATGTGACGCCAAGGGGTCCTGTCAAAAGCGTCAATATGTGACGAGTTGGGTGTGAGAATGTGTTGTGTGTGTGTGTGTGTGTGTGTGTATGTCAGTCCAGTTTCTGTGTATTGAGGAGTCTGATGGCTTGGGGGAAGAAGTTGTTACACAGTCTGGCCGTGAGGGCCCGAATGCTTCAGTACCTCTTGCCAGATGGCAGGAGGCTGAAGAGTTTGTGTGAGGGGTCATCCACAATTCTGGTTGCTTTGCGGATGCAGTGTTTTTTGTAAATGTCTTTGATGGAGGGAAGAGAGACCCCGATGATCTTCTCAGCTGTCCTCACTATCCTCTGCAGGGCTTTGCAGTCCGAAACGGTGCAAGTACCAAACCAGGCAGTGATGCAGCTGCTCAGGATGCTTTCGATAGTCCCTCCATAGAATGTAATGAGGATGGGGGGTGGGAGATGTGCTTTCCTCAGCCTTCGAAGTAGAGATGCTGCTGGGCTTTCTTGGTAATAGAGCTGGTGTTGAGGGACCAGGTGAGGTTCTCCACCAGGTGAACACCAAGGAATTTGGTGCTCTTGACGATCTCCACAGAGGAGCCGTCGATGTTCAGTGGAGAGCGGTCACTCTGTGCTCTCCTAAAGTCAACAAACATCTCTTTTGTTTTGTCCACATTCAGAGACAGGTTGTTGGCTCTACACCAGTCCGTTAGCCCCTGCACCTCCTCTCTGTATGCTGACTCGTTGTTCTTGCTGATGAGACCCACCACGGTTGTGTCATCGGCGAACTTAATGATGTGGTTCAAGCTGTGCATTGCTGTACAGTTGTGAGTCAGCAGAGTGAACAGCAGTGGACTGAGCACACAGCCCTGGGGGGCCCCAGTGCTCAGTGTGGTGGTGGTGGTAGAGATGCTGTTACTGATCCGGACTGTCTGAGGTCTCCCAGTCAGGAAGTCCAGGATCCAGTTGCAGAGGAAGGTGTCCAGGCCCAGCAGGTTCAGCTTTCCAATCAGATGCTGAGGAATTATTGTGTTGAATGCTGAGCTGAAGTCTATGAACAGCATTCGAATGTATGAGTCCTTTTTATCTAGGTTGGTGAGGATCAGATGGAGATGGCGTCGTCTGTTGAACGGTTTGGACGATATGGAAACTGCAGTGGGTCTAGTAAGGGGGTCAGCTGGGTCTTAATGTGCCTCATGACGAGCCTCTCGAAGCACTTAGTCGTTGTCGTTGAGGCAGGACAAGGAAGACTTCTTTGGCATGGGGACGATGGTGATGGCCTTGAAGCACGTTGGAACGACAGCGCTGCTCAGAGAGATGTTGAAGATATTGGTAAGAACATCTGCCAGCTGGTCTGCACATCCTCTGAGCACTCTGCCAGGAATGTTGTCTGGTCCAGCAGCCTTCCGTAGGTTGACTCTACTTAGAGTTTTCCTCACATCAGCTGTGGTAAGACAGAGCACCTGGTCGTTGGGAGGAGGGGTGGTCTTCCTCGCCACCACATCGTTCTGTGCTTCAAACCTAGCATAGAAGTCATTCAGTGCTTCTGGAAGGGAGGCATCTTTGTCACAGGCAACTGATGTTGTCCTGTAGTTGGTGATGGCCTGGATGCCCTGCCAAATGCGCCGCGTGTCGCTGCTGTCCTGGAAATGACTGTGGATTTTCTTTCCGTGTGCGTGCTTTGCCTCTCTGATGGCCCGGGACAGTTTGGCCCTCGCTGTTCTTAGGGCAGCCTTGTCGCCTGCTCTGAAGGCGGAGTCTCGGGTCCTCAGCAGCGCATGCACCTCCACAGTCATCCACAGCTTCTGGTTGGAGCGTGTGGTGATGGTCTTGGAGAAAGTTACATCATCAATGCACTTGCTGATGTAGCTGGTCACTGATGTTGTGTATTCCTCCAAGTTGGTAGAGTCACAATATGTAGCAGCCTCCCTGAACATGTGCAGTCAGTACACTCAAAACAGTCCTGAAGAGCAGAGATGGCTCCTGCTGGCCAGGTTTTCACCTGCTTTTGAAGTGGTTTTGTGCGTCTGACGAGCAGTCTGTATGCTGGAATTAGCATAACAGAGATGTGGTCTGAGTAGCCACGGTGAGGGCGGGGCTCCGCCTGGTACGTGCCTGGGATGTTTGTGTGAACAAGATCAAGCGTGTTCGCCCCTCTCGTTGCAAAGTCCACATACTGATGGAATTTAGGGAGCACTCTCTTGAGATCTGCATGGTTGAAATCTCCGGCGACAATAAACAGTCTGTCAGGTTGAGCATTCTGCAGTTTGCTCATAGCCCCATACAGTTCACAGAGTGCTTCTTTAGCGTTAGCGCTGGGGGGAATGTAAACTCTGGTTATGTTAACAGTGACGAATTCCCATGGTAAATAAAAAGGTCTGAATCTAACAGTCACAAGCTCCACCAGCGATGAGCAGTAACTAGAGACTAGCATAGAGTTATTGCACCATTCCGTGTTGATGTAAACACACAAGCCACCACCGCGAGTCTAACCGCACAGAGCTGTATTTCTGTCGGCACGAAACAAGGCGAGCCCGTCTAGCTGAATGACGGCGTCCGGAACTCTGTTGCTGAGCCACATCTCCATGAAAACAAAGACGCAGCAGTCTCTAAGCTCACGCTACATAGTCTGCTGGAGTCGGATGTAGTCCAGTTTATTGTCCAGGGAGCAAACATTTGAGAGTAGGATAGACGGGAGAGCCGGCCGGCTAGGGTTTGTTTTTAGCCTAGCATGGACCCCCGCCCTCTTGCCGTGCTTTGGCTTCCTCGCACACGGCTTACGATGTCCCCTCCCCCGGGAACCGAGGACTGGAGGCCTGGTCTCCGCAGCAAGACGAGTATGCGTAGCAGCTCCTGCAGATCATCATGCAGCTTGGTTGTTGCATGAATCTTATATTTTAACAGTGTCTGCCAATGGTAGACACGAACACCGGTTTCTCCGATGTCCATGTGCTGTAAAAGTCGGGCTAAGCGACAAAAATAGCACCATTTTGGATCCGGAGTGGCCACTGCATGCTACTGCACCGCCATCTTGGATCAGTAAAAGCTTTATAGGCAAATACTGTAAGTCCAGGTAAGACCAACTTTCCTTTGTGCTTTGTCAATGTTTTTTTGTGGTTTTGTTAAAGTTTTGATTCTTGTGTTCTATTTTGTCATGCCTTTTATTTGGAAGTTTCAAAAGTATTAAGTGCAAAAATAAATAAATAAAAATAAATGAATAACTAGTTTATTAGCACAGGTACTGCTTCACAAGTACACAAATAAACCAAAAATGTAAATAACCAAACACAACAATCACATGCAAAAATTAATATTTAACTTTTATGAAATTCCAAGACTGAGCAAATTAATTAAAAAGAATGATAATTCCAAATTAAGCTAAGGTAGATGTTATGTAAACTTATAGAGAATAGTGGCATATTATAATTGCACCATGGTGTAAATTGTGGCAGATTTGCAAAGCAGTGTGTTATAATGAATTCTAAAACAGTATATAATATAACAACATATTCAGTACATGTAGTATTGTGATAGCACTTTAATACATCACTGGCAGCTGGATTTTTTTATTTAAATTCAAAAGCTCTGAGTTTAGTACACAACTACCCTATAATGATAAAAATCCACCCAATCCTTTTTTTAATCCCCGTTTATCATAAGCACTGTCTCAGAACAAGCCATTCACAGATTCTGTTCAAAATGACACACTGTTGACTGATGTTTGTTTGTGTGTGTGTTGTTTCGTTATAGTGCATACAAAACTGCTGAAAAAAACTCTACAACAAATAAATAAATGTATCAAATAACCATTCGGAAACTTCCTGGTTCATTCTCAAAGTTGTTACTTCTGACGGAGTCTCTCCCTCATCAGTGTCTGACTCCGGTTCAAGCATATATGGCTGAACGCCACTATTTTCGCTGTCAGTCACATTGCTTATGATGTCTAGTTATCGGAGGCAGAGATGTCAAAACTCCACCCTATTCTGGATACAGGGAGGGGAGCACCAGCTCATTTGCATTTAAAGAGACACACACACACACACACACACAAAAAAAGCTTGTTTTTATTCCCACCCAAAAATTGGCATTTTCAATATGGTATAATAAATGATCTGTAGGTTATTTTGAGCTGAAACTTCACAGACACATTCTAGGGACACCAAAGATTTAAATTACATCTTGAGAAAAGGGGCAAAATAGGTGCCCTTTAAGGGTCAAATTCACATATATCTTCATGCCTTTTCTTTAATGATTATATAATATTTTTTCGTAGTTTCGACTGGTTCAGTCAAACTATTGATATGCATATAGCCAGTCTGTGTGCCACTGCTAATTCAAATTGGTGCAAATAATACATTTTCTGAACTTATCCTGTGGTTGGGGCCCCCTGGTGGTCGTGGGGACCCTTTACAGCCACTTCTGTTGCTTATTAGGTAGGGCCAGCACTGTGTCCAAGTCAAATTAATAATCATTAGTGATTTCTTCATTTCTTAAGAAAAAAAAGCTACATTTTACCTTGTCTGTGTATGTTGTGTTTTTTATTTTTTGTAGATATTGTTTAGACTTGAAATAAACTACAAAAGAAAACAATTACTGAATCGAATGTATCTGTTGCAGGGCAGAAATCACTGCAAATTACTGTTTTTTTTTTTATTATTTCAAAATAATATTGGTATCACTTTACAATAAGGTAAAACTGTTGCATTTGTTAACATTAGTAAATTAGTTATGAATAAACAATTAACAATATATTTGTTACAGCATTTATTTATCTTTGGTAATAGTTAATACAAACACAGTTATTCATTGTTAGTTCATAGTGCATTAACTAATGTTAACTTTTGTTTTTAAAAATGTATTTGTTGATATTGTTGAAATTAACATTAACTAAGATTAATAAATTCTTAAAAAGTATTGTTCATTGTTAGTTCATGTTATCTAATGTTAACTAATATTAACAAATGGAACCTTATTTTAAAGTGTTACCATAATATTTAATAAAAGTATTATTATTCAATATTAATCATATTGCAATGCACCATGATACAGATTTTTTTTCTCTAGGACAGTCTTATTGTCATACTGTCCTAGAGAGTGACGCAACAAATATCTCCAAAAACATTAACATCGGATATATACAAAAATGATATAAATTAAGCTTTATAAAAAAATTACATTTATAAAAGTAATAACTGCTGGAATTAAATCATTATCTACCATACAAATCTCTTATAATTACTGTGACGACAGGCAATGAGAGAAGATCTATGTGCAGCTTTATTTAATCCAAAACAAGAAATAGAGAAAACCACGGGGAACTTGCAAAACATAAAATAACAGACAAATGAACAGGGGGGAAAACAAGGGCTTAAGTGCACAAGGGAAAACTAGGAACACCTGGGGAAACAATCAGGGAACGGGAGACAATCAGGGGAAAACCAATCAAAAAACGGAACTACAAAGGACTACAAGAACCAAACAGGAAACAGGAACTAAACAGGAATTTCAACATAAAAGCACAGAACAAAAGTCAACAGAATGTGACAGAGCCCCCCCTTTAAGGAGCGGATTCCAGACGCTCCAAAAACAAAAACAACAAAAAACATTGTCCATGGAGCACAGGGGAAAACAAGTAGTTCAGGGGGGCACCAGGGGCAAATAGGCAGTTCAAGGGGGCACAAGGGGAGCAAAGGAACAAGGTAGGGTCAGGGAGTCTGGGAAGTGGCCGTAGGACAGGAACCGGGTGAGGAGGCTACAGGACAGGGACTGGGTCAGAAGGCCACAGGACAGGGACCGGGTCAGAAAGCCTGGATCGAGGCCACGGGACAGTGACCGGGTCAGGAGGCCTGGATGGAGGCCATGGGACAGGGATCGGGTCAGGAGGCCAGGGAGGAGGCCACGGGACAGGGACCAGGTCAGGAGACCTGGGAGGAGGCTGCGGGATGGGGGTCGGGTCAGGAGGAGGCCGCGGGACAGGGGTCGGGTCAGGAGGCGGCCACGGGACGTGGAGGGTTCTGAAGACAGTGCCGTGGGAGGTTTAGGAGACGTGGAAGGCTCGGGGGGTGGAGCCCTCGGAGGCGAAGCCATGGAAGGTTCGGGAGGCGGAGCACTGGGAGGCTCGGCAGACGGAGCCCTTGAAGACTCAGGAGATGGGGCCCTGGAAGGCGGAGCAGGCGGAGTTGCGGAATGCGGAGCAGGCGGAGCTGCGGAATGCGGAGCAGACAGAGCCGTGGAAAGCAGAGCCATGGGGGATACAGGGGCGGAGCCCTGGGAGGCTCGGGAGGCAGAGCCCTGGGAGGCAGAGCCCTGGGAGGCAGAGCCCTGGGAGGCGGAGCTCTGGGAGGCTCAGGAGGCAGAGCCCTGGGAGACTCAGGAGGCAGAGCCCTGGGAGGCAGAGTCCTGGGAGGCTCGGGAGGCGGAGCCATGGGAGGCTCGGGAGGCGGAGCCATGGGAGGTGGAGCCCTGGAAGGCTCGGGAGGCTGAGCCCTGGGAGGCGTATGTGTGGGAGACTTTCTTCTCCTCCTCCTCCGGACAGACGAGGCTGGGAACGCTGGCTCTGGGATGGACGAGGCTGGCAACGCTGGCTCTGGGACGGACGAGACTTCCAGCTCGTTGGCCGTGGCAGGCGTGGGCGTTGGCTCGTTGGAAGTGCCCTCAGAAGCAAACGTCTCCAAAACCAAATTCACGTACCTCTCCCACGTGCAATCACCAGTCTCTGGCAACTCGATCCATCCATGGGCAAGGAGGCCAAGCTGATAAATTGACTTAAGATGACCATCAGAGAAACCAGTGCATCGGGCAATGGTGCTAAACAGACGTGAGTATTCAGTTAAAGTGAGGCTCACTTGGCTCAGATGGAGGAAGACTGCTGCTAGATCCATGTTTGGTCTGTTATTCTGTGACGACAGGCAACGAGAGAATATCTAGGTGCAGCTTTATTTAATCCAAAACAAGAAATAGATAAAACCACGGAAAACTTGCAAAACATGCAAAACATAAAATAACAGACAAATGGACAGGGGGGGAAAGAAGGGCTTAAATAACAAGGGAAAACTAGGAACACCTGGGGAAACAATAAGGGAACAGGAGACAATCAGGGGAAAACCAATTAAAAAAACGGAACTACAAAAGGACTACAAGAACCAAACAGGAAACAGGAACTAAACAGGAATTTCAACATAAAAGCACAGAACAAAAGTCAACAGAATGTGACAATTACAAACCTAAAACAGATAATAAAGCAAAACAAACAAAAAGATGATGGCAATGACTGCAAATTGGAGTGATACCAAGACCAGGGAGATAATCAGCATCCGCACAGATAATTAAAATAATCTTCAGTTTAGTGGTACCTTAGTGGCATTTGTGTACAAGAAGATGAAAGAGTGGGGCTTCTTGAGAGAGAAGTCACAGGTTTTCAGTAAACTTAAGACAATGTTTATTAGACAACACGCGGTGTTGTCATTTTTGTCTTTACGAGACTGGGATGTGTGTGAATGTGAGCAGATTATGGGAAAGCTCTGGCATAGTGAAAAAATTCTCTCAACAGTTGTCCAAAATGATTACAGATTTTTGCCCATGAATCTCTGAGGTTTTACAAATGCATCCAGCGAGCCTCAGGGTCTGTGTCAGGCCTTGTATCTCTACAGATGTTTGACAGACAGGCTGTTGATAGGGGAGGTGGTGAGAAGTGAATCCCCCACAGAGCCACAGCCAGAAGTACAGGTAAGCAAACTCCAACAGAGTCACTAACTCAGGTCAGATTCCAAATATCAGCAGTGCATAAACCCAACTGCGCTCTCTCTCTCTCTCTCTCTCTCTCGGAGTGATTGTTGGATGCGAGTGGACGGATGTGAGTGTGGGTGGATTACCTGAGTGAATTATCTTCTCTCTTTTTTTTCTTGCTATTTTTGTTGTGTTTGTGTGGGTTCGTCTTTTTTTCTTTTTGATCTTTGGGGCCCCGTGCTACCTGTTTTATAAGGGAAACATGACGGCCATAGTGTGCAATTTGGGTTCACTCACAAGGGGCTATGCGGTTAAAGTGGCGTCCGTGGCAGGCATTGAGGAATGTTGCATGGCTGTTGGAGTAGTTGTGGGGCACGAGTGCATTGTATCTGCCTCTAGAATGAATAATGCTATGGTGATTTTCCTCAACAGTATCGAAAAGGCAAATGAATTAGTTGAGCATGGAATTGTGATCGGCAATGAGTTTGTCACTGTGCTTCCCCTCTTATTAGCATCAAAGAGAGTTACTTTATCCAATGTTCCCCCTTTTCTTAGTGATGAAATATTAACTCAGGCATTGTCTCGTTACGGAAAACTGGTACCCCAATCAAAAAGATTGCGATCAGTAGTGAATCCCCTCTTTTGAAACAAGTCGTTTCTTTTAGGCATTTTGCATATATGATAGTTAAAGATGATGCCGAGTTAGAACTTTCACTAAATTTTCAAGTTGATGGATTTGAGTATGTGATATTTGTTACAACCGCGAAATCAAAGTGTTTCGGTTGTGGCAAATCAGGACATTTAATTTGAAATTGTCCGGATAAATTAAAAGGAAAATGAAGTTAATAAAGAAAACAATGTTAAAGCTGTTCCCGGTACGAGTGAAGCAACCGAGGCTGTTTTGTTGAACTGTGAGGTTCCGGGGGTGAGCCGGGCTGAGCTGGAGTCGGTGGGCATGGGGAAGGATCCCCCTGGTGAGGGTCTGGACGCTGCTGGCTTCGCTGAGCCTGGCTCAACCTCGACGTATCGAGAACACACAGGTATGGTACGCGATGTAACAACTACTAGTAATGATGTGAAAGTGATTGGGGGACAGTTTTCTGGGAAAAGTTTTTTTACAGGGGGTATGTGAGGTGGATTGTGTTGTTACAGAGATGGAAAATAATATGTTCAAAGTGCCCCAAAAAAGGAAAAAGTCTGGTCAATTGCAGGATGAAAAAGCTTGCAAGAAAAGTGATGTACAGGGTAGTGAGGATCAGGAGACTGAAAGTGATAGTGAGTCGTCTGACTCCAGTGTTGTGCTTTCTCAAAGCATTTTTCAAGTTATAATGACAGAAGGCTGCTTTACTAATAGAGAAGTGTATCGTTTGAAGAAGATTGTGAGGAGTTTAGACAAGGAGTTGAGTAATAATGATGTTTAAAAAAATTAAGAGATATGACTTCTAATGATCTGTTGTGTGTTGGAGGGCTGCTTTTCTTCTTTCTGTTTACCTTTGCCATGAGTGAAGTACGCCTGGCTACCTTGAATGTAAATGGTGCCAGAGACATAAGGAAAAGAGCCATATTGAATGAAGTGATGAAACAGAAGAACCTTGATGTTATCTTGCTACAAGAAACACACAGTGATGGAAAAAAACGCTGCTGATTGGGCAAGGGAGTTTGAGGGCATTTCTGTATTGAGCCATCATACTTCAACAAGTGCTGGAGTTGCCGTTATGTTTGCAAAAAGCTTTAGTCCAATTTCATATGATTTTGATGAAATCATCAAAGGCAGAATTTTAAAAGTTAGAGCCTGTTTTGAAAATAATGTTTGTTTTTAATCTGTGTTTATGCTCCAACTGCCGTAGTTGAAAGGATGCTTTTTTAGACACATTATGTTCTATCTTGCAAAACTGTTCTTCTGAAGAATATTTATATTTGGGGGGTGATTTTAATTGTACTGCACACGTACTGGACAGAAACCACATTGAACCTCATTTGCCTTCCCAAAAACGTCTTATCCACATAATTAAGCAGCATGAATTATGTGATATCTGGAGGCAATTAAATGGAAATGAGAGGCAATACACTTGGGTTCATGCAAGAGATAATGTAATGTCGTTTGCTAGATTGGATAGATTTTACGGGTTTAAGCATCATCTTAATATTTTTAATAATTGTTATAATTATTCCGATAGGTTTCTCAGATCATGGAATGGTGCAATGTATTTTTATTTTAAACTCTCTCAAACCTAGAAGTGCTTACTGGCATCTTAATATTTCTCTGCTGAGTGACAAGTTTTTTTGAGAGAATTACAGAAATACAAAACATGAATTTCAATCAGTACAACAGTGGTGGGACTTTGGCAAGGTTCAAATTAGACAGGTTTGTCAGCAATACACTCACAACGTAACTAGAGAGATAAGAAGATCTTTGGAGAATTTAGAAACTGAAATAAATAAATGTCAACTGTTAGCTGAATCTACTGGAGATAAGTACTATTTAGAAATTGGATTAAGGAAAAAGGCTCAGTTAGATGATCTACTGGGGTATAGAATACAAGGGGCACTGGTCCGGTCAAGATTTCAAAGTATAGCTCAAATGGATGCGCCGTCCAGAAGTTCAGAAGTTGTATAGAAGTGAGTCTGAGTCGGGGAGTAATGAAGAAAATGCCTTTTTCACTTCCTTACCCCAGATGTCTGAAGAGGGTAATGCAGCCCTTTCAGGGGTGCTGAGCTTGGGAGAGCTGTATATGGCACTTCAAGGCATGGAGTCTGGGAGGGCTCCAGGGATTGATGGTCTCCCAGTTGATTTTTACAAATCATTCTGTAAGGAGCTGGGAGTGGATATATTACAGGTATTGAATGACAGCTTGTTGGAAGGTATGATGCCGTTGAGTTGTCGCAGGGCGATAATCACCCTCATACCAAAAAAAGGAGATCTCACTGAAATAAAGAGCTGGCGCCCCGTCTCACTTCTTTGCAGCGATTACAAACTGCTCTCCAAGGCTTTAGCTAACAGACTGGCAGAAGTGTTGGACTAGGTCATCCATCCGGACCAGACCTATTGTATTTGTGGTAGATCTATGTTTGATAACATTTCATTAATTCGTGATGTTTTAGAAGTTTCAAAATTGTTAAAGTTAGAAAGTTAAAGTTGGCTTGATTTCTCTGGATCAAGAGAAAGCCTTTGACCGAGTCGAACACTCCTATTTGTGGGGGACTTTGAGAGCTTTTGGTTTTAGTCAAAATTTCATAAATAAGGTCAAAGTACTCTATAGTGAAGTTGAGAGTGTACTGAAGATAAATGGCAGCTTATGTGGTTTACGCTAATACTGGTAGCATGCTTTGAGTGTGGGGATATTTGGCATAAGAGGATGGCGTGCCCACATAAGGCCCAGGATAGGCAGGAAGAGGTAGCTGGAAGAGATAGCTGAACATAGTGCTGCTGCTGAGGATGTTTAGGAAAAAATTAAGATGTCCAGATTAATACTGATGGAATAAATTATGAGAAAGTACCAACTCAGATTTTGTGATAGGTTTAAATTATTCTGGAATAAATGGAAAATGCAGAAAGATTCTTTTGAAAACATGTGTCAGTGGTGGGATGTTGGCAAAGTAAAAATAAGAATATTTTGTCAAAATTATAGTTCAAATAATACATCAAGTTTGCAGTAAAAATCTTGGAGAAAGACATTCAAAGAATGGAAAGTACTATTTTTAATAATAAAGGAACTGGATAGAGTGAGCTGTTGAATAAGAAAAAGAAAGAACTTGGCTCGTTATTACAGGAGCAAGTGAAAGGAGCAACTGTAAGGGCAATAATCTGTTCCATTAAAGACATGGACGCTCCTACATCATTTTTTTTCAACCTTGAAAAGAAAAGCTCCCAACAAAAATAAATATATCATCTTCAAAGGCCTGATGGGATGATAACGTCAGACCCGGTGGAAATAAAGAAGCTGGCAGTTAACTTTTACAAAAAACTGTATGACGCTAAGAACTGTGAAGTTGAGAGTGCTGCTGATTTGCTGAGTGATTTACCTCAGGTGAAAGAGGAGGGGAGAAAATCACTAGACAGTCAAATAACTTTTCAGGAGATTACAGAAGCAATAAAACAGTTATCAAGAGGACATTCTCCAGGAATTGATGGACTGCCAGTTGAGTTTTACTAAGCTTTTTGGAATGTATTAGGACAAGATCTGTATGAAGTACTCATTCAAAGCATCAAAAGTGGAACACTTCCTATAAGCTGCCGAAGAGCTGTACTGTCTTTGCTTCCAAAATACGGAAATCTAGGTCTTCTAAAGAATTGGAGACCAGTTTCTCTATTGTGTTTGGACTATAAAATACTGTCAAAGTGTTTAGTAAACAGGTTAAAGTGTTATTTAGAGTTATTGGTTCAAAATAACCAGACGTATTGCATTCCCAAAAGGTCAATCATGGATAATCTCTTTTTATTAAGGGATGTAATTGATTTTAACCAATTTAATCATTTAAACCTGGGTATACTTTGTTTGGATCAAGAGAAAGCATTCGATCGGGTTGATCATGTGTATCTTAAGGTTTTTAAACCATTTGGATTTGGAGAGAATTTTATATCTTATATTAAGTTGTTATATTCAAAAATTTTTGTGATGGTTAAAGCTGGTGGGGGATTAAGTGCACCAATACCGGTATCAAGGGGTATTAGGCAAGGTTGCCCACTTTCTGGACAATTGTATAGTCTCGCCATTGAGCCTTTGTTGTGTAGGATAAGGAGAGATCTGAATGGAATTTTACTTCCTGGTATAAATAGTAGTAGTAGGGTGTCATTATCTGCTTATGCGGACGATATCACAGTCTTTATCACGAGTCAAAATGATGTTGACATTTTAACGGAAATTATTAGAAAATATGAGAGGGCATCTTCAGCAAAAATGAACTGGTGGAAAAGTGAATGGCTTATTATTGGTCCGTGGGGAGGGTTAGGACCTCAAATTTAACGGAGTGGATTGCTGTGGGTAAGAGAAGGGTTAAAAATGTTTGGTGTTTTTATAGGAAATACAACATTTAAAGGAAAAAATTGGGAGGGAATGCTGGAAAAGGTGAATGCTCGATTGTCTAAATGGAAATGTCTATTACCACAATTGTCGTACAGAGGAAGAGTTCTGGTGGTAAATAACCTGGCTGCCTCTATCTTGTGACATAGAATTGTGGTACTGGAGCCACCTGATGAGTTGATCTGCAGGATACGAAGGACTTTTGTAAATTTCTTCTGAAGTGGAGAACACTGGATTCGCGCAGCAGCACTGTATCTTCCAGTTCAAGGAGGAGGCCAAGGTCTGTTGGACGTGAGGAGCAGAATTTCTGCTTTCAGAATCCAAGCGGCACAGAGACTTCTCTACCATAAGGACTTGGTTTGGTCTCAGAATGTAAAGGCATTCCTTCAAATAAGTGGGGGTCTTGGATTGGATAGACATTTATTTTTAATGAACCTGGAGAAGATAAACATGTCTGAGATTTCACATTTTTACCGGACAATGTTGCATTCGTGGAGAACTGTTTTTAAAGTTGAAAGAGAGGTTGATGAACCTGGGAACTGGGTTCTAGAGGAACCATTGTTTTTTAATCCAATGACTCAAACAAGACTTTTGTCTTCCGTAAGTGTAAGTGTATGCTTACAGAGAAATGGAATTGTCAAGCTGGGACATCTCTTGAATAGAGATGGATGGAAGTCGTTGGAGGAACTTGACTGGCTTAAGATCTTCACGTTTGACAGAAAAGTTGATGGAGGAGATTGTCAATACCTTACCAAGTAGTTACAGAAAGTGCATTGGGAGAGGAACTTTGATGGACATGACGAATGAACAGGAACTCCCAAGAATTAAAATCTCTCATCTTATAAAGACAGAAAATGAAGATGAAGATGTGGGGTCAATTCTATCTTTTAAAACCCTACAGCTAGAATATTTTGAGTCTGCATAAAAAAAAAGCAATATATTACTCCACAGTCAAAGTTTTACACCAGGACTCTTTTAAAGGACAAAAAACCTCCAGGTGGCCAGGTTTGTTGAAGCCAGACTTCCTGGTGAGGGACAGGTGGAGAGCCCTGTATAAGCCTCCCATAGAGAAGCATACTGCTGATCTGCAGTGGAGGCTTATTCACGGGGCGATAGCTACGGACAGACACGTGGCGCACTTGAATCCAGCAGTGGGTGAGCAGTGTAGGTTTTATGGAATAGTAGAAGATTTCGAACATTTGTTTTTAAGATGTAATAGGTTGAAAGGTCTTTTTAATCTTCTTGATAGATGGTTTCAAGCATTTGATGAGAGATTCTTAGAAGAAGTGTTTATTGGGGGTGTGATGCACAGATTCTTAATCAGAAGGAAAGCGTGTTCCTTAAACTACTTGATCAGAACTGCAAAATTAGCAATTTGGAAGACGAGAAAGAATGAAGGGCTGAATCTTCTTAGTACTGATACTGAATTAATGTTCAAGAACCTTGTAGCTGGAAGGTTAAATATAGAGTTCGTATATTATAATCTTACAAAAAATTATGGGTGTTTTGATGATATTTGGTGTTTTAAAAATGTTTTGTGTGTAATTGATGAGGGTCGTTTGGTTCTGAATTTTAAATTTATTTTATTTTGATTAAAGAGTATTTGATGATGTTGTGAATAATGTTTTTATTATGTAAATAATAAAGTCTTTTTAAACCTCTCTCTCTCTCTCTCTCTCTCTCTCTCTCTCTCTCTCTCTCTCTTATTCAATTCAATTGGCATGAAAGTTTCAAAAACAATGTTGCCAAAGCATCATATATAATAAATAAAATAAAAGCAAAATACATTTTGTCCAATAATTTGGACAGTATATAATATAATTATTAGTAATATATAAATAACAACAATATATACATTATTATTATTATTTATTTGACCACATCACATTGTGTGTGTGTGTGTGTGTGTCCAGATCTTTCACTGTCCCTCAGGTTGTGGCATGTTGACACATATTGGGCAGCAAGATGTGCCCTGTCTCCTTCTCCTAGGAGTATTTTTAATTTTGAGAGGTCATTTAGGTCTTTAAAGTCTAAAGTTTCAGAGTTAAACTTCTTTAAGTAAACGTTCCTTATTCTCTGAATGTTTCACATTTTAGGAGGAAGTGCATCTCTGTCTCGACCTCACCTGTCCAACAGTGAGCACATATTCGGTTTTCTTTTGGTTGCCATGATTTTTTGTGTCTTCCTGTTTCAATTGCCAATGTGTGGTCACTGAGCCTGTATTTGGTTAGGGTCTGTCTCTGTTTTCGATCTCTGACAGTAAAGATATATTTTGCCAACTCATACTCCCTGTTTAGGGCCAGATAACATTCTAATCGACTTTGGCTTTTAGTTTCTTCTTCCCAATGTTCCAAATAGGTTTCTTTGCATTGCGTTATAATTTGGTTCACTCTGATTGGTGTTTGGAGAACAGTGTTGATATGAGACTGGTCAAAGTGTGTTTGAGGGGGGACGATTAGACTCAGCACCAACTGATGTAGGGGACTCTTTTCTGGGCTCAGCTCTTGGATATGGAGGGCGTCTCAAAAATAATGACATCAGTTTTTTTCATGTTTACTGCTAAAGCCCAGTTTTGACAGTATTTGTCGACAATGTACAAATTGTAGTCCTTGTAGTCCTTGTTCAGTAGGAGACAGTAGAACAAGGTCGTCAGCATAAAGCAGATACTTCACCTCTCCAACTAGGAGGGGGAGAGGATGAGTAGCACATTGATCCAACTGAACAGCAAGTTCATTTACATATACACTCACCTAAAGGATTATTAGGAACACCATACTAATACTGTGTTTGACCCCCTTTCGCCTTCAGAACTGCCTTCATTCTACGTGGCATTGATTCAACAAGGTGCTGAAAGCATTCTTTAGAAATGTTGGCCCATATTGATAGGATAGCATCTTGCAGTTGATGGAGATTTGTGGGATGCACATCCAGGGCACGAAGCTCCCGTTCCACCACATCCCAAAGATGCTCTTTTGGGTTGAGATCTGGTGACTGTGGGGGCCATTTTAGTACAGTGAACTCATTGTCATGTTCAAGAAACCAATTTGAAATGATTCGAGCTTTGTGACATGGTGCATTATCCTGCTGGAAGTAGCCATCAGAGGATGGGTACATGGTGGCCATAAAGGGATGGACATGGTCAGAAACAATGCTCAGGTAGGCCGTGGCATTTAAACGATGCCCAATTGGCACTAAGGGGCCTAAAGTGTGCCAAGAAAACATCCCCCACACCATTACACCACCACCACCAGCCTGCACAGTGGTAACAAGGCATGATGGATCCATGTTCTCATTCTGTTTACGCCAAATTCTGACTCTACCATCTGAATGTCTGAACAGAAATCGAGACTCATCAGACCAGGCAACATTTTTCCAGTCTTCAACTGTCCAATTTTGGTGAGCTCTTGCAAATTGTAGCCTCTTTTTCCTATTTGTAGTGGAGATGAGTGGTACCCGGTGGGGTCTTCTGCTGTTGTAGCCCATCCGCCTCAAGGTTGTGCGTGTTGTGGCTTCACAAATGCTTTGCTGCATACCTCGGTTGTAACGAGTGGTTATTTCAGTCAAAGTTGCTCTTCTATCAGCTTGAATCAGTCGGCCCATTCTCCTCTGACCTCTAGCATCAACAAGGCATTTTCGCCCACAGGACTGCCGCATACTGGATGTTTTTCCCTTTTCACACCATTCTTTGTAAACCCTAGGGTTGTGCGTGAAAATCCCAGTAACTGAGCAGATTGTGAAATACTCAGACCGGCCCGTCTGGCACAAACAACCATGCCACGCTCAAAATTGCTTAAATCACCTTTCTTTCCCATTCTGACATTCAGTTTGGAATTCAGGAGATTGTCTTGACCAGGACCACACCCCTAAATGCATTGAAGCAACTGCCAAGTGATTGGTTGATTAGATAATTGCATTAATGAGAAATTGAACAGGTGTTCCTAATAATCCTCTAGGTGAGTGTACATTAAATAAAGTTGGACAAATTGCAACCCTGACGGACACCTCTTCTCTGGGTGAAGAATTCAGTTTGTTTGTCTCCAATTTTAACATCACACATGTTTTTTGAATATATTGATTTGATCAGATCATACATTTTGCCACCTATACCACAATGCAGAAGTCTATAATATAGCCCTTCATGCCAAATAGAATCGAAAGCTTTCTTGAAATCAATAAAACAAGCGAATATTTTACCGTTTTTTGTTTGGTGTACATGTTTGTTAATTAAAGTGTGAAGGGTATATACATAGTCGGTGGTGAGGTGTTTTGGAAGGAAGCCAATTTGATTTTTACACAAGATGGAGTGTTTGTCAAGGAAATTAAGAACTCTTTGTTAATAATACTGCCGAATGGCTTACCTAGACAACTGCTGACACAGAAGCCACGGTAGTTTTTAGGGTCTAATTTGTCCCCGCTCTTACAAATGGGGGAAATTAGTCCTTTGCATCAGATGTCAGGAAAACATCCCAACTGCAATACAATGTTGAACATCTTCAACATGGCCCCTCTCTCTCTCTCTCTCTCTCTCTCTCTCTCTCTCTCTCTCCATTTCACTGTGTTCCATGGAGCTACAGAGAGAAGCTACATGCTCCTATACACAACATTTTATAATTAGTGGTGCTTTCCAAAGGCAAGGCATCACTATTGTTCTCTTGCAAACTTATTATTAGTGGTGCTTGCCAAAGGCAAAGCATCACAATTATTCTCTTGCATACTTATTATTCTTTTTCTTATTAGGTTGGCTTGAGAAAGTCAACTTACTGAAATCCTAGTCAAACTTATTATTATTATTATTATTATTATTATTAGTGGTGCTTGCCAAAGGCAAGGCATCACTATTGTTCTCTTGCATACTTATTAATCTTATTAGTGGTGCTTGCCAAAGGCAAGGCATCACTATTGTTCTCTTGCATACTTATTATTCTTATTAGTGGTGCTTGCCAAAGGCAAGGCATCACTATTGTTCTCTTGCATACTTATTCTTCTTCTTTTTATTATTATTATTTCATACAAAGTTTGGCGCGCTACTTCTCCCGCAGATTTTGTCACAGACCCCTCAGTGAGGCACCAAATCGTGCGACTCATTGAGGAGAGGTGTGCTATATCTTTTCTAAGTGATCGGGTGTATGATGTTTGCACAGCGGACGAAAAAGCGGCCAAAAAAGTCCCATTGACTTTACATTGCGGAATGTTCAGAAATTTAAATCCCAACCGACGTGTTCACACACACAGACACAAAAGGGCCTGACAGCCCTGCGTCTCTCCCTCTCTCTCTCCCTCAGAGGATTTATATTATCAAGCAGCCAATAAGTAATGACATATAATTTCATAAAGACATATGTGTGGACTCATTTGATGTGGCCTAGCAAGCAGTTGTGGAGCATGACATGAGTTTGGGGGTAAGATTTAACCATGAGGGGTAAAACGGGCCCAAATATGCCCCATAGGCATACTATGGCAAGGGTCTTGCACATGAAAGCAATTGTTTTTTCCCTACTACAACAAGACACATTATTTTGTGGGATCATATCTCCCAATCAAAAGAATTAGAAACATGGGGGCGGGCTCATTTCACTCAAGCTACCAATCAGTCTTTAACTATCACCTTGGAAATGAAGTAGCCATGACCTAGCAACCATTTACAACACCCTAGCAACAGCCCACATACACTTCCATTCAAAATGGCTCAGATGGATATCTTAAGAACACAATATTAAAGAAACTTGGGGATTGACTCTTTTGAGTCAGGATAGTAAGCAGCCAATAAGAATCACTCTGTTCATTGGCTAGCCACGCCCTAGCAACCATTTAAAGCAACCTAGTAACCAGATTTATTAATTTCAATTACAGTAAGATATCTTTGGATCAGAATGTCCTAGAGATACGAGAGATGCTTTGTTTTAATTGGGTGAATAGTCAGTCTTCAAGTATCATCATGGGAACTACTTAGCCATGCCCTAGCAACCATTTAAAGCACACTAGAAACAAAACACTATTGACATCCATTCAAAATCACTAAAATGTGTATCTTAGGATCAGAATGTCGTAGAGACTTCCGGGTTGACTTATTTCACTCAGGATCGAAAGTAGACTTGATAAATATCACCCTGGTAACTGCCTAGCAACCAGATGAGTTGACCCTAGCAACAAAGTAACAAATCACATATCTTTGAACAAGAACATGGTAGAGACTTAGGGGTTGACATATTTCACACAGGATTGCAAGGGGCCTTATGAGTATCACTTTGGTAACTGCCTAGCAACCAGATGTGGTTACCCTAGCAACCAAGTAACAAATCACATATCTTTGCACCAGAAAATCGTAGAGAATTCCTGTTTCACTTATTTCACTCAGAATGGAAAGGAGGCTTGATATGTATCACTCTGGTAACTGCCTAGCAACCAGATGTGGTTACCCTAGCAACCAAGTAACAAATCACATATCTTTGAACCAGAACATTGTAGAGACGTAGGGGTTGACATATTTCACACAGGATTGCAAGGAGGCTTGATAAGTATCACCCTGGTAACTGCATAACAACCAGACAGGGTTACCCTAGCAACCAAGTAACAAATCACATATCTCTGCACCAGAAAATCATAGAGACTTCCTGATTGACTTATTTCACTCAGAATGGAAAGTAGCCTTGATATGTACCGCTCTGGTAACTGCATAGCAACCAGACAGGGTCACCCTAGCAACCAAGTAACAAATCACATATCTTTGAACCAGAACATCGTAGAGACTTAGGGGTTGACATATTTCACACAGGATTGCAAGGACCATTATGAGTATCACTTTGGTAACTGCCTAGCAACCATATGCGTTTACCCTAGCAACCAAGTAACAAATCACATATCTCTGCACCAGAAAATCGTAGAGACTTCCTGTTTGAATTAATCCGCTCAGGATGGGAAGTAGCCTTGATATGTATCACTCTGGTAACTGCCTAGCAACCAGATATGGTTACCCTAGCAACCAAGTAACAAATGACATATCTATTCAAAAGAAAATCGTAGAGACTTCCGGGTTGACTTTTTTCACTCAGGATGGAAAGGAGGCTTGATAAGTATCACCCTGGTAACTGCATAGCAACCAGATGTGGTTACCCTAGCAACCAAGTAACAAAACATATCTTTGAACCAGAACATCAAAAAGACTTAGGGGTTGACATATTTCATACAGGATTGCAAGGAGCCTTATGAGTAACACTTTGGTAACTGCCTAGCAACCAGATGGGGTTACCCTAGCAACCAAGTAACAAATCACATATCTCTGCACCAGAAAATTGTATAGACTTCCTGTTTGAATTATTTCACTCAGAATGGAAAATAGCCTTGATATGTATCACTCTGGTAACTGCCTATCAACCAGATATGGTTACCCTAGCAACCAAGTAACAAATCAGATATCTATGCAAAAGAAAATCGGACAGACTTCTGGGTTGACTTTATTCACTCAGAATGAAAAGGAGGCTTGATAAGGATCACCCTGGAAATTGCCTAGCAACCAAGTAAAAAATAATATATCTGTCTGTCTGTCTGTCTGTCGGTCGATCGATCGATAGATTTATAGATATATCTGAGGGTCAATATCTATTGTCAATCTATATATCTATATCTGAGGGTCAATATCTATCTGTCAATCTATCTATCTATCTATCTATCTATCTATCTATCTGAGGGTCAATATCTATCTATCTATCTGTGGGTCATTATCTATCTATCTATCTTTCTATCTATCTATCTGAGGATCAATATCTATCTATCTATCTATCTATCTATCTATCTATCTATCTATCTATCTGATGTTCAATATCTATCTAACTATATATCGATCTATCTAGCTGTCTGATGGTCAATATCTTATCTATCTATCTATCTATCTAGCTGTCTGATGGTCAATATCTATCTATCTATCTATCTGAGGATCAATATCTATCTATCTATCTATCTATCTATCTATCTATCTATCTGAGGGTCAATATCTAACTATATATCGATCTATCTAGCTGTCTGATGGTCAATATCTTATCTATCTATCTATCTATCTATCTATCTATCTATCTATCGGTCAATATCTATCTATCTATCTATCTATCTGAGGGTCAATATCTATCTATCTATCTATCTATCTATCTATCTATCTACCTATCCATCTATCTGAGGTTCAATATCTGTCTATCCATCTATCTGAGGGTCAATATCTATCTATCTATCTATCTGAGGGTCAATATCTATCTAACTATATATCGATCTATCTAGCTGTCTGATGATCAATATCTTATCTATCTATCTATCTATCTATCTATCTATCTATCTATCTATCTATCTAGCTGTCTGATGGTCAATATCTATCTATCTATCTATCTATCTGAGGATCAATATCTATCTATCTATCTATCCGTCAATCTTTCTATCTATCTATCTGAGGGTCAATAACTATCTATCTATTTATCTATCTATCTATCTGAGGGTCAATATCTATCTATCTATCTATCTATCTATCGGTCAATATCTATCTATCTATCTATCTGAGGGTCAATATCAATCTATCTATCTATCCATCTATCTGAGGTTCAATATCTGTCTATCCATCTATCTGAGGGTCAATATCTATCTATCTATCTATCTATGGGTCATACTCTATCCATCTATCTATCTATCTATCTATCTATCTGAGGGTCAATAACTATCTATCTATCTATCTATCTATCTATCTATCTATCTATTCTATTTGATAGACTGAATGGTCTTATAATCTCTAAACTTTGAACTTTGAAAACTACTACTTATAATTACGTCAAACTAAAAACTACTTCAAACTTTCATGCTAGGCTTTCTCAAGCCAACCTAAAGTTTGTACTCAAACTTTTTAATCTAGTTATTATTATTATTATTATTATAATTAGTGGTGCTTGCCATAGGCAAAGCATCACTATTGTTCTCTTGCATACTTATTCTTATTTTTCCACACAAAGTTTGGCGCGCTACTCCTCCCGAAGCTTTTGTCAAAGACCCCTGAGTGAGGCATCAAATCGTGCGGCTCATTGAGGAGAGGTGTGCTATATCTTTTCTAAGCGATCGGGGGTACAGTGTTTGCCCCAGGGGCAAAAAATTGGGCAAAAAATCCCATTGTCTTAACATTGAGCCGAACTTTGACGAGTCATAGCTCAGAGCGAGGATTTTGCAGAGACGTGTGATTTACCACATTTGAAGAGGCTGACAGGCTCTGTGAGAACATACCTCACAATGGGGTAAAAGTTGTACCACTGGGGGGCAGGAGCTGCCCAAATTTGCCCCAATGTAAGTCAATGGAATTTTTTGCAAAATTTTTTGGTCGCAGACCCACAAATGAGGCGTCAAATCGTGCGGATTATTTGGGAATGGTGTGCTATGACTTTTATAAGCGATCAGGGGTACAGTGTTTGCCCCAGGGGCAAAAAATTGGGCAAAAAATCCCATTGACTTAACATTGCGCTGAGCTTTGACGAGTCATAGCTCAGAGCGAGGATTTCACAGAGACGTGTGATTTACCACATTTGAAGAGGCTGACAGGCTCTGTGAGAACATACCTCACAATGGGGTAAAAGTTGCACCTCTGGGGGGCAGGAGCTGCCCAAAGTTGCCCCAATGTTAAGTCTATGGTGTAGGACGGCCCATGAAATGTCATTTTGTATTGAACATAACTCTGGATCACAGAGTCTTACAGACAAGGGGGCGGGCTCATTTTACTCAGACGACCAATCAGTCTCTCAGGATCATTGTGAAGCTATCAAGCCACGCCCTAGCAACCATTTAGAGCACCTTAGCAACAATTCCCATAGACTTCCACTGAAAGAGATCAAAGGGATGTCTCCAGACTGAATTATCATAGAAACACAAGAGTGGTCTCGTTTGACTTGGGGCAGTAAAACAGCCAATCATGAATCCCCTCAACACTTCCTAGACCCTCCCTAGCAACCATTTTCGAGCACCTTAGCAACCTAAATCCAAAGAGAGATATCTTCCATTCTGAATGTCACAGAGCCATGGGAGTTGGTTTATATCATTCATACTGACAAGCAGCCTTTGGAGATTCATCATTGGCAGCTGCCATGCCACTCCCTAGTAACAATTTAGAGCACCCTAGCAACCACTTTTACTGATTTCAATTACAGTAAGATATCTTCAGATCAGAATGTCCTAGAGACATGATAGTTGCTTTGTTTTAATTGGGTGAGTAATCAGTCTTCAGCTTTCATCATGTGAACTACTTAGCCACGCCCTAGCAACCATTTAAAGCACCCTAGCAACAAAACACCTTTGACATCCATTCAAATTCACTAAGACGTGTATCTTAGGATCAGATTGTCGTAGAGATTTCCGGGTTGACTTATTTCACTCAGGATGGAAAGTAGACTTGATAAATATCACCCTGGTAACAGCCTAGCAACCAGAAGGGTTTACCATAGCAACCAAGTAACAAATCTCATATCTTTGCACTACAAAATCGTAGAGACTTCGAGTTGACATATTTCACTCAAGATGGCAAGGAGCATTGTTGGATGTTACTTTGGTAACTGCCTAGCAACCAAATGGGGTTACCCTAGCAACCAAGAAACAAATCACATATCTCTGCACAAGAAAATCACAGAGACTTCCGGGTTGACTTATTTCACTCAGGATGGCAAGGAGCATTGTTGGCTGTCACCTTGGTAACTGCCTAGCAACCAGATGGGGTTACCCTAGGAACCAAGAAACAAATCACACATCTCTGTACTAGAAAATCACAGAGACTTCCGTGTTGACTTATTTCACTCAGGATGGCAAGGAGCATTGTTGGATGTTACTTTGGTAACTGCCTAGCAACCAAATGGGGTTACCCTAGCAACCAAGAAACAAATCACATATCTCTGAACCAGAAAATCACAGAGACTTCCGGGTTGACTTATTTCACTCAGGATGGCAAGGAGCATTGTTGGCTGTCACCTTGGTAACTGCCTAGCAACCAGATGGGGTTACCCTAGGAACCAAGAAACAAATCACACATCTCTGTACTAGAAAATCACAGAGACTTCCGTGTTGACTTATTTCACTCAGGATGGCAAGGAGCATTGTTGGCTGTCGACTTGGTAACTGCCTAGCAACCAGATGGGGTTTCCCTAGCAACCAAGAAACAAATCACATATCTCTGAACCAGAAAACTGTAGAGATTCCGGGTTGACTTATTTCATTCAGTTTGGAAAGGAGCATTGTTGGCTTGCCCCTTGTTAACTGCCTAGCAACCAGATGGGGTTACCCTAGCAACCAAGTAACAAATCACATATCTCTGTACTACAAAATCGTAGAGACTTCCGGGTTGACTTATTTTACTCAGGATGGTAAGTAGCATTGGTGGCTGTCACCTTAATAACTGCTTATCAACCAAATGGGTTTCCCTAGCAACCATGGAACAACACCAATATCTCTGCACCAGAACATCCTACTGTCATGGGGGTGGCCTCTTTCAACTTTGGGCAGTAGGTGGGACATTGTGGTAAGAAATTTTGCCACGGCAAGCACCACTCACATTTTCTTCAGGAAATGTACCTATCTAGTTAGTGGTGCTTGCCATAGACAAAGCATCACTATTGTTCTCTTGCATACTTATTAGGTTGGCTTGAGAAAGCCAACTTACTGAAATCCTATTTAAACTTAATATTATTATTATTCTTCTGAGACTAAATTTCTAAATCTAACTCCTCCTAGAGCTTTTAAGCTACATGCACCAAACTCGGCACAGACCTTCAGACTAATCCCGAATAGTGTGCTATATCTTTTCTAACTGATCAGACTTACGGTTTTCCTAAAAATGACGATCAAAACTCGGAAAAACTCCCATTGACTTAACATTGCGGAATGTTCAGAAATTTAAATCCCAACTGACGTTTTCACACACACAGACAAAAAAGGGCCTGTCAGCCCTGCGTCTCTCCCTCTCTCTCTCCCTCAGAGGATTTATTTTATCAAGCAGCCAATAAGTAATGACCTAAAATCTTCATAGCCACAGTATAGTAGCTTCCAGGTTGACTTTGTTCACTCAGTATGGAAAGGAGGCTTGATAAGTATCACCCTGGTAACTGCATAGCAACCAGACAGGGTTACCCTAGCAACCAAATAACAAATCACATATTTCTGCACCAGAAAATCATACAGACTTCCTGTTTCACTTATTTCACTCAGGATGGAAAGTAGCCTTGATATGTATCACTCTGGTAACTGCCTAGCAACCAGATGGGGTTACCCTAGCAACCAAGTAACAAATCACATATCTCTGCACCAGAAAATCATACTGACGTCCTGTTTCACTTATTTCACTCAGGATTGCAAGGAGCCTTATGAGTATCACTTTGGTAACTAACTAGCAACCAGACGGGGTTACCCTAGCAACCAAGTAACAAATCACATATCTTTGAACCAGAACATCATAGAGACTTAGGGGTTGACATATTTCACACAGGATTGCAAGGAGCCTTATGAGTATCACTTTGGTAACTGCCTAGCAACCAGATGTGTTTACCCTAGCAACCAAGTAACAAATCACATATCTCTGCACCAGAAAATCGTAGAGACTTCCTGTTTCACTTATTTCACTCAGGATGGAAAGTAGCCTTGATATGTATCACTCTGGTAACTGCCTAGCAACCAGATGCGGTTACCCTAGCAACCAAGTAACAAATCACATATCTCTGCAACAGAAAATCGTAGAGACTTCCGGGTTGACATAATTCACTCAGGATGGAAAGGAGGCTTGATAAGTATCACCCTGGTAACTGCATAGCAACCAGATGGGGTTACCCTAGCAACCAAGTAACAAATAACATATCTTTGAACCAGAAAATCATAAAGACTTAGGGGTTGACATATTTCACACAGGATTGCAAGGAGCCTTATGAGTAACACGTTGGTAACTGCATAGCAACCAGATGTGGTTACCCTAGCAACCAAGTAACAAATCACATATCTTTGAACCAGAAAATCATTAAGACTTAGGGGTTGACATATTTCACACAGGATTGCAAGGAGCCTTATGAGTAACACGTTGGTAACTGCCTAGCAACCAGATGGGGTTACCCTAGCAACCAAGTAACAAATCACATATCTCTGCACCAGAAAATCGTATACACTTCCTGTTTGAATTATTTCACTCAGAATGGAAAGTAGCCTTGATATGTATCACTCTGGTAACTGCCTATCAACCAGATATGGTTACCCTAGCAACCAAGTAACAAATCACATATCTATGCAAAAGAAAATCGTAGAGACTTCCAGGTTGACTTTATTCACTCAGAATGAAAAGGAGGCTTGATAAGGATCACCCTGGAAACTGCCTAGCAACCAGATTGGGTTACCCTAGCAACCAAGTAAAAAATAATATATCTATCTATCTATCTGTCTATCTATCTATCTTTCTGAGGGTCAATATCTATCTGTCTATCTATCTATCTATCTATCTGAGGGTCAATATCTATCTATCTATCTGTGGGTCATACTCTATCTATCTATCTATCTATCTATCTATCTATCTATCTATCTATCTAAGGGTCAATGACTATCTATCTATCTATCTGTGGGTCATACTCTATCTATCTATCTAAGGGTCAATGACTATCTATCTATCTATCTATCTATCTGTGGGTCATACTCTATCTATCTATCTATCTATCTTTCTGAGGGTCAATATCTATCTATCTATCTATCTATCTATCTATCTATCTATCTATCTATCTGAGGGTCAATAACTATCTATCTATCTATCTGTGGGTCATACTCTATCTATCTATCTATCTATCTAAGGGTCAATGACTATCTATATCTATCTATCTATCTATCTATCTATCTATCTGAGGATCAATATCTATCTATCTATCTATCTATCTATCTATCTATCTGAGGGTCAATATCTATCTAACTATCTATCTATCTATCTATCTATCTGTGGGTCATACTCTATCTATCTATCTGTCTATCTATCTATCTGAGGGTCAATATCTATCTATCTATCTATCTATCTATCTATCTATCTATCTATCTATCTATCTATCTGAGGGTAAATATCTATCTATGTATCTATCTATCTATCTATCTGATGGTCAATATCTATCTATCTATCTATCTATCTATCTATCTATCTATCTGTGGGTCATACTCTATCTGTCTATCTATCTATCTGATGGTCAATATCTATCTATCTATCTATCTATCTATCTATCTATCTATCTATCTATTTGATAGACTGAATGGTTTTATAATCTCTAAACTTTGAACTTTGAAAACTACTACTTATAATTACATCAAACTAAAAACCTTAAATCTTCAAACTTTTACAACTACTTCAAACTTTATGCTAGGCTTTCTCAAGCCAACCTAAAGTTTGTACTCAAACTTTTTAATCTAGTTAGGTTGGCTTGAGAAAGCCAACTTACTGAAATCCTATTTAAACTTATTATTATTATTATTATTATTCTGAGACTAAATTTCTAAATGTAACTCCTCCTAGAGCTTTTAAGCTACATGCACCAAACTCGGCACAGACCTTCAGACTAATCCCGAATAGTGTGCTATATCTTTTCTAACTGATCGGACTTACGGTTTTCCTAAAAATGACGATCAAAACTCGGAAAAACTCCCATTGATTAACATTGCGGAATGTTCAGAAATTTAAATCCCAACTGACGTTTTCACACACACAGACGAAAAAGGGCCTGTCAGCCCTGCGTCTCTCCTTCTCTCTCTCCCTCAGAGGATTTCTTTTATCAAGCAGCCAATAAGTAATGACCTAAAATCTTCATAGCCACAGTATAGTAGCTTCCAGGTTGACTTGATTCACTCAGTATGGAAAGGAGGCTTGATAAGTATCACCCTGGTAACTGCATAGCAACCAGACAGGGTTACCCTAGCAACCAAATAACAAATCACATATTTCTGCACCAGAAAATCATACAGACATCCTGTTTCACTTATTTCACTCAGGATGGAAAGTAGCCTTGATATGTATCACTCTGGTAACTGCCTAGCAACCAGATGGGGTTACCCTAGCAACCAAGTAACAAATCACATATCTCTGCACCAGAAAATCATACAGACTTCCTGTTTCACTTATTTCACTCAGGATGGAAAGTAGCCTTGATATGTATCACTCTGGTAACTGCCTAGCAACCAGATGGGGTTACCCTAGCAACCAAGTAACAAATCACATATTTCTGCACCAGAAAATCGTAGTGACTTCCTGTTTCACTTATTTCACTCAAGATGGAAAGTAGCCTTGATATGTATCACTCTGGTAACTGCCTAGCAACCAGATGTGATTACCCTAGCAACCAAGTAACAAATCACATATCTCTGCAACAGAAAATCAGAGAGACTTCCGGGTTGACTTATTTCACTCAGGATGGAAAGTAGCCTTGATATGTATCACTCTGGTAACTGCCTAGTAACCAGATGTGGTTACCCTAGCAACCAAGTAACAAATCACATATCTTTGAACCAGAACATGGTACAGACTTAGGGGTTGACATATTTCACACAGGATTGCAAGGGGCCTTATGAGTATCACTTTGGTAACTGCCTAGCAACCAGATGTGGTTACCCTAGCAACCAAGTAACAAATCACATATCTTTGCACCAGAAAATCGTAGAGACTTCCTGTTTCACTTATTTCACTCAGGATGGAAAGGAGGCTTGATATGTATCACTCTGGTAACTGCCTAGCAACCAGATGTGGTTACCCTAGCAACCAAGTAACAAATCACATATCTTTGAACCAGAACATTGTAGAGACTTAGGGGTTGACATATTTCACACAGGATTGCAAGGGGCCTTATGAGTATCACCTTGGTAACTGCCTAGCAACCAGATGGGGTTACCCTAGCAACCAACTTACAAATCACATATCTCTGCACCAGAAAATCGTAGAGACTTCCTGTTTCACTTGTTTCACTCAGGATGGAAAGTAGCCTTGATATGTATCACTCTGGTAACTGCCTAACAACCAGATGGGGTTACCCTAGCAACCAAGTAACAAATCACATATCTCTGCACCAGAAAATCGTAGTGACTTCCTGTTTCACTTATTTCACTCAGGATGGAAAGTAGCCTTGATATGTATCACTCTGGTAACTGCCTAGCAACCAGATGTGATTACCCTAGCAACCAAGTAACAAATCACATATCTCTGCAACAGAAAATCAGAGAGACTTCCGGGTTGACTTATTTCACTCAGGATGGAAAGTAGCCTTAATATGTATCACTCTGGTAACTGCCTAGCAACCAGATGTGATTACCCTAGCAACCAAGTAACAAATCACATATCTCTGCAACAGAAAATCATAGAGACTTCCGGGTTGACTTTATTCACTCAGGATGGAAAGTAGCCTTGATATGTATCACTCTGGTAACTGCCTAGCAACCAGACGGGGTTACCCTAGCAACCAAGTAACAAATCACATATCTCTGCACCAGAAAATCGTAGAGACTACCTGTTTCACTTATTTCACTCAGGATGGAAAGTAGCCTTGATATGTATCACTCTGGTAACTGCATAGCAACCAGACAGGGTTACCTTAGCAACCAAGTAACAAATCACATATCTTTGAACCAGAACATCGTAGAGACTTAGGGGTTGACATATTTCACACAGGATTGCAAGGAGCCTTATGAGTATCACTTTGGTAACTGCCTAGCAACCAGATGTGTTTACCCTAGCAACCAAGTAACAAATCACATATCTCTGCACCAGAAAATCATAGAGACTTCCTGTTTCACTTATTTCACTCAGGATAGCAAGGTGTCTTGAAAAGTATCACTCTGGTAACTGCCTAGCAACGACAAGGGCTTACCCTAGCAACCAACTAACAAATCACATATCTCTGCACCAGAAAATCGTAGAGACTTCCTGTTTCACTTATTTCACTCAGGATGGAAAGGAGGCTTGATATGTATCACCCTGGTAACTGCATAGCAACCAGACAGGGATACCCTAGCAACCAAGTAACAAATCACATATCTATGCAACAGAAAATCATAGAGACTTCTGGGTTGACTTAATTCACTCAGAATGAAAAGGAGGCTTGATAAGGATCACCCTGGAAACTGCCTAGCAACCAGATTGGGTTACCCTAGCAACCAAGTAAAAAATGATGTATCTATCTGTCTATCGATCTATCTATCTATCTATCTTTCTGAGGGTCAATATCTATCTATCTATCTAACTATCTATCTATCTATCTATCTATCTCAGGGTCAATGACTATCTATCTATCTATATAGATCTGACGGTCAATATCTATCTAAGGGTCAATGACTATCTATCTATCTATCTGAGGCTCAATATCTATCTATCTATCTGAGGGTCAATATCTATCTATCTATCTGAGGATCAATATCTATCTATCTATCTGAGGATCAATATCTATCTATCTATCTATCTATCTATCTGATGGTCAATAACTATCTATCTATCTATCGATCTATCTATCTGATGGTCAATATCTATCTATCTATCCATCTATCCATCTATCTATCTGTGGGTCATACTCTATCTATCTATCTATCTATCTATCTATCTGAGGGTCAATATCTATCTATCTATCTATCTATCTATCTGTGGGTCATACTCTATCTATCTATCTATCTATCTATCTAATCTATTTGATAGACTGAATGGTTTTATAATCTCTAAACTTTGAACTTTGAAAACTACTACTTATAATTACATCAAACTAGAAACCGTAAATCTTCAAACTTTTACAACTACTTCAAACTTTATGCTAGGCTTTCTCAAGCCAACCTAAAGTTTGTACTCAAACTTTTTAATCTAGTTATTATTATAATTATTATTATTCCACACATAGTTTGGCGCGCTACTCCTCCCGCAGCTTTTGTCACAGACCCCTGAGTGAGGCATCAAATCGTGCGGCTCATTGAGGAGAGGTGTGCTATATCTTTTCTAAGCGATCGGGGGTACTTTGTTTGCCCCAGGGGCAAAAAATTGGGCAAAAAATCCCATTGACTTAACATTGAGCCGAACTTTGACGAGTTATAGCTCAGAGCGAGGATTTCACAGAGACGTGTGATTTACCACATTTGAAGAGGCTGACAGGCTCTCTGAGAACATACCTCACAATGGGGTAAAAGTTTTACCCCTGGGGGCAGGAGCTGCCCAAAGTTGCCCCAATGTAAGTCAATGGAATTTTTTGAAATTTTTTTTGCTCGCAGACCCACAAATGAGGCGTCAAATCGTGCGGATTATTTGGGAATGGTGTGCTATGACTTCTATAAGTGATCGGGGGTACGGTATTTGCCCCAGGGGCAAAAAATTGTGCAAAAAATCCCATTGACTTAACATTGCGCCAAACTTTGACAAGTCATAGCTCAGAGCAAGGATTTCACAGACATGTGTGATTTACCACATTTGAAGAGGCTGACAGGCTCTGTGAGAACATACCTCACAATGGGGTAAAAGTTGCACCCCTTGGGGGCAGGAGCTGCCCAAATTTGCCCCAATGTTAAGTCTATGGTAGATTTTGTATTGAACATAACTCTGGATCACAGTGTCTTAGAGACAAGGGGGCGGGCTCATTTTACTCAGATGACCAATCAGTCTCTCAGGATCATTGTGAATCTATCAAGCCACGCCCTAGCAACCATTTACAGTACCTTAGCAACAAGTCCCATAGACTTCCATTGAAAGAGATCAAAGGGATTTCTCCGGACTGAATTATCATAGAAACACGAGGGTGGTCTCGTTTGACTTGGGGCAGTAAAACAGCCAATCATGAATCCCCTCAACACTTCCTAGCCCCTCGCTAGCAACCATTTTCGAGCACCTTAGCAACCAAAATCCAAATAGAGATATCTTCCATTCTGAATGTCACAGAAGCATGGGAGTTGGTTTATATCATTCATACTGACAAGCAGCCTTTGGAGATTCATCATTGGCAGCTGCCAAGCCACTCCCTAGCAACAATTTAGAGCACCCTAGCAACAACATTTATTGATTTCAATTACAGTAAGATATCTTCAGATCAGAATGTCCTAGAGACATGATAGTTGCTTTGTTTTCATTGGGTGAGTAATCAGTCTTCAGCTTTCATCATGTGAACTACTTAGCCACGCCCTAGCAACCAATTAAAGCACCCTAGCAACAAAGAACCATTGACATCCATTCAAAATCACTAAGATGTGTATCTTAGGATCAGAATGACGTAGAGACTTCAGGGTTGACTTATTTCACTCAGGATGGAAAGTAGACTTGATAAATATCACCCTGGTAACTGCCTAGCAACCAAATAGGGTTACCCTAGCAACCAAGAAACAAATCACATATCTCTGCACAAGAAAATCAGAGACTTCCGATTTGACTTATTTCACTCAGGATGGCAAGGAGCATTGTTGGCTGTCACCTTGGTAACTGCCTAGCAACCAGATGGGGTTTCCCTAGCAACCAAGAGACAAATCACATATCTCTGCACAAGAAAATCACAGAGACTTCCGGGTTGACTTATTTCACTCAGGATGGCAAGGAGCATTGTTGCCTGTCACCTTGGTAACTGCCTAGCAACCAGATGGGGTTACCCTAGCAACCAAGAAACAAATCAAATATCTCTGCACAAGAAAATCACAGAGACTTCCGGGTTGACTTATTTTACTCAGGATGGCAAGGAGCATTGTTGCCTGTCACCTTGGTAACTGCCTAGCAACCAGATGGGGTTACCTTAGCAACCAATAAACAAATCATATATCTCTGAACCAGAAAATTGTAGTGATTCCGTGTTGACTCATTTCATTTAGGATGGCAAGGAGCATTGTTGGCTTGCCCCTTGGTAACTGCCTAGCAACCAGATGGGGTTACCCTAGCAACCAAGTAACAAATCACATACCTCTGTACTAGAAAATCGTAGAGACTTCCGGGTTGACTTATTTTACTCAGGATGGCGAGTAGCGTTGGTGGCTGTCACCTTAGTAACTGCATATCAACCAGATGGGTTTCCCTAGCAACCATGGAACAACACCTATATCTCTGCACCAGAACATCCCACTGTCATGGGGGTGGCCTCTTTCAACTTTGGGCAGTAGGTGGGACATTGTGGTAAGAAATTTTGCCACGGCAAGCACCACTCACATTTTCTTCAGGAAATGTACATTCTAGTTTTTATTATAATAATTATTATTATTTTTCCACACAAAGTTTGGCGCGCTACTCCTCCTACAGCTTTTGTCACAGACCCCTGAGTGAGGCATCAAATCGTGCGGCTCATTGAGGAGAGGTGTGCTATATCTTTTCTAAACGATCGGGGGTACGGTGTTCACCACAGGGGCAAAAAATTGGGCAAAAAAAATCCCATTGACTTAACATTGCGCCGAACTTTGACGAGTCATAGCTCAGAGCGAGGATTTCGCAGAGACGTGTGATTTACCATATTTGAAGAGGCTGACAGGCTCTGTGAGAACATACCTCACAATGGGGTAAAAGTTGCAACCCTGGGGGGCAGGAGCTGCCCAAAGTTGCCCCAATGTTAAGTCTATGGTGTAGGACGGCCCATGAAATTTGATTTTGTATTGAACATAACTCTGGATCACAGTGTCTTAGAGACAAGGGGGCGGGCTCATTTTACTCAGACGACCAATCACTCTCTCAGGATTACTGTGAAGCTATCAAGCCACGCCCTAGCAACCATTTAGAGCACCTTAGCAACAAGTCCCATAGACTTCCATTGAAAGAGATCAAAGGGATATCTCCTGACTCAATTATCATAGAAACGCGAGGGTGGTCTCGTTTGACTTGGGGCAGTAAAACAACCAATCATGAATCCCCTCAACACTTCCTAGCCCCTCCCTAGCAACCATTTGAGCACCTTAGCAACCAAAATCCAAAGAGAGATATCTTCCATTCTGAATGTCACAGAGGCATGGGAGTTGGTTTATATCATTCATACTGACAAGCAGCCTTTGGAGATTCATCATTGGCAGCTGCCAAGCCACTCCCTAGCAACAATTTAGAGCACCCTAGCAACCACATTTATTGATTTCAATTACAGTAAGATATCTTCAGATCAGAATGTCCTAGAGACATGATAGTTGCTTTGTTTTAATTGGGTGAGTAATCAGTCTTCAGCTTTCATTATGTGAACTACTTAGCCATGCCCTAGCAACCATTTAAAGCACCCTAGCAACAAAACACCATTGACATCCATTCAAAATCACTAAGATGTGTATCTTAGGATCAGAATGTCGTAGAGACTTCCGGGTTGACTTATTTCACTCAGGATGGAAAGTAGACTTGATAAATATCACCCTGGTAACTGCCTAGCAACCAGATGGGTTTACCATAGCAACCAAGTGACAAATCTCATATCTTTGCACTGCAAAATCGTAGAGACTTCCGAGTTGACTTATTTCACTCAAGATGGCAAGGAGCATTGTTGGATGTTACTTTGGTAACTGCCTAGCAACCAAATGGGGTTACCCTTGCAACAAAAGAAAAAAAATCATATCTCTGCACAAGAAAATCACATAGACTTCCGGGTTGACTTATTTCACTCAGGATGGAACGTAGACTTGATAAGTATCACCCTGGTAACTGCCTAGCAACCAGAGGAGTTTACCCTAGCAACCAAGTAAAAAAAATCACATATCTAAGCACTAGAAAATCGAAGAGAATTTGGGGTTGACTTATTTCTCTCAGGATAGCAAGGATTCTTGAAAAGTATCACTCTGGTAACTGCCTAGCAACGACAAGGGCTTACCCTAGCAACAAAGTAACAAATCACATAACTCTGCACCAGAAATTCATAGAGACTTCCTGTTTCACTTATTTCACTCAAGATGGAAAGTAGCCTTGATATGTATCACTCTGGTAACTGCCTAGCAACCAGATGCGGTTACCCTAGCAACCAAGTAACAAATCACATATCTATGCAACAGAAAATCGTATAGACTTCCTGTTTGAATTATTTCACTCAGAATGGAAAGTAGCCTTGATATGCATCACTCTGGTAACTGCCTATCAACCAGATATGGTTACCCTAGCAACCAAGTAACAAATCACATATCTATGCAACAGAAAATTGTAGAGACTTCCGGGTTGACTTTATTCACTCAGAATGAATAGGAGGCTTGATAAGGATCACCCTGGAAACTGCCTAGCAACCAGATTGGGTTACCATAGCAACCAAGTAAAAAATAATATATCTGTCTATCTATCTGTCTATCTATCTATCTATCTGAGGGTCAATATCTATCTGTCTTTCTGTGGGTCATACTCTATCTATCTATCTATCTATCTATCTATCTGAGGGACAATATCTATCTGTCTTTCTGTGGGTCATACTCTATCTATCTATCTATCTAAGGGTCAATGACTATCTATCTATCTATCTATCTATCTGAGGATCAATATCTATCTATCTATCTATCTATCTATCTATCTATCTGATGGTCAATATCTATCTATCTATCTATCTATCTATCTGTGGGTCAATATCTATCTATCTATCTATCTATCTGAGGGTCAATATCTATCTATCTATCTATCTATCTAATCTATTTGATAGACTGAATGGTTTTATAATCTCTAAACTTTGAACTTTGAAAACTACTACTTATAAATACATCAAACTAAAAACCTTAAATCTTCAAACTTTTACAACTACTTCAAACTTTGTTAGGCTTTCTCAAGCCAACCTAAAGTTTGTACTCAAACTTTTTAATCTAGTTATTATTATTATTATTATTCTGAGACTAAATTTCTAAATCTAACTCCTTCTAGAGCTTTTAAGCTACATGCACCAAACTCGGCACAGACCTTCAGACTAATCCCGAATAGTGTGCTATATCTTTTCTAACTGATCGGACTTACGGTTTTCCTAAAAATGACGATCAAAACTCGGAAAAACTCCCATTGACTTAACATTGCGGAATGTTCAGAAATTTAAATCCCAACTGACATTTTCACACACACAGACAAAAAAGGGCCTGTCAGCCCTGCGTCTCTCCCTCTCTCTCTCCCTCAGAGGATTTCTTTTATCAAGCAGCCAATAAGTAATGACCTAAAATCTTCATAGCCACAGTATAGTAGCTTCCAGGTTGACTTGATTCACTCAGTATGGAAAGGAGGCTTGATAAGTATCACCCTGGTAACTGCATAGCAACCAGACAGGGTTACCCTAACAACCAAATAACAAATGACATATCTCTGCACCAGAAAATCATACAGACTTCCTGTTTCACTTATTTCACTCAGGATGGAAAGTAGACTTGATAAATATCACCCTGGTAACAGCCTAGCAACCAGAAGGGTTTACCATAGCAACCAAGTAACAAATCTCATATCTTTGCACTACAAAATCGTAGAGAATTCCGAGTTGACATATTTCACTCAAGATGGCAAGGAGCATTGTTGGATGTTACTTTGGTAACTGCCTAGCAACCAAATGGGGTTACCCTAGCAACCAAGAAACAAATCACATATCTCTGCACAAGAAAATCACAGAGACTTCCGGGTTGACTTATTTCACTCAGGATGGCAAGGAGCATAGTCCTTTGCATCAGATGTCAGGAAAACATCCCAACTGCAATATAATGTTGAACATCTTCAACATGGCCCCCCTCTCTCTCTCTCTCTCTCTCTCTCTCTCTCTCTCCATTTCACTGTGTTCCATGGAGCTACAGAGAGAAGCTACATGCTCCTATACACAACATTTTATAATTAGTGGTGCTTTCCAAAGGCAAGGCATCACTACTGTTCTCTTGCAAACTTATTATTAGTGGTGCTTGCCAAAGGCAAAGCATCACAATTGTTCTCTTGCATACTTATTCTTTTTCTTATTAGGTTGGCTTGAGAAAGTCAACTTACTGAAATCCTAGTCAAACTTATTATTATTATTATTAGTGGTGCTTGCCAAAGGCAAGGCATCACTATTGTTCTCTTGCATACTTATTATTCTTATTAGTGGTGCTTGCCATAGGCAAAGCATCACTATTGTTCTCTTGCATACTTATTAGTGGTGCTTGCCATAGGCAAAGCATCACTATTGTTCTCTTGCATACTTATTAGGTTGGCTTGAGAAAGCCAACTTACTTAAATCCTATTTAAACTTATTATTAGGTTGGCTTGAGAAAGCCAACTTACTGAAATCCTATTTAAACTTATTATTATTATTATTATTATTATTCTGAGACTAAATTTCTAAATCTAACTCCTCCTAGAGCTTTTAAGCTACATGCACCAAACTCGGCACAGACCTTCAGACTAATCCCGAATAGTGTGCTATATCTTTTCTAACTGATCGGACTTACGGTTTTCCTAAAAATGACGATCAAAACTCGGAAAAACTCCCATTGACTTAACATTGCGGAATGTTCAGAAATTTAAATCCCAACTGACGTTTTCACACACACAGACAAAAAAGGGCCTGTCAGCCCTGCATCTCTCCCTCTCTCTCTCCCTCAGAGGATTTCTTTTATCAAGCAGCCAATAAGTAATGACCTAAAATCTTCATAGCAACAGTATAGTAGCTTCCAGGTTGACTTGATTCACTCAGTATGGAAAGGAGGCTTGATAAGTATCACCCTGGTAACTGCATAGCAACCAGACAGGGTTACCCTAGCAACCAAATAACAAATCACATATCTCTGCACCAGAAAATCATACAGCCTTCCTGTTTCACTTATTTCACTCAGGATGGAAAGTAGCCTTGATATGTATCACTCTGGTAACTGCCTAGTAACCAGATGTGGTTACCCTAGCAACCAAGTAACAAATCGCATATCTTTGAACCAGAACATGGTAGAGACTTAGGGGTTGACATATTTCACACAGGATTGCAAGGGGCCTTATGAGTATCACTTTGGTAACTGCCTAGCAACCAGATGTGGTTACCCTAACAACCAAGTAACAAATCACATATGTTTGCACTAGAAAATCGTAGAGACTTCCTGTTTGACTTATTTCACTCAGGATAGCAAGGATTCTTGAAAAGTATCACTCTAGTAACTGCCTAGCAACGACAAGGGCTTACCCTAGCAACAAAGTAACAAATCACATAACTCTGCACCAGAAATTCATAGAGACTTCCTGTTTCACTTATTTCACTCAAGATGGAAAGTAGCCTTGATATGTATCACTCTGGTAACTGCCTAGCAACCAGATGCGGTTACCCTAGCAACCAAGTAACAAATCACATATCTTTGAACCAGAAAATCGTAGAGACTTAGGGGTTGACATATTTCACACAGGATTGCAAGGAGCCTTATGAGTATCACTTTGGTAACTGCCTAGCAACCAGATGGGGTTACCCTAGCAACCAAGTAACAAATCACATATCTCTGCACCAGAAAATCGTATAGACTTCCTGTTTGAATTATTTCACTCAGAATGGAAAGTAGCCTTGATATGTATCACTCTGGTAACTGCCTATCAACCAGATATGGTTACCCTAGCAACCAAGTAACAAATCACATATCTATGCAACAGAAAATTGTAGAGACTTCCGGGTTGACTTTATTCACTCAGAATGAATAGGAGGCTTGATAAGGATCACCCTGGAAACTGCCTAGCAACCAGATTGGGTTACCCTAGCAACCAAGTAAAAAATAATATATCTGTCTATCTATCTGTCTATCTATCTATCTATCTATCTATCTATCTGAGGGTCAATATCTATCTGTCTTTCTGTGGGTCATACTCATCTATCTATCTATCTATCTATCTATCTATCTATCTATCTGATGGTCAATATCTATCTATCTATCTATCTATCTATCTATCTATCTATCTATCTGTGGGTCAATATCTATCTATCTATCTATCTATCTGAGGGTCAACATCTATCTATCTATCTATCTATCTATCTGAGGGTCAATATCTATCTATCTATCTATCTATCTATCTATCTAATCTATTTGATAGACTGAATGGTTTTATAATCTCTAAACTTTGAACTTTGAAAACTACTACTTATAAATACATCAAACTAAAAACCTTAAATCTTCAAACTTTTACAACTACTTCAAACTTTATGTTAGGCTTTCTCAAGCCAACCTAAAGTTTGTACTCAAACTTTTTAATCTAGTTATTATTAGGTTGGCTTGAGAAAGCCAACTTACTGAAATCCTATTTAAACTTATTATTATTATTATTATTATTATTCTGAGACTAAATTTCTAAATGTAACTCCTCCTAGAGCTTTTAAGCTACATGCACCAAACTCGGCACAGACCTTCAGACTAATCCCGAATAGTGTGCTATATCTTTTCTAACTGATCGGACTTACGGTTTTCCTAAAAATGATGATCAAAACTCGGAAAAACTCCCATTGATTAACATTGCGGAATGTTCAGAAATTTAAATCCCAACTGACGTTTTCACACACACAGACGAAAAAGGGCCTGTCAGCCCTGCGTCTCTCCTTCTCTCTCTCCCTCAGAGGATTTCTTTTATCAAGCAGCCAATAAGTAATGACCTAAAATCTTCATAGCCACAGTATAGTAGCTTCCAGGTTGACTTGATTCACTCAGTATGGAAAGGAGGCTTGATAAGTATCACCCTGGTAACTGCATAGCAACCAGACAGGGTTACCCTAGCAACCAAATAACAAATCACATATTTCTGCACCAGAAAATCATACAGACATCCTGTTTCACTTATTTCACTCAGGATGGAAAGTAGCCTTGATATGTATCACTCTGGTAACTGCCTAGCAACCAGATGGGGTTACCCTAGCAACCAAGTAACAAATCACATATCTCTGCACCAGAAAATCATACAGACTTCCTGTTTCACTTATTTCACTCAGGATGGAAAGTAGCCTTGATATGTATCACTCTGGTAACTGCCTAGCAACCAGATGGGGTTACCCTAGCAACCAAGTAACAAATCACATATTTCTGCACCAGAAAATCGTAGTGACTTCCTGTTTCACTTATTTCACTCAAGATGGAAAGTAGCCTTGATATTTATCACTCTGGTAACTGCCTAGCAACCAGATGTGATTACCCTAGCAACCAAGTAACAAATCACATATCTCTGCAACAGAAAATCAGAGAGACTTCCGGGTTGACTTATTTCACTCAGGATGGAAAGTAGCCTTGATATGTATCACTCTGGTAACTGCCTAGCAACCAGATGTGATTACCCTAGCAACCAAGTAACAAATCACATATCTCTGCAACAGAAAATCAAAGAGACTTCCAGGTTGACTTATTTCACTCAGGATGGAAAGCAGCCTTGATATGTATCACTCTGGTAACTGCCTAGCAACCAGATGTGATTACCCTAGCAACCAAGTAACAAATCACATATCTCTGCAACAGAAAATCATAGAGACTTCCGGGTTGACTTTATTCACTCAGGATGGAAAGTAGCCTTGATATGTATCACTCTGGTAACTGCCTAGCAACCAGACGGGGTTACCCTAGCAACCAAGTAACAAATCACATATCTCTGCACCAGAAAATCGTAGAGACTACCTGTTTCACTTATTTCACTCAGGATGGAAAGTAGCTTTGATATGTATCCCTCTGGTAACTGCCTAGCAACCAGATGCGGTTACCTTAGCAACCAAGTAACAAATCACATATCTTTGAACCAGAACATCGTAGAGACTTAGGGGTTGACATATTTCACACAGGATTGCAAGGAGCCTTATGAGTATCACCTTAGTAACTGCCTAGCAACCAGATGGGGTTACCCTAGCAACCAACTAACAAATCACATATCTCTGCACCAGAAAATCGTAGAGACTTCCGGGTTGACATAATTCACTCAGGATGGAAAGGAGGCTTGATAAGTATCACTCTGGTAACTGCCTAGCAACGACAAGGGCTTACCCTAGCAACCAAGTAACAAATCATATAACTCTGCACCAGAAAATCGTAGAGACTTCCTGTTTCACTTATTTTACTCAAGATGGAAAGTAGCCTTGATATATATCACTCTGGTAACTGCCTATCAACCAGATATGGTTACCCTAGCAACCAAGTAACAAATCACATATCTATGCAACAGAAAATCATAGAGACTTCCGGGTTGACTTTATTCACTCAGAATGAAAAGGAGGCTTGATAAGGATCACCCTGGAAACTGCCTAGCAACCAGATTGGGTTACCCTAGCAACCAAGTAAAAAATTATATATCTATCTGTCTATCTGTCTATCTATCTATCTATCTATCTATCTTTCTGATGGACAATATCTATCTATCTATCTATCTATCTATCTGCGGGTCAATAACTATCTATCTATCTATCTGTGGGTCATACTCTATCTATCTATATCTCAGGGTCAATGACTATCTGTCTATCTATATATCTGACGGTCAATATCTATCTATCTATCTAAGGGTCAATGACTATCAATCTATCTTTCTATCTTTCTATCTATCTATCTATCTATCTGTCTGTGGTTCATACTCTATCTATATCTCAGGGTCAATGACTATCTATCTATCTATATATCTGAAGGTCAATATCTATCTATCTAAGGGTCAATGACTATCAATCTGTCTTTCTATCTTTCTATCTATCTATCTATCTATCTATCTATCTATCTGAGGGTCAATATCTATCTATCTATCTGAGGGTCAATATCTATCTATCTCTATCTATCTATCTAATGGTCAATATCTATCTATCTATCTATCTGATGGTCAATAACTATCTATCTATCTATCTATCTATCTATCTGATGGTCAATAACTATCTATCTATCTATCTATCTATCTGAGGGTCAATATCTATCTATCTATCTATCTATCTATGGGTCATACTCTATCTATCTATCTATCTATCTGAGGGTCAATATCTATCTATCTATCTAACTATCTGCGGGTCAATAACTATCTATCTATCTATCTATCTATCTATCTATCTGTGGTTCATACTCTATCTATCTATATTTCAGGGTCAATGACTATCTATCTATCTATATATCTGAAGGTCAATATCTATCTATCTATCTAAGGGTCAATGACTATCAATCTATCTTTCTATCTATCTATCTATCTATCTATCTATCTATCTATCTATCTATCTGAGGGTCAATATCTATCTATCTATCTGAGGATCAATATCTATCTATCTATCTAATGGTCAATATCTATCTATCTATCTATCTATCTATCTATCTATCTGATGGTCAATAACTATCTATCTATCTATCTGATGGTCAATAACTATCTATCTATCTATCTATCTATCTATCTATCTATCTATCTGATGGTCAATAACTATCTATCTATCTATCTATCTATCTATCTGATGGTCAATAACTATCTATCTATCTATCTATCTATCTGATGGTCAATAACTATCTATCTATCTATCTATCTATCTATCTGATAGACTGAATGGTTTTTTGAACTTTGAACTTTGAAAACTACTACTTATAATTACATCAAACTAGAAACCATAAATCTTCAAACTTTTACAACTACTTCAAACTTTATGCTAGGCTTTCTCAAGCCAACCTAAAGTTTGTACTCAAACTTTTTAATCTAGTTATTATTATTATTCTGAGACTAAATTTCTAAATCTAACTCCTCCTAGAGCTTTTAAGCTACATGCACCAAACTCGGCACAGACCTTCAGACTAATCCCGAATAGTGTGCTATATCTTTTCTAACTGATCGGACTTACGGTTTTCCTAAAAATGACGATCAAAACTCGGAAAAACTCCCATTGACTTAACATTGCGGAATGTTCAGAAATTTAAATCCCAACTGACGTTTTCACACACACAGACAAAAAAGGGCCTGTCAGCCCTGCATCTCTCCCTCTCTCTCTCCCTCAGAGGATTTCTTTTATCAAGCGGCCAATAAGTAATGACCTAAAATCTTCATAGCCACAGTATAGTAGCTTCCAGGTTGACTTGATTCACTCAGTATGGAAAGGAGGCTTGATAAGTATCACCCTGGTAACTGCATAGCAACCAGACAGGGTTACCCTAGCAACCAAATAACAAATCACATATCTCTGCACCAGAAAATCATACAGCCTTCCTGTTTCACTTATTTCACTCAGGATGGAAAGTAGCCTTGATATGTATCACTCTGGTAACTGCCTAGTAACCAGATGTGGTTACCCTAGCAACCAAGTAACAAATCGCATATCTTTGAACCAGAACATGGTAGAGACTTAGGGGTTGACATATTTCACACAGGATTGCAAGGGGCCTTATGAGTATCACTTTGGTAACTGCCTAGCAACCAGATGTGGTTACCCTAACAACCAAGTAACAAATCACATATCTTTGCACTAGAAAATCGTAGAGACTTCCTGTTTCACTTATTTCACTCAGGATGGAAAGGAGGCTTGATATGTATCACTCTGGTAACTGCATAGCAACCAGATGTGGTTACCCTAGCAACCAAGTAACAAATCACATATCTTTGAACCAGAACATAGTAGAGACTTAGGGGTTGACATATTTCACACAGGATTGCAAGGAGCCTTATGAGTATCACCTTGGTAACTGCCTAGCAACCAGATGGGGTTACCCTAGCAACCAACTAACAAATCACATATCTCTGCACCAGAAAATCATAGAGACTTCCTGTTTCACTTATTTCACTCAGGATGGAAAGTAGCCTTGATATGTATCACCCTGGTACCTGCATAGCAACCAGACAGGGTTACCCTAGCAACCAAGTAACAAATCACATATCTTTGAACCAGAACATCGTAGAGACTTAGGGGTTGACATATTTCACACAGGATTGCAAGGAGCCTTATGAGTATCACTTTGGTAACTGCCTAGCAACCAGATGTGTTTACCCTAGCAACCAAGTAACAAATCACATATCTCTGCACCAGAAAATCGTAGATACTTCCTGTTTCACTTATTTCACTCAGGATGGAAAGTAGCCTTGATATGTATAACTCTGGTAACTGCCTAGCAACCAGATGCGGTTACCCTAGCAACCAAGTAACAAATCACATATCTCTGCAACAGAAAATCGTAGAGACTTCCGGGTTGACATAATTCACTCAGGATGGAAAGGAGGCTTGATAAGTATCACCCTGGTAACTGCATAGCAACCAGATGGGGTTACCCTAGCAACCAAGTAACAAATAATATATCTCTTCACCAGAAAATCGTAGAGACTTCCTGTTTGACTTATTTCACTCAGGATAGCAAGGATTCTTGAAAAGTATCACTCTAGTAACTGCCTAGCAACGACAAGGGCTTACCCTAGCAACAAAGTAACAAATCACATAACTCTGCACCAGAAATTCATAGAGACTTCCTGTTTCACTTATTTCACTCAAGATGGAAAGTAGCCTTGATATGTATCACTCTGGTAACTGCCTAGCAACCAGATGCGGTTACCCTAGCAACCAAGTAACAAATCACATATCTTTGAACCAGAAAATCGTAGAGACTTCCTGTTTGAATTATTTCACTCAGAATGGAAAGTAGCCTTGATATGTATCACTCTGGTAACTGCCTATCAACCAGATATGGTTACCCTAGCAACCAAGTAACAAATCACATATCTATGCAACAGAAAATTGTAGAGACTTCCGGGTTGACTTTATTCACTCAGAATGAATAGGAGGCTTGATAAGGATCACCCTGGAAACTGCCTAGCAACCAGATTGGGTTACCCTAGCAACCAAGTAAAAAATAATATATCTGTCTATCTATCTGTCTATCTATCTATCTATCTATCTATATATCTGAGGGTCAATATCTATCTGTCTTTCTGTGGGTCATACTCATCTATCTATCTATCTATCTATCTATCTATCTATCTATCTATCTATCTATCTGATGGTCAATATCTATCTATCTATCTATCTATCTATCTATCTATCTGTGGGTCAATATCTATCTATCTATCTATCTATCTGAGGGTCAATATCTATCTATCTATCTATCTATCTATCTGAGGGTCAATATCTATCTATCTATCTATCTATCTATCTATCTAATCTATTTGATAGACTGAATGGTTTTATAATCTCTAAACTTTGAACTTTGAAAACTACTACTTATAAATACATCAAACTAAAAACCTTAAATCTTCAAACTTTTACAACTACTTCAAACTTTATGTTAGGCTTTCTCAAGCCAACCTAAAGTTTGTACTCAAACTTTTTAATCTAGTTATTAGTGGTGCTTGCAAAGCAACACTATTGTAATCTCACATACTTATTTTTCTTCTTCTTCTTCTTCTTCTTCTTCTTCTTCCGTACAAAACTTCGGCACCTAACTCGTCCCGCACCTTTTGGCGTAGACCCATGAATGAGGTGTCAAATCGTGCGGCTCATTGAGGAGAGGTGTGCTATGACTTTTATAAGCGATCGGGGGTACGGTGTTTGCCCCAGGGGCAAAAAATTGGGCAAAAAATCCCATTGACTTAACATTGCGCCGAACTTTGACGAGTCATAGCTCAAAGCGAGGATTTCGCAGAGACATGTGATTTACCACATTTGAAGAGGCTGACAGGCTCTGTGAGAACATACCTCACAATGGGGTAAAAGTTGCACCCCTGGGGGGCAGGAGCTGCCCAAAGTTGCCCCAATGTAAGTCAATGGAATTTTTTTCAAAATTTTTTGGTCGAAAACCCACAAATGAGGCGTCAAATCGTGCGGATTATTTGGGAATGGTGTCCTATGACTTTTATAATCGATCGGGGGTACGGTGATTGCCCCAGGGGCAAAAAATTGGGCAAAAAATCCCATTGACTTAACATTGCGCCGAACTTTGACGAGTCATAGCTCAGATCGAGGATTTCACAGAGACGTGTGATTAACCAGATTTGAAGAGGCTGACAGGCTCTGTGAGAACATACCTCACAATGGGGTAAAAGTTGCACCCCTGGGGGGCATGAGCTGCCCAAAGTTGCCCCAATGTTAAGTCTATGGTAGATTTTGTATTGAACATAACTCTGGATCACAGTGTCTTAGAGACAAGGGGGCGGGCTCATTTTCCTCAGATGACCAGTCAGTCTCTCAGGATCATTGTGAAGCTATCAAGCCACGCCCTAGCAACCATTTAGAGCACCTTAGCAACAACTCCCATAGACTTCCATTGAAAGAGATCAAAGGGATATCTCCGGACTGAATTATCATAGAAACACGAGGGTGGTCTCGTTTGACTTGGGGCAGTAAAACAGCCAATCATGAATCCCCTCAACACTTCCTAGCCCCTCCCTAGCAACCATTTTCGAGCACCTTAGCAACCAAAATCCAAAGAGAGATATCTTCCATTCTGAATGTCACAGAGGCATGGGAGTTGGTTTGTATCATTCATACTGACAAGCAGCCATGGGATATTCATCATTGGCAGCTGCCAAGCCACTCCCTAGCAACAATTTGGAGCACCCTAGCAACCACATTTATTGATTTCAATTACAGTAAGATATCTTCAGATCAGAATGTCCTAGAGACATGATAGTTGCTTTGTTTTAATTGAGTGAGTAATCAGTCTTTAGCTTTCATCATGTGAACTACTTAGCCACGCCCTAGCAACCATTTAAAGCACCCTAGCAACAAAGAACCATTGACATCCATTCAAAATCACTAAGATGTGTATCTTGGGATCAGAATGACGTAGAGACTTCCGGGTTGACTTATTTCACTCAGGATGGCAAGGAGCATTGTTCCCTGTCACCTTGATAACTTCCTAGCAACCAGATGGGGTTACCCTAGCAACCAAGTAACAAATCAAATATCTTTGAACCAGAACATCGTAGAGACATAGGGGTTGAAATATTTCTCACAGGATTGCAAGGGGCCTTATGAGTATCACGTAGGTAACTGCCTAGCAACCAGATGGGGTTACCCTAGCAACCAAGAAAGAAATCGCATATCTCTGCACAAGAAAATCACAGAGACTTCTGGGTTGACTTATTTCACTCAGGATGGCAAGGAGCATTGTTGGCTGTCACCTTGGTAACTGCCTAGCAACCAAATGGGGTTACCCTAGCAACCAAGAAACAAATCATATATCTCTGCACAAGAAAATCACAGAGACTTGCAGGTTGACTTATTTCACTCAGGATGGCAAGGAGCATTGTTGGCTTGCCCCTTGTTAACTGCCTAGCAACCAGATGGGGTTACCCTAGCAACCAAGTAACAAATCACATATCTCTCTACTAGAAAATCGTAAAGACTTCCGGGTTGACTTATTTTACTCAGGATGGCAAGTAGCATTGGTGGCTGTCACCTTAGTAACTGCATATCAACCAGATGGGTTTTCCTAGCAACCATGGAACAACACCAATATCTTTGCACCAGAACATCCTACTGTCATGGGGGTGGCCTCTTTCAACTTTGGGCAGTAGGTGGGACATTATGGTAAGAAATTTTGCCACGGCAAGCACCACTCACATTTTCTTCAGGAAATGTACATTCTAGTTATTATTATTATTATTCTGAGACTAAATTTCTAAATCTAACTCCTCCTAGAGCTTTTAAGCTACATGCACCAAACTCGGCACAGACCTTCAGACTAATCCCGAATAGTGTGCTATATCTTTTCTAACTGATCGGACTTACGGTTTTCCTAAAAATGACGATCAAAACTCGGAAAAACTCCCATTGACTTAACATTGCGGAATGTTCAGAAATTTAAATCCCAACTGACGTTTTCACACACACAGACAAAAAAGGGCCTGTCAGCCCTGCATCTCTCCCTCTCTCTCTCCCTCAGAGGATTTCTTTTATCAAGCGGCCAATAAGTAATGACCTAAAATCTTCATAGCCACAGTATAGTAGCTTCCAGGTTGACTTGATTCACTCAGTATGGAAAGGAGGCTTGATAAGTATCACCCTGGTAACTGCATAGCAACCAGACAGGGTTACCCTAGCAACCAAATAACAAATCACATATCTCTGCACCAGAAAATCATACAGCCTTCCTGTTTCACTTATTTCACTCAGGATGGAAAGTAGCCTTGATATGTATCACTCTGGTAACTGCCTAGTAACCAGATGTGGTTACCCTAGCAACCAAGTAACAAATCACATATCTTTGAACCAGAACATGGTAGAGACTTAGGGGTTGACATATTTCACACAGGATTGCAAGGGGCCTTATGAGTATCACTTTGGTAACTGCCAAGCAACCAGATGTGGTTACCCTAACAACCAAGTAACAAATCACATATCTTTGCACCAGAAAATCGTAGAGACTTCCTGTTTCACTTATTTCACTCAGGATGGAAAGGAGGCTTGATATGTATCACTTTGGTAACTGCCTAGCAACCAGATGTGGTTACCCTAGCAACCAAGTAACAAATCACATATCTTTGAACCAGAACATAGTAGAGACTTAGGGGTTGACATATTTCACACAAGATTGCAAGGAGCCTTATGAGTATCACCTTGGAAACTGCCTAGCAACCAGATGGGGTTACCCTAGCAACCAACTAACAAATCACATATCTCTGCACCAGAAAATCATAGAGACTTCCTGTTTCACTTATTTCACTCAGGATGGAAAGTAGCCTTGATATGTATCACCCTGGTAACTGCATAGCAACCAGACAGAGTTACCCTAGCAACCAAGTAACAAATCACATATCTTTGAACCAGAACATTGTAGAGACTTAGGGGTTGACATATTTCACACAGGATTGCAAGGAGCCTTATGAGTATCACTTTGGTAACTGCCTAGCAACCAGATGTGTTTACCCTAGCAACCAAGTAACAAATCACATATCTCTGCAACAGAAAATCATAGAGACTTCCGGGTTGACTTGATTCACTCAGGATGGAAAGGAGGCTTAATAAGTATCACCCTGGTAACTGCATAGCAACCAGATGGGGTTACCCTAGCAACCAAGTAACAAATAATATATCTCTTCACCAGAAAATCGTAGAGACTTCCTGTTTGACTTATTTCACTCAGGATAGCAAGGAGTCTTGAAAAGTATCACTCTGGTAACTGCCTAGCAACGACAAGGGCTTACCCTAGCAACCAAGTAACAAATCACATAACTCTGCAACAGAAAATCAGAGAGACTTCCGGGTTGACTTTATTCACTCAGGATGAAAAGTAGCCTTGATATGTATCACTCTGGTAACTGCCTAGCAACCAGATGTGATTACCCTAGCAACCAAGTAACAAATCACATATCTCTGCAACAGAAAATCATAGAGACTTCCGGGTTGACTTTATTCACTCAGGATGGCAAGGAGCATTGTTGCCTGTCACCTTGGTAACTGCCTAGCAACCAGATGGGGTTACCCTAGCAACCAAGAAACAAATCACACATCTCTGCACAAGAAAATCACAGAGACTACCGGGTTGACTTATTTCACTCAGGATGGCACGGAGCATTGTTTGCTGTCACCTTGGTAACTGCCTAGCAACCAGATGGGGTTACCCTAGCAACCAAGAAATAAATCACATATCTCTGCACAAGAAAATCACAGAGACTTCCGGGTTGACTTATTTCACTCAGGATGGCAAGGAGCATTGTTGCCTGTCACCTTGGTAACTGCCTAGCAACCAGATGGGGTTACCCTAGCAACCAAGAAACAAATCACACATCTCTGCACAAGAAAATCACAGAGACTACCGGGTTGACTTATTTCACTCAGGATGGCAAGGAGCATTGTTGGCTGTCACTTTGGTAACAGCCTAGCAACCAGATGGGGTTACCCTAGCAACCAATTAACAAATCACGTATCTCTGAACCAGAAAATCGTAGAGATTCCAGGTTGACTTATTTCAGTCAGGATGGCAAGGAGCATTGTTGCCTGTCACCTTGGTAACTGCCTAGCAACCAGATGGGGTTACCCTAGCAACCAATAAACAAATCACATATCGCTGCACAAGAAAATCACAGAGACTTCCGGGTTGACTTATTTCACTCAGGAGAGCAAGGAGCATTGTTGGCTGTCACCTTGGTAACTGCCTAGCAACCAGATGGGGTTACCCTAGCAACCAAGAAACAAATCACATATCTCTGTACTACAAAATCGTAGAGACTTCCGGATTGACTTATTTTACTCAGGATGGTAAGTAGCATTGGTGGCTGTCACCTTAGTAACTGCATGTCAACCAGATGGGTTTCCCTAGCAACCATGGAACAACACCAATATCTCTGCACCAGAACATCCTACTGTCATGGGGGTGGCCTCTTTCAACTTTGGGCAGTAGGTGGGACATTGTGGTAAGAAATTTTGCCACGGCAAGCACCACTCACATTTTCTTCAGGAAATGTACATTCTAGTTAGTGGTGCTTGCAAAGCAACACTATTGTAATCTCACATACTTATTTTTCTTCTTCTTCTTCTTCTTCTTCTTCTTCTTCTTCTTCTTCCGTACAAAACTTCGGCGCGTAACTCGTCCCGCACCTTTTGGCGTAGACCCATGAATGAGGTGTCAAATCGTGCGGCTCATTGAGGAGAGGTGTGCTATGACTTTTATAAGCGATCGGGGGTACGGTGTTTGCCCCAGGGGCAAAAAATTGGGCAAAAAATCCCATTGACTTAACATTGAGCTGAACTTTGACGAGTCATAGCTCAGAGCGAGGATTTCGCAGAGACGTGTGATTTACCACATTTGAAGAGGCTGACAGGCTCTGTGAGAACATACCTCACAATGGGGTAAAACTTTTACCCCTGGGGGGCAGGAGCTGCCCAAAGTTGCCCCAATGTAAGTCAATGGAATTTTTGGCAAAATTTTTTGGTCACAGACCCACGAATGAGGCATCAAATCGTGCGGATTATTTGGGAATGGTGTGCTATGACTTTTATAAGTGATCGGGGGTACGGTATTTGCCCCAGGGGCAAAAAATTGGGCAAAAAATCCCATTGACTTAACATTGCGCCGAACTTTGACGAGTCATAGCTCAGAGCAAGGATTTCACAGAGACGTGTGATTTACCACATTTGAAGAGGCTTACAGGCTCTGTGAGAACATACCTCACAATGGGGTAAAAGTTGCACCCCTTGGGGGCAGGAGCTACCCAAATTTGCCCCAATGTTAAGTCTATGGTAGATTTTGTATTGAAAATAACTCTGGATCACAGTGTCTTAGAGACAAGGGGGCAGGCTCATTTTACTCAGACGACCAATCAGTCTCTCAGGATCATTGTGAAGCTATCAAGCCATGCCCTAGCAACCATTTACAGTACCTTAGCAACAAGTCCCATAGACTTCCATTGAAAGAGATCAAAGGGATTTTTCTGGACTGAATTACCATAGAAACACAAGGGTGGTCTCGTTTGACTTGGGCCAGTAAAACAGCCAATCATGAATCCCCTCAACAATTCCTAGCCCCTCCCTAGCAACCATTTTCGAGCACCTTAGCAACCAATATCCAAAGAGAGATATCTTCCATTCTGAATGTCACAGAGGCATGGGAGTTGGTTTATATCATTCATACTGACAAGCAGCCTTTGGAGATTCATCATTGGCAGCTGCCAAGCCACTCCCTAGCAACAATTTAGAGCACCCTAGCAACCACATTTATTGATTTCAATTACAGTAAGATATCTTCAGATCAGAATGTCCTAGAGACATGATAGTTGCTTTGTTTTAATTGGGTGAGTAATCAGTCTTCAGCTTTCATCATGTGAACTACTTAGCCACGCCCTAGCAACCATTTAAAGCACCCTAGCAACAAAGAACCATTGACATCCATTCAAAATCACTAAGATGTGTATCTTGGGATCAGAATGACGTAGAGACTTCCGGGTTGACTTATTTCACTCAGGATGGCAAGGAGCATTGTTCCCCGTCACCTTGATAACTGCCTAGCAACCAGATGGGGTTACCCTAGCAACCAAGTAACAAATCAAATATCTTTGAACCAGAACATCGTAGAGACATAGGGGTTGAAATATTTCTCACAGGATTGCAAGGGGCCTTATGAGTATCACGTAGGTAACTGCCTAGCAACCAGATGGGGTTACCCTAGCAACCAAGAAAGAAATCGCATATCTCTGCACAAGAAAATCACAGAGACTTCTGGGTTGACTTATTTCACTCAGGATGGCAAGGAACATTGTTGGCTGTCACCTTGGTAACTGCCTAGCAACCAAATGGGGTTACCCTAGCAACCAAGAAACAAATCATATATCTCTGCACAAGAAAATCACAGAGACTTGCAGGTTGACTTATTTCACTCAGGATGGCAAGGAACATTGTTGGCTGTCACCTTGGTAACTGCCTAGCGACCAGATGGGGTTACACTAGCAACCAAGAAACAAATCACATATCTCTGTACTAGAAAATCACAGAGACTTCTGGGTTGACTTATTTCACTCAGGATGGCAAGGAGCATTGTTGGCTGTCACCTTGGTAACTGCCTAGCAACCAGATGGGGTTACCCTAGCAACCAAGAAACAAATCACATATCTCTGCACAAGAAAATCACAGAGATTTCCGGGTTGACTTATTTCACTCAGGATGGCAAGGAGCATTGTTGGCTTGCCCCTTGTTAACTGCCTAGCAACCAGATGGGGTTACCCTAGCAACCAAGTAACAAATCACATATCTCTCTACTAGAAAATCGTAAAGACTTCCGGGTTGACTTATTTTACTCAGGATGGCAAGTAGCATTGGTGGCTGTCACCTTAGTAACTGCATATCAACCAGATGGGTTTTCCTAGCAACCATGGAACAACACCAATATCTTTGCACCAGAACATCCTACTGTCATGGGGGTGGCCTCTTTCAACTTTGGGCAGTAGGTGGGACATTATGGTAAGAAATTTTGCCACGGCAAGCACCACTCACATTTTCTTCAGGAAATGTACATTCTAGTTATAATTATTATTATTCCACACATAGTTTGGCGCGCTACTCCTCCCGCAGCTTTTGTCACAGACCCCTGAGTGAGGCATCAAATCGTGCGGCTCATTGAGGAGAGGTGTGCTATATCTTTTCTAAGCGATCGGGTGTACGATGTTCGAACAGCAGACGAAAAAGCGGCCAAAAAAGTCCCATTGACTTTACATTGCGGAATGTTCAGAAATTTAAATCCCAACTGACATTTGCACACACACAGACAAAAAAGGGCCTGTCAGCCCTGCGTCTCTCTCTCTCCCTCTCCCTCAGAGGATTTCTTTTATCAAGCAGCCAATAAAAATCTTCATAGCCACACCCTAAAACATGCTAAAAATGTGCTAGCATCATGCTAACATATGCTGGCATCACCTAGCGAAGTGCTAAAAAATGCTATAAACGTGTTAGCATCATGCTAACACATGCTGGCATCGCCTAGCGAAGTGCTAAAACATGCTAAAAACGTGCTAGTATCATGCTAACATATGCTGGCATCACCTAGCGAAGTGCTAAAACATGCTATAAACGTGTTAGCAACATGCTAACACATGCTAGTATTGCCTAGCGAAGTGTTAAAACATGCTAAAAACGTGCTAGCATCATGCTAACACATGTTGGCATTGCCTAGCAAAGTGCTAAAACATGTTAAAACGTGCTAGCATTATGCTAATGCATGTTAGCATTGCTTAGGGGATTGCTATAACATGTTAAAAACGTGCTAGCATCATGCTAACACATGTTAGCATCGCCTAGCAAAGTGCTAAAACATGTTAAAACGTGCTAGCATTATGCTAATGCATGTTAGCATTGCTTAGGGGATTGCTAAAACATGTTAAAAACGTGCTAGCATCATGCTAACACATGTTAGCATCGCCTAGCGAAGTGCTAAAACATGCTAAAAACGTGCTAGTATCATGCTAACACATGCTAGCTTCACCTAGCGAAGTGCTAAAATATGTTAAAACGTGCTAGCATTATGCTAATGCATGTTAGCATTGCTTAGGGGATTGCTAAAACATGTTAAAAACGTGCTAGCATCATGCTAACACATGTTAGCATTGCCAAACAAAGTGCTAAAACATGCTAAAAACATGCTAGTATCATGCTAACACATGCTAGCTTCACCTAGCGAAGTGCTAAAACATTCTAAAAACGTGCCACCATCATGAAAAACACGTGTTAGCAACATTCTATGACCTTTATTTTAGTGCTTAGAAACAAGTTAGAAAATGCTATTTGACGAGTTTTGCCACGGCAAGCACCACTCACATTTTCTTCAGGAAATCGTGCTAGCATTATGCTAATGCATGTTAGCATTGCTTAGGGGATTGCTAAAACATGTTAAAAACGTGCTAGCATCCTGCTAACACATGTTAGCATTGCCAAACAAAGTGCTAAAACATGTACATTCTTCAGAAAATGTACATTATTCTGAGACTAAATTTCTAAATCTAACTCCTCCTAGAGCTTTTAAGCTACATGCACCAAACTCGGCACATACCTTCAGACTAATCCCGAATAGTGTGCTATATCTTTTCTAACTGATCGGAGTTACGGTTTTCCTAAAAATGATGATCAAAACTTGGAAAAACTCCCATTGACTTAACATTGCGGAATGTTCAGAAATTTAAATCCCAACTGACATTTTCACACACACAGACAAAAAAGGGCCTGTCAGCCCTGCATCTCTCCCTCTCTCTCTCCCTCAGAGGATTTCTTTTATCAAGCGGCCAATAAGTAATGACCTAAAATCTTCATAGCCACAGTATAGTAGCTTCCAGGTTGACTTGATTCACTCAAGTATGGAAAGGAGGCTTGATAAGTATCACCCTGGTAACTGCATAGCAACCAGACAGGGTTACCCTAGCAACCAAATAACAAATCACATATCTCTGCACCAGAAAATCATACAGCCTTCCTGTTTCACTTATTTCACTCAGGATGGAAAGTAGCCTTGATATGTATCACTCTGGTAACTGCCTAGTAACCAGATGTGGTTACCCTAGCAACCAAGTAACAAATCACATATCTTTGAACCAGAACATGGTAGAGACTTAGGGGTTGACATATTTCACACAGGATTGCAAGGGGCCTTATGAGTATCACTTTGGTAACTGCCTAGCAACCAGATGTGGTTACCCTAACAACCAAGTAACAAAACACATATCTTTGCACCAGAAAATCGTAGAGACTTCCTGTTTCACTTATTTCACTCAGGATGGAAAGGAGGCTTGATATGTATCACTCTGGTAACTGCCTAGCAACCAGATGTGGTTACCCTAGCAACCAAGTAACAAATCACATATCTTTGAACCAGAACATAGTAGAGACTTAGGGGTTGACATATTTCACACAGGATTGCAAGGAGCCTTATGAGTATCACCTTGGTAACTGCCTAGCAACCAGATGGGGTTACCCTAGCAACCAAGTAACAAATCACATATCTCTGCACCAGAAAATCGTATAGACTTTCTGTTTGAATTATTTCACTCAGAATGGAAAGTAGCCTTGATATGTATCACTCTGGTAACTGCCTATCAACCAGATATGGTTACCCTAGCAACCAAGTAACAAATCACATATCTATGCAACAGAAAATTGTAGAGACTTCCGGGTTGACTTTATTCACTCAGAATGAATAGGAGGCTTGATAAGGATCACCCTGGAAACTGCCTAGCAACCAGATTGGGTTACCCTAGCAACCAAGTAAAAAATAATATATCTGTCTATCTATCTGTCTATCTGTCTATCTATCTATCTGAGGGACAATAACTATCTATCTATCTATCTATCTCTCTGAGGATCAATATCTATCTATCTATCTATCTATCTATCTGAGGGTCAATATCCATCTATCTATCTATCTATCTATCTATCTGAGGGTCAATATCTATCTATCTATCTATCTATCTATCTGAGGGACAATAACTATCTATCTATCTATCTCTCTGTGGGTCATACTCTATCTATCTATCTATCTATCTAAGGGTCAATGACTATCTATCTATCTATCTATCTATCTATCTATCTATCTATCTATCTGATGGTCAATATCTATCTATCTATCTATCTATCTATCTATCTGTGGGTCAATATCTATCTATCTATCTATCTATCTATCTATCTGAGGGTCAATATCCATCTATCTATCTATCTATCTATCTATCTGAGGGTCAATATCTATCTATCTATCTATCTATCTGAGGGTCAATATCTATCTATCTATCTATCTATCTATCTATCTATCTATCTATCTTTCTGAGGGTCAATATCTATCTATCTATCTATCGATCTATCTATCTGATGGTCAATATCTATCTATCTATCTATCTATCTATCTATCTATCTGAGGGACAATAACTATCTATCTATCTATCTATCTCTCTGTGGGTCATACTCTATCTATCTATTTATCTATCTATCTATCTATCTATCTATCTATCTATCTATCTATCTAAGGGTCAATGACTATCTATCTATCTATCTATCTGATGGTCAATATCTATCTATCTATCTATCTATCTATCTGTGGGTCAATATCTATCTATCTATCTATCTATCTATCTGAGGGTCAATATCTATCTATCTATCTATCTATCTATCTATCTGAGGGTCAATATCTATCTATCTATCCATCTATCTATCTATCTATCTGAGGGTCAATATCTATCTATCTATCTATCTATCTATCTATCTATCTGAGGGACAATAACTATCTATCTATCTATCTATCTCTCTGTGGGTCATACTCTATCTATCTATCTATCTATCTATCTATCTATCTATCTATCTATCTATCTATCTATCTATGGGTCAATGACTATCTATCTATCTATCTATCTATCTGTGGGTCAATATCTATCTATCTATCTATCTATCTATCTATCTATCTATCTGAGGGTCAATATCCATCTATCTATCTATCTATCTATCTATCTGAGGGTCAATATCTATCTATCTATCTATCTATCTATCTATCTATCTATCTGAGGGTCAATATCTATCTATCTATCTATCTATCTTTCTGAGGGTCAATATCTATCTATCTATCTATCTATCTATCTATCGATCTATCTATCTGATGGTCAATATCTATCTATCTATCTATCTATCTATCTGAGGGACAATAACTATCTATCTATCTATCTATCTATCTGTGGGTCAATATCCATCTATCTATCTATCTATCTGAGGGTCAATATCCATCTATCTATCTATCTATCTATCTATCTATCTATCTATCTATCTGAGGGTCAATATCTATCTATCTATCTATCTATCTTTCTGAGGGTCAATATCTATCTATCTATCTATCGATCTATCTATCTGATGGTCAATATCTATCTATCTATCTATCTTTCTGAGGGTCAATATCTATCTATCTAAGGGTCAATGACTATCTATCTATCGATCTATCTATCTGATGGTCAATATCTATCTATCTATCTATCTTTCTGAGGGTCAGTATCTATCTATCTATCTGAGGATCAATATCTATCTATCTATCTATCTATCTATCTGATGGTCAATAACTATCTATCTATCTATCTATCTATCGATCTATCTATCTGATGGTCAATATCTATCTATCTATCTATCTATCTATCTATCTATCTATCTGTGGGTCATACTCTATCTATCTATCTATCTATCTGAGGGTCAATATCCATCTATCTATCTATCTATCTATCTATCTGAGGGTCAATATCTATCTATCTATCTATCTATCTATCTATCTATCTATCTATCTATCTGAGGGTCAATATCTATCTATCTATCTATCTATCTATCTATCTATCTATCTATCTATCTATCTATCTGTGGGTCAATATCTATCTATCTATCTATCTATCTATCTATCTATCTATCTGAGGGTCAATATCCATCTATCTATCTATCTATCTATCTATCTATCTGAGGGTCAATATCTATCTATCTATCCATCTATCTATCTATCTATCTGAGGGTCAATATCTATCTATCTATCTATCTATCTATCTATCTATCTGAGGGACAATAACTATCTATCTATCTATCTCTCTGTGGGTCATACTCTATCTATCTATCTATCTATCTATCTATCTATCTATGGGTCAATGACTATCTATCTATCTATCTATCTATCTATCTGTGGGTCAATATCTATCTATCTATCTATCTATCTATCTATCTGAGGGTCAATATCCATCTATCTATCTATCTATCTATCTATCTATCTGAGGGTCAATATCTATCTATCTATCTATCTATCTATCTATCTATCTATCTGAGGGTCAATATCTATCTATCTATCTATCTATCTATCTATCTTTCTGAGGGTCAATATCTATCTATCTATCTATCAATCTATCTATCTATCGATCTATCTATCTGATGGTCAATATCTATCTATCTATCTATCTATCTATCTGAGGGACAATAACTATCTATCTATCTATCTATCTGTGGGTCAATATCCATATATCTATCTATCTATCTGAGGGTCAATATCCATCTATCTATCTATCTATCTATCTATCTATCTATGGGTCAATATCTATCTATCTATCTATCTATCTTTCTGAGGGTCAATATCTATCTATCTATCTATCGATCTATCTATCTGATGGTCAATATCTATCTATCTATCTATCTATCTTTCTGAGGGTCAATATCTATCTATCTAAGGGTCAATGACTATCTATCTATCGATCTATCTATCTGATGGTCAATATCTATCTATCTATCTATCTTTCTGAGGGTCAGTATCTATCTATCTATCTGAGGATCAATATCTATCTATCTATCTATCTATCTATCTATCTATCTATCTGATGGTCAATAACTATCTATCTATCTATCTATCTATCGATCTATCTATCTGATGGTCAATATCTATCTATCTATCTATCTATCTGTGGGTCAATATCTATCTATCTATCTATCTATCTATCTATCTGTGGGTCATACTCTATCTATCTATCTATCTATCTATCTATCTATCTATCTGAGGGTCAATATCCATCTATCTATCTATCTATCTATCTATCTATCTATCTGAGGGTCAATATCTATCTATCTATCTATCTATCTATCTATCTATCTATCTATCTATCTATCTATCTATCTATCTGAGGGTCAATATCTATCTATCTATCTATCTATCTGATGGTCAATATCTATCTATCTATCTATCTATCTATCTATCTATCTATCTATCTATCTGTGGGTCAATATCTATCTATCTATCTATCTATCTATCTATCTATCTGAGGGTCAATATCCATCTATCTATCTATCTGAGGGTCAATATCTATCTATCTATCTATCTATCTATCTGAGGGTCAATATCTATCTATCTATCTATCTATCTATCTTTCTGAGGGTCAATATCTATCTATCTATCTATCTATCGATCTATCTATCTGATGGTCAATATCTATCTATCTATCTATCTATCTATCTATCTATCTGAGGGACAATAACTATCTATCTATCTATCTCTCTGTGGGTCATACTCTATCTATTTATCTATCTATCTATCTATCTATCTATCTATCTAAGGGTCAATGACTATCTATCTATCTATCTATCTGATGGTCAATATCTATCTATCTATCTATCTATCTATCTATCTGTGGGTCAATATCTATCTATCTATCTATCTATCTATCTGAGGGTCAATATCTATCTATCTATCTATCTATCTATCTATCTGAGGGTCAATATCTATCTATCTATCCATCTATCTATCTATCTGAGGGTCAATATCTATCTATCTATCTATCTATCTATCTATCTTTCTGAGGGTCAATATCTATCTATCTATCTATCTATCTATCTATCGATCTATCTATCTGATGGTCAATATCTATCTATCTATCTATCTATCTATCTGAGGGACAATAACTATCTATCTATCTATCTATCTGTGGGTCAATATCCATCTATCTATCTATCTATCTATCTGAGGGTCAATATCCATCTATCTATCTATCTATCTATCTATCTATCTATCTATGGGTCAATATCTATCTATCTATCTATCTATCTATCTTTCTGAGGGTCAATATCTATCTATCTATCGATCTATCTATCTGATGGTCAATATCTATCTATCTATCTATCTTTCTGAGGGTCAATATCTATCTATCTAAGGGTCAATGACTATCTATCTATCGATCTATCTATCTATCTATCTTTCTGAGGGTCAGTATCTATCTATCTATCTGAGGATCAATATCTATCTATCTATCTATCTATCTATCTATCTGATGGTCAATAACTATCTATCTATCTATCTATCTATCTATCTATCTATCGATCTATCTATCTGATGGTCAATATCTATCTATCTATCTATCTATCTATCTATCTATCTATCTGTGGGTCATACTCTATCTATCTATCTATCTATCTAAGGGTCAATGACTATCTATCTATCTATCTATCTATCTGAGGATCAATATCTATCTATCTATCTATCTATCTATCTATCTATCTATCTATCTATCTATCTATCTATCTATCTGAGGGTCAATATCCATCTATCTATCTATCTATCTATCTATCTATCTGAGGATCAATATCTATCTATCTATCTATCTATCTATCTATCTATCTGAGGGTCAATATCTATCTATCTATCTATCTATCTGTGGGTCATACTCTATCTATCTATCTATCTATCTATCTATCTATCTGATGGTCAATATCTATCTATCTATATATCTATCTGTGGGTCATACTCTATCTATCTATCTATCTGAGGGTCAATATCTATCTATCTATCTATCTATCTATCTATCTATCTATCATACTCTATCTATCTATCTATCTATCTATCTATCTGAGGGTCAATATCTATCTATCTATCTATCTATCTATCTAATCTATTTGATAGACTGAATGGTTTTATAATCTCTAAACTTTGAACTTTGAAAACTACTACTTATAAATACATCAAACTAAAAACCTTAAATCTTCAAACTTTTACAACTACTTCAAACTTTATGTTAGGCTTTCTCAAGCCAACCTAAAGTTTGTACTCAAACTTTTTAATCTAGTTAGGTTGGCTTGAGAAAGCCAACTTACTGAAATCCTATTTAAACTTATTATTAGTGGTGCTTGCCAAAGGCAAAGCATCACTATTGTTCTCTTGCATAAATTATTCCACACAAAGTTTGGCGCGCTACTCCTCCCGCAGCTTTTGTCACAGACCCCTGAGTGAGGCATCAAATCGTGCGGCTCATTGAGGAGAGGTGTGCTGTATCTTTTCTAAGCGATCGGGTGTACGATGTTCGAACAGCGGACGAAAAAGCGGCCAAAAAAGTCCCATTGACTTTACATTGCGTAATGTTCCGAAATTTAAATCCCAACTGACATTTTCACACACAGACAAAAAAGGGCCTGTCAGCCCTGCGTCTCTCTCTCTCTCTCTCCCTCAGAGGATTTATATTATCAAGCAGCCAATAAAAATCTTCATAGCCACACCCTAAAACATGCTAAAAATGTGCTAGCATCATGCTAACATATGCTGGCATCGCCTAGCGAAGTGCTAAAACATGCTATAAACGTGTTACCATCATGCTAACACATGTTGGCATTGTCTAGCGAAGTGCTAAAACATGCTAAAAACGTGCTAACAACATGCTAACACATGCTAGTATTGCCTACTGAAGTGTTAAAACATGCTAAAAACGTGCTAGCATCATGCTAACACATGCTGGCATCACCTAGCGAAGTGTTAAAACATGTTAAAACATGCTAGCATTATGCTAACACATACTAGTATCGCATAGCAAAGTACTAAAACATGCTAAAAACATGCTAGAATCATGCTAACACATGTTGGCATCGCCTACTGAAGTACTAAAACATGCTAAAAACGTGCTAGCATCATGCTAACACATGCTAGTATCACCTAGCAAAGTGCTAAAACATGCTAAAAACATGTTAACAACATGCTAACACATGCTAGTATCGCCTAGTAAAATGCTAAAACATGCTAAAAACGTGCTAGCATCATTCTAACACATACTGGCATTGCCTAGCGAAGTGCTAAAACATGCTAAAAACGGGTTAGCATCATGCTAACACATGCTGGCATCACCTAGCGAAGTGTTAAAACATGTTAAAACATGCTAGCATTATGGTAACACATACTAGTATCGCATAGCAAAGTACTAAAACATGCTAAAAACATGCTAGAATCATGCTAACACATGTTGGCATCGCCTAGCGAAGTGCTAAAACATGCTAAAAACGTGCTAACAACATGCTAACACATGCTAGTATTGCCTACTGAAGTGTTAAAACATGCTAAAAACGTGCTAGCATCATGCTAACACATGCTGGCATCACCTAGCGAAGTGTTAAAACATGTTAAAACATGCTAGCATTATGCTAACACATACTAGTATCGCATAGCAAAGTACTAAAACATGCTAAAAACATGCTAGAATCATGCTAACACATGTTGGCATCGCCTACTGAAGTACTAAAACATGCTAAAAACGTGCTAGCATCATGCTAACACATGCTAGTATCACCTAGCAAAGTGCTAAAACATGCTAAAAACATGTTAACAACATGCTAACACATGCTAGTATCGCCTAGTAAAATGCTAAAACATGCTAAAAACGTGCTAGCATCATTCTAACACATGCTAGTATCGCCTAGCAAAGTGCTAAAACATGCTAAAAACGTGCTAGCATCGCCTAACGAAGTGCTAAAACATGCTAGTATTATGCCAACAGATGTTAGCATTGCCTATGGAATTGCTAAAACATGCTAACACATGCTAGCATCGCCTAGCGAAGTGCTAAAACATTCTAAAAACGTGCTACCATCATGAAAAACATGTGCTAACAACAGTCTATGGCCTTTATTTTAGTGCTTAGAAACAAGTTAGAAAATGCTATTTGATGAGTATTGCCACGGCAAGCACCACTCACATTTTCTTCAGGAAATGTACATTCTAGTTCTTATTCTTATTTTTCCACACAAAGTTTGGCGCGCTACTCCTCCCGCAGCTTTTGTCACAGACCCCTGAGTGAGGCATCAAATCGTGCGGCTCATTGAGGAGAGGTGTGCTGTATCTTTTCTAAGCGATCGGGTGTACGATGTTCGAACAGCAGACGAAAAAGCGGCCAAAAAAGTCCCATTGACTTTACATTGCGGAATGTTCAGAAATTTAAATCCCAACTGACATTTTCACACACACAGACAAAAAAGGGCCTGTCAGCCCTGCGTCTCTCTCTCTCTCTCTCCCTCAGAGGATTTCTTTTATCAAGCAGCCAATAAAAAATCTTCATAGCCACACCCTAAAACATGCTAAAAATGTGCTAGCATCATGCTAACATATGCTGGCATCACCTAGCGAAGTGCTAAAACATGCTATAAACGTGTTAGCAACATGCTAACACATGTTGGCATCGCCTAGCGAAGTGCTAAAACATGCTAAAAACGTGATAACAACATGCTAACACATGCTAGTATTGCCTAGCGAAGTGTTAAAACATGCTAAAAACATGCTAGCATCATGCTAACACATGCTGGCATTGCCTAGCAAAGTGCTAAAACATGTTAAAACGTGCTAGCATTATGCTAATGCATGTTAGCATTGCTTAGGGGATTTCTAAAACATGTTAAAAACGTGCTAGCATCATGCTAACACATGTTAGCATCGCCTAGCGAAGTGCTAAAACATGCTAAAAACGTGCTAGTATCATGCTAACACATGCTAGCTTCACCTAGCGAAGTGCTAAAATATGTTAAAACGTGCTAGCATTATGCTAATGCATGTTAGCATTGCTTAGGGGATTGCTAAAACATGTTAAAAACATGCTAGCATCATGCTAACACATGTTAGCATTGCCAAACAAAGTGCTAAAACATGCTAAAAACGTGCTAGTATCATGTTAACACATGCTAGCTTCACCTAGCGAAGTGTTAAAACATTCTAAAAACGTGCTACCATCATGAAAAACACGTGTTAGCAACATTCTATGACCTTTATTTTAGTGCTTAGAAACAAGTTAGAAAATGCTATTTGACGAGTTTTGCCACGGCAAGCACCACTCACATTTTCTTCAGGAAATGTACATTCTAGTTAGTGGTGCTTGCCATAGGCAAAGCATCACTATTGTTCTCTTGCATACTTATTAGTGGTGCTTGCAAAGCAACACTATTGTAATCTCACATACTTATTTTTCTTCTTCTTCTTCTTCTTCCGTACAAAACTTCGGCACCTAACTCGTCCCGCACCTTTTGGCGTAGACCCATGAATGAGGTGTCAAATCGTGCGGCTCATTGAGGAGAGGTGTGCTATGACTTTTATAAGCGATCGGGGGTACGGTGTTTGCCCCAGGGGCAAAAAATTGGGCAAAAAATCCCATTGACTTAACATTGCGCCGAACTTTGACGAGTCATAGCTCAAAGCGAGGATTTCGCAGAGACGTGTGATTTACCACATTTGAGGAGGCTGACAGGCTCTGTGAGAACATACCTCACAATGGGGTAAAAGTTGCACCCCTGGGGTGCAGGAGCTGCCCAAATTTGCCCCAATGTTAAGTCTATGGTAGATTTTGTATTGAACATAACTCTGGATCACAGTGTCTTAGAGACAAGGGGGCGGGCTTATTTTACTCAGATGACCAATCAGTCTCTCAGGATCATTGTGAAGCTATCAAGCCACGCCCTAGCAACCATTTAGAGCACCTTAGCAACAACTCCATAGACTTCCATTGAAAGAGATCAAAGGGATATCTCCGGACTGAATTATCATAGAAACACGAGGGTGGTCTCGTTTGACTTGGGGCAGTAAAACAGCCAATCATGAATCCCCTCAACACTTCCTAACCCCTCCCTAGCAACCATTTTCGAGCACCTTAGCAACCAAAATCCAAAGAGAGATATCTTCCATTCTGAATGTCACAGAGGCATGGGAGTTGGTTTGTATCATTCATACTGACAAGCAGCCTTTGGAGATTCATCATTGGCAGCTGCCAAGCCACTCCCTAGCAACAATTTGGAGCACCCTAGCAACCACATTTATTGATTTCAATTGAAGTAAGATATCTTCAGATCAGAATGTCCTAGAGACATGATAGTTGCTTTGTTTTAATTGGGTGAGTAATCAGTCTTCATCTTTCATCATGTGAACTACTTAGCCACGCCCTAGCAACCATTTAAAGCACCCTAGCAACAAAACACCATTGACATCCATTCAATATCACCAAGATGTGTATCTTAGGATCAGAATGTCGTAGAGACTTCCGGGTTGACTTATTTCACTCAGGATGGAAAGTAGACTTGATAAATATCACCCTGGTAACTGCCTAGCAACCAAATGGGGTTACCCTAGCAACCAAGAAACAAATCACATATCTCTGCACAAGAAAATCACAGAGACTTCCGGGTTGACTTATTTCACTCAGGATGGCAAGGAGCATTGTTGCCTGTCACCTTGGTAACTGCCTAGCAACCAGATGGGGTTACCCTAGCAACCAAGAAACAAATCACATATCTCTGCACAAGAAAATCACAGAGACTTCCGGGTTGACTTATTTCACTCAGGATGGCAAGGAGCATTGTTGCCTGTCACCTTGGTAACTGCCTAGCAACCAGATGGGGTTACCCTAGCAACCAAGAAACAAATCACATATCTCTGCACTAGAAAATCGTAGAGACTTCCGGGTTAACTTTTTTCACTCAGGATGGCAAGGAGCATTGTTGGCTGTCACCTTGGTAACTACCTAGCAACCAAATTGGGTTACCCTAGCAACCAAGTAAAAAATCCCATATCTCTGCACCAGAACACCCTACTGTAATGGGGGTGGCCTCTTTCAACTTTGGGCAGCAGGTGGGACATTGAGGTAAGAAATTTTGCCACGGCAAGCACCACTCACATTTTCTTCAGGAAATGTACCTATCTAGTTCTCTTTGCCACTTTTCCATTTGCAAAGGTCTGTGTGTCAACCTGTGGCCACTCGTATAGAAGATTATAATGAAGATCTGTTTCATCCACCACAAGGCAAACACACTCCTGGATATATAATTATACTGCACAAGCAAACATACATGCCTGATCAGCAGAGGGGGTGATGGCTGGCTGGAGTTCATTGCTCAGGTAACAATTAGCTTGAAAATAAAATTTGTGGTCTTTGAGAAAGATAAACAAACTAGGCCCCAACCCCCACCGCCCACCCATCAAGCTTACCCACTGCATTCAGTCTCTGATTGACTTTGGACTGTGTTATCAGGTTGTTAAACAACAGCTCAAACCCTACAGTTTGGGTCTTTAACTTGCCAATTAAAAAAAGAAAAAAATCTGCAGTTTTCTGGAGTAAAAATTATACTGCTATTAAAACAGGATTATATTTCTTTTGGCAGTAAAAAAAAAAAAAAAAAAAAAACATTTGGCCAGTATTAATAATACAGAGGTGGCAGGTTTCCTTTGTGATTTAATTGACTGTCAGGTTGAAGGGCTGTCAAAACCAAGCTTAGATGGAGACTTTGTGCCACAGCTCTGTACATGTCGAGGGTATTATCTTGCTTGCTGGTCCCAATCACAAAAGGGATTTGGCTAGGGAATGGACTCAACAAATAAGAGAAAATATCAATCAGTGCTCAGATCTAGCATATTGATGGAGTGTGATCTAAAAACCCTGTAAGGTTTAAATTAGTACTTATTTGTAGTCCTTGATATTGAATTGAGATCAACTAAGAATATGAGCTATATTTTCAAAATCACGTTAAGCGCAGCATGATGCGCCATGTCTCATCTAATTTTCATGAGAGCGCCAATTCTAAGGGCAATTTTTGTGCCAGCGAAAGTTGGCTTTGGCAGGAATGCATGCACAATTGTGGGTGCATGCATGCATATTGTGGGAGTATTGTATGTTAATAATGCGCAGTTTACTTTTTTCCTGAGAAATAGGTCAATGCGCTAGGGCCTTTCAAAAGCATCAACAGCAATCAACAAAACATCTGGATAAGTCACTTCAGGCAAACGTTTGATGTTCTTTAAGAAAATGTGTTAATTCAGAACCTAATTTAAATGATCCAGTAATGATACTGGAAATGCTTCAGGGTCAGCAGCATTCTAATTCCTTTGTTATTGTTTAAATCCTTGACTACATGAACTATAGAGTATATAATATGACACAAACAGTGCAAAACCAGAAAAGAGCCTCAGAAATAAATATCACTTGACTCACCCAGCCCTTTAACGCTTTAATTGTGCAATTTCACTAAACCCACTTAGACTAGTGTATGCTTGCATGAAAATACCAAAATTGCATAGCAATGTCCATTGACTTTGTGCATATGACTTAAAGCATAGTGCTGCACTTAGTGCTAGTGCTCTTAAAATAGGGCCCTACATAGTGATTCAAAAAAGGTTTTGTCAACAGTATTTTAAAAGTAAAAAACTACTGAGAGGCATATAAATGAATGAAGAGAAACATTAATGGGATAAAAATAAGAGTTCAGATTAAATCCATGATAGACCAGGAATGAAAAAGTTTATAAAAATAATAACAGCTTAACAGTCATGTATTTCAAGATAGTTGGCAAAAAAGCTTCCTATTATTTGCATGGTTGATTTTTGAGCATCCTTAACTTAAGCCACATTAGCTTCTGGCTGTGGAACACACTATCCACTAGGGCTGTAATCAACCAAAGAAACTCTTGGTCGACTGAAGTCCTTAAATTTTCGACTAAAAATCGACTAAAATGACGTTAGGAAAAAAAAAACGTTACATTAATTAGCTGCGCACTTTGCGCAGTACTTGGTAGCCTTGTTGTCCGCCTAAAAGAATTATAAATAAACATAAAAAACTATTAGGCTATTTTCAGTATATTAAATCGTTTTTGACCTAATTATTTTGCACTGAAACGAGTCTGACACACGAGTCTGTCAGCTCTGACAGCGTTGCATCACGTGCACCTGCGCAATATCATAGCCTATGATTTCCGAAAATAGTACTATGTTGTCAACTAGTGATATCATTACAAGAACTGTTGAGGAATATGCAACATAATTTAGACAATTCTTTTTGTCATATGTTATAAGAAGAAGTTATAACTGTCACTGTCATTTCAGCCGCTCTGTGCATGTCCGGGCACAGAGCAAGGCTGAACATGAGCTCAGCTTCGCGGCTGAGACACACACAATAGACTATTAACTTAAAGCTTTTACTCTTAATAAACACAAAAGGCACGTCCACTTTAATAAAAATATTTATTAAACAAACCAGATCACGCGCAGAAACGAAATAAAGTGCATAACTGAAAAATAAAGCATCTTAGGCTCAAAACTAACAAACAGTGGGCAAATTAAAAAAATAAAGTGCCCAAATCCAATAAATAATACTAGAAATAAATTTGATCTACAAAAAATAAAGTTTGCACAATAATAAAAGGGAACCATAAAAGTAAAGTAGGCTACCTACAGCATGTTATTCAGCCAAATTGTAAACGAAACTAAATAAAGTGCATACAACAACCGTTTGGATGATAAAGGAGGCTTAAAATCCAGCGTGGTCTGGGTGTGTCCGGGGGCTGCTACCGTCATTGCGGTGCGTCTAAAACGATTATTACACTAAAACATTGAAATATGCCAATTCTGATGTTCATATAGTTTACTCAAAACAGACAGGGCAACCTAACGCAGACAAGTTAGCTTACCGCTTTTAGATGATATGTCATGTTTGTCGTCGAGCTGTGGAAGGCAAACTGTTGCTTGCAAACTTTGCATTCACCCTTTTTCCCGTTATCAATTTTAACAAAATGCTGCCACACTGTCGATGTCTTTGTTGTTGACATGTTAGAAGAGGACAGACTATTAAATTCTCTCACAATTAAATAAATAATATTCATCAAACCTTATATAGCCTATCTATCACTCTTCTCCAGTGGGTTGGGCTAATCCAAAAAAAAGTGAAAACAAAGGGGGTATTCTGAAGACAGACTGTTACCTGTGAAACAGGGGTGTCCTGAAAACACCCCCATTAGCAATTAGTGCTTTCCACCTGATGAAATGACCGCAGCAAAACTGATGAAATGAACGCGGCAAAACTGATGAAACGAACGCGGCAAAACTAATGAAATGGACGCGGCAAAACTAATGAAATGAACGCGGCAAAAAATCGACCAATCAGAATTTTGGTCGAACCAGAACGTATCGACCAATTAATCGACTAATCGACTGGGACGTTACAGCCTTACTATCCACATCTACAGAGCCATCAATTATGAACTGTCATAGAACTGACCTGCTTTCTTAGGCCCCACAGCCCAGATTTAGTGAGGCTCTTACCCACCACTAGTCCCTGGGACCCATAACAGAAAAGGGATTTCACACCCAATGCATCTGGTCCATGTTAAACTGTTACATCAGAAGAACCAAAGCTTCTCTCATTTCTGGTTCTTAGCTGACCCAAATTACATAAATAAATGAAGCGGGCTTGTTGATGTTAATGGTCTTTCCAGCACACTTTTAAAGCACTAGCCTGACAAACAAAGCATCATGTTTTCTCAAGGCTTCAGAGCAGATAAAATTGAGTACATTGTGTAACGAAAGACATCACCTCTGTATTCCAGATTCCGGAAGCAGATGAGAGGTGGCTAAATATACCCAGGAAATCTACTGTATGTTTATCCTGAGATTCTGAGCAGGAGTGTTGCTGCCTCCATTTGAGACACCTAGGGGTACTCATACATAGGAACAGATCATTGGGTTTTGAGGAACCAATGTATTCCTTGTAATGTAGATGCAGAAGGGGCGATCAAGTGGCTATCAGGTTCCAAGAAGTATAATTGAGCTAATGAGACCATCTTACCTGCTAAAGTGTAATCCATGTCAAAGCCAAAGCATTTTATTTTCTCCATGGCCAAACTTCTGTTCACAAACACTCTGGGGAAAAAAGTGAAACAGTCAATGCTCTATTTGGTTATGACAATATGCTAGGAACTTTGAATAAAAAACAAAACAAAACAGATAACATATTTAGAGCATAAAATCCTATACAAACATTATTGGAGTGAAAGAATTATGATCAGTCAATCAAGCTCTACAGACCTAAGGCAAATTTTTAAGTCAGTTTTCTAAAAAGATATTAAACTTTTAGATCCACTTGACAGCATTCAACAGATACCTTTCAAAAAACAATATAAAAACCCCTATGGCCTTTCAGCAAATAAATCAATTCCCATCCCCCCGTGGCAGGGCCTGCATGCTAATAGCAATCTGCATATAGAAACACAAAATAAATTCTGAATCAGAATCTGAGCATGCACTCCATATAATGTGGTACTGACACATGTAATTCAGAAGCAATAAGAGATACAAATTGATTTTTGTGTATGTAGTGCCCCTTTGTCTGTATTCTTAAAAGAGCTCTAAAGTCCATATTGCATCCGGAACCAATTTCAAACATTAAAAAAAAAACTAATTCTAAACTTTCACATAGCAGCTCAATGTATTTCAGTAAAATGTTCTTACAATATAATAATGGTGACAAGAAAAGGGCCATTTTTATCAGAGAAGTTAGACAAGTGTTGAATACTCTTCTTCAAACATTTAAAAATATAAAAAAATTATAGAATCTACCATTTACAATAAAAGAGAGAGAGGGGGGGGGGGGGGGTAAACATCACTACCAAAAACCTTCTAGAAAAACTTCTCCATCAATCCTACCTTGTAGTGGCATGACATTGGACTATTTTTCCATGATTCACTTTTCCAGGTAGGACACACACACTGCATTCTGAGAGTTGTAGCCGGATGGTCAAGCCCATTTCCCCATTCACCCTGTTACCCCACAGCTCAAACAATAGCCCCCCTCTCTCTACTTTCTTGCCATTGAATTTCTGACTTGTTGCAAAAATTATTGTACCAGTTCTATTCTCTGTTGTTGTGCCCATTGTTAATTAGGGGTTGTTTGCTTCCCTTATCCAGAATAATCAAAAACAGCAGGAAGAACCCAGCAGGTGCGGCGACTCAGACAAACAGAGTGTGCATCACTAGTTAGAATCAGCTGATAAACAGATTACTCCTGTGTCTCAAATGGAGCCTCGTTGTTACCCTATTCTGTAATAGGCTACTTATACTATACTCTACAGAACAACAGGGCCAGTGGTAGCTCAAGGCTCTGGGTTACTGACCGAAAGGTTGGGTGTTCAAGCCCCAGCACCGTCAAGATATCACTGTTGGGTCCTTGAGCAAGGCCCTTGACCCTATCTGCTCCAGGGGCGCTGTTTCATGGCTGACCCTGCGCTTTGACCCCAGCTTAGTTGGGATATGTGAAAAAACTGCATTTCATTGGCTCTGTACTCTGCACAATGACAATAAAGTTGAATCTTAATCTTAATAGGCTGGATGATTTCCATCACAAATTTCCACTGAATGGACAAAAGGAGGGACAACACACACTTGAAAGAACACTACTGCCTTTGGACCTCAAATAGATGGTACAAACAGTGGAAGCCATTCCATGACACTCACATTTACCTTTCCTTATCTCTCCTCAATTATCTAGGTAATTGAAATAAGAAGTGAGCTTTTGGCTTAAGCACGAAATGTGAAGTCAAAGTTCATGTAAAGTTGGAAGAGTAAACTATGACCTATTAAAGACATGACCTTTGATTGAATTAATGAAAACTTGATCAAATGACGGCCACAGGTGAAGGCATGCACTAAAATGGCTAGATTTATCTATTGAGGTCTGCATAATGCCAATGCATGACAGTTTCATACACAAACTCTTTTTGTGGGGTTAAACATTGCACAAGCTCCTCTATGTTCTCATCGTACTCACGTGTCCTGTCGTGCTCGTTTCCAGAATTGAACCATAGCTGCAGGGTTTAGCCTATAATTAGTTAACTTCATTCTCTATTTTAGCCAAAAATTCAGTTTAAAGAAAGAGTTGCCGTCTAAGTACTAGTATTTTTTTTAATTTTCACTGACATTCTTAACGTGGCATATAAAATGCTAAATCAAGAAGTGCTGAAGGAATGCTCAGTGAAAACTTTTTTAAACTCTGAAACCAAAGGGGCCATACTAAAATTTGTGGATTGCAAACAACATGACAATCTAACTAAATATAAAGATTTTAAGTACCGTACCTTTGTAAATATACAAAATACAAATTCCTTCAGAGGAAGAGACATCTGGTCTACCACACTGGAAAAACAGTGATGTTGACTCTGAAAGGGACACTGAAAAAAAAACTTTTTTTGCGCATAATACTTTATTATGGCTGCGCAATAATCGTCATTTTATCGTTATTTTTCTTGATTTTGTAATTACGATTATTAATTTAGATTAATAGAATTTACATAAAAAAATATTTTGTTTAAGGCAACTACATGCCATATTCTTTCAGCTGCATATCCAAAACAAGCTGAAATCTGTGTTCATGTGATTCATAAAACATACATTAAACTACTTAACTCACTTTTTAAGACTGTTATTGAGCCATAATTTCCGTAGAATTGGGATCCTGCACTTTGTATGTTTGTTTATTAAACGTTTTCGCTAATTTGATAATACGTTAAGCAGCAATTAAGACTGTAGAGTAGTGCTCTCAACTCACTATAACGCATTTTACCAGGTTTAAAATCCATTCTGAAAAATGTTGTTGATTGAAATTTTCTTTTTTTAAGTTACTAAAAAGTTTGATTCTGTCTGCCCCTAGAATAATCGAAACACTTTGATTCATCATTGCATTCATGCGCAATGATGTGCATGTCTCTGATTCGTTACAATGCTCAATGTTGCAAAAAATAACTTTATAAATAGGAAATTTAGACACGACTATAGTACACCAAAAGGAAATTTGGTAATTGATGCTTTTCACGATTAGTTAATTCCGGCAGCTGTAGGCCTACTTGTAATCTCGATTATTTATTTATTTATTAATTAATTTGTGCACAATTACTAGCAGCCCAATGTTAAACACAGCCAGTCTACCCTTATGGTATACCTATGGTAGGCCTCTCTCCAGTATTTCTTCATAGCTAGTCCATCCAAATTTGCCGGGAGATCTGCATAGTCCTGAAGTCGATCACTCCATGATGTCATCATCATTAAATCCGTCAGATCTACAACAGAGTCTGTCGAACAAATAAAGATAATTAATTTATCTCTTCAATTCTTTAGGAACAAAAGAAACAAATGCAAAACACAGATACAATTAAAGAAGGAATGTTCTTTGTATTCTTTATATTCTCAGATTAGATTATTTTATCAGCTACCAAACTAGCAAATACACTTAGCGCTGACAGAAAAGACGAATATTACATCTTCACATCTTCTGGTAAAGACAATACACTCCTAAATTCGTTTGTTAATAGAAACAACCTTTATGTTTAAAATACTCCATTTTGGTGTCGAAACATTCTATTCTATTATGCGAGAAAATTTAAGCAGGCAACTAGAAAAATGTCCTACTCACTCTCTAACTCACTCACTAACTCTCTCTAACTCACTCACTCTCTCTAAATCACTCACTCAAGAAGTTAAATTACTCAGCAAATGTAAGAATCTGCCCAACTACAAAAGCAAGAAGAATTTCACACAGTATAGTACAGGGGTGTCAAACTCAATTTCAGCCCGTGCCACTTCAGCATTAAACGGCATCCGATTTGGTCGCAACCATACAATATCCAATAATATTGCATATTTTGTGCATTTAAAATGCACATTTCTCAATAAAGCATTGAATTTGAGGTTGGGATGTATATGTAAATTATTATATTTACAGTAACATCTGTGAGAAAATTAATTCCTAATCTGTATAAGGCTAAATTAAAATATTTTGATAGAGCAACTAAAATGGGTCTCCTCTATAGATGTCCTTCATCAGGCTCAGGAAAGTCATCTCTTAGAATTTATGAAAGCAAGCAAATCCAGTTACATTTTCCTACAATCATACAGCATTATTATAGAGACAAGATTTTACACAGAAGGAAAACTGATAGCTTGGTTCATAATAATTATGAAAATGATGGGAGACAGTAAAGAAGAACAGTAATCTAAATACATTTAGAAATTATTACTGGCAAAATACCATAATTAATACAGTTAGTGTTTTTACAGTAAATCCGTGGTAAATGTTTGTAAGGTATATGATGTGTATGTGGAGTGAAAGTTCTTCTGAATCATGTGTGCTCTGTTTTTTTTATAAATTTTTTTTTTCATGATTTCTCTGTCATTGCGGTTTATAATGGCTGGGCTGTTTAACATGGTTTTAAAGTAGTTTAATCAATGATACATTTAGAATTAGAATTCAAATGTGGTTCGTTATCCTTACCACGCTTGACACAAGCGCTGTTTATAAAGGTCTGCACGGCATGTTGCAGTCTGGGAAAAATGCATCTGCCCTATGCTCACACACCTCTTTGCATTTTTCTCCATTGATCCAAGCAGCAGTTAGCACTGTTGATAATGATGTGTGGTTTAGAGTAGTAGGCAAATGAACGCACGTTCTTTGCGCTCACGCTGCTTAACCAGAGCTGATAGTTGTTCTGGGTAGCGCTGTTTTGTTTAGCTTTTGGAGAGAGTAAAATGTGCTCCATGGGAAGGCTCATTAATATTCATGAGGAAAGAGCTAACTGATTGGTCAGTTAGATGTTCCATTTACCTTCCTTCATACGTTTTAGAAATCAGCTCGCGGGCCACATGAAATAAGGTGGTGGGCCGGTTATGGCCTGCGGGCCTTGAGTTCGACACCTGTCTAACTTGCCAAATATATTATACAGTGACCAGGGTGTGAAAAAAGCACCCGCTAAATGCAACGAGGCTGAATTTAGTTTGTGAGCTCCTCTCCAAATGTATTTCATGCACGAGTAATTTTGCTCATCTACCCGCAATAGGCGAGCGACCAGCTGCAAGACGTTTTGGAGTAACACATGACAAGAAATGCTGTTAGTCAAAAAGACATGCACTTGAAGAAACACACTTTATTATATTTTTAAGAACAGACAAAAAAAAAAGCCATCAATTGCTATGTTTCCTTCAAAGCTTTTTAATCTAATTTTAGGATATCAAATAAAATCTGCTGGATGGAAACTAGAGGTCGAACGATATAACGGTTTTGACGATTAATCGGCACAGATAACGATTTCTGGAACTATAAGTTAACAGCAAAAATCCACACCAATAATTTCTCCCGTTGTGTCCGGTGCTGGAGCAGCTGGGAAGGACGCGCTGTCATTATACTGTATGAGAGCGGTCTTTAGAGGCGAAATAAAAACTAACACTGATGCCTCCTGGTGGTTGTTTTGACACATGAGACTGCACATTGAATGCAGCGGAACACTGCACGGAGATGAACAATGCAGATTTAAAACACCAACAACTAAAAAGTATGTATACGGTACACATTGTCAAATCATTATAAAGTAATTAATTTCTTGAATAGATGCTCCATTAATAGAGAACAGCAGTATGTTTGCAGACCAGGCTGAGAGGATGCTAACATTAAAGCTAACCTCAAGCGGTTAGAATAATGTGACCAAAAGTCCTACCCATATGTTTAAATAAAATGTATTACCATCTATTTGCATTAGTTTATATCCAGTCATGTTTATGCTTTAGCCAGCTAAGTTGTATATTTAAAGGTAGTGAGAGATTTGAGAAAAATATCTTCATGCAGTCAAGAGAAACGTATAAACAAATCAGAATTGATCTGATTTTAATAAAAAAAAATAATCCTCACAGTAAAACGTATTTTTGTCATTTTGATTAGATAATCATCAAGTGATCAGTGTGTGTGTGTGATGAGTTTCTTGGAGAATTTAAATGAGCGTAACAGAATACAAAAAAAATATCACTGAATCTTATAAAAGCGTTAAAAAAGCATAAGACATTGCAATTCACTATTGCCCTAGTTTCACATTAAAGACCCCTCACCAGAAGTGAAGTGATCAGCCACTTGAAGATGTGCAATAGCTCTGTGAATCACAAAAGACTGTGTTTAATAAGTAAATATATAGTATGCGCAGCGCCAGCATGGTGTTCTGTTTATACTCTGTTTACACACACAATTCAACCCGATATCACGCCGAGGCGTGAAATAGACACGCCGGTCCACTCGCGGATGCGTGTCGGTGTCACGCTTTGCCTCCTCCAGGCGTGTACATGACACGCGCGCGTCTACGTAGAATACCGGCAGGGGGCGATCGTTTCCTCAACGCCAACAACTCTCCGCGCACCAAAGAGGAAGCGATACCGTTGTCGTCGCGTTGCACGTTCGTGCGGGCGGGATGCCGGCCAATTTCGCCGGTTACTTTCACTTGTGACCATATGTGACAAATAAAGGTTCATTACAGTGCTGCTTTCATGAAGAAATCCTAACGTTGCTGTAGCCTAACGTTGTTATATGTGTGTGTGTGTGTGTGTGTGTGGGCTGTCGAGTATCTTGTGCTGATGTAAATAAATAAATAAATATATATATATATATATATATATATATATATATATATATATATATATATATATATATATATATATATATATATATATTTTTTTTTTTATTTAAAAAGTGTATTTATGTACAAAAATATATATCCTGCTAACCGGAACTGGAGAACGCGATATATCGCTTCCTCTTTGGTGCGCGGACAGTTGTTGGCGTCGAGGAAACGATCGCCCCCTGCCGGTATTCTACGTAGACGCGCGCGTGTCATGTACACGCCTGGAGGAGGCAAAGCGTGAAATAGACACGCATCCGCGAGTGGACCGGCGTGTCTATTTCACGCCTCGGCGTGATACCGGGTTGCACAATTTTTAGCCTTCACAGAGGTGTGCAATATTTGAGCGCTACTCACAAACAACATCTCAGATGTAGATGTAGAACATTTTTAGAAAAAAAGAAAGAAAAACAAAAATAAAACACTGTTTTCTACAGATGACGAATTAATATTTTTTGCTGCTACATTATCCAGTATAAAGTGTTTCTTTATAAGCTATACATTTATATTGAAATAATGTGTAGTTAGAGGTTTGTTTCTTTACATAATAAAGAGTACTCCCAGTTAGTTCCACACAATAATTTAAAGATATTCTAAACTGATTATGCAAAAAAACAACACTGGTATTGGATCGGGATTGGCTGATACTGAGATTTCCGGTATCGGAATCAGATCAGAAGAGAAAAAGTAGTATCGGTGCATCCCTACTTTAAATGTTGTTTTTCATTCAGTATCAATTTTAAAAACTACCGGCCATCTTCCCAACTTAGTTATCGGTATCGGCAAAATCCTATATCGCTCGACCTCAAATGGAAACACCAAAATGCAAATAAAATCTCCAAAATGTATGTGGAAAACTTATAAGCTCGCATGAAGTGGATAAAAAAACATTTTGATGAGAAGAAACTATGATGGAAACACATTTCCCAAATACACTCCTATTTAGTCTAACAGGAATACAAGATGAGCATAAAAAATAATCATGTGACTCAATAATTCATTCATAACTGGACGAACCAGTGACCAATGACCAATCATTGCAACTGAATGATTGGCCTCCTGTCTCGTAGAACAAGCACATGTAAAGAGTTTTCACTCCTTTTTCTCAGTTTAATTCATCTGAAAACTGTTTACAATAATACTATTACATATGAGAATGCTGCAAATGATCTTTCATCATCTCAGGAGGTGCTGTGACTTTAGTTCACTTTATTTCCACATGTTTAGGATGCAATGTGAACACAAATCTGCCAGTTCAGTAATATATATCTTTGTATTAAGGAAAATAAGAACAAAGTGAATAAATCATCAAGTCATACAATACATGTTCACCTTGAACCTAAAATTGGGTTTTCTTTTCTTTTCTTTTCTTTAGGCAGCATTAAATGTATAATGCAATACAAAAACAAATTCAATAAGAATATACATTTGGCAGCATTATTTTGGGAATATTAGGCTTATTTATTTTGATTATCATTGTCTTTACGTTTATAATTGCCTTAAATTCTTAATCTGTAGGCTATTAGAATTTTCGATCTGGTGTCGTTGACGGATACTTGTGTGATGGCATATGGGGCCGTTTGAGATGGTAAATGTTTGGATTTGGGAGGTGTTAAATAAGATTTTTTGATCACTTCATTATTTAAATGCTTTTATTGTTTAGTTTAAATAGTAATTTGAATTTAGAAATGTTTTGTTTCAGTTTTTTTTTTGTGTGTGTTTCAATAAATGAATTAAAATTTTAAAGCAAAACCAATAAAGCAACAAAAATCATCGACCCTTGGCAGGTGGGTTGACGATGTAATCGGATATCGCAATATTTTTTAAGGCAATTATTGCTAAAATATTTTTTGCTGGAGCTGGAGACCTTATAGGTGCAAAAGGAAGGACACTTTCCCACCAGCCATTTATTTTCTGATTGTAATGCTGAGGAAAGGGTAGTAACAAGTAGGCCGTTATAATGGATCATTGGGTTCTATCTGGCTGGCTTCAATCTAACTTTTTGGAAAAAGCTGAAAAAAGAAAGCATGGGTTTTAATATTCAAACACAGAAAGTTCAGCTGACATGCCTGGGAAAAGTTGAAGGTTGGTGATTTATTGAAACTTCACTGTGGGCAGCTCTATTTTGCTCACACACAAAAGGAAGAAGAAGAAGAAGAAGAAGAAGAAATGCTAAATATCTCTCTCTCTATATATATATATATATATATATATATATATATATATATATATAAACAAAAATCAAACTTGCGTACAAAATTGTTACAAATCAGTTGTGTCTATACTGACGTAACACAAGAGACTAAAACGTAATAAAAAAAAACTGTTTATTGGCTTGCACTCCTTAGACGTTTATGTTGTATGTCATAGTTACAAGTTAAATAATAATAATAAAAATAAATCAAGGACATTTCCTCCGAGAACTGCAAGAGCGCTGGCCTGGTAAACACTGTAGACTTTCCATGCAACAGAGCTGAGAGCTTGACAATCTAGCAAATTCATACGGGTTATTTATGTATAAAAGATGTAGCCTATTAATGTGAAGCATTATGTTCGGTATCCCGCTTGGTATTCTTTATTTACGTTGTGTACAAAATTGCCATTGGAGTAAGACTCTGTATATAAACGTCATCTGCGCTTAAGGCAGAACATCAAACAACAACGACTTTTTTCACGTAAACCAGCATACCAATAACAGCTGTAAATCCAACCCAATTATTCACTCACTCACTCACCTTTCGTCGATGCCTAAAAAGCTCAAATGCACCGGCTGCACTTTAAACAGCGATCGCTTTTGGAAAATGACACTTATAGAAATTACGGTCTAGTAAAGAACCGAATCCGCAAGTCTTACTGTTATTGTAAATCAAGAAGCTCGTCTTTTCATCACCGTGCTATAGGCAGTTGTTGAGGGGCAGGACAAGGCGGTGCTTGAGCTGGCTACATCCAAGGTAGGTGGAGCAAATCCTGTCAACACATCAGACCGAGCAAAACGTGAAGGCGGGACAGCGTCAGACCCTTGAAGATGGTTGGTCATTATTGTTTACAAGGTTATTAGGACTGATTGGTTAGGATTTTCAAAGAAAGAAAGAAAGAAATGGCATAATCCTCACACATCTCTTAGCACAATATTGCCTTAAGATATTTCTCACATAATAATGTATATAGCGCCTTTCAAGTACCCAAAGACAATTTAAAAAAACAATTATTCATATGAAAAGAAACAGATGCCTGACAAAGCAAAGGCATTTAGAAACAAACACATTACAGAGAAGGAAACATGAAGTAAATTCAAACATGCAGACTGTAACATAACATAAAAATGAAGTTCGTGTAATAAAGAAAAAGAAAACAGCACTACAGGAATCAGACTATGTAAAAACTGGGTTGGGTTTTAAAGATCTGAAGAGATGTAATTTCACTGAGATATTGGGTGAGAGCGTTCCAGCGTTCCAGTACAGTAACGCCGATGGCTCTACCACAACAATAGACAGCCTAACATAATAAAAATAGTAAACTTAATAACTAAATATAAATAAGAACTAAACTTAATATATAGTAAAATATAGTGCATTGGACATGTTAAAAGTGAGAATATGTTGTTGATATTGTTGTTTAGGCTACAGTGTCCATTTAAAACATATTGCATTGTAATAACATTAGGGCAATAACAATGAAAATGAAAAGCTTACAAGCTTCTCCAAAAAATAATTAACACTAAATGTTATAGTACACACACATTCTTGTGTAATTGCATATGATATGGGGGGGACTACTTTGAACTTTACACTTATGTTATTAATAATAATAATTTAAACTAACATGTTTATCAGATCAAATATTATTGAAATAATATTTTATTTTAATAATATTTAATCATATATAATTTTAATGTTTTATCTGATAAACCTGTTCATTCAAAGTTCTACATGCAGTAGACGCAAGACATGTACAGGTTTTATCTTGCAGAATTGGTGAAAATAAACATTTTGATATCAGAATAATATCAGATTTTATGTACAGTTTTCATGTATACTGGACATTTAATATTATATAGCCAATTCCTACCCATATAAAAACTAAATTATTGTGTTTCCTAACTTAACTTTTTTTTTTTTTTTTTTTTTTCCTCATCTTGGGACAGATGAGGTTATGGAAATATTTGAACTTGATCTAATTTTCAAAGTTTACTATAATTTTATGTAATCTAATATAGTTAGGATGATTTTGTTCTATTAAATAATAATATGTAACTACATGAAGCACATCATCTAGGTTAACTGACACATTTTGTATTTTTCCAATGTATATCAAAGGTATTTTGAACAGACTGCTATGTTTTCTTAATTGTGTAGTCTCTATTTGATTCTGTCGCTATTGTTGCACAGAAATTTCCATCCAGGGATCAATAAAGTAGGCCCAGCATGTCTAACCACTTTGGAAAAGTTTTAACTTCAGTTGAAAAAAACAAAACAAAATGTGCAGTTGTTAAATTTAGGAGTCTATGAGATCTGACTCAAAAATTACTTCCATTGAATATAGTCAGGTTGATTCAGTAATTGTTTTGTTTATATTGCAGCCATATGCCCCACCCTAAACTGATTTTTTTTTTTTTTATAAATACAAATTAAAAATGTGCTTCATGAGGTAACATCTAAAATAACTTGATTTATTCAAGTCAAAAATATTTGTATAATATTTTTCACACTAACTATATAGACAAATAAAGCATGCCAAGTTCAATGTGTTGCGACATTGATTCGGCCAAGAGATGGCAGCAGTGTATAGCCTCACTGCTATCTCGACATATTTAGTCAACTCTAAGCCATACAAATTTGAGTTTATATGATTAAAGAGGCTGTATATTGTACATAAGATTAACACATTTTAAACAAAAAAATGCATAACATCTATGGCTTATGTTTTTTTGGTTAAATGTCACTAAAGTTGTCTAGACGACAGATTAATGTTCTATTATAATGATTTATTTGTGAAAATAATAATAATAATAATCAACTGCTATCTGCTATAATAATAAACATTCAACTGCTACCTTAAGGCTCAATTTTTAACTGATCCAACTCTTAAATTTACTTTTGTTGGTGTAACATGTGGTCAGCTCGAATAAGTCATATTAAATTATCTATTTGATGTAAACAAAACAAGTTATTTTAGATGTTATCACATGAAGCACATCTTTGAGGTTACCTAACAAACATACTCTTTACTTATTCTGTTTCTGTGCAGTTAGTTAACATCTGTTCTGATTTAGTCATCTTATCGGTATATGAGGTGGTGGTTGCGTTTGCCCAATTTAAGGTGGAAGTAGCTATTCTTCACAGATGAGAGGTGTTGGTGTGTGTGTTCTTCTCAGATGTGAACATTTTTGCTGACATAAGCACTGTGCCAAAATGGACAGTTCCATCCGGGCATTGCTGTCAACCTGGGTTTTCAAAAAGAACCTTGACAGAACACCTTCCACATGCAGAAAGAACTCTGTTTTTTAGCCTTTAGAAAGTTAAAAAGAACCTCTAGATCAGCTTATTTTATGTATTTCCTTGGATTCGGTTAAATATCTGCAGTGAGAAAGGTTGAATGCGAGTAGCAGTATGGGCAAATTATTGATTGGGACAGTCCTACTATAAAAAAGCGACGCCCACCTGTGTTTCGCTCCTTGACTTTAAACGGCAAGATGAGCTACGGATCCGACACCTACTCTGCCTCTTCCTACCGGAAGATTTTTGGGGATTCTACCCACTAGTCAGCCTCTCCATCTCAGCTGAGCTGCCTCCGGAGTGGGTTTAAGTTGCACTTCGTAACATGCACCAACATCCAAGCTCCTAAAAGCGCTACACCCGATCTAGCTTCCCATACTCTTCCATGACTCTGGAAAGCTTCAACTTCACCCAGAGTACAGCTCTTAATAATGAGTTCAAAGTCATCCAAACGAACGAGAAGGGGCAGATGCAAGGGCTCAATGACCTTTTCGCAATGTTCATCGAGAAAGTTTGCAACAAAGTGCAGGAAGCCGAACTTGTGACCCTGCTCCAGCACCAGTCAGAGCCTTCCAGTTTGGCCGAACTTCACCAGCAAGAGATCAGGGAAATGCGCTCCCAACTCGAGGAACTCAAGGCTGAGAAGAACCAGGTGATGTTCGAGCACGACAGCATTGAGGAGAATCTTCAGAAATTCCAGGAGAAGTACGAGGAGGGGATCAGAATTCATGAGGAGACTGAGCAAAAACTGAGAGCCTTTAAGAAGGATGTGGACAATGCCACGATGGTGCACCTGGACCTGGAGAAAAAGGTTGAGTCCCTTCTGGATGAGATAAACTTAATGAGGAAGGTGTATGAAGAGAATGTCACCGAGCTCATGGACATGGTCCAAGCCTCCCAGGAGGCCGTGGATATGGAAGTGGCTAAACACGACCTTACCGCCGCCCTAAAGTAGATTCGCGGCCAGCACAATGTCATTGCGACTAAGAACTTGCAATCCGCCGAAGAGTTTTCGGCGGATTTCCAAGGTCCTTAGCCTCATTATTTTGTTACAACTGGGTACTCATTGTGGTTTTTGCAGCATCAACACTTTTAGTAACCTCATATGCTCTCTCCTGGGTCACACAAAGGCTAGGAAACTCATATAACTACTTTGATATAAAAACATACCCTAATATTTAAAAATATACTATACATTCCCTCCTCTGAGACTTATAAAAAGTCTCACCTCTATTGCCCTTACCCAGAGTGCAACCCCACAAGCCAGTCTCCTTCCGTCCTACCAAGTGACCAATACAAGTCACACATTCATCTAATAATGACTGCTCTTACGGAACTGCACTCCGGAGGATTAAGGACCAAACCTCTCCTTCCACATTTAGCTAGGAAGAAGTAAAAGATCCTAATCCTCTAGATAATTTCTTTCTGGAGGTGCTTGAAAACAAATCAATCAATCTTTGTAATAAGCGTGTTCATGCAGTCTTAGCCTTGTGTGATGTAGAGTACAAATGATTACACATATTTTGACAATCAAACATACTTAGGAAATTATTAGTAAATGTAACATAGTAATATGCATCCATCAGTGCCAGAGGAGCTCACAGACATTTCCGGTAGCCTGGAGCACTATCTGGTGGTGTGTTGGAGCAGACAGCGGGTTTTTAAACCTCCAGTAGAGTCTTGCTCTTGCTGCTAAGCACTGAGGTGCTCGTCGATCCTTTCCTTTATTTTGTAATGTCTTATTCTTTGGCCCTCCAGTGGTTCTTGCAGTGTTTTATAAATGCATACTATGTTTCATTCTACATCAATTTATTCAGTTAATAGTACCTTCAGAGATGATTCAAACAACAAATAATATTTCTAAAACATTTAAAAAGTTCATATTTTCAAAATAAGCATTCTTAGCATTCCCTTTTAATTCTGGTTATATTACCTAGTAACATTACCTTGTTACATCGATAATGATCTGCTTCAGACCCTCATCCTCTCCTTTCATTATCATTGCTTGATTAGACAGCAAACATAATTTTAAAAGGAATAATAACTTCAGGAAGGGGTATATGCCAAAATAATAAACAAAACACCCTCTATCTTCCTGCCTACTCTATCCAATCTAAAATACTACCTAATTTTATTATAAAAGAAAATACAATGAGTATGCTGACTCCCTTGCTATCCAAAAACAATAGAAAACTGAAAATAAAGAGTCAAAATAAAAAGGCTCCCCTTCCCTACCACTCTTGTGAAATTCCAGGGTTTTTTCTAGAATTTGTCCAGGTCATCCAGTCCAGAGCATGTGGGTATACAGTAGCCCCAATGTCACTTCCAGATGGTTTTACAGATACATTGATCACCTGTTTGGCTGCAGCATTGGCCAGCATTGATCTAAGAAGAGGCACAACACAACAAATCAACAACAACAAAAATAATAACAACAGCTATGACTATTATTACTCCCACTTTAGTCCAGGATCCAAATAGTTTGTCAAACCAATTTCTAACCAAGCCATTTTACTTGTAGGTACTAGTTGGCCTGTAGGCTTTCAATGAGTCATCAATGTAATTAATAAATCTTTGCTGACTGTAATTTTTTCAAGGGAGAGGGCGAACATATTATATAACTCATCATATTTGCTTATTTTACTATATTTATTCTATATATTCTATATACCAGTCATTTGCGTGTTCTAGTAGTTCCTCCTTTCCTGCTGACTCTACGGGTTCCATAACATATTCTAGGTCTATGGGTTTTGATACCCTCTGATGGGGCATTGTGTCAGGTTGGGTCTTATGCGGATTGTTCGGTTTGCCCTGTTTAGCCAAATTGCTTATCCAAATTGTAGTCTTTCCAGGTTCACCTTTGTTCAATGATCCAGGTGCTTGTTTCTGTCTGATTTCTCGTTCTATGCTATATTGTATCTGCTCAGTCTGGGAAATAGAACTCAAGGTCTGTGGTGTCGATTGTAGGAAATTCATCATACCATGTTTGTAGTGATGGTCCTTCATCTGAAGAGTCTGATCTTTCCTGGGTTGCCTCTCCAGTAGGCCCTGTATGGGAGGCAATACCTGTCCCAAATATGTTATTAACAGCATCATCCACACCAATACCTCTTTGCTTCCATTCTTTCCTCTGCATCCCGCAACACTTCGTCCAGCGGCTGCGTTTGCTGGCCTGTTTCATTTCCTTCAGTTGTTTCTGTATCTGGTTCAGTAAAATGAGCACTTTCTTCCTCTTCTTCTGCACTTTTTTGGTCCTGTTCTTCTGCAACATGTACTTCCGTCTCTCTTTCTATGCTTTCCTGCTCCACTGTGGCACGTACTTCAATCCCTCTATCTGTCTCAGCGTGCTCTTCCCCTACGTCCGTTTGTCCCTCTTCTACTTCCTTTTCTCTTTCTTCAGATTCTCTAGCCGGAGCTTGCGGATCTTCCTCGGGTTCTTGGTTTTGTGCTTGCTGCTCTTCTTCGTCTGAATCTTGCCTCGTATTCATCATTGGGAAGTCCATATTCACAGTTACTTCAATACAGTCCGTCAAGTGCTCTGTACTTTCTGAATTCACTTTCTGGAATATTTTGTTTTAGTTCAGCTTCATTGGAAAGCCCATCCATGATCCCCAAGGCTGATTGTAGGGAACCCACTCTGCAGTGTGCTTTCTTAGAATTGTTCATCTGGGGATCCTGGTTCTTGGGATATTTCTGTGGTAGGTCTTGTATTGGGGGCAACACTTGTCCCAAGTATGTCAGTAATAACATCATCCATATTAATATGTCTTTCTAATATATTGGTATTTTAGGCCGCAATTGTTTTCCACCTTCTCTCCTTCAGTGGGTCATCCTGTCCCAACTTGCTTCAATGATGGCAACAGCATTACTACTTCATTTTATATGCATAAAGCACACTGTAATCAACTCATATGGTTACATGTTTTATATTAACTAACAATCATTACTTTCTGCATTCATTTGATTAGTATATTAAATGATTTCCCTTATTAAAGTCATTGGCTACACACATTCTTGTAAGAGAGGAAATGTGTGCACACACACAAATACACTTGTTGCATCTCGTTTGTAGCACTAAATTACACATGGGTCCTCTGACTCCTCCAGGCAGGTGCCAGACAGAGCCTGACTTTGTTCCAATTAAAAACATTAGATCATCCCTTTAGTATCTATACACAACATTTTTCATGGTCATTCACAGAAAGGTTCATTCACAGAGAGGCTATAATTCTCCCCAGAAGAGGGAAACTACCACAGATGTTCCTTATCTTAAAACTCCCTATTCATGCACTTATCACATACATTTAATTTCCTCCTGTTTCCCAAGGTCTCTCAGTGTCTGTATCATATTAATTAATGTTCCCTTCAAGCTAAGCTGTTTTTCATAGCTTCAGACTGCATCAGAGTAATTCAGAGTATTAAATCAATAAAAGAATGATCAAATATATAACATATGATTCATCTCCTCACACATATCTTTATTGGAGGAATCAATTTCCTCCCAGTTTGGTCTTTCTGTTGCATTGGACCATTCACATTGATCAGTGTCATCTGCTTGTTTGGATAAATAATTATCTTATCAATGGTAAGACACAATAGAATATTATTCCCCTCACAAGAATTACTGTTTCAATTATTATATCAATTTTAGCCAATGCTTCTGATCTAAGAGCATTCATCCACTTCCTTAAACCCATTTCAAACCTTCTTGGGCAGGTTTCCAGGGCGGTGACGCCATACCATAGGTCGCTCAACATTTTTTGCTATTGTCAAGTCTTAACCGTCATCGGACCGTCACCTCTTGCCACTGGTCTTGATACTGCTCTGTCCTCAATCCTTAATAATTTGGTATCAGTAAACAGATATTTTCTTTTTCAGGGAGTACCGACACAGCCAATGGAACCATCTACAAATGCTTAAATATGGAGACAATTCAAAACAGTTAAATTCAAAAAGCATTATTAATAATTCATTAATCTATTAAAATTTTCCAAATTAAAAGTAAAATATGCTAAAATTGAACTCATTTATAGATCACTAATTTCCATTCAGGTTGTATTTCTGCTACTTTAGCAAATGTCACAAAAGACCAGGTATCATCATGGTTGAGACTAACATCAGAACAAAGCCCTGTCAAGCTTCTAGGAAGCTTATTTTAAAAACATCACCTTAATTCAATAATAGTCTCTAGACAGTTTTTGAACCTACATTTATTATTTCAAATTAATTTTTAACTTAATCTCTTGTCTTTAGTCTAAACCCTTAACTTTAGATTGGCCTCTGAATATATAAAATCTTTAATCATTGATGAGCTGTTTGAATATCTCCTTCATATCACTCTATCTAACATTATTGTGAAAGCACATCATTTTACATATAAAAATCAAATAAAATTAAAATAAAACAACTTAGAGCTATTTCTTAAAAATCTGCTCTTGTGTTTCTGTTCCAAGCAGACACTTATCAATTTTAGACCAAGAGTAAGGAGTAAAGAGCAAGGAGTAAGGGGGGTATATTATCTCACAATAATATATTTAATGTATTATTCAACAGTAAAAATAGTGATATTTATAATAATTGATTATATTAACTGCTTTCAAACTTTCTCATCTCACACCATTTAAAAACAAAAAACTACTCTCAACCTACTTACTTTTGTCCATTCAAACAACATACATAGAACCTTCAAATCTTTAATAAAACACAAGTTTTAACTTTCTTTTTCGACATTCTCTATATAATCAATACAACTTATTTTTAGCCTTCTGTTCAAGCAGATCTTTACATTTACAACACCTATCTTATTATTAATATATTATAATCCCTTTATTGTTAAGTAATAATTTATTATTACTACTTTTTCCATTTCTTACACTTTCTCAGGTGAAGGAATTCCATTCTATCTAATAAAATAATCTAAATCAAGTTTTTCTAACAGAAAAGTAAAATTTTAATTACAGTAAAATACACTACGTTCTTTTAATTTCTTATTACTCTTACATTTTTTTTATTTATTTTTTTTATTAACATCATTATCATTATTTTACCTCTGAAATGATACTTTCACGTATTATCTATGACAAATGGAAACAGTAGTAATAGAAATAGACACTCAATCAACTCTTTGTAGCACCCACTAACCTCTAACCCCCTTTTTTTTTTTTTTAATTATGAGGGTACTCTCTGGAAAATTTGGGGGAGTAACCAATCCAATAGGTAACTCTATAACTTTGCCATACGTTTGTAATATTTACTCTTCAAATCAATAAATCATTGGTTAGCTGCTAGATTTAAATTTAGACCCTCAGAACAATTTAGACACAGGTTTGAACCCCATTGATGGCATTCTGGAAAATCATAAAGTGATCGTATAAGACTGAAATCAACTTTTCCAGAGAAATTTTAATCCACATCATAAATGGCAGATCAGTAATGATTACCAGCAGTAATGAGTGCAGGATGATCAATGAGATAATAGTCCACATCATTTTCAGTCTTCTTTGTCTCTGGATTTCCTCCTGCAGTATTAGTAACTTCTATAAAATCATCTTGCCCAGCCATCTGCAATGGTGAGAAGCTAGTTCCAGAATGAGTTAGTGAAACAACATACACATAATGATGACAAAAGAAACACAGAATAGACACATAAATATGAAGTTATTAACATTCATATTTGAGGACGTTATGATGTTCAATTTAATCTTAACCTTTCTCCATGGGCTTCACCTGCCCCCAAGACCAATGTTTAAATGATCCAAATCATTCTTAAATATATTTTCCCTTGATTTTAGTCTCAAATGCAGCTTCTCAGTGTACTCATGATCAACCAAGACCTATTCTGTGTATATCAAACAAAAAATAAATGAAAGAAAAATAAAATATCTATCTATCTGCTATCTATCTTTTTCTAAAGTCGGGGCACCTTTCTGTCTGTCTGAAGACACCAAGAGAGGCCTGTTTCCCCTCAAAGTCTGCAGAGTACCATTGCCATCCTCAATGCCTTCATCAGACAGTTCCTAACAAAAATAAAAAATCTCTGTCTATCTTTTGTTGGTTGATCAAGTCTACACTGACAATGCTGCACTCATATTTAAATTGTTCTCCAGACATTTTTAAAATCATAGAAAAATCAAAAACAACTTTCTAGTATATAATTTAATAATGTTAATATATATATATATATATATATATATATATATATATATATATATATATAGTGACGAAGCGGGCAGACAAAGAGTGAGGATCCAATTGCAGCTTTTATTGAAATTAACACAAAGTAAGCGGAGTCTGAAAACAGGAACAAAGAAAACGTCCACAATGGGAAAACAAAGGTAAAAAACACGGGAAATGACCACTGGGAATCTTCTAAGGAGGGCTCAGGCAGAAACACGGACGAGGGCAGGAGACACATGCAACATACACCTAACATCAAAAATAACCGACAAAGGACAAGGTGAACAAGAGGGCTTAAATACAAAACCAAAGGGGAAACAAAAGCCAATGGAAAAACAGAACTCAAAACAAGATAATAAAGGCAATTAACTAAACCAATGACAGAACTAGAACTGATAATAAAGTAATCAAACAATGAACCAATGAAAACCCGACACATAGACATGGAGAGAAAACAGGACATGACAAGACTTTCAAAATAAGAGTGCATAAACAAAGAACAATATGGAACATAAAAGGTGCCAAAAACAAAAAATAAAAGGTGCACAAACCAAAGACGGTGTGGATTGTTACATATATATATATTTATTTATTTTATATATATATATATATATATATATATATATATATATATATATATATATATATAATCTAAATATTCTTACTCATCACTTTGATATAAAAGGAGTTATGATCTGGCACATGTCCATTCAACAGCTGCTCCCTCTCAGTTTAGTTAATCTCACATCAGGCTTCCTTCATGGCATGAAAAGAACAGCCCAAGAATAAACATTGTACAGTCAGCTAAGAGTTAACTTTTTGATTTCATGCACATTTTTGTTTTACAGGTATTTGTTTGTTTATACTGTATTATATTTATCCTTATACATACATATTCATACATGCACACATACATACACATATACATACATACATTCATCATACATACACATACACACATTTGTTTTTTATCATTGGTTTTAATTCTACAAACAGAATATTCATTAATTGCCCTTTTTGTTTTTAATCATCAGATCTCTTCTGCTTCTCGTATTGATGGAAGTTTGAAAACAGCCTAAATAGATTTTCTTTGCTGTAAATTGCACACATACTCCTCATTAATTACGCAGCAGAGGATCAATATCTCTATCTGGATCCCAAATTCTAGAATTTTGATTATACTAACAAACCTATTACTTCTGCCCCTCCTTTTGCTCTCCTCTTTTTATACCTCTCCTTTATTTCCATAAAAAACACTCACTATTTACAGTGGTTGATTGCTATATCTGTTACTTCTATTTTATATTAAAACCCATGTACTTCCACCCACAGCTGTCACATCCATTTTGGGTCTCTGTTCAAGACAATTTCTACATTGGTGCTAATTCTCCTTTACTCTCTCTATTAAAAATCACCTTAAACATTTTTTTTTTTTCCCTTTCTTTCTTTTTTGTGGTTAATTTGTTCATAACTCCAGAAATGATCACTAATTCCTTGTGTTTCTATTATTAATCTTTTTAATTCTATTTCTTTTCTCCTCTCAGCCTGCCACCAAATTAGGATTTCTGTTTCATGAGGGAAACTGAGACAAGAAAAAAAAGTCTTCTCCGTTTCTGTGCATGCTCACAGCCCTCCCTTTACAGCGCCGTCTCTGCTCAGCAACCCCTCCCCTACAGCTCTTCACAGCACTCAGTCTCTAGTACTGTATGAGAGAGAAATGTTACCTGCTGCAATTTCTTTCCAGACAACAAACGGATAAAACTCTCCTGTCTCTGCATTTTTCTCTAGTCTTGTTCACTGCAATGGAAAACATTTAGCCTTTTCTTTATCTTTTTCCAATTATTCAATTTCTCTATTCTATATTTCCTCTCTCTTTCTCTCCCTCCCTTGGGGCTGTCCGTTCAGCCAACCAGTGAGCGAGAGCAAGGCAAGGAAACAACAGAGAATCAGATACCATTTGTTTCTAAATTTTCAACAGTTATTTTACTCAGTCAATTTGTTGCAGTTCATTTCTCCCATTTCATTCTTGGGCACTTCTTTATTGTATCTGATTCTCCGCGCCACTCCGCCTTTGCACACAATACCTCATCAACGCTAAAATCATGCATTTAAACAAACACACAAAACCAGCGCAATTAGTATTTGTAAGTACACAGGCACTAACAACATAGTCATGAACATTATTCATTATCTCAAGCATGCACAGAGTTCAACAATTCCCCGTTTTCTGCACAGTCCGGGTTCCGTGAAAACACTGCAATAAATAATCTAATCTACCACCTGGAGGAATTTTGCGCGAATTTTCACTTCTCCACCCGCGTTAGGATTTTCACCTGTACAGGATTAACATGCCTCACTTCTGGGCCAACACTTGATTAAATGCACCTAACACGGGAATTTACACACGCGTCGCACTTCCGACACACCTCTCAGGCTTTTTCTTCCTTCTTTAAATAATTACCCCACAAAGTTTTTTGAAATCTGGAACTCACCTCTATCTTAGCCAATTAGTCCAAATTATTCTATGTTCGGACTGTCTGGTCTCACCTCATCAGATCACACAAAAACACCTTTAAGCAAAACGCTTACCTCAGTTTTGGTACCAGTGACTTTGTGCAACCTGAGTCAGTGGACCGCTCAGCAGCTTCTTTACCCTTTCAGCCTCGATCCAGCCCCACGTTACGGGCGCCAAATATGTCGGGGAAAATCTTTGACGAATCTCTCTAAAATGCAAGAAAACTCTCTGAGTCCCGAGTTCCAGATGCCAAAGTTGTAGTTTATTGAACACCAACAAACAACATGAGTTTGTTATCTGGCATTACCTCATTGCTATGCCCCTTCATTATTTTTGTAACCAATGATACTATTCACCACCATTATCTCACAGAGTCTTTTGATATCTTTTTGCTGGTAGAAACTTGGCTTTAGTTTATCTTTTTAATTAATTTGACCACTTGTTGTTTTTATCCTTATCTTCAGCTGTTTTCCAAGGTCCTTAGCGTCATTATTTTGTTACAACTGGGTACTCATTGTGATTTTTGCAGCATCAACACTTTTAGTAACCTCATATGCTTTCTCCTGGGTCACACAAAGGCTAGGAAACTCATATAACTACTTTGATATAAAAACATACCCTAATATTTAAAAATATACTATACTCTCCAATAATGTTTTCTTGATTCCAATTTAAATACCCCTTCCCAAACCCACCTCACTTGCCATTTAAAATGATAGGATTTGAGCATAATAACAAGTACTCACTTGAGTACTCTTTAAATTGGATACTTTTTTTACTCTTACTCAAGTAATTATTTATGTTAATACTCTTACTTCTACTTGAGTAATTCTGTTTTTGAAGTAATTGTACTTTTACTTGAGTACAGTTTTTGGCTACTCTACTCACCTCTGCTGCCAGGTTTTGGTACCACTTGCCTCTTTTTGCACTGTTCTCTTTTTTTTAAAGTTAGACCCGGTAACCCCGTCATGAACAAAAAAGTCAGTTCCCCGTCTGTCGCCTACTCGACGTTGTGTCGAATGAAGCGACACTAGCGGACTTTCTTGAAGGCCTGGTTTATCTCTGAACTTGAGAAAAGGTCAATGAGAAATTGGCAGACAGAATTTGCATGTCCCTCCCCCAGACATACGAGTATAAAAGGAGGGAATCGTGCATCTGTTCATTCAGATTTCTTCTTCGGGGCCGAGCGGTTGTCCGATTAGCGAGCTGAGATCACTTCTGTTCCACTCACCTCTGCAGAGCGTTGCTGTTGGATCTACGGCACATATCAGCAGCTTTCTCCTCCTCTGCACGCCAGTGCAGCATTGCCCCTGGGGGCTTCGACAGCGCTTCTAAAAGAGAATATTTTTTTCCTAAAAGAGTTTATTTCTCTAAAAGAGCACACACAGCAGGCGTTGAACATCCTTTTCTGGATGCGTCTTTTTAAAGATGCCCTTCCACCCCTGTGTAGTTCCTGAATGCAGTCGATATCTCACCACTCCTGATGGTCATAGATGCTGCTTCGAGTGTCTGGGCCGTGAGCGTGAGGTGGCGTTTGTGGATGGTTCTTGTTCTCACCGCGAGAACTTAACCATGGCAATGTTGCGGTCGTGGCTTTCCTTCCTAAACAAGAATGCAACACCAGCCGCCCCCCACGTCACTCCTTCTTCACATAGGATTGAGGATGACACAGCGCGGACACTCGGGCGGGCGGTGACCACCCTCGTGGTCCAGGACCGTCACCTGTGGCTGATCCCGGTCGAGATGCGGGAGGTAGACAAAGCCCACTTTCTCAACGCCCCCGTCTCCCAGCTCTGTCTATTTGGCGACACCGTCGATGACTTCGCCGAGCAGTTTTCGGCGGTGAAGAAACAGATGGAGGCCATTTCCCACATCATGCCCCGCAGCCGTTTCAACGCGACCGTGCTCCATCTGCTCACTGAGGGCGTCCCCCTGCAGCTTCCAAATGCCAGGAAGCTCCACTACATCCTAGGCCCAGCTCTCAGTCCTAGCGTCGAGCACCATACAGGAAATGCATGCCCCCCCCATCTCTCGGACGTCCTCGAGGACCCGGAAGGCTCCCAAGCGTACCCGGACCAACGACTGCTGTCCCCTGGCCGGCTGGTTCTGACAAGTCCAGAGGACACCTACATGGGATCTCATCCTCAGTCACTAACCACCCCCTGCCGGGTGCGTGGAGCAAGGTAAGTGCTTTGAGTCTTCTCTCAGCACCAAAACCTCGGGAAAAGCTTTTGCATCCTGACACAACACTACCTGCTCCACTCTGCTGCAAAGCCCTGCCAAGTACATCAAATACGATCATCCCGTTAGTGCCCCTTGCATGGAGCTTGGACACTTGGCTTTCACTTCACAATCGTTGTGCTGGCTGGCCAGGACCATCCGACTCGGCTACGCGATCCAGTTTGCCAGGCCCCCGCCCCCTTTCGGCAGCATCCACTTGGTGCACGGCAAAGATATCAACACCCTACGTGCGGAGATCGCAACCCTCTTACTCAAAGACGTGATAGAGCCTTTACCTCCAGTAAAATGAAGAAGGGTTTCTACAGCCCTTACTTCATCGTACCCAAGAAAGACGGCAGCATACAACTGATCCTGGACTTGCGAGTTTTCAACCGGGCCTTACACAAACTCCCGTTCAAGATGCTCACTCAAAAACACATTCTATCATGCGTAGATTGGTACATTGGCATCAGGATTGGTACATCTCTATCTTGCCTTGACACCGACCCTTCCTACGGTTCACGTTTGACAGCCAGGCTTATCAGTACAAGGTCCTCCCCTCTGGCCTGTCCCTGTCCCCTCGCGACTTCATGAAGGTCACAGAGGCAGCCCTTGCCCCACTAAGGGAAGTGGGCATCTGCATACTTAACTACCTGGACGACTGGCTCATCTTTGCCCCCTAGAGAGAGTTACTGTGCACCCACAGGGACCAGGTGCTCAGGCACCTCAGCCATCTAGTGCTTCAGGTCAACTGGGAAAAAAGCAAGTTCGCCCCAGTTCAGAGCATCTCTTTTCTCTGCATGGAGTTAGACTCAGTCTCAATGACAGCGTGCCTCACCAATAAGCACGCGCAGTCAGTTCACCTCACCTTGTTCAAGCCAGGCACAGCAGTTCTAAAACAATTCCAGAAGCTCCTGGGCATATGAGACTGGCTTTAGACTTGAGTCCCGAGATGGGCATGGTGCCACGGCACATACCGTGTGTTTATCACCCCCGCCTGACACCAGACTTTCAACCCCTGGACAGACCTCTGTTTTCTGCGGACAGGAGGCCCCCTACAGCAGCTGTCCCAACTGGTCACAACAGGTGCCTCCAAAAAGGGTTGGGGTGCCATATGCATCGGCCACACAGCCACCAGCTTCTGGACTAGGCCCCAGCTGGGTTGGCACATCAACTGCCTAGAGTTGCAGGCTGTAATTCTTGCCCTGCGGAGGTTTCTCCCACTACTTCGGAGCAAGCACGTCTTGATTCGCTCAGGCAGCACCACCATGATAGCATACATAAATCGCCAAGGCGGTGTGCTCTCTCATCACATGTCGCAACTCGCCCACCATTTCCTCCTTTGGAGCAGAAGCAACTCAGGTCATTGCGCAGCACTCATATCCCAGGCAACCTCATAACGGTAGTGGGTGCGCTGTCATGACAGGGCACGCTCAGCGGAGAGTGGAGGCTCCACCCTCAGGCAGTCCAGCTGAATTTGGAGAGGTTTGGCAAAGCACAGGTAGACCTGTTTGCTTCCCAAGAGACCTCCCACTGCCCGCTCTGGTAGACTCGCTGGCACACAGCTGGACCCGGGGCTGTGCAAGTACGCATTTCCTCCAGTGAGGCTATCCCCCTCCACCATGAAGGTTTATGTTGCCGCTATATCGGCTCACCTCGGTGCAGTGTATAGTAAGTCCCAAGGGAATCACGATCTGATCATCAGGTTCCTTAGAGGCGCCCGGAGGCTGAACCATCCCAAGCCATGCCTGTTCCCCTCATGGGATCTCTCAATGGTCCTTTCAAGCCTCCAGAGACCCCCCTTCGAGCCACTAGAATCAGTCAAGCTCACAGCCCTCTCCTTGAATACAGTCCTCCTGATTGTGCTCGCTTCCATCAAGAGGGTTGCGGACCTGCAAGCGTTCTCTGTCAGCAACACTCGCCTGGAATTTGGTCCGGCAGACACCCATGTCGTCCTAAGACCTCGACTGGGCTACGTGCCCAAGGTTCCTACGACCCCCTTTAGGGACCAGGTAGTGAACCTGCAAGCGCTGCCCCGGGAGGAGGCAGACCTAGCCTTTTCGTTGCTGTGTCCAGTGCGTGCCTTGCGTACCTATGTAGACTGCATGCAGAGCTTTAGATGTTCTGAGAAGCTCTTTGTCTACTTTGGTGGACAGCGGAAAGGGAACGCTGTATCCAAACAGAGGCTATCCCACTGGGTCGTTGACGCCATCGCTTTGGCCTATCACACTCAGGCCATGCCCTTGCGGGTTCGAGCACACTCGACGAGAAGTGTGGCATCCTCATAGGCACTGGTCAACAGCACCTCCCTAGCAGACATCTGCAGAGCAGTGGGCTGGGCAACACCCAATACCTTTATGAGATTTTACAATCTCAGGTTTGAGTCGGTCTCTTCCCGTTTTCTCTCAGGTCCGAGCACTTGACTATACATTGTGATCAGCTGAATGCCACTTTGGTGAATAAAAGTACCCATTTCTTTCCATAAGAGCAAAATCTGTACATTATTCAAAACTTTTGGCCACCAGTATATAAAGGTAATGTTGCAGTAGAAAAGATGACTTATGTCTATTTCATTATCAGAATGGTCTGCCAATGGGAGCATGACTGGCTAAATCAAGGCAGAGTGTTCTAAATGTAACTATTGGCCATTAATGCAACATAAAATGAGCATTCATATTTTATCATCAAATGTTAATGTTAAAACTTTGTTAATAAGCAAAGGGATTAAAGGAATAGTTTGCCCAAAAATGATAATTCTCTCATCGTTTACTCACCATTGTGCCATCTCAAATTCATGTGACTTTCTTTCGTCTGATGAACACAAACATGATATTTTGATGGACAAATGAAGATTTTCTGCACATAAAATACAAGTCAATGTGGCGCAACAACACATTCAAGCTCCAAAAAAGGCATAAAAGCAGCATAAAAGTAATTCATAAATCTTGAGTTGTTTAATCCATGTCTTCTGGAGCAATATGATTGATATTGGATGAGAAACAAAAATGTAACTAATTTTTCACAATCTTCTCGGCAATCGTGGTTTGAAGTGTACAGCATGAGGAAGTGTAATTGAGCTTCAAATCATAATCGCACAATGGAGTAAAAAAGGAGTGACATTTTGGTCCGTATCTCACCCAAAACCAATTATATTGCTTTAGCAGTTGAATTACCTTAATACTGCCTTTATGTCCTTTTTAGTACTTGAAAGTGTTGGACCCCTTTGACTTCCATTGTATGGTCAGAAACACCTCCTATTAAATTATTTGTATTTTTTTAAATATCGGTAACACTTTACAATAAGATTCCATTTGTTAACATTAATTAACAACATAAGTTAATATGAACTTACAATGAACAACACTTTTACAGCATTTATAAATCTAAGTTAATGTTCATTTCAACATGTACTAATATATTTCTAAAATCAAAATTTGTATTAGTTAACATTAGTTAAAGCTAGGGTATGCAATCTTTTCCAGAAATGTTTTTTGTTATACTGGTTGAAAATCTCTTCACATACTGATACCAATCAATAATTTAAGTGGTCTAAATGTAATATATATATATATATATATATATATATATATATATATATATATATATATATATATATATTGTGTGGAAGGAACAGGACTAAAAAATGATCCACCAATCATTGCATTCGGCCCGAATGTAGCCCACCTTCAGCTTTACAACTGTTGTGATCTAACGACCCCATAATCCATCATTTTCAAGTTTATGTCTTCAGGGATCAGGAGTGAAGGGTATAATCTGTCATGGGCTTGTTGTGTTTTTTCACATTGAAAGTCACAGTTTCACAAAGACAATTACAATGATCTGATTGCACAAAGCCACAAAGAAAAACTACATCTTCGTCCTCTACCCAGGCATGACCACACACACACACACACACACACACACACACACACACACACACACACACACACACACACACACACACACACACACACACACACACACACACAACCTATGTGTTTATAAATCCCATCTATGCCATGGTAACACACTAATTTCTGTCCCTCTGCACTATTCTCGTTATGTAGGGAGCTGAATGGACTCTGATATTAGCTGCAGTTCTTCAATGATTTATATCTCTGCAAAGCTGCCAACAAGCAATGAATAATATCCCATTGTGACACACAATGAAACCTACCTCACATAATCCCAATCCAAAACAGATACCTCTATTTTCACCTTCCGTTAACATTCACTTTATCTTCTTGCAGACTCCACAGTTCACTAACATGTATATAATTGTGATAGTTTAATGTATTGATAACTAAGTTTCAGCTTTGATCTGTATTAAGGACAGACGTACACATAAATTCTAACATTGTAGCATAATTCATGTTCTTTGTGTGTCATTAGCACAGAAATCTCTCTCTAAAAAGTTTTTGTGGCACTTGTTTGCTCACTCCAGCACACAGTCTCTAAATAACCGCTTTAGCTTTTTTGTACGAGAGACAAGTCTGACACAAGCAACCAGGCATTAAAAGAGAGATTTGAGTTTAGAGACACAGAGCCAGAATTATAGAGACAGTGTGTGAAACCATGTGTGTGTGTGTGTGTGTGTGTGTGTGTGTGTGTGTGTGTAGATCAGGCTTTATTAACAAGGCTTAATTAGTCTTAAGGAAATGTCAAATATCGTTAAATAGCATTTCGTTCTTTATGGCACCAATATATAGCTAGTGCAAACTTAACTATAGTACATCTGGATGATCTTTCCTATGGAAACGTTTTCCAAAACATGTGATTTTTTTTTTTTTATATGATCTATCTATCTATCTATCTATCTATCTATCTATATATATATATATATATATATATATATACATATACATATACACAACAGTTAGTTCTGGTCCTCGAATCTGATTAGACGAGAGATGTTCCATGAGCACTGATGGTCTGACAGCATCAGCACTCGGACGTTTCACTGTGTGTATCACTCTGCTTGTGTTCATGCTGTTTTAAACTAAATTGTAAGAGCAGTGCAGATGTGTTAGGATTTACTGTCTTTATTTTTTAAATTACATATGTTAGCCAGCAGGTGGTGGCAAAAGATCATTTTTGAGCGCAATTGTGCTATATGGCCCTACATCAGCACTGCTGTAATTACCTATGGCACTCGGCCGCTGCAGCCGAATCACAGCAGTGCTGATGTAGGGCCATATCGCACTCTTGCTTGTGTGATATTGCTTAAATATATATATTATACATTACCAGATGTTAAGGATGAGCAATAGCACTTATTTTCTTTTAGATCCGATACCAAGTATTATCAATGATGTACTAGCTAATACCGATTCCAATACTGATACTTCTATTAAACGTATTATTATTATAAATTTCAAATTATTGGGATAAAATAGGTATATGGAGTAAAAAAAAATATATATATATATTTTTTGAAATCCATATTATTATTATTTTTACATTAATAGGCCTAAAATTTCAAATAATTATACTTCTCTTTGTTTAACCATACGAAAATTAACCATGGTTTTACTACAGTGACCCTTGATCTTTAAACTACTGTATTTAAATTATCGATCAGTGGCAGTAAACATGCTTTAACTTTGGTATTTGTAGTAAAAACACAGTAAATGCAAAATGAACTATGGTTACTACAGTCATAGTTACTAGAATATTACTATGGTTATGTAATGTATGTAATAACCATAGTAATATTCAGTATTACTCCAGTAAAACTGATCATTACTATGGTTATGGACATGGTTACTACAGTCATGATTACAATAATATAAATATAGTAAAGCCATGGTTAATTTTTACAAGGATATAATTAATTTTATTTAGTGTGAATTAACTCCAGAAGCTGTTTATTTTTCTGTCATTACCTTAGGTAAGCACTGCTCCCTCTTGTTTGAATGAGCGCTAAACAATGCGAGCACTATTTGTGACTGCTTTTTTCTCTCAGCAGTTCTGCACATAAAGATGAGCGGAAGAACAACTAATTCCTACACAACTATTTGCTAATATACTAATTTTGTTCCCATTGTGAAGCTTAAGATATGCAATAATTTTCATATTAATAATATTATTTTGATAATCTTATCATAACTACAATAACAAATATTATCACTTCTTAAAAACCCTTTGAATTGGGGCCTGGGTAGCCCAGCGAATATTGAAGCTGACTACCACCCCTGGAGTTGCGAGATTGAAGGGTGTGCTGAGTGACTCAAGCCAGGACTCCTAAGCAACCAATTTGGTCCGGTTGCTAGGGAGGATAGAGTCACATGGGGTAAACTCCTTGTGATTGCGATTAGTTGTTCTCGCTCTCAATCAGGCGTGTGGTTGTGCATGGATCGCGGAGAGTAGCATTAACCTTCACATGATGGGAGGTTCGGTCTACTTGTTGGACACTTCAAGCACTCAAAGATCACGGCTTGCCTTAAATAGTGGAAGGGGTGAAGTAAAGGGGCTGCTATGATTATAATGCTACAATTATTATTGACGGATGTGGCAACTAGTGAAACTGCTTTGATGACAGCACCGTACAAATGTGAGTTGAATACTTTACCATCACCCCAAACAGCGTGAATATGTGAGGAATGTTAAACTGAGTTTGGCTAACACTCTAAAACTAGCAGAGTGCTTCTGTGTAGTAAAAAAGTTGTGATGATACTATACTATAATGTTCATAGTGTATAGTGCAAAATTTAGGAACATTATACTACTTTGAAGGATGGCAATAAATTACTTAAGAAATGATAAGCTATCCATTTTTACATCACATGGCCACTGGTCATGTGCAAGACCAATGGCCACAACATGTTGCAATCTGTATGGTGCATGAGAAAGGACAAAACTGATTTGATTTTTCAACAATATTGTTTAATTTAAAAAGAAGGGATGTCCAGATACCAATACTGTTATCGAAATCAGGTTTGATACCACGCTAATGTACTTATAATTTTGCGCATAATTTTTCATAAAAATCACAAAAGAAATAGAATTAAAATCACCTTCAGTATGGGTAAATATTTAACCACAAAGGCAGAGATTTGGTGCATATATGTGCATATACAGGCCATATTGGTCTCCTGTATTGCTTCTTTATATCCACATATAAGCCCTATATGTGCATACAAGATATGTCTCCTATATAGCTCATGGCAGGATCTAGTCATTTTGTAGCTCATATCTCACTTTGGCAACTGTCATACATGGTATTGGTATCACATTACAAATTGGTATCACATGTAATTGGCATGTTATGGAATTTAACTATGGCAATTAAGTGAGAGGAGAGGAGATGGAAAGCTATGATGTCTACACATTTTCCTGAAACATTTACAAGGTCAATTCTTTCTTGTATGAAGATAGTAGAAAAGAAGGAAATGTATAACAAAATGGTTTGTCGTTTTTTTTATTTTGTCAATCAAGCCTTTTTTACAATTTCACGTAATACGCAATTACGTTGAAAAGGTCACGCTTCCATAGCTGCCAACTCTCACGCTTTCACCGTGTGACACACGGTTTTGCCTGTTTTCACACGCACTCACGCCACACATCCAAATTCTCACGCAAAAAAAAAAAAAAATGATCTTGAAACTCCCCGACCGTAGATGGCGCTGATGAGCGCCACTGAACCCTATGCGCTGCACCCCGAAGTTAGCGAAAGAAGAAAAGATACCGCGAAAGACAACGGGAGAAACTACCTCGAGAAGTCTGATGATGAGATCAGGTATGTAACAATGAAATGTCGTCCAATTGACTCACTCTCTTAAACTTTAAATCTGGAAAGAAATTATTTGTTTGTGTTTCTGCGTGTGTCTGTGAACATGAGTGAATAAACTCAGCTTTTATGACAGCTGAGTTTATTCATTCATGTTCACAGACACAACTGTTCACAGCACACAAGCAGCAGGAGAGCACCTTGTTAACTTCGTGGTATACAGGTGAAACTTGAAAATATTTTATATCATGCAGAAGTTCATTTATGATTATGGCTTACCTTTTCACAATATTCTAATTTTGAATTTGGGGTTTTCATATGCTGTAAGCCATAATCATCAAAATTATAACAAATAAAGGCTTGAAATATCTCACTTTGCATGTAATGAGTCTATATAATATTTAGTTTCACCTTTTAAGTTGAATTACTGAAATAAATGAACTTTTGCATGATATTCTAATTTTTCAATGTTCACCTGTACTGCATGCTCAAAACATCAGCTCATAGCATTGTTTATTTACTCACATGGCATTTATCTTTTTATTAACAGGCCAAAGATAAAGGACTCACTGTGGATGAAGACTTTCTGTAGGACCAAACAGCACTTCGAACAGGTAATATGTATTCAAAAGAATTTAACATAAATACAGGAACTTTGTGCATAGAAGTAGGCATGTTTTTGTAACTGAGAGTAGAGTTATTAAACCAACATGACCATGAATTCTTTAAGGTTTCAGAGATGTCCCGTAAGAGACCTTTGCCAGGACAAAAGCGGAACCTTTTATTTTATTTAAAGAACCAGCCAAGTGAGAAAAGACAGACAAACACACTGACAGAACAGCCATGAACGACTGATAGAAATGACAGGACAGACAGAAGAGCAACAGACAGGACAGATAGACGCACATGCAGAGGAGCAACAGACAGGACAAATAGAACGACCAACAGGGCAGATGGAAGAAGACACAGAGGCACAGACAGAAGAGACCCCCCCAATCCAACAGCAGGGCCAGAATAGTCGTGCTCTGGCTGGAGCAGCAACATATAGATCCATTTTCAAAAATGAGTGGACCTCTTCATGGCCATTTATTACCAGAGGAAGCCTCAAGACACACTACTGGTGTGCAGTCTGCCGTATTGAAAACTCATGTTGCCACCAGGGTGTGGCAGATGTAGTGCGCCACATAAAAAGCAAAGGCCACCAAGAAAAGACACGGGCTCTCCAGTCCATATCCACAATATCCCAATATGCAATGCCCGTTCCCTCTGTTGGGGGGGGATGTCTGCACAAGAGTTTAAGGTATGATATGTGTAATGGTCCTGTCAAGGTTCAGTCAAGAGTTTTGTGTTATAGTTGATCACAGTAAAGTCATGGTTGATAGTTTTGACTAATTGGTTTGTATTTCAGTGTAGTACAGTCCAGGTTTCTTAATTTGAGATCTTAGTTGCTGAATGTGTTTTTTACCATTATCGCAGGTGTCTATTTGAAATAAACTATGGTCTTTAGGGAGGATTAATAATTTTTAATTTCTTACAGACAAGAAGGGCTGAGGTCAAAGTGACAGCTGGGTTGGTAGTTCACAACATCCCCCTAGCCTTTGCGGACCACCTGGGGCCTCTCCTAAAAGAATGTTTCGGAGATTCGAAGACAGCGCAGGAGTACAGGTGTGCCAGGACTAAGTCATCCTGCATTACCAATGAAGCACTTGCACCATATTTCACACAGGAGCTTGTGAAGGAGATGAAAAAAGCCCCGTATACCCTTGTTACGGATGAGTCGAATGACACTGGTATTTCCCAAACTATTTGAGATTTTTCTCCTCTGCAAAACATTTACTGTGCTGCTGGTTGATGACAATATACCTAAAACTTAACAACTTGTAACTCTACTTTCATAAATAGGTTTCCCCATCTCCTTCCATACCATGGGCCAGAGGAGCATGACCTTCTGGGTGAGGAGTTTCTAAATTATCAGACCATGCCAATGATATCCTAGCAGGACGAAACTGAAATGGAAAGTTTCTGGGCTGAAATGGAAACCCGGAAACATAAGGTAAACACTTTTTTTTTGTCTTTCCTTTTGACAGGTGTGGCTTGGCTACATCTGTTGCATGCATATATGTCATGCATGTTGCAAATTATGAATTTTTTTTTTCATTAACTTTGTTAATGGATCAACCTGAAGTATACTTGCAGTATTAATCAATCAAAAATCAAAGTATGTTTTTTCCATTTTGTTCTTGGTGCATAGATGACAGGAGCCAAAGGATTCCTGGTCCTGGTGTTGCCCCATGCAAACGCAGATGCTGAGAGGGTGTTTTCACTTGTGGGACTGAACAAAACCAAGAGAAGAAGCAGCCTAGCATTGGATGGCACCCTGTCATCAATAATGACCATAAAGATGGCCAATCTGGAGCCCTGCTTTAAATGGGAGCCCCCCTCAGATATCATCAAGGCCTCCAAGAATGCCACAGGCCAGTATAACCATGCCCACAGATCATAGACAAGGACTTAACCCAGCTTCTGATCTGCATCTGATTATGCCTAATTTTTAGTTATTTTTGTAATTCATTCATCTGTTTTACTACTTGAAAAAGTTGTACTGTTTAAGCACTTTATTTGTTGCACTTTATTTGTTTCTGTGGGAGGCTTTAAATTAAGAATAATTTCCCTCCCTAACTAATCTTGTTGTTTTTGGCTGAATTTAAATCATTAAGTGCTCTTAAGAATACAATAATTCACAACATAGGCTAGGTTTCAGTTAAGAATTAGTTTAATACCACTCTAATCAAAATTCAAATCAACCTACCTAGGTTAAATCTTAAACACTGGTCTATGAATTAGGCTTTATTGTGGTACATAGGCAGTCATTTAGGCACAACAATAGTTTTCTGGTTGAATGTTCAGCTCAAGTCTAGAAGGCCCTACAAGTCATGATGCCGAACATGAATCAGAATAAGTTCAGGTATTGCACATCTTTAGCAGACCACCCAAAAATCCACTAGAAAGCAGGAAATCACATCTACTTAATCAAAAATTTCCTGGGGATGGACCTTAAGCTATGTTTGCTTCACAGAATGTAACCAATATTGTCCTTCTCAGTAGGCTGCCCCTATCACCGGCTTTGGGCCTCCCCACAAACCACCAGAATGCAGGGTGCAACATCAAATTAATTCCAATTCTCTGATATCTGAGCCAATTCTCTGCCAATTCCAATTCTGTGATATCTTGTGTGGCTGCGTGCGCGGCATAATCTAATCTAATCTAAAACAACTGCAGAAGTTGTACTTCACCTGTGTTTTAAGCAAACCAAAAAACACGGGAGTGGCCAAATTTTTCCTATCCATGAATTTTCTCTGCTTTTGATGCACATGATTGACCGTGTGACTGTTAACAATGCAGTCCCCATGACGGACATGTGCATATGAAAGAACGATGCCGCTAAAAAAAAACGGGTGGGGGTGATGTTTCCAATCAGAATTTCCTTCAGATTTAGCAGAATCCAATCAGAATCTTCCAATTGACGTGTACATGACGCATTTTTTATGATCAGCCCTTTATCCAAAATATGTGTCCAATCGCAGCTGTACTGTAAGCACTTTGGGTTCCTGATGAAGCACTATATTATTATTATTATTAATCTGGCTTATTATTTTTGTCTTCTCTAGATGCTACATTGAAGAAGTGGCCGGCAACCAGCCAAGGGCAGATAGGCACATCTATCAATTCGAAGCTCACGGAGCTGAGAAGATCAACAAGATAATATATATTTTTTTTTTTTCTGTTCAGTTTTTTTGACTTATTTTTGTTCTTGTACTATTTGATTGTTCTTAAATAAATAATGTAAATTTCTAAATTTTGGGCTATTATTTATGTTGCCTAGTAGCTATGGATTTTAATAATTTTACTAATATATAGGTATATAAAGGTGCATATATAGGTGAACATATAGGTGCATATGTGTACACATATGTACATATATAGGTACATGTATGCACGTATATATGCACACATATATGTACACATATATGCACAAATATATGTACACATATACGCACCTATATGTATACATATATGCACCTATATGTTCACCTATATATGCACCTATATAGGTACATGTATGCACGTATATATGTGTACATATATGTATACATATATGTACATATATATGTGCATATATGTACATATAATATAGGAAACCGGCCAATTTTATATATGTCACATATATTACAAACCTATATCAAAACCTATATTAAAACATATGTTTATATAGGTTCTTTCCATGTCACTACTGTATAGTTCTTTAATTTTCACTGCATATACTACTACAAATAATAACTAGATTGTAAAGTTTTAAGACAAACTGTATGTGGCTTGACAAAGCCTTGTCTGAAAGTTATATAAAATAGTTTGAAGAATTGGAAGTTTGAAGGTCTTAAAGTCAGACAGACAGAAGGAACAACATATAGATATAAATCCAGCTGCAAGAAGTCCTATGCAACCCTACCCCTTGCTTGTTTTTTCTGAATGTCAAATTGGTTGCTAGGGTAACCCCAACTGGATGCTAAGTAGTTACCAAAGTGATGCTGAAAAGGCTCCTTGCTACCCTGCAACACATTCTCACACCCAGCTCGTCACATATTGACGGTTTTGACAGGACCCCTTGGCGTCACATTTTAACGCCCTGGGTATACCTTTGGCGTCATTTTTCGACGCGTTGGGTAGTCCGATAGATTTCTATAGAGGATTTTAAAAATAAAAATATAAAAAACTTTGATTAATTGAACACAATCATAAATTATATATATTTATTAACATCAACAATCCTCCGATAAAAATACGTTATCCAGCATGCTCTATAAGAAAACGCTTAAACTGCTTACTTGCACACGCTGTGGAGCATTGTTAAACTCACCTTTGAATGCCGTTTTGGTTAAGACTACCCAACGCTTCGAAAAATGACGCCAAAGGTATACCCAGGGTGTTAAAATGTGACGCCAAGGGATCCTGTCAAAATCGTCAATATGTGACGTGTGAGAATGTGTTGTACCCTGAGTCAAAAGGATGAAACCAGAAGTCTATAGGATGTTCTGGAGCAGAGATATGTTATTTGTTACCTGGTTGCTATTTTAACCCCAGCTGGTTGCTAAGTAGTTACCAAGATGATTCTGAAAAGGTTCCTTGCAACCCTGAGTCAAATGAATGAAACCAGATGTCTCTACAATGTTCTGGTGCAGAGATATGTGATTTGTTACTTGGTTGCTAGGTTAACCTCATCTGGTTGTTAAGCAGTAACCAAGTTGATATGCAAAAGCCTCCTTCCTATCCTGACTCAAAATAAAGAAACCAGAAGTCTCTATTATGTTCTTGTTCAGAGATATGTGATTTGTTACTTGGTTGCTAGGGTAAACACATCTGGTTGCTAGGCAGTTACCAAGGTGACACTCAAAATGCTCCTTTCAACCATGAGTCCATAGAACGAAACAAGAAGTCTATACGATTTTCTGGTGCAGAGATATATTATTTGTTACTTGGTTGCTAGGTAACCCCATTTGGTTTCTAGGCAGTTACCAATGTGATACTCAAAAGTATCCTTGCTAGCCTAAGTCAAATGAATGAAACCAGAAGTCTCTACAATATTCTGGTGCAAAGATATTTGATTTGATCTTTGGTTGCTAGGGTAACACCATCTGGTTGCTTAGCAGTTACCAGGGTGATACTTATAATGGCTCTTTTCCATCCTTAGTGATAAAAGTCAACCCTGAAGTCTCTACTATGTTCTGGCACAGAGATATGTGATTTGTTACATGGTTGGTAGGGTAACTGCATCTGGTTGCTAGGCATTTTCCAAAGTGATAGTTAACATGGTCCTTGCCATCCTGAGTGAAATAAGTAAGCCCTGATGTTTATACGATGTTCTAGTGCAGAGATATGTTATTTGTTACTTGGTTTGCTAGGGTAAGCTCATCTGGTTGCTAAGCTTTTATCAGGGTGATATTTATCAAGGCTCCTTCCCACCCTGAGTGAAATAAGTCAGCCCTAGAAATCTCTACGATATTCTGGTGCAGAAATATATGAATTGTTACTTGGTTGCTAGGGTAAGCCCAAATGGTTGCTAAGCAGTTACCAGGGTGATACTTATCAAGCCTCCTTTCCATCCTGAGTGAAATATGACAACCCAGGCCGCTCTACAATTTTCTGGTACGAAGGTATTTGATTTGTTACTTGGTTGCTAGAGTAAGCACATATGGCTGCCAGGTGGTGGCTAGTGTGATACTTATCAACCCTGCTTTCCATCCTGAGTGAAATAAATCAACACAGAAATCTCTACAATGTTTTGGTGCAGAGATATATGATTTGTTACTTGGTTGCTAAGGTAACCACATCTGGTTGCTTGGCAGTTACAAAGGTGATACTCAAAAGACTCCTTATCATCCTGATTGAAATAACTCAACCCAGAAATCTCTACAAAGTTTTTGTGCAGAGATATGTGATTTGTTACATGGTTGCTAGGGTAACCACATCTGGTTGCTAGGCAGTTACCAGTGTGATACTTTTCAAGGCTCCTTGCCATCCTGAGTGAAGTATGTCAACCCGAAAGTCTCCACGATGTTCTGGAGCAGAGATATATGATTTGTTACTTGGTTGCTAGGCATTTACCAAGGTAATTCTGAATATGGCTCCTTGCCATTCTAAGTGTAATAAGTCGACCCGGAAGTCTGTACAATATTCTGGTGCTTAGATATGTGATTTGATACTTGGTTGTTTGGGTATTACCATCTATTTGCTAAGCAGTTACCAGGGTGATACTTATCAAGCCTCCTTGCCAACCTGAGTGAAATAAGTCAACACTAAAATTTCTACGATGTTCAGGTTTAGAGATATGTTATTTGTTATTTAGTTGCTAGGGTAACACCATCTGTTTGTTAAGCAGTTACAAAGGTGATATTTATCAAGGCTCCTTGCCATCCTTGGTGAAATAATTTAACACAGAAGTCTCTAACATGTTCTGGTGTAGGGATATTTGATTTTTTACTTGGCTGCGAGGGTAACCCAATCTGGTTGCTAAGCAGTTACCAGGGTGATACTGATCAAGACTCCTTGCCATAGTGAGTGAAATAAGTCAACCCGGAAATCTCTATGCCATTATGGTGCTTAGATATTTGATTTGTTACTTGGTTGCTAGGATAACTCCATCTGGTTGCTAGGCAATTACTAGGGTGATACCTATCAAGCCTCCTTTCCATCCTAAGTGAAATAAGTCAACCCGGAAGTCTCTACCAGCTTCTGATGCTTAGATATGTGATTTGTTACTTGGTTGCTAGGTTTTTACCATGTGGTTGATAAGCAGTTACCAGGGTGATATTCAAAAGACTCCTTAACATCCTGAGTGAAATAAGTCAAAACAGAATTCTCTATGATGTTTTTGTGCAGAGATATTTGATTTGTTACTTGGTTGCTAGGGTAATCCCATCTGCTTGCTAGGCAGTTACCAGGGTGATACTTTCATGGCTACTTGCCATCCTGAGTGAAATAAGTAAACACGGATGTCTCTACATTATTCTTGTGCAGAGATACAGTATGTGATTTGTTACTTGTTACATGGGTAACCGCATCTGGTTGCTAGGCAGTTATCAGGGTGCTACTTATGAAGGCTCCTTGCCATCCTGAGTGAAATAACTCAAACCTAAAGTTTCTACGAAGTTCTGGTGCAGAGATGTGTGATTTGTTACTTGGTTGATAGAGTAAGCCCATCTGGTTGCTAAGCTTTTACAAGGTTGATACTTATCAAGGCTCTTTGCCATCCTGAGTGAAATAATTCAACCCTAGAAATCTCTACGATGTTCTGGTGCAGAAATATAAATTGTTACTTGGTTGCTAGAGTAATCCCATCTTGTTGCTAGGCAGTTACCAGTGTGATGCTTTTCAAGGCTCTTTTCCATCCTAAGTGAAATAAGACAACCCAGAAGTCTCTAACATGTTCAGGTGTAGGGATGTTTGATTTGTTACTTGGATGCTAGGGTAACTCCATATGGTTGCTATGCATTTAGGAAGGTGATGCTTAACATGGATCCTTGCCATCCTGAGTGAGATAAGTCAACCCAGAAGTCTCTACGATGGTCCGGTGCAGAGATATTTGATTTGTTACTTGGTTGGTAGGGAAACCTCATCTGGTTGCTAGGTTGTTACCAGGGTGACACTTATCAAGCCTGCTTTCCATCCTGTGTGAAATAACTCAAACCAGGAATCTCTATGCAGAGATATATGGTTTGTTACTTGGTTGCTAAGGTAATCCCATCTGGTTGCTAGGCAGTTACCAAGGTGATACTCAATAGACTCTTTAAAATCCTTAGTGAAATAAGTCAACCCGGAAGTCTTTACGATGTTTTGGTTCTAAGATATGTGATTTGTTACTTGGTTGCTAAAGTAACCCCATCTGGTTGCTAGGCAGTTTAAAAGGTGATACTCAAAAGACTCCTTAAAATCCTTAGTGAAATAAGTCATCCCGGAAGTCTCTATGTTTTTCTGTTGCAGAGATATGTGATTTGTTACTTGGTTGCTAGGGTAACCACATCTGGTTGCTATGCAGCCGGGTGATTCTTATCAAGGCTACTTTCAATCCTGAGTGAAATAAGTCAACCCGGAAGTCTCTACAATGTTTTGGTTCTGAGAAATGTGATTTGTTACTTGGTTGCTAGGGTAAGCCCATAAGGTTTTTAGGCGGTAGCTAGTGTTATACTTATCAAGCCTGCTTCCCATCATGAGTGAAATAACTCAAATCAGAAATCTCTATGATGTTTTGGAGCAGAGATATGTGATTTGTTACTTGGTTGCTAAAAAAACCCCATCTGGTTGCTAGGCAATTACCAAGGTGATACTCAAAAGACTCCTTAAAATCCTTAGTGAAATAAGTCAACCCAGATGTCTCTACAATGTTTTTTTGCAGAGATATGTTATTTGTTACTTGGTTGCTAGGATAAACCCATCTGGTTGCTAGGCAGTTACCAGGACGATACTTTTCAAGGCTCCCTGCTATCCTGAGTGAAATAGGTATACCTGGAAGTCTATAACATGTTCTGGAGCAGATATATGATTTGTTTTTTGGTTGCTAGGTAAACCCCATCTAGTTTCTAGGCAGTTACCAAGGTTATACTTAACATGGCCCCTTGCCATCCTATGTGAAAAATGTCAACCCAGAAGTCTATGATGTTCTTGTGCAGAGATATGTGATTTGTTACTTGGATGCTAGGGTAACCCCATCTGGTTGCTAAGCAGTTATCAGGGTTATACTTATGAAGGCTCCTTGCCATCCTGAGTGAAATATGTCAAACAAGAAATCTCTATGATATTTTGGTGCAAAGATATGTGATTTGTTACTTGGTTGCTAGGGTAAACCCATCTGGTTGCTAAGCAGTTACCAGAGTGATTCTTATCAAGGCTCTTTGCCATCCTGAGTGAAATAAATCAACCCTAGAAATCTCTACGATATTCTGGTGCAGAAATATGTGATTTGTTACTTGGTTGCTAGGGTAAGCCCATCTGGTTACTAAGCAGTTACCAGGGTTATACATATAAAGGCTCCTTGCCATCCTGAGTGAAACAGATCAACTAGAATTCTCTACGATTTTTTGGTGCAGAGATATTTGATTTGTAACCTGGTTGCCAGGGTAACCCCATCTGATTTCTAAGCAGTTACTAGGGTGATAGTTATCAAGGCTCCTTGCCATCCTGAGTGAAATAAGTCAACATGGAAGTTTCTATGAAGCTCTGGTTTAGAGATATGTAATTTGTATTTGATTGCTATTGTAACCCCATCTGGTTTTTAGGCAGTTATCAGTGATAATTTCCATCCTGAGTGAAATAAGTCAACCCGAATGTCTCTACAATTTTCTGGTGCAGAGATATATGATTTGTTACGTGGTTGCTAGTGTAAACACATCTGTTTGCTAAGCAGTTACCTTGCTCGGGGCAGGTTGTAGACAGAGGAGGGGGTCCTGTAGGGACATCCTCGAGACTCGTCAGCGCTGGCCTGCCGTGCACTCGTGCGTACGGAGGTGAGATGGCCGCGTCCGTGGAGCCGGGACTGCAAGGTTTTGGTGCCGTGGTGCCGAGAGAACAGTGCAAATTGGTCTGATGACCCAGGCAGTGAGGGAATTGCTCTTTTATTGACAATTTGGGTAACGCAGCACAAAGGGGGTGTGGCGAAATCATTTTATAAAGATTCTCCTCCCGGCCCTCCATCAGGGGACGGACTGGTCTTGCTACCAGCTCCGGAGAAAATGTCTGGCTTCCTGGGTGCGGCGTCTCAGGAGCGTTTAGAGGCCTTACGGGCCCTAGAAGAGGTCCTGTAGACAGAGGGGCATACGCCGCCTGCGGGGCGCTCGACGCTGCGGCTGAGAGTTTGGTTTCTTCGTAGGGGGATGCCCACGGTGAGCAGACTGGGGGGGTGGGTGTAGTGTGGTTAATGGGGCTGTGTCTGGCGAAACCAAGCCTGCTGCCATCCCTAAATCGCCTCCATCGCCAGCCGGGTCGTCCTCAATCCTGTGGGAAGAAGGAGTGATTCAGTGGCCGGCTGGAGTGGTGTTCGTTTTGAGAAACGAAAGCCGCAACCGCAATGTTGCCATGGTAATGTCCTCGCAGTAAGAACATGAACCATCCACAAATGCTGCCTCAGTGTGATCGCTAACCAGGCACAAGAGGCAGCATCTATGAACCTCAGATCTGGAGAGATACCGGCACATCCAGGAACTACACAGTGGCGGAAGGGCATCTTTACAAAAATGCACCCTGAAAAGGACGTTCAGCGCTCGCTTGTGTATGTTGCTCTTTTACCAGAAAAAAATATTTTAGAGGAGAATAAACTCTTTAAAAAAAATCTAACTCTTTTAGGAGAGAAGAGCTGTCCAAGCGGCAGAGTCTGCACAGCTTGCAGAGAGGCGAAAGCCACTGGAATCCGCCGTCAGATCCAACAGAAAGCTCTCCTGCAGAGGTGGGTGAAGCAGTCGTGACACGCAACTCGCTGATCACACAACCGTTTGACTCCGAAGAAAAAATCTGCCTGACAGTCACTCTCCCGCTCCCCTTTATACCCTTATGTCCGGGGGTGTGGCATGTAAATTCTGTCTGCCAACTTGACATTGGCCTTTTCTCAGAGGTACGCGAGGCTCTTAGAAGAGACCCCTTGTGTCACTACATTCGACACAACGTTGGAATTCTTTCATCCTTCACTCACCCTTACAGTATGTTGCTCTGTGTAACACAGTTTTTCAAATCAAAAGGAGATTTTAGGCAAAATGTGAAGGACTGAGCCTCAATATACATTCCATTTCATTGTATGAAAAAAAAAAAAAGATTATTTTTTTGTGAGAACTATCCATTGTAATTTAATAGGGAACACTCATTCCATTTCATTTGAAAGTTTAAAGTATAACCCTCAGAACATGGACTCCATTTCTGCTCCATTTCTTTGCTCTTGTGGTTTATAGTTGGCCAGTAACAGTCAAATTACATTGACCTGCACTCAGGCCAAGTCATTGACTCATACATTGGTCTTGCTCATTGGATTACCTCCTCAATATAATGAAATTGCATGGATAATAACAATGGTTTAAAAAGAATCTGACAGCCAAATCATATTCTGAATAACAAGAAGGCCTTTCGTTGCAAATAGAAGAAAAAGTGACTATGCTTGTTTTAATCTTTCTGTTAAACTTTCGGTTAATAATTAAGAAAATGTTTACCTATGTGAGAATCTGCCATTCAGTGACAATTCCTCAAAGAAGTGTGCTGTAATTTGTTACACATCACCAAGAAAATTACTGCTTGGACTTGCTTGTTCTTTCACCCCATAAAGACTTTATGAAGCTTAGTCTCAACAAATGAGGTTGTGCTACACTGTGAGAAAAAAAAAAACTGTCAACTGTGGTTGCCAGAATAAATATTTAACAAGTATAGAAGTGGTTCGACCAAATGGATGCTATCTAGCAAGCAATGGGAGGGAGAGTGCCCTGGACTCGATGTAGTCCATGATGGAGAATGGTACGTTTTGTTACGTTAACTCCATATTCTGCTTGAAAGCTTCACTTTATTTAGTTGACCAGCTACTGGAATGCTTGCTTATAAAACAACTAGGCCAATCTAACTGTTACACTTGTGTAAAATCACCATGCAACTACTGCTTTATGCAGCACAATGAGGTAGTAGCTAACAGCTAGCGGTCGTGTTATTGTTTTGTGTTGCATTTAAGATGATGTCACAGCAGTAGAGGCAGCTCATCTATGATGATCAGCCTATAATCCCACCCACGTTGTGGCAGCACTAAACAGCAGTAAAAAAGCAAGCTCAGAAAATAAAAGAAAAGAGTCGAGTTGAGCCAAACAGTAACATGCAGTGGAAAAGTGCCATTAGTGCGAAGTGTCACTCACACAAACACTTAAAGGAATCGTTCACCCAAAAATGAAAATTTTATGATAATTTACTAGGCCATCCAAAATATTCATCCAAAAAAGTTTCTTTCTTCATCAAAACAGAATTTAAGATTTATAGGATTTAATTTCAGGCCTCCTCCTTTAAACAATGCAAGTGAATGTACAACATTTTTTGACAGTCCAAAATGAATATTTAGGGTGCATCAAAATAATCCACACCACTCCAGTCGAGTTCTTCTGAGCCCAGACGATTGATTATTTTTAGAAACAAAACAATACTTACTTTTTATCTACAAATGTTCACTTCCACACATCGCTGTGATGCCCCAGCAGGCACACAACGTCATATGACGTTGATATTTGGTTTAATTTTGGTTGCGACGTCGGTGACCAAAATCCAACATAACCTCAACGTTTATGGCCAACGTTAAGTTGACATCAAATAACGACGTCAGCTGACGTTGATATTTTGTTGTTTTCAGGTTGTGTTGTAAAGTTACCAAAATCGAACGTCTGTATGACATCATAATGGTAACGTCCACACAACGTGGAATTCTAACATCATTAGATGTTGATATTTTGTTGGTTTTAGGTTGTGGTATTAACTAACCAAAATACAACGTCAAGCCAAAGTCTCCTGACAACGTCATATTACGTCAAAAACTGACATTTAGTTGTGAGGTATGGTGACCAAAACCCAACATTTTCTTAACGTGATAATGCATCATCCACACAACGTCAAATTCTAACATTATTAGACGTTGATATTTTGTTGTTTTCAGGTTGTGTTGTAAAGTTACCAAAATCCAACATCTATATGACATCATAATGGTAACGTCCACACAACGTCGAATTCTAACATCATTAGATGTCGATATTTTGTTGGTTTTAAGTTGTGGTATTAACTAATCAAAATACAACGTCAAGCCATCGTCTCAACACAACGTCCTACGTCAAACATTGTGACCAAAACCCCAACATCACCTTGACGTCATAATGTTGATGTCCACACAGTAGCAAATTCTGACATCGTTAGATTGTTGGTTTTAGGTTGTGGTACTAACAAACCAAAATACAACGTTAAGCCAACATCTCCAGACAATGTCATATTTACGTCAAACATTGACATTTAGTGGTGAGGTATGGTGACCAAAATCAAATGCCATTTTGATGTCATTATGGTAACATCCACACAACCTCAATTTCTTACATCATTAGATGTTGATATTTTGTTGGTTTTAAGTTGTGGTTTAACTAACCAAAATACAACGTCAAACCAACATCTCCAGACAACGTCATATTTACGTCAAACATTGACATTTAGTCGTTAGGTATGGTAACCACAACCTAACATCTCCTTAACGTCATAATGGTAACATCCACACAATGTCAAATTCTAACATCATTAGACATTGATATTTTATTATTTTTAGGTTGTGTTGTAAAGTCAGTAAAATTTAACGTTGAGCCAACGTCACAAACCAACATCATGTTGCTGTCAAATACTAAAATGTGTTGTTAGGTCACAATCTCACTTCTAAATTGTCTTGAGGTATGGTGGTCTAAACCCAGCAATGTCACTATGTTAACATCTAGACAACACAATATTCCATTATTAGATGTTTTTGTTTTGTTGACTGCACATCATGGTTACTAAACAAACATGCTAATGTACATATACATCTTAAATAGGCTACAGGCAACATTAGACATATTTGGTATGATTTCAGTTGTGGTGTTGGGTAAAAGAAATTCAATGTCTAAAATACACCAACTTCATACTTACGAATAATTCAGACTGAAGTCTTTGTGACCTAGTAAACGTCAAACTTACTGTAAGCATTGCTCTTTATTTTATCTAAGGTGATAGTTTGGATTATCCATAGATTTTCTGGTGCATGCAAGTGTAATAGATCAAGTTGACCCAGTGTGTTCCCTGTCAAAAGAACAAGCTCTTCACCATGAGTGTGCTGATCTAAAATGAATGAAGTACTACCTGCAAGCAAGCAACTAAAAGACTGAAGGTGTGCAACAACACACATTGGTTTGGGATTTATTAATGGTTTATACTTATTTCTACAATTATATAATGAATCCTAAACCACCTTGTGTTGTTTTGCATATTTAAAATAAAAAAATCAGCTGGGTTGATGCTCAAAATGATGTTGTTTACAGGTGTATACAGTACACTTTATTCAATTTGGAGCAGCACACTCCCAGTAAGGTGTTCATTCTCACAAGAGGGAAATACTTTATAGTTCAAAATTGGATGATCTACATTATGGAACAGCAAATACACTGTGTGGGTGAAATGTGAACTACCTCTGTAAGTTGGGCCTTTGGGTAATCAAAATACATTGATATTTGGTTGGATATAGGTTGTGACGTCGGATAACTAAATTTCAACGTCAATTCAACGTCTAATGCCAAAGTCAATTTGATGTAGAGTATTGACGTCAACTGACATGGATTTTTTTGTTGGTTTTAGGTCGTGGTGTTAAGTAACCACAATCCAACGTCTTCCAAACGTCTTGTGCCAACGTCATATTGACGTAGAACACCCACATTTAGTCATGAGTTACGGGAACCAAAACCCAACGTCTGCTAAACGTCACATTGGAAACGTCTACACAATGTTATGTTACAACGTCATCAGATGTTGATATTTTGTTGGTTTTAAGTCATGGTGTTAAGCAAATACAATTTAACGTGTTTCAAACGTCTCGTGCCAACATCATATTGACGTAGAATATCAACATTTAGTCATGAAATACGTGGACCAAAACCCAACGTCGGCTAAACGTCATAATGATAATGTATATACAACGTTAAATTACAACGTCATTAGATGTTGATATTTTGTTGGTTTTAAGTCATGGTGTTAAGTAACTAAAATCCAACGTCTTTTAAGCATCTCGTATCAACATCATATTGAAGTAGAATACCAACATGAGGTATGGGAACCAAAACTTAACGTCTGCTAAAAGTCATAATTATAAAGTCTACACAATGTTAAATTACAACGTCATTAGATGTTGATATTTTGTTGGTTTTAGGTTTTGGTGTTAGGGTTAGGGAACATCTTGGAAACGTCACAGGCCAAAATCATATTGATGTAGTATACTGACATTTTGTTGTGAGGTGTGGTTACCATTGCTAACACTATTAAACACTTATAATTTGTTTGTGTTAAATATCCAAAATCCAACGAGACCATGCACCTTCCAAAAGAGCGCCAACGATGGATGGACCATGGACTTTGCGCCATGACAGTGTAGCTGTCAGACATGCCAAAACACAGAACAAGAGGTGTCAGCCTATCTGGCAGCCATCATTGGCAGCCCTTGAGAGTGTACAGTCATTGGTACTGCACATGCCAGCAACTTACCTGATGGTGAACCTGGGGCTGTTGCATATAAGACGGATACAGAGTTGCTTTGCCAGGATGTCATCTAAACCTGAACAGTAAATATCAGCTATTTTTGGCACATGTTGGTTGTCAGTGATCAGCCAGCTACCTCCAAGAGGGATATGCCTTGGCCTGCAGTGTGGTTGAGGTAGCCACAAGTCCTGTTTTGATTTCCTAGACTGCTTGGTTAAAGGAAAGCAGTTATAAATATGTGTTTTGTCTTTTGGTGTTTTTGGGTCAAACTTGCACTATACATGACAGGCAATGGGCCACTGATGGCTTGGCTGTTGAGGGACCTCCTATGATAAGCTGTTTTTGTGGCTTGGTGATCAAGCACAGATTATAAACTTTTATTAATCACATTGAAACCTCAAATAGTTTTTATCTATGTTGAAATCTATCAATGGTTGGGATAATAAACTTATTATGTTTAATTTAAATGCATTTATTTGGGGATAGTAGCACTGTAATCCTTGAAGGGACCCCTCTTTAATTTGCTAAAAAAAACAATATAAAAGGTCAATTAAAATATCTATTGTGTATTCAGTTTTCCTTGCCATAAGGGGTTGAGTGGCATTAGCCCATGTTTATCATACACATGCATCCAGAACATCCCTTAATCACCAATAATTTATTTTTAATCTGTCTATCTCTAACATAATAATAATAATAATAATAATAATACGATTAATTAATTTAATAACAATAATAACAGAAAATCTAAATGATATACATTTTCATAAAGATTTTTGAAATAACTTGACTTGCGCGCGTGTTTTAAAGTTGCAGGTATATTTTCAAAAATAATTGAAACACATTGCTAGCCAATCACTGTAAGCGACTCCTACGCTCTGTGGTCTTGCAGCGGAAAGATGCAGGAGTTGCCTGTCGGACACCTTTCATCTGTACTTCGACGGTTACAATTGTTTGGTGGTGGACGGTGACCGCGAGCAGAGGTACGGAAAATAATCAATTTTGGCCATAAGAACGTTAAGTTAATTAGTTAGTAAGCTTTAAAAGTTTTTTTTTTTTTTCCAGTGGCACAGAGTTTGTATTGTCAAGTAGCCTATCTTGTCAGAATTGATTTTGTGAACTGGCGCCTTTTCCCACCTAGGGCCTATAGCTTAAAATTACGTTTGACTGCATTGCAATACTAATATAACAATGATGTAAGAGTTAGTTTACAGAGATTAAAATCAGTTGAATATAGCTAGTAAAAATAGTGACATGAATAAAATCGCCGCTAAGCACAGATTTTTCGACTCTGACGCAGACAGCCAAAGCCCGGTGTAAGGTTAACGTTTGAATTTCCCCTGACAGAAAGTGTACCCCCGGTTGCGTGAGCGCGTGTGCATTCAGCGGTGAAGCGGACCTTCGACTTCACCAAAGTAAATGAAAAATATAACATGTGGATTGTTTAATCGAACGTTTTAGTATTGTTGTTTTATGAACGAGTTTTTTTTTTTTTTTTTGCAGAGCAACTTATCTGTCAAAATAAAGGCTTTCTTCTGTAGGCTAACGTGTTATGAACTTCGTATTATTCATTGCACTGAATGTCTAAACAAGACGACTAAGTTAGTTATATATTTCCCCTCGTAAAGAAAACGGTTATTTCGCGATAGTCTGATGATGTTATAACTGACCACGGAGTTGATTACTTGGTCATCCGTGGTACGTTTTGAAAGCTGGATCGCTGTAACTTTTTGTAAGCTGCGTCATATACGCTATCGATACTGTAAAATGAAGATCATTGTAAGTTTAACACTTTACTCAGTTACATGTACTTGACTCGAAATGTAAATTAAACTGAATGTCGCATTGTAGACAATAACATTTTATTTTGTCTTTACAATCTATGTGTGATTGCCTTTGGATATTGCTGAAAATCTTTTTAACCATTAATCAGTTATAACTTTCCATACTGTGAAGATTTTATGGAAAGTATAGTGCACTCTTTACAAAATGTCCAGCTGTAGTGGTGGGCACTGCATATGATAGGGGAAACACTGGCTTAAACTTCTATTAAATAATTGTTGGCAACATTGTAGTGATGAGGCTTATGTTAGTATGCATGTCTAACCCTCTGATTTTTCTTGTGGTAAAATTTTTTTTAATAAACAAATTTTTTTATTAATTTGTTTATTTCATTGATGTAGACCTAACTGCTGGGTTTGTTATTTTATTTGGAACATGGTATGTCATATCTGAGTCGCTGGAGAAAAATCCGCTCAGAAGCTGCAGCAATCGCACTGGAATGTAGCAGCAGTAGGGCTGAAACGATTCCTCGAGTTACTCGATTACAAAAATTCCTCGAGGCAAAAACTCTGCCTCGAAGCCTCGTTAAATTCCTATGACGCGCACTATACGCGCGGCGCAGGGATTTGATTGTTTCACACGGACCTGTTCAGGAAGCATATATTTTGAATTTAGTTGGCGCGATGGCGGAGAATAAATATGTAAATAAACGGCAGAAATTGTCTAAAGTGTGGGATCATTACACACTTAATAAAGAAGACAACAAGGTGCAGTGTCTCTACTGCAAAATAGAGCTGGCATACCACAACAGCACATCTTCCATGATTCAGCATCTGAACAGGAGACATCCATTCCATGCTGTTTCACCAAGCATCGCTGAAACAAGGTAACGTAGTCTAAGCCTATTGATGTTCGCTGATTTTAATCCCATACTGTATTTGTAGCGATGTCGTGATGCGGTTTGACTAGATATGATTTTTAGCTTTGATGACATTTTTAAGTAGTAAACGTAACTATCACGTTCAATTGCAAGAGAGTATAGCCTAAAAAAAGAACCCCTTCACTCACACACACACACACACACACACACACACACACACACACACACACGCCAGTCAGACCAATTGCAGCAATGCATCACATATGCTTAAACTTTTATGTAGCCACGCAACAATAATTTCAGCATGCATTCACTGTACACACCGGGACGTGATGGAGGAACAAATATTGTATTGCAGTCTTTGCGAGACCTTGTTTGTATTTCACGTCTGCCAAATAGTTACAGACAACAACAAAAAATTAAACTCCCCAGCCTGTTGGTTTTTAATAAAGATTCGGAGTACTCATTTTTCAGTTAAAACGCACGGAACAAAAAGTGCGTCAGCTTTTACTGCGTGTTCAACAACAAGTCACGTTACAGCTCTTCTTCAGCGTTAAACTACCAGAATACACAAATATGCTTAGATGCTTAGAGTGGTTATATATTATAACATCTTAAAGGAGAAATTCACATATGAGATAGCTTTATAACTTGCATACTATATAACTTATAGTATATGTATAACTTATAACAGCTTTAACTGAAATAGACACATATTATTATTTATAATTGTTTTATTTAAAAAAAAAATTTTTTAAATAAATGTTATACATTGTGTACCTGTTTGGCATGATATATTTTATATTAATTTTTTGTTCTCAGGTTAACTAAACTAAATTTGCAGAAGGTGCAATCCTTTTTTTGTAATGTTGTGTATTAAGAAGACTAAGTTTATATTAATATTAAGTTTGTATTCATAGATGTTACAGTAAGTTCACTTAACTGTATGTTGTTATATAATTGTTGGCAATGCCAACTTGGCACTTAACTTTTGGAGCCAAACTTTTGGACATGGAAATAAATACCTCTGTTGAGAAATAAAAGCCAAATGCTTGATCATTTTACAGCCACATAATTTTTGTTATGCATAATTTGTTTTGGTTGTTCAAAAACACACACAAAAAAAAATTAACCGATTACTCGATTAATCGATCGATTAAGTGCTAGATTAATCGATTACAAAAAGAATCGATAGCTGCAGCCCTAAGCAGCAGTGAAGATGATTCCCCTGAAAATTTAAATCCTAATCAGTGTAATGTAGAAGATGGAGGTGAAGATATAGCAGAAGAGGGAAGGAGTAGTTTAAATGAAGCAGATGAAATTGGTGATGCAGATTCAGATTTTGGATACAGAGAGTATGTGTCAACTGATTCTGAAGAAGTCATAGAATCTGCAAAAAAAGACGAGGTAACCTTGCAAGAAAAGCTTGCTTCCTGGGCTACCAGAAATAAATGTGGAAGAAGCCAAATTGATGAATTGCTTGGTATCTTGAAGGATGAAGGCTTAGAATTACCAAAGGATTCTAGGACATTATTGAAAACACCTCGCCAAATCCACGCAGAGGATAAGTGTGGTGGACAGTATGTTTACTTTGGGATTGAATGCTCTATTGTGAAAATTCTTGATGGGAACAGCACATTTTTGGAAAGCTCGAATTCTGTGGACCTATTAGTGAACATTGATGGAGTTCCTCTTTTCAAGTCTTCAAATGCCCAGTTCTGGCCAATTATCTGTCGTTTCAGTGACTTTGAACCATTTATAGTTGCACTTTTTTATGGTAAATCTAAACCTAACTCTGTTCAGGATTTTCTTGAAGACTTTTTAGCTGAATACACAGAACTACTGAGAAGGCAATTAACTGTGAATGGCAAAATAATCCATGTGCGAATTAAAGCCTTTGTTTGTGACGCTCCAGCTCGAGCATTCTTAAAATGTATAAAAGGACACACTGGATATCACTGTTGTGAAAGATGCACAATTAGGGGAGAGTATAAGAACAAAAGAGTTGTGTTACTGGGAGAGTACCCATTAAGAACTGACCGAGATTTCTCTAATGGACTTTATGTTGATCATCAGGTTGGAGTTTCCCCATTACCTAATGTAGGAATAAGATGTGTCACAGGTTTTCCTTTGGACTATATGCATCTAGTATGTCTTGGAGTTGTTAAAAGACTGCTGTGCTTTTTTAAAAAAGGACCACCTGAATGTAGACTGTCACAAAGAAAAGTAGGGGAGATTTCAACTCTTCTTGTGTCTTTATCTGGGAAACTGCCTAGTGAATTTGCTCGCCAACCAAGACCCCTAGCAGAATTAGATCGGTGGAAAGCCACAGAGCTTCGGCAATTCCTTCTATACACTGGACCTGTTGTTTTGAAAAAGGTGTTGCACAGGAATGTATATGAACACTTTCTTTGCCTAACAGTAGCTGTATCAATCCTTTTGGACTCATCTGAGAGAAAGCGTGGTGCTTACATGGACTACGCTAGACAACTTTTAAGTTATTTTGTTGACAAATGCAAGCATATATACACCGCACAGTTTGTTGTGTATAATGTTCATAGTTTGAAACATCTGTCAGATGACTCGAGACATTTCCAGTGTTCTCTCAATGACATATCTGCATTTCCGTTTGAGAACTATCTGCAACTTCTGAAGAGATTTGTGAGAAATGCCAAGAATCCCATCAGTCAAGTGGCAAAGAGACTTTTGGAACATGAGAGGGCAGAAAGCCACAGAAAGAAGATGGCAAACAAAAGTTGGCATTTTGTTTCAGTGAAGAAGAGAAATGGATGTTTCCTCTTGCACAATGAAGACTTTGCCTTTGTGAAAGAAAAACGTGATGAAGGCAGTTTGTTGTGTGACATCATATCACAAAAAAGACTGGAGAGCTTTTTTACTGTGCCTTGTGACTCCAAGCTTATTAACATTGTGTTCGTCAGAAACTTGGAGAGAATCCGGAAACATCGCAGGCTGCTTGAAGTTAAAGACATTAACCGTAAAGTGGTTTGTCTCCCCTATCAAACTGGATATGTGCTTCTGCCTTTATTGCACAGCATGGAGCGAAAAGACTAAAAAAGGGTAATTATTAATTAGTCTGTTGTAGTAATACTACGGTGAGTTCACTATAGTTTTTTCAAGAACTTCATTGTGAAATATTAAATATAAGCTCTCCCTGTGTTTAATAACTTAGGGTGTTATACAGCTTAATGGCTTTGTTTCACAAAACTCAACATTGTTGTTTTTATCTTACTTCATTAAGGTTTTTAAGGCCACAGTCTAAAATGCATGGGCACATTATTTTATTTTCATTATAAGTCCATCCATAAGTGACATAGTGACCAAACAATTGACTATTTTTGCCATGGATTTCACACACTTTCTGGAATAAAACATCCAAAAGCCAAAATCCTACCACGTGAGCAATGCTGGGACAAAATCTTATCAAATGGGGGTCCGTGGTCTAATTTGTGTCTGTTTAGGGCTCCTTGACAAGAAAAAGTTTGAGAACCACTGGGTTTAGGGCAGGGGGAAGGTACGCTATAAAATTTAAATGGTTTGATTATAAAATTACTAGTGTATTTGCTTTGCTGGGAAGCAGGAGCCTAGGTTGGTTAATTTTAGTGACCACATGACCTTTACTCCAGTGCCTATAATGGCCCTTTATGGCATCTGCATCAGAAATATAGTGCTTGTTAGTACATACACACTAGTGAAATTGTGATGTAATGTTGTTGCCATAGGCTATGTTTTAACCTATTGTTACAGCCTATTGTTTGCATATGTTTTTGCCAGTGTTTCCACTGTGCTTAATTTGATTGCTGGCTAGTTTTATATATTTATATTTTAAATGTAAAGTTACTGTTTTGATTTTATGGCATGTGCCTGGATATTATAAGGATGTGCCACAGATGAGCCTGTTCATGAGAAACTGTAAATGGAAATATTTTTTACCCTCAGTAATAGTACTTTTATGAATTTGATGCATTTAAAGCATCCACCACCGAGTAGTTAATGTATGATGAAACATGTAGTTAATTTGGAATTTTCTCTATATTATTTGTATTAATTTGTTTAAGTTAATGTTTTAATTTATTTCAATATGCTTTGTTTCAGGATGGCTTGGGTTAGGGCAGTGTGGCAAGAAAGGAAAAGGCAAGAAGAAGGGACGGTGCCAGACAGCTGGGTAGACGCCGAAAACATGTTGCTGTTCTGGCCAAATATTGCAAATGCAACTAGACATTTGAAGGAACGCCGCAAACCATCTGAGGGTTGGAGAAAGTTTCCTCTTCTGAAAGAGAAGATGAGATCTGGTGGGTACACTTACATGTCACATCTATTATGTGCCTTTTGTCATATGGAAGTAGCTTTTTGCTTTGCCTGTGTTAATTGTTATTTATGATTTGTAGATGACTTTAAAGAATGTGATAACTGTGACTTCACGAGTGGTACTGAAACTGAAGAAGGGGCACTGGAAGCAAAAAGAAGAAGAAAAAATAAGACATTTGAAGATTGTGTGACAGGTATTCTTTTAACTTTTAATTCTTTTTACTATTCTTTATTCTTTTGTACTTTGTCATTCAGTGTTATACTCAGGTATTCATTTATTAATCAACCAATTCTTACCTCTTTTAAAGTAGTTATTTATGCATATCTTGCAGATGTATCGCAATAGGCTACTGGTAATGGATTTTCATGAACTCTTCCCTTGTTGCCCTGTTGACAGTGCAACACTTTCAAAAGTAACATATCCATTTAGCATGGATTTGTTTGGAGTGCACTATGCTATCAAGAGTAAGCAATGTCAATTTTGGTGTCACCATAACAACAAGGCCACAATAAGGAGCTAATGACAGTTTGATATCTTGAAGTGAATTGGGTAGATTGATATTAAATTTAATAGGCATTCACACTCCTCTACTATTAAACTTGTAAAGTTTGGTCATATGATTACCATGCTGTTGCAGAGTGAAGTTCTGTAACTGACTTTGATTATCTAAATATGCCTAGACCGGGAACTTCATAGGCCACTTCATCTGTAGTAGTGTAAAAATAATAATCATTTGTTACATTTATATAGCGCTTTTTCTGGGATCTTAAAGCGCTTTACATGGAAGGGGGAATCTCCTCAACCACCACCAATGTGCAGCTCCACCTGGATGATGCGACAGCAGCCATATTGCGCCAGAACGCCCACCACACACCAGCTTACTGGTGGAGAGGAGACAGTGATGAAGCCAATCAGTGTATCTATATGATGATGGGGATGATTAGGAGGCCATAATGGACAGAGGCCAAGGGGCAAATTTGGCCAGGATGCCAGGGTTACACCCCTACTCATTATGGGGTTTTTAATGACCACAGAGAGTCAAGACCTCGGTTTAACGTCTCATCCGAAAGACAGTGCTTTTTGACAGTATAGTGTCCCCATCACTATACTGGGGCGTTAGGACCCACACAGACCACAGTGCGAGCACCCCCTTCTGGCCTCACTAACACCTCTTCCAGCAGCAATCTGGTTTTTACAGGAGTCTTAGCTTCAGTGGGAAACCAGACTTGGGATATAGGGTGATATGTCTGCTGGCATGTAAACTTTGATAAATATTTAACAACTCTTAAAGACGTCTGTAATCTTTTTTTTTTTCTCTCTCATTCACTTTTCGACTTTTCCTTTCCCTGCTTCCTCCAACGTACTTCCTGGCAGAAGAGGATGGGAAAGTAGCAATATAAAGGATGCATGCATAATTGTACACACCTACGTTTCTTCTATCACAACTGCCTTCCTTTCATGCACTGCACCAGCTGAGCACAGTCACTGAAAACTGCACCTTTTTTCTTTCTTTCTGGAGCAGAATTAATTTTTTGTTAATTTGTGTCTTGAACTAGATGATAGTGGTCACAGTGAGGTAGAATTTGATCAAGAAGACCTCCAAGGAAATTGTCAACATCTCAACAGTGATGAAGGTTAGTTATTTGTTTTCTCCCCTGTAATGGGGAGACTACTTGTCATGAGGATATAAAAACAGCAACAACAAAAAAAGTAACAAATTATCTACAGAATGTCAATTCCATTCAAATCAGATTGGTTTTTGGCATGAAAGGTTCAAGAACAATGTTGCCAAAGCATCAAAATACAATTTGTCCAAATTTTTTGACAGAACACAATAACAGTACAGTGTTTCCCAGAGTAGATTATTCAGTAGATGTATCTATATACGTTACATACACCTGGGACCCACTCACACTAGCTGTCTCTTGATGTAAGTTAAAACATTTCAACATTACTCAGAAAGACAGATGAGCTGTATGAAAATCTTACAGCTGTGTTTTCCTCTGCTGCTGTTGCTGGAGTCGCTGCTGTGTTGGCTGCAGTGGTCTGTGTGACGAGAGGGCTCTTTGAGCAAGCTTCCCCTGCCGTGACTTTCAAGCACATTTTTGTTCCACCGTCACTTTTCGTAAAACTGTCAATATTAGAATCTACACAAATTATTTCTCACCTCAAAACTTTTTAGAAATGGATTTAGTGATTAAATAACGTATGAAAATTGTAAAATATAAAACTTTCTGTTGCTGGCCTCTGTCCAGCGTGCGCAATGATGATTTAGTGAATAGTGACGATTCTCTCTGACCAATCAGTCACATTTATTGCCAGATTATTTCCTTCCGTTCGGGTTCACCGTCACTTTCTGCCGCTCGGACAATAAAACACTCGCTACGCACCTCCCGATTCCTTACAGGAATTACGCTGCTCTTATAACAGCACCTGTCACTTGGATGTTTTGTATAGAATGAGGAGAGGAAGCTAGCAAAGCGTTGAATGTTGCCGTGCTCGCACAGTGTGCAAGTGAAAACATTTGTAGCACACAGTGCAATGATCGTAGGAAATTTTAGTAGCAGTGGTGATGATTCAGCTGTGGCGCACCGCCGCTCCTGAATGCATATAGGGGAAGCACTGCCTATACTGTACATATACTGCCAGATTGACAATTTACTGCTAACCTATGCCAATGTAGAAGTCCTTAGAAAAATTAGTGAGATGTAGAAAAAAAGTGCTGCAGCTGAATGGACTAAAGGGAAACACTGCAGTAATATGAACATTAACACAACATTATGATACACACACACACACACACACACACACACACACATTGTGTGTTAATGCATGCTTGTGCTGTGTGTGTCTAGGTCATGTATTGTCTTTGCTTTTATTAACAGAGTTAGAACTTCCTGCTGCTCCAAGGAAGCTGGAACATGTTCAAGAGCGAGAGTCTGCAGTAAGGTCCGAATATGCAAGCTCGCCATCATCGTCTACGTCATCCAGGCGATCAAGCTCTGGCTCTACAGTCATTCCACCATCAACTTCATCCATGCGATCAAGCTCTGGCTCTACAGTCATTCCGCTCATTCAGGGAAAGCAGAATTCCAGAGTAAAAAAGGATTCTTCAGGTCCCAATTTACTCTTAAATTCACTTTTATAAATATTTGACCTTAAAGTGATAGTTTGGGTTCATACCCATATATCTATACAAATGTAATTGATCCACTAAGTCTGAGCCATCAGCTCCTTCTCTTTTATGAGAGCTTCCCAGTGGGTGTTCTCCTCCAAAATAAATTAAAGTAAATTTGGACTAGCAAACAACACAAGAGCTTAACAATGAATCCTAAAGTAATGTGTGGTGTTGCGCAACCTTCAAAACATTTTTTCAGCTTTGGGTTGTATTTTAAGTCATTGTTGGCAGGTTTATATTCACTTAATTTAGTAGAAGAACACTGCCACTTGTTCTTGCTACAGGGGCTGATGGGTCACACTTGGAGGATTAATTAAACTCGTACTTAACTGCAATGATAATTTGTATTGGAGAGATTTGTCCTAAAATCTATCCTAAATTTAGTTTGAGCCTTTGTCGTGACCAGGGGTGCTTCTCAATATCCTTCCTTGACTCCTCACTCCTTCATCCTCCATCCTATGACCCGGAAACCGATCGAGCTCAGCCATCTTGAAGGACATCTTGATTCTCTAATTGCACCGTGAGGAGGTGAGGATCGAGGAGTGAGGATCTTCCTGAGGAGTTATGAGCGAGGATACACGGGTGTATCCTATGCGGAAGAGTTTTACAGACTAAATGTGATGCACGTATCAATTCTCCTCCCCCTTCACGTCGGTCACAATCATTTTAATTTATACTTTACCTTTGCAGTTTATATAAACCACATATCTCACATATTTCAACGGGCTATCTTGCTTAATTATTATTTATTATGAATTTTTTTAATAAACACATTTCAACAACATAAGGACAGATCGTTTGAGCGCAGCTGATGATTCTGTGGAGTGACACTCGAGTAATCAAGTATTCCAATGTATAAAAAAGCTTTCAATCGATTCCTCCGTCCTCCTTTTCTTTCCTTGCAGCCTTCCCTCACATCCTACAGGGGTGGAGCTGAGACGCGAGGAAAGGAAACAAGGATGCACAAATAAGAATTGAGAATCACCCCTTTACTCTTACTTTTCTTGTAGTGCTCCAGCAAATTCAGGAGCCCACATCAGAAACGCAGACCAGACTACCATCTCATAGAAGCCTGTCGCAACAAGAACTAAGTAGAAGATCAATATCCCCTGTTCAGCAATCTACTCAAGGGACCAGCTCCAGAAAACAAACTCCATCAACACAGGGAAAACGCTGCCCATACCCAATGCCAGAAAAAAGTAAGTGCAGGCTAGGTTAATTGTTGATTCTAAATTTGACCTTAGTTGTGAATGTGAGTGATTGTCATGTCAGCTGGGATTGGCTCAATCCATGTAGCATAAGTTACCGTGGTGACATACCCCTATAAGAAATGAACCACCTTTGTAGGACTGAAAACCCAGGGTTAACCCTGAAGTTATCTTGCTAACCCCAAATCCTGCATACTACAGGCCCTAGGTGAAGTAAATATTTTATTTGAATTGAAAAAAACTTCACTCGTTACTGTATGTTGTGCAATAAAAAACAAGTAAAAGGCCAGCAAAATAATTAATTATGGTCATTTTTTTTCACTGCATTAGAATTTCAGAGAAAAGTGATGGAAATGCTAGTGGAAATGCGTGAGGATATCCGCTCATTGAAGAAACGGGATGGAGAAAACTACGAAGCAACTAAAATTCAACAAGCGTCAACTGTTGAGGCTCTAAACCTCCTTGATAGATCCCTCGACTCCCTGGAGGAAAAACAGAAGCTGGTAAGGTCAACTCTAGTCACACCAACATAATTATACATATTTTTCTCTCATGTGTAATGTGTCAATGTTAACTTCTTTTTCTTTTGTTGGTAAAACTGAAATATTGTTCTTCTAATTTCAGATTAATGCCTTGTCCAGGGTGGGAGGAGTCCACTTGAAAGACAATGTTAAAAGGGTCATGGAGAAGTAAGTTTTATATCTGTTTCAATTAGATGTCAGTTACTGTTAGCATCGATATAATAGAGTAGAATTAATATTGTATAGGGGACTCGACTGTTGCCACTGGGCCAGCTGGCAGCCTTCTTTAGGGATCTGCAAGTCACAGGGTTCAGTTCATAGCCCGGTTTAGAAGTCACAATTGGGTATGAGTTTCGTACATAATTAAAATTATTAAAAGTTGAATTATGTCAAAGATGAAATGAACAAAATGAATGTTTGCATTGCACCAGATTTCCTGACATTAACAGCCATGTGTGGTGAGTTAAACATCAATTTAGAGTACAAATGTATTATATACAGGGTTCGTATGGTCATGGAAAAACCCAAGAGGGTCAAACTGCAGACCTCCACTGTCAGGCCGGTCAGGACAGGAAATAACCATAAATAAACTGCTCGGTTGTTTTGCTACTCTACACATTGCGAGAACGGTAGGGGACTGGTTAGCATTATCCAAAACATTGAGTAAAGTCTGAATGCATTGCTCTTGGTATGTGTTCACCTTCAATATAGCTACCGCAGTCAATATTGTACATGTAAATCACACAAATTACAGAATGTTACATGTTTGTTAGTTAGGTTAATTGTCTTTCTACATAGGCAATGTTATGCTACACCAATGGTGGCTAGCATTAGCTCCTGAAGTAGTATGGTAGGATTAACATTTTTTTCTTTGGATAACGTACTCATAGACTGTATGAAGCTACTGTGTGTTTAGCTTTATTAAGCTTTTTTTGTAAAGCATTTAGCAAGGGCATAGGTTTGCATTTGTCTTAATATGTTGACTATGACACTTAGGTTTGTTATATGTTCAAAAGTTCTATATCGTTTAGACCGTTCAGTGTAGCTTTTTCACACTTAAATAGTGTGCAAAGACTTCGATTGCTGTATGAATCTGTCTTAGTTGAACTGAAGTTTATGTAGCGTTACTACGACAGTGTTTCCCCATCCCTCTCCTGGAGAAGGTTAGCCCCTGTCCTGCATGATTTAATCTCTCCCTGCTTCAACACAGCTGATTGAAGCAGCTTCAGGATTCATAACGAGTTGATGGATTTCTCCCTGCTCCAAAACAGCTGATTCAAACTAACACTGGGTTATATATTATACACAGAAATTCAGACTTTTTTTAAAATTATGCATAATGCGAATCAGTCACTGCTGCCAACTCCTTTTCTAACTGTGTAATCTGTGTGTATATAGTACATAAAGTCAGCTATCCGTTGGCTCCGTTCTACCTGGTCCTCTCCAAACAACGCGCTGAAGCCGTCTGTGACATCCGGACAATTTCACCGCTGTTGGCTTTGGCAACATAATGTCATACGAAATTCGGGCGACCCAGCAAATGTTGCAACAAATGCATTTTCCACACCACCCGGAGTGAATTTGCATCTTTGAATTGACTTTGTGTGTAATCAAGACACGTGAAACACTGGATTCGCTTTCAGTGTGAACACACCATTATGCTTGCTGTTCAGGAGTGGCCTAAAATGCAGTAGAAGGCTGTAAGAATTATATATAAATAAACTACTATAAGGTGATTTATCCAATCTTGTATTGTGTTATAGACTACAGGCTTTAGAGCTAAGAGGTATTTTGTGCAATTTATATATGCTACATGTTATATATAGATTTAACACATTTGTTTTTGACAAAGAATTTAAAAGTTCAACCAGTGAATTATTTGTAAATTTAAATAATTTTTCTTTTGTATCCACAGGTTGATGACAAATGAGGTTATGGCAAACTTCAATATGAAGGGCGGGAAGGGCAAGCTTGCCTTTACGAAGCTCCGGCTCTTCACTGTTGTTACAGGTAAAAAGCATATATCCTCAGTGTTGTCTAGTGTCTATTTTGGGGGTTTAGTGAAAATCAGTATCCACATTTGCCACCTATTAACAACCAGACCGCTACCTGCAAGAAATGTCAGATTTTCTTTGTACTAAATTATTTTCTACTGTAAACATGCTGGATAGATGTCTTTTAACTTTTTTTGATATTTTTAAAACAAAGAAATTTGCTGGCATTCAGTTTTTTTCTGACAGTATGTAGCCAGCTGCAGCTTGCAGTTTAAGAACACCATCTAAAGTTGAAATGGCATTAAAACATGTACATGCAAAAAATGCAAAGAATGTCTGCATTTTAATGTTTTTTACTGCTTACTGTATTCCACTATATTCTATATGCCCCAAAGATTTACAGTTTAAAATATTCCTTACAGAGAGCGTCCAGAGGACGACTGCAGAAACCGAGGCAAGCATTGCAGCGGCTGTCGCCTTCTGTTTGAAATATGCCCCAGACAGGGTGGGCGGAGGTGGAAGAAAAAAAGAATGTTTCTGAAGTTTAATTTTTTTTTAGTTCATAAGTGGGGTCTGAGTTCCAGACAGTTTGTTGAGTTTTGTTAATTTAGTTTTCTTTCATTTTTCAAACATTATACCTGCATGTTAGCATTGAACTTGCAAGCATGTTAGCATTAAACTCAAAATACCCAAGTGCCCCCTAAGTAGACTACGGCTTCAAGGAGCATTTTCATTCTGTTTTCCACCATAAGTAGCTACTGAACTATTTCTTTCCAGAAGTATCACAACTTGAAATAGAATCTATGTCAGATTATTACTATAATGTGGATCACATTATTCAATATCACTGTCTCCATTCCATTGCATAAAGCTTGAAGATATAATTGCTGTAACATGTTCTGTAAACATTTTTTGAGAGTATTTTAAGTATTTTTTAGGTTTGGATTGGGGTTAGGGCTGTACTCGATTATCAACCACTTAAAGGGATACTCCACCCAAAAATGAAAATTCTGTCATCATTTACTCACCCTCAAGTTGTTGCAAACCTGTATGAGTTTCTTTCTTTTGCTGAACACAAAGGAAGATATTTTGAAGAACGATTGGAACTTTGGCACCATTGACTTCCATGGAAAAAAAAAAAAAAAAATACTATGGAAGTCAATGGTGCCAAAGTTCCAATCGTTCTTTAAAATATCTTCCTTTGTGTTCAGCAGAAGAAAGAAACTCATACAGGTTTGCAACAACTTGAGGGTGAGTAAATGATGACAGAATTTTCATTTTTGGGTGGAGTATCCCTTTAACAATTTGTTGTTGGCCTATCTACAATTGAATCACGTTCATCAGTTAGGTTACAGATAGAAGATGCGTAAATCTGTGTTTTCATTCTTTCTGTACTTAAAATCTTAATCATTATGCTATGTTCCCAAAATGTCTCCCTGGGCATTCAAAGGAATTTGAGAAGTTTGCTAAGGTGTGATTAACCTGAAACCCTCAAACTCACCCTCGTCCCAATTAAATATTTCTCCATGTTGGCATTGAAAGAATATTCTGTGCCTTTCTATTCCAATAAAAGGAAAGTCTTTTAAAACCACAAGTTTTACAATAAAGAGGTTATTTCCTTAACTCAATGAATGTCTTTGTCTCTGCTCGTGTCTTAAAATGTGGGTCTGTCCAACTAACCTTAGTATGACATCATCCCAGTTTCTCAATATGTAGACTTCTCATTTACAATAAAAACAAAGCTCTGTAAAAGTTTAATGTCATGCCAACAAAATCCAAACTAACTCTTAATATTTTTTTTGTTGTTGTTGTTGGAATTTGACGTTAACACGTTTTCATTTCCAACAACAATCCAATGTCTGTTCTATGTTTGAGGTTGAAGTCAATCCAACGTTGGGTTTGACGTCAACACGATTTTTAGTCCCAACTAAAATCTAACATCTGTCCAACATTGGAGGATGATGTCAATCCAACGTTGGGTTTTGACCTCGACACAATTTTCATTTCCAACTAAAATCCAATGTCCATCTAACGTTGGAGGTTGATGTCAATCTAACGTTGGATTTTGACGTCAACACAATTTTCATTTCCGACTGAAATCTAACGTCCATCTAACGTTGGATATTGATGTCAATCCAATGTTGGGTTTTGACGTTAACACGATTTTCATTTCCAACAACAATGCAACGTCCATCTAACGTTAGAGGATGATGTCAATCCAACGTTAAGTTTTGACGTTAACGCGATTTTCATTTCCAACAACAATTCAACGTCTGTCAATAGGTGTAGTTTGATGTCAATCTAACGTTGGGTTTTGACGTCAACCCGATTTTCATATCCAACTAAAATCAAACGTCTGTCCAACGTTGGAGTCCAACGTCAAAATGATGTTGAACTGACGTCCGGTGCCTGCTGGGGCGCACTCATGAGAGGGATGACGTGTGCTTGTTGATAAGGTCACATGCCACGAGGAGGAGTAGACAGGAAGTGTGTCATTGATAACAAGATTGTTGCGTTGTAAAAGTTTGTCTTTGCTACAGTTTTCTATTTGTATAAGTGTATTGTTCAAAATGTTAATTGAGTGTGTATATCCTGGATGCTTCAACTTTCAGAAACCCCAAAGAAAATGCATGCTGGGAAAATTATTAACTTTTTATTGATTGTCTTTGCATGATCATGATCGATTGAAGCTCTAATTAGTTCTAATCTTTCAGCGGCTTTTCTCTTCTTCTGCACACCAGTGCAGACTACGCCCCAGAGTGCTTTGACAGCCCTCTAAAAGAGTATATATTTCTCTAAAAGAGTAAACACATTGACGTTTGAAGTGTTTTTTTCAAGATGCCCTTCCGTCTTTGTGTCATTCCTGGATGCGGTCACACAGGATGAGATCACACAGAAGCAGCATTTGTGGACGGCTCATGTTCTCATTGCAAGAACATGACCTTAGCAACGTTGCAGTCGCGGCTCTACTTCTTCCAAGGGAAAGCTACTCTAGTCGCCCCCCGCATCGTGCCTTCTACCAACGGGTATAGGGCCGGCGCGGCTGGTGCTGGGGGTGATTTTGGGAATTTAACGGGCCTGGTTTCGCAGGGTAAATCCCTGTGGACCACCCGTTCCCGAGCACACTTGTTTGCCTCCTGTCTGGTTCCGAGATGAGACCAGCTCGCCTTACGGCCAGCCTGATATCTCTTTCGGAGCCCCCGAGATGGATGAGAATTTCGCCGTTGCATCGGAGAGCATCTTGGCGGACTCCGATGCTGAAGTCCTGACTGAGCTATGCTTACCCAGCCCACCACGAGTGGCAGGCTGGACTGAAACCCTCTGTCCCCCCCTAGCCCTCATGGCTAGACAATTAGTTCCTGGGTTTGGGGCACCCAAACCCCCCCCGTTCCTTTCTTCCAGGAGGTGCATGACTTACAAAGTCGTGGAGGGCACCTTTCACTGCCGAAACCAACTTCCTCACTCATCCAATCTCACTACCCTTGAAGGTGGGGCGGTCCACGGGTACATGGAACTCCCCCAGCTGGATAAGTCAGTTGCGGTGCACCTATGGCACCTCTGCCCTGCACGCTACGGCCCTCCTGCAAGTCCACCAGGCCAAAGCGCTAAGAGATCTGCACTTGGATAGTCCTGGTCCTGATGTGCTGCAGGAACTGCGCTCGACCTCGCCCTCCGGGCCACAAAGGTCGCAGCACATGTACTCAGATGTTGGCCACCCTCGTCGTCCAAGAATGCCATCTGTGGCTGAATCTGGTCGAGATGTGGGATGCCGACAAGGCTCGCTTTCTCAACACCCCCATCTATCAGATCGGCCTATTCAGCAACACGGAGAGGGCTTTGCCCAGCAGCTCTCGATGGTGAAGAAATAGACAGGGCTCCCCGAAGGAAGCGGACGCCCCAGTCTCACGGACCACCTCCGGGACCGAGAAGGCTCCCAAGTGCTCCAGAGACGGTGCTGGTGTTGATGGACCACTCCGTTCCCTGGTGGAGGGCCAGGTAGAGAATCTTTTGTTTCCTTTGCTTGCCGCACCCCCATCGGGCTGTGGTACCCATGTTGTCGCAAAGGAAGCAGTTTCCTCACGCCCTGGGTCACGTAGCTGGTGCCCACAACCGCCATTCTCATGGTGATCAGACACGAGCACTTGCAGTCGGGCCCCCATGAACGCAGGCCCACTGCCTTCATGTGCCCAGCTGCACCAAACTCGTGCCTCAGGCTGGCAGTTGGTGACAAGTCAAGAGGTCATCGCTAGAGAACCTCCTCCTCGGTCACCTACCCGTCCCAGGCCGGGTACACAGAGCAAGGTAAGTGCTTCAAGCTTCTCCTTAGCACAACCACCTCACGACGAAGCAACACACCCCGACGTGATGTCGCCTGCTCTCCCCCTGACGCGAGGCCCCACCTCCAGGTACGCAACACATGATCCTCTCGCCCGGAGCTTGGACACGTGGCTTACGCTTTCCAACTCGTCGCGGTGGCTGGCCAGGACCATCAGACTCGGCTACATGATTCAGTTCGCCAGGTGCCTGCCCCGTTTCAGCGGCATCCACGTTACCTCGTGCAGGGTTCGAAAATGCCTCCACCCTGCATGCGGAGATCGCAAACCTTCTGCACAAGAACGCGATAGAGCCTGTCCCTCCAGCCGAGATGGAGAAGGGTTTCTACGGCCCTTACTCCATCTTACCCAAGAAAGCCAGTGGGTTGCGTCCAATCTTGGACCTACGAGTTCTGAACCGGGCCTTCCACAGACTCCCATTCAAGATGCTGACACAGAAACGTACTCTGACATGCATCCAGCATCAAGATTGGTTTGCAGCGGTAGACCTGAATGATCCGTACTTTAATTTAGTTCATTTCGAATTTGTTCAGACCGGGCACAACGGTTCCACTGTAACAATTTCAGAGGCTCCTGGGGCATATGGCATCCTCAGCAATGGTTGCGGCGCTCGGGTTGATGCATATGAGACTGCATATTCAGCACTGACCTCAGACTGGAGTCCCGAGATGGGCACGGCGCCATGGCACATGCCATGTGACACTCTTCCCTTCATACCATCACTTATTCAGCCCTTGGACAGACCTCTATGGACAGGAGCGTTTTGGCTCCTGGATGGGGCCCCGGCTGGGTTGGAACATCAACTGCCGAGAGTTGCTGGCTGTATTTCTTGCCCTGTGCTGATTTCTGCCGTTGATCCGCAGCAAGCACATGCCAGGACGGTGTTCGCTCTCGCCGCATGTCGCAACTCACCCGCCATCTCCTCCATTTGAGTCAGCAGTGGCTGAGGTCGCTGCACACCACTCATATCCTGGGCAACCTAAACACAGCGGATGTGCTGTCATGTCATGTTATGCTCAGTGGAGAGTGGAGACTCCACCCTCAGGTGGTCTAGCTGATTTGGGCTCAGTTCAGCAGATCAAAGGTTAAAAACTTTAATAAAAAAAGGCGCTTATTCGCAAATTGATGTTCTTCCCGATCTGAAGACCCACGGAGGTGCGCAGTCGGGTTAGTAATCTCAATCCTGCAGGAGAGGCTGGAGGGGCGGCTGTCCCCCTCCACCTTGAAGGTTTATGTAGCTGCCATAGCGGCACACCACAATGCAGTGGACGGTAAGTCATTAGGGAAGCACAACCTGATCATCAGGTTCCTTAGAGGCGCCTGGAGGCTGAACCCTCCTAAGCCATGCATGTTCCCCTCATGGGTTGTCCTCTTGGGCCTTCGGGAGCCCCATTTGAGCTGCTAGATTCAGTCGAACTAAAGGGCCTCTCCTAGAAGACGGCCCTCCTGATCATGCTCACTTCCATCAAGAGAGTTGGGGACCTGCAAGCGCTCTCTGTCAGCGACACTTGCCTAGAATTTGGTCCAGCATCCTGAGACCCTGGCCGGGCTAAGTGCCCAAGGTTCCTATAACCTGTTCAGGGATCAGGTAGTGAAACTGCAAGCGCTTCCCCGGGAGCCTTAGCATTGCTGTGTCCGGTGCATGCTTTGCGCACCTATTTGGATCACACTCAGAGCTTTAGACACACTGAGTAGCTCTTTGTCTGCTTTGGTGGACAGCAGAAAGGGAACGCTGTCTCCAAACAGAGACTTGCCCACTGGATCGTGGATACCATTGCATTGGCCTACCAGACCCAGGCTGTGCCCATCCCCTTGCGAGTTTGAGTATAATCTATAAGGAGTGTGGCTTCCTCTCTAGCAGACATCTGCAGAGCAGCGGGTTGGGCAACACCCAATACCTTTGCCAGTTTTGAAAGGTCCGAACATGTAGAATTCAGTAATACGGTGACAACAGCTTGCCGGGTGTATCGCTTGTGTATAGCGCCTTTCCCCTCCCCTGAGGTGAAGATGTGCGCTCTACTCCCCCAGTCGAGTCCACAAGTCACGGACCCTGGGTGTCCTTCCTCCCTAGCCCTCTGGCTATGATCTCAGCGGAGGAATTTCACAGCCAGACCCACCAAAGGCACCGAATTGCCTGTGCTGGAACAGGTGCTCCACATGTACTGATTAATCCAATTTCCCCTGTGATGTATTTTCCGTGGTACGGACCCCTGTTGGCAGACCCACGTCTCCCTTGGTCAGAGCTCCCTCTGCCCCCTGGTCACTGTGTTTGTCCCTGTCGAGGCAGGACCTACCACTGTGTCACTTCCATGTTTTGCTGGTAAGCCCATGTGATGTATTTGCCACATGTTAACCTCCCCTGATGGGCAGGATGTGGTCTCTGTGGGGTCTTTTCCCCCTGAAAGAATAGGATTGGAAATGAATGCCTTCCCCAATGCGTGTTAAAGCATTAGATGGCCCCAGCCACATCTATCACTCTGTGGAGTGTAGGGCTCTAATCAACCAAAGAAACTCTTGGTCGACTGAAGTCCTTAAATTTTCGACTAAAAATCGACTAAAATGACGTTAGGAAAAAAAAAAGTTAAATTAATTAGCTGCGCACTTTGCGCAGTACTTGGTAGCCTTGTTGTCCGCCTAAAAGAATTATAAATAAACATAAAAAACTAGTAGGCTATTTTCAGTATATTAAATCGTTTTTGACCTAATTATTTTGCACTGAAATGAGTCTGACACACGAGTCTGTCGGCTCTGACAGCGTTGCATCACGTGCACCTGCGCAATATCATAGCCTATGATTTCCGAAAATAGTACTATGTTGTCAACTAGTGATATCATCACAAGAACTGTTGAGGAATATGCAACATAATTTAGACAATTCTTTTTGTCATATGTTATAATAAGAAGTTATAACTGTCACTGTCATTTCAGCCGCTCTGTGCATGTCCTCGCACAGAGCAAGGCTGAACATGAGCTCAGCTTCGCCGGCTGAGACACACACGAATAGAATATTAACTTAAAGCTTTTACTCTTAATAAACACAAAAGGCACATCCACTTTAATAAAAAAAGAATATTTATTAAACAAACCAGATCAAGCGCAGAAACGAAATAAAGTGCATAACTGAAAAATAAAGCATCTTAGGCTCAAAACTAACAAACAGTGGGCAAATAAAAAAAATAAAGTGCCCAAATCCAATAAATAATACTAGAAATAAATTTGATCTACAAAAAATAAAGTTTGCACAATAATAAAAGGGAACCATAAAAGTAAAGTAGGCTACCTACAACATGTTATTCAGCCAAATTTTAAACGAAACTAAATAAAGTGCATACAACAACCGTTTGGATGATAAAGGAGGCTTAAAATCCAGCGTGGTCTGGGTGTGTCCGGGGGCTGCTACCGTCATTGCGGTGCGTCTAAAACGATTATTACACTAAAACATTGAAATATGCCAATTCTGATGTTCATATAGTTTACTCAAAACAGACAGGGCAACCTAACGCAGACAAGTTAGCTTACCGCTTTTAGATGATATGTCATGTTTGTCGTCGAGCTGTGGAAGGCAAACTGTTGCTTGCAAACTTTGCATTCACCCTTTTTCCCGTTATCAATTTTAACAAAATGCTGCCACACTGTCGATGTCTTTGTTGTTGACATGTTAGAAGAGGACTGACTATTAAATTCTCTCACAATTAAATAAATAATATTCAGCATCAAACCTTCTATAGCCTATCTATCACTCTTCTCCAGTGGGTTGGGCTAATCCAAAAAAAGTGAAAACAAGGGGGGTATTCTGAAGACAGACTGTTACCTGTGAAACAGGGGTGTCCTGAAAACACCCCCATTAGCAATTAGTGCTTTCCACCTGATGAAATGACCACGGCAAAACTGATGAAATGAACGCGGCAAAACTGATGAAATGAACGCGGCAAAACTAATGAAATGAACGCGGCAAAAAATCGACCAATCAGAATTTTGGTCGAACCAGAACGTATCGACCAATTAATCGACTAATCGACTGGGACGTTACAGCCTTAGTGGAGAGAAAACATAGAGAGGGATAAGGCCGTGGCTGGCGCAGCCTGCACCCAGGCTAGTTACGTTGCTTCGATCCCTCAGGGATGTGTGGAACTACATGACATCTCTTGGTGCATTAGGGAAGGTTACGTGCAGTCTGATGCACCTGCTATTGGACATTGTGGACACCTGCTAAGTGGACACTGTGTTAAACGGGATACAACAATGGATGCAGGCCAGTATTGTGTCTACCAATGGCAAAGCCCCATATGCAGCAGAAGTTTCCCATGAGAGACTTTTAAAGCCAGAGAATATGCGAAATCATGTACAATTTATTTTAATAGAACAAAATGATCATACTACAGAAGTGTGTCCAATAACCATGGTCCAATAACAAAAACCATGGACCAATATGAGCATGTCAAAACCAATTAGATCCAAAACCTTTTATTTATTTATTTATTGTGATGTTGTCAAACAGCATTTTGTGGGCACAAACTGTTTTACTGCTGTTTTTCTTTAAGAAGTGAGTTAACAGTTTGCTTTCTCAAATCCTATTTCCTAAAAGTAACGTCAGATAAAACAGAAAGATGTAAGGAAATCTGGAAGTTATTTAATCTGTAAACACATTCTTCCTCTAAAGCATTTCAGATTCCTTTAAAGAGAACCACCCCATAATATAAAAACAGGTTACATTCAGAATTGGATTTCCTGAAACCGTCTCAATCTTTAACAAGTCATTATGCAACAAGGATAGCACTGCACTCTAAAACAAAGTAGGATCTATTTCTACTTGATCTGACCCCTATGACCTGAGAGGAAAGTACCAGTGTCATTTCCTTTCCATAGAAATAGTACTGGCTGAAAGATGGTTGAATTTAAGTTTAAATAGCACCTGCCACACAGCGCACCTATTTGCACTTCAATAGTATGTTGGAAACACAGAAATTGCAGACAAACAGCACCCCAAGCATCACTGCAGTGACATAGGGAATAATGAAGATACAGATGTGTTTTTTCATGAGGACAATGCAAGGTTTGATTCTCCCTTTTGTCCAACTTTTTCCCACCATGTTTCCAGTCACCACTTTTAAAATTTCCTTTAACACTACTTAATTATAATAGTAATAATAATACACTTGTAAATAGCTACTTATCACACTTAGAGCAAATAGCCTCTGCCGAAGATCGTTTCTCACATGCTACCTCATGACAGGATTAAGGGAGCTCATTTTTATAATAATATTATTGATTAAACTGAGATGTTGTCTATATGCCATTACATCCAGAATACGGCATGTTACTACAGGATTATAGAGTAAACAATTTGGCAATTTCTAAATGGCCATTTCTATAACACATTGTGTGGGCTCCTGTGAAAGAACAGTGTTAAATGCTCAGCTCCTTTCTCTCTTCAGGCCTTTTAACTCCCCAAAGGCATTCACTTATTTTTGACAAATTGCTTTATTCAGTTAGTACACAGTAGTGGGGGACGTGGGCCTCTAGCAATGTGCAGGGCTCTGTTCATACAGAGTCTTGGAGAAACAGAAAAGGAGACACAGAGAGAGAGAGAGAGCTTATAAACCAAAGCAAATTGGAATGTTATCGGACCCTAAACAGAACATATAATCTGGCAGAATATCTCCAAACTGTAAGAGGTCCAAAACAGAGATGGATCTTCACCAAATACAGACTCTGTGATCACAGTCTGAACATAGAAAAAGGCCGACACAGAAAAACATGGCTTCCAAAGGAAGAACGAGTCTGTGCTCACTGTGACACGGGTGTGGTCAAGACAGAGACACACTTTCTCCTTCACTGTGAGAAATTTACAGAGGTGAGAGAGAAACTCTCAAACCTCATGCCACAATTTCTTGGTTCAGCAGAAACAGATCAGATGCTGGTGTTACTGGGGGAGGACCATCATGCATCAGTTGCAGCAAAATTCATTTTGAGATGTACACCCTCAGAAACCAATCACTGCCTAAATGTACTTCAGTCACAGTACTTTTATTCTCTTATGTTCATAATGTCCTGTTAAATGCTTATTTTATTTCATATTGTATAGTGTATATTGTTATTATAGTTTTTATTTTATTTGATTCATTACCTGGCACCTTATTTTAATTCTATCTTTATTGTTATTTGTTACTATTTTATTATTATTATTTGTCTTGTCATTATCGGTTTTGTGTATTAATGCTTTGGCAATATTGTATGTAAACACAATCATGCCAATAAAGTACTTTGAAATTGAAATTAAAATTGAGAGAGAGAGAGAGAGAGAGAGCAAATAGAGTGAAAAAATAAATGTTTAATAAAACACATCCCATCCAATGAACACAATTAATGAACAATTGTATTTTAATTTCCTGAAATATAAGTAACGCTAAACTCATAATCCTGTTTTAATTGTTTTTAAATATCCAAGGCCTAATGTGCAGGTGTGTTGTCTTTCAAAGCCTCTTTCTGATAAGATCGACCACCATGCATGAAATGTAGGTTCAGGACCCTAACATGATATACAATCGTCTCTTCCACCTGGGTGGGCTGGCTGTATTGGAGCGCGCCAACATGAGCCAGAGGGGTCTACCAGTTGCATGGGGCTCTTGCTGATAGGGAGGCCCTTAGACCCTCATGTGTTGAGTGACTGAGGAATGACCCTGCTTGGAAAAGCTAGAGGAACTGACAATGATTATCAAAATGAATGAGACAGAATAGGGTGCTTCCATATTTCAATGATGTGCCATTATAAATATGCTGTGCTGTGCAGATGGCACACTATTAAATACTAACTATTTAAGGGCAAATTCACTATAGTTTTATGATGACATAAGTGTACATACTTAACAACTCATCCATAGACAGCTCACTCTGAGATGTGATAGTGTTTTAGTTTAAAGCGTCAGGGACATTTCATACTGGTTTCATGAAATGCTGATAGAAGCTACGCTAAGAGATTTTAGGACATGGTCAGAAGTCACAGGACAAAACGATGCAATGTTCTAGACCTTTTAGTCCATGTCAGAATGATCACACTGCCATCAACTGGTCAACGAGTTACACTGACTGTTTGATGGCATTACTTGAATGAACAAAACAAGTTACAATCTAAAACAAAGTGGTTTTCGAATAACAATATATACAACACCAGTAGTGACACACTCTAATAGAGCTATATAAATATATGAGCATAGAAAAAAAAAAAAAAGTTGACAAAATCGAATATATTTTCATCTTAACCATGCGTTATAAACTGGAGACATTTTGCTTTTTCCCCAGTTAAAGCTGCCTACATTACCTAAACAAATATAAGAAATTATCACAATGGGATGACAGAGCTGACATTTTGAAGCTGTGACTGCAGAAACATTGTTCCTTTAAAATATAGGCTATAAAACATATTATTATAATTATTATAAATACTTATTATTCAGGAGTATAATTTTTTTTTATGTAATATGTTTGATATCTTACTTTACTTGATATTTGTATTAATTTGTTGAATTTTTAGACACTTTGTTTGGCAGTTTGACCTCTTGCTGAGGACAGGTTAAGTTACATCTATTTCCTGGTAAATAGCATGCATTTTGAGTATACACATTTCCATACGATTTAAATTGAAAAAAAAAAAAACTATTATTAAGAATTTCTTTATTTTTAACATACAGAGGACTTTTGTATGTAGGACATGTTTTTTTCCATTATCCATTCATTCCATTAAGAATTATTGAGGCCTACGTCTTTTGTAAAACATTAAGAAACAAATAATCAATTTTTAGAATTTGTTGAAAGAAGATTTATCTAAAGAAGATGCCATTAACTGTATTTAAATACAACATAATCTTTATTACTTAGTTACTAACATATGTTGGATTTTTCATTTTGTACCACCAAATCCATCTAAATCTGTGTATGACAAGTTCTGTCAATAACCACCCATAAGCACTTTAATTGAACGAGAGGATCCATCACCAGTCTTTGGCTTTTAATGCCTGTGGCTTAAATGTTTCTATTTTATATTTTTATTATCTATTATTACCTTGTTTATTCGCTTTTAGATACTCCATGTATGGGAGCGTAATTGAGGCAGTATCTATCCGAAATCGTTAATCGAGATTGTCACGTTAGGCCTTCGAGAAGAGGATATCATTGCGAGACAGATGTAAGACAGCGTAATGCCTTAGCTACAACATAACTGCGTGTGCAGAAATGTGTGGCAGAGAGCTGGGGAATTGGCATTTTATAATAGCCTACACAATTAATCAGTGAATCGTGCTAAACGGTAAAAGTAGTTTGCACGGTTATGGGCACACAGGTCAACACTATGGCTACACTAGTTTTTCCTCCAATCTTTTCATTTTATAGGCTTAGAGCAGGGTCAGAAATTAACAAGTGTTCTGTTATCTAACATTATCCCAAATGTGAATTCTTCTAGTTTTATTTTTCTTTCTTTTTTTAAGAATCAGGGTTCTGTTTTTTAAAGGTGTTTTACATAAACAGGGCCAGAGTGGGATTAATTTTCATCCCCAGAATGAATAACCCCATTATTCCGCTGGGGTGAGGCGGGGTTGGAGGCGGAACGTTGTCAGTGAGCGGAATGTGCATTTTAACACACTGTGCCACCCTTCTGGGCATGCCCCTGCCCAGATTTGCATGACTTCCTTTTTTCTGCAGAACACAAATGAACATTTTTTGAAAAATATATTAGCTTTGTTGTTCTTTTCAGTGCAAGTGAATGAAAAGCAGTGAGAAACAGATCAATATTTATGTCCTTTTTGACTTTAAATCTCCACTTTCCCTTTTCTAAGGCCTCTTCTTTCTGAAGAGTTTTTTTTTTTGTTGTTGTTGTTGATTTGCATTCTTCGTGTATATCACCACCTACTGGGCAGGTAGGAGAATTTATAGAAAAAAGTACTTAAATATTTATCTATTTCGCACCACACATATCATATTGCTTTTGAAGACATGGATTTAACAACTAAAGTCATATGGATAACTTTTATGCTGCCTTTATGTAATTTTTGGAGCTTTATATTTCTGGCCACCATTTGCATTGAATGGACCAGCAGAACTGAGATATTCTTGAAAAAAATCTTAATTTGTGTTCTGCAGATCAAAGAAAGACATATACATGTGGGATGGCATGAGGGTGAACTATCCCAAAAAATTACATTTATTTTAAATACCTAGGCAAATAATAACACAATAGAACTGTTATTGTACATAAATATTTCAAGATGTACAAACTCACAATTCAAATTTTCAGTGGTTTGTATTTTAGATCATTAGTATAGCAACAGATCCAATGAAAATATGTGCAGCAATGAAATGCGCAGGAAACAATGAAGGTTGAGTGATTGTCTTTACCTTTTCACATGCCATTTAATAAAAGTACCATTTACCAACAATAAAGAGTTTAAAAAAATAAATAAAGAGAAACAAGACTAAAAATAACAAATTTGTGCTTTTCTTTTACTTGGAATGTAAATGTTACACTCTAAAAACTGCTGGGTTGAAAACAACCCAAGTTGGGTTATTTTATAACCCAGCTGCTGGGTCAAAAAGGGTCTCACCCAGCGCTGGGTTATTTTAAACCAACCCAGTTGGGTTATTGATTTAACCTAACATGCTGGGTTATGTTTTCTACCCAAAGTTGGGTCGAAATTACTAAATTGTTGGGTTGAACAGACTAAACAATGGGTTGAAGAATATAACCCAAATTATGGGTCATGGGTATCATTTGGATTAAAAATTACTTTTTTCAGTTAACCTTTGCATTATGAAAGCAACTTGTACAGTTATTTTATAAAATTAAAGATAATATTAAAAACATTATTCTATAAATGCATGTTTGTATTTCGTATTTACCTATTAAAAGATCTTCAATTGACATGAGTTGGTCTTTAAAAATATATTTATTCATTTCATAAAGAATTTACAATTTAAGTTCATTCATAAAGATCATTTACAAATTCGCCCAAAGTGCTGAACAATATCAGAACCAGAGAACACCATTTAAAAACAATAAAAAGTATATAGTTAATAAAACAAACAATAGAACAAATATTTAATGCAAGAATGCAACAAATTTGGGATTTAAATGGAATTAAATTGAGCCCGGAGAATTTTGACCTCATTTGCCTCTTGTCCAGGGATTTCAAAGAGCGCTGTTTGGATAAACTCCCAAATTTTGCTGCAAACTTTGGGGTATGCGATGTCAAAAACAAAAAAAGCCTTAAAGCAGACATCTACAGCTCCCAGAAGGGAAGGGTGCTCCAGAGCCGTCCCATTGATGACAACAAAGGCCTGGGAGCACTGATGCCCATCCCCCAACATGAGTACAAAGGGGTACTCTGTGGGTGCCTTTGTCAGGTATTCCGCCAGGTTAGTTCCAACCTGTAAGAAAAACAAAACAAAAGGAAGTTGCTTGAACAGGTCAGGTACTTGTAACAGCAACAGCAATATCACCAGAGTTGTCATGATTTTACTTAGTTTCATAATAAGGAAGAAAAATAAATTCAGGTAAAAATCATTGTAACTTACAGGCTGAACATCAATAAAAGCCCTTCTGAGCTCAAGGTGGCTGGGGCGGCACAGTTTTCTGCCAACCTTGTATACCCCGGTTGGCAGCAACACCGGGAGAAGCTGCAACGCAACCTCCCCTTGTTTGTTTGTCTGTAAAATATATATGATAGATTCATCAGTCAAATATAACAGTAAATTTTTCTGTTTAACTCAAATGCATTCACATGAAATTGTCAAACAAAAGAAGAAAAATAAAATCTGCTAACTTACACTGGTCAACTTAACGAGGCTGCAGCTTTCATGTTGAACTTCACGAGTGCAAAAACAGGCGATTATCGCCAAATACATGCTTATGTCAGTAAAATAAAATGCATGGGGTTTAACAGATATATTTGGTCAAAGCAGTTATTTACTCGTGTAATCAAGTTTTTTCCTGTTTTACAGACGGCGTTTGAGACTTAATTAGCTTATAAACTCGTCACATACATTTCCGAAAATAAGATATACGTTAACTAAAAGAAAACTCACCATAACAATCCTAGGTTTGCTGTAGACTATAAATGACAAATGAGCGTCCGTCTCAAAGCTGCGCCGGACGGCGGACAGACCCTTAAAAAACCCGGACTGTCCTTATAGCCGGACATATGGCCATATTAGCCTAACAGCTAATAGTTAGCTAGCTTGTTTCAAAACTACTTTTCTCGCATGGAAATTTGAAATAGTTAGGGAACCTTCATACATATCGAAGTGCCATTTACTTAAACAATGCAAATTCAATCGTAAATATGCCTTTTGACGACCTCAATATCAGCGGTTCAAAATGTGATCTGATTTCTAATTTGCGATCGGTAGGCTATTATGTAGTTTAAACGACCCAGGCTCAAAATAGCGTTCCCATCAGTAATCAAGCTAACTACCTATAACTAAGACAATTAAACAAAACTTTATGTGGTTTATCTCACCGTTTGATGTTATATAAATCAACTAACTTACTTGGAGCAGTGCAAAGTTGCGTGTCCTGTCCGTCGTCCTCAGCTCTTGAAAGGGCGGGCAGAAGCATCTCCAACCGTTACTTCTACAACCCAATGCGTTGGATTGACATTTATAAACCAACGTTGGGTCAAACTGACACAACCCTAGATCCAACTGCCTCAACCCAACATTTGGGTTAGGGAAACAACCCAGCGCTTTTTAGAGTGTAGTGACAATTTCAATTATTTGATCCAGTTGAAGTATTTGACAACACAACATAGGCTATGTTAGGGGAGACCAGGGTCAGTTTGATATGTTGTTTGTAATGTGTGGAACTTTCAAGTAAATAGTTTATTTAAGAAAACACACACACACACACACACACACACACACATTGTGAGATAAACGTCACAAGAGATCATTTCAGAGCAATTCCAAGTGGCTGTGTAACAACCTCGAGCGACTGTTTTGTCCGTTCTTAAAAAAAATATTTAAGATGCCTCTAAGTCTACTTTATAATAAATGCTTGGATCACTAAGATGGACTTTAATTTGGTTAAAGTCTTTGTATACGGAACCTTAGTCCATAGTAATAAACAACTTGATTTAATAGTCGTATTGGCCATTTAAGTGTAAAGTTCAACACTGTTGCAACCGTTGAGACCAGTTAACCAATCAAACTAACATGAGTAAAGCACGTGATCTCCTGCGCTGCACATTCCCATGTCGTGAACGTAAATTCAAAGCCAGTTAAACTGAATTCAGCGCAGGTCATCGTCCGCTGAGACATATTGCTTGTCTGTGAGCGGTCGAATGATTTTTCTTCTGTTCCGGGTGCAGCAGATAGGTAAGAAACAAGACCCACTGTTTTTTTTTTTTGTAATAAGAATTACAAAAGAGAGAATGCTGTATTGAGAACTCATTGAATAGACATGAGTTGTGAACCATATCAAAAGTTAATAATGCATGAAACTGGATTATATATGATACTGTAGATATTGTGCAGCAGACCACCATTGCACTTATTTTAGTGAGTAAAGTGAAACATGGTGTAAGTTGTCCACAGTCTTTATACATTTCTATGTCCAAAACAAGTTGATGGATACAACTTTCTCTGTTTTTCTTAATTTCTGTTATCTTCTCTTTCAGTGTGTACAATGAACTCCCTTAAACAGATACTGTGTACTCTTGGTCTACTTCTCTGTACAGCTGATGCAGACAATTACAGAAAACCTAATTTTGTCTTTATGATGGTGGATGATTTAGGAATTGGTGACCTTGGATGCTACGGAAACACAACCCTCGGGTTCATATATATAATTTTGTTTATTTCTCTTATTCTGAGTTGTTTTAGGAAATTCACTCTAGCTAACTTGTTGAAAGGGTTATGTGAATATTGCTAAATATTTTCATGTAGTCAGCTTGTTTTTTCTAAACACTGTAAAATTTAAAAGAGAGGGAAAAGACCAAACGCAGAGCGGCAGTGAGAGTGAGAGAGAGAGATGGGGAAAAACCCACACACACCCCTTACTCGCCGGTTCTCCGATACGCCGTAGCTTGTTCCTCGGCCACTCCTCCACCCTCTAACGGATGACAGTCGCGCCTCTCCGGGCGGATCGGAGGCGGTCTTCCAGCCCCTGGTGGATGGAACGCCCCGGTGTGTTCTCGGGGAGCCGAAGGGGTCTCCCCCGCCCTTGGCAGCGGTTCTCCCGCTCCAGGCTGTCTGTCTTCGAGCCCCTCCCCGCTCGCGGTCGGCGGTCTCAGACCCCGGCGCGTTTCAGCGGCTGGAAGGGGACCCCTCCGCCCCTGGCAGCGGCCCTGACCGCCAGGCAGTCGGCTAGGAGCCCCTTCTCCCCCCGCGGTCGGCGGCCGTTCCTCCGCTTCCAGGCGGCTGGGCTCCTCGTCCCCCCGCAGATGGCCGCGGCTGCTCCGTTGGGGTGGACGGTAGTGACGAGAACTCTACTACGGCGTATCCCTCCTCCTTCCCGGATTTCGGCACCAGTGTAAAGCGATATAAGAAGGGAAAGGAGGAGGTGAGAACTGGCTTGACAATATAAATAATATTTTAATTATGAATTTAAACAAAAGACAAAACACACACATGACGGACATGTCCGTAAATGATCTCTCTCTCCGATACCATCCTCCGCAGTTGGTTGGTAGCTTGGTTAGCCTGATACAGGACCGGGTGTGCATAATCACAACCCGGCCCCTCCCTCCGCCCTGCCTCATAAGTATCGAATATAATTAAACTAAATATAGCAGTTTATGTATAATTTAATATTAGCAGATTTACCATGAATGAGATTGGCGAGATTGTACAGTTTCAAAGTTTGAAAATATTAGACATCTCTCACACAAGCAGACCCGCTGGCATCTCTCATAATTAAGGTTTTCTTTGCTTGTAGGACACCTAACATTGACAGGCTTGCCTTGGAAGGGGTTAAACTGACCCAACACATAGCTGCTGCCACACTCTGCACTCCCAGTAGGGCGGCCTTTCTCACAGGAAGATACCCAGTCCGATCAGGTCAGGATGTTAGCTCCCGCATCTGGAAAGAATATGAATAAAAGTGATTGTGTTCATAGTTCTGCTGAAATAAGTCAAATGTGCTGTGTTTAAAGCAATGCTGAGACTTTTGTTTTGAAAGCACCATTTTGTATGTCATAAATTAAAACAGTACAGTAAGATTCATTGGTGTCATATTATTCACATTATGCAGCCAATGTTGAATGAATGAACACAATCCATGTAGAGCTGTACCTGTCTTGTCAGTTTGTCTTTATAGTAACATTAGTTAATATTTTTAGTGTATGTACAATTATTTTATTTGCATTTCCTGTTGAGGGTGTAGGTATGGCTGGACATGGGCATTTGGGAGTGTATCTCTTTACTGCATCGTCAGGGGGTCTTCCACGTGAAGAAATCACCTTTGCCAGGGTTGCCAAAGAGAAAGGGTATACCACCTCTATAATTGGTAAGCTGAACATTTCTAACATCCAAAGAGTTATTAGATAAACAATTTGGCACTTACTGTAGTATAAATTGCTAAGGGAGTGATTTCTTTCAAATCTAACTGTAAGTGATTTGCGCCACAATTCTAGATTCATCTGACAATCTGTTAGACTACAATTTCTTCTTCTTCAATGCTTATTCTAGTGGCCTGGTAGCTCATAAACAAAACTTTGTGGACCTGTTAAGTAAGGGATAATATACAGTCAGTTGTTTGTTACCGCACAATAAACCCTGACAAGGAGTCTTGTATCACCCTAAAGGGTTTATTTTGCTATAACATCCCGTCTGACTGTACATTATCCCACTTAACCAAATAAATAAATACATGGACATAAAGTATTGATTTGCCTTGAAATTATGTAGTTTGAGAAGAAATAAATCGCTAAACAGCTGGAATCAACCTTTGGTTTGCGTTGGAGTGGTGTTTATTTTGTGAAAATTACCGTCTGACTCCTCAATAATCAGCCTATTACAAGACTACTTCTCAAATAAATGAATATATAAATGGACATGAAACATTGATTTGCACTGAAATTATGTAATTATGTGAGAATGAAATTGCTGAACAGCTGAAATTCACCTTCTGTTTGCGTCAGAGTTCTGTTGGTGTTAAATTTTTAAAAAATATTAAATGCACATAAAACATAGATCTGAGTTTAAATTATTTAATTCGCTTGCTTGTAGAGATTGCACAGTGAGCCGAGAAGCAGGAGAAATGGCTCACAAATCCCCGGATGTGCGGTAGTTACAGAGCAATGTCTGACCGCTGGTTGATGCCATTGACCAATCAGAATTGAGTATTCCAGAGAGCCGTATAATAATAAACCTGATTAACCTTTGCACCCCTGATTATCAATGTTGCCTATTGCAGTTAGCTAATCAGAAGGATTTTCTGCTAGGTCTTGGAATTTTTGTGTGCAATATGCGTCAGGTAGGTCATGAAAGGTCTGTGGGCATTCCAAATGAATGTTTTCTCTTATCCCATTTGGGATATTAGTGGGCTCTGACCCACTGTCAAAGCCTACACGACAAGCCGAAATTGCTGCAAGATAGACCATGATGCGTTCTTGTTTTCAAAAACAGCTGGATGGAGCTCAACTGAAAGCAAGGGTCTTGAGACACAATTTTAATGTTGAACTACTTTTATCATTTGACACAGCGTCTTAAAAATCCGAAGATGTAACGCAACAGCCAAAGATGGGAAAAAAAAAACAAAAAACGTGCATGTGATTTTCTAAAAGTCAACATCTGAAAATGTTTTTCTTTAGCATTTTTCTAATTTAATTGTTTATTTTTCATTAAAAATGATATTATAAGCATAACAGTTTGAGTGAAATTGTTTTGCGAAACCTGCATGTGAAAAATCTTGCAGAGAAAGTGCATTAATGAAAGAAAATCTTTCCTTTTGTACAAAATGAGTTAACACAGTTAATGTCACAAATTTGCTTATTTGATTACGGATCACGAAATTGTGTGGAATCTTAAATATTTATTATATTATGTCATATATTTTTCAAAATCACAAGAAAATTTCATCAAGTTTTTCGCACCTGCAATCCAATCTACATCTTGATTTAATTCTTCCTCATGATCCTGCAGCGTGTTTTCATCAGCTGAATGGGAGGATAAACACTTAAAATGTGACGAGTCTCATGCAAATTCCAAAACCTTATTTCCAGGTTTAATCTATTTTTTGAACCCTATGATGTGAGTTTACTTTTTCTCTTTTTTCTTTTTCAAAGAAAGTGAAGCACTGCCTGCTCATGATGCGCGAATGGCTTGCACGAGTCTGTTGGGTACACTGCAGTCTCATCAACTTTTTGTTTAGCCTCCCATTCAGCTCATGAAAACACACTGCGTGTGAACGAATACATCAAGATGTATTTTGAAATGCAGATGCGGAATTTCTTATGCATAAAATAGTCTACTCCTCTTTCGCCACTGGCGTGCCAGTGATTACCCCTGCCATAGGTTGCCGAACCCTGACATAGACAATAAAAAATTAATATACAGAATACAAGAACACACCCTGTGTAAACGTCCCCAAAGTTCTTCCTTAAACAGAGTGACAAACTCAATTGCAAAATGGATTGCTGTGGACGTTAGGCCAGTGATGATTTTCAATGATATGGAAATAAAACAAACAATAGATTGACTTCTTAATCCAATTTTTGCAATGTCTATTTAGTGTTTTACTGGTCTGCCAGAATAATGTCTATGAATTATCTTCATTTGTGGTCTTTTCTCAGCAAATATTGATATATGTGATTAATTAATCAACATATCATGAAATTAGTTTGATAAAAATGTTTGTTCCATTGACAGCTCTAATATTTCTTTATACATTAATATGTGTGTGTGATCTGGGTGTCACTTTTCATCTGTTACTGCCTCTAAAACTTGTAACTATCTTAACAGTCATAGCTAAGGCATTTACCACTGTAAGATACCAATTTAAAAAAAACAAAAAACAAATCGTGCAACATTAATGCTTTTGCGTTGTTTGTGGTTGGCAATTATACAGTCATCAATTACTGATTTTTATTACTAAAATTCTTAGGAAAATGGCACCTGGGTCTCAACTGTGAAGATAATGCCGACCACTGTCACCATCCAACTGCACATGGCTTTGACCACTTTTATGGTAGCATTATGACTAACCTTCGAGACTGCCAGACTGAACATGGCTCTGTCTTCCATGGCGTCCATGCTCACATCCCCTACAAAGCCCTTAGTTTTGGTCCAATCACCCTGGCTTTGCTCCATATTTTAGGGGTGATAACTGTGCCCAGGAAAGTAGTTTTTGGACTTCTGATTCTGGTAGGGTTGGTGGTGAGTATCTTTTGGCTAATGTTGTACACGTTCGCCAATTTAAATTGCTTTCTCATGAGAGGAGAAGAGATTGTGGAGCAACCATATGCATCCGAGAACCTCACACAGAAGATGACCAATGAGGCGATAGAGTTTCTGGAAAGGTATGTGTCCACTTTTCTAATTTTTGTTAAGGTGCAAAAAGCTTTTACGGTCACTGTATCTTATTGCAACTCAACAAATTCAGTGACTGAACTGATTTCACAGGAAATTGTTAGTCCATTACTTGAAATGTCTATGTTAAATTGGTCATATTTAGTATGTAACTTTTTCTTTGTTGTAATATTTTCTCCTATCCAAACTTAATATGCAGAGATAAATATCAGTAAGACATTCATAGGTTAAATTTCTCTAAAATTGTAAGCATTGTGTCTCTAAAGCACTATGAAAATCCTTGGTTTGTTTTATGTGACCCGTCCATACAAACACAATTACATTACACAAGACCCGAACAATGGTGTGAGTTAGGGGTGGGACTATCTCTTTATTTGACCAACAGCTGATAAGGCGCATATTCAGAAAGCTGTTTTGAAAACAAAGTATGCTTTTGCAATTCCATTTGGTGGTGCAGAAATAACATATTTCAGCTTTAAGCCACTGAATTAAAATTTTTGGTAATTATTTTTACTTAATAGAAAAACACTTTCTCCTGGCCCAGTGGTGGCTGGTTCTTTTCAAAAGTGGAGAAGCTTATCAAACTACTACTCAATCAGTGACATTTCTCATCAAAAATTATCAATTAACTAAGCTTAAAACAGAATATCAAAGTAACTGCAAGATCACCAAAGCACTGTACAATCTGCACTTGATTTCTTTTTCACGAACATAACCATTTGAATAATTACAGTTTTCTTTGAAAAGTCCCAACAAATCATCATACAGAGAAGTCGGGCTTCCAGGCAGGACAAAAATGCATTAATTGAAAGCCCAATGTCCAATAAGCAGTCAGATGCAGATTCAGTGTAAATAGCGCTAATGAAGCTCTGATAGACTACGAGAGAATACTACCATGAAATAATGTGGTTAATATGTCTGTCAGATAGTAATGTTAAGATTTAAAATGACTTTTTTTTTAATACACAGGAATTCAGAAAAGACGTTCTTGCTCTTCTTCTCATTCATCCAAGTCCACACTGCACTCTTTGCCTCTCCTCCCTTCAGAGGGAGAAGCCAGCATGGTATCTATGGTGACGCTGTAATGGAGGTGGACTGGAGTGTAGGTACTGAATGACACTTTGCTTTGCCCATACCTGTCAACATATATATATATATATGGCCAATGAATAGCAAGTACTCTAAACAGAGAGGACTTGTGAAGAAAGAGACGTTACATCTAGGTTGTAAAACCTTGTGAACGTGTTTTGCGAGGACCATCCTGCTTTAATCTATATATATATATATATATTTTTGTTTTGTTTTGTTTTTTTGCCGGAGCACCACCTACCAGTGATGCTTGATTCAACTTCTCCCATTTAATACCTGCGCAAATATCAACAGCGAAAAACGGGAGTGTTGACAGGTATGGCTTTTCCCCATGTGCACAGATATCATCTAAAGATATTGACAAGTCAGTCATGTTATCTAGCTATTAGAGGGCATTTGGAACCATTTCATCTTGTTCGGGAGGTTTACCAAAATTCACTTCACATGGCAAAATCCTCGGTTATGTACGTAACCTCGGTTACCTGAGATGAAAGGAACGAGATATTGCATTTACTAACGCATATGGGAGTGCCTTCATACACAACCTATTTGAAACCTCTCTACAATAATGCCAATATTCTAATAATGGCAATGGTGTTTGTATATACAGATGGGCAGATGTGTGCCGCCTCCTGCACAAGGGTTAAATGGGCATAACTGTTTTCTTTCCCATGATCCACATTAAAGAGGATGGCGTCACTGCGCAGGTGTGCCATATAAGGTCGCGCCAGGACTTAGTTATGTAATAGTAATAGTTTGTTATGAACTTCAGGGAAGAATTTTGCGGGATGCTGCCATTTGATGGCGTCCAGACTGTTGGAACCATTCATCGAGGCGAGACTGTTCAGGTTCCTCTGGGGGAGACCAGTCAGGGTGAAGCTCTTCGACTGCCCTTGTAAGGACGTGGAGCATCTCCCTGTCAGTGGCACGTGCATGTTCCCCTTGGTGTGGGTAGGGGGTGGCAGCATCATCCATTGACCATTTGCCTGATGCGGTGAGAGACATGAACTCGTTATCATTCCCAGCATCAGATCTGTCAAACGAGACAAGGCTGCACGCTCCTTCAGAGGCCAGAGCTCGTAATGAGAAACATGCGCTTCGTGGAGATTGAGGGGCTCATGGGGCGTATGCTGGCACAAAATCCACCTCAAGTTCATCCTGCACAACCTCGCGGCCCCGCCGTGCCCCCTCGTGTGAACCCTCGGGTATCACAGAAGAGGCGGGTGGGAGGGCGCGAGAGGCTGAATAGTCCCTCAGAACGAGGGTAATTTGTGAGCGAAGCGACTTGAGACTCGTGTCCTCACAGCGAGGACAGTCTGTCTCCATGAGAGCTGACTCTGCGTGGGCATGGCCCAGACAGAAAACGCAGCTCTTATGCTTGTCTGAAGGCAGGATGTGTCCCTTGCACAAGGAAAACTTACGGAACGACATCTTGAAAAAGACTTTCTATTTATATAACTTATATTTATAAAACACAAGTTCGATTTTGTTTAAAAAGATACTCTACACCTGCCGACGCGCTGCGGAGAATCAGGATGCTGTGGTCCGTTCACTAGCAAAACGTCATGCGGCGAGGCGGAGCCAAAACAGGTGGGGCTTAAACACCATAGCCAATATTAGAATATTGCCATTATTGTAGAGAGGTTTCAAATGGGTCGTGTATGAAGGCACTCCCATATGCGTTAGTAAACGCAATGTCAAGTGGACTGAAGTCGTAAGGGAACTGAAATAGCCAATTTTATGCTGTTTTTGCCTTTAGTTAAAGTATATTCAGCAGGTAGTGTATCCCCTAATGAGATGAGAAAGCAAACTGAGAAAGAATTTATAAAGAATTTATTGGTATACTTCCCATATACATGCAATAATGACGTTGTTTATAGCACATAATGGATACTGTCATAACTGTTGCATATGAATGCGTCAGCAAATTGAGAAAATCTTCCCGGCACACGTTCAAGCCGAGCGGACTGGATTATGATGATATTTACGTCATTCATACTGTGTGCGGAGTGATCACCAACACGTGAAACATGAATTAGAACTGTTGTGTGAGATGTGAAGGGGGAGGAGAATTTCTATGTGCATCAGGTTCTTGGACCAAAAAGTCTTTTGCATAGGATGCTCCGTTGTTTTGTCACTCAAGCGTCCTCGATAAGCTTCCTCCATCCTCGATCCTTGCCTTCTTATGGTGCATTTAGTGAATTGATATGTCCTTAAAGATGGCGGACTTCGATCGGTTTCCGGGTCACTGGCTCGAGGACAGAGGAGCGAGGAAACAAGGATGCACAATTTAGGAAATGAGAACCACCCACTGAAAGCACCTTTAAGGAAATACCAGTGCTTGCAAAACAGCAAAAGAACAGTGTTTAACGTTAGGGAGGTAAGGTAAGTTTACGTTTTAGGCTTTGGTTTTGTTTAAATTAAATGCTGCATCAGAGCTGCTTTGCCATTGTCATAGCATTCAGCACGTGTTTTGTTTTCTGTCGGCTGTGCATGAGAATCAACCTACAACATTGATTCTGCTGTTTTTGCAGTTTGATGGCAGCCATAGTTGGTTAAGTAGATGCAAAAAAGACCTTTTACAATTCAATGTGTAAATATTATGATGACATCATTACTTCCAATTAAATTTGAGTGAAAAGATTAGAGTGCTGAAATATCTATAAAATGTAATTGAGTCTGTATCTTAAGCATTTCAGTTGAATTAATTGCAAAAGTTTAATACTTAGGATTAGGAGTTTTAAAAAAAATTCCTTTCCAGAATGTTTGGAATATAAATATAGAAAAAAATAAATATAGAACTGCTTAAACGAGAACATCACTGCATTATTATTTTATTTCAACCAGGAGACATACTATTGTGGTTTACATCTAAATACTCCACCAGGATAGTTAAAGTATTTTAGTATTGATCTAATTGACAATCTGACAATCACTGTTTTGTTGCTGTACTTAGGTCAGATCATGAAGACTCTAGAGCGCTTAAAATTGAAGGAAAACACTCTGGTGTACCTGACCTCAGATCAGGGTCCCCACTTGGAAGAGATTTCCATCCACGGAGAGGTGCACAGGGGTTGTAGCGGCATATACAAAGGTATTACATATAATGTAAACCCAATGGGTTTTCCAAGAGCTCTGAGGGCCAATTTACAGTGTTGACAGATCGAGATAATTTACCAACAATTGTGAACAAAGTGTCATCTGTCTGCATTATTATCTTAATTCGCTTTTTATTAAATACAAGGGGGAACAAAAATAAACAGCAGTTTCATTCCTTCTGCCTTTTTGTCTTTTCTTGAGCAGCTGGTAAGTCAACCAATTGGGAAGGCGGAATTCGGGTTCCAGGGATTCTTCATTGGCCAGGTGTTGTACCTGCAGGGAAGGTCATTGATGAGCCCACTAGCAACATGGATCTTTTCCCCACAGTGCTGAAATTAGTTGGTGCATCGGTACCCAGTGACAGGTGAGCATCTGTCACCTAGCAACAAGATCTGATAGTCATGGCTTTGGGTAAATCTTGCTTACAGTTTCTGGTGGAACCAAAATACAGATAAAAATGTTAAGAGTAGTCAGAAAAGTAAAAAGTAAAAATAGTCAGACACAGTAGGTAAATGGAAATATTTGGGTATACTGTATAACAGTCTACAAGTTAAAGGGATAGTTCACCCAAAAATGAAAATTCTCTCATCATTTACTCACCAGGTGCTTATCTCTTTCTTTCTTCACCAGAACACATTTGAAGAAAAATATCTCCTCTCAGTAGCTCCTTAAAATGCAAGTGGATGGTGATCAGAAGCTCCAAAAATCACAGACAGTCAGCATGCATGTCATCCATATAACTCCAGCGGTTAGATTAATCTTTTAAAGCGACACGATCACTTTTGGTGAAAAAAAAAAGGACCTACGGAGCTAATATAGTTTTCGATTTTTCTTCAAATGTGTTCTGCTGAAGAAAGAGTCATACACATCTGGGATGGTATGAGGGTGAGTAATTTATGGGAGTATTTTCATTTTTGGGTGAACTAACCCTTTAATAAAATGAACAAACTCTCAATAGCTCATTAGTACAGAATAATGATAACTATTCTGTATTATGGCCACCTAAACTGCTAAACTACTACTGTAGGCAACTAGAGTAATCACAGTGCATTAACGCTTGTTTGTATTCCAGAGATATTGATGGCCATGATCTCTTACCACTGCTGCAAGGGCAAGTGGAGCATTCGGAGCATGAATTTATGTTCCATTACTGCAATGCCCACCTGAACGCTGTGAGATGGCACCCATCTGGCAGTGAGTTCTTATTCTATTTCACTCAACTACTGTGATCGCATTCATGACTTTCCAAACCAATATGGCTTTCTTTCTCCTGAGAAATACAAAAGGTTATATTTTAAAGAATGTCACAATGCCAGCTTTCCATACAAAAGCAGTAGATAGTAACTCACAGTAAAGCGTAAAAAAGCACATAAAAGTGTCATAAAAGAATTGTGACATGTCAAAAACATCAAGCCTCATTGGTTTTTGCACTACTCTTGATTAAACTTCATTGACACAAGAAAAAGTGAAGTTTGATGTTATTGACCTGTCTCCATATTTGTTTTGGGCTCTGTATACATGCATTTATCAATTATATATTTTGATCTGAGAATGATTAACAATTTACATTTTGGTCTGTTCATCATACATAGTAATCGTATGCCTTAAGAAGACAGAAACTATTGCACATGGATGCATGGAAAGAAAATTGCATGAACTGATTTTATGACACATTTTTGACTTTCATTTATGACTACTTTTTTAGTTATTTTACTGGTTAAATTGGATTTCAAAAATGTAAAATGTAATCCAAGAGATTACGCCATAAAATAATCTTTTTAGTCATGTAATTTGTAATCATCAGATTACAAATCAGAAGTAATCTTCCTAGCATTGCTTGTGTTACAAATAGGATATCAATAATTTTAAATGTCAAATAGTAAGTTGTCCTAGTAAACCTCTGAACACCATTGAACGTTGATTTTATTGATTGAAGCCTTTTAGTCTCATGTATATATTTTAGTATATTTTTAGAAAAATGTTCCTGAAATTGATGTGTGTAAGAATATGATAAAAAGTATTTCACCTTTGTTAGACATCCATTAAAACATTGAGAAGTGGAAAGATGGATTGATTTGTTTCATTCACCAAATTTCTGTCCCTGTTTTTCCAGGTAGCGCAATCTGGAAGGCCTTTTTCTTTACCCCTATCTTCTACCCAGAGAATAGCTCTGCCTGCTTCCACACTCATCTCTGCTTCTGTAATGAGCCTTTCATCATACGCCATGACCCTCCACTGCTTTATGACTTGTCGAGGGACCCCTCAGAGAGCACCCCCCTGACCCCAGACACCGATCCCAAGTTCTACTCAGTTCTAGATGCTATAAGGGCAGCAGTAAGCCATCATACACAGAGTTTGAAGCCTGTCCCAGCACAGATTTCACCTCAACACCTGGTTTGGAAGCCCTGGCTCCAGCCCTGCTGCTCTTCTCTCAGTCAGCTTTGCAAATGTGAACGAGATCATCAAATAGGGCAGCCAAGACATGATAAGCTTTAGAAAGAACAGACCAGATATCAAAATCTGAGTTTCAGCTCGTAGAAAGGGCTAGAAATCCTTAATTAGCTTAAATATGTGCAGACATACTGTTGATTTGTACATGATTTAGTTACCTAACACAATTCACAGTTAAAATCTGCTTGATGATCCACTGTAAAGTATGTGAAGAGCTATAAAACACAAGTAGGGTTTAATTAAAGGAAAAGAGAATAAAGGGACAACAGAAGCATTTTAAATACTGCAGTGCATTTATGTTCTACACTGCACTGCTGAATTTGTATCACTAGATGGCCCTATGTGTTAGTTGTATGATTGAAGATAAGATTTTGGGCAACAGTTTTTGTGAACATAGCCAGAGTACGGAGTTCTGTTTTCTAGTTTGGAGATATATCATCTTGATTCAATACCGTAAAGTCAAGGATTTTATGAGGCAGCAGTAACTCAAAACATACGCTTTGATCTACAACTGGTAATGACTCAATACTGATAATACCTATTATAGACTTTGGTGCTGTGAAGTTTTTTTGCTTTGTTTTTTTGGTATCCAATCTGTTTAGCTTATTTTTGCTTTTTACTAATCAGGCTGCACTGAATGGTTGACAATTTGCTGCCAACCATAAGAGGATCTCTACGCATACAACATCCGTTTGTATAATAAAATAAAAAGATGTTTTGCCTAATGTTTTAAAAGCCATATGTGATTTTGCTATTATACTATTCTTTATGGCTTCAAATCAAATCAAATCACTTTATTGTCAGACTACTGTGTACCCGAGTGCAACAGTAGGTGAAAGTCTTGTGTGCAGTTCCGAGCAACATTGCAGTCATGACGGTGACGAGACATAAACCAATTTATAATAAACAACATATTTACACAACACAATTTACATAACAAATGTACACATTATTACACACAATTTACATATCAAATGTACACATAATTACACAACATAGTACTAATATACAATGTACAGTATACACACAATATAGAATACACATACACTAGATAAGTGTATATAAAAATATATATACACTAATTGAATTGGGGAGAATATATTGACAGTCCAGTGTGAGATAATAAGATGAAGATTAATAAAGTACAGTGCTGATTGTTGATCGTGAGAGATCATGTCTTGGTATATTATCACTGTTTCTGGAACCATTCAACATATTTACTAATCAACTGGGTATAGTCATTTGTATAAGGTAAATTTCTCATTTAAGAGTCAACATGCTGCGCTTTTGAGCCTAAACTGATGGTTACCATTTGACACAGCATGATGCATAATTTCTTTATTATTTACTCAAGACTGTGGATAATCATGAAATCCTTGTTTCTCAAATGTATTGCCAGTGGGTGTTGCTTGAAATATGATTAAATAACTTGTACTAGAATCTGTCTGAATCCAGTTGGGTTACTTGTTAATTTTTACCATTTAATTTTTTTAAATTTTTTACAGCATACAGTATTTACTAAAATACATCATGCAATGTGAATGTTGATCATGACTTTTAAAAATATAGCAGAAAGAACAGATGGTGGTATTTAGGGGAGCCTTGAGGCCTTTCAAAATAGGCAAGTTCAATCATCCTGATTTTCTGGGCCCTTTTGCAGTGTGGTGAGATCAGTCAATTGCAGTATGGGAGATCTGCATAGTGCAGATGATCAAAGGCACACCACCAGAAAAGAACCTGTGTCCTGCTTAAGAGATATGTTTCTAAAACCTTTGGAAACTTTATTTGTAATGACTTCTTGCAAGTTTTAGAACCTAAATAGAAAGCTTCTTACCCCACATGTATTCATACCAAAAAACTAAATGATAGCAAATAAAATTATTTGAGTTGCAAAAATTTAATATTTTTCGAGAAGAAAGACAGACGACTCTCCAGAATCAGCATGTTTGAAATATTGATTTGAGTTTAAATTATTATATTAGCTTATTTATAGAGATTGCAGAGTGATATGCGAAGAAGAAAAGATGACTCACAGTAATTAGATAAATTAAATATCACTTTATCCCCAGATGTATGATCATTATTCAGAAATATTTTATAAATTGTGCCTTTGTCAATAATGCCACTTAAATATGGGACAATAGTTGGCCCATATGGGATGTCAATCCAAAAACCGGACTGTCCCATATGGGGCAGCTGAAAACCCTGTTGAGGTGGGACAGATCTGTTTGTCTAAACTACAAGTTGGAAGAATTTGTAAAACCTGTTTGAAACAATCTGACATAGTTTTTTTGTAATTCTGTTTAGTGCTGCTAATGGAACTGAAATTTGGCACTGCTTTGAAAGATTAAGTTGCCTATGTTTTGCACATTCTATGCAAGATGACCTCACATTCTTCAGTGTTGTGTCTCAGCCAGACAATGCCAATGTGAATGACTTAGACAGCACAGATTCATCTGTGTCTCTGTTTATTTGAGGACTGAAGCAGATATAGTCAGTTCTCTGTCCTCCACTTTGACATTAACTGCTGTTAATTTGAGTGAGGCTTTTGTTAAACCTCCTGTGGTTTTGTGTTTCTCCTGTAACCACTTTCAGCCTCTGGCAATTTTGACTGAAATGATCGTTAACACAGCACTGCCTGAAAAGGCCAGTTCCTACATGGACCATAAAGATACATTTTATTTGTTGTGTCTGGCACCACATAACCTGTATGATGCATTCTCAAGTAGGTATGTTGTTGTTACATAAAATAGGGGACCACTCATATAAACAGAGCTGGATAATCCAGATAAAAAGTGGAAAAATATGCTCATGCTTTATGGTTTGTACTTTAAGCTTTATTGTTCTGTTCTCACATGGACCAAAAAGAGACTTTGTTGTGTCTGACACCATAGTAGCTTTACAATGCAAAGGCATTCTTAAGTAGGTATGTTGTAACAAATGGGACCTCTGATATAAATAGATTACATAAATATGGATAATCCAGATAAAAAGTGAAAACTATGCCTATGGTAGGGTGAGGGATGTAGTACCATAATGGGCCTGACATTTTCAGTAGTGCAAAATAAAATGTACAAATGTTAAAACAGCTGCATGTGAAATCTGATAAGCTTATTGAATAAAAGATGGGCATATGCTAAGTGAAGATTTAATACTAGAGGGTTCCAATATATTTTCTCTGTTCCAAAATATATATATTTTTTCTATCTGTCCAGTTGTCTGACTCAGTCTCTCCATCTCCCCCGGCAGATATGATTCAAAGCTTGCTAAGCATATACTTTGATCTTGTTCTTCTCCAACTATAAGCACATTTTCTGTTCTCCCTTACGTTCGTCTATATTATCAGCTCTACGCATTACAAAAACAAAAACGTCTTGTCCATAAGCCAGTTAATAGAAGTGATGGAGATTTGTGCATTTCTGTTTTTATTACAGCTGAATGATATTATTTAGATTCACTTTCTAAATGGCTCAATTTGACCCCCCGCACCCCGACTGGAAGTTTGATGTGAGTTGAACATACTGAAATGGCTCTCTGTTTTGTTTTCAAGGTGCAGAGGCTTGTCTTTGTTTTTAGGTTGATTTTCCAACAACTAAAATGGTAACACTTTACAAGAAGGTTCCATTAGTTAATATGACTAACATTAAACAATTAGAACTACAGCATTTTATTTTAATCTTAGTTAATGTTAATTTGAACAAATATTAATACATTTTCAAATTGTGTTTGTTAATATTAGTTAATATATATTATGAACACATGAACTAACAATTAACTTGTATTAATATTAACACAGATTAGTGCTGTATAAAATATATTGTTCATAGTTTGTTCATGATACATAATGCATTTACTTATGTTAACAACTGGAACCTTATTGTAAAGTGTTACCACTAAAAACAGTCAGAGAGAAGTATTGAATGCATAAAGTTGAAGTCAGAAGTTTACATACACCATAGCAAAATACATTTAAACTCAGTTTTTCACATTCCCTGTCTTAGGTCAGATAGGATCACTTTATTTTAATAATGTGAAATGTCAGAATAAATGTAGAGAGAATGCTTTTATTTTTTTCAGCACATTCCCAGTGGGTCAGAAGTTTACATACATTTTGTTAGTATTTGGTAGCATTGCCTTTAAATAGTTTAACTTGGGTCAAACGTTTTGGTTAGCCTTCCACAATCTTCTTACAATAGGCTGTTGGAATTTTGGCTTATTCCTGCAGACAAAACTGGTATATCTGAGTTTCTGTTGGATTGAGGTCAGGGCTTTGTGATGGTCACTCCAATACCTTGACTTTGTTGTCCTTAAGCCATTTTGCCACAACTTTGGAGGTATTCTTGGGGTCATTGTCCATTTGGAAAACCCATTTGTGACCAAACTTCATGGCTGATGTTTTGATATATTGCTTCATTATATACACATCATTTTCCTTCCTCATGATGCCATCAATTTTATGAAGAGTACCAGTCCCTCCTGCAGCAAAGCACCCCCACAACATGATGTCGGCACCCCCATGCTTCACGGTTAGGTGTTCTTCGGCTTGCAAGCCTCACCCTTTTTCCTCCAAACATAACAATGGTCATTATGGCTTACATTTTTGTTTCATTAGACCAGAGAAATTTTCCAAATAGTAAGATCTTTGTCAGCATGTGCACTTGCAAACTGTATTCTGGATTTTCCAAGGCAATTTTGGAGTATTGTTTTCTTCCTTGCCGAGCAGCCTCTCAAGTTATATCGATTTTGGACTTGTTTTACTGTGGATATTTGTCTACCCGATTCCTCCAGCATCTTCACAATGTCATTTGCTGTTTTTCTGGGATTGATTTGTACTTTTCGCACCAAATTACATTAATCTCTAGGAGACAGAATGCTTCTCCTTCCTGAGCGGTATGATGGCTGAATGGTCCCATGGTGTTTATACTTGAGCACTAATGTTTGTACAGATGAATGTGGTACCTTCAGGCATTTGGAAATTGCTCTCAAGGATGAACCAGACTTTTGGATGTCCACAATTTTTTTTCTGAGGTCTCTGATTTCTTTTGATTTTTCCATGATGACAAGCAAAGAGGCACTGAGTTTGAAGGTAGGCATTAAAATACTGTAACACTTAAAAAGTTGAGGAAGCTGGGACCAGCTTGACACATTTAATGACACTTTTCAGCATACAAAGAACTTTTCAGCCAGCTGCGTCAGTAAAACACGTGGACAAGCTTCGTACATCTCTCTCCCGTCTGTCGCTGCTTCGTCTCCTTAAAAACTCCCGCCTCCCCCCTCTGGAACACAAGACCGGTGTGACGCGCAGATGGAACTCATTCGCCACTTATCTTCCTGGCCATGCTCTGCCCAGACACAACTCAGCTCCACCCTGCTCACCACAAATACATCCACGGGTACACCTCCAATCAGAAGCTAATTGTCTAAAGGCTTGACATAATTTTCTGGAATTTTCCAAGCCGCTTAAAGGCACAGTTACCTTAGTGTATGTAAACTTCTGACTGTGACAATGTGATGGGTTGTTTTGAGTCCTACATGCCCACAGTATATGTGTGAGTTTTAAGTTGTATGATATGTACTTGTTGTTTTTTTGTTGTCTAAGGGTGCACATTAGGCAAGAAAGAATTACAACAAAAGTTTTCTTTTTGTTTTATTAATTTGAAGTTTGGTCGATTCTTTTTCTTCTTACCTCTCTGGTTCATGACTGCAGCATGGTTCCGGGGGTGGGTTCTAAGAGAATGTCCGGCCTATCTGTTTCCTGTTTTATACAGTAATCATGGAATTATGGGTAATGTAGGACTGGTCAACTAGGCCTTCTGTTGAGGAGCATTCACTGATTATAGTAGATGTATTGTTAATGTTAGATGTGGTAGTTCATGGTGTATTTGTTACTTTTTGTAGTTATGTAGATGATTATTATATGTTTTAATGTTAATTGTTAAGAGTTTGTTTATTTTGTATGTATCTTGTGTTTTATTGATTTATTTTTCCCTCAGGAGGGTCAAATGGTTTGATCCTTGGGTTAAAAAGGTGGTGTCATTGTCTGATTAAGCAGTCCTGAAGTGGGCCCTCCATGAGTCCCTTTTCCCCTCTTCCCCTTTTCCTCCATGGTATGAACGTTTGCCCAATAGACACATGGGACTGAGCGTGAATAGCTTCAGCGACTTCTTATAGTACAGATTCGCTGTCAGTCAAAAGGAGAGCAGTCTTTCGACAGATCCTCCAATTATTACGCGGAAGCCCGGAGTCCGGGCCAGCCCACTCCTCATTCACCCCCAGAGACGCTGAGCATCCGTGGGCGGGGCATAATCGCAGCATTTATCCAATGACCGTCTAGTTTTGGAGCACTGAAAAAAACTGTTCAAAGCAGCCCCATTGAAGTCAATGGACGCTCGGCTTCAACAGGGAAATGCACTGTGAGGCTACGGGAATGTATGAGAATGAAATCGAGTCAGCTGACCTGCTATATGTAGCTGATTCTGAACGAACTCGTTTTCGAGATGAACATGTTCTAACGCATTTTTAGTCAATAAATTGTTTACACAATAGTACATATTTGACCATTATTTTTTTGACATTATAGGGGAAGCCGAGCTTCCCTTGCAGTCTTAAAGAAATCCCCACTGATATACACTCACCTAAAGGATTATTAGGAACACCATACTAATACTGTGTTTGACCCCCTTTCGCCTTCAGAACTGCCTTAATTCTACGTGGCATTGATTCAACAAGGTGCTGAAAGCATTCTTTAGAAATGTTGGCCCATATTGATAGGATAGCATCTTGCAGTTGATGGAGATTTGTGGGATGCACATCCAGGGCACGAAGCTCCCGTTCCACCACATCCCAAAGATGCTCTATTGGGTTGAGATCTGGTGACTGTGGGGGCCATTTTAGTACAGTGAACTCATTGTCATGTTCAAGAAACCAATTTGAAATGATTCGAGCTTTGTGACATGGTGCATTATCCTGCTGGAAGTAGCCATCAGAGGATGGGTACATGGTGGCCATAAAGGGATGGACATTGTCAGAAACAATGCTCAGGTAGGCCGTGGCATTTAAACGATGCCCAATTGGCACTAAGGGGCCTAAAGTGTGCCAAGAAAACATCCCCCACACCATTACACCACCACCACCAGCCTGCACAGTGGTAACAAGGCATGATGGATCCATGTTCTCATTCTGTTTACGCCAAATTCTGACTCTACCATCTGAATGTCTGAACAGAAATCGAGACTCATCAGACCAGGCAACATTTTTCCAGTCTTCAACTGTCCAATTTTGGTGAGCTCTTGCAAATTGTAGCCTCTTTTTCCTATTTGTAGTGGAGATGAGTGGTACCCGGTGGGGTCTTCTGCTGTTGTAGCCCATCCGCCTCAAGGTTGTGCGTGTTGTGGCTTCACAAATGCTTTGCTGCATACCTCGGTTGTAACGAGTGGTTATTTCAGTCAAAGTTGCTCTTCTATCAGCTTGAATCAGTCGGCCCATTCTCCTCTGACCTCTAGCATCAACAAGGCATTTTTGCCCACAGGACTGCCGCATACTGGATGTTTTTCCCTTTTCACACCATTCTTTGTAAACCCTAGAAATGGTTGTGCGTGAAAATCCCAGTAACTGAGCAGATTGTGAAATACTCAGACCGGCCCGTCTGGCACCAACAACCATGCCACGCTCAAAATTGCTTAAATCACCTTTCTTTCCCATTCTGACATTCAGTTTGGAGTTCAGGAGATTGTCTTGACCAGGACCACACCCCTAAATGCATTGAAGCAACTGCCATGTGATTGGTTGATTAGACAATTGCATTAATGAGAAATTGAACAGGTGTTCCTAATAATCCTTTAGGTGAGTGTATATATGCAAAGAGGATTGTTGATGAGCATTGTCTCCTGATGCCTTTCTGGTCAACGCCCCACACTGACTCACTGGAATTGTGATATAGTCAATTAAAAGTGAAACAATTGTTGGAAAAATATCTTGTCATGCACAAAGTAACAACTTTATGAAAACCAAAAAGTCAGCACTTTAAAACTCTTTAATAACATTTAATATTTCAGCACAGTATTTTTTGGTTTGTCCAATATCCTTCCAATCACGCGATGGCTCATCAAAAAAAAAGAAAGAAAGAAAAAGTTTATCTCTGGCTGTGTGACCCCCCTCCCACCATGTTCACCACATCTCAATCTGCTGGTCATGAGCACTTACTAATTCTATCAGAGTTTAAAATTTTGACTAATAGCAGAATTATACATTATATTGTATTTAATTATATTTCTTAATCTATGGTAAATATAATCTTAATGTATAATCCCAATATCAAGGGTTCTTCAAGGTGAGGGGTCAGATCCAGTGTATAGTAAGTCTATGGGTATGCACATTCTAATTATATTATTAAAGGTGTCATTCAAAGACACGTCCAGATGGAGCTTAATTGTACAATCAAATTCACACACATTCACTTGGGCAGATGCAGTGTCCAAGTGCATTGCTATGCTGTATTAATTAAATAGCTTTTTTCTCTCTGCTAGTATTCCTTTTTGTCCATCATTTAGGATAAAAGCATCTACTGCATTAGAATAAATTTAAATGAGTTAAATTAGTATGGGAATTTCATGACTTCATTACTCTTATTATAAAGTTTTTTTATTTTTTTTTTTTTTGTGATGTAAAAGAATGAGACAAAGATAAATCATGTCAGAACTTTTTCCACTTTTAATGTGACCTATAATGTGAACAATTCAATTGAAAAACAAACTGAAACCTTCATGGGGGAAAAATTAATACCTTACAATAACCTGGTTGCATTAGTGTGCACACCTCTCTTATAACTGGGGATGTAGCTGTGTTCAGAATTAACCAGTCACATTCAAACTCATGTTAAATATAAGTCATTACACACCTGCCATCATTTAAAGTGACTCTGATCAATCAGCTGTTCTAGTAGGATTTTCCTGACATTTTCTTAGTTGCATCTCAGAGCAAAAGCCATGGTCCGCAGAGAGCTTCCAAAGCATCAGAGGGATCTCATTGTTGAAAGATATGTCAGGAGAAGGGTACAAAAGAATTTCCAAAGCATTAGATATACTAATCAGTCATCAAGTGGAGAAAATATGGCACAACAGAGATATTACCAAGACTGGACATCCCTTCAAAATTTAAGAAAAGACGAGAAGATAACTGGCCAGGGAGGCTTCCAAGAGGCCTAAAGGAACTGCAGGAATTTCTGGCAAGTACTGGCTGTGTACTACATGTGACAACAATCTCCCGTATTCTTCATATGAATGGGCTATGGGGTAGGGTGACTTTTCTTAGAAAGAAAAACATCCAAGCCCAGCTGAAGTTTGCAAAAACAAACATCAAGTCTCCTAAAAGCACATGGGAAAATGTGTTATGGTCTGATGAAACCAATGTTGAACTTTTTGGTCATAATTCCAAAAGGTATATTTGGCGCAAAAACAACACTGCACATCACCCAAAGGACACCACAGTGAAGCATGGTGGTGGCAGCATCATGCTTTGGGGCTTTTTTCTTCAGCTGGAACCGGGGCCTGTCAGGGTGGAGGGAATTATGAACAGTTCCAGTTACCTTCAGGCATCTGTTAGAAAGCTGAAGATGAATAGGAAGTTCACCTTTCAGCACGATAACGACCCAAATCACACATCCAAATCCAAAAAAGCATGGCTTCACCAGAATAAGATTAACGTTTTGTAATGGCCCAGCCAGAGCCCAGGCCTGAATCCAATTGAACATCTGTGGGGTGATCTGAAGAGGGCTGTGCACAGGAGATGTCCTCGCAATCTGACAGATTTGGAGCGCTTTTGCAAAGAAGAGTGGGAAAATATTGCCACGTAAAGATGTGCCATGCCAGACTCCTACCCAAAAAGACTGAGTGCTGTAATAAAGTCAAAAGGTGTGTTAGGAATAAACTTGGATCTCGTTGTAGTCTAGAATACAACACTTTTGCCATCCAGAATTCCTCGGTCCCTTTCTAGTGCATGCCCAATTAAATGCAGTCAGGAGTCCGTGCCTCTGAAGACTTCATGAAGGGAGGAGAAAGAACGACAACACACAGAGTGCTTCTATTCAATCTACTCAAAGTTTATTATGGCAAGCATAATATTTATACATTTCATAGAACAAAGAACAACTAACAGCCAATAGTATAGTGACAGCAAAACAGCCAAGGACAATACATTTTTGACTGGAATAGTGCAGTCTATGTAGTGAAATATTTAGCTCATGAAAAGGAGTATGTGCTTGTTGGAGCACAGAACATTTCAAGAAAAGATAAGACAAGAGAAACTAACAGCATCTATGAAGGTCATAGACTCTTCTGTGGTTAGCACAGATACATACAGGAGTTAGATGTCAAATTAAAGACAGAATGTACAATTTATATTTCTCACAAGGTGCTTCAACAAAGTATTAGTTTAAGGGTGTGCACACTTATGCAACAAGAGTTTTTAAAAAAAATATTTTCACCTCAAAGATTTCAGTTTGTCTTTTCAATTGAATTCTTCACATTATAGGTCACATTAAAGGTGGAAAAATTTCTGACATGATTTATCTTTGTCTCATTCTTTTACATCACACGAACCTGGCATTTTAACAGGGGTGTGTAGACTTTTATCCACTATATATATTTTAACTTGCTGGACTAATTTTGGACTTTAGGAAACAAATGTTCTTGTGTTCTTAAAAACTGTGAAACATATAATTGTATAAACATCACACTTGACATGATACAAACTATGGGAAGACTGTGATAAGGCTTTTCATTCAATCCAAGATAATTTCTGCATCATATATTTTAAGACTGCTGTGAGTTATCTGCTGAACAATCCATTACTATCGGCTAATGGTGCTTAGTTAATAATATTCTACTCACTTTATGAAGAACAATTAAAACAGATGGATTATGATCACATAAACATCTGAATCTTTGTACATCTTTTGACGACATACTACCCATGGATTTAATAAAAAAAAAAAAACTGGTACTTAATTGCAAAAGTAGCATCAAATCTATTTACAATTTACTCCGTATGATATAATGACTCAAATGAGCAGTTTTTGCAGCAGGGTTTTTGAGTCCTTGTCTGTTCTTAAACTCTCTGTTTCTATCTTCACTCCCACATCACAAATACCCACAAACTTTGCAAATCCCCAAACCTTTCCCAAGGACACATTATTCTCATAGGCAGAAAAATAATCATAATGCTCTTGCAGAGTCAAGTGCGAGTAAAGCAATTGTTCTGAGGTGAGTAGACTCACTATGTTCAAACGACCTCTCTTGTGGTTCTACTTCAAAGGCTTGTTTTCAATGCTTGTCCTCAAGGACCTACAGATACACACCATTGATATGTGCGAACGTCAATTGTTAGCAAAAGTGGCTGAGTTGTTGGACTAGATTGAGGATTACATGCCATTATGAACAGATTCTAACAAAGGGGATTTCAAAAATACTTTCAGAAATTGCCCTCAGAGCTATAACTGATAGCAGGAGTTATTTTAGAGCTGTACAATTTAAATTATATTAAGAACATTTTCATTCAGCCTCCTGAAATACATGATACATTTTACAGTGCTCATCTTGAGAATAAGGTACTGTAGACACCGCAAGTATGATTCTCACACAAAACATGTAAAACTGCTTAAAATCAAATGATGATAATGTCTAGAACTAAATTTATAGAAACAGCATAATTTAGGTTATGTGACCCTTGCTTTTTTATGACTGGAACACTGATGTTAAATTAAATATTGGAGATCTTAAGCTACAGCTGTGTGTGGGATGTTTTCTTCTATTTTCATAATATTTCCTGAGTCCAACGCACCAGCCTGCAACCATTCAGATTTTGCGAGGAGTGTGTATAATATATATATATATATATATATATATATATATATATATATATATATAAAAATATTAAATATTGCACTGCTCTAAAGATGTTTTGGTACAGTAACTAGAAAAGTTCCTAAAAATGGTGTCAATATGCCACAATTTAGACATTCCATAACTAAAATGAGAAAAACAACTATTGCATCCATCTGTCTGTCTTTAGAAAGCAAACAGCATCCTGGTATCCCTCCTGGTCCAGTGCTTTGAGTCTTGGTAATGAGGGAGGAAACAGGGCCTGGTTTAGCCTTAAGATGTTGTCCTTTGAGAGCTGAGGGTGGAAAACATGTTGCAGGTTACAACATAAACAGCAATTTGAAAGTAATGACAATAAGATCATAACATCACAAAATTTAAGAAGCACAATTTTGAGAATAAAGTCAAATAAAGATGAAATTACAAGAATGAAGACATGGAATTATGAGATTTAAGTAGTAATGTATTGAGAAATCTCTAAAAAGTTATGAGAATAAAGTAGTAGCATTAAAAGATTAAAGTCACAGCAAGACAAGGTTAAAGTTGGAATATTATAAGATTAAAGTCATAAGGAAAGTAATTTTATAATGATATGGTGGAGAAAAGCTAGATGCAAATTTAACTATCAATACTCTTGAGTCGACTACTGGTTGCCATTTCAAATTGCATAAAAAGGCAATTTCCTGAATGTCAGTATAGTTATTTCTTTTGAATTCATTCAATTTCCAATTTATGATTTAACTAAATCCTCAGCAACAATTTCTTGATGAAGATGCTGCCTTTGGCGACCTATTCGTATTGTGTAATCACACTTTTTCTTGTAATATTGTTATTGTTTTTCTGTGAATATTTCTACTTTATTCCTACAATATTATGCTTTTAATAATTTTACAACTCTATTCTCATAGCATTACAACTTCATGCTCAAAACATTATTACTGCAAACTCTAATATTACTTTGATTTTATTATCACATTACGACTATAACGCAGTGTGTATCAAATATGATACACAACCTTTGACGGCTCCTGTTTCACTCACTGTTCAAGCCAAAAAAATTTATGGTATGTAAGTTTCACATGTTTATGGCACCTTCTATCTGTGAAACAAATGTGGTTTCAATGTTTACATCGATCTATTTAAAATGGTGTCTCTTTTGTTGGAATAAATTACAGATTATTTTAATAAAGTAACAGTAAAAGTAATATTTATAATGTTATTAATATTTAAAATAAGTATTTGCTGAATATAAGCAACTTGTGATTAGTTAAAATTGTGTACATTATTTTATTGAAAAAGCCAGTTGAAATTACATGTACCAAATACAATACAACAGGCTTTTGGGGTATATCTTAATCACCATTCCATTCAATTCATGCCCACCACAAAAAACTAAAAAAACTAAATGATCACAGATCTTTGAAAATTCTGACATATACTTTTTATAAGATATATTTAAAAGTATGAACTAATATTTCTGTGTATTTTTATATATGCAGCCTGCTCTATCATTATAAAAATCTAATTATTTTCAAGCTATGATGATGTCATCTTACCATAAGAAACCCTGCGGAAAATGTTTTACAACATTTTAAATGTCAATGTAGAGATAGGTGCATAAAATACATGTGATCAAAACTGTTTATTCTAAACAATATATATATACAGGTGCTGGTCATATAATTAGAATATCATCAAAAAGTTGATTTCAGTAATTCCATTCAAAAAGTGAAACTTGGATATTATATTCATTCATTACACACAGACTGATATATTTCAAATGTTTAATTGTGATGATTAAAACTGACAACTAATGAAAATCCCAAATTCAGTATCTCCGAAAATTAGAATATTACTTAAGACCAATACAAAAAAAAGGATTTTTAGAAATGTTGGCCATCTGAAAAGTATGAACATGAAAAGTATGCGCATGTACAGCACTCAATACTTAGTTGGGGCTCCTTTTGCCAGAATTACTGCAGCAATGCGGTGTGGCATGTAGTCAATCAGTCTGTGGCACTGCTCAGGTGTTATGAGAGCCCAGGTTGCTCTGATAGTGGCCTTCAGCTCTTCTGCATTGTTGGGTCTGGCGTATCGCATCTTCCTCTTCACAATACCCCACAGATTTTCTAAAGGGTTAAGTTCAGGCGAGTTTGCGGGCCAATTAAGAACAGGGATACCATGGTCCTTAAACCAGGTACTGGTAGCTTTGTCACTGTGTGCAGGTGCCAAGTCCTGTTGGAAAATGAAATCTGCATCTCCATAAAATTGGTCAGCAGCAGGAAGCATGAAGTGCTCTAAAACTTCCTGGTAGACGGCTGCGTTGACCTTGGACCTCAGAATACACAGTGGACCAACACCAGCAGATGACATGGCACCCCAAACCATCACTGACTGTGGAAACTTTACACTGGACTTCAAGCAACGTGTGCCTCTCCTCTCTTCCTCCAGACTCTGGGACCTTGATTTCCAAAGGAAATGCAAAATTTACTTTCATCAGAGAACATAACTTTGGACCACTCAGCAGCAGTCCAGTCCTTTTTGTCTTTAGCCCAGGCGAGACGCTTCTGACGCTGTGTCTTGTTCAAGAGTGGCTTGACACAAGGAATGCAACAGCTGAAACCCATGTCTTGCATACGTCTGTGTGTGGTGGTTCTTGAAGTACTGACTCCAGCTGCAGTCCACTCTTTGTGAATCTCCCCCACATTTTTGAATGGGTTTTGTTTCACAATCCTCTCCAGGGTGCGGTTATCCCTATTGCTTGTACACTTTTTTCTACCACATCTTTTTCTTCCCTTCGCCTCTCTATTAATGTGCTTGGACACAGAGCTCTGTGAACAGCCAGCCTCTTTAGCAATGACCTTTTGTGTCTTGCCCTCCTTGTGGAAGATGTCAATGGTCGTCTTTTGGACAGCTGTCAAGTCAGCAGTCTTCCCCATGATTGTGTAGCCTAAATATCTAGACTGAGAGACCATTTAAAGGCCTTTGCAGGTGTTTTGAGTTAATTAGCTGATTAGAGTGTGGCACCAGGCACCAGTCTTCAATATTGAACCTTTTCACAATATTCTAATTTTCTGAGATACTGATTTTGGGGTTTTCATTAGTTGTCAGTTATAATCATCAAAATTAAAAGGAATGAACACTTGAAATATATCAGTCTGTGTGGAATGAATGTATACATTATACAAGTTTCACTTTTTGAATGGAATTACTGAAATACATTTTTGATGATATTCTAATTATATGACCAGCACCTGTATATATCTAATATATATATATATATATATATATATATATATATATATATATATATATATATATATATATATATACACACACACACACACACACACACACATACATATATATTACAAATTTAAATAATATGATTTTATTTTTTGTAAAAGGCCTATTATAACATTTTTTTTTATTAATGTGGCACTAAAAAAACATCATAAATTAGCACTAGTATTTAAATGCTAAGTAAATGCCAGTTGTGTAGATCTTGATTGCCTTATGCTTAAAAAAAAAAAAAAAAAAGAATTATAATAAAAAAATAATTACCACTACTCTCATGTTGGCAAGTCTGAGGTGAAGCTTACTCATGCCCTTATGAGCCGGGGAAATATCCTGAGGGCCACTAAATGGTGACACTGTGATTGTGCGTCCCATTGGAAGAATAGGAAGACTGTCTGTGAATCCTCCATCTATCCATTTCTGAGAAAAATTACATTCTAAAATATCATGCAGATATCAAAACATGCATATGAAAATCGCTGTGGGACACGCCAAGGATATGAGTTTATGTCAGGAGTGTAAAAGCATTTGTCATGCTAATAGAATAAGCAGTTAGCTGTTTCCCACAACTCATCACTTGAACTTTACTAAGTAGTTTTGGCTGAAAATAATATGGCACCCTGTCTCTAATGTAGTTCTATCAGACCTCTGTCAGTGAAGAGGACAAGCAGAACCAGAGAAGTGGGTAGCTCATTCATCTAAATAAAGATAAACATCACAAAGCAGCTCTTAGCAGAGCCACAGACTATGAATCCTACAGGCTTTAGAGACAGTATTGGAGCAGAAAGTTGGTTGCATTAAGCAATATTACCTGACCTTGGAACTCCACTGGCTTCACTCCAGCATAGACAGGCACAAAGCAGCTGGCCAAGAGCACCTTTAATGACAACAAAGTCATAATACATGGGTAGAATGGACAGATGATGAAAAAGAGGTATAAATAAACAAACAAAAAAAAGGTGAGAGAGTGCAAAGAAACAAACAGAAATAAAATAAATGCTGTTTTTGTCAACATGTCCAACTGATTAATGAAGCAACGGTGCAATTTGTTCTTTATTTCAGATGGGAAAAGAATGAACTCAACAGTAGCAATTTTCCAGAGCACTAACTCTGTCCAGTGACAGCACTTATGATGTGGCTTATTGAATAGGCAAGCTCCCTTTGTGCTGTGGGCATCATTCCTGTAGTTGAAAGACAAATCATTGTCTGTTGACTTCAAGCTTGAATACCTGAATGAGGTCTTCCCTTGAGGTGAAGTTGGACACGATAGTGTTCTTGAGCATCTCTGAGTGCGTTATTGAAACATGGAGGCGTTCATTGGCTAACTGATGGGCATTGGGCGGGAGAATCTCTTCTATGCCTTCCCTAGAGGAAAACCAAAGGACAGATGCTCATTTGTTGTGTTTGCATAATTAACAACCTCAGTGAAATAATTTTGTAATTACACAATGTGTTGGTCGAACCACTGACGTAATGCAGGAGAAATAAGGAAAGAAAAATCCACTCAACGTTCCATTCTAAAGATATTTAATCAAAATTGATTAAGTCTGCTCTCTGCTCCAAGCCGTGTATCGAGATTATTTAGGAAGACCTCAGAAATGCATGTACATCACAGATATTATTTCCTTAGATAGAAAAAGAAAAATTCTGCCGTTTCATATCATGCAAGCAGTATCTACGATTTCACAAGTAGCTCTGAGGAGGTGACACATTTAAGCATCAGAATAGCACTGTCTTCAGTACTGCGGCTGTGACTCAGGAGCGGGTCGGCTGTTAATCGCAGGGTTGGCGGTTCAATTCCCAGCCCACATGACTCCACATGTCGAAGTGTCATTGGGCAAGACACTGAACCACAAGTTGCTCCCAATGGCTGACAAGCGCCTTGCACGGCAGCTCTGCCGCCATTGGTGTGTGAATGGGTGAATTAGACACAGTGTAAAGCGCTTTGGTAACCTCTAAGGTTAAAAAAGCGCTATACAAGTGCAGACCATATACCATTCAAACCTCATTCCACCAGAGCCAGGAATTATATTTGTTTAAAGGAATATTCCAGGTTCAATACAAGTTAAGCTCAATCAACTGCATTTGTGGCATAATGTTGATTACCACAAAAATGTATTCATTTAATATATATATATATATATATATATATATATATATATAAATAAATGGATTTACATTTGAAATTATGTTGCCAAAACTACTGCAATAAAGAGAAAATTATCAATGGAGCTCTTGCGTCATTACACAGACTCGTTAAAAAGAGGTTATACTCCTCGATTATTGAACATTTTGTTCCCACAGCGGCCCTTGAACATGTTTACATATGTTGGGCTTCATCCTTTCAAGTGATTTCTAGATGTACCATTATGTTAATTTCTAATTGTTTGACCTGATTAGAGTGTCCATTCATGACTGCACCTTTTAAATATTATTTCCCCTTTTCTCTCCAAATCAACACCGGATGCCATTTGCAAGTTGCAGGGGATACCGGAAGCTTTGATTTCAAAGACTGAGAATTATTGGTAAACGACAGACAGAAGTGGGCATGACCTACACCAGTATGGTTACATACATTTTACATAAAATAACTTTTCTTGCCAGCAATTTCTTTTTACGCACTGCATGTTTCACTTGTCTTTTATGACTCTTTCTTATTTTACTTCTGTTTTTTATATTATACATTTGTAAGATTTAATCAACTTTCATAATAACAGGACAGAATAACACCCAGACTCCTCAGTAATAAAAGCACTGTTCTGGTTCCGTTATTAAAATACTTATGAATCTAATCTTAAAACTGACTGGGCTTGACGGACGCGCCGGCGCATCCTGCTGGATTTTTCCGCCATTACAGCAGAAACAACTTTAAATACTCCGTCGTTTTGGGGCATACAGATACGTGTAAGACATCATTAGAGACTATAAAGGGTCTACTTTTATTTGTGTACACTCATAAGAACAATGAAACATTGTGCTTTTGTAACATAAAGAAAATAAAAAGGGTGAGCTTTCAGCAGTCTCTGTGTTCACGAGCATATATCTGAAACACTGAAAAACTGAAACACCACGAATACTTATCACACAAACATGAAACATATGTCTAAAGAAAGCTTTAAATGTCTACTTTTTAATAAACAAATTCAAATTTAAAACAAATATTCTCCTGCAATGCAATCTGTTTGATACAAAGCGATGTTCAGTTTTTACTGGTTCATCTAATTATCTGTAATGTGATCACACCCACCAGCAGAGCGCGCCATTCATATGCTAATGTGCTGAGACGATCAACGCAAATGTACACGCCCCCGACAGTGTTCAGAGGTTTAATGTAAACAATTCATTCATTTTACTGCGTGTTTGTAATGATACACAGGTGATGAAACTTCTGGATATTAAGGAAGAGTTAATATTTTCCTCAGAAGAAAAGCGGGACTCTGATGAACATTTGTATTTTGAAGAGAGACTTGATCCAGCCGAGGATACAATTTGGACGAGTAAGTCATTAGTTTTCATTAGTTGACATGTTATTTTATATAAACTTGAACATATTTTACTAGTGGAACTGTTTCTAGACTTGCCAGCCAGAATTCAGAGTATTGAAATTTGAAATATGTCCTAATAAGCAAGTTTTAGTTACATTTATATGCTGTTTCGGCTAAAGCAGGCATTTAAATTGTATGCTGTATAATATAAATATGATATAAAAATAATATGAATGTTTAGAATATATTTTAACTAGTGTTTATGCTGCCTCGTTATCATCAACAAAGCTTGTGCTTGCAAATATGTGTTCAGGTTAAATGAGCAAAATGCACTTTAAATATGCCCATATTAGAAAATCAGCATATTATTATGATTTCTGAAGGATCATGTGACACTGAGGACTGCAGTAATGATGATAATGACTGCAGATAATCACAAATTGCATTTTACAATATATTAAAATAGAAAACTGTTCTATTAAATTGTAAAAATAGTTCAAAATATCTGTTTTTACTATATTTTGGATGATATAAATGCAGTCTTGTTGAGCAGAAGAGACTTCTTTTAACGGTAGTGTAGTTCTATAATTAAGTCTTTAAAGAAAATGTACAGTCAGATTATTTCTTTTAACTTAAAACTTGATTTTGATTATTAAGTCTCCTCACATTCATTCTCTCTCTGTCACATTCCTCATTGATAGGCCCAGGGGAGGGGTCTTTTGTGTCTCTCAGGTGTACATCACCTCAATATTCATGATGGTTCACGTCTCCTCGCATTTTGCCTTTCAACACTAAAATTGTCTAACAAAAGTTACATTACTATATTGTTTTGTATGAATGAGTGATCAGGATGGTTTTCACATCATTTTTAGCAAAAACTCTAGGATACAAGATCCAGCACTCAAAAGTCTTGTGGACAAATGATTAGTATGTGTTATATGACCTTATTTCAGTGACTTAAAATTTGAGTTTTTTTAAAAAACACGCATAAACGTTATTTTCTCAAAAATACAAACATGTACACACATGTTGCTCACATATTATTATAGCCCTGTTTGTGCTGAATACAGTGTTATCAGACTTTAGCCATTAATATGTTTTTAAGCAACTGAAAAAAGCACAAATGTCAAGGCATGTCAAAACATCTCCAGGGCCCAAAACACCCTCAGACCCCAGAGGGTTAAATTCAACCAACTACTGAATAATTTTTTAAAATAAAAAAAAAAATGCATTTGCCTCAGTTCAAGCATGAAGTCATATCCTGGTGTCACTGCTCCAAACCTCTGCCCTCTGACATTTCTAGCAAATCTGTAGGTGAATTCCTTACAATGCTGTTTGTAAACACAAAACCAGAACATACAGTACAGATAAAGGCATCTTTCAAAATGTGCATCGTGATAAATCATCTACCTTTGTAAAGATCATGTGACCTGGCTAAACACATGATTGATGTAAATGAATAGTTCACCCAAAATGAAAATTCGGTTATTATTCACTCCCCATAGTGACTAACTTTGTTCTGTAGAACACAAAATTAATTTTTCAAAAATCTTCAATAAAAGGACAAAGACACAGTAAAAGTATTTGACGTGACTTGTGCACCCAAGTCTTCTGAAAGAATACAATAACTGAATATGTTAAACAAACCTAAATTTAAGTAATTCACTATATAATCAAATCAACTACATATATAAATATATTATGCTATTGAGCCATTATTTTCAGGTCACTTAATACAGATTCTTGACAGATTGAACCAAAAGGCACAAGTCACAACATAAGAACCAATGTATTTTGATGTTACTGACATGGTGTCACTGTATTTGATTTGTGCACTGTTTACACGTGTTGATTTGACTTGACAGTGAATAATGGCTTAAATTCAGGTCTGTTAATCACAAATTGATTGTATGCCTTCTTTTACTGTGGCTTCCCAGCAAACACAGAACGTTCCCAGAACGTTCCCGTATGGTTCCCATTTGGTTATTTTTTGGGAACCAAACAGGAACGTTCTAGGAACATTCCCTGTAGGTTATTTTTAGGTTTAATTTTATAACCTAAGGAGAACGTTCTGGGAATGTTCCCTGTAGGTTATTTTTAGGTTCTATTTTTATAACCTAAAGGGAACGTTCCCGGAACGTTCTATTTACGTTAAGAAAACTTTCCTGGATCACCAATAGGGAACGTTCTTGCAACGTTCTGGGAACCAAAAACTAACGTTCCCAGAACCTAAAATTGTTAGCTGGGTTTATGGTGTTTGTTTGTTCTTTTTTGGGCTCGACAGCCTGGAATCACTGCTCACATTCATAATATGTCAGAAAGACTTGTGAAATTATTTTTAATTAAAAAAATAAATAAAATACTCGGGTCCAAGGAACAAAAATAATCACGTGGGTTTGTACGGATATGTAAATAATTACAAAATGAACTATAGCTTTAACGTGTTCTACTGTGTAAATTGAATACAAGGCTTTACCTGTAGTTTATCAGGAGCAGTGATCATTACACTGGCCACTAATGAACCAGCTGATGCTCCAGCACAGGCTTTTAAACAGGACAGCAGCTTATCTCCATGTCTTAGTATTGCCTCTATTGCCCCCAGATGATACACTCCTAAAAACCCAGCCGCAGCAAATGATAAATTCACCACCGTCATAACTAAATACTGGAGACAAAGATATGTTAACTTTAGAAAAGGGTGTAGAAAAGATTAAAAAAAAAAAAACTATGATATTGGACAGTTCTGATAGAGAAAATATTTTTTGTCTACTATTACGTGTATTTTGTTAGCATGACATACATTTTAGCGCAGTCTTGATTGAAACCAGTAATACAGATAGCGAAAAGCACTTTTGTGCATGGCAAATTCAAACTATGTAAGTAATTATCTTCGCTTTATTAATTTCTCTAGCCACTTCAGACGTTCAATTAATATTTAGGTGCTTCCTTATTTCACAGAACTGACCTTATGATTCTATTAAAAAGATCACAGGACGAGAGTTTGTACAGTAATCCCAGCACACGCGTTTATTTTTTTGACAATGCAAAAGATTGACGACACGCCTTCCGTGTTAATTTCAAAATAAAAGTAATTTGTTTAGTAGCAAGAATTTTATTAAAAAGCAGTACAGCAATGTTCAAATTACATTATATTATATATAAAACAATCGAAAACCAAGTGGAATTCAGTGTTTGAAGCAGGGCAGCTCTCTTTTATTCTATTATCTCTCTCCGCATAAGGGGAACAGCAGGCCTCCCGGAGGGAACACAAATTTGTTTAGTTCACATATTAACGGTAACAGCACAAATACAACTTTTTCCATAAAACTATTTAAATAAGAGGTAGTATGTGCATTGCATATGATATGCAATTAAATATGGTTCGCAAAACTATTATTATTAAAACACATAAAAGTAAGCCAAACAAAAATTAACAGTCTGACATAAGAAAATAACAGACAGATGTAATCGTTAAATTAGTCTCATAAACAAGATTAAATATACTGAAATGCAATCAGCCGCACGAAATTACTAGAAGAAAAATCTGCCACAAATAACACAATCTATCTTTCTACAAACATTTTAACATGTGAATAATTGTACTGCAGAACATGGATGGACAATATTGATAAAGAAATTAAATAGATTAACCCAGAGATAAAGAGCACACTTCTTACCTTCCAAGAGAGAGAGATCAGTGGAGAGAACACAAATCTGTTGCATAACAACAGCTTCAACACTAATGAAAGGCTCAGTAACCCAATTTGAACATAAGAAATTACAACTCCCCCTAGAGGATGGAAGCGTTATAACATCTTCCCTACACACACACACACACACACACACACACACACACACACACGCGCGCACACACACACACACACACATATATATTCACTGCCTTGAATCCCCTTTTAAAAAACAACTCTCTGATCTTAAGTGGATGGATTGTTTTTATTGTATTCCATATTGCTGCATTTTTTTTGCCTTTGTATTTAATCTTACACAAGTTCACTTACTGTATATCTAGCTAATATTGAGGCATTTGTTTTGCCTTTGTATCACCTTTTTAATAAACAACTTTACAAATCTTAAGTGTTTTTATTCTCCAAATATTAATTATAGGCTATTAATACTATTGATGTTACTGTCTTCACCTTGAATATATGTATTTGTAAATGCCTTATGTAATTGTTATTGCTGTGCTTTTAAAGCTTTTACAAATATTGGCCAGGCTTTCTCAAGCCAACATGTTTGTCTTGACAAACTATTTTGTCTAGGATTTTTTATTTTTTTCCTGTATTTAATATTATTTGATTGTCCTCTATAACAGATTTTGTAACAATTTAGTAACTGCAGATTGTATCACAACAGATGCAGGTCCGAGACTGTGCATTGAACTATTGATATCACTACTAAAGTATTTACAACATTAGCTTTCTGCTTGTTTCAGAAAATTTGCTCACAAACGCATCCATGTCCAGTCAATATTTTTTTCCTCTCATGAAGCATTGTGCAGCGAAATGGTGTAAAAATTCTTGCCAGAGTGGAGAATGAGCTCTCACATGAAACAGTAGAAACGCCCATTACCAGGGCAGACACATGAAGACCTGGAAATCCATTTCTGTATTCCTGCAAGAGTTTGCAAACAGCCGAACAGTCAGCATCAGTTGGAAGCTTTTTGTTCAGCATTGGTCTGGCAACAAGAATTTGACTATGCAGCTCACTTTTTTGCAACCCCTACAAGATTACAGAAAGGCTCAAGCAGCTGAATGTCAAGAAATGTGTTGGATTTTGGCATCAAACATGAGAGGACTTGCATCAGCTCTAAATTCTTTGTGGAAACCTGTTTTCCATCTCTAATACAACAATGTTTAACATATGTCACCTTAGAGCTTCAGTGGAACATTCAGTGCCTGACTTCCCTTCTTGCCCTATAGGTGATAAAATGACAGGGTCGGCATAGAAGGAATTAATAGTCCTTCAGACGTTTTGGTGAGGGCTCATCAGTAGACATGCCAGTGCAGTACTGCTGCAATTGACTGTCATTTTCTCAGTGCACAATGAGATACTTGCAGTACTTCAACTGCAATGCACAAATCAACATGGTGAGACTGTAGGATGGCATTGGCTGGTTTCAAAATGGCAAGAAGATGAATCAGAAATTTGCCAACTTCAAAAAAATGGCCTCACTTCAGCTGAGAGAGAAGCCCAGAAGCTTCATTTGCAAGGTCAACTGAGGCATTGACATCATCGGAAACGTTGGAAAGACTGTCAAGAATGACTTCCTCGTTCTCCACAACACATTTAGTAACTTCAAAATGACGTCCAGTGGATTTCTAACTACCTCTTGAGATATGGACAACTGTACCTCTGACAGACAAAATGATGCCTGAAAAAAATTGTGGTTATAGCAGTGGATGTTGGGGATATGCCTGCCCAACCTTTTTTGCAATAAAGCCTGAACACCGCCTTGCACCCCACTCACTGAATACTGTATGAGACAAGTGTCTTAATATTTAGGTGGTGATGTAATCTGCATCAAGCTGCTGTAGTTCTAACAAGCCAATGTGATGTTCCTCTGGCACACCATTGCACACAAAGCGGATTACAACAGACACATTTTCAATGTTGCACTGATCCCTTGTGCCATCACTTTTTAAACAGAATGCAGCTGAATCTGCAGAGTCACATTTCTGTTTTATTTTTTTTCAGAACCATGGATGCCAAAATTTCAATCACTACATTCTGGATGGTTTTGGAAGTGTACTTTGCATTTTCTGGGATACTTGATGTAATGTCAGCAAGGTATTTATCTTTTTCCAACATGTATTTAAGCATCTTGGCAAAAAGCCCCACAGCTATGCAATCCTCCTCATTGTCAAATGTTTCCCAATCTCCACGTAGTGGAAGCTCATTGATTGCTAAAAATTTTCAACAATTCTAACCACATGGTTGAGGTTTGTAAATAAGCCTGGCTACAAGCATGTTTTTGAAGACCACGGTCGCATTCAAATGCTGTTTTCCAGTTTCTAAAACCTGTCGAAATGAAAGTATTCTTCTCAGAGAAAGCAACACCAAATACTCACATGGAAAACAAAAGCATGCGTTGCACTCTACAGAATATGCAAGCCACGGACGTGAAAAAAAACATCTCTCCCTCCGTCCGAGAAGCGGTATGATTTCATAACCGGCTGATGAGGATTTGCCTTGTTTAAATCATTTGGGACAGAATTGCTGCATTTTTGTATAGGTGTAATTGTGTTTTTGACATCATCCGAAGATGCCGTTGAACTTGACCCAACTATTTCTCTGACAACGTTGCCGCAAATGCTCAATTAATTTGACGAAGAGCATGCCAAAATAGATGTGAGGGAATATCTCCATAACACTTTAGCATATTCATACCAAACGTATTATTTTTCATAGGCAACATGACTCGTGGGTGCCTGCTCAGTTTAGGAATAGTGCCACATAGTGGTCAAGAGATATGAACAAATAAAATTTTTGCTTATATCTTCTGAACAGTTTGTCATTAAATCATCAAAATTGGTCTCTATAGATTCAGTGGGTTATAGTGAGTCCAACTATATAAAAAATTCCTATGTCAGCCATTTTGGATGTCGGCCATTTTTAATTTAATCATAAAATGCTGTATTTTACGAATGACTTGGCGTATCATTACAAAACTCGATATGTGTCTTTGGCACCATGCTCTGAAGGGACTCAAAAAGTTTCAGGACTGCGCCACCTTGTGTTCAAAAATTATAATGCTATTTCTAAAAATGCTAATAGCTATTGACTCCTTTTGCCTACTGTCATAAGACCGGTCTTGATAGATTCTGTGGATAATTCCGAGAGCAATGATACCAATTATGTCATGATCGAGCAAACTTCCTTTTCGCCATTTGTAAATATTTTTAAAACATACTTTTGCAAACTCCTCCTAGACTGTTTTTCCAATTTGCACGAAAGTTGGCCTGCATCATCTAGAGGCACTCAAAACAAAGAATTATTCACAGAATTTTGATAAACCATACCATTTTCGAATGGCGCTTCAACGAATTAGACGAAGAACACGCAAAATTGAACTTGAGGCTGTATCTCAGCAACACTTTGAGGGATTGGGACAAAACTCTGTACGTGTCATCACCATTAGGCCCTGAGGTTACCGCCAGCATTTTGATGCACTGCCCCCTACTGGTCAGGAGATAGCAAAAACAGATTGTTTTGGACACTCATGAACACTTTCCTGCACGACAACCATCATGCCCAGATACTACCTGAGCAGTTTCATAACAGTGCCACATACTGGACAAATATTCTAAGAACTAGCTATTTTTAGTTTTTTTTTTTTTTAAATAAAGGTGGTTTTTATTATTGAAAATTAACTTTTTCAAACTCATACACTTTTGATCGGACTCTAACCGGTCACAAAGCTTCTTTTGCTGCTCATGGTGCCGATAATTGTCTTGACCCTGGTATCACTGCTTGCAGCTATATTTAGGGGTTCAAGCCCAAAGGGCTGAAACCCTATTGTAATTGTAAGTATTCTTATTAGGGATTCAAGCCCGAAGGGCTGAAACACTATTGTAATTGTAAGGAGTTTTAGGGAATATTTATATTAATATTATTATTATTCTGCCCTAAAATTGACTGTGCAGACCAAACCATAAGTCGTAGAGGGCTGACAGGATCAATCCTTTTAAATCTAATGCTTTAATAGGTGTATGAATTAGAGGTCTTCATGGCTCCACTCGAACCCGAGGACCCGGGACCCGACCCAGGACCCATACGGGTTCATGTCCATATTTTAAATGGTCAGCCAGGTCAGGTCCCATTCTTGTACTTCGGTCTGTGTCTGTTTAACATCTGCAGTGAAACGATGACTTTACCAATTGACCAATGGCTCTTTTATTAAGTAAGCAGGACTTATTCCGCCATATCTTTTGACAGATGACATAAACCGAAGTGCATTATTGGCGTCAGAGTGATTTTTTTTAATATTGTGGTTGGAGTTTGTTCACTTTGTCTATCAAAAATGTATGATCAGACACGTCTCAGAGAGCACAGATGACAGCAAATTAGGGATTAATGTCAGCGGCCATGGCACTGAACAAGCAATCATTGTTATATTCGAGAACATGTGGCTCATGTCTGTTACACTGTTTGTTCAGAGGCGTTTAATGGGACCCTGTCTCGTGAAACAAGCGCCTGTAAAGAGTTATCACTACTTTAACTGTTTCATTCAACTGAAAACTGTTTGAAAGAATAATGTAATCTATGAGAATGCTGCAAATGATCTCTGATAATCTCGTGAGGTACTGCGAGTTTAGTTCACTCTTACACATTGTGAACACAACTCTGCAGGATCAGTAATACATACAGGTATCTTTCTATTAAAGAAACAAAGATGAAAGTGATTAAATCATAAGGTAACACAAGACATGTTCACCTTGAAGCTAAAATTGAGTCATTAGGCAGCATAAATATGACCAAAATGGAATACAAACACAAATGATAAGAGCACACATTTGGCAGCATTTAGTGGGAACACAAGATTTTTTAGGCTTATTTATTATGATGATGATTATAATTATCTTTACATTTATAATTGTCTTTAGTTCTTAAGTTGTATGCTAGTACTTTTCACCTGTTGCTGTATACTGATACTTGCGTGATGGCAAATGGATTGGGAGGGAACTCCAATTTTGGCAGGTGTAATGATAATGATAGCATTGTCAAAATGATAATCCCCCCAGGTAAACCCATTTTATTAAAGCTACAGTCAAATGGCATTGAGGACACAGCCTCCATAGGAAGATATGTCCCCAGAGAAAATGTGATGTCTCTGTGAACTTTTAATCCTGAGAGTGGGAGGGCACTCCAATTTTGGCAGGTGTAATGATGGCTTTGCCAAAATGATAATAACACCAGGTAAACCCATTTCATTAAATATACAGTAAAATAGTTTTGAGTAAACAGTCTCCATAGGTAGATATGTCCCCAGTGTAAATGTGATGTCTCTGTGAACTTTAAATCCGGAGATGGGACGGCACTCCAATTTTGGCAGGTGTAATGATAGAATTGCCAAAATGATAATCCCCCCCAGGTAAACCCATTTTATTAAAGCTACAGTCAAATGGCATTGAGGACACAGCCTCCATAGGAAGATATGTCCCCAGAGTAAATGTGATGTCTCTGTGAACTTTTAATCCTAAAATTAGGAGGGCACTGAAATTTTGCCAGGTGTAATGATAGCATTGTCAAATTGATAATCCCCCCTGGTAAACCCATTTTATTAAAGCTACAGTCAAATGGCATTGAGTAAACAGCCTCCATAGGTAGATATGTCCCCAGTGTAAATGTGATGTCTCTGTGAACTTTAAATCCTGAGATGGGACGGCACTCCAATTTTGGCAGGTGTAATGATAGAATTGCCAAAATGATAATCCCCCCAGGTAAACCCATTTTATTAAAGCTACAGTCAAATGGCATTGAGGACACAGCCTCCATAGGAAGATATGTCCCCAGAGTAAATGTTATGTCTCTGTAAACTTTAAATCTTGAGATTGGGAGGGCACTGAAATTTTGGCAGGTGTAATGATAGCATTGCCAGATTGATAAACCCCAGGTAAACCCATTTTATTAAAGCTACAGTCAAATAATTTTTAGAACACAGCTTCCATAGGAAGATATGTCCCCAATTAAATTTGATGTCACAGTGAACTTTTAATCTTGAGATTGGGAGGGCACTCCAATTATGGCAGGTTATAAGATAGCATTGACAAAATGATATTCCCCCCCAGGTAAACCCATTTTTTAAAGCTAAATTCAAATGCTTTTGAGGACACAGCAACCATAGGAAGATATTTCCCCAGTGTAAATGTGATGTCTCTGTGAATTTTTAATCCTGAGATTGGGAGGGCACTCCAATTTTGGCATGTGTAATGATAGCATTGCCAAATTGATAATCCCCCCAGGTAAACCCATTTTATTAAAGCTAAAGTAAAATGGTTTTGAGGACACAGCCTCAATAGGAAGATATGTCCCCAGAGTAAATGTGATATCTCTGTGATCTTTTAATCCTGAGATTGGGAGGGCACTCCAATTTTGGCAGGAGGGCATTGCCAAAAGGATAATAACCCCAGGTAAACCCATTTCTTTAAATATAAATTAAAATAGTGTTGAGTACACAGCCTCCAAAGCAAGATATGACCCCAGTGTAAATGTGATGTTGATGTGAACTTTTAATCCTGAGATTGGGAGGGCACTCCAATATTGGGAGGTGTAATGATAAAATTGCCAATATGATAATCCCCCAGGTAAACCCATTTTATTAAAGCTACAGTCAAATGGCATTGAGGAAACAGCCTCCATAGGAAGATATGTCCCCAGAGTAAATGTTGTGTCTCTGTGAACTTTTAATCTTGAGATTGGGAGGGCAATGAAATGTTGGCAGGTGTAATGATAGCATTGCCAAATTGATTAACCCCCAGGTAAACCCATTTTATTAAAGCTACAGTCAAATAGTTTTTAGGACACAGCTTCCATAGGAAGATATGTCCCCAGTTAAATTTGATGTCTCAGTGAACTTTTAATATTGAGATTGGGAGGGCACTCCAATTATGGCAGGTGAAAAGATAACATTGCCAAAATGATAACCCCTCCAGGTAAACCCATTTTATTTAAGCTACAGTCAAATGGAATTGAGGACACAGCCTCCATAGGAAGATATGTACCCAGATTAAATGTGATGTCTCTCTGAACTTTTAATCCTAAAATTGTGATGTCACTCCAATTTTGGCAGGTGTAATGATAGCTTTGTCAAAATGATAATTCCCCCAGGTAAACTCATTTTATTAAAGCTACAGTCAAATGGCATTGAGGACACAGCCTCCATAGGTAGATATGTCCCCAGTGTAAATGTGATGTCTCTGTGAACTTTTAATCCTGAGATGGGAGGTCACTCCAATTTTGGCAGGTGTAATGATAGCATTGTCAAAATGATAATCCCCCCAGGTAAACCCATTTTATTAAAGCTACAGTCAAATGGAATTGAGGACACAGCCTCCATAGGAAGATATGTCCCCAGAGAAAATGTGATGTCTCTGTGAAATTTTAATCCTGAGATTGGGAGGGCACTCCAATTTTGGCAGGTGTAATGATGGCATTGCCAAAATGATAATAACACCAGGTAAATCCATTTCATTAAATATACAGTAAAATAGTTTTGAGTAAACAGCCTCCATAGGTTGATATGTCCCCAGTGTAAATGTGGTGTCTCTGTGAACTTTAAATCCTGAGATGGGACGGCACTCCAATTTTGGCAGGTGTAATGATAGAATTGCCAAAATGATAATCCCCCACAGGTAAACCCATTTTATTAAAGTTACAGTCAAATGTCATTGAGGACACAGCCTCCATAGGAAGATATGTCCCCAGAGTAAATGTGATGTCTCTGTGAACTTTTAATCCTAAATTGGGAGGGCACTGAAATTTTGGCAGGTGTGATGATAGTATTGCCAAATTGATAATCCCCCCAGATAAACCCATTTTATTAACCCTCTGGGGTCGGCATTCGCGCCGGCGCGATAGTCTCGCTTTTTTTCTTATCAGTGCAAAAGAGACTCAAAATACTCGGTTGATTTTGATCTTACATATAAGTGTTGTACATCATTAGATCCTGTTAAGTGTCTATTTTTTTTGTGGATAATCACAATAAAAACAAAGTGTTGTGCTTTTGGCCAAATAAAGAAAAACAAACATGATGCGAGTTCTGCGTTCTCTCTGTCAGTGAAGTTCATTCTGAAACGCGTCCGTAAATTAACTGTAACTCAGCAAATACTTGTCTCCCAGGCACGAGACATATGTCTTTATGAAGCTTGCATTCTCTTCTTTTACATGAAGTAATTTATTAAAAAAAAAACAAATATTTTCAGCTTATGTAATCCGTTTGAAACCAAGGAGAGTTTAGTTTTTTCGTTCTCCCCTCATTATCTGTAATGAGCTGAGACCGCTGCGCCCCCGGGCGCTATTCACATATAAATAGGTGATATGCATCGCACACGCCCCCCACCGCTACTCCGGTGAAGAGGCCCTTCAGATGATTCTGGACAGAGAGGAAGAATTCACCTTTTCCTCAGAGGAAGATTGCAACTCGGACAACGAACGGCTGCACTTTGAAGAACGAATTGATCCCGCCAAGGATACAAGTTCGGAGTAAGTTGTTTAGTGTTATAATTCCTTTTCTGATCATATGGAACTTATATGAATTTTCAGACTATATTTTGCCTAGTTTTGGCTAGCTTTTGACATCTTACAGGAAAGATTGCCCCACAATATCCCTAACATTCGTGTATGCTCAAGTGTAAACTTTTCAAATGTGCTTAAACTCTAAACATATTTGTATATTAAATATATTTCACTCAGTTTTGATTAGCTTATGACACCGATTATCATGCTAAAATACTGCCTTATGCGTAATGTAGGCCTATCTTGTTTGCGAATATCTGCTTGGGCAACATGATTTAGTGCAAATATATTTCCGGTAAAATATGTGATAGGCCTAACGTTACTGTCTATGCAATATATTTTTATGGGCCATATAGACCGCGCACATTTAGTGATACACGCAATGAACGGATCGTTTGCGAACGACACATCACTAGCCTACATTTCAAACATTTACACATGTATTCACAAACATCTGTGCATATGTTCAGTTTTGGTTAGCCTATGACACTACTTATCATGCTTACTGCCCTATGCACAGATGTTTGTGAATATATGTGTAAATGTTTGAAATGTAGGCTAGTGATGTGTCGTTCGCGAACGATCCGTTCATTGCGTGTATCACTAAATGCGCGCGGTCTATATGGCCCATCAACAGATACTCGCGGCCCATCAATAGATATTTCTCAGTCCCGTGGCCCATCAACAGATATACATACATTGTGCATCCATACCCATTATGAACCCATCGTTCAGTTCTCAGTGCGATCGAGAATCATACTGAGTAAGTGCATAGACGGAATATTTTACAGATGAAATGTAGCCTAATTATGTTTACATCGTGATAATATAAAAGTACATATTCTTGTGTGAAATTACAAAAAACGTCTTTTTTTATCCATGGCAATTAGTGATTGATATTGATACAGTTTCTTTGATTGTGTTATCAGCATGCTCACGTTTTTGTTTTGTTTTGTTTTGTTTTTAACAGATGTGACAATGAACATGCCCAAGCACCTGTCCGAAGAGAGCCAAGGCAAACAAGCAGGCAAGCAACAGGCAGTCCACTCTGTCATGGAAAACAGAGACTGATGTTGACATGGTTCCACAGACACTGCGATTCCTGCCCGCACGGGAAGCTGGACCGCAACTGAGCTCTGTAGACTCGCATTCGCCCATGAGTCTATTCAAACAATTTTTTTCAGAAAGCGCTGTGTCGATTCTGTGCCACAACACCAATGCTCAGGCTGCCAAGGCAACTGCAAAGGGCTGCAAATATAAATGGACAGATGTCAGCATCCGTGAGATGTACCACTACATTGGGCTGCTGTTTTACATGGCCATGGTGAAGGTCAGCTCCATCAGGGACTACTGGCAGCAACATCTACTCTCGTGTAATGGAAATCCCGTCTCTCCATATGTACACAGGCTTCTTTACCACCACATGTTGTTTCTTGTGTAAATTCAAGTATATGTCTTAAGTTTTATGCAAAGTATTTTTGTAAAGTATAAGTCAGTTGACTTGTATATGTAGCAGTGTGGTCTTGTGAGGCACAACATTTAGTTCCTTCACATAGAGGAATTACAATAAAACAGATTGAAAAACAAAACCATTGCATCTCAGGTCATTCTCAGTTCAGGCTGCCTCACAGCACCTTGATGGGGCATTAGCCTTTGGGGGAGTGTCTTTAGTCTCCCCTGGTGTGAATCTCATTGATATTCATGGCCATTGACACTCCCACGCATACAGCAGTGCTGACACAAAAACTGACTTACAAAATTTAAATTGTTATATTGTTGTTTGTGAAAGAGTGGTCAGAATGATTTTCACATCATTTTGTAGTAAAAATTCTAGCCTACAAGAATGGTGACTTACTAACTTACTCCCAAACTTACTAACCATGCATAATATTTTTTTTCTATAAAATGCAAACATGTATATCTATTTTGCTTACATATTATTGTAGCAGAGTTTGTGCTGAATACAGCAAAATTACATGTTGGCCAATGGTATGTTGTAAGTTGCTGAAATAAGCACAAATGTCAGGGCATGTCAAAATATCTCAAGGGCCCCAAAAACACCTCAGACCCCAGAGGGTTAAAGCTACAGTCAAATAGTTTTGAGGACACAGTTTCCAAAGGAAGATATGTCCCCAGTGTAAATGTGATGTCTCTGTGAACTTTTAATCTTGAGATTGGGAGGGCACTGAAATTTTGACAGGTGAAATGATATCATTGCCAAATTGATAAAGCTCAGGTAAAACCATTTTATTAAAGCTACAGTCAAATAATTTTTAAAACACAGCTTCCATAGGAAGATATGTCCCCAATTAAATTTGATGTCACAGTGAACTTTTAAACTTGAGATTGGGAGGGCACTCCAATTATGGCAGGTGATAAGATAGCATTGACAAAATGATATTTCCCCCCAGGTAAACCCATTTTTTAAAGCTAAATTCAAATGCTTTTGAGGACACAGCAACCATAGGAAGATATTTCCCCAGTGTAAATGTGATGTCTCTGTGAATTTTTAATCCTGAGATTGGGAGGGCACTCCACTTTTGACATGTGTAATGATAGCATTGCCAAATTGATAATCCCCCCAGGTAAACCCATTTTTTAAAGCTAAATTCAAATGCTTTTGAGGACACAGCCTCAATAGGAAGATATGTCCCCAGAGTAAATGTGATATCTCTGTGATCTTTTAATCCTGAGATTGGGAGGGCAATCCAATTTTGGCAGGAGGGCACTGCCAAAAGGATAATAACCAGAGGTAAACCCATTTCTTTAAATATAAAGTAAAATAGTTTTGAGTACACAGCCTCCAAAGCAAGATATGTCCCCAGTGTAAATGTTATGTCTCTGTGAACTTTTAATCTTGAGATTGGGAGGGCACTGAAATTTTGGCAGGTGTAATGATAGCATTGCCAAAATGATTAACCCCCAGGTAAATAAATTTTATTAAAGCTAAAGTCAAAAAGTTTTTAGGACACAGCTTCCATAGGAAGATATTTCCCCAGTTAAATGTGATGTCTCTGTGAACTTTTAATCCTGAGATTGGGAGGGCACTCTAATTTTGGCAGGTGTAATGATAGCATTGCCAAAATGAAAATCCCCCCTCAGGTAAACTCATTTTATTAAAGCTACAGTCAAATAGGTTTGAGGACACAGCCTCCATTGGAAGATATGTCCCCAGTGTAAATGTGATGTCTCTGTGAACTTTTAATCCTGAGATTTGCAAGGCAATCCAATTTTGGCAGGTGTAATGATAGCATTGCCAAAATGATAATCCCCCCAGGTAAACCCATTTCATTAAAGCTACAGTTAAATGGCATTTAGGACACAGCCACCATAGGAAGATATGTCCACAGAGTAAATGTGATGTCTCTGTGAACTTTTAATTCTAAAATTGGGAGGTCACTGAAATTTTGGCAAGTGTAATGATAGCATTGCCAAATTGACAATCTCTCAAGGTAAACCTATTTTATTAAAGCTACAGTCAAATAGTTTTGAGGACACAGCTTCCATAGGAAGATATATCCCCAGTTAAATGTGATGTCTCTGTGAACTTTTAATCCTGAGATTGGGAGGGCACTCCAATTTTGGCATGTGTAATGATAGCATTGCCAAATTGATAATCCCCCAGGTAAACCCATTTTATTAAAGCTAAAGTAAAATGGTTTTGAGGACACAGCATCCATAGGCAGATATGTCCCCAGAGTAAATTTGATGTCTCTGTGAACTTTTAATCCTGAGATTGAATTTTGGCAGGTGTAATGATAGCATTGCCAAAATGATAATCCCCCCAGGTAAACTCATTTTATTAAAGCTACAGTCAAATGGGTTTGAGGACACAGCCTCCATAGGAAGATATGTCCACAGAGTAAATGTTATGTCTCTGTGAACTTTTAACCCTGAGATTGGGAGGGAACTCCAATTTTGGCAGGAGGGCATTGCCAAAATGATAATAACCCCAGGAAAACCCATTTCTAGGAAATACAGTAAAATAGTTTTGAGTACACATCCTCTAAAGCAAGATATGTCCCCAGTGTAAATGTGATGTCTCTGTGAACGTTTAATCCTGAGATGGGAGGGCACTCCAATTTTGGCAGGTGTAATGACAGCATTGCCAAAATGTTAATCTCTCCAGGTAAACCCATTTTATTAAAGCTAAAGTAAAATGGTTTTGAGGATACAGCCTCCATAGGAAGATGTGTCCCCAGTGTAAATGTGATGTCTCCGTGAACTTTTAATTGCTAGATTTGCAGGCAAATCCAATTTTGGCAGGTGTAATGATAGCATTGCCAAAATGATAACCCCCCAGGTAAACCCATTTTAATAAAGCTACAGTCAAATGGTTTTGAGGACATAGCCACCATAGGAAGATATGTCCCCAGAGTAAATGTGATGTCTCTGTGAACTTTTAATCCTGAGATTGGGAGGGAACTCCAATTTTGGCAGGAGGGCATTGCCAAAATGAGAATAACCCCAGGAAAACCCATTTCTAGAAATATACAGTAAAATAGTTTTGAGCACACATCCTCTAAAGCATGATATGTCCCCAGTGTAAATGTGATGTCTCTTTGAACTTTTAATCCTGAGATGGGAGGGCACTCCAATTTTGGCAGGTGTAATGATAGAATTGCCAAAATGATAATCCCCCCCCCCCCAGGTACACCCATTTTATTAAAGCTAAAGTCAAAAAGTTTTTAAGACACAGCTTCCATAGGAAGATATTTCCCCAGTTAAATGTGATGTCTCTGTGAACTTTTAATCCTGAGATTGGGAGGGCACTCTAATTTTGGCAGGTGTAATGATAGCATTGCCAAAATGAAAATCCCCCCTCAGGTAAACTCATTTTATTAAAGCTACAGTCAAATATGTTTGAGGACACAGCCTCCATAGGAAGATATGTCCCCAGTGTAAATGTGATGTCTCTGTGAACTTTTAATCCTGAGATTTGCAGGGCAATCCAATTTTGGCAGGTGTAATGATAGCATTGCCAAAATGATAATCCCCCCAGGTAAACCCATTTTATTAAAGCTACAGTTAAATGGCATTTAGGACACAGCCTCCATAGGAAGATATGTCCACAGAGTAAATGTGATGTCTCTGTGAACTTTTAATCCTAAAATTGGGAGGTCACTGAAATTTTGGCAGGTGTAATGATAGCATTGCCAAATTGATAATCCATCCATCCATCCATCGTCAACCGCTTATCCTGTGTACAGGGTCGTGGGGGGCTGGAGCCTATCCCAGCTAACATTTGGCGAAAGGCGGGGTACACCCTGGACAGGTCGCCAGTTCATCGCAGGGCCCAAATTGATAATCTCCCAAGGTAAACCCATTTTATTAAAGCTACAGTCAAATAGTTTTGAGGACACAGCTTCCATAGGAAGATATGTCCCCAGTTAAATGTGATGTCTCTGTGAACTTTTAATCCTGAGATTGGGAGGGCACTCCAATTTTGGCAGGTGTAATGATGGCATTGCCAAAATGATAATAACACCAGGTAAACCCATTTCATTAAATATACAGTAAAATTGTTTTGAGTAAACAGCCTCCATTGGTAGATATGTCCCCAGTGTAAATGTGATGTCTCTGAGAACTTTTAATCCTGAGATTGGGAGGGCACTCCAATTTTGGCATGTGTAATGATAGCATTGCCAAATTGATAATCCCCCAGGTAAACCCATTTTATTAAAGCTAAAGTAAAATGGTTTTGAGGACACAGCTTCCATAGGCAGATATGTCCCCAGAGTAAATTTGATGTCTCTGTGAACTTTTAATCCTGAGATTGAATTTTGGCAGGTGTAATGATAGCAGTGCCAAAATGATAATCCCCCCCAGGTAAACTCATTTTATTAAAGCTACAGTCAAATGGGTTTGAGGACACAGCCTCCATAGGAAGATATGTCCCCAGTGTAAATGTGATGTCTCTGTGAACTTTTAATCCTGAGATTTGCAGGGCAAACCAATTTTGGAAGGTGTAATGATAGCATTGCCAAAATGATTAACCCCCAGGTAAATACATTTTATTAAAGCTAAAGTCAAAAAGTTTTTAAGACACAGCTTCCATAGGAAGATATTTCCCCAGTTAAATGTGATGTCTCTGTGAACTTTTAATCCTGAGATTGGGAGGGATCTCTAATTTTGGCAGGTGTAATGATAGCATTGCCAAAATGAACATCCCCCCTCAGGTAAACTAATTTTATTAAAGCTACAGTCAAATAGGTTTGAGGACACAGCATCCATAGGAAGATATGTCCCCAGTGTAAATGTGACGTCTCTGTGAACTTTTAATCCTGAGATTTGCAGGGCAATCCAATTTTGGCAGGTGTAATGATAGCATTGCCAAAATGATAATCCCCCAAGGTAAACCCATTTTATTAAAGCTACAGTCAAAAAGTTTTGAGGACACAGCTTCCATAGGAAGATATGTCCCCAGTTAAATGTGTTTTCTTTGTGAACTTTTAATCCTGAGATTGGGAGGGCACTCCAATTTTGGCAGCTGTAATGATGGCATTGCCAAAATGATAATAACACCAGGTAAACCCATTTCATTAAATATACAGTAAAATAGTTTTGAGTAAACAGCCTCCATAGGTAGATATGTCCCCAGTGTAAATGTGATGTCTCTGTGAACTTTTAATCCTGAGATTTGCAGGGCAATCCAATTTTGGCAGGTGTAATGATAGCATTGCCAAAATGATAATCCCCCCAGGTAAACCCATTTTATTAAAGCTACAGTTAAATGGAATTTAGGACACAGCCTCCATAGGAAGATATGTCCACAGAGTAAATGTGATGTCTCTGTGAACTTTTAATCCTACAATTGGGAGGTCACTGAAATTTTGGCAGGTGTAATGATAGTATTGACAAATTGATAATCCATCCATCCATCCATCGTCAACCGCTTATCCTGTGTACAGGGTCGCGGGGGGCTGGAGCCTATCCCAGCTAACATTGGGCGAAAGGCGGGGTACACCCTGGACAGGTCGCCAGTTCATCGCAGGGCCCAAATTGATAATCTCCCAAGGTAAACCAATTTTATTAAAGCTACAGTCAAATAGTTTTGAGGACACAGCTTCCATAGGAAGATATGTCCCCAGTTAAATGTGATGTCTCTGTGAACTTTTAATCCTGAGATTGGGAGGGCACTCCAATTTTGGCAGGTGTAATGATGGCATTGCCAAAATGATAATAACACCAGGTAAACCCATTTCATTAAAGCTACAGTCAAATAGGTTTGAGGACACAGCATCCATAGGAAGATATGTCCCCAGTGTAAATGTGACGTCTCTGTGAACTTTTAATCCTGAGATTTGCAGGGCAATCCAATTTTGGCAGGTGTAATGATAGCATTGCCAAAATGATAATCCCCCCAGGTAAACCCATTTTATTAAAGCTACAGTTAAATGGCATTTAGGACACAGCCTCCATAGGAAGATATGTCCACAGTGTAAATGTGATGTCTCTGTGAACTTTTAATCCTAAAATTGGGAGGTCACTGAAATTTTGGCAGGTGTAATGATAGCATTGCCAAATTGATAATCCCCCAAGGTAAACCCATTTTATTAAAGCTACAGTCAAAAAGTTTTGAGGACACAGCTTCCATAGGAAGATATGTCCCCAGTTAAATGTGTTTTCTTTGTGAACTTTTAATCCTGAGATTGGGAGGGCACTCCAATTTTGGCAGCTGTAATGATGGCATTGCCAAAATGATAATAACACCAGGTAAACCCATTTCATTAAATATACAGTAAAATAGTTTTGAGTAAACAGCCTCCATAGGTAGATATGTCCCCAGTGTAAATGTGATATCTCTGTGAACTTTTAATCCTGAGATTGAATTTTGGCAGTTGTAATGATAGCATTGCCAAAATGATAATCCCCCCCAGGTAAACTCATTTTATTAAAGCTACAGTCAAATGGGTTTGAGGACACAGCCTCCATAGGAAGATATGTCCCCAGTGTAAATGTGATATCTCTGTGAACTTTTAATCCTGAGATTTGCAGGGAAAACCAATTTTGGCAGGTGTAATGATAGCATTGCCAAAATGATTAACCCCCAGGTAAACTCATTTTATTAAAGCTAAAGTCAAAAAGTTTTTAAAACACAGCTTCCATAGGAAGATATTTCCCCAGTTAAATGTGATGTCTCTGTGAACTTTTAATCCTGAGATTGGCAGGGGACTCCAATTATAGCAGGTGAAAAGATAGCATTGACATAATGATAATCCCCCTCAGGTAAACCCATTTTTTTTAAAGCTAAATTCAAATGCTTTTGAGGACACAACATCCATAGGAGGATATTTCCCCAGTGTAAATGTGATGACCCTGTGAACTTTTAATCCTGAGATTGGGTGGGCACTCCAATTTTGGCAGGTGTAATGATAGCATTGTCAAATTGATTAACCCCCAGTAAACCCATTTTATTAATGCTACAGTCAAATAGTTTTGAGGATATAGCCTCCATAGGAAGATGTGCCCCCAGTGTAAATGTGATGTTGATGTGAACTTTTTTCCTGATATTGGGAGGGCTCTAAATTTTGGCACGTTTTATGTTAGCATTGCCAAAATGATAATCCCCACTGTTAAACCTGTTTCATAAAAGCTACAGTAAAGTGGTTTTGAGGACACAGCCTCCATAGGAAGATATGTCCCCAGTGTAAATATGATGTCTCTGTGAACTTTTAATCTTGAGATTGGGAGGGCACTCCAATTATGGCAGGTGAAAAGATTGCATTGACAAAATGACAATACCCCAGGTAAACTCATTTTCTTTTAAAAATCTAAATTCAAATGCTTTAAAGGACACAGCATCCATAGGAAGATATTTCCCCAGTGTAAATTTGATGTCTCTGTGAACTTTTAATCCTGAGATTGGGAGGGCACTCCAATTTTGGCAGGAGGGCATTGCGAAAATGATAATAACCCCAGGTATACCCATTTTATTAAATATACAGTAAAATAGTTTTGAGTACATAGCTTCCAAAGCAAAATATGTCCTTAGTGTAAATGTGATATCTCTGTGAACTTTTAATTCTGAGATGGGAGGGCACTCCAATTTTGGCAGGTGTAATGATAGAATTGCCAAAATGATAATCCCCCATGTAAACCCATTTTATTAAAGCTACAGTCAAATGGCATTTAGGACACAGCCTCCATAGGAAGATATGTCCTCAGTTAAATGTGATGTCTCTGTGAACTTTTAATCCTGAGATTGGGAGGGCACTCCAATTTTGGCAGGTGTAATGATAGAATTGCCAAAATGATAATCCCCCCCAGGTAAACCCATTTTATTGCAGCTACAGTCAAATGGCATTGAGGACACAGCCTCCATAAGAAGATATGTCCCTAGTGTAAATGTGATGTCTTTGTGAACTTTTAATCCTAAAATTGGGAGGTCACTGAAATTTTGGCAGGTGTAATGATAGCATTTCCAAATTGATAATCCCCCCAGGTAAACCCATTTTTTTAAAGCTACAGTCAAATAGTTTTGAGGACACAGCTTCCATAGGAAGATATGTCCCCAGTTAAATGTGATGTCTCTGTGAACTTTTAATCCTGAGATTGGGAGGGCACTCCAATTTTGGCAGGAGGGCATTGCCAAAATGATAATAACCCCAGGTAAACCCATTTCTTTAAATATACAATAAAATAGTTTTGAGTACACAGCCTCCAAAGCAAGATATGTCCCCAGTGTAAATGTGATGTCTCTGTGAACTTTTTATCCTGAGATGGGAGGGCACTCCAATTTTGACAGGTGTAATGATAGCATTGCCAAAATGATAATCCCCCCAGGTAAACTCATTTTATTAAAGCTACAGTCAAATGGGTTTGAGGACACAGTCTCCATAGGAAGATATGTCCCCAGTATAAATGTGATGTCTCTGTGAACTTTTAATCCTGAGATTGGGAGGGCACTCCAATTTTGGCAGGAGGGCATTGCCAAAATGATAATAACCCCAGGTAAACCCATTTCTTTAAATATACAATAAAATAGTTTTGAGGACACAGCTTCCATAGGAAGATATGTCCCCAGTTAAATGTGATGTCTTTGTGAACTTTAAATCCTGAGATTGGGAGGGAACTCCAATATTGAAATGTGTAATGATAGCATTGCTAGATTGATAATCCCCCCTGTTAAACCCTTTTGATTAAATCTACAGTAAAATGGTTTTGAGGACACAGCCTCCATATGAAGATATGTCCCCAGTTAAATGTGATGTCTCTGTGAATTTAAATCCTGAGATTGGGAGGGAACTCCAATATTGAAAGGTGTAATGATAGCATTGCTAGATTGATAATCCCCCCTGTTAAACCCTTTTGATTAAATCTACAGTAAAATTGTTTTGAGGACACAGCCTCCATATGAAGATATGTCCCCAGTTAAATGTGATGTCTCTGTGAACTTTTAATCCTGAGATTAGGAGGGCACTCCAATTTTGGCAGGTGTAATGATTGCATTGCCAAAATGATAATACCCCCAGGTAAACCCATTTTTTTAATGCTATAGTCAAATAGCATTGAGGACACAGCCTCCATAGGAAGATATGTCCCCAGTGTAAATGTATTGTTGGTGTGACCTTTAAATCCTGAGAATGGGAGGGCACTCCAATTTTGGCAGGTGTAATGTTAACATTGCCAAAATGATTATCCCCCTAGGAAAACTAATTTTTTTAAAACTACAGTCAAATAGTTTTGAGGACAAAGCCTCCATAGGAAGATATGTCCCCAGTGTAAATGTGATGTCTCTGTGAACTTTAAATCCTGAGATTGGGAGGGCACTCCAATATTGGAAGGTGTAATGATAGCATTGCTAGATTGATAATCCCCCCTGTTAATCCCATTTTATTAAGGCTACAGTAAAATGGATTTGACCATACATCCTCCATAGGAAGATATGTTTCCAGTGTAAATGTGATGTCTCTGTGAACTATAAATCCTGAGAATGCATTTTGGCAGGTGTAATGATAGCATTGCCAAATTGATAATCCCCCCAGGTAAATCCATTTTATTAAAGCTACAATGGTTTTGAGGACACAGACTCCATAGGAAGATATGTCCCCAGTGTAAATGTGATGTCTCTGTGAACTTTTAATCCTGAGATTGGGAGGGCACTCATATGTATGCAGGTGTAATGATAGCATTGCCAAAATGATAATAACCCCAGGTAAACCCATTTCATTATATATACAGTAAAATTGTTTTAAGTACACACACTTTATAGGAAGATATGTCCGCAGAGTAAATTTGATGTCTCTCTGAACTTTTAATCCTGAGTTTGGGAGGGTACTCCAATTTCATCATATGTAATGATAGCATTGCCAAAATGATAATCCCCCCATGTAAACTCTTTTAATTAAATCTACAGTAAAATTGTTTTGAGGACACAGCCTCCATATGAAGATATGTCCCCAGTTAAATGTGATGTCTCTGTGAACTTTTAATCCTGAGATTGGGAGGGCACTCCAATTTTGGCAGGTGTAATGATTGCATTGCCAAAATGATAATACCCCCAGGTAAACCCATTTTTTTAATGCTATAGTCAAATAGCATTGAGGACACAGCCTCCATAGGAAGATATGTCCCCAGTGTAAATGTATTGTTGGTGTGACCTTTAAATCCTGAGAAAGGGAGGGCACTCCAATTTTGGCAGGTGTAATGTTAACATTGCCAAAATGATTATCCCCCTAGGAAAACTAATTTTTTTAAAACTACAGTCAAATAGTTTTGAGGACAAAGCCTCCATAGGAAGATATGTCCCCAGTGTAAATGTGATGTCTCTGTGAACTTTTAATCCTGAGATTGGGAGGGCACTCCAATTTTGGCAGGAGGGCATTGCCAAAATGATAATAACCCCAGGTAAACCCATTTCTTTAAATATACAATAAAATAGTTTTGAGGACACAGCTTCCATAGGAAGATATGTCCCCAGTTAAATGTGATGTCTCTGTGAACTTTAAATCCTGAGATTGGGAGGGAACTCCAATATTGAAATGTGTAATGATAGCATTGCTAGATTGATAATCCCCCCTGTTAAACCCTTTTGATTAAATCTACAGTAAAATGGTTTTGAGGACACAGCCTCCATATGAAGATATGTCCCCAGTTAAATGTGATGTCTCTGTGAACTTTAAATCCTGAGATTGGGAGGGAACTCCAATATTGAAAGGTGTAATGATAGCATTGCTAGATTGATAACCCCCCCTGTTAAACCCTTTTGATTAAATCTACAGTAAAATTGTTTTGAGGACACAGCCTCCATATGAAGATATGTCCCCAATTAAATGTGATGTCTCTGTGAACTTTTAATCCTGAGATTGGGAGGGCACTCCAATTTTGGCAGGTGTAATGATTGCATTGCCAAAATGATAATACCCCCAGGTAAACCCATTTTTTTAATGCTATAGTCAAATAGCATTGAGGACACAGCCTCCATAGGAAGATATGTCCCCAGTGTAAATGTATTGTTGGTGTGACCTTTAAATCCTGAGAATGGGAGGGCACTCCAATTTTGGCAGGTGTAATGTTAACATTGCCAAAATGATTATCCCCGTAGGAAAACTAATTTTTTTAAAACTACAGTCAAATAGTTTTGAGGACAAAGCCTCCATAGGAAGATATGTCCCCAGTGTAAATGTGATGTCTCTGTGAACTTTAAATCCTGAGATTGGGAGGGCACTCCAATATTGGAAGGTGTAATGATAGCATTGCTAGATTGATAATCCCCCTTGTTAATCCCATTTTATTAAGGCTACAGTAAAATGGATTTGACCATACATCCTCCATAGGAAGATATGTTTCCAGTGTAAATGTGATGTCTCTGTGAACTATAAATCCTGAGAATGCATTTTGGCAGGTGTAATGATAGCATTGCCAAATTGATAATCCCCCCAGGTAAATCCATTTTATTAAAGCTACAATGGTTTTGAGGACACAGACTCCATAGGAAGATGGAGTCTCCCAGAGTAAATGTGGTGTCTCTGTGAACTTTTAGTCCTGAGACTGGGCAGGCAATCCAATTTTGGCAGGTGTAATGGTAGAATTGTCAAAATGATTATCCCCCAGGTAAACTAATTTTTATTAAAGCTACAGTCATATGTGTTTGAGGACACAGCCTACATAGCATTCATGTCCCCAGTGTAAATGTGATGTCTCTCTGAACTTTAAATCCTTAGATTGGGAGGGTACTCCAATTTTGGTATGTGTAATGATAGCATTGCTATAATGATAATCCCCCCTGTTAAACCTATTTTATTTAAGCTACGGTAAATGGTTTTGAGGATACAGCCTCATAGGAAGATATGTCCCCAGTGTAAATGTGATGTCTCTGTGAACTATAAATCCTGAGATTGAATTTCGGCAGTTGTAATGATAGCATTGCCTAAATGATAATCCCCCCAGGTAAACTCATTGTATTAACGCTACAGTCAAATGGGTTTGAGGGCACAGCCTCCATAGGATGATATGTCTCCAGTGTAAATGTGATGTCTCTGTGAACTTTTTATACTGAGATTGGGAGGACAATCCAATTTTGTCAGGTGTAATGATAGTATTGCCAAATTGATAATCCCCCCAGGTAAACTCATTTTATTAAAGCTACAATAAAATGGTTTGGAGGACACAGCCTCCATAGGAAGATATGTCCCCAGTGTAAATGGGATGTCTCTGTGAACTTTAATCCTTAGATTGGGAGGGCACTCCAATTTTTGCAGGTTTTATGATAGCATTGCTATATTGATAATCCCACCTGTTAAACCCATTTTATTAAAGCTATAGTAAAATGGTTTTAGGATGATATTTTCCCAGTGTAAATGTGGTGTCTCTGTGAACTTTTAATCCTTAGATTGGGAAGTTACTCCAATTTTTGCAGGTTTTATGATAGCATTGCTAGAATGATAACCCCCCCCTGTTAAACCCATTTAATTAAAGCTACAGTAAAATGGTTTTGAGGACACAGATTCCATAGGAAGATCTGTCCCCAGTGTAAATGTGGTGTCTCTGTGAATTTTTAATCCTGAGATTGAATTTTGGCAGGTGTAATGATAACATTGCCAAAATTATAATCCCCCCTGATAAACCCATTTTATTAAAGCTACAGTCAAATGGTTTTTAGGACATAGCCTCCATAGAATTATATGTCCCCAGTGTAAATGTGATGTCTCTGTGAACTTTTATTCCTGAGATTGGGAGGACACTCCAATTTTGGCAGGTGTTATGATAGCACTGGCAAAATGATAATCCCTCCTGGTAAACCAATTTTATTAAAGCTACAGTCAAAATGCTTTTTAGGACACAGCCTCCATAGAAAGACATGTCCCCAGTCTAAATGTGATGTCTCTGTGAACTTTTAATCCTGAGATTGTATTTTGGCAGGTGTAAAATAACATTGCCAAAATTATAATCCCCCCTGGTAAACCCATTTTATTAAAGCTACAGTCAAAATGCTTTTGAGGACACAGACTTACATTTACATTTATTCATTTGGCAGACGCTTTTATCCAAAGCGACTTACAAAAGAGGAGAAACATAAGCGAATCATCTTAAGGAGACAGTGGTATGAAAAGTGCCATACTACAAAGTTTCACTATCGTCACAATAGTATACAAAACCGATTTAAGTGCAACAAGAATTGTTAATACATTTAGAATTTTTTTTATTTTTTTTTTTTATTTTTTTTATCGACTGGTTAAATACTCTTGGAAAAGCTGTGTATTCAGCCGTTTTTTGAAGATAGAGAGTGAGTCAGCTTCACGGGTTGAGTTGGGGAGGTCATTCCACCAACGTGGTATGATAAAACTGAAAGTCCTGAAAAGTGTTTTGGTGCCTCTTTGTTTAGGTACAACAAGGCGCCGCTCATTTGCCGACCGCAGGCTTCTGGTGGGAGTGTAGCTCTGCATAAATGTTTTTAGGTATGCTGGAGCAGACCCAGTGATTGTTCTGTATGCCAGCATCAGGGCCTTGAATTTAATACGTGCATGAACCGGCAGCCAGTGGAGAGAGACAAAGAGGGGTGTAACTTGTGCTCTCTTTGGTTCATTAAAGACCAGACATGCTGCTGCATTCTGGATCATTTGCAGTGGTCTAATAGCACATGCAGGATGGCCTGCAAAGAGAGCATTACAGTAGTCCAGTCTAGTTATGACAAGTGACTGAACAAGCAGTTGTGTGGCATGTTCAGAGAGGAAAGGTCTTATCTTCCTGATATTGTAGAGTGTAAATCTACATGATCTTGCGATCTTTGAGATGTGGTCTGTGAAATTTAGCTTGTCATCAATGGTTACCCCTAGATTTCTGACCGTTTTGGAAGGCGACACTGTAGTTGGACCCAGCTGCACAGTGATGTTGTGTTCAACATCAGGATTGGCTGGAAAGACAAGGAGTTCAGTCTTGGCTGGGTTGAGTTGCAGGTGGTGTTCCTTCATCCAGGCTGAGATGTCAGCCAGACAGGCAGCGATTCGAGCGGTCACTGTGGTGTCGTTGGGCTGGAAAGACAAGTAAAGCTGCGTGTCATCAGCGTAGCAGTGGTAAGAGAAACCATGTGACTGGATGATGGGTCCTAATGACGTTGTGTATATGGAGAAGAGAAGTGGCCCAAGCACTGATCCCTGAGGTACCCCAGTAAGTATCTGATGTGGCTTGGATACCTCCCCTACCCAGGCTACCTTAAAAGACCTACCTGAGAGATAGGAGTTGAACCAGTCAAGCACAGTTCCGGTGATCCCCAGTTTAGAGAGGGTGGAGAGTAGGATCTGATGGTTGACTGTGTCAAAGGCTGCAGAAAGGTCCAGCAGAATCAGAACTGATGATCTGGATTCAGCTTTCGCCAGTCTCAGCGACTCTGTGACAGACAGCAGGGCAGTCTCCATGGAGTGACCACTTTTGAAGCCTGACTGATTGTCATCCAGCAGCTTGTTCTGTGAGAGATAGGCAGAGATCTGATTGAAAACTGCCCTTTCAAGTGTTTTTGCCATGAATGGGATGAGAGAGACTGGTCTGTAGTGTTCTATCTGTGTGGGGTTAAGTGCGGGTTTTTTCAGCAGTGGGGTTACTCTAGCCTGCTTAAATGTAGTGGGAAAAGTGCCTTCAAGAAGAGATGCGTTAATTATGTGTGTAAGTGCAGGTAGGATGGACGGAGAGATGGCCTGGAGAAGGTGTGATGGAATGGGGTCAAGAGAACAGGTGATGGGGTGGTTGGAGAGGAGGAGTTTAGAGACCTCAGTGTCAGTTAAAGGAGAGAACATAGAGAGAGAAGAGTTGCATACAGGAGTTGGGTGTTTGACAGGGTGTGGTGCTGTGAATGTATTGCTGATGGCTGTAACCTTATTAGTAAAAAATGTGGCAAAGATATCTGCTGTAAGTGATGTGTCAGGTGGTGGAGGGGGAGGGCAGAGAAGTGAGTTAAATGTTCTAAACAAGCTACGAGTGTCTGTGGTGCTGTTAATCTTGGTCTGATAATATGAAGTTTTTGCAGCTTTAACATTATCCGAAAAAGTTGCAAGCAGAAGTTGATATTTACCTAGATCGGCTGGATCTTTAGATTTCCGCTATCTCCTCTCGGCCGCCCTGAGATCAGTCCGATGTTCACGAATGACATCAGACAGCCAGGGGCTGGGTGGTGTAGTACGTGTTGGTCTAGAGGAGAGAGGACAGATGTTGTCTAGACAGGTTGTTAAGGTAGAGCTAAGTGTGTCTGGGGCAGTGTTTACATTGAGCATGGAAAATACATTTATTGTGGGAAGAGAGGCAGAGACATCATTGGATAGGCGAAAGGGTGAGAGGGAATGGAGGTTATGGCGAAAGGAAACCAAAGGTGGAGTTGGTTTTACAATGGATGGGAGAGTCATGTTAAATTGAACAAAGTAATGATCAGAGATATGTAGTGGAGTAACAAGTATGTTTGAGGTAATACAGTTACGTGTAAAAACGAGATCCAGCTGGTTGCCCGATCTGTGAGTCGCTGTGGTGTGTAGTCTTTCCAAGTCAAATGAGGCCAGAAGAGTATTCAGTTCAGTGGCCTGGGGTTTGTCTTGGTGTATGTTGAAATCGCCAAGAACCACAAGTGGCCTACCATCCTCTGGCAAAGAGGACAGCAGGACATCCAACTCCTCAAGAAAGCTTGTCAGCTGACCTGGAGGGCGATAGATGACAACAACATGTATTTTTGTGGGTTGCATTGTAGTAATGGCATGGAATTCAAAGGATGTATTGTTACATAGTGAAGCCTGTGGAGAAAAAGTCCAGTTATTATGAATGAGCAAACCTGTTCCCCCACCCCTGCCGGTATGTCGAGGGGTGTGAGAGAAGGAGAAGTTGTTGGAGAGTGCAGCAGGTGTTGCTGTATCCTCAAGACGTATCCATGTCTCCGTCAACGCCAGAATGCTGAGGGTGGACTGTGTGGCGAAAGCTGGAATGAAGGCAGCTTTGTTCACAGCAGACTGGCAGTTCCAGAGTCCCACTGAGAACGAGAGTGGAGCAGGAGTTGAAGTGCAAAGTGGGCGTAGGTTGTGTGGGTTGCGTTTGGTCTCGCATCTGTATCTTGTGATCGGTCTACAACAGATAACAGGGATGTGCTTGAAGGCATGTGTTATTAGTGAGCTAGACATGTTAGTATGTATGTATAAGTAGAATAATAAAAGAGAATAAATAAAATAAAAAATACTTAAGTGCTCGGTGGACTCGCACAGGTAGACTCGCTGGTCTTTACCCAAGTAGGTCTTCACACGAGGGCTACCACTTCCGCTGCCGCATCCGCGTCAACATTCAGTCCAATAAATAAACACTTTAAGAGCCGTTCAATGGGAAAAAGCAGCCACGCCTTTATGCTACTTAGCACAACAAAGCTAGTCACGTGGTCAGCCGAAACCGAAACTGAGGGGCCCGCGAGGTGACAAGTGCTGGAACAAATGTGACTTCCGTACACCGCAAAGAAATCATGCAACACTTTATCAATAAATAATACTCTAAAACAAGTGAAACACTGTTTGCAGACACTAAAACGACACACTGGATAACCAACACTAAATCTAGCAGCGAATACTACGGGACAAGTCAAACAAATCTAGCAGCGAAAACTATGGGACAAGTCAAAGCAAACAATAGCGCGCACACACAAACACACGTTTAAGTGACCCACGTTCAAGACAGTAAACAGACAGCACCTGATCTAGCAATGAATACCACTCTAACGACGATAAAAACAATTAAATAAACACACTTACATACAACTGCAATAGGAAGACTTCATAGGAAGATATGTCACCAGCATAAATGTGATGTCTCTGTGAACTTTTAGTCCTGAGATGGGAGGGCACTCCTATTTTTGGAGGTTTTATGATAGCATTGCCAAAATGATAATCCCCCTGTTAAACCCATTTTATTAAAGCTACAGTCAAAATACTTTTGAGGACACAGCCTCCATAGGAATACGTGTCCCCAGTGTAAATGTGATGTCTCTGTGAAATTGTATTACTGAGATTGAATTTTGGCAGGTGTAATGATAGCATTGCCAAAATGAAAATCCCTCCTTTTAAACCTATTTTATTAAAGCTACAGTAAAATGGTTTTGAGGACACAGCCTCCATAGGAAGATATGTCCCCCGGTGTAGATGTGATGTCTCTGTTAACTTTTAATCCTGAGATTGGGAGGGCAATACAATTTTGGCAGGTGTAATGATACCATTGGCAAAATGATAATCCCTCCAGGTAAACTCATTTTATTAAAGCTACAGTAAAATGGTTTTGAGGACACAGCCTCCACAGGAACAGATGTCCCCAGTGTAAATGTGATGTCTCTCTGAACTATAAATCCTGAGATTGAATTTTGGCAGTTGTAATGATAGCATTGCCTAAATGATAATCCCCCCAGGTAAACTCATTTTATTAACGCTACAGTCAAATGGGTTTGAGGACACAGCCTCCATAGAATGATATGTCCCCAGTGTAAATGTGATGTCTCTGTGAACTTTTAATCCTGAGATTGAATTTTGGCAGGTGTAATGAGAGCATTGCCAAATTGATAATCCCCCCGGTAAACCCATTTTATTAAAGCTACAATAAAATGGTTTTGAGGACACAGCCTCCATAGGAAGATATGTCCCCAGTGTAAATGGGATGTCTCTGTGAACTTTTAATCCTTAGATTGGGAGGGCACTCCAATTTTTGCAGGTTTTATGATAGCATTGCTAGAATGATAACCCCCCCCCCCCCCCCCCCCCAAGTAAACCCATTTCATTAAATCTACAGTAAAATGGTTTTGAGGACACAGCCTCCATAGTAATATATGTCACCAGTGTAAATGTGATGTCTATGTGAATTTTAAATCCTGAGATTGGGAGTGCACTCCAATATTGGCAGGTGTAATGATAGCATTGCTAGATTGATAATCCCCCCTGTTAAACCAATTTTATTAAAGCTACAGTAAAATGGTTTTAGGATGATATTTTCCCAGTGTAAATGTGGTGTCTCTGTGAACTTTTAATCCTTATATTGGGAAGTTACTCCAATTTTTGCAGGTTTTATGATAGCATTGCTTGAATGACAATCCCCACTGTTAAACCCATTTAATTAAAGCTACAGTAAAATGGTTTTGAGGACACAGCCTCCATAGGAAGATATGACTCCAGTGTAAATGTGATGTCTCTGTGAACTTTTAATCCTGCGATTGTGAGGGCACTTTAATTTTGGCAGGTGTAATGATAGCATTGCCAAAATGATAATCCCCCCAAGTAAATTAATTTTATTAAAGCTATTGTCAAATAGTTTTGAGGACACAGCCTCCATAGGAAGGTATGTCCTCAGTGTACATGTGATGTCTCTGTGAACTTTTAATCCACAGTGGGAGGGCACTACAGTTTTGGCAGGTGTCATGATTACATTGCCAAAATTATAATCCCCCCTGGTAAACCCATTTTATTAAAGCTAGAGTCAAAATGCTTTTGAGGACACAGACTTCATAGGAAGATATGTCACCAGCATAAATGTGATGTCTCTGTGAACTTTTAGTCCTGAGATGGGAGGGCACTCCAATTTTTGCAGGTTTTATGATAGCATTGCCAAAATGATAATCTCACCAGGTAAACCCATTTTATTAAAGCTACAGTAAAATGGTTTTGAGGATTCAGATTCCATAGGAATATATGTCCCCAGTGTAAATGTGATGTGTCTGTGAACTTTTATTCCTGAGATTGGGAGGGCACTCCAATTTTGGCAGGTGTTATGATAGCACTGGCAAAATGATAATCCCTCCTGGTAAACCAATTTTATTAAAGCTACAGTCAAAATGCTTTTTAGGACACAGCCTTCATAGGAAGACGTGTCCCCAGTCTAAATGTGATGTCTCTGTGAACTTTTAATCCTGAGATTGAATTTTGGCAGGTGTAATGAGAGCATTGCCAAAATTATAATCCCTCCTGGTAAACCCATTTTATTAAAGCTACAGTCAAAATGATTTTGAGGACACAGACTTCATAGGAAGATATGTCACCAGCATAAATGTGATGTCTCTGTGAACTTTTAGTCCTGAGATGGGAGGGCACTCCAATTTTTTGAGGTTTTATGATAGCATTGCTGTGGAATAATGGAGGCATCTTTTAAACGTTTTCTGTTGGTGTAACTGCAACTGTTCCCTGTTCGAAGGATGTTCTATAGGAATGTGTCTCTTATCTCTACTCTCACGTTTCACACGTAGCTCAAATGTATGTTAACCCCAAATAAGGTAATGAGCCATTTCATTGGTGGGGGTCCAGTGGAATGTGGTTTTCTGGACCATATAACAAAGTGCTGAACAATAAACGTTGAAGAAGGATCTGATAGCATTGGGTGTCTGTGTCATGTCTTTCTTCCCTCAGCTGAGCCGTATCGAGACGGGGATTGCAGATCAAGAAAATAAATAAAATACATTGGATGACAAAATTATCTAACAATTTGGTGGCTCGTCGGGATTTCTCCAGACAAGGTAAGACTGATTTAAGTATCAAGTTTTCCTGTCTGATGAGAGATTGAATAAAACGTAGTTTAACGTAGTTTAATTTGGCTCGATATTAACTCCGTTAATAACTCTGCTCGGGGGCCTCTGTCGAAGAGATGAATTTGCCCTATTATAAATAGGAAGGAGGGTTTTGCTCTATTATAATATAGAAAAAACCCCACAACCGCAGCAGTAGTTTTAAGGATATCCTTATTCTGGTATGAATAGGAAGAGGACGGGAATTGTCCTATGGAAAAGACGGAGAGAATTTGATCTGCATTATTGTTCTGCATGAACCGTTTCGATCGGGAAATTGTTTGTATTATTATTACTAAAAGGTGACATTATGGGACAGGAAAAAAGCCGTCCTCTATGGAACTAAACTCCAAGACAATGGATGTTTTGCAATAAACAAGATTATAATACTGAGTCATATATCAGCAATTTGGCTGGGTGGTCAGAGAAAGGAGAAAGAAACAAAGAAGAATAAAAAAAAGAAAAACGTAATTAGATTAATTCATGAGTAAATCAAATCTATGGATAAAAAGGGTGAAAGCACCCTCAGTGGGATTATAAATACATAAGAGTCATACGAGGTGTGGAAGAAAATAAAACCATTCTGGAACAAAGGTCCTGAATGAAAAGAGACTAATCAAATGCACACAGCGGTCTCTGTTTCAAAACAAGCCGCCTAACTATGATATCGTCGTGAACAAAGCTTTAACCCCTAACCTCCCAAAGATACCATGCGCACTGTTGTATCCCGATTTAACACAATTTAAACGCAACTCATTCGCTGCAGCCGCGGACGTATTTGATTCAGATTCAAAGCGAAGATACAGATTCAGAAAGATACGAGCGAAGATACAACAGCAGCATTTACTTTTATCTAGTGCCCAAACAGATATAAAATCGTTTAACTAACATTGTCAGAGACGCTGGCTATATGAAAAGAATTACCATATATAAACCGCATACCTTTATCATCGATATTTGCGCATCTAAAGGTTCATTAACAGCGCATTGCTATAAGGGCTCTATTACGGGACGCGCTCTAAACTCTGTGTTGGAATTAATGGCATTCCTGTGAAGTGTCATATGATACCAAATTACCCGTAACATCTCTAGCTAACACAAACTTGTTTAAAATGCACGATTTCATGATTTTGCCTGACTCTCCGTTCTGCCCACTGGTCTGTGATACGATGCATAAAATTGGAGAAAAAAAATGACTTTTGATTCTAACTCATTACAATTGCTGTTTCCCTCAGTATATTGTCAGTCTGTGTATACAGGTCATTGCGGAGAAGTTTGCAGCTCAACGTCTGTCAGCACTTGACCTGCGAAACAGGAAATACTCAACGTCGACCCAGCGCTATGGGCCACCCACAAAGATGAGGCGGGCCTTATTGATATCCATGATGAGAACGGGTTGTGATATCAGACCATATGTTGCAAAAATCCGCTCTAACTTGCCACTATACTTCAAACAATATCAACAGTATAATGCAAACCTTCAGAAAACAAAGGTATTAATACAGTGTCTGAAACAAGGTATTTTGAAACCCATTCACACATATAAATCACCAATTAATGCTATGAAGAATGCTAATAATACATGGCGATTATAGTAAGAATTGAAAAAAAATCTAATGCCAATGTCACCAGTGGTGCCGGATGTGTGCACTAATATTAACTAAATTCCAGCAGACCACAATGATTTTACTATTATTAATTTGTGTCCTGCATTCTTCAGTGTCAGTCATGCCTGTTACGCAGCCGCTGTTCGCATTCACATATGGAGGCCAACAGTAACAGAATGCCCCAGGAATTTAGAGACTCGCCTGCTGTGTTCTCTGCTGTAGTGCACGCTACTTTGAAGGACACCAAGCTGCCACCTGTCTATTGCAATATGCTGACGACATCCTGCTTTCCGGCCCGAACATCAAGTCATGCACAGCCGCTTCAACTATTGTGTGCAATGTATTAGCAAAGGCTGGCTTCAAGACATCAAAAGAAAAGATGCAATGGGTGAAACTGAACTATCAATCTGGGTCATGAACTACAAGAAGGAACAGTACGTCTCTCCGCAGACAGAGTGAAGACGATTACTACCTTCCAACACCCTAAAACAAAAACTCAAATGCAAAGCTTCTTGGGTTTAGTGAACTATTGTCGAGCATGGGTGACAAACTGCTCGTTATATGACAAAATCCTGAGAGAAGCAACACTCTCAAGGGCTGAGGAACCTATCAAGAGGACTGCTGAAATGGACATTGCTACCAAATCATGAACACTTTCATTTGTATGTGCACGAGGCAGCAGGCGCAGCAGCAGCGATCCTCGCTCAGTCCAATTGCTGAACATATAGACCAGTGGCGTACTTGTCAAAATATTAGAGGCAGTCGCCAAAGGCCTCCCTGTATGTTTACGAGCAGTGACTGCTGCGGCGTTGATGGAACAACATGCAGAACGTATTGTACTCTCACATCCATTAGTTGTGAACACCTCTCACCAGGTAGGAACAATCATGCACAATATTACCACATGACAGTACAACGTTGATCAGGGTAAGAAGTTCTTTAATTGGCTACTGCTAATCGGATAAATAAACCAACCTCTGATATAAACGGCCCGACTTTATCATTACAAATGACTGAAATTGCTGACTCGAGGTGAATTTTCCAACGATACACATGATTTCTTTGATTGCCTAAAAACATGTACTTTATGCAGGCCGAATGTTTCGTCATCCGCCCTGGAGGAGGGGGACCATTGTTACATTGAACATTGACTTGATGGGTCCATATCCAAGTCAATTGCGTATACTGGTTTGGTTATGCTGTAACGGAAATTCAGAATCGAATTATTGAAGCTTATTCGCTCCCATATAAATCAGTACAAGCTGCTGAGTTGTTTGCGTTGATCAGAGCATGCCATTTGGCTAAAGGTAAATCAATCAATATATACACAGACTCGAAGTATGCCGATGAAGTAGCAAAGTGGGCTGCAAGGGAAATTATGGTAAGTCCAGACCTAAATCAAGCTGAAGAGACTTTTTCCATGCAACACTGATAAAAGACAAAGACATTAAATTGTTACAGGCAAATCCATCTGAATCTGACAACACTGGGCCTCAAATTAAGTAAAATCAAACTTATTGCATAAATGGGGTACAAAATGCAGTAAAATTAATCCTGGACTCATGTCTAACGTACAACAGACAGAAGCCTACATAGCACGACTCATTACCACACTCGAAACTGCTGTTCTAAACAGACAGAAGCTTTCCCGTGTGTGAGGTAAAATGATAAAATGGTGAAAATTTGGCAAAATAAATAACACAGAGATTCGGCTGAATGAGCTCAGAATGTCACCATCCTCTGTTGTTAATCTCTCCATTTGAAATACTAATGGGTAGGCCTTTCCCGACCCTTTGGGTCAGAGGCCGCGCTGGCTTGCTCTCCACAGGTGACAAGGAGGTGGTGATTTCAGAATATGTGGATTCCCTCATTAAAATATTAAATGACATAAATGGTGATATCTCTCTCTCTCCCTCTGCCTGCAGAAAGCACTACTCATCCATTTGTTCCAAATCAGCAGGTTCTGGTAAAGTGTCTGAAACCAACGAAGTTAGGTGAACCAAAGTGGGCCCAACTACTGTACTGTACTACCAGTGACCAGAATGGGGGTGCTAACTGACCTTCAACCACAGTGGATCCACGCAAGCCGCGTGAAGCTTGCTCCAGAGGAGGGCCTTACTGATTCAGGGTGAACGGTGAAAGCACTGGAGGAGCTGAACACGCAGCGCCAGTGCCCAACCGGGAATCTGCGAATTAGGAGGACCTGAGGAGGGACCCGGAACAGTCAACATGAAGACATTCCTACTGACACTCTGCATATGGCAGGTGGTCGTGCTTGCCTATGCCCGTTCAGTATCAACACAACAGCAAGGAGCCACATGTGTCATTCCAATTCCTATAAATAATGTATGATGGTTTATGTTTTATGAAATGTAACAGGAAGATGTTTCTGTTATGAAGGTACGGGTAAACACCCGGAAACGAAGGTACTTAGAAGGTGATGCCTCAAGTGACCCTGAAGTATATCTAGATAGTGTTGGACAGCCAAGAGGTATTGAATGTTTGGATTACCTTTTGGCTAAAGATGGAGGAGGAGTATGTAAAATGTTTGGAGACAAATGCTGTACATACATCCCGGGTCACACTGATGATGATGGTGAATTTATGAAGGTATGAAAGGAAATGGATAAGTTGAATAAAGAATTAGCTGATAACATTGGGGAAAATGGGGACAATTTTTCAATATGTTTGGGTGATTCGCACCTTGGATGTCCTCCATTATATCGATTGCTGTATGCATTCTACTTATGTTATTATTTGGACCATGTTTGCTACAATTACTAATGCAAAAGTTGAATGTGATGATAAACAGGCATAATATCACCATGTTCCATTATTTAAGTATACCTGATACTGAAGTTGATTGAGAAGGTTATGTGATCCTTTCAGGATCAAAGTGGGCAATGTGGAATAATGGAGGCATCTTTTAAACGTTTTCTGTTGGTGTAACTGCAACTGTTCCCTGTTCGAAGGATGTTCTATAGGAATGTGTCTCTTATCTCTACTCTCACGTTTCACACGTAGCTCAAATGTATGTTAACCCCAAATAAGGTAATGAGCCATTTCATTGGTGGGGGTCCAGTGGAATGTGGTTTTCTGGACCATATAACAAAGTGCTGAACAATAAACGTTGAAGAAGGATCTGATAGCATTGGGTGTCTGTGTCATGTCTTTCTTCCCTCAGCTGAGCCGTATCGAGACGGGGATTGCAGATCAAGAAAATAAATAAAATACATTGGATGACAAAATTATCTAACAATTGCCAAAATGATAATCCCTCCTTTTAAACCTATTTTATTAAAGCTACAGTAAAATGGTTTTGAGGACACAACCTCCATAGGAAGATATGTCCTCAGTGTTAATGTGATGTCTCTGTGAACTTTTAATCCTGAGATTGTATTTTGGCAGGTGTAATGATAACATTGCCAAAATGATAATCCTCTGTCAAAATGCTTTTGAGGATACAGACTTCATAGGAAGATATGTCACCAGCATAAATGTGATATGACCTCAAAATGCTGAGTTGAGGAAGAGCAATACAATTTTAGCAGGTGTTGAGATGACATTGTTGAAATTGTTCTGCCCACAGGTAAACCCAAATTTGTTACAGATCATCCTGTCACTGATCATCCTGTCTCTGCCTGCAATAACAATAAACAATCCCTCTCCCCTGATTACTGATTACTTGCACCTGTCATTTGTATCAGCTCTACTCCTTAAAAGCACTGTTCACCCCTCACTCTTCGTCTGTTCTCGATCATGAATACAGACTCACTTCCTTGCTACCCTAACTCTGATCCCATTGCAATTTCCAGCTCTACTCACCTTTACTCCCACGACGATCTTCCTGGCTCCACGTTCCTTCGCTCCAGTGTTGTTCACCCAAGCTCCAAGCTCGTTTACTCCAGCAGCTACAACCCAAGCTCCATGCTAATCCTTGCTCTGCTACTACTTTCTCCAGTGACGATAGTTCAAGTTCCACTCTCCTTCGCTCGATCGCAGATGTCCCAGGTTCCCTTACCATTGCATCGCTGATTGCATTCCATTCATCAAATCACTTTATATCAATAAACACAACCTCTGGGTTTATCACCACCATCGAGTCTGTGTATTCGTTACAGAAGACCAGACCAACAAAGATCTACAAAGATGAACCCGGCTGGTTCCGACCCAGTTCAGATCCTGTCTGAGGCAATTCGACAAGCTTTCCCTCAAAGTTTCGATTCAACTTCTCCTCCATCAACCGATGGTGCCTCCGCAGTTTCTTCTCTGGTGTATTCTGCCAGCCCCGTGGCCAACCCAGCGCCCTACGCTGGTTTGGCGGAGGATTGCAACAGCTTTTTGAGACAATGCTCTCTCGCCATGGAAATGCAGCCTTTTCGTTTCTCCACTGAACGAGCTAAAGTGGCCTACATGATTTCCTTATTGACTGGTATGGCATTAGAATGGGCTCAACTGCTCTGGGATCCGAATAGCCCCATCACTCAGTCTATGGACAGTTTTACCCATCATTTCCACGAGGTATTTTGGAAACCGGCGGGAGATACTACAACCGGAGAACAGCTCATTAACCTCCATCAGGGAGAGACCGCTATTAAGGATTGTACGCTTACAACTCTCATCTTTTGACAACACCATGGGACTTGAGTGTTTCATCCAACTCTCCATTAGAGTGGCAAACCAGATGAGGTCCTGCCTAGACGAGTTACTCACTTCTCCACCTCTCCTTGCCAGTTCACAGCACCCCTCAGCTCATACTGTGGATCCAGACAGTGAGACTATGCAGGTGGATACCTATCGATTGTCTCCATCTGAGCGTCAGTGTCGGATGACCCAAGGTCTGTGTTTGTATTGTGGAAACAAGGGGCATGTAATCACGAGGTGTCCCATACGACCCCCAACGTCCATTGGTGAGTTTCCTACACACACCTAGGATTTCTACATCCCCTCTCAAGACTCCTATTACGCTTGTTTCCTCTGACTTCTCAGTTCCAGTATCAGCCCTCCTCGATTCCGGGTCAGCGGGCAACTTCATCTCCAAAAGGCTCTGCGACCAGCTCCGTCTCAAGAGGTGGCCCTGCATACCCAAACTACATATCCAATCCATAAACGGCAAACCATTGGGTAAGGGGGTCATTCACCAGTAGGCAGGTCCCATACAATTACAAGTAGGATGTTTACACACCAAAGAAATCACCTTTCTGATATTAGAGAACTCCACAGCAGACATAGTCTTGGGCTGTCCCTGGCTCATCCATCATTCCCCTGTCATATGCTGGTCGACCGGTAATGTCCTGAAGCGGGGAGATGGATGCTTTCCCACCTGTTTACCTAACCTACCTACTCCAAGACACCCCACTCCGGTCGAAGAACCCCCTCTCCTCAAACTAAACACCACCACTGTAGAGAGCCCCTCTGGTTCATTATCTGTGGATATTCCGTCCTGTTACTCCCACTATCAGGACGTCTTCAGTCCCGTTCTCGCTTCTCGACTGCCACCTCACCGCCCCTGGGACTGCGCCATCGACCTCCTTCCTGACGAACCCTTGCCCAGAGGTCAAATCTATCCTCTTTCAATCCCTGAACAAGGAGCGATGAAGGAGTACATCGAAGAGGCCCTGTCCCAGGGTTACATCCATCTGTCTATGTCCCCAGCTGCTTCCAGTTTCTTCTTCGTGGCCAAGAAGGATGGAGGTCTCCGACCCTGCATCGATTATCGCACCCTCAACAAGATCACAGTGAAGTTCCGATATCCACTACCCCTTGTACCTGCAGCCTTGGAACTATTAAGAGGAGTGACCGTCTTCACCAAGCTGGACCTACGGATCGCCTATAATCTCATTCGGATCCGGAAAGGTGACAAATGGAAGACTGCCTTTGTTACTCCCACCGGCCATTATGAGTACCGGGTGATGCCGTATGGCCTGGTCAATGCCCCTTCCGTGTTTCAAGGCTTCATGAATGAAGTACTCCGAGAATTCCTCCATCAATTCGTCCTTGTCTACATAGATGACATTCTAATTTACTCTCAGTCTGAGTCTGATCATCATCACCATGTCAATCTGGTTTTGAAGAAGTTGAGGGAATATAACCTGTTCCTCAAGGCTGAGAAGTGCTCGTTCCATCAGAAAACCCTCCAGTTCCTTGGATATAACATCAGTCCCGAAGGTATTCAAATGGATAAAAGGAAGGTGGAAGCAGTACGCAATTGGCCTGTTCCCACCACCATTAAGGAACTGCAGCGCTTCCTGGGTTTTGCAAACTTCTACCGCCGGTTCATTAAGAATTTCAGCTTCCACACTTCTCCGCTTACCACTCTTCTCAAAGCCAAGCCCAAGTCTTTGTCCTGGAACCAGATCGCCTCCCTTGCTTTCCAGCGCCTAAAGTCAGCTTTCACTACTGCACCCCTTCTCTGTCATCCCAATCCCAGCAAACCCTTCGTCGTCGAAGTAGATGCCTCGACCTCAGGTGTTGGAGCCGTCCTGTCACAAAATCAGGGGAACCCATCCAAACTTCATCCATGTGCATACTTCTCCAAAAAACTCAACTCCGCAGAGCAGAATTATGACGTCGGCAACCGGGAACTCCTAGCGATCAAGTTGGCACTGGAGGAATGGCGACACTGGCTTGAGGGGCCCCAGTTCCCCTTCTTGGTGCTCACCGATCACAAGAACCTTGAGAATATCCGGGAGGCTCGCCGCTTAAATCCTCGCCAAGCCCGATGGGCACTTTTCTTTTCCTGTTTCAATTTCACAATCTCCAATCGCCCGGGTGCTAAGAACATTAAGGTAGACGCCCTATCACGTCTCTACTCTACAGACGAAACCCCTAAAGAACCCGATCTTATTCTCCCCCCTAGTATAGTTGTAAGTCCCATCCAATGATCCCTAGATGAGGACATCGCCGAAGCTTCAATCCACAAACCCACTCCGCCAAACTGTCCTGCTGACAAAACCTATATTCCATCTACCTTACGTGTGACTCTCATCGAGTCGGTACATTCCTTCCTGGGCACGGGCCATCCTGGATCCAATAGAACCCTCTCTCTCCTCCAGGAACGGTTCTGGTGGCCACGGATGGATCGCGACATCCGAGATTAAATCAAGGGATGTGTAGAATGTGCCATGTCCCAAACCCCACGTCAACTCCCAGTCGGTAAGCTCTTACCTCTACCAATCCCTCATCGGCCTTGGTCCCATCTAGGGGTCGACTTCATCATAGATCTACCTCCCTAATTCCACTCAAGGGACTCCCCACAGCCCTCCAAACTGCGGAAGCACTCTTCAACCACGCCTTTCGCAATTACGGAATTCCTGAAGACATAGTCTCCGACAGAGGGCCACAATTCATCTCTCGAGTCTGGAAGGCCTTTTTCTCACTCCTAGGGGTCTCCATCAGTCTCTCCTCCGGTTACCATCCCCAAAGCAACGGTCAAACTGAGAGGAAGATCCAAGAGATCGGCCGATTCCTCTGTACCTTCTGCCATCTACTCCAGAACCAATGGAGCCGTTTCCTATCTTGGGCTGAGTATGCCCTGAATTCCCTTCGCCAAGCCTCCACTAAGCTAACCCCATTTCAATGTGTTTTAGGTTTCCAACTCTCTTTCCTCTCTTCCCATGGTCCGGCTAACCATCAACAGTACCAGCAGTGGACTTCTGGTTTAAGGAGAGTGAGAGAGTCTGGAACGCAGCTCATCAACACCTGCTGCGGGCCACTCGCCGCCAGAAACGTCAGCCTGACACCAGGAGAGCGTCCACCCCTACCTATCATCCCGGGCAAAGGGTGTGGCTCTCCACAAACGACATGCGGTTACGACTCCCATGCAAGCAGCTAAGTCCCCATTTCATTGGTCCCTTCTTGATCACCAAACAGATTAATCCTGTCACTTTCCAGCTCCAGCTTCCCCCGGAATACCGCATTCATCCAATGTCCCATGTTTCCATCCTGAAACCCTAACATCCTTCCCTCTCTACACCTCCCTCTGAGCCGGATCCCGCTGACACTCCACCTCAGCCACTTCTGTTAGAAGATGGACCGGCCTATGCAGTCCAAGATATCCTGGACTCTCGACGCCGCGGTGGTCGTCTCGAGTATTTCATCGATTGGGAGGGGTATGGCCCCGAGGAAAGATTATGGGTTCCTCGTGATGACATCCTCGAACCCCTTCTCCTTTCACACTTCCACAGGACACATCTTGTCCGCCCAGCCCCTCATGGTCGTGGTCGTCCACGATGTCAGCTTCTACGTCCCTCAGGAGCGGTCCGTGGAGGGGGGGTAATGTTACAGATCATCCTGTCACTGATCATCCTGTCTCTCCCTGCAATAACAATCAACGATCCCTCTCCCCTGATTATTGATTACCTGCACCTGTCATTTGCATCAGCTCTACTCCTTAAAAGCACTGTTCACCCCTCACTCTTCGTCTGGTCTCGATCATGAATACAGACTCACTTCCTTGCTACCCTAACTCTGATCTCCATTACGATTCCCAGCTCTACTCACCTTTACTCCCACGACAATCTTCCTGGCTCCACATTCCTTTGCTCCAGTGTTGTTCACCCAAGCTCCAAGCTCGTTTACTCCAGCGGCTACAACCCAGCGCCCTACGCTAATCCTTGCTCTGCTACTACTCTCTCCAGTGACGATAGTTCAAGTTCCACTCTCCTTTGCTCCATCGCAGATGTCCCAGGTTTCCTTACCATCGCATCGCTGATTGCATTCCATTCATCAAATCACTTTATATCAATAAACACAATCTCCGGGTTTATCACCACCATCGAGTCTGTGTATTCCTTACAAAATTGTTATGGATAATGGATATTACAATTGATATTCCACAGCCAAAGAATATTATTACAGATCAGATTAATCTTTATACAAAAATAAGCTGAAATGTGCTTGTTGAGCAATAATACTTGCACTGTGGGAATAAATGTTTAAGTATATTACAAAGTAAAATCTTTAAATCCATTAGCAATTTTGGGATCTACATTTCCCCTTTGGTGAATATGTGAGTATGCTATCCACAAACATACTGGCTCACTTATTTAACTTACTCTCATATATTCACTTCCATTGTCAGATTTGTCAATGGAACAACAGATTTGTGTGCCTTACTATCTAACAATATGTTACTTATTCTCTTATTTATGGTCTCATTGTATATACACACTGTACATTTTATTAACGTACTTTAGTATGTTTATTGAAATTTTACATGTAAACCATAATAATACAGATGAATTAATATACATTTTTATGATGTTCATATTTAGGTCCAATAATAAGAGTTCATATTGTCAATATTACATATACAAATGACAAGAATGGCACCATAACCTACATGAATAGCATTTCAATGCAGTTCAAATCTGTGAAAGGAGTGAAATTCTTTGAGTGAAGTCCTCTTACACATCATATATACATATTGCACTATTTAGCATAATGTACACATTTAACATAATAAACATATAAAAATGCACATTACACAAACAGGTTATTCACAACTGCAACGCTAACAACATAAGGTGTACTTCTACACATCAAACATCCCAAACGCTGAGGCAGCTGGACATTTCAGTTAAATTACATGGAAATGTAAAACACATTGAGTTTGGCAAAAGACCAAATCAAAGAGAAGTGCACAAACTGTCCTGTAATGCTTAAACTGTCGAAGCCTCTGCTCAGTTTCAGCTTCTGTTGTTACTTTATCCAAATTAATATACTTAATGTTTTTTAATTTAAAAATTCCTACATTGCCTTGCTGATAATTGTGTGAAAATGATTGATTATAAACGGCTTTGTAGATGGAAGCTACAGTTTAAACTCGCTGGACCACTGTCTAGTCAACTGATGTCATGCGCGTGCACGCGAGGGGCACTCAGATTCTGGCAGGGATTCCAATTTTGGCACAACACCGGTAAATGTTTGGATTTGAGGAGGTGGTTATATATAAGATTTTTTTTATCACTTCATTATTTTAATTGCTTCTTCATTTCGTTTAAAGTTCAATTTGAATTTAGAAATGTCTTTTGTTCAAGTTTTTGTATTTCAATAAATTAATTACATTTTTTAAGCAAAATCAATAAAGCAAAAATATTTACTGACCTTGGGGATTTACCATATTATCGGATATTGATATTTTAAATGCAATTATAATTCAAATGTTTTTTTTATATATCACCCAGTCTAAAGGGGAAGTAAAATTTTTCATGAAGTAAAATTAATTAATTTTATTGAGACCCACACAAACACGTGTACTCGATTCCATATTGCAACATGTTACCTATTAATATTTGCATATTTGTTTGTCTATGGGCAATATAAACATTTTATTTTATTGAAAAACTTCCTTGAAAAAAATAGTAAATTATTAGTTTGTGGTCCCCGCGACCCGACTTCGGATAAGCGGTTGAAGATGGATGGATGGATAGTTTGTGGTCTGGCTCTTTCGAAATTTTTTAAAATTGGCTCCTTAGTGAAAAATGTTTCCTGACCCCTGTTATAGTTCAAAAGGGTAAACGGTGGAAGTTATCGTATTATGCGAGATACAAAAAACTGCAAAGCGGCAAAGTCACATTTGTCATCCGCCACCATGACCGCAATTTGATTTTTGAAGCTGAAATAATTTGTGGATTATACATGCTCTTTCAATCAGCAAGAGAGGAACAACATGGATGTTATTATGCCATCTTTCTTGGCAAGGAGGATGGATTGTATGCGTCACGGTCAGGTACACGAGAGAAGGCTACTAACATTACATTAGGTAAGACGAAAAGGTTTATTTTGACAACTTGTAAATTAACTTAATAGCAATATATCTGTGGGATCTGTGCCCATGGGGTTTAATCGTGGGTCTGTGTGTCCTGGCCGGATCCGGGTCCAGATTTCAAATAATAGGCTAGTCTGAGTCGGTTCTGGGTAGTACATTTAAGGCATTTCTCGGTTCTGCATGGGTCTGGGTCCAAACTTTCAAATAATAGACGGGTCCGGGTCTGTTCCGGATAGCACATTTCCGGGTCTCTTCAGGTTCAGGCACAAATTTTTGGACCCGTGAAGACCTCTAGTATGAATGCATGTAAACTCATAGACTTTTATAATATTAGTTTGCAAATAAATCTATGATTTCTAAAATTATTATAGATAATGAAATGTCACAAAAATATTGAAAACATATTTGTCAAGTTGCCAGACATGATTAACGGTCACACTGTTTTAGGGATAATTTTACATATCTCTGGAATTATATTATGTGTTTATTTTTCCATTATCCCCATTTCTGTCTAACGTCATTTATATATGGCTGCGTCCGAAAACTGTAAAATGCTGCCTCAAAACCAGCCCAAAAGTGCCCATATGCATATGGCAAGGCTCTTGCCCATGAAAACAATTGTTTCCTACTATGACAAGACAATGACTTTTGTGGGATCATATTTCCCAATCAGACCGTCGTAGAGACATAGGGGCAGGCTAATTTTACACGGGTTACCAATCAGTCTTTAAGTATCATCTTGGAAATGGTGTAGCCACACTCTAGCAACCATTTACGACACAACTAGCAACCACCCCTTAGACTTCCATTCAAAATGGCTCAGAAGGTTATCTTTAGAACATAATTTTGTAGACACCTGGCGATTGGATCTTTTGAGTCAGGTTTGTAATCAGCCAATTAGAATCTCTCTGGTCACTGGCTAGCCATGCCCTAGCAACCATTTAGAGAACCCTAGCAACCAGGCCTATTGACTTCCATTAAAAATGTGTGAGAGGGATATGTTTTGAACAGAATGGACTCCAGACATGACAGTTGGCTATTTCACTTGGGTGAGCAAGTGTATCCACTTGAAAAACTAATTAGCCACACTCTAGCAACCATTTAGAGCACTCTAGCAACCAAATCCCGATGACTTCCATTCAAAATGGCTGAGAGTGACATCTTTGGATTAGAATGTCCTGCCTCCACACACTGGGCAGGAGGCGAGTTAGTGACTGAGGAGGAGGTCATTTGGAAGGAGGACGCCCTTGGCAAGCAGACTGATCACGGCCCGTGCTGGTACTGTGGCAGGGAATGTTGTGGAAAATGGCCTCCATCTGTCTCTTCACCGCTGAGAACTGTTGGGAGATGTCGTCAACGGTGTCGCTGAATAGGCCAAACTGGTCCGCACTGTGGCCTTTGTGGCCTGGAGGGCGAGGTCGGTCGCAGAGCGTAGTTCCTGCAACACGTAGGGGTCAGGACTACCCAAGTGAAGATCTTTGAGTGCCTTGGCCTGGTGAACTTGCAGGAGGGCCATGGCATGCAGGGCGGAGGTGGCCTGTCCAGTGGCGCTGTAGGCTTTGGCGGTCAGTGACGACGTCATCCTACAGGCCTTGGAGGGGAGCACCGGGCGATCCCGCCAGGTGGAGGAGTTCTCAGGACACAGGTGGAACACAACCGTTCTGTCCACCTGGGCGACCTCAGAGTACCTGTGGGCCACCCTGCCATCGAGAGTAGTGAGAGCAGATGAGCGAGGAGGTTGGTTGCGGGCAGAGAAAGGTGTGCCCTCCACGGCCTCGTCAGCTCATCATGCAGCTCCGGGAAGAAAGGAACCGGGGGCGTGGCTGCGAGCGGCGCCCGGACCCGAGGAACCAATCGTCTAGCCTTGAAGAGTGTGGGGAGGACGTAGGGTTCCAGAGCCTGCCAATTTTCTAGTGTCACTTCACTCGACACAACGTCAAAGTGAGCGACAGACGGGGAATGTGTATTTCAGTGTTTGTGTCCTTCAATTTCAGGTGGAATCTCAATTTATTATTACAGGTGCTCAAAAGGAGTGTTTGAGGAGTGGGCATGTGAAATCTTAACATTCTAAATGTTTGTCTTATTCCGCTAATCACTTGCCCACAAAATTATGTATATTTCATACACTCTAGCTTGTTTCCCTCTAGCTTGTATTTAAAATGGTTGAAAATGCAGTTGTCTGTTGAACTATGGTGTCCGGAGAAGATTTTTTAAAAAAAATTGCTGTGTGAAATCTTATTGATAAAGGATGGTTAGCCTTAGGTAATCATACATATATCTCTATCATTTGAAAGATGTAGTTATTGTCTTCAATATGGTATAAACAGTTCAGGTGTGTGATATGAAAATAATATGAATTTGTATATGAATATCATATTTTGGCACAGAATGGAATTTTCTGAATTTTGGGCTCAGTCAGTAAAGGGTTACCTGGATTTCCAAGTAGAAAATGTGTTCAATCATTGATTGGTTTTGATTGCTCTACTACTTTAGTGTTTAAGGCTGTGATTTGGTTAGTTCTCATAGTATCTGTGAATGGGTGAATGAGTCAACAGTGTAAAGCTCTTTGAATACCGATAAGGTTAAAATGGCGCTATATAAGTGCAGACCATTTACCATTTACCATTTATCTGTCCCAAGATGCAAATGCAAGAAAAGCAAGTTGGTGTTTGTTGTGTGTGAAAAACAAAAACATAAAAACAACAACCAACAATTAGCCAACTTAAATAAAGAAAACATATTTACATATTTATGTGGTAAACATATTACCATTGTGTTGGCAGCTTAATCCACGAACACTAAAAGAGCACAGTACTTTACACATCTATTCAATTACCACTATGCCATGGGTATGAAGGTAGACTTCCTGTCTGGCAATGTTTAAAATGCTATAAGACAACTATTTTAGAGGTTACTGTTATTGCAATTACATGGCTTAATAACACTATTATATATTATTTCCAGCAATATCTATCCAGTCTGGTTGTATTTATGGATGCTTCGCATGCATTTAGAATAAATGCCTGTGGGAATTCCCACCAAATGTTGCAAGATTGCGTATTATCTTTAATGATGAGTCCCTGAAGTATAATTCTTCTACTTTATTCTAATGTCAGCACTCTCAGGCCCACAACAATGCTCATTCTGCCCTCACCGTGGCTTCTTATTGGGGTGTCAGCACAATTTTCTTGCACTTTTACTTCTGCTTACAGTTCGGTAAAATGTGGTGGAGACAAGTTATGTCTTAGGAGAGAATCATAAAGCTGGTATGTGTTTGTGCCTCTTAGTTCCCCTCTCTGTGTGATTTTCAGGAATCAAGGAAAGACTGAGAATTAATATGTGAGTATTAAAGTGACAGCAAGCACTTCTTAATGTTGTCATCTAAATGGTGATCGCAATTTAAGATATTTTCACAAGTTACGTTTAAATGTGTATATTAGTGAAATAATCATGATTAATCACAGATTTTAAAACTTCTCAAATTTGACTATCAATACTTATTTTTCTTTTAAAATACATTTAGCTCCTTCTTAGAAAAGAAAATAATATGTTTGAATCATGTCCTTGAAGGAGCAGCAACAAGGTAAGATGTCTTTACACAATGTTAAGCTGATCATATTGAAATCACTAGCTTGCACCAGCAGGTGACTTTTAATTTATTACTTATAGCACAACAATTTCTGTTATATTTTAAGGCCAATTTGCATACATTGCAATTTATCCTAGCATTTGTGTCATCTTCATAGTACGTTAGAGCCAGCGGGCTCCACACATGCTAAATTTCTTCTTCTTCTTTTATTTCTTTCGAAATTCGCATTGCCACCTACTGGGATAGTGTTCAATCATTGTTTATTGTCTGATTCTTTCCCTTTTTCACCTGTCATATTTCTCACAGACTCCATTTTATGAATCATGTGGTAGCGACTAGTCGACTTGCGGCTGACAGTGTTGACTACATAGTTACAGTCGACAAGTCTGTGCAACCCCTGTTGATTTATTAAAATAACTAGTCCCCATAGGTTGCATATTCTTTGCAATTTTTCAATCTTAATTTTTCATCTTCCACAACATTAATCGGCCGGCAGGTTGTGGCTATCCTTTGCTGCAGTGATCATGAAGCCCTGTTCACATGATTCAAGATGCTTTGAACTCCACATGAAACGTGCTGCAGAGAATGTCTTGTTATGCTTTAAGCACTGGCACTGCCCACATAATGATGCTTTATCCAAATTGTCAAATAATTCCTCATCCTCCAAAATATGAAACAGTTGGCAGGTTGTGGCTATCCACTTTGCTACAGTGTTCATGAAGCCACGTTCACAAGTTTCAAGATGCTTTGAAATCCACAGATTCCGTGCAGATTACGTCTTGTGTTGCTTTGAGTGCTGGCACTGCCCACATAATGATGCTTTATCCAAATTGTCAAATGATATGAAATTGCAATGGAGTGGAAACACTGATGCTTCACTCCAACAAGTTATTTCAATGCGGCTTTAGATGTCTGCACGTGTGGTAGTCGACAGACCTTCCACGTGAGAACTCCAACAAGCTAGTTACTGCTGCGGTCACTCATCAGTGGTAACATTGTGGTAATTAACACCTCCGTGGTAATTACATTATTTTTTAGAAGGACTGCAAAGTGCTTTATTTTTGTCAGAAGTCCCATTTGGATTTGTTTTGTAAAAAACAAATATGGTTAAGAGGTCCTATCTCCATCACTTGCTCATTGACACAGAATCAACATTGTATGTGAGTTTGTGGTGTACGTCAGTGTAAAGGCCCCTGAACACTTCCTTCGAAATTGGGGAATGAATTGGTGGGATGTAATTTAGAACAAAATACGGCTAAAAAGGTGCTTTTGAGTTCTTTTTGGTGGTCTTAACAACTCGCCAGAACAAACTTTCAGGAAAAGTCTTACCGGCTGCTAAACACCTTCTTACTGCCATTGGTCCAGGTGTGACTTGGAGCTCCACCTACTTTGAGATTGACAGCTAATTCCCATTCAGTCAGTTAAGATCACTCAAAATGAACATACTTGCGTGCAGAGTTATTAACAAGCTGGTGCAAATGTACCTACAACTGTACCAATGTTTGCGTAGAGGCATTTTCCAAGAACTTGTCATTTTATTTTTTTTTGTTTGTTTAATTAGTGTACAAAAGGAGTCAAATCTATTTCAAATTCTCTGTTGTTTGAAATGCTGCTTCACAATTTACTAGCCATTTACACATCTGCCCAATCATCATTCATTTGTCTCTATTCTGCCCATTAACACTCTTTTTATACACCAAATTTACAGTAGTGATGATGAAATGAATGCACAAGATAAATATAAAAATGACACATTATCTACTGCTTATACAGTTTATTACTTTAACTGAATAGTTAATACAGCTTCTTTTACTGAATTCGCGTGAATTCTACTCCTAGAATGAAGCATAAAATCATAGATAACACATTTTAATGTCTTGAGCATCCTCATATTTAAATGTACCGTTTAATGCCTCCTCCAGCAGCGTGGCCGGTGTCTGAATGTTCGCAAACAATATGTCATTGCTTAGCTGTTTCGAAGTTCCTTTTTGCTCTGAGTGAAGAATGAAAAAGCACTTCGCTGTGAGTGTGCAGCTAGTTAAAATGTTGGGATTTTATGTTAAATTGGTAAATGCGTGAATTGTGTTTTTATTTGTATTTGTATTTTTTTAATTTTTAGTACATTTTTAAAACAAATTAATGTTTATTTCAACAGCTCTAGTTTATATTATATATATTACAGACGAGCCAAAAGTTTAACATTTAACATTAATATATGTGAATGTGACAACAGACATATTAAATTCTACTTTGCTTTGAGGTGTATGACACACATGAACATCATGACAAGTCTCTAATGTTAAGGCATATCATCCTCACTGTGATCCTCCCACATAATTTAAATTTAAATCATCCTCAATATGCAACATTTTGCAACATAAACTTAATAAGGACATGTTTAATCAAGAAAAGCTTCTCATATGTCTGCAGAAAATGAGTTGGCTCTGGCTGTGCCTGGCTATAGAATAAAAAAATATATACTTTTTAATAATCAGTGTTGTGCCTAATCACAGTTAAGAAAGAGCACTGCTGTATGATCCTACAGCGCATTTCCAGCGGCATTCTCTCTCTGCACGCTGTGCAGTACACGCCCCAGGGCATTTCGACAGCGCTTCTGTCTAAAAGAGTGTTTTCCCTCCTAAAAGAGTTTGATTTCTCTATAAGAGTTTACTTTCACTCACAAAAGAGCAATACACAGCAGGCCTTGAACATCCTTTTTCAGGACACATCCTTTTAAAGATGCCTTTCCACCTCTGTCTTGTTCCTGGATGCAGTTGATATCTCTCCAAGACTGATGGTCATAGGCACTGCCTCTTGTGCCTGGGCAGAGATCCCACTGAGGCAGCGTTTGTGGATGGTTCATGTACTCACTGCAAGAACATGACCATGGCAGCGTTGCGGTCATGGCTTTCATTTCTTAAAGTGAACGCCACTTCAGCCGCCCCCCCGCGTCGCTTCTCCTTCCCACGGGATTGAGGACCTCTGTTTTTCTGAGGGCCACACTCACCCTACAGCGGGTGTCCAGACATGCCATGGTCACCACAGACACCTCACAACTGGGTTGTGGCACCGTGTGCAATGGACACGCAGCTGCTGGCTTCCAGATAGGGCCCCAGCTTCGTTGGCACATCAACTTACCTAAAGTTGCTGGATGTATTCCTTGCCCTACCGAGGTTTCTCCCACTGATTGGGGTAAGCACATCTTGATCCATTCAGACAGCACCACAACGGTAGTGTACATAAATCGTCAAGGCAGCGTGCGCTCTTGTCATATGTCACAACTCGCCTGCCATCACCTCCTTTGGAGTCAGCAGTCACTGCACGGCACTCATATCCTGGGCAACCACAACACGACAGCGGATGCGCTATCATGTCAGGTTTCACCCAACGGAGAGTGGACGCTCCACCCCCAGGTGGTCCAGCTGATTTGGGGCCGATTCGGCATGGCACAGTTAGATCTCTTTGTATCCCAAGATAATTCTCACTGCCCACTCTGGTACTCCCTGACAGAAGCCCCTCTTGGGATAGATGCACTGGCTCACAGCTGGCCCCGGGGGCTGCACAAGTACGCATTTCCAATAAGCCTTCCAGTAAGCCTTCTTGCACCAGTGCTGTGCAAGATCAGGGAGGATGAGGAACAGTTGAGCTCAAGGCCCTCGCCTTGTAGACGCCCCTCCTGATAGTGCTAGCCTTAGATAGTGCTACCAAGAGGGTTGGGGAACTGCAAGCATTCTCTGTCAGCGAAATTTGCCTGGAGTTCGGTCCAGCAGATACTCATGTCATCCTAAGACTGCGACCGGGCTATGTGCCCAAGGTTCCTATGACCACCTTAAGGGATCAGGTTGTGAACCTTCAAGCACTGCCCCGGGAGGAAGCAGACCCAGCCTTTTCGTTGCTGTGTCCAGTACGTGCTTTGCGTATCTATTTGGACCGCACATTGAGCTTTAGATGTTCTGAGCAGCTCTTTGTCTGCTTTGGCAGATGGTGGAAAGGGCACGCGTCTCCAAACAGATGTTAGCTCACTGGGTCATTGACGATCTCTCTTTGGCCTACCAGACCCAGGCCGTGCCCGCCCCCTTGCGGGTTCGAGCACACTCGATGAGAAGTGTGGCATCCTCATGGGCACTCGCCAACGGCACCTCCCTAGCAGACATCTGCAGAGCAGCGGGCTGGGCAACACCCAACACCTTTGCGAAATTCTACAATCTCAGGGTTGTCTGTCTTGTCCAGTGTTTTGTTAGGTCCGAGCCAGTAGAACTCGGTAATACGGAATAGCTGACCGGGTGTTCCACTTGCACCTAACGCCCTGCACCAAGTTGATCCAGTGTGCTTTCTCTCCCAGGTTAGCCACTAAGCTTTCACTTCCTGGATGTTCTTCCACCCTAGCCTTCTGGCCTGGGAATTCAGTGGAGGAATTTGCAACCAGACCCATTACGTGCCACAAGGGCTCTGTAATGGGGTAGGGCTCAACAAGCTTAATTCCCTTTTCAGGCAACTCCCTGTGATGTATTTTCCGCGGTACGGTTACCCTGTCGGTGGACCCGTGTTTTCCTTGGGCAGTCCCACTGCCCCTGGTTGCTGTGTTTGTAGAGCTCCTCCCTCATCAGGTAGGACCTACCACTGTGCCACTCCCACATGTGGCTTGACAACCCATGTGGTGTATTGGCGACATATCAGCTCCCCCTAGTCTGGGCGGGATGTGGTCTCCACAGGGTCTTTTCCACCTGAAAGAATAGGTTTGGGGAAGACTGCCTTCACTGATGCATTTCATAGTGTTAAGAGGCCCCAGCCATTTTACATTCTATTCGAGAAACATAGAGAGATTAGGCCATGGCTGGCTGACTTGCTCCCATGATGGTCATGTAGTGCCTGTTCCCCCTTAGGGGTGCTGGGAACCTAAGGTCTGTATATGACACCTTTTTCTTGGGGCGATGGGGAGGGTAATGTGCGGATGATACAGTTGCTTGTAGCATGCAGCAGCCTGCTTGCACCTGTGTCAGCAGTTCACGTAACACGGTCAGTGCGTGGCGTTTTTGAATGGGGGCCCTTGTGTCATTTCATTCGACACAGGGTCAAGTGAGTGGGAAACCTCCCTTAGGGAATGGAGGTTACAACAGTAACTGTGACGTTATGTGTGCTTTCGGACAGAGGAACAGAACATCACTAGCAAAAGAAAAGATGTCCAAAACGTTCTCCTACAGAAGGAGGAATGTGGTACAGAACAGTCCAATGATTGGGTTTAAACTCCAGTGGCCCGCACTTTTCCAAGTAAAAGAAGAATGCCATGGTTACTGTCGTAACCTCCGTTCCCTGAGGGAGGGAATGAGACCTTGTGTTGAATGAAGTGACACAAGGGGTCTTCTTGGGATGGCAAACGTACCTCTGAATTTGAGAAAAGGCCAATGTCAAATTGGCAGACAGAATTTGTATGCCCCGCCCTGGATATACGAGTAAAAGGGAAGCGGGGCAGCGTCTGTCAGTCAGGATTTTGCACTGAGGAACCGTTTACAGTGGTGTAGTGCTGTGGCAGGAGGGACACAACGTCTCGTTCCCTCCCTCAGGGAATGGAGGTTACAACAGTAACCATGGCGTTCCCCTTCTGTCACGCACTTGACGTGTGTCGATCTTAACGCTATGAAATATGTCAGGGAAGGTGGTCTTTCCCGGTAATATTCTTTCAGGGCAAAAAGACCCTGCGGAGGCCACATCCTACCCAATCTAGGGAGGGAAACACGAATCTGACAACAGCGGGACCGTACCATTGGAAATACATCACGGGGAGTTTGCCTGAGAAGGGAACTAAGCCTGTGGAGCCCGACCCTAGTACTGAGCATCAGTGACTCGTAGTGGGTGTGGATATGAATTGGTCCACTGAATTTGCAGGCCAGAAGGCTAGGGAGGAGAACATTAAAGAAAAAAAATTATATGAAGGCTATTTTTCAACTTTTCTCTTCTCATTTTTTTTTTTTTTTTTTTTTTTTTTTTTTTTTTTTTTTTTGTAGCCTACGTGATGTCTCATAATGAGGTCTGTACACAGGGAAACATTTTGAGTCATGCCAGTCCAGTGTTGGCAGCCTTATTCAAGACATTTATATAAGAGATAATTTGTGTTTACCTTTATGTTACCCCGTTCCCCGACTAATTAAACCCTTACCTTTGAGTTCACCAACCTGTCACCGTGTCCTTCTTCCCCTCTCCTGACAGGCGCTTGACCACGCCCCCGCTGCCACAGTAACATTTATAGATCTCCGAATTCCCCTGTTGAATCGATAATTTGTATTCTTGCTACTATTAATTCTTTAGACCATGCAAACGAGCTGATTTTATTGGGTGATTTTAATCATAATTGGTTGGATCGTTCATCTTCTCATGAGAAAAATGTATTTAATGGTCTAAACCTTACTCAACTCATTACTGATCCGACTAGGGTAGTTAATGAATCCAAATCTCTACTGGACTGGATCTTGGTTACCCACCCAAATATAATTTCTCAATCTGGTGTATTACCTGATTGTTTTAGTGATCACTCAATTGTTTTTTGTGTTTGGAAAATAAGATTACCTAGTCTGCCACCTAAAGTAATTAGGTTAAGGCAGTGTAAAAAACTGAACACAGAGGCTTTCATCCAAGATTTAATAAGCATTAGCTGGTCCAGGTTTAAAATAATCCCTTATGTTGAAGACGCATGGAACTTCTTTCTCACAGAGGTTCTTAAAGTCATTGATAAACATGCACCTTGGACATCTGTTAAGGTCAAGGGTAGTCATTTACCTTGGATTGATGGTGATTTAATACATTTATTTAAACTACGAGATAAAGCCTGGGTAAGATACCGCATGACAAAGGAAAGTGCTGATTGGTCTGAATATAAGAAATTGAGAAATGCCTGTACAACTAAAACAAGGAATGCAAAAGCAAACTACTATCAGCACTCTTTATCAGACACCAAAAACCCTAAGCAATTTTGGAAGAGACTTAACTCCTTAATTAACAAAACCAATACAAGTCATCCATCCAAACTTAGAGTGAACAATAATATTATCACTGACCCTATCTTAATGGCCAATGCCCTTAACCAACACTTTTCTTCTATTTGTTGTTCTCAGTCATCTGAGCTCTCTTATGCTACAATAACAAATACTTTGAACAATATCTCTTTCTCCTTTTCAACAATTCATCCCTCTGATGTTCAACAGGCAATTTCAGAAATAAAATCTTTTAATGGTGCTGGTCCTGATGGTTTGGACATGAAGTTTATTAAACTTTCTTCTCATGTTCTAGCATATCCACTATGTGATTTATTTAATTTATCACTTTCCACCTGTGTAATTCCATTAATGTGGAAATTTGTGAAAGTAATACCACTACACAAAGGTGGTGACTCAATTGATGTCAACAATTATAGGCCAATTTCTATAATCAGTAATGTAGCTAAGATATTTGAAAAGCTTATTTTTAGGCAACTGTCAAACTATATTAATGAATTTTCCCTCTTGACTCCAAATCAATCTGGATTTAGACCTTATCACTCTACAACAACAGCCCTTACATTATTTACCAATGATATTTTTTCTGCACAAGATAATAACAAGTCTACAGGTGCAATTTTTATTGATCTCACTAAGGCGTTTGACATGGTCAATCATTATATTCTTCTGGAAAAACTATATGCTATTGGCCTTTCCAAATCAGCTGTTCTCTGGTTTAATTCATATCTTCATTACAGACGTCAAAGCGTGTCTCTTAATGCTGTTCTCTCTCAGCCTAGAATAATGGAAACGGGTGTCCCTCAGGGTTCTTCCCTAGGCCCCCTTTTGTTTTCCATTTTTATAAATGATCTCCCACAAATATGCTTGGACTGTCAGATTCATCTATATGCAGATGACACAGTTATGTATACATCTAAACACGATATATCTAAGATTCAAACCTCACTTCAACTTGATTTCAATCTTATTCAAACATGGTTATCTTCTAATTTGCTTTTATTGAATAAAAAGAAGTCTTATAGCATGCTTTTTGCAACCAGATTTGTACTCCATAAGCAAAATAATTCTTTGGAGGTTAAATTTCTGGATGGTACACTTTTAAAGAATGTTGAGGAGTTTAAATATCTGGGCCTTTGGCTAGACTCCCAACTTACTTTCAGACCTCATATTGATTCTATTGTAAAAAACATAAACTGTAGCTTAAGAATGTTATACTGCTCAATTAATTGCTTTACAAAACAGATTAGATTAAAAATTATTACTCAATTATTATTGCCTATAATTGATTATGCTGATGTTGTTTATCAGAACACAGCCGTAACCAATCTTAAACCTTTGAATGTGATCTATAATAGTATCTGCAGATTTGTTTTGAGGTGCCCATTTAGAACTCATCACTGTCAAATGTATCAGTCACTGAATCTTCTTTCACTAAATGGCAGACAACAGTATCACTGGTTGCAGTTTGTTCACAAATGCATTTTCTCAAACTATCCATCCTATCTGAAACAATACTTTCCATATCAAACATCCTACAGCCTAAGAGACACTGACCATATTTTCTTTTCTGTACCAAATATATCCAAATAATGTGGGAGGAGAGCCTTTAAATTTAAAGCCGCTTCTGATTGGAATGGTTTACCCAAGTCTTTTAGATCGATCTCCTCTTTTCACCAGTTTAAGATGTCTCTTCTTAATTATTTGCATACAAGCTGTAACTGTTTTCTTCATGCTTGGTATATATATATATATATATATATATATATATATATATATATATATATATATATGTATCTTTTTTTTTTTTTCTCAATTGTCTATATGAATGACCTCAACTGTTTATTGCCTAATATCTAATGGTTGGATTGGGGAAGATATGGGTGATTTTGGTGTGTTGGAGAGCTTTTGTCTTTGTTTTGTTAGTAGGTATGTATGCATGTTTGTATATGATGTATGTTTTTCTCGAGGTCCCCTCGAAAACGAGATGTCACATCTCAAGGGTTTTTTTTCCTCTTAACAATAAAATTCAACTTAACATGATGGTGTCAAGATGGTGTCAACAACCCAGTGGGATAGCTTCTGCTTGGAGATGGCGTTCCCTTTCTGCCGTCCGCCAAAGCAGACAAAGAGCTGCTCAGAACATCTAAAGCTCTGTGTGCGGTCCAAATAGATACGCAAAGCACATTCCGGACACAGCAGCGAAAGGGCCAGGTCTGCCTCCTCCTGGGGCAGCGCTTGCAGGTTCACGACCTGATCTTTGGAGGGGGTCGTAGGAACCTTGGGCATGTAGCCCGGTTGCGGCCTCAGGATAACATGAGAATGTGCCAGACCTAACTCCAGGCAGAACTACTGCAGGTGGTAGATCAACTAGATCTTCTGCATCCCATCCAGGGGCCAGTCGTGGAGGTTTGTCTCATCTTCCTTCCTCAGGGGAATTTTCCAAGGAAGTGCTGTCACGAGGAGCGTAAGATCTGAGAACCAGGTCCGGGTGGGCCAGTAAGGAGCCACCATGGTGACCTGTTCCACGTCCTCCCTTATCTTGCACAGCACCAGTGCAAGGAGGCTCACTGGGGAAAATGCGTACTTGCGCAGCCCCCGGGGCCAGCTGTGTGCCAGTGCGTCTGTCCCGAGAGGAGCTTCTGTCAGGGAGTACCAGAGAGGGCAGTGGGAATTGTCCTGGGAGAAAAGAGATCTATATGTGCCGTGCCGAATCGATCCCAAATCGCTGGACCGCCTGGTGGTAGAGCCTCCACTCGTCCGCTGTCGTATTGCATTTGCCAGGGATGTGAGTGGCGCGCAGCGACCTGAGTCGCGGAGCGACCTGAGTCGCGGCTGACTCCAAAGGATGAGAGCGCACGCCGCCTTGGCGATTTATGTACACTACTGTCACGATGCTGTCTGAATGGATCAAGATGTGTTTGAAATCGCAAGAGATACAGCAAGCAACTCTAGGCAGTTGATGTGCCAATGCAGCCGGGTTCCTGTCCAGGAGCCAGTGGTGCCCCAACCCTGTTGAGAGGCATCTGTGTTGACCATGACATATATGGACATCTGCTGCAAGGGGACTCCGGTCTGCAGGAAGCAGAGGTCTGTCCAAGGTTGAAAGTCTGACGGCAGGAGGGGGTGATTGTCACACAGTTTGTGCCGTGGTGCCATGTCCATCTCGGAACTCTAGTCTGTAGCCAGTGCTGAAGCAGTCTTGTATGCATCAACCCGAGCGGCAGGGTGGCGGCTGAGGATGCCATATGCCCAGGAGCCTCTGGAATTGTTTTAGAGGAACCGCTGTTCCAGGCTCGAAGAGAGTGAGGCACCTGAGCACTGACTGAGCACGCTTGTTGGTGAGGCACGCTGTCATTGAGACTGAGTCTAACTCCATGCCGAGAAAAGAGATGCTCTGAACCGGGGCAAGCTTGCTCTTTTCCCAGTTGACCTGAAGCCCTAGACGGCTGAGGTGCCTGAGCACCTGGTCCCTGTGAGCGCATAGTAATTCTCGAGAGTGGGCACGGATGAGCCAGTCGTCGAGGTAGTTGAGTATGCGGATGCCAACTTCCCTTAGCGGGGCCAGAGCTGCCTCTGCGACCTTCGTGAAGACGCGAGGGGACAGGGACAGGCCGAAGGGGAGGACCTTGTACAGATACGCCTGGCCATCGAATGCGAACCATAGGAAGGGTCGGTGTCAAGGCAAGATGGAGACGTGGAAGAATGCATCCTTCAAGTCTACCGTCGCAAACCAATCTAGCTGCCGAACACAGGTAAGAATCTTTTTCTGTGTGAGCATTTTGAACGGGAGTCTGTGCAAAGCCTGGTTGAGAACTCGCAGGTCCAAGATTGGCCACAACCTGCCGTTTTTTTTGGATATGATGAAGTAAGGGCTGTAGAAACACTTCTTCATCTCTGCTGGAGGGACAGGCTCTATCATTTACATTTACATTTATTCATTTCATTTCATTTTTATTTGATAGGGACAATGCTCATTGATCAACAGACATGTTACTTGCTGTAAACAAGCCAGAGTTAGCAACAAGTGCTAGTTTCCATCTGTTGTCCCTAGCCAGGTCTTAACAGGCATCCTAAAATACAAAAGTCAATAAAAATACACTTTACATTTAATAAATACAGTAGCAATGTAATAAATACAACAGAAATTTCAAAACAATATAAGCATAAAAAAGTATGTTCATGGACTTAAGTATTTGGTATATGGTTACAATTGTAGTTGTCCCTAAACCATAATTTAAGCTGTTTTTAAAAAAAGGAAAGACTATTACACTCCCTTAACTCATTGGGCAGACTATTCCAAAACATTGTAGCTCTTACAGAAAATGCTGTGTTTCCAATCCTACTTTTTCTATATTGAACTATGCAGTCCCCTCTGGTGGTTGCTCTGGTTACTCTATTAACCTTATCTTTCTGTTTTATAAACTGGCACAGTGGTGGTGGAGCAAGCCCACGGAGTACCTTAAAGACAAGACAGGTATCAGCAAAATGTCTGAAGTTTTCAAAGCTAAACATGTTGTGTTTTTTGATTATGTGACAATGATGATACCTATTTCCCTTACGGTCCAATGTTTTTAATGCCTGTTTATAAAGTGACTCCAATGGTTGCAATGTTGTTTTATTGGCTTGCGACCAGCTAGTTAAACAGTAAGAAAAATGTGAAAAGATCATCACATGCAAGAAGAGCTTTGCGGCCTTCATTGATAGGTATGATCTTATATGCTTAAAATTTGCCAGGTTAAATTTAACAATATTGGCAACCTTTTTAGTATGCTTTTAAAGGAGAGTTGTGAGTCTAGGATGATTCCCAGATATTTAAAGTCAGATACCACTCTAACCTTCTCTTGGTTAACAATTACCTCAGGGTCATAAGTCACAGTAGTTTGTTTTGTAAAATACATACATACTGTTTTACTTATGTTCAGGTGTAAGCATGAATTTATTAGCCATATGGATACCTTACTCATGGCTTCAGTCAGTTGGAGTGCAGCTTGTTGTTTATTCTTAGCATGCACGTAAAGGACTGTGTCATCTGCATACATTTGTAAATGTACAGATGGACAAACAGTAGGCAGGTCATTTATATAGAGACTGAACAAAAGGGGGCCCAGTATAGATCCTTGAGGGACACCTATTTTACAGTTTAGATATGTAGATTGAGTATTATTAATGCGTGTGCTTTGTTTTCTGTCAGTTAAATATGATTTCATCCATTTAATTGCATTCCCACAATAATTAAAATAGGATAATTTTGACAAAAGAACGTCATGATTGACGGTGTCAAATGCTTTTTTTAAATCTAAAAATATTGCACCCACCACGCCTCCTTTATCTAGATTCATTTTAATGTTCTCGATAAAAAAGCAGTTGGCTGTTTCTGTAGAGTGATTACTTCGAAAGCCAAACTGCATTGGGTGCAGTGGCGTATGACCTTTACTTAGATGAGTAGTCAGCTGTTTCGCCACCCATTTCTCTGCTACCTTGGATATTACAGGTAGTATACTGATAGACCTGTAGTTCTCCACCAGTGTTTTATCACCGGCCTTAAAAATGGGGGTTACCACAGCTGTTTTCCAGGAACTTGGGAAAATACCTTGTATAATTGATAAATTGATTAAATGTGTAAGAGGTTTGATTAAAGACTGTTTATGAGTTTTAAAAAATACAGAATCAAGACCAAAGGCATCTTTATCTTTTGAGTTCCTTAATGCATTTATGGTATTCTCTACCTCAAGTTCACTAATTTCCTCAATTCAACACAGGTTTGTCAATATCAATAGGAATGCTCACTATATTACTAGCAATGCAATTCTGTGCCAATTCCTCAACTGATTGGATAAAAAAATTGTTAAAAGTTCTTACTATAATGTCATCTTCTCTGGTTATGATTCCGTTTAATTTCAGTTCAAGTGCCGGTGCGCAGTGCTGAGTATCTTTCCCAATTAATTTATTAAGATTGTTCCAGATTAATTTCCCATTTCCCTTTGCATCATCAATTACTTTTACATAGAAATCTGCTTTGGCTTTCCTTATGTTCCTTACTACTCTATTTCTGAGGGATGTATAACTATACCAGTCACTTCTGAATCCTGACTTAAGTGCAATCTTTAGTGAGGAATCTCTGTCCCTCATCTGTTTCCAGAGAGCCTCATTAAGCCAAGGTGGAGAATTTTTCTGTCTTGGTCTATGTATCATTCTTCTGCTATATGAGGATATTATAGTATTTACAGTGCTTGAAAACAGGTTGCAACTGTTTTCTATATCTTCAATAGCCAAAAGATCAGTCCAGTCGATATCATTTAAAACAGATTTGAATTTGTCCATATCATTTTTAGGAATACTCAGATGATATTGTTTCACTATGGTTGTGTTCTTAAAACGTTTTTTGGTTAGTTTCCTTCCCAGTAGTGTTATATTATGGTCAGATAATCCTGTTAATAAATTGTATGATTTTGTTATCCTTTCCGGTCTGTTTGTAAACATTAAGTCAATTTGCGTCTGAGAGGAGTGAGTGATACGGGTGGGACCAAGAACTAACTGGGTGAGATTAAATTTATCTGTTATGATTAAGTTTTTTCCGATCAAATTTATTTTCCCAATTTATATTAAAATCACCCATTAAAATTAGCTCCTTTCTTTCTTGACATTGTTTTAACAATTTATGTAAATTGTCATAAAAAGCAATGGTAGATGAAGGAGGACGATACAGGCAAATTAAAATAAATGACATTTCAGGGGATAGCCAAACATGAAGTCCAAGGCATTCAATATCTAATACAGGCGACCATTCAATCAGATTACATTTGATTGTGTCTTTCACATAGATTAACACGCCTTCCCCTCGCCCTTTATCTCTGTCCTTTCGGAAAACATTGTATCCAGATACATTAACAGCTGCCTCTGGGGAATATTTACTTAACCACGTTTCTGAGACACCAAGAAAATCCAGGTTGGAATTATTTAGTAGATGTTCCATTTGATCGCTCTTTGAGACCATGCTACGGATATTAATATGTCCGCCTAGTAATCCCCTTTGTTTGGAGCGTGGGTCCCATAGAATTTTTGCATGGTTTAGAGTTTGGAAAAATGTAAATTTACGGTGTTTCCTGATAGCTGGGTTGAGATCAGTAAGTTTTCGTTTATCACGAACAGGCCGCTTTACCGGTGTAGATATCCCCAGCATCGGTGGCATGAATGATGAAGGCTCACCGCTGGCGTGCGTCAAAGTTCCGGAGTGTTCCTCGCGTGTCGCTCCGTATGAGGTGGAATCCAAACCGGAGGCCACACATGGATTCAGCGCGTCCAGGGAAGACTGCAGCATAATGTCCATCGATACCATCCACGAGCTCCCGCATGATCTTCGGCCTCCTCCCACGTTCAGACTCCGATTGCTGTTGTTGTCCTGGCGACAGTCCAGGGCAGGTCCAAGGTGACAGCCATGCGCGTCTATGGAAAGGCCGGCGTCACCAATACCGGATTCGTACGGACCAGGGTTAGGCTCGACATCTCCAGCCAAGAGAAGGATCGTCAACAGCCAAAGGATATCCTGGTAGGGCCGTCTTGATTTTATTTTCCTTCGGATACCTGTATGATTTGGCAGGGTAGCTTAGCCTTTGTTTAGCAGAGCTTCGTGTGTAGCCATCAGAAGGCCCACATCCTCCATATCATCTCCCAAACATGGCATGAGTTTGGACCATGACAAGTTCTGTAACTCTCTCTTAAGGAGGAAGCAGGAGCCGGTTAACAATCCACGTAAGTCTATTTATTTTCACAATGCTTTGCAGTATCACACACTGTTTGCTTTTGAACAACACACACCCCAGATTCTGCTGCGTGCATCTGTCTCCCTGAGACGTTCATTTGGCAGACGCTTGTATCCAAAGCGACTTACAAAAGAGGAAAAACATAGCGAATCATCTTAAGGAGACAGTGGTATGAAAAGTGCCATACTACAAAGTTTCACTATCATCAGAATAGTATACAAAACCGATTTAAGTGCAACAAGAATTGTTAATTAATATATATATATATTTTTTTTAGTGACTGATTAAATACTCTTGGAAAAGATGTGTTTTTAGCCATTTTTTTGAAGATAGAGATTGAGTCAGCTTCACGGATTGAGTTGGGGAGGTCATTCCACCAACGTGGTATGATAAAACTGAAAGTCCGGAAAAGTGTTTTGGTGCCTCTTTGTTTTGGTACAACAAGGCGACGTTCCTTAGCTGACCGCAGGCTTCTGGTGGGAACGTAGCTCTGCATAAATGTTTTTAGGTATGCTGGAGCAGACCCAGTGATTGTTCTGTATGCCAGCATCAGGGCCTTGAATTTAATACGTGCATGAACCGGCAGCCAGTGGAGAGAGACAAAGAGTGGTGTAACATGTGCTCTCTTTGGTTCATTAAAGACCAGACGTGCTGCTGCATTCTGGATCATTTGCAGAGGTCTAATAGCACATGCAGGAAGGCCTGCAAAGAGAGCGTTACAATAGTCCAGTCTAGTTATGACAAGTGACTGAACAAGCAGTTGTGTGGCATGTTCAGAGAGGAAAGGTCTTATCTTCCTGATATTGTAGAGTGTAAATCTACATGATCTTGCAGTCTTTGAGATGTGGTCTGTGAAATTTAGCTTGTCATCAATGGTTACCCCTAGATTTCTGACCGTTTTGGAAGGCGACACTGTAGTTGGACCCAGCTGCACAATGATGTTGTGTTCAACATCAGTGTTGGCTGGAAAGACAAGGAGTTCAGTCTTGGCTGGGTTGAGTTGCAGGTGGTGTTCCTTCATCCAGGCTGCGATGTCAGCCAGACAGGCAGCGATTCGAGCGGTCACTGTGGTGTCGTTGGGCTGGAAAGACAAGTAAGCGTAGCAGTGGTAAGAGAATCCATGTGACTGGATGATGGGTCCTAATGACGTTGTGTATATGGAGAAGAGAAGTGGCCCAAACACTGATCCCTGAGGTACCCCAGTAAGTAACTGATGTGGCTTGGATACCTCACCTCTCCAGGCTACCTTGAAAGACCTACCTGAGAGATAGGAGTTGAACCAGTCAAGCACAGTTCTGGTGATGCCCAGTTTAGAGAGGATGGAGAGAAGGATCTGATGGTTGACTGTGTCAAAGGCTGCAGAAAGGTCCAGCAGAATCAGAACTGATGATCTGGATTCAGCTTTCGCCTGTCTCAGCGACTCCGCGACAGACAGCAGTGCAGTCTCAGTGGAGTGTCCACTTTTGAAGCCTGTCTGATTGTCATCCAGCAGCTTGTTCTGTGAGAGATAGGCAGATATCTGATTGAAAACTGCCCTTTCAAGTGTTTTTGCCATGAATGGGATGAGAGAGACTGGCCTGTAGGTTTTTTCAGCAGTGGGGTTACTCTAGCCTGCTTAAATGTAGTGGGAAAAGTGCCTTCAAGAAGAGATGCGTTAATTATGTGTAAGTGCAGGTAGGATGGACGGAGAGATGGCCTGGAAAAGGTGTGATGGAATGGGGTCAAGAGAACAGGTGGTGGGGTGGTTGGAGATGAGGAGTTTTGAGACCTCAGTGTCAGTTAAAGGATAGAACATAGAGAGAGAAGAGTTGCATACAGGAGTTGGGTGTTTGACAGGGTGTGGTGCTGTGAATGTATTGCTGATGGCTGTAACCTTATTAGTAAAAAATGTGGCGAAGATATCTGCTGTAAGTGATGTGTCAGGTGGTGGAAGGGGAGGGCAGAGAAGTGAGTTAAATGTTCTAAACAAGCTACGAGTGTCTGTGGTGCTGTTGATCTTGGTCTGGTAATATGAAGTTTTTGCAGCTTTAACATTATCTGAAAAAGTTGCAAGCAGAAGTTGATATTTACCTAGATCGGCTGGATCTTTAGATTTCCGCCATCTCCTCTCAGCTGCCCTGACATCAGTCCGATGTTCACGAATGACGTCAGACAGCCAGGGGCTGGGTGGTTTAGTACGTGCTGGTCTAGAGAAGAGAGGACAGATGTTGTCTAGACAGGTTGTTAAGGTAGAGCTAAGTGTGTCTGTGGCAGTGTTTAAATTGAGCGTGGAAAATACATTTATTGTGGGAAGAGAGGCAGAGAAATCATTGGATAGGCGAGAGGGTGAGAGGGAACGGAGGTTACGGCGAAAGGAAACCAAAGGTGGAGTTGGTTTTACTATGGATGGGAGAGTCATGTTGAATTGAACAAAGTAATGATCAGAGACATGTAATGGAGTAACAAGAATATTTGAGGTAATACAGTTACGTGTAAAAACGAGATCCAGCTGGTTGCCCGATCTGTGAGTAGCTGTGGTGTGTAGTCTTTCCAAGTCAAATGAGGCCAGAAGAGTATTCAGTTCAATGGCCTGGGGCTTGTCTTGGTGTATGTTGAAATCGCCAAGAACCACAAGTGGCCTACCATCCTCTGGCAAAGAGGACAGTAGGACATCCAACTCCTCAAGAAAGCTTGTCAGCTGACCTGGAGGGCGATAGATGACAAGAACATGTATTTTTGTGGGTTGCATTGTAGTAATGGCATGGAATTCAAAAGATGTATTGTTACATAGTGAAGCCTGTGGAGAAAAATTCCAGTTATTATGAATGAGCACACCTGTTCCCCCACCCCTGCCGGTATGTCGAGGGGTGTGAGAGAAGGAGAAGTTGTTGGAGAGTGCAGCAGGTGTTGCTGTATCCTCAGGACATATCCATGTCTCCGTCAGTGCCAGGATGCTGAGGGTGGACTGTGTGGTGAAAGCTGGAATGAAGGCATTAACATCCTTGAGAAGCAGAGTCGGGATCTCTGCTTATAAGGCGCTGGCACACTAGGCAGCGTCTGTGGCCATCGGTCTTGGAGAGAAATCGACTGCATCCAGGAACTACACAGGGGTGGAAGGGCATCTTGTAAAAGGTGCGTCCTAAAAAGGACGTTCAACACATTCTGCAGTGAGAGAGAACGCCAGCTGGAAATGCGGCGTAGATCCAACAGCAGTGCTCTCGCTGATAGAGGTGAGTGAAACAGTGGTGAACTCAGCTTGCTGTTGAACAACCTCCGAAGAAAAATTGTTACCCCGCTTCCCTTTATACCCATATGTCCGGGGCAGGGCATGCAAATTTTAATCTGCCAACTTGACATTGGTCTTTCCTCAAGTTCAGAGGTACGTTTGGCATCCCAAGAAGACCCCTTGTGTCACTTCATTCGACACACCGTCGAGTGAGTGACAGAAGGGGAAAGGTCATGTTTAGTCTTTCCTCATAAACTCTCCTTTTATATACGTACATGGTGCTACTATTGATGCTCTCCTTATATCAAGCTTTAACATTAGATTAACTCTTAAAGTGGATGATGGGATGATTGGAGAAGGATTGGTTTGGGGTTGAGCAGGAAATTCTTGATATAAGAAGAGAGTTTTTGTCTCCCGATGCCACATTGCCTGCTCCGCCCCGCTGCGAAGCCTCGCTGGGTACGACAAAAACGATTTTCCCATTAGTGCCCCTCACATGGAGCTTGGACACATGGCTTTCACTTCCCAACCCGTCACGCTGGTTGGCCAGGACCATCCGACTCGGCTATGCAATCCAGTTCGCCAGGCCCCCGCCCCCTTTTGCCGGCATTCACTTTATGTCGGTGCACGTTGAAGCAACGGCAACACCCTGCATGCGGAGTTTGCGACCATTCTACTCAAAGACACGATAGAGACTGTCCCTCCAGCTAAGATGAAGAAGGGTTTCTACAGCCCTTACTTCATCGTACTCAAGAATGGCAGCAGCTTACGACCGATCTTGGACTTGTGAGTTTTCAACTGGGCCCTGCACAAACTCCCGTTCAAGATGCTCACGCTGAAACACATTCTAACATGCGTCCGGCATCAGGATTGGTTCAAAGTGGAAGACCTGAAGAACGCGAACTTCCACATCTCTATCTTGCCTCAACATCGACCCTTCCTGCGGTTCACGTTCGATGGCCAGGCATATCAGTACAAGGTCCTCCCCTTCGGCCTGTCCATGTCCCCTCACGTCTTTACGAAGGTCGCAGAGGCAGCCCTTGCCCCGCTAAGTGAAGTGGGCATCCGCATACTCGACTACTACGACAACTGGCTCATCCTAGCCCACTCTCGAGAGTTACTGTGCACCCACAGGGACAAGGGGTGCACTGTCATTGAGACTGAGTCTAACTCCATGCCGAGAAAAGAGATGCTCTGAACTGGGGAAAGCTTGCTCTTTTCCCAGATGACCTGAAGCCCTAGACGGCTGAGGTGCCTGAGCACCTGGGCCCTGTGAGCGCACAGTGACTCTTGAGAGTGGGCTAAGATGAGCCAGTCATCAAGGTATTTGAGTATGCAGATACCCACTTATCTTAGCAGGTCAAGGGCTGCCTCTGCGACCTTTGTGAAGACGCAAAGGGACATGCCAAAGGGGAGGACCTTGTACCGATATGCCTAGCCATCGATCGCAAACCGTAGGAAGGCTTGGTGTTGAGGAAAGATAGAGATGTGGAAGTATGCGTCCTTCAGGTCTACCGCTGCAAACCAATCTTGATGCCGGACACAAGTTAGAATGTGTCTTTGCATGAGCATTTTGAACGGGAGTTTGTGCAAGGCCCGGTTCGCCTTGCGAACTGAATTTTAATAGCTTTAAATGGTTAGGTTATCGCAGTGAGAACACGAACCATCCACAAACACAGCCTCAGTGTGATCGCGGCACAGGCACACGTGGCAGCGTCTGTGGCCGTCAGGAGCGGAGAGAAATCGACCGCATCCAGGAACTACACAGGGGCAGAAGGGCATCTTTATAAAGATGCATCAACACCAGATGTGTATTGCTCTTTTAGAGAAAATAAACTCTTTTAGGAAAATACTCTCTTTTAGCAGCGCTATCAAAGCGCCCAGGGGCAAAGCTGCACAGAGAAGGAGAAAGCACACCTGCACGGCTCCGAAGAAGAAATATGAATGAACAGAGACATGCAAATTCTGTCTGGAATTTCAGAGTTATATAGGCCCATACTCTGCGAAAAACTACTAAGGGTACAAAACCATGACAGATAGTACCAGGACAAAATTTGATCGTTGGTATGAAACAGTTGATGGCAAAGCCTTTGATTTCAGAAAAGAGATTGGCCTTTATTGTATGAATGATGTTGTTTTATTACGTGAAGCATATATTCAATTTAGAGAAGAGTTCCTGCATTGCACATTACGTTTACATTAAAGGTAATACTATACCGGGGTCACACGTAATGGACCTTGTGGAGAGTGTTACAGCCCCACAAAAAATTAGGGATGACCGTAGACCTCATGGATGGATTGAGTTTTTACAGGCAATTGCTGATTTAAACATACCCTATTCAACAGTCCCAACCCACGTGGTTAGGGATGTAATAGGTTCATTTAAAACCAAACCGTCTACTGTATCCTCTGAATCCTTAGAAGAAGGTGTACTTAAATATATTCTTTGTACAATAAGATGCAGAGGCATCAGTAATTAATTTACCGACTCTTTATCAAAAAAGAGGTTGTGGTTGTCATTTCAATCTTGTCTAATTTAGAAGTAAATATTTTGTTTGTAAAAATTAATCATGTGATGTTCAATAAAAACAATGACATTGGAGCAAATAGCATTGAGTTCTTTTTTTATTAGAAACATTAATTTTACAATTCAAGTATTTAACATAAACATTTCACCCATTTGCACACATTAAAAATACTTAAATGTAGTACTATTACAATAAGTATTCTTTAGTTTTTTCACAAAACGAGATACAAATTCATAATTTTTTTATTAAATCATTGCTATAAAGCATCATATTATCATCATAATCACGACACAATATGATATAGGACAAAAACACAATGATGACCACATGTGACAGCCATAAAATGCTGAACTTGTTTAGCTGAATATTGAATGCAGGTTTAATATTTTTTTAGAAAGTCAATGATTGATACAGGAAAACTAATAAAATCAGGGCTATTACCGAAACTGTCAAAGGAAAATGCTGAACCATCCTTATTTATGTAAATAGATAACCAGTGTTCACCAGGGAGTTGTGAAGGATGTGTGTTGATTATGGCTGACATGGGTAGTGTTCTTAAAGGGATACTTCACCTCTGGGAAGATGAATGTGTATTTAAAATTGGTCATTTATATAGTATAAATGTGAAATTATTTTTGAATTTGAAGCATTCTAGACTGAGAAAAGGCAGAAAATTTATTTTTTACACATGTGGCTGAAAGACAACAACTCCCAGAATGCACTTGCTTTGCTGCCCTTACGAGGCCACTCCCAAACCATGCCTACCGGTTACAGGCGGCAGTATCTGAAAATTTGATACAACTAGGCTTGCTTTGATACATCGTGACTCTATAAATCGTGAGTTAGTTGATAAATTGACTGACTACGCGGGAAGAACATTATGATAATTCCGGGTGTCCAAACTCCCAAACTTAGTAACAAAAAGAAAAAGAAACAAAATAATTTATTTTGATAAATAATAATTTATTTTGATAAATCCAATTTATCTTCGGGATCCTAAAATAAGTTTCCAGGACTCCCCTGTCCATGTGTGGTACAAAACTTGGGTGCTCAGTTATACATGCTCAAGTTAGCGGTGCAGTTTCATCAGCGGATTCATCGATCTCGTCCAGAAGAAAATGGCATCGCTGAAATTCGCAACAGCAATAGGACTCTCTATCTGTTTCCATAGGCGCACAGCGAGAGCACTGACACCACCAGTCTGCCCCAACTCGAGTCTGGCCGGGCTCTTCCTCCTGCCTGCCAAGCAGGTTTTGCTCCCCTGCTACAGCAGCTGCTCCGGCTGCCTCTTGTTCCTCCATCTCCCACAACTGTTCATCGCTGTATTGCGACTCGTACAGGTAGCCGCGAGCATCAGATTCTCGCAACAGATCTTCGAAATCCCCTTCTGCCATTTCAACTTCAAAACTACCTTCCGCCATCGTGATTAGCCTACTTGTATACAAACTTTCTACACAGAGCAAGAGCCTGTTTTCTTAGCTTCTACAGAAAGATGGCTGACACTATCTTCACATTCTGTGAGTGAGATCCCGCCCCATATGGGCGTGGTGAAAACATGTGGAATACTGGCTGTAGTTTTTAGCCTCTGGCCCAAAAATCCTCCGATGACGCAAAATGATGATTTTTTCCAGACTAAAAATACATAAATCTCTCGTCTCAGGGGGATATGAGGGGGGGGGGGGGGAGCTCGGTAATTCGAAAATACTACTGGTTTTCTACTGATACAAAGCTTAATGCTAAATCCTGAAGTAACCCTTTAATGGATCCTTCGGTACATTATCACATGGTAGTACACCAAGAAAATGCATGTTTTGTGAGATTCTGTCTATAATAGCGTTAAACTGTATCGTGTTCATGTTTCAATTAATAGTAGTCAACAAGCACCTGCCTTTGGTTAGAAACTTCAATGATGTTGTCAAAAACAGCATAAACAATCAGATTAATGGTTCTTGGGAGTGGTTATCTAACCGAACTTCTAGTCTGATATTCCCAGACTTAACAAGTGAGATATGTTGCCCACAATCTTCGTCTGGAGTGAGGTTAAAACAATAAAGGGTATACCCCTGCAGAAAATTTGCTCTGTCAGTTACCAGTGCTTGATTTTTTTAGATGACTTCCAGATGAAAGCGCAAGCATGACAGTGCCTGCTCCAAAGTCAGGTTGTAATGGTTTGGCGGGGTGTTGCTGACCATCCACATAAACAGCTAGAAACTCGAGATTGTAATGTTAAATACAAAAGGGTTTTTATCGTATGCCCCTGTAAATGCATCATTATCCACTATACCCAGTATGATAGATTTGGGCAGCATTCCTAAGAAAAGGTTGAAACACGTCCTCCAGCATACCCTGTCAATAGTGTACTTGGCTGTGGTTGAGAGCAGTGCTTGAGCATGCCCCATACACCTGGTGATACAGATACTTTTTTTCAAACAGGGATGCTGACAAAATATTTAGTTTGTTTCCTGTAGCATCACTCCTCATTAGACAAAATTCATCTTTGCCTCTTGTCAATCAGATTTTAATGTCCACACTATTAAGCATTCGTTTTTATTGATGGAAAATATCAATGTGTATGGGTGACAATAGTTTGACTACTGCACTTTCATTGCTAAAGGCAGCCCTCTTTGTCAGACCATTGTTAGCCCCTGCTGGATCACTCACATCCATATGCTCTGCAGAATCTTTGTAAAATAAATCTGCTGAGAAAACACTTTCAAGAGTATCTTTACCATAGTTTAAAAAGCATTCTATGATGCAACGATAAGGGTACGTGTTTGTACTGTGAAATTAACCTATCACCAAGTGATACATCAACCTGTGTTTCCTGGATAATTGATCAGCCCAACAGGTGTCCCAATGCTGATATTTGAACCATCCGGATTTGTGATTTTAACACGCATGTAGTGTATTAATCAAATCTATGTAATCTTCACCATTTCCCGCTATAAAAAACTCCAATGGCATGCTGTCCGATACTGCGGATAAAGGGGGAATTTCTATATATGTGTTTTTTCAATAGCTGTCTTAGTCACAGGTACTGTAAACAGATCCCGTTCGGATTTAATACACTCTTCGCACATGGTATGTAGTAGAGCCATGATTTAGAATATAGTTTTAACAGATCTCTTAGCTGATCCAGATGAGACGTGTTTCACAGCTCTCTTTCACTTTCGTTGTCTGACAGCGGCTTTCTTAGGGACATTCTAGGACCACTCCCCCTCCTCACTCCAGGTGGTTTAGATCCCCGTTTATGTAACATAACCAGTAAACCTGACCCATCTTGAGATTTATTGTTCTTTAAAGAATGTATCATAACTTTGGTGCCAATGTCGCTGACTATATGTTTAGCAGCATTTTTAAGGTGTGGTCTAGCTATGCAGAAACTTATTTTTAACAATGGAAGAGCCATTCGAAAAAAAAAACCCTGAAAAGAACTCAGTGAGTCCTGCACCATACATAACACCTCCACCAGCATACCCTGGCAATCCTCCACCTGCTTGATTTTTATAATAGTTTACGTAATGAGTAGTGTCCATTTGGTACAGATTATAATAAACCATTTTTAAAGGATCGGTTGTTTGACAGGTCTGAAGTGTAGTTTAATGACAACTTCCTTGTAAGAAAATGGCACTTCCCTGTTTCTGTCATCTTTATGTTCAATACAAATGTCTCAAATAGAATTTTTATACACTGACACGTAGTGCACATTTCACGATCCGATATGTAATATTTGTATGTACACATCTCAAATGTGGGACATGTGCATCCCCCACAGATTGGTATTCCATGACATCTGTGTACAGGTACATAGTATAAAACCCACCGTTTATGTCAGCTTGGTGTGGTGCGTACACTGTTGTAAAATTGTTATCGTTGCGTTCATTTTCAGTATGCACATTTGCAGCTTCCAATGGTTTCACCAGTATTACACCCAGAATAATGGCTAGTTTACCATGGAATGATAAGGATCTTCCTTGTGGCGCTGTCATGAACACCTTGTTTTTCACACAATCATAACCGAGATGTACATGTTGAGGTAGCTGTATTTCCTTAATTACAAACAAAACTTCATCAAAATAACCGCTTTTCAGATTCATGATCTCAAAAAATCTTTTTCTATCATTTCTAACCTCTCTGAAGTGGAATTTTGCATCATCATTAGTAATAGTGTGTAACGTTGCCACATAAGGCAAAGCACCTCTATAATAATGCTAATTGACTAAATTGTTGGTTGGTAAGCTGTATTTTACCCTAACTAATGTTATATTGACGCCCCTATACATGTTCTCGCGATCACTTCCCGTGAGATCTCGTCATGGGATGACGCAACATGTAAACAGGATACTAGTATTTTGAATAAAAGAGACCGATATGCCGGTCATCGAGAGAGCTGCTCCTCACTCTCAACGACACCTTGTAAACGCGTGGAATACATTTTTTGCTGGCTGTTTTTTGGAGCATGATATGCCGTTCCTTGGAAGAGTACTACCAGATAACGCTTGTTTGGATTACTCAACTCTCTGGACTTATAACAGTCACTTTACCGCACTGATCCTGCTCACGGCTTGAACATACACCGGTGAGACCGATCTAACATTGTTTGTTTGTGCGTGCACTCTGGATAACAAGACTTTTTATATACCTACCTGACATTTCCCACATCCACACATATATTTGTATGTATATCACTGTCTTGTCAGCATTGTTCCATTATATGTTTGTATATATCTGTGATCTCATAAATACACCTGGGTTTACTGTTTAAACATCTGTGTTTGAGTGAGATTCTTCCTCCGTATTACGAATCACTTAAGAGCAGCACCGATCCCTTTGATTGTGTTAATACTTCCTATTTTAATAAATAGGGGAGTGTTACATAGTGGTGGCCCGTACGGGAAACGTGCTGTTTCTGTTTTGTTCTATAGTGATTCTGATGTTTATAAAATGGAGGAAGAAGCATATATAAATGGAGGAAGAGATCGAAATATACCTGCTGATATCATGCATATGGATGTGACTAATTTAAGAGGTAGCACTGATGAAGCACTAGTGGCTGATTTCACCGCAGGCCCATTTGTTACCAGACGTAACCCTGCTGCTGAAATAACATCTATGCTGAGTTCCATGTATATTTCTGATGATGAAAAAGCTGATGATGAGGATGATGAAAAAGAGGTATTGAATGTAAATGCTGTACAAACAATGCAAACTGAGATTGATAAACTAAAGGTGGATTTATTGGCTCTTAGTGCAAAAGTACAAAATAATGAACAGGAGGTAATACAGGCCGTAGATAGTTCTCTTAATAGAGAAACCAGTTTCCGGGAGGCAGTGAACGCTAGCTTGGCAGATTTAGAAGATCATTTCCAAGGGTCTATAGAGAAATTGGAGAGAGCCGTGGTTGACTGTTTTCTGAGGAGAGATGCAAGATGGGAAAGTCAAATGAAAAAGTTAAGATTCACCAGTACCCCATCTCGTTCTCAAATACAGACTTTTAACCCTGTTCCTTCCTTATCTACTGTTAAAGAGGTGAGAACTCCCATTCCAGCAGCGAGAGTTAAAACCCCACCTGCCACTAGGGTCAACGCTACCTATGATGTCACTTCTGGAGCTCCACTAACGAACATGGCTCACCCTTCACTTATGTCCAGTATCTCGTCTTTCTGTGGGAGACCCCCAATACGACTGGAATTTCCTTCCTTTGGGGAATCATGTGAGACATCTGATGTGCTCCAGTTCATTGAACAATGTGAAAACTTCCTGGACATCAGGCCTCTTCCTAGCGTGGAGCTCGTCGGAACTCTGAGTACAGTACTCAAAGGACCTGCACAGAGCTGGTGGAAGGCTGAAAAGGCAAAGGTAACTGATTGGAAATCTTTCAAGGATGCTTTTATGTCTGCTTTTCTCCCAGAGGATTACCTTACCGAAGTGGAGGATAAGTTAAGAGCCCTGGTTCATCAACCCTGTCAGCGGTTGAGAGATTTCGCCTACGATTACCGAGCCCTCTGCCTAAAATGGAAGCCAGCTATCACTGAAGAGGAAATGGTGAGCCGAATCCTTTACATCAACCCAAGGGTTGCGGGCTGTCTGAGAGGGACGGTGAAGTCTGTGGAACAACTGGTGAAGGTAGGATCCATGGTAGAGAAAGACTGGATGGGAGCAAAAGATTACTGGCAGAAAGTGGGCAATTTGAACAGTAAAGAAAAGGCGACTAAAAGACCTCCTGAACGGAATACCTCTAAAAGTCTAGCAGGATTATCCATTGCACAACCCCATCCTATAACATCCCTTCTAGTAGTGCCACTAATGATAAAAGGACAAGAGGTGAAGGCAGTGCTGGATACTGGGAGCACTTACACCCTTATTCAGGAAAACCTGTGGAGACAGTTAAGAGGGGAAGCGACACCTGACCCCCCAGTCCCTCTTCAACGGTTCATTATGGCTGATGGAAAAATGCACCAGTCGATTAGTAAGAAAACAGTCTGTTATGAGTGGCATGACAAGGTATGCAGGCTGGATTCCTATATAATGAAGGATGCTCACCTGGCCTTTCCCCTTATAGCTGGTCTGGATTTCCTAAGAGCCGCTGAAGCCATAGTGGATGTAGGACAAGGGAGATATGGACTGAAAATGGGCAAAGGATATATTTATCATCCTTTCCTAACTGCACTTATAAATCCTGTGCTGTCTACTAATATGATGGGTGAAAGAGTATGCTCCACTGCTGCTGTGAGTCTCTATTACGCCTTACCGCAAACCTGGGATCCCCCAATCTACGACGTACACACACAAGTTGCTCCCATCTGGGACTCCGACAATCAGGAGGAATTACGGAGGCTGATGGATAATTGGCCTCATACTACCTCCAAAGTCCTAGGCAAAACATCTGTGGAACAACACAAAATCTTACTATCTGACGAAATGCCTATGCGATCCAGAGCTTATAGGGTTTCACCTTTCAAGAAGAAGATTATTGATGATCAAGTGGAACAAATGCTAAGAGACAACATCATCGAACCTTCTGTCTCTCCATGGTCATCACCGGTAGTCCTGGTCCCCAAACCTGATGGTTCTTACAGGTTCTGTGTGGACTATAGGAAGCTTAATAGCATGACCATAGCTGACGCATATCCAATGCCTATCATCCATGACATCTTGGAATCCATGGAAGGCGCCTCCTGGTTCAGTACATTAGATTTGCAGTCTGGATACTGGCAGGTCGAAATGGAGGAAAGCAGTAAAAACAAAACCGCTTTCATCACCTCCCAAGGACTATTCCAATTCCGCTCCATGCCATATGGATTACGGAATGCGGCAGCCACCTTCCAGAGGCTGATGGAGAAGGTCCTAGCAGAACTGAGGGGGAAGTTTTGTTTTGTTTACATTGATAACATAATAATCTATTCACAAACTTTAACGGAACACGTCCAACATCTGAACACCATTCTGCAATGCCTTTGCCAAGCATCGCTTACCCTGAACATGAACAAGTGTCACTTCTTTAAAAAACAGTTAAAGTTCCTGGGACACATAGTCTCAGAGAGAGGAGTGGAGGTCGATCAGGAAAAGACCCGGGCGATAGCTGAATATCCTCAGCCCAAAGATATTAAAGCCCTCCAACGCTTCTTGGGATTAGCAGGATGGTACCACAAGTTCATTCCCCACTTTGCCGACATCACAGCTCCGTTAAACAACTTAAAAAAGAAAGGAGTAAAATGGGATTGGACTCCTGAGTGCCAGACAGGTTTTGAAAACATCAAGACAATATTACAAGACCCACCTGTATTGATGCAACCTGACCTCAACCAACCTTTCCAGGTACACACTGACGCCAGTGATGTGGGCTTAGGAGCTATCATTACCCAACTAACCCCTGAGGGGGAAAGAGTGATAGCTTACGTGTCACAAACTTTACGTGGACCAGAGTTAAACTATTCAACGTCTGAAAAGGAGTGTCTGGCTGTAGTCTGGGCGGTGGAAAAATGGAGGCATTACCTTGAAGGGAGACAGTTTGACATTTATAGCGATCATGTTGCCTTAACCTGGGCCTTCAATAGCCCTAAAACCTCCTCTCGGCTGACCCGATGGACCCTTAGGCTGCAGCAGTTCAGCTTCAAAGTCCATCACAGGAGAGGATGTCTAAACCTGGGGCCAGACGCCTTGTCACTAGTCTGTGAATCTGAGGAAAGAGAAAGGGTGCACTGTATGGCCATAACAACAACGACAAAATGTGCGTCTGACATACCTAACACATTAGACGAAATCGCTCAAGCACAAAGTAGTGACAATGCGGTGTCTCTCCTACAAATGTCACAAAAAGCCAGAAAGGTTCAAGATCACCAAATTACCTTTGAGGTCCACCAGGGGGTGGTATATCGCCGGTTGCCTGTCAAGAATAACTGAGATAAATTCCAACTGGTTGTTCCTCAGGCATTAATACCTGGATTCTTACACTACGTACACGATAACCCTCTGGGAGGACATCTGGGACGTATGAAAACCTTACTGAGGCTCTTGGAGGTGGCGTGGTGGCCCACGGTACGTAAAGACGTCTGGCAATACGTCAAAGGATGCTCTACCTGTCAGAAATACAAACATGACAATACAAAACCCAGCGGATTCTTACAGCATACTCAAGTGGCAGAACCAGGTCACACTTGGGGGATGGATTTCATGGGACCTTTCCCGGTCAGTAAGAAACAAAACACTTACCTACTGGTGCTAGTGGATTATTACACCAAATGGGTAGAGTTGTTCCCCCTTAGAGCCAGTAAGACCCCTAAGATCGTCAAAATTCTCAGAGAAGAGATCTTTACACGATGGGGGGTGCCGAAGTACATCATATCTGACCGGGGAGCCCAATTCACTTCCAATATGTTGTCAGAGCTCTGCAAAACCTGGGGAAATGTCCAAAAACTTACTACCAGCTATCACCCGCAGACCAACCTGACTGAAAGAATTAACAGGACATTAAAAACGATGATTGCGTCATATGTGGGACACCATCACGAGAAATGGGACCAGTGGTTACCCGAGTTAAGATTTGCTATCAACACAGCATATCAAGAAACTACCGGTAGAGCACCTGCTGAGTTAATGATGGGCAGACAGCTGCAGGGTCCACTAGAGAGGTTGATCCTCAAACCCCCCACACCGGACCAAACATCGTATAACCAGATTGAACGACAAAAGATCATGGCAGAGGAAGTAAAGCTGCGAGTAGGAGTGCAACACGCTAGACAAGCTAGATACTACAATGCCCGACGGAAGGATGTACAATTCCAGCCGGGAGATCTAGTCTGGATAAAAACTCACCCTCTCTCATCTTCTTCAAATAAATACTCTGCCAAGCTAGCGCCCAAGTGGGAAGCTAGCGCCCAAGTGGGAGGGACCGGCTGAAATAATAAGGAAAATGGGGCCAATAAATTACACAGTTGGTTGGGGTGACCCATATAAAACAGACATTATAAATGTGGTGAATCTGAAACGTTGGTACGGACGATCTCCTCCTATGCCGAAGGCTGGGGGGGGGGGGATTTATGTAACGTTGCCACATAAGGCAAAGCACCTCTATAATAATGCTAATTGACTAAATTGTTGGTTGGTCAATTATTCTATTGCTTTGCCCGGTAAGCTGTATTTTACCCTAACTAATGTTATATTGATGCCCCTATACATGTTCTCGCGATCACTTCCCGTGAGATCTCGTCACGGGATGACGCAACATGTAAACAGGATACTAGTATTTTGAATAAAAGAGACCGATATGCCGGTCATCGAGAGAGCTGTTCCTCACTCTCAACGACACCTTGTATCCGCGTGGAATACCTTTTTTGCTGGCTGTTTTTTGGAGCATGATATGCCGTTCCTTGGAAGAGTACTACCAGATAACGCTTGTTTGCAATACTCAACTCTCTGGACTTATAACAGTCACTTTACCGCACTGATCCTGCTCACGGCTTGAACATACACCGGTGAGACCGATCTAACATTGTTTGTTTGTGCGTGCACTCTGGATAACAAGACTTTTTATATACCTACCTGACATTTCCCACATTCACACATATATTTGTATGTATATCACTGTCTTGTCAGCATTGTTCCATTATATGTTTGTATATATCTGTGATCTCATAAATACACCTGGGTTTACTGTTTAAACATCTGTGTTTGAGTGAGATTCTTCCTCCGTATTACGAATCACTTAAGAGCAGCACCGATCCCTTTGATTGTGTTAATACTTCCTATTTTAATAAATAGGGGAGTGTTACAAGTGTACCATGATCTAGGGTATTCAATTTCAGCTAGACCCACCTCCCACTTGCCTTTTAAGTTTATAGGCCTGGCTAATCTGGTTCTGTAATTTGAAATTTGGTTTTCAGGGTAAAGAGGTAATGAAGCATTGCATAAAAAAGTGACAAAAATTTACTGCAGAAATGAACTCAAGTGGCAAGTGTGTATCGGTTTTAAGACTGCCGTAGATCTACAACATCTTTTTCATTAACCCAACTGTCAAACTTTGGAGGCCATCCCACCCACCATACGAGCACCATGGTTCTTTTACTGTGCTTCTTCTTGTCTAATATCTTTTCCACTTTAAAAGCTTTATCCTGTCCACAATATTTTTTTTTGTAATTCCTCTTCAAAAATGATCCTTCAATGATGTCACCATCATAATCAGACAGTTTCTAGACTAGTGGTTGATGCGATATACATTTGGTTATAGTGAAGAACTCCTCTGTGTAGTTTTGTTCTAACCCCTTGGTAAAAGGGCCTGTCATCTTTGAGATTATACCCACGTTGCCGATTTTGTATTTAAATACAGGTATGTTCTTACACACATTCCTATACAAATTGTCATAGACGGCCGGATCATTTTCTTTGTTGTCATCCACAGGTCTCATATGCTTCTTTAGACAAATCAACCATCTGTTATAGGTTGCAACATTGTTGGCTCCAGAATGCTCATCATCAATGATCTTATATAGCATGTTGGTTATTTTACATTGAAGATGATGTCTCCGAATATATTTAATCAGTCCTGTAGCACTGCAGAAGTTACCCATGTCAGCATCAAACTTCAGAAACAGACAAAGTTTTTCCACCCATCCACAGCATCATAGAGAGCCTGTTCACAGATATCATTCACCAGCTTCTCACAGATTTCACGCAGCCTCTGTAGAATGTGCAGCTTCTCTCTTTATTCACACAGCACGCCTTCGACAACCATGGATTCTTTGAGGATGTGGTGTCAGCCCAAATGTTTTCAACGCCTGACCGATGACTTCTTTTAACACAGGTTTAAACAGTTTTCAGGAAAGTTCTTCAAAGTGTGTGTAAAAGAAATACTTGTCAGGATCAAACAAACATGTATGCTGGAGCTGACTGGGGTGATCCACTTCACAACTGTAGCACAACTCTTTAAAATTTATTTAGACAAGATGATCCAGAATGACCACGATGTAATCCCTTTACACCAATAATACCGTCTGTGTTATCACGGATCAGGCTGGAAGTGGGCAGTTATTATGTACGTTAGATTGCTGTAGCTAAGCTCCATGCAAAATTTGTCGAGCCAATTGTGATGTCTGGGGTCCCTGCCGACGAAGGCACGCCTTTGGGTGATATACTAGGTCCAGGGAGGTTTGTAGTAATGTCTTGAGAGGTTTGAATGCTGACAGTCACCACCAGCTTTTCATGCTTATAGTAGGTGGGCAGTGTTATATGGACACTCCTACGGACTCTCGCACACATCTCAGGCTCAAACAGCTTGACCTTAAAATCTTTGAAAAAATATAATTCAGGATAGGAATCTTTCCACTGAAACAAAACTTAATGTGGAAACATTCATTATGCTCTGCCTTGGGGAAAGGCCAGATTCTATAACTGAGACCCAGTTTATCCTCGCTGGTAAGTATGTAGACATAGTCATCAGACCTCTTGTTGGTGTGATCACCAAACACACGTTATCTTGGAAATGGGGATGTTGAACCATCCCACTCTGCAACGAATAACAGTTAATATCCAGAGTCATTCAGGTCCCTCCAAACACGATTGTAAAATAAACCCCAGTCTTTTTCCGTGAAATACAAAAAAGGGTCTTCATCCCATTTATAATGATAAATGCCCCTGTTGTATAACTTCACATCATGAGATGTTTTGTCAAAGTCATACACACAAACGTGCGCTGTCTAGGTGAAATTCGTAATTCAGATTTCCTAAGAGTTCATGGAGAAACTTGTTCAGACATGGACTATGTCTTCTCCTCAGAGCACGACATACAGTATATACAGACCCATTAATAATTTCTACATCATTTACCATCGGGGTTTTAGGAGTGCTGAGGGTTGCCATTGTGTACCGAAAATCACACACAAAAAAAAAAACTTGCTGAATAGATTGCAATGAACATCACAAACTCTTTTAAATACACAGATGGTAAGGAGGGTGGTCTCGGCTACAGTGTGGAAAGGTCATAACACCTGACCAAACACATCATACAATATCATGTACAAAAACCGGAGGGAGGGAGGAAGAAGAAGCAAAGTTCAAATGTACTCCTGTTAGGTCATAAATCATAGATAATTAATAATTTTTTGTCATTCGTTGCATCATATTTTCTTCTGTCCTTCTGCTGATCTGCACCTTTGACCCTTTTTACAGCTTCCTGCCTCACATCTCAGTAGTTCACATACTGAAACAAAGAGTCACACACAGGTCAGCAGTAACACCTCAACACACACAAATCCAATTTATATTCAACTTATATATATATATATATATATATATATATATATATATATATATATATATATAGTTTTTATTTTCGTGTGTGTAAATATGCATGCATGTATGTATGTCTAATGTATGCTTTGGCAATGTAACAAATCTTTATACCATGTCAATATAGCTATATGAATCTGAAACAAACAAAGGGGAAATAAAACTTCGCACATGCACAAGCAAATACAAAAACCTCCTGCAAACAGTTCAACAGACTCACTGGGTAAACACACGACAAAAGTTAATCTACAAAATGTGTATTCGTAATTCAAACTAAAGCTTATTTATGCAGAATATACAGTAATACTGTATTATAATATAAGAAAATACTTACTTGTCAAGAGTAATGTCTCCTTCCTCCAGACACATTGCCTCTGCCTTGCCATGGAAAATCTTTGACGAATCTCTCTAAAATGCAAGAAAACTCTTTTAATTAATTTGACCACCTGTTGTTTTTACTTCTTGTCCACGGCTGTGTTCTCAAGGTCCATAGCCTCTTTTATTTTGTTACAACTGGGTACTTTCTGTTTTGCAGCAACAACACTTTTAGTAACCTCATATGCTCTTTCCTGGGTCACACAAGGCCAGGAAACTCATATAAGCACTTTGATATAAAAACATACTATAATATTGAAAAATATAAAGAGCACTTCAACTTAGAAACACCTGTGTAAGAGAAAAACAGCCATGTCCTCATCACATACCTTTTACCTTTGACCTACATTTCAGTGTACCCTTATAATGAGGTGGCTTCTTTAGCTCACACACAATATCATTTGATTAATGAAAGGAAATGCAAGTTCTAAAAATATTTATCACACATTCAGCTCATTAAGGCAAAACACCATGTCAGGAATATATCACCAAGAGATATCCAACTTATCAAAAGTATTTTTGTAAGAAATACATCATGTATTTTAATGAGACACACCATATATTATAAAGGATACATGTCAGCATACTGCTAATTAAAGGAAATACATCAAAAATATGTTTCAGGATGCTTCTAATTAACAGAAACACATCCTGTTTTTAAAGAAACACACCATATAAAGAAATCCACCATAGCCTCGGAGTTAATATATGATTTATAACTATATACTTCTGAAACTTCATCCCCAGAGTACATTCTTCAATCACATCTTGGAGCGAATAGTTTGTTTTCCCTCGCCCGTTTCGCCATAATTCACCTTCCAGAAGCATAACAACTGCACTTTTCACCTTTTGCGCATTGACGCACAAAACACTTGGCAATGGTTATCCAGCTTTACACACTGACTTCATAGTTGTAGATTTGAAACTTTCTACTAAAGCAGCATATCATTGTTTTCAGAATTTTAGTGGCTATATGATGTGCCAGTCATCCATATAATCGGTTGCAATTGTCTTAATCTTTACACCAAGGAAAATGGGCAGGCACTTAATTTCAATGCGGACTCTCATTGGCTATGGACAGGACATGGAAGCTCCTATTGGGTCAAATGAGTTGTCAATCGAAAGGTCAGAGAGCACCAGCCATTTTGATACCAAGATATCAGAAATGTTTACATATGAACTGAAGTTATGACAGAGAATACATGAAAGATTAGGCACACCTGCCAGGTACTTTGAAATGATGCAACAAGAGTCTGTGGGTATTTTTCGATGTAATAATGTGTTTTGGACTAAATATTTTACTTGATTGGATCGTTTGAACCTTTGCCAATGTAACAAGACAATTTTTGTAAGGATGTTATGGATCAGTGGACTATATGAGGCTTCAAAGGTGAGTTGCCTCAATTTTGTTACTGTTCGTTTATATGTTGGTGGTCTGACAAATACGTTGATTGTGCTAGACCTGAAATGATCAGTCAACATTATCGACAACGTCGACAAAAAAAATTGTCAACAAAAATTTTCCATTGTCGAATAGTCATTTGATCTCACTTAATGTAACATGAGATCACATTAAACTCTAATGATGATGCGTGAGCACAGCACTGCAGCTCACACCTGACTGAGGAGAGGAATAATTACACAGCTCACAGTCCAGATTCGCTCTAAAATTTCCAAACAGCTTCAGCTTATGTAGATTGCAAAGTACAAGGGAATTATACAAAAATACCACATAAGTAAATACAGAAGCACTGGACCTATCAATACATAATTTAGGGTTCAGCAATATGCTTGAGGCAACATTTAAGTATCTGAACTAAACACTCTGGACACTTTTATCCATACAGGGTGCAAATGCGAGATAATGGGATGTAATTTAACTTCTCTGATTAGTTTAATAGAAAGGCTTTGTAATGGCAAAATAACTTTGTACTGTTCAGTACAAAACCAGGGAGGGGCTGTTTCAGGTGGAAGCAACCAATTACCGAAATGTCTGAGAGCAAATGCATAATAATAAAACAAAATCTTTGGTATGCCTAACCCACCTTTGCCAATTGGTCTATGTAACTTATTAACATGCAATCTATGATGCTTACCATTCCAAATGAAGGACTTCACTATGCTATCAAATTGCAAAATAAGAGAAGGGGACATCAACAAAGAGAGATTGTAGCAGGTAGTTGAATTTTGGAAAACAATTAATTTTAATAACATTAACCTTCATAATCATAGATAAATGTAATGAAGCCCACCTGCCCACATTGCCAGAAAACCGTTTTATTAAGGGGTTAAAATTAACTCTTACTAAATCAGACAAATTTGCTGGGAATAAAATGCCCAAATACTTAACCCTCTGGGGTCTGAGGTTGTTTTGGGCCCTGGAGAAGTTTTGACATGCCTTGACATTTGTGCTTTTTTCAGTTGCTTAAAAACACATTAATGGCTAAATTCTGATAACACTGTATTCAGCACAATCTGAGCTTCAATAATATGTGAGCAACATGTGTGTCCATGTTTGTATTTTTGAGAAAATATATTTTTTTCATGGTTTTTGAAAAATAAAATGTTTTAAGTCATTTAAGTCAAATAAGGCCATATAACACATCTAAATATTTGTCCACAAGCCTTTTGAGAACTGGATCTTGTAGCCTCGAGTTTTTGCTACAAAATGATGTGAAAGCCATCCCAATCACTCATTCATACAAAACAATATAGTAATTTAACTTTTGTAAGACACTTTTAGTGTTAGAAAGGTCATATGCAAGGAGGTGTGAATTATGAATATTGATTGTTATTCACACCTGAGGAGACAAAAGAGCACCAAATGGGTTCCATTGAGTATGTTGAGTGACATACTTAATGTTTGATTGATATTACATGCAAATAGCAAGATAGTCGATAAATAACTATCCACAAACCCTGCTTTTGCCACAATTAAAATAAATTGCATGTGGGCACTTCCTGTTTTTTGCTTAGTCATGCAGGAAGTGCCCACAAACAATTAATTTTAATGGTGGCAAATACATGGTTCATGGACAGTAATTTTTTTAAGTTAATAACAATTTTATAAAGAGTTGCATGTTACATACTTGCATTTAAAGGAGTGTCCTGAATGCCGTGAATTATGTTTGATATTATAAATATATATTATATAATATTTCATTTTAATGCTAATAAATTCATAGGTATAAAAAGTGTGGTCATTTTTCATCAAAAAAATTAAACGTCCAAAAGGAAGTTCCCATCTGCAATTTATTTAATGAATGCAAATACATGGTGCGTGGACAGTTATATCTTAAGAATATTATATATATTTACGAGATATAAATTGCATAGATATGTTACATTTAGTATGTTGAATCCTCAAGTGGCTTCATGAATAGTATCACATACAAATACTAATAAAAGACCTTAAACATGATTGTCCACAGACCACCTATTTGTTGCCCATAAAATAGATTGTATCTGGGATGATCCCATGTTCAATGTGTGACAAGGTCCATGATCAATTTATGAATTAAAAATCAAAAAATTAAAAATCAAAAAATTAAACATGACTCTATGATGTCCCTTGAACAACATGCACCCTTCAAAACCTCAAAATGTTACTGTCCATGAACCACATAAAATGGTCCACCTTAAAAATTTCGTCCAAAAAAAAAAAAACAAAACCTTGGAGGTTTTTTTTTGCATAAAATGTATGACTTTCTCCAATCCTCTTGAAATTCACACCATAGATAGAGGAGATTTTCACATCCAAGTGCACACATCCAACCTATTTCAATGGATGCAAATATTTGATTCGTTGACAGTCATTTTAAAGCATATTATACACATTTATGAGTTATAAATTCTATAGATATTTTACATTTTGTATCTACCTCATTCGCAACTGCACTTTACCTGCAACTATTTTTAATAATATATTACTATTTGCACTTCTAGCTGGATCCTAACTGCATTTTATTAACTTTTTACTTGTACTGTACACAATGACAATAAAGTAAAATCAAATCCCTTTATGGTCACTCAACCACATACACAAGTGCAACAATGGGTGAAAGTCTTGGGTGCAGTTCCAAGAAACATAGCAACATGACAATTACAATAAACATCTGATTTACACATAACACAGTATACACATCTTGTTACACAATATACAACACCTAATAATATACAATATACAGTATACACAAAATAAGAAGACTGTATACAATAAAAATTATATACAATATGCAGTATACACAAAATAAGTAGTATGTATACAAGAGAAATATATTGCATCTATTGATGGTGATGGGGCTGTGTTCTCTGTCTTTTCTCCTGAAGTACACCACAAGCTCCTTGGTCTTACTGACATTGAGGAGAGGTTGTGCTACTACCGTCATAACATCAGTGAACTTAATTGCTATTGCACCCACTTTCAAGTCATAAATATTTTAGCATGGTTTGTCCTTGGACAGACCCACCGGCTCCTGGACACACACCGAGGCTTCTCAGACCAACAGTGAGGAAGTTGTTAAAATGAGTGGGTAAATGGACAAATATTCATTTTGTGGTCAGCCCTGTGCCCTACCAGATACACTCCAGGGGTCCGTGGACCCTTATGTATTATTGTATTATTTACAGGTATATATATATATATATATATATATATATATATATATATATATATATATACATTGAAAATATAGACAGTAGGCCTATAGTCTATATATTTAAAATAACGCAAGTATCTATGTGAATATATTGTGTATATATTCATATATATATATATATATATATATATATATATATATATATATATATATATATATATATATATATATAGCTACAGCTGTCTAATTTTTCACTTTCTTTATGTAGTACTTAAGTTGCAGCAATAAATGGTAAAACATAGATACTTGCAATAATTTTAAATGATAGGCTACTATAGGTCTACAGTCTATATTTTTAATTGATATATATTGTATTTAGCTATAAGATAATACACTTTACATGTAAAGCAGTCAAACATAAAAACATTTGTGAAAAACTCATTGTAGGTTCATTGTAAAAGCTTTCTTTTCTGTGCATGTGTTTACACGTACATGTGCGTGTAATCTGTCATTACCTTGACTGTAGTTAATAATCAATTAATAATATAATACCATTCATGTATTTTCAGTCTTTAAAAAAATATTTTCACTGAATAAATTTAATTCTTTACATATAAATGTAAATGCTTATAGAGCGGCAATTGACAAGTAAGCTGATAAATGGGCGGCGCTATTATGATTATTGTATCGAGAGCTATAAAGTAGCCACAGATTGCCTGGAGCTCACTGTGTAGTTGGGGCGGCAACACAGTTTGGGCGGTTGTACAGTTGTGTGGTATATGTGCATACTTACAATGACTCAAAGGATGTGCATGACGGCACAGCATGTGTTGGACTAGCTACAAAATATTAATGAGATGAGGGCGAGGAATGTGAGGTGTTCGATGGAGAGGAGGAGAGAGACAATGGAGGTGGCGTTGATACTGAATCTGATTCAGAATCAGACTCTGAAATTGAGTGTGCTGGGGACTCATTTCAAGAGGTTGCAAAAGATGGCACAGTGTGAGTTGAACAAAATCCTGGCATCCCTAGTGATAGAGCTCAAGAGGCCAATATAATGAGAGAACCCCCTGGGCCAACATCTTATGACAAGGACAATATTACAAGTCCATTGAGCAGCTTACTGTGTTTGATTGACACAGAAATGTGTCAAAACATATGAAAGTACATTGATGCGGAAGCTGGGCGGAATAATGGTATTATAATGGAAAGTTCAAAATGACAGATGACGAACTAAAAGCATTTGTTGGTCTCCTTTATCTGAAAGGTTGTGGAATAATGAAGGCTACTTTTAAACTTATTTTGTTGGTGTTGCTGCAGCTGTTCCCTGTTTGAAGGATGTTCTATAGGAATGTGTCTCTTGTCTCTACTCTCACGTTTCACACGTAGCTCAAATGTATGTCACACCCATATAAGGTAATGAGCTATTCCATTGGTGGGGGTCCAGTGGAATGTGGTTTTCTGGACCATATAACAAAGTGCTGAACAATAAATGTTGAAGAAGGATTTGATAGCATTGGGTGTCTGTGTCATGTCTTTCTTCCCTCAGCTGAGCCGTATCGAGACGGGGATTGCAGATCAAGAAAATAAATTTAACGCATTGGATGACAAAATTATCTAACAATTTGGTGGCTCGTCGGGATTTCTCCAGACTGGTAAGACTGATTTAAGTATCAAGTTTTCCTGTCTGATGAGAGATTGAACAAAACGTAGTTTTGGTTTAATTTGGCTCGATATTAACTCCGTTAATAACTCTGCTCGGGGGCCCCTTCAGAGGGACGATTTTGCCCTATTATAAATAGGAAGGAGGGTTTTGCTCTATTATAAATAGGGAAAACCCCACAACCGCAGCAGTAGTTTAAAGGATATCCTTATTCTGGTATGAATAGTAAGAGGATGGGAATTGTCCTATGGAAAAGACGGAGAGAATTTGATCTGCATTATTGTTCTGCATGAACCGTGTCGATCGGGAAATTGTTTGTATTATTATTATTAAAAAGGTGACATTATGGGACAGGAAAAAAGCTGTCCTCTATGGAACGAAACTGCAAAACAATGGATGTTTTGCAATAAGCAAGATTATAATACTGAGCCATATATCAGCAATTTGGCTGGGTGCTCAGAGAAAGGAGAAAGAAAAAAGAAGAAAAAATCAAATCTATGGATAAAAAGGGTGAAAGCACCCTCAGTGGGATTATAAATACATAAAAGTATCATACGAGGTGTGGAAGAAAATAAAACCATTCTGGGACAAAGGTCCTGAATGAAAAGAGACTAATCAAATGCACATAGCGGTCTCTGTTTCAAAACAAGCCGCCTAACTATGATATCGTCGTGAACAAAGCTTTAACCCCTAACCTCCCAAAGACACAATGCGCACTGTTGTATCCCGATTTAACACAATTTAAAGGCAACTCATTCGCTACAGCCGCGGACGTATTTGATTCAGATTCAAAGATAGATACGAGCGAAGATACAACAGCTGCATTTCCTTTTATCAAGTGCCCAGACGGATATCCTATCGTTTCACTAACATTGTCAGAGACGCTGACTATATGCAAAGAATTACCATATATATATATAAACCGCATACCTTAATCATCGATACGGGCACATCTAAAAGTTTATTAACAGCGCATTGCTATGAGGGCTCTATTACGGGATGCACTCTAAACGATTTCGTGATTTTGCCTGACTCTCCGTTCTGCCCACTGGTCTGTGATACGATGCATAAAATTGGAGGAAAAAATAAATAATAACTTTTGATTCTAACTCATTACAATTGCTGTTTCCCTCAGTATATTGTCAGTCTGTGTATACAGGTCATTGCGGAGAAGTTTACAGCTCAACGTTTGTCAGCACTTCTGCTGCGAAACAGGAAATGCTCATCGTCAACCCAGCGCTATGGGCCGCCCTCAAAGATGAGGCGGGCCTTATTGATGTAAGACCATATGTTGCCAAACTCCGCTCTAACTTGCCAGTATACTACAAAAAGTATCAACAGTATAATGCAAACTGTCAAAAACAAAGGTATTAAAAGGTGTTAATACAGTGTCTGAAACAAGGTATTTTTGAATCCATTCACACGTATAAATCATCTATTAATCCTATGAAGAAAGCTAATAATACATGGCGATTAAAGCAAGAGGTGAAAAAATTAATGCCAATGTCTCCAGTGGTGCCGGATGTGTGCACTACTATTAACTAAATTCCAGCAGACCACACCGATTTGAAAACATTTGAAAACTATTATTAATTTGTGTTCTGCATTCTTCAGTGTCAGTCATGTCTGTTACGCAGCCGCTGTTCGCATTCACATATGGAGGCCAACAGTAACAGAATGCCCAGGAATTTAGAGACTCACCTGCTGTGTTCTCTGCTGTAGTGCACGCTACTTTGAAGGACACCAAGCTGCCACCTGTCTATTGCAATATGCTGACGACATCCTGGTTTCTGGACCGGACATCAAGTCATGCACAGCCGCTTCAACTATTGTGTGCAATGTACTAGCAAAGGCTGGCTTCAAGACATCAAAAGAAAAGATGCAATGGGTGAAACTGAACTATCAATCTGGGTCATGAACTACAGAAAGGAACACTACGTGTCTCCGCAGACAGAGTGAAGACGATTACTACCTTCAAATGCCCTAAAACAAAAACTCAAATGCAAAGCTTTTTGGGTTTAGTGAACTATTGTCGAGCATGGGTGCCAAACTGCTCGTTATATGATAAAATACTGAGAGAAGCAACACTCTCAAGGGCTGAGGAACCTATCAAGAGGACTGCTGAAACAGACATTGCTACCAAATCACGATGAACCCTTTCATTTTTTTTGTGCACGAGGCGGCAGGCGCAGCAGCAGCGATCCTCGCTCAGTCCCATTGCGGAATATATAGACCAGTGGCGTACTTGTCAAAAATATTTTAGAGGCAGTCGCCAAAGGCCTCCCTGCATGTTTATGAGCAGTGACTGCTGCAGCATTGATGGAACAACATGCAGAACGTATTGTACTCTCACATCCATTAGTTGTGAACACCTCTCACCAGGTAGGAACAATCATGCACAATATTACCACATGACAGTACAATGTTGATCGGGGTAAGAAGTTATTTTATTGGCTACTGCTAATCGGACAAATAAACCAACCTCCGATATAAACGGCCCGACATTATCATGACTGAAATTGCTGACTCGAGTTGAATTTTACAACGATTCAAATGATTGCATCAATTGCCTAAAAACATGTACTTTATGCAGGCCGGATGTTTCATCTGCACTGGAGGGGGACCATTGTTACATTGAACATTGAACATTGACTTGATGGGTCCTGTTCCAAGCCAAATTATTCCGAATACTGGTTTGGTTATGCTGTAATGGAAATTCAGAATCGAATTATTGAAGCTTATTCGCTCCCATATCCTGCATAAGCTGCTGAGTTGTTTGCGTTGATCAGAGCATGCCATTTGGCTAAAGGTAAATCAATCAATATATACACAGACTCGAAGTATGCTGATGAAGTAGCAAAGTGGGGCTGCAAGGGAAGTTATGGTAAGTCCAGACCTAAATCAAGCTGAAGAGACTTTTTCCATGATACAATCAACACTGGTAAAAGACAATAACATTAAATTGTTACAGGTAAATCCATCTGAATCTGACAACATTGGGTCTCAAATTAAGTGAAATCAATCTTATTGCATAAATGGGGTACAAAATGCAGTAATATTAATCCTGGACGTATGCACAGAACAACAGACAAGCCTACGAAGCACGATTCAATACCACACTCGGAACTGCTGTTCTAAACAGACAGAAGCTTTCTCGTGTGTGAGGTAAAATGATAAAATGGTGAAAATTTGGCAAAATAAATAATACAGAGATTCGGCTAAATGAGCTCAGAATGTCACCATCCTCTGTTGTTAATCTCTCCATTTGAAATACTAATGGGTAGGCCTTTCCCGACCCTCGGATCAAAGGCCGCGCTGGCTTTCTCTCCACAGGTGACAAGGAGGTGGTGATTGCAGAATATATGGATTCCCTCATTAAAATATTAAATGACATAAATGGTGATATCTCTCTCTCTCCCTCTGCCTGCAGAAAGCACTACTCATCCATTTGTTCCAAATCAGCAGGTTCTGGTGAAGTGTTTGAATCCAACGAATTTAGGTGAACCAAAGTGGGCCCAACTACTGTACTGCCAGTGACCTGAACGGGGGTGCTAACTGAACTTCAACCACAGTGGATCCACGCAAGCCGCGTAAAGCTTGCTCCAGAGGAGGGCCTTACTGATTCAAGGTGAACGGTGAAAGCACTGGAGGAGCTGAACACGCAGCGCCAGTGCCCAACCGGGAATCTGTGAATTAGGAGGACCTGAGGAGGGACCCGGAACAATCAACATGAAGACATTCCTACTGACGCTCTGCATATGGCAGGTGGTCGTGCTTGCCTATGCCCGTTCAGTATCAACACAACAGCAAGGAGCCACATGTGTAATTCCAATTCTTAGAAATAATGTATGATGGTTTATGTTTTATGGTAATGTTACAGGAAGATGTTTCTGTTATGAAGGTACGGGTAAACACCCGGAAACGAAGGTACCTAGAAGGTGATGCCTCAAGTGACCCTGAAGTATATCTAGATAGTGTTGGACAGCCAAGAGGTATTAAATGTTTGGATTACCTTTTGACTAAAGATGGAGGAGGAGTATGTAAAATGTTTGGAGACAAATGCTGTACATACTTCCCGGGTCACACTGATGATGATGGTGAATTCATGAAGGTATGAAAGGAAATGGATAAGTTGAATAAAGAATTAGCTGATAACATCTGGGAAAATGGGGACAATTTTTCAATATGTTTGGGTGGTTCGCACCCTGGATGTCCTCCATTATATCGATTGCTGGATGCATTGTACTTATGTTATTATTTGTCCCATGTTTGTTACAATTACTGATGCAGAAGTTGAATGTGATGATAAACAGACATAATATCGCTATGCTCCATAACGTACGTATCCCTAATACTGAAGTTGGTTGAGAAGGCTGCATGATCCTTTCAGGATCAAAGTGGGCAATGTGGAATAATGAAGGCAACTTCGATCACACGTCATTTATGCCAAACGAGAACAAAACTATACAAACTAAATATACAAGCATATCCTAAAATAAATGTAGGACAAAAACTGTTTCCATAAAAGGATTTTTTTGCGGAAAAAATGTTAGCGCATCAAAATAAAGCTGATGGAAATGCACATTATCGCTAAAATAATATTTTTTAGTTTAACGAAAAAATGGTGCATAAACTCTATGTCGATACATCAAATGTCATGAAAAAATGGTTTGGAAACACTTTTTGTCGATAAAATGGGCATTAACGCAAAAATGTAGTGTCATATGACAGAGTTTGCCCCAATCATTAGCCTTGGTTAATCATGACAACAGTATTGAAAGCTAATTTATTCTACGTGATTATGGAATGATCTTTAAACATGACACTTCCAGGAGTGCCAACCCAAATATCTCATGCATGTTGATCTAATGAATTGGCACTGTTTGCGATTAATTTAATATACCATTCAAAATAATAGATGGCAGTCACGGAATTAGCCCACTGTCACGATTCCCTGTTGTCTGCCCTGTGTTTCTCCCTTGCCCTCTGTCTCTAACTACACTTCCCATAATTCCCTGCCTTCATCACTGCCAGCTTCATTGTTCTCACCTGTGTTTGATTGACTCATTAGTGTTTGTGTATTTAAGCCCTGTTGTTCCACCATTCGTTGTCAGTAGTTAAATGTAATTTATGTCCTTGACTGTGTTCCTGCCCGTGCCCTTCGCGGATGTTTCTCTTGTTTATATTTTGGTTTTCCCATCGTGGATGTTTGATTTGTTCGCTGTGTTGTTTTGTCTCACAGAGTGACCCTGTTCATCTTTTGTTTTTCCAATAAAACTGCGTGTAGATCCTCACCCCTCCTCTGCCTTTGTTACACCCACAGTACAAAAAAACATATAATTTCTTTGCACAAAGATGTTTTAAATTAAAAATAAATACACAATACTAGGTGAAAATATTTTTTTATTTTTTTTAACACTTACAGCCCAATTCTAGAAAATTATTGTTTAGTTTAATTTATAAAAAATGCCGGCAAAATCCCCTGTATTAAATTAAATAAATTAAAAAACGAAAAAAGCATTCAATTAAAAAAACTAATTACCAAACAAAAAAAGCATTAAATTAAAAAAGTAACTTATCAAATGAAAAAAAAAAAAATAATTTTTTAGACCTATATATGCCTTTTCTTTACTTAAACTTAAATTAGCTTTACTCTGTTCTGTAGATGAATAAAGTCGGCAGAATGACGTTCTCAGAATGTTCTGCACTTTTTCAAGACTAAATATTATCAGAAACTTTTTTTCCAGTGCTGAGTTCACTTTCAGAGAACCAGCTTTTGAACATTTTAAAATGTTTAAATATTTTAAATCTAACCCTCTTTACCTCGGATCGCATTAACTGCTTCTTCAGAAAATATAAATTTGCATTATGAAGCTAAAATAAATTTTAGATGATAATCAAGTTCTGTTGGTCATTTTTTTCTTTAATAGCTGTGCACACCGCATATACACATCGATTGATGGTCCTTATACTGAGACAGGAAGTTTCCACCACTACTTGGTGCAGATTGCCAGCTTGAACAGGGCCATGATGATCCACTTTCGGTTCAGAACCGGTGCCAACCTGCGATAGGTGCAACATCAGGACCAATATTACAGTCCTATCAGAAGGGCAACTGCTCCCTTTTGATTGCAATTCCTCCTCATCTGATTACTATAATTTGTGAAATTAAAATGACAATAAGCTGTCTAATTACAGTGAATTGTCTCAATACTCTCTCCATTTTACCAAAACTTTGAATTAAAAAAATTAGGGACATGTTGTAGGCGAATTAGCGATAAACACACATTTCTGAATGGAAATGGCTTAAGGGCAGATTTATTTTGCGCTAAACCAAAACTTATGCGACAAAGTGTTTTTTAGGCATGACCTCATCATGCATACCCTTTTTTATCAATAATAGTAAAATTTGAACGTAGAAGGCGGCAAATGTCGCAATTTTATTATTCACATTTTCACTTTGTCAAAAACAAAATAGCATGAAAGCTGGATGGAAACTAGACATCAACCGTAGACAGAATATAGATAAATTCAGTCTATAAGCATTTATAGGCCAGCTTTTTTTTGATAAACACGAAATCTCTTCAAGAACAAACTGGACTTAATTGCGCACACACAAAAACATAATTATCATTGTTCTTATATCATCATAATAATTATAATAATAAGATAATAATAATGACTTCTTAAATATTCGGAAATGGTAATGCAAACAGAATAAATTTGGATGTAAATAATTACATTTATTCAATAAAATAATTTTTTAAAGACTGAAAATACATGAATGGCATTTTATTATTAATTACAGTCAAGGTAATGACAGATTACACACACACATGTACTTGTAAACAAATTAACAGAAAATAACCATGTTACTTCCTGTGTGACCTGGTGAAAATAACCTTAAAATTGAGGCTTTGAAAAAGGGGCTTCGAATACTTAATTTTTGTGCCCCCATAAACAATGTATTAAAAATCTGTGTCTCTCAACAATTGGGAAGTATTTAAAAAAATAAAGAAAAATATGCTGGAAAAATCTTAGGTGCACAAATCAGCTACTTAAGCACTTAATGAATTCATGCAGGCCCTCCTTTGAACATTTCAAATTGTAGTCATTTTAAGCTTTCTGAGGGGTGTTCACAAAACACCTATAGAAATGAATGGAATAAAATGCTTGTGGGATGCGCCGTGGCAGCATGCCCAGAGGTCTGACAGACCCCAAATTTTACAAGGTTGAGTGCTCCTTGACACCATATTAAGAGGATTAAGTCTTAGGATGCAGAAAAGTATTTTTCATTATTTTCAATAGATCTCCCTGCTTTTCATAGGAATCAATGAGCCAGCTTGCCTTGTAGGCCCATGGGCAGCAGTACAATCATCAGAGGGTTTGATACTTAGCAAGCACCTATGACCTCCAAATTCTAGAACCTGATTTGGGGACCCATGGCAATCAGGTATATCAAATTTCAAGATCCCGTGGCCTTTGGAACCCCCTTTTCTAGATGTCACACTTGTCCATTAAACTAATGCAATTCCATAGATGTTTCGTGGACAGCCTTTTTTGGTGCTAAGACCTGGGGGCTTTGAATGCTTCAACGCAGGGCCCTCAGAAACAACCTATTAAAAATCTGTGTCCTTCAGTGATTGGGAAGTACTGTAAAAAAATCAAGATGTATATTATAGAAAACATAACTGTCACTTTTCATTCACAAGTCAGCCAATTAAGCACTTAACAAAGTCATTCAGACTCAAACTTTGCACACTTACTAAGGGGCACCTGAGAAGCTATATATTTCAAATTGGAGTCAATTGGAGTTTTCTGAGGGGAGTTCATGAAACACCTATAGAAATTAATAAATTGCTCGTGGGATGCACTGTAGCATAACTCTGTGAGGTCCCACAGACCCTAAATTTCACATGCTGACATGTCAAGTGCCCCTTTTCGAAATACTATGGGGACTAAGGAAAATACTTTTCCTTTTTTTAGAGCCTCATGCTCTCAATATGTCTTTTGAGGGATAACAGGCTACCACCATGTCTTTCTGTCTTTTCCTGTCTTTTTGATTAGTCATGCAGGAAGTGCTCACATACCTTTTAATGGTGGAAAATACATGGTTTATGAACAGTCATTTTGTAAGCTAATTATGAGTTTTTAAGAGTTTTAAGTTCGTCTAGGTTATGTAAGTATTCTCCGTTCCCTGATGGAGAGAACGAGACGTTGTGTTGAATAAGCGACACTATGGGTCTCTCTTGAGGACCGAATATGCCCCTGGTCTATGAAAAAAGGCCAATGAGAAGTTGGCAGACAGTATTTGCATACCCTGCCCTGGACATACGGGTATAAAAGCGGGGAAATACGTCGAGTTCATTCAGGATTTTTCTGAGGAGCCGGAAATGGTCGGCTGTGCAGTGGCTCGGCTCAGCGACGTGGCCAGGAGGACACAATGTCTTGTTCCCTCGTTCCCTCCTCGTACCCCTGTTACATACGTAACCTAGACGTTCCCTATCTGTCGCTCACTTTGACGTTGTGTCGAAGAAGCGACACTAGAGGTCCACTTCAAATCATGCCATGCGCTGAGCCATGTACGTGTACTGCTGACGCAGGAGCGGGAAGGTATTTCACGTGCACAAGTGACCAACTGTGTCAGACTGCGCGTACCCTTCCCCAATGCCCCAAAAAAGTCGTTGGAATCCTTCTGGTTACCCTAGAGGGGAACAAGGTGATGCTTGCCTACCTGGGAACGGGCCAAGCCTGGCTGGGCCTCTTTTCTCTCTATGTTTCCCCGCATAGAGCAAGAACACCGGGGCCCTTACACGCATCGAGGGAAGGGGGTCTTACCCAGTTTCCTATTCTTTCAGGGGGAAAAGACCCTGCAGAGGCCACACCTGCCCAAAAGGGGAGGTAAAGGTGGCAAATACATCACATGGGTTTTTTAGGCAACATGTGGAATGCGGCACAGTGGTAGATCCAACCTCAAGGAGGGGGGAGTTGCTACAGCATAGCGACCGGAGGGCAGCTAAAACTGCCTAAGGTAGACGCGGGTCCAATTCGTAAAGGGACCATACTGTGGAAAAAAAACACAGGGGGAGTCCGTGTAGGAGTCCCAATCTGTGAAGCACCTATTCCAGTACAGGGTAGATTTGAGTACCCGTAGTGGACTGGGTCGGCAAGCTCCTCCGCAGAACTGTGGATGCAAAAGGGCTAGGGAGGAATCAACCAGGGACCCAGGTGGGTGGGATCTCCTGGGAGAGAAAGCGCACAGTTTTACCTTGACCGAGGGAAAGGGCGCCAGATGCAAGCGATTCACCCGGCCAGATCGTCAGCGTGTTACCGAGTTCTACCGGCTCGGACCTGAGAAAACACGGGACGATATTGACTCAACCCTGAGATTGTAAGTTCTCGCAAAGGTATTAGGTGTTGCCCAAGCCGCTACTCTACATATGTCTGCTAGGGAGGTGCCTCTGGTCAGAGCCCACGAGGATGCAATACTCCTTGTTGAGTGCGCTCAGACCCGCAAGGGGAGGGGCACGGCCTGGGTGCGATAGGCCAATGAAATAGCATCCACCACCCAGTGGAGCACCTGGTCTCTGTGAGCGCATAGTAACACTTGAGAGTGGGCCAAAATAAGTCTGCCAACTTCTCATTGGCCTTTTTTCATAGACCAGTGGAATATTGGGTGCTCAAGAGAGACCCCTAGTGTTGCTTCTTCAACACAACGTCGAAGTGAGCAACAGACGGGTAAACATAAATCATGCATAGGAGTGCCCGAGTGCCATACATGATGATTTATTAATAATATACCATATAAAAGGTAAAATGTAATATAAATAAAAAGTGATTTATTTTTTCCTAAAAAAATTCTAAATCCAAAAGGAAGGTCCCATCTGCAGCTTATTTAATGGACACAAATACATGGTTCATGGAGAGTAATTTTTTAAGCATATTATACCGCTTTATGAGTTATAAATTGCATAGATATGTAACATTTTGCATGTGGAGAACAGGTGGTTTCATGAATATTACCACACACAAATTCTAATAAATGTCCTAAAACATGATTGTCCACAGACCACCTATTTGTCGCCCATAAAAAGATTGGATCTGAGATGATCCCGTGATCAATATGTGACAAGGTCCATGATCCATTTATGAATCAAAAATCACATTTAGGTGACTCTATGACTCCCTCTGAACAACATACACCCTTTAAAACCACAAAATGTGACTATCCACAAACCACCTAATATTTTGAATAGGATAAATTGTAAGTGGGATCTCCATAACTCCAGACTGGGACAACTTAGGCACTTCAAAGCCCTCTACCCCCACCTAATGGCAACACGGTCATTTTGACAATGGAGGACAGGTTCTCGAAAGTGGCCCATTATATTTCCCTCCCCAAATTACCATCAGCGATGGAGATAGCGGTTGCTGTCATAGACTACGTTTTTTGCATTCATGGCCTTCCGACAGATGTGGTCTCTGATAAAGGTCCCCAGTTTGTCTCTAAGATTTGGGCAGAATTCTGTCGACAATTTGGCCAACTTTGAGTTTGTTTTATGGGTTCCATCCCCAGACCAACAGGCAGGCAGTGTGAGCCAACCAAGATTTGGACAGGGTCCTGCGCTGTGTGGCTTCATGTGAGCTGTCGACTTGGAGTTCCAAACTCGCCTGGGTTGAGTATACACATAACTCGTTGCCGGTGTCATATACAGGTATATTGCCCTTCCATTGTGATGTTTTGGCTACCAGCCCCCCTGTTCCCTTCCCAAGAACCCAACACCATTGTTCCATCTGCCCACACATTGTTCAGGGATGCCGTCAAATTTGGAGGATCACCAGAGAAGCCCTTCTGCAGCCTGTGGGATACTTTCATGGTTCTGGTGGATCTGTGATGTTTTCTTCTGTTTGTCTGCAAGTGATTGTTTTCCCTAATGTGTTTGCTCTGCCATGTGGATGGCGTGATTGATGTTTCCATGGCAACGCTCATTCTCATTGTTCTCAAGTTCATTATTAGCACCTGCTCCCTATCAGCTCTGCTTACTTATACCACTGTGTTACTCACTCTCTCGTCACCAGATAGTTCCTGCGTGTTTTTGTGCAGTCTTGCCACTCTCATCAAGTCCAGTCCAGTCTATTTTTTTCTAGTTGGTTTCTTTCTAGGTTTTGTTTTGATTTTCTGCCCAGTTAGTTCCTGTTTTCTCCTGGTTTCCCTCTTTTGGATTACTGACCTGAATTTACTCTCCGTCCAGCTAATTTCTGCCACATCAGCCAGGTGTCCCTTCATTCATCACTCCTCTCATCACTCCATTCATCTCGCCTCTCATTGCTGCATTCATCGCTGCTCTCATCGCTGCATTCATTGCTGCCCTCATCGCTGTACTATTCTCCGTATGTTGTTGTTTTCCACTGTTTGCCCAGTCTGCTGCTGTAACGTTCAATATTGTCTTTTGTTTTATGCACTCTTATTTTGAAATCACTCTTATGGTCCTGTTTCCCAGTCTTGTCATGTCCTGTTTTCCCTCCATGTTCTTGTGTCTGGTTTTCATTGGTTCATTGTTTGATTGCTTTATTATCAGTTCTAGTTTTGTCATTGGTTTTAGTTAATTGCCTTTATTATCTTGTATTGAGTTCTGTTTGTCCATTGGCTGATGTTTCCCCTGTTCATGTATTTAAGTCCTCATGTTTCCCTTGTACCTTGTCAAGTATTGTTGTTTTATCCTGACCGCTGCCTGTTGTAACCCTGATGTTCCTTAGTCTTCATCTTCACCTTAGCCTTAGCCTTAGTCTTAGTCCAGTCAGTCTTAGTCCTAGCCTTAGCCAGTTCCTGTTCCAAGTCCTTGTCCTGTTCCTGTATCACCAACTATTATCAATAAACCTGCACTTGGGTCCTACTCATCGCCTTCATCCTTGCCTTGACTGCTTCCAAACGTTACAGAATACTTGACCGACATGGACCCAGCAGCCCTGACACCCATGCAGGCAAATCTCTGGCTTCTCAGCCTCATACAAAGGGACCATCCAATAGAGGCCCATGTCAGTGAGTTTCTTGAACTGGCATATTTATCTGACTTCCTGGAGTCCCTTTTGGTCGGTATCTTCAGGGCCAATCTAAACCCCTCGCTTGAGGAGCAGTTGCCACCAGCGACCCCCTGTTGGACGCTCCACGACTTCGTGGAGGAGACCCTGTGGACCTGCGGTTCTCCATTCACTGTGGATGTTGTGGAAGAGGGCTTTACCTCGCCTCTCACGGTGGACATTCCTCAGCCTTCCATAACTCATCCTTCCACTCCCACCACGGCCAACGAACTGCAAGTTCCGTCCGCCCCAGAGCCAGCGTCACCAGCCTCCTCTGCCCGGAGGAGGAGGAGAAGAGGAAAGGCTTCTGCTCTCCAGTCCACGCCTGCCACGGCCAACGAGCCAACGCCCACACCTGCCACAGCCAACGAGCCAACGCCCACGCCTGCCACGGCCAATGCATTGCCAGGCTCGACCGTCCCAGCGCCAGTGTTGCCAGCCTCGTCCGTCCCAGTGCCAGCGTTGCCAGCCTTGTCCGTCCCAGAGCCAGCATTACCAGCCTCGTCCGCCCGGAGGAGGAGGAGGAGAAGAGGAAGGGCTTCCGCCTTCCACGGCTCCGTCCTCAGAGCCAGCGCCTGTAGCCTCGACCGTCCAAGAGCCAGAGCCGGCGCCTGTAGCCTCGACCGTCCAAGAGCCAGAGCCGGCGCCTGTAGCCTTGACCGTCCAAGAGCCAGAGCCGGCGCCTGTAGCCTCGACCGTCCAAGAGCCAGCGCCTCCCAAGCCTCACACGGCTCCACCCCTTGAGCCTCCCACGGCTCCGCCCCTTGAGCCTCCCAGAGCTCCGCCTCCCGAGCTTCCCAGAGCTCCGCCTCCCGAGCCTCCCAGTGCTCCGCCTCCCGAGCCTCCCAGTGCTCCGCCTCTCGAGCCTCCCAGTGCTCCGCCTCTCGAGCCTCCCATGCCACAGTCACCTGAGCCATCCACGCCTCAGTCACCTGAGCCTTCCACGCCTCAGTCACCTGAGCCTCCCAGGACTCCGCCTCAGAAGTCCGCCATGGCTCCGCCTCCCACGGCTCTGCCTGCGCCTGTTCCGCCTCCCACGGCTCTGCCTGCGCCTGCTCTGCCTTCCACGGCTCTGCCCGCTCCGCCTGCCAAGCCTCCAGAGCCTGCCAAGCCTCCAGAGCCCACCAAGCCTCCAGAGCCTTCCAAGCCTCCAGAGGCTTCCAAGCCTCCGCCTCCAGACCCTTCCACGGCTCCGCCTTCCAAGCCTCCAGTGCCTTCCAAGCCTCCAGAGCCTTCCAAGACTCCAGTGCCTTCCGCAGCTCCGCCCCTAGAGCCCACCTGGTCTCCGCCCTCCGTGGCTCCACCCCTAGAGTCCTCCTGGTCTCCGCCTTCCATGGCCCCGCCTACAAAGCCTTCTGCGGCTCTACCCGCTTCCCCTGAGTCTCCTCCCAGGCCATCTGACCCTGTCCCGTGGCCTCCTCCCAGGCCTTCTGACCCTGTCCTGGGGCCTCTTCCCAGGCCTCCTGATCCTGTCCCAGTCCTGTGGCCTCTTCCCAGGCCTCCTGATCCTACCCCAGCCATGTGGCCTTCTCCCAGGCCTCCTGATCCTGCCCCAGCCATGTGGCCTTCTCCCAGGCCTCCTGACCCTGCCCCAGTCCTGTGGCCTTCTTCCAGGCCTCCTGTCCCCATCCTATGGCCTTCACCCAGGCTTCCTGACCCAGTCCTGTGGCCTACTCCCAGGCCTCCTGTCCCCATCCAGAGGCCTTCTCCCAGGCCTCCTGACCCGGTCCCTGCCCCACGGCCACCTACCAGGCCCCCTAACCCGGTCTCTACCCCGCAGCTGCCTCCCAGACTTCCTGACCTGGTCCCTGCCTTGAAGTCGTCCCCTTGGACCCCTGGGCATCTGCCTGGCCTCCTTGGTCTCCTGGCCGCCCTCCTGTTCTGTTATGGTCTCCCTGTCCTTGTCTTGTTTCTTTGTGTCCCCTTGTACTGCTTGTTTGCCTTTCCTTTTTTGTTTTGTTAGGAGCGTCTGGAATCCGCTCCTTACAGGGGGGCTTCTGTAACGTTCCATATTGTCTTTTGTTTTATGCACTCTTATTTTGAAATCACTCTTATGTTCCTGTTTCCCAGTCTTGTCATGTCCTGTTTTCCCTCCATGTTCTTGTGTCTGGTTTTCATTGGTTCATTGTTTGATTGCTTTATTATCAGTTCTAGTTTTGTCATTGGTTTTAGTTATTTGCCTTTATTATCTTGTTTTGAGTTCTGTTTGTCCATTGGCTGATGTTTCCCCTGTTCATGTATTTAAGTCCTCATGTTTCCCTTGTACCTTGTCAAGTATTGTTGTTTTATCCTGACCGCTGCCTGTTGTAACCCTGATGTTCCTTAGTCTTCATCTTCACCTTAGCCTTAGCCTTAGTCTTAGTCCAGTCAGTCTTAGTCCTAGCCTTAGCCAGTTCCTGTTCCAAGTCCTTGTCCTGTTCCTGTATCACCAACTATTATCAATAAACCTGCACTTGGGTCCTACTCATCGCCTTCATCCTTGCCTTGACTGCTTCCAAACGTTACAGCTGCACCTGTGCTTTCCATTATCATCTGTACATCTCCATCTCTTCATTAAACTGTGTTTAGTGTTCCTCTGCATCCCTGGGTCCTTCCTACTATAATTGACAGTGTGACTCTTTTTAGAGAAACAGTCTAGACTGCCAGAAGTAACACTGTTGCTAATCACCCTGTTCTTTTCAGTCTTAGAGAGACTGGACAAACATCTGTAATACTTGGAAAGTGTTTTCAGGTGATTGACACTTGGTAGCAATGTGTCTATCTTCTCCGCAACAATAACAGAAAAAAAATCATCTTTGAGTTTAACTGGCCTATCTCTGTTTGACACCGGAACAGACCTGAGATTTGTCTGAGATTGTTGTGACTGAGTAGTTGGACTTACACTCATGACTGCTAAATGCCGTTGTAGTTGTACTTGCTTCTTTAACGCTTGCACTTCCAACTCATTATGGGCACCAGCTCTTTTCATACTCTACTTGTCTTAAAGATCTAGCCTTATGGAGGAAACAGAAACATTGGCTGGATCTTCCACCAATCTAGGCCTTAGTTCCTGAATTTCTGCTCTGTGTTGTCTGATCACAGAGGAGTCCAGTTTATCCTCATTCTTTATTTGTGTGGGCTTCACAGAATGTGTTCTCAGATATTGTATTTAATTTAGCAGTGCTAAGAAAGTAGGAGGCTGTTCTTTCCTCTCCCTCAGCCTCAACTGCAGAAGCACTAGGTCTGCCTTAACATCACCTCTAATCAGCTGTTCAACCTTTGCTCTGTCCATCATCTTTGGAGTTAATCCTCCTCTTTGCTCCACTTTAGTTTAGGATTTCTCTATCCTATGCAGTAAGTCAGACAAAGCTTCCCCATTGAATTGACAAAGGAGATGAAAGGCAAGACTCAGAGGTTCCAAATGTACTTTCTAAAGCGTCAAGGTAATTAGAAGCACTAGACTCAGGACTATAAAATCGAACGGCTTTGACAAAGTGAAGGGTTGGGCCTTTCAAACACTCCAATATGCTTTGGCATTTTTCCTTTTTCAGAAAACTCACATTCGGATGTCATTAGCCTGGCTTGTTCTCTCCAGTTTCCAGACTTTCCTCTCCAGTCAGCATTGGATCAGTGCCAGAAAATGTACATAGTCATCAGTAAGCATTAGTTTCAACAGATGGTTTTGTTGTATTTTCCAGGAGTTCAGTACAGCAAATATGATGGACTCAGGGAAACTAGCACTGGAACTGTGTGGATAGAATAATGCCTGTATGTCAATCATAGACTTTCCTTCATCCGTTAAGAACTTATTTTTTTTTTTTTAAATCAACAGAGACAGAAGCGTCAACAGGTGCCACAGAAGCATCAACAGGTGCCACTATGACCTTCCATATCTTTTCTCTATTGGCTTGCAGCAGTTCAGCAGGAATAAAGGCAGGATCAATAACTTCCCGACACTCACATAGCACCAAAAGAGCACCAGGGTTGGGCCCCAGCTTAGAATCTTTAACCCGCACCCTGCTGAGGGATTTTACAGTCTGAATGGTCTCTTCAATACATGCCACATCAATAGTTGCAGATAATACTATCAAAAGAATGTCATGAGTCTCCTCAATCTCAGCTTCCTTATATCACTTGGAGAGTTTAGTGCATGGAAGAGGATTAGTTTCAGGCAGGTAATTATCAAATCTCTTATTTAAGCTTGAAAACTTAACTCAGCTCTTTAGTTTCCTTCGTCTCTAACAGGATAACAGGGACGAGCCAGACGAGCCCAAAGTTGTGTAGCACCCCCTAACCTTATCCTTCAGTGGGTGGAGCACTGGACTCTAATTGTTGATAATTGACTTGATAATAATATTCCCCCTTTACCCTATTTGTCTAAATGTAACACAAATTAAATGTATACTCCCCTTCTACACTGACAGTCCTATGAAACTTTTCTATTACACTAATGAAGAGTAACCTCAAACAACTCAAAAGGCAAGCTTAAGCAAATTAACAATTGAATTTATATGTAAACAATTATGAACAATAAAGTGAATTTCACATTAAATGATGCACAAATATTACTAATGTTTTCAGCAAACACAGTTTAAATTAGTTGCAGAAATTCAGTGTCTAACAATATACTTCTGTTTCAATAACACAAAACAAAGGTATGAAACACCAAAACTTCACTTACTAAAGTAATTGGAATGTAATTAATCAGTAATAGCACTCAATACAAAAGATGTGGGCCCACACATACTCACTCCCCCAACCTGTTGCAGACCTGTAATATAGCTTGTGAGCACTGAGGCCTTGAGCAACAGCAAATTGCCTCTTCACTCAAAAGAGCAAAACAAAATAAACAGATCAATTGAACACCCTTTTTAAGGCGATGATATTTGTGCAATTCTACTCGTAGTAAGCAACAAACAGTCCATTGGTCTCCAACTTCAAGGGATACTTCACCTCTGGGAAGATGAATGTGTATTTAAAATTGGTCATTTATATAGTATAAATGTGAAATTATCTTTGAATTTGAAGCATTCTAGACTGAGAAAAGGCAGAAAATGTATTTTTTACACATGTGGCTGAAAGACAACAACTCCCAGAATGCACTTGCTTTGCTGCCCTTACGAGGCCACTCCCAAACCACGCCTACCGGTTACAGGTGGCAGTGTCTGAAAATATGATACAACTAGGCTTGCTTTGATACATCGTGACTCTATAAATCGTGAGTTAGTTGATAAATTGACTGACTACGCGGGAAGAACATTATAATTCCGGGTGTCCAAACTCTGTACATGACGTCTTAGTAACAAAAAGAAAAACAAACAAAATACTCACTTTACACTAAGCCGTCCGTTTGTCCCTGCGGGCTTTGGCTGGCGTTTCCAATTTATCTTTGGGATCATAAAATACGTTTCCAGGACTCCCCCGTCCATGTGTGGTACAAAACTTGGGTGCTCAGTTATACATGCTCAAGTTAGCGGTGCTGTTTCATCAGCGGATTCAGCGATCTCGTCCAGAAGAAAATGGCATAGCTGAAATTCGCGACAGCAATAGGACACTCTATCTGTTTCCATAGGCGCACAGCGAGAGCACTGACACCACCTGTCCGCCCCAACTCGAGTCTGGCCGGGCTCTTCCTCCTGCCTGCCAAGCAGGTTTTGCTCCCCTGCTACAGCAGCTGCTCCGGCTGCCCCTTGTTCTTCCATCTCCCGCAACTGTTCATCGCTGTATTGCGGCTCGTACAGGTAGCGCGAGCATCAGATTCTCGCAACAGATCTTCGAAATCCCCTTCTGCCATTTCAACTTCAAAACTACCTTCCGCCATCGTGATTAGCCTACTTGTATACAAACTTTCTACACAGAGCCTGTTTTCTTAGCTTCTACAGAAAGATGGCTGACACTATCTTCACATTCTGTGAGTGAGATCCCGCCCCATATGGGCATGGTGAAAACATGCGGAATACTGGCTGTAGTTTTAAGCCTCTGGCCCAAAAATCCTCCGATGACGCAAAATTACGATTTTTGCGTCATCGGAGGATTTTTTCCAAACTAAAAATAAATAAATCTCTCGTCTCAGGGTGATATGAAGGGGGGGAGCTCGGTAATTCGAAAATACTACTGGTTTTCTACTGATACAAAGCTTAATGCTAAATCCTGAAGTAACCCTTTCAGTCAGCGAAATGGCAGCATGATCCTCTCCCAGAGGAACTGTAAACCTCACAGTGATTTAAAGCACTGTCTGGTTCTCTAATCCAGTTCAGTTTCTTCCTCTCTCTCCCTCTCTCCATGTAACGTGTAGGTGCTAGACAAAATGACCTAGGAGCAGAGGTAACAGTTCCAAAAATATTTATTAATGAAGTCAGTAATGCGCCACTGTGTAGAGTAGAGAGTATTGTGTTCATCAGTGGAGGGTGTGCATCGTGGAAGTCAGGAGGAGCTTGGCAGTATCCTCCATACAATCTTGGTGATGAGAGAGATGTCCTGCAGACAATGCAAGCAACAGCAGAAGTATAAATACCCGGCACATGGGCATAGAGGGGAATTCCTTTGTGGATTATCTGGCTGAGATCAGAGAAGACTAGAAGGCAAACCACAACCAAAACAATGTGTTCAAACCAACAGAGCGATAAATCTGCGGGCTTACCAGAGACATGACAATACCCCCCCACCCACCCAAGGGATGCCTCCTGGCATCCCCAGCAAAATTACCTTGCCGGAGGTTAAACTTATCTATGAAGGCATTGGAGTCAGCAGCACCTGGAGTCAGCAGCACCTCAAGTCGCTGCAAGTCACTCACTTCCCAGGCGACATCAACACCATGGCGGACACGCTGTCACGACAGGTCAGCTGCAAAGGAGAGTGGAGACTCCACCCTCAGGTGGTTCAACTAATCTGGAGTCGATACAGGCAGGCACAGGTTGACCTGTTCGCCTCCCCACGAAATCCTCCGATTGCCCACTCTGGCACACCCTGACCGAGGCTCCCCTCGGTCTAGACACATTGGCACACAGCTGGCCGCCTGGATTATGCAAGTATGCATTCCCCCCAGTGAGCCTGCTTGCACAGACCCTGTGCAAGGTCAGGGAGGTTGAGGAGCAGGTCACCCTAGTGGCTCCCTACTGGCCCACCTAGACTTGGTTCTCAGACCTCACACTCCTCGCGTCAGCCCCTCCCTGGCAAATTCCCCTGAGGAAGGACCATTTGGCACCCGCGACCAGACCTCTGGAACCTCCATGTCTGGCCCCTGGATGGGACGCGGAAGACCTCAGTGGCCTACCACCTGCCGTGGTAGACACCATCACTCAGGCTAGGGCCCCCCTCTACGAGGTGCCTGTATGCCCCGACACGAAGACCCCCAGAAATGCGCAGTCAGCTCAGTGCTTTCCTTTCTGAAAGAGAGGTTGGAGGGATGGCTGTCCCCCTCCACCTTGAAGGTGAACGTAGCTTCCATAGCTGCACACCATGACACAGTGGACAGCAAGTCCTTAGGCAAGCACAGCCTGATTAGCAGGTTCCTGAGAGGCGCTAGGAGGTTGAATCCTCCAGGCCATGCCTCGTTCCATCATGGGACCTCATGGGAATGGAGGTTACGGAAGTAACCAGGACGTTATATACTCACCCTAATGTTGCTCCATACCCGTAATAATTATTTGATTTAAGAGTTTAAGAGTGAATAGCAACATACATTTAATTTTGTTCTTCACACAAAGTGATCTGATGGATTACAACAACTTTGAATATAGTAAATGATTCACGATGACAGCTTTTAAAATATATTTGTTTTATTTTATATATATTTATTTTTTTGTGAACTTGAAAGACCAGGGTCACTTTTATTATAAGGCAAATAATCCTTGTGAAGACTTTCAACATTTTCTCCTTGTGTGTTCTATGGAAGAAAGAATGTAACATGGGTTTGTAGCGGTATTATGATGACTAAATAAGGCCAGAATTTTCATTTCGTGGTGAATAATTCTTTAATATGTCCATAAAACAAGTGCTATTGATTTGTTATCAGAAGAGGTCCACTACAAATGCCAGGAATGTAGGCTTTTTTATCACTCAGGCAGGATGTTGCTGACAGTTGTTTTATGCTGTGTGCATTGAGGGCTACAATATGAGACACAACATATTGCGTTCATCTGCAGTGCTGTTTGAATTATTCATTCATTCAGCCTATCAGTGGCGATTCAAGCCATTCTCAAAAAGCAATCAGACTTTCAGTTGAACATGAATTTGTAAAAGAGCAGTTCAGAACAGAAGTCTACTTCTAAGGCACAACAGAAGCAAAAGAGATGCACTCTGCCAACATCCAAGATAATAAGTGCATTGCATCTTTTTCAAGTAAACCATACCACTTTATCACCATAGCTATTGAGCAGTAATTTTTTTAAACTCTCATCATCTTATATGTATCACATGTGCAGGTTGGTATCAGGTATCACCAAGTCCATAGAAAATAATTGTGTCCTATTGTTTTAGCTTCTCTGTGCATTCATGCAGTAAAGGTCTATACTATTCTAACTCTGTTTTCAGGTCTGGTCAAGAGCTGGGCAGCATGATCAGCCATGGTGTTGTACAGTAATTTGACTCATTACTCGCATCTGTGTGTGATTTTATTCACCTTCTGACCTCTTCTGTGCTGTGTCATGTGAAGAAATAACTGCAGACGGACTGTTTTTGAGAAGCATGTGGCATGCTCAAAATGACTTTTTGAGTATGTGTGTACTAAGGAGATAGAAAGAAAGATAACATTTTCATGCAGAAAGAAAAGACCATACAGGCATTAAATCATTACAGCTAGAGCTGAAAGGATTATATGCATTGCTCCCAAATATCAAAACAAATATCATTCGGAGTCCATTTTTAATTGAGGCCAGGATGTCCAGTCAGTTAATTTTTTCTCAAGTAATGTTGTGTCTGGTTCAAGAGGAAATGCAAAATTCTGAACTCAGTGAGCATAACAATGTAGTATAAAATGTACAGTGAACAGCAGTATATATGGAGCAATTTAGCTATTTTGGACACAGTATCGAAATGTCTGGGAATTGATGTTGTCAAATAGTCAAGGATAGTTAGTTCTGACCACCCTTCCTGTATTTACAGTAGTTTTCATTAATTTAATGAGATAGGACACACACAAACACACACACACAATATCATTTAAACATTGCTGTTTATTTATTTTTTTTGCCCTCCTTCTTTTGTCATGCCTTAATAAATGAGAACTGAAAGTAATGAATTATGCATAATCCAAACACTGAGCCTCGTTACATATTTCTTTTGTCTTGTCTGAAGTATTTGACCTGATCAAATATTAGTCTTTTATTCCAAAATTAAACCGGAATGCATTTCAGAAATTCAAATGATCTGTTTTTGGCTGTGCACATCAGACAGAGCCCATCTGGTGAGCAGGATGGGTATGGTACTGTCTCGTTCATCCCTACAAATTAGCCCTGATAAAAAAAATATGGATGCAATATTGTGCATTTTTTTCATTAAGTGGGTATTAGATGTAATTTACTTTTGTAGTAAATTATATTTTTGTTTCTAATGATATGCAGCATGGTTTATAAATGTAACTAGGTTGGTTTCATTATATCACACAGAAAGCAAATAAAGCTATTTAATTTATACAATTAAAAATAAAAATGTTGACCATTTACTAATCCTCAAATTGTTCCAAACTGTTATGACATTCTTCAACGCAACACAAAAGAAGATTTTGGGACAATGACCACAATCTGTTCTTGACCACATCATGATCATGCTGGGAATCGTAATTTTGCTTCTGAATGTTCGTATACCCTGAAATCAACCCATTCAGACAAATTACTGACACGCGCCATCCCCAAACAGGGGTTTTGATCTTGTTGAAACCAGAAAATAATCATGTCACATGATTAATGGTGAGTGCGATTCGGAGGTTGCATTTTTGCACTAAAATTACATTTTAATAGGGAACCTAGCACAGAGCATAGACAAAAGATGTAAAAACTGACAAAGGAAACAAGGAACACCTGGGGAAACAATCAGGGAATAAAAACCAATCAGGGAGAATCAATCAAGGAATAAAACTACAAGGACTACAAAACTAACACAGGAAACGTCATGGTTACCGTCGTAACCTCCGTTCCCCGAGGGAGGGAATGGGACGTTGTGTCGAATGAAGTGACACAAGGGGTCTTCCTTGGACACTGAATCGTACCTCTGAACCTGAGAAAAGGCCAATGTCAAGTTGGCAGACAGAATTTGCATGCCCCGCCCCGGACATACGGGTATAAAGGGAAGCAGGGCAGCGAATGTCAGTCAGGATTTTGCACTGAGGAGCAGAAAATGAAGCATGGCATTTACAGTGCTAGGTCTAGTGCTGTGGCAGGAGGGTCACAACGTCTCGTTCCCTCCCTCGGGGAACGCAGGTAAGGGCTTCGAGTCTTCTCTCAGCACCCTAGCCTCGGAACATCCTTCTGCTCCTGACATGCTATCTCCTGCTCACCCACAGGGAAAGACTGCCTTCCCCTGCTCTGCGCACCCGGCAGGGGGCGGATTTAGGCCCAAGGGCGCGTCTTTGGAACTCGTCAGCGCTGGCGTGCCGGGGCTGTAGGCGAGGCCGGAGGCAAGGTAGCTGTCCGGTCTGCCAATTTCCTATTCTTTCAGGAGGGAAAGACCCTGCTGAGGCCACGCCCTGCCCAGTTTTAGGGGGAGGTACTGTGTGGCAAATACACCACGAGGGTTGTGAAGCCGGATGTGGGATATGGCATGGTGGTAGGTCCAACCTAATGAGGGGGGACAATACAAGCACGGTGGCCGGGGCAGCGGGGCTGCCCAGGGGAAATACGGGTCCGCTGACAAGGGGGACCATACCGTGGAAACTACATCACGGAGAGTTAGCCTAAAGAGGGAACTATGCCCGTGGAGCCCAACCCCAGTACAGAGCATTTGAGATGCGTAGTGGGTCTGGCCGAATGTTCTGGCGAACATCCAACTGCCTGGGTTGACCATCTCAGGAGCACTTCAGAGCTTTTCTGGTCCAGGAAGGTGTCCTGGTGACAGGGGGCGTACACCAACTGCCCTCAGTGAGCAGGCAACTGGGGATGCCCTCAGTGAGCAGGCAGGGCACGGGCGCACAGACACTGCCTCGTGTGCCTGGGCAGCAATCACACTGAGGCGGCGTTTGTGGAAGGATCATGCACTCACAGCGAGAACATGACAATGGCAGCGTTGCGTTTGTGGCTTTCCTTTCTCAAGGTTAATGCCACTTCAGCCACCCACTGTGTTGCTTCTTCTTCCCACGGGATTGAGGATGACCCGGCTTGTGATGAAGGCGATTTGGGGATGACGATGGACTTGGTTTTGCCGGGTAAATCACCACGAATGTGAAAGAATGTTAGCCAGAATGTTGCCTCATGGCCAGCCGGCATTCTCCCTTGAGACCCCAGAATTGGATGATGACATCACCACTGCATCGGAGAGTGTCCAAAACCTCTGATGCGGATGACTCGACTGGGCTGCCACCTTCCCTCGGCTAACTCCCCCTCGATGTAAAGTTTCATGGCGTGGGACTCGGGTTCTGACAGGGGAAAAATTCTGCCTCTGGGTGGTGAGGTGCCAGGTATGAGCTCGATGGCACAGTCGCTCAAGCGATGGGGCGGTAGTTGCGATGCCTTGGACTTGCAGAAAGCTTCACTTAAATCAGCTTATTCAGAGAGTATGAAAGTGGAGTCGCTAGACCCCTTCAGGACCTTGGTAAATCCTACGGTCATAGGAAAGACAGGTTTTAAACATTTAGTTGCGCAGTCTGTGCCCTATTGCATGTTCTGATTATCCCACCTGGAGATTCGTGGGTTGTGGTCTTGTAGCCAGGGTAGACCGAGAATGACCGGGTTGTGGGGAGAGGGAATAACGAAAGTGTGTAATGCTCCGACCTGTAAAGTGATGTTGGTGGTGGTGTAATGTACTTGGCCGGTTCCCAGAGGATGCCCATCTAATGCCGCCACTGCCAAAGGAGGATTACAGGAAATCAGGGGAATTTTATGTTGTCTGGTAAAGGCTTCATCAATAAAATTGCCCGCTGCCCCCAAATCTAACATGGCATTGGTGTTAATATGGCTTGACAGGTATGAGAGCTTTACGGGCACTTCGAGACAGGCAGAGGATAGTGCGGAGGAAATTGACAGACTCACCCCTTGCCGGTGTGTTGGAGAGGGTCGCATTGGGCAGTTGGCTCTCAGGTGTCCCACTTGACCACAGTAAAGGCAGAGGTAATTGGCGATTTCGCTCCTCTTGAGAGTGATGTGTTCGACCAATTTGCATAGGTTCCAAATCCTCGTTGAGTTGATACACCGGGCCGAGGGGTACGGTACACTGTGCTGGTCGTCTGGAGCAAATTAGATTATCGATGCGGATGGCCAAGGTGATGAATTGATCGAGCGAGATGCCCTCATCATGACAGGCCAGCTCGGATTGGACCTCCATGTTCAGACCCTGACGGAAGAGGAGCTTGAGGGTATCTTCTACCCAGACGGTTTGCGTGGCGAGGGTACGGAAGGACAGCGCGAAGTCCACTGCTGTCCGGTTTCCCTGACGGAGAGTGAGCAATTGTTCCCCGGTGCTCTTACCACTTTCAGGATGATCGAAAACCTCGGACAAACGTCGCATGAAGGTGTCGAAAGTGGTTCGGTTTAAACATTGATTAGTCCAAATAGCGGTAGCCCATTCCATTTCTGGCTGGCTTGAGGCGCTGCAGGCACGGGTTCAGGCGTGGGCTGGTGCAGAGCTTGTATCGACCTCATAACGTCTTCCATCAGCAAAGTGAGCCGGCCAAGCTGATGTTGATGGGATGCCAGTAAGCTCGCTTGGGCGGAGAGCTCTTCAGTCACCCGTGAAACAACTGCTGGATCGGTAAGTGGCGAAGTCTTCTGTAACGTACACTCAGGCTGGTTGGGATCCATAAGCCGTTTATTGGAGTAAGCAGTCTCAGGTAAATACAGGCAATGTTCAATAATCAGGCAAACAGTGACATCACAGATAGGCAGAATTGTAGTCAGACAGGCAAATGATCAGGCCAGGCAGCAAATGGCAAACAGTTCAGAGACAGGTGTTAATTCTAGTAGGGCACGCGGAATAAGACATAAACGAAGATACAAGGCAGGGTCAATACACAGTGGGTCAGTAAACATAGAATTAAATGCTCAGTAATGTAGCTGGGGCAAAACAAGACTTCGCAATGAATGAACAGTCAGCGGTGGTTTAAATGGAGTGACTGTGATATGATACAGCTGTGGAGTAATCGGGCCAGGTATGTGGGCTTATGGGAAATGTAGTTAAACAGTCAATACCCAGGTGAATCAGATCTCCGGTGGCCGATTGAGGAGGCGTCATCACCGGCGTTCGTGACACTGTGGTTGCCAGAACTTTACCGTAAAAAATACAGTAGCAATATTTTATGTTGCACGGGATTGTACTTCTTATACTGTGTATTTTACAGTTCATGACTGTCTCTTTTACAGTTGATAGCTGTCAAATTAAAAGTTTTACACTGTAATAATTACGGTTCCTATCTGTCTCTTTTACACCATTACACCATTACACCATTTGCTGAAGCTGCAAATTATAGTAAATCAAGTTTGAAATATTGGTACATTTCTTACAAAGACCCATTGTTTGGTTTCAGAACGGATTATATGGACCTACCTATCAGACACATTTTTTCTCAAATTCTTTGTTTCTGTTTCGATGAAGACAGAAAAACACACATCTTGGATGGCCTGTGGGTGAGTAAATTATCAGCAAATGTTCATTTTTTGGGTGAACTAATCCTTATAGAATGGAACCAGGCACAACGTAAATAATTTTAAAATTATTGTCACCATGTAAAAAAAAACATCAAACATGTAATTCAATACAGCTGTTTTGTAGACTGCTTAACTTGCTGTCTTGTGGTTATAACAAGAAACTTTTCCAAGACATTTCCCTGTTATTGCAATATGAACTCAGAATTAACTTACTGTACAAAACCAGTCCACCTTTACAATATCTCACGCCACTCGTGATCAGAAAGGTCTGAGATTAACGTGCACACTCTTGGGTTCACTAGAAGTCACTTTTTGTTCTTCTTCTCCACAACTTTTGTGCCCTTCTCAGGATTTATGATGAAAAAACACCTTGGAAAAGAATCAATAATTCTGTAAAAACTCTATAAATTAACCCACATAGTAAATTAACTGTGCCAAATAAAATGTTATTTCAACCCGATATCACGCCACCCGATATTTCCTCAATGCCAACAACTCTCCGCGCACCAAAGAGAAAGCGATATATCGCGTTCTCCAATTCCGGTTAGCAGGATATATATTTTTTTATATAAATATATTTTTTAAATATATATATATATATATATATATATATATTTACATCAGCATAAGATACTCGACAGCCCACACACACATATAACAACGTAAGGCTACAGCAACGTTAGGATTTCTTCATGAAAGCAGCACTATAATGAACAAATATGTCCTGAACGTAGTATGTGTAGTAACCCTTTATTGTCACATAGTCACAATTGAAAGTAAGCAGCGAAATTGGCCATCATCCTGCCCGTGCAAACGTACAATACGACAACGGTATCGCTTACTCTTTGGTGCGCGGAGAGTTGTTGGCGTTGAGGAAATGATTGCCCCCTGCCGGTATTGCAACAACACGCGCGCGTGTCATGTACACACCTAGAGGAGGCAAAGCATGACACCGACACGCATACGCTAGTGGACCAGCGTGTCTATTTCACGCTTTGGCGTGATACCGGGTTGGTTATTTACATACCTCTGCAAGAACTCGAGCACTGAGGCCAGTTCTGAAGGGTAGTGGATGTTGAAACAGTAGTAACTACTGAACATCAGACAGATAGTGGAGATGAAATTAGGGATGTCACCATTCACAATCTTGTGGTCCACACTCAGCATGAATCGAACAGTAGCATAGCATGAGAGTCCTGTGGTGAAAAAAAATCAAATGTAAAATACACATATTTATTAAGCTTTGCAGTGCTGTAATCACAAAACTTGTACTTACCACACACAACAATCCATGGTGTAACAGGTAGGATTTCTAACTCTACATCCTTGGCAAGGCATGTCTCTTCCACATAATGAAAGAGGAGCTCTTCTTTCTCATCAAAATAGGACAGAAGGAGAAGAATCGTATCTTTCACATCGTTTGAGCACCCATTTCTCTGTCCTCTCATAACTTGTAGTTTTGTGACTGCCTGTAATACACGCATGTTCTTGATTGCCAAACTTTCCTCATGAAGTCCACCAGCCTTTTTCCTTTTCTGTTAATGCTACCCAGGAATGTGTCTTTAAGTGGTATCCCTGTGAGCTCTTGAAAGTGGACTTCCATGCCACTCTCCTGGAACAAATATGGCCACTCTTCAGTTAGGGTTTCGATGTCAGTTCCTTTGTTGATATCTTTTCGTTGACTGTAGTATGTAGACTTCATGAGAACTTTCACCTCTTCTTGATTCCAGTCAGTTTTTTGTGAGAGACTCTTCATCTGCTCTTTCTTCAACTGCTGACTTTCAGCTGTTTCACTAAGAGGCATAAATTTAACATCCCATTTAATGCATCCATACGTATCTTGAACTGCAGCTCTTTTTTCTGCTGGGATTTCCTCAGTGTCGCATTCATCTGAATTGTGAACACATTTTTTTTTATTTTCGGTGTGCTGGACCTTCTTGCGTTTTCAACTCGGGCCTGAAATTGCTTCACCAAGGAGTAGTATCCAGGACCAATCACAGTCTCTTCGATTACATCTTGCAAAGACTTTGGATACTTTGCGATAATCCTTTTAGCAATTTCTGTTAAATTATTCTTACTTGGACAGGCACAAAGTTTCATCGCTTCTGTAACAACAATCCTCACCATTTCCCTGTGCAAGCGAGGACTTGGCCTTTTCTGTCTCTCAAGTGCCTGCATTAATTTATCAGGAAACTTCTTCCATGGGATTTCAAAGATATCAATCCAGTTCACAGTAGGAGATGAGCAGGCAGAACTCTGGGACAGGGAAGGTGCTGGAGATGGACAGACTGGTTGTATCTGGGCTTCTGAACTTTGCGCTGTCGATTAAATAAAATAAAGAAGTGTCACTAGTATATACTTAGTTGGAACAGGTACAGTCATCATATACTTATCCTCATGTCATTCCAAACCAGGTACTTGTTTGAAATTACAACAGAATGGGTAAATTACAGACAAACTTTGTAATTTTTAGCTGAATTATTCTTTTAACTGTTTTGACTATGTTGATCTGTCTTGAGTCTTAAATGCTCCATATGTACGAAAAGGTTCGCTGCAATCCGCACTGACGCACTTGAACACACAGCATGGTTCGATACGGTGAAGTTTGCAGTGTAAAACATGTTCCCTTAAGGTTTGAACCGATATTCCACAGAAAATACAGTTAAACATTTCAACTACGCGAGTAAACACACATTGCACCGTACCGCTTTTGTAAACACCTAAACGGTGGGTTCATATTTCAGAAAAGACTTATCTGAACGTTATTACGTCGTGAAAATATAGTGCATGCATGAATGCAACTCATTTTTTAAACCTGGTAATACAAAACATGGCTAAAATATTGCTTACCAAAGTGTGCACATAACTTTTTTTGCAGTTCAACGATGTGAGCTCCGAGCAAAAGCCTTTGCCTTTTGAAATTGCAATTTGCCACAATGCGGGAATGTGAAACGTTAAAGTAGGTCACACCTGAAAGGTGAATAACCAACCGAACTTTGCCTACAGGAGCCAAAGTGTGCAATGTATTTTGATTGGACAATGAGGATACTCAATGAGTTTGTTCATGCAGATACAAAAAAGCTTGACTTTCAAATGTTTAACTTTCAACATATTTTGTTTCACACAACAAATGTGTTCCACATCTTAAAAAAAAGCAAGTTTATTTAGTTTAAACTGGAGTACTAGTTAATCTGTAAAGTTGTTTTAATTGATTTTACAGTTGTTTTATACAGATGTCTTAGGGTTTGTTGACTGCGTCATATTTTGTTTTGTAAGAGCGATGAGTCCAATATTTTTTTTTTTTTTGTCGTAATCATCATTATACCACAAATGTGTCCACTGAGCTTAACTTGTACGGAAATATTCTGCATAGTACACAATACACTGCACAGGAAGTCAAAGAAGTCTATACAGTATAAAATTGTTAGATAATTTTGTCATCCAATGTATTTAATTTATTTTCTTGATCTGCAATCCCCGTCTCGATACGGCTCAGCTGAGGGAAGAAAGAAATGACACAGACACCCAATGCTATTGTCGTGGAATATTCTCGATGAATCTCTTTAAGTTGTAAGAAAACTCTCGGAGTCCCAAGTTCCAGATGCCAAAGTTATAGTTTATTGAACACCAACAAACTACATGAGACCAGTCAGCTGTCTGTTCTGATTCCATTTCTCCAAGTTCCCAGTTATATACCTTTGTTATCTTTCTACTCATTATCTCTAGCCAATGGCATCATTGGCCTTGTCTCTTTCCCTCGCCACCAATATGTTCTTTGTTCTTCATTAATTAAATATTGGTGGAAAGTCCGTCACTTATTTATTTTTAAAAAACATATTTCTTTCATATACAGCTGGTAACTCCTCATTTTTTGACATATGTCACTATTCAAGGAAAGACTTAGAAATATGTGTTAAGAGAAAAACAGCCGTGTCCTCAGCACATACCTTTTACCTTGACCTACAGTTCAGTGTACCCTTAAAAAATGAGGCGGCTTCTTTTGCTCACACACAATATTATGACTTGAAATGCAAGCTTTGAAAATACTTATCACACATTCAACATTAAATCAGACACCACGTCAAAATATGTCATATAAGAGATATCTAACTTATTAAAAGTGTTTCGCAAGAGATACATCAAACAGTTTAATTAGACAAACAATATTTCATAAAAGCCTTCATCAAGGACATATGTCAGAATACTGCTGTATCAAGGATATTTTCTCAAAATATATGTCAGGATGTAAGCCTTCATCAAGGACATATGTCAGAATACTGCTGTATCAAGGATATTTTCTCAAAATATATGTCAGGATGTACCTGAATGACAGAAACACCTTTTTTCTAAGAACTACATTATTTTCTAGAAATATACCATATATCTCCCCCCTTTGAGACTCACAAAGAGTCTCACACCCTATTTCCCTCGACCAGAGTGCAGTCACACAAGCCAGCCCGTCTTATTCCATCATGTGGCCAAAATAGGCCACTCAGTTTCCTTAACCAATACTGTCTACATGGGGCTGCACTCTGCAGGACTTGGGTCCAAACATCTCCTCCCACACTTGGCTAGAAAGGAGTAAATGAACCCAATCCTCTAGCTATCACTGTTCCCGGGGAGGGTGTCAACAAATCAACTTTGTGGTTTAAGCATGTGCATGAAATTGTAAAGCCTTGCGTAATGTAGAATATAAGTGATTACATATTGATTAGTATGTCAACAATTACTAGATTAACTGATAATATAATATGCCTCCATCGGTGCCGGAGGAACTCACAGACATTTCCGGGAGCCTGAAGTGCTATCTGGTGTAGTGTTGGAGCAGACAGCGGGTTTTTAAACCACCAGTTGAGTCTTATTTGCTCTTGCAGCAAAGCACTGAGGTGCTCGTCGCTCCAAACTTTATGTCTTCTTGTTGTAGCCATTCTTGTTCCCTCTGGGCAAATACTCACAGTAACAGTTGTCAAACATATTGAAATATAAGTAGGAATTCCACTATTTTCTACTTGATTAACTCAATCAGGGTGTTTTACAGAAACCTCCCTCTATACTATTAAATCAACTGGTAACTAAAATAAAAGAACAAAAAGATGTCATAATAATAAGCAGACAAATAACATATGCATAATGTAAAGGAAAGTACAATTACCAAGAAATATCCCTTTGTAACAATCACATGAGAAAAGATGTTGAGCACTCAGGTTCTCTTGTAAGCGTCAATATTGCCTCCGTTGTCAATCTATTTGTTGTGGTTTCAGTATTGTTTTCAATTGCGTTCAAAACTCATCAAGTTCATCTAATTCTTGCCCTAAGCTAAATTGTCTGGGTTCTATACTTGTTCCTGATGGCATCATTGAGATAGTCACCATTTGCCTCGCTACTGTTTGAGTCAATATAGATCTTAGAATGGGAATAACACAGCAGAACAACAAGCAAAATAAAGTCACTCCTACAAGTATTATTAACCCTATCTTCATAAGCCCTATCTTCCATGATCCAAAAAGATCATCAAACCATCTCCCAAACGACTGATCTCGCCCTGCATTATTTTTAACTTCTGTGCGCAAGTCATGCAGTTTCTTCATTGCTTGGGTAAAGGTTCCTTCTGGAGATGTATTATTTGGTATGTAAGTGCAGCAGTCGGCTCCAAACATAACACATACTCCCCCTTTGTCGGCTAATAACCAATTTAATGCTTGACGATTTTGCCATGCCATTTTACTAGTTGCTGCCAATTGATCTCCTAACGCCTTTAATGCCTCATCAGTATAATTTATAAATCTCTGCTGGTTATAGAAAATGTAATTGATCCATTCTACATTTTTGTTAATTGAAACCCATGGGAATAGCGATTCAAAGCCTGCTTTTATCTCATCTCTGGCTTTAAACTCATGAGGTATTCCTCTTGGTTGCCCAATTGAATCTAGGTACACCTCAGGATCTGGGGTGTATGCTCTCTTCACCCTTGCTGTGTTATGAGCTATGGTCTTTGGTGCAGCTAGGAAATCAGAGGGGTCCCATTGTACCATAGTTACTTCTTGTATTAGTCTGACTCTAGCGCACAATCCTGTCCAATCTGGAGGAAGTGCGGTTTTCAATTGATCTCCCCCGCATAACCAAAAATAATCAGCTATAGTCTCTGTTTGTTCTACATGTAGCATTAGCGCAGGTGATACTAGAGTATGATTGTCACATCCTGTAAGGCACTTGCCAAAAGCTACACTTAAACATTCCGGAGTTATATTCACAGTAAAATTCTTTCCCAATGTCGCTGTTGCAAAATGGGGCGCACTAAACCGGATCACATCATCAGTAAAGTACATACCTACATCTAAATGCCATATTACTGCACAATTTCCCTTAAATTGTCCCACATTTCTTGTCCCTTTAGTTTTGTTAAAACATTCGTACCTCAGTTGACGATTTATTTTATATAACGACGGGCTTTCTTTTTTCTTAGCATTCACACGTACATCAAATTGCTTACAGTCAACTCCCAACCTTATCTTTATATAATTTTCATCGTAGTATTTATCATAATCCGGATTACTCAACAATGCCAAACATTCAGCTGGGCAAAAAACAAGTCTATCCGATGTTCCACAATTTTTGGCATAATATGCAGCACAATGCTTATAGTCATACGGATTTGGGACCACTATCAATTCTGTTAGTGGAGAGGGCGAGCACATTATACAATTTGTCATTTTGGCCTGCTTAGCGGTATATCTAGCCCATTTGTACCAGTCATTTTGTTGTGCATGTAGTAACAAGTCCTCTGTTCCTACTGACTCTGCGCGTTCCATAGTATTACCTAAGTCGATCTGTTCCGGCATTTGTGGGGTAAATATCTTATCAGGTATCTTTTTAGTCTGATTATATGACTTGGCTTGATAATGTGGACGTTTGGGCCAGGATCCAGGTGCTCGTTTCTGTCTTAGTACTTGTTTCAAGCTATCTAGACCCTGCTCAGTCTGGGAAATAGAATGCAAGTTCTGATGTGTCGATCGTAGGATATTCATCATACCATGGTCGTTGTGATGGTCCTGCATCTGAGAGCTCTGGTCGTTCCTGGCTCGTTTCTCCGGCAGGCCCTGTGTGGGAGGCAATATCTGTTCCAAGTATGTTAGTAACAGCATCATCCACACCAATACCTTCTTGAGTGTCCAGTCTTTCTTCTGCCTCCCGCAACACCTCGTCCAACAGCTGCGTTTGTTGGCCTGTTTCATGTCCTTCAGATGATCCTGTGCCTGGTTCAGTAAAATAAACACTTCCTGCGTCTCCTTCCGCACTTTCTGGTTCCTGTTCCTCTGCAACATGTACTTCCGTCTCACTTTCTGTGCTTTCCTGCTCCACTGCGGCACGTTCCTCAATCTCTCTTTCTGCCTCAGCGTGCTCTTCCCCTACGTGCGATTGTCCTTCTTCCACTTCCGCTGCTCCTTCTTCCACTTCCTCTTCACTTTCTTCAAATGCTGTAGCCGGTACCTGTGGATCTGCTGCGTCCCCAGGCTCTTGGGCTTGTTCTTGCTGTTCTTCGGCTGCCTCAGGCGCTTGATCGTGTGGCAGATTTCTTCGGCGTACTCTGGTACAGTGATTTAAATGATACCACGTGTTACTGCCTCTTACCTTTACAGCTGTTGGGGTTGCCTGCACAACTTCATAAGGACCTTCCCTCCTGGGCTCATTCCACCTTCTTCGAAACACCCTCAGGTACACAAGGTCTCCAGGAACTATTGAACAAGGTGCATTCTCGTCTTGTCTAGGATTTCTTCTTTGTTCCTGCGAACAGATTTTTTCATGTATGGTAGTCAATTGCCTCATATATGCTTTCAGTTCCATTTCTAACTGCTCCAATGAAGGACCCTCGTATGGTCCTCTCAGATAAGGCACTGGCATTGGTCTCCCTGTCAACATTTCATGTGGGGTCAGATTAGTAATTCTGTTTGTCTGCATGCGATACTTCATTAAAGCTAGTGGGAGAGCATCAACCCAATTAAGTCTGGTTTCCTGGCAGATTTTCACAATTTTTGCCTTAAGGTTCCCATTAACTCTCTCCACCATCCCCTGCGACTGCGGATGGTAGACACATCCCAACCGTTGTTTTATTCGCAACTGTTGTATTACTGTTTTTACTGCTCTCTGAATAAATGCTGAGCCGTTATCAGAGCTAATTTGTGATGGTATACCGAACCTTGGGATAACTTCTCTTGTCAGAAATTTGATTACTGTTTGTGCTCCCTGATCTGCTGAGGGTACAGCTTCAACCCATCTGCTGAATCTGTCTATTATGACCAACATGTATCTTTTCCCTCGAACTGGTCTTATCATGTCCACATAATCCATGACTAAATGTTTAAATGGTCCCTCCGGTGCTGGTATGTGTCCAATAGGTGCAGTTGTACCCTTTCTGACATTGTGTTTTTCGCAAATTTCGCAGTTGGCTAAGAACTCATCTACTGAGGCTTGCAAATATGGGGACCAGTAGCCCTGCTGTTTTAGTTTTCTCATTACCTCGCCCCTTGCACAATGGTCAAATCCATGTGCATCAGAAATTAGCATATTAAGAAGTGCTACTGGAGCCAATATCAGCCCTGCATGTGTCCTCCATACTCCATTCACATCTCTTGTCGCCCCCCTTTGTTGCCATTGTGCTTGCTCAGGTTGACCAGCTTGTTGTTGTATGCGTGCTATATCTGTTAAATTTGGCTGAACCTGCAATATTACTTGTGGAGCCATTATCGCTACTTTGCAACCCGAGGCTTCTCGTGCAAATTCATCTGCAGCATTATTACCTCTGATAACAAAGTCTTTACCTTTTTTGTGGGCTTGGCATTTGATAATGGCCAATTTTCTTGGATGCATCATTGCTGAAATCAATTTAATTATCTGATCATTATGCTGAATTGGAGTCCCATCGCTCTTTTTGAACCCTCTTTGTTTCCACACTGCACCAAACAAATGGCACACTCCATGTGCATAAGCAGAATCTGTATATATATTAACTTTTTGATCTTTTGCAAGCAAACAGGCTTTGGTCAACGCTCTTAATTCCGCCAGTTGTGCCGAGCATGGCTGTTTGCAATGCTGAACCACAACCGGCACAAAAGTGTCACCCTGCTTTTTTACCACTGCAAATCCAGCATGATTTCCCAAGTGGTCCTTAAAGCAGGATCCATCAACGAAATAGTCTACTTCTGCCTCGACCATTGGTGTTGATTCCAAGTCAGGCCTCAAACGTGTGAAGGCTAACGAATTAGCCACACAATCATGTGGTGTTCCTTCATCTTCCAAGGGAACATAGTTTGCTGGATTAACAGTGATACACCTTTTTATAGTTACATCCGGGTACGTCAGCAGTGTTGAATATGCTAAACATCTTGCTTGCGTTAGTACAAACTTCCCATTTTCTATCAGCTCTATTATCTTATGGTGAGCATAGATCACCACTGGGTATCCCATAGTCACTGTCGAGGCTTTTTCATAAGCAAAATAAACCGCAGCCAACCCTTGATAGCATGGCGGGTATCCTTGTGCTACACTGTCCAGCTTCGCACTATAATATGCTATAGGTTGTTTTCGTCTACCACTACAGAGTTCTTGCATCAAAACTGCTGATGCATAACCACTTCTTCTCTCTGCTACATACAAATGAAATGGTTTAGTGTAGTCAGGTGTAGCTAGAGCAGGTGCTGTTTGCAGTTCTTTCTTTAGTGATTCAAAGGCCACTAGTGCATCTGCATCCCAAGTTAGCTTACTTCTAAGATTTTGCTGTCCTGTTTGTTTCATCAATGCTCGCAAGGGGTTGGTTTTAATAGCATAATCCTCTATCCAATCTGAAATAAATCCTGTCATTCCTAAAAAGGTCATCATTTGTCCCACAGTTTGTGGTTGTGGTGCTTTACTTATACCTTCCAATTGGCTTGGCGATATTGCCTTGGTCTGATGTGCAATAATTCGCCCCAGGTACTCCACCTGCGGTAAACAGTACTGTAACTTGTCTTTGGACACTTTATGTCCTCCCTCAGCCAATTTTGTAAGGACTTTAATTGTGTCCTGGTGGCACTGCTCTAGTGTTGGTGAGCAGATCAATAAGTCATCCACATACTGTATTAATGTGCTGTCAATTCTAAGATCTTCTAGGTCCGCTTTTAATACCTGGTTGAACACATGAGGGGAATGCTTAAATCCCTGTGGTAATCGCGTGTATGTGAATTGTTTACCTTGATAGGTGAATGCAAAGAGCTGTCTGCTTTCTTCTGCTAGAGGAATACTAAAAAAGGCAGAACACAAGTCAATCACAGTGAAATAATTAGCAGCAGGGGGAACATTAGTCAACAGTGTATGTGGATTGGGCACCTCTGCTGGCCAATCCTCAACTATGTCATTTACTGCCCTTAAATCATGCACTAATCTCCATTTCGTCTTGTTTGCCTTTGCTACTGGTAGTATAGGTGTGTTACAACAGCTTGATGTCTCAACTAGCACACCTGCCTCAAGCAATCCATCAATAGTACTCCTGATCCCTAACTCTGCTTCTGATTTCAGTGGGTACTGTCGCTTTCGTGGGGGGTGTGTCCCTGGTCTTATTCTTATTTGAATCGGATTCGCAGACACTACTAACCCTACGTCTGTGTCATGTCGTGACCACAATTGTGCTGGTACCAATTTTTCCATTTCTGCCATTAGCTCTACCATTTTTGAATCCAGTTTTTCTGCAGGGGCAATAACTACTATTTTGGGCGTCCCTACCATTTCTGTCGTACATAGGATTTTTAAGTACATCTTGTCTGGTGATTCCATAATAAGAGGATTCTCTGTCCCTTTCCATTGTACCCTTTCCGCCCTTTTCATCATTTGTCCTAAGTCTTTTTGCTCCCTGCCCTTGCTCACATAGATTGTTACATGTGGAACAGACTCTGGTATCCGAAACCATATGTCTATAAAGTCATTGTTGTCTACCTTAAGTGCAGCTCCTTCCTGTCCTACAACAATATATTTCGATGTCAATGAGATTCTATGCTGTTTTGTTTTGTTCAACCATTCTTTCTCCAAATCTGTATTTCTTGTTTCATCATACATTAGCGTGCAATGATGTTCTGCTCCTGGCACATTTGGTTCACCTAACTGTGCCCTAATGTATTTTCCCCATTTATCTATTGTTTCTTGCACTTCTTGTCCTAGATCTCCCAACCAGTACACATTTGCTTGTTGATACTGAGGTTCTGGTTGTTGAGTCACTGTCATTTGTTTCACCCCTTTGTCATCTATATAGATTCCTTCTGGAGTGCACCATATTTGTAAATTCATTTTGCATATAGCATCTCTTCCCAACAAGTTCACTGGTGTGTTTTCTGATATTAAGATTGGAATCTTCACTGCTTTGCCTTTGACTTCTATGTTTACTGGAGCCGTCATTGGAATCAACTGCGTTTGTCCCGAGAATCCTACTGTCTTCACATATTTTCCAGACTGGGGGAGGTGAGAGGCATAATTTGGACTTATACACGTGAATGTGGCTCCAGTGTCTAACATAACCGGTGTTACTTTGCCCTCTATTTTAACCTGCAGTATAGGTTCTTGATCAGCATCAGTTGATATCATTGGAAGCTGACCCCTCCCCGTAGGATTCTCTGGGCATCCCTAGTAGCCCTGTGGTGGTCCACGCCATGGATTGAGTGGACCTTGAGCCTGCTGCTGCTGCTGTTGTTGTTGCTGTGGGCCTTGCTGCCAGTTTTCAGTATTTGCCTGGTTCATGTGTATCCAAGGATTTACTGGACACTCTCTCCTCATGTATCCCACTTGGTTGCATCCCCAGCATACATATGCTTGCCTGGTGTCATAGTTCTGTCTTCCTCGTCCTCTTCCCCTTCCTCCTTGAAATTGTCGGCTCCATCCTCTGTTCATTTGACCTGGGAAGTTATACACCATTGCTGGCATAGGTTGTTGCATTATCTGGCCCTGGATTGGCATCAAATTTGGAACGTTGGGTGCAGGAATCATTGATGCTGTCTGGACAACTGGTGCAGGTTGATACATGGGCACAGATGGTGCACATGAGGCCATGGGTGCGGCTGGCACACCTGGAGTCACTTGGGCTTGTGCACCATTCAAAACTTGTGGTGCAGTATTCACTGGTGCCATTACAGTGGTGGATGTTTCTTTTTCTTTCAGTGCTGCTTGAAGTCTTTTCTTCTTTCCTGCTAGTTCTTCTAGTTGTAGTTGCTCCAGTTTCTTGCGTATATCTTTTTCTTGTTGCTTTATCTTTTCTTCATTTTTCCTGTGTTGTTCCACTGCATGAACCACATAAGCACAGAATTCTTTTGAGGGTTTGGTAGTTAATCCAACCACATCTTCCAGTTTATCTCTTACTGGTCCAGGCATGGCTTCCACTATGGAGATTCGGAACATGGTTGTCAACCAGGGATCTTGCTCTGGATCTTTTTCCATTTCCAGTTTCCATCTTTTTATTTCCCGATCAATGTAAGCTTTTGGGTTTTCTGTTTCTCCCAACGGTTCTCCTTTTATGGATTTTGGATCTAAACTGGTGGGAAATTCTTCTCTCAGTGCGGCCCATACCTCATTTCGACATTCATTGAATGGTATTTCATCATATTCTGAACTTACTGCTGCATTTTCTATTTTTGCTTTTTCCAATATTTCCACCATTTTATTCCCTCCAACACATCTGGCAAGAAGTGCTTTGATGTCTCCTACGGCTAAATTATTCCCTGTTGTTCGTTCTTCAACGTCTCTGATCCATTTTCCTGCTCCTTCGTATATGTTTGGGAGCGCTGCTAATAATCCTTCAAGGTCTCTGTTAGCCCAGGGTACATAACAGTTGTATTCTCCTTTCACTATAATGGGACATTGTTTTTTCACTGTTTTATCAAATCGTTTAGACATTTGCTTTCTTCGCGGCGTCTCTTTCTCTTCGTCGTTGTCTGATGATTCTTCACTGAGGTCACTAGGTGCCTTATTCTTGTTGATTAGTCTTTCAGATCTTCTCCTTTTCATTTCCCCTTCAAATTCTTCGGGCACTCTTTCAATAAGGAACTTGCCTGAAGCCTGTTTTAGCGCTCCCCTAAACTTGCTGCCCATTGCGCTTAGATCTGGAAAAACATGCTTTCTTGATCTTGTTCCCTGTTTTACACTTCTCATATCTTCAGACAGCCTTTGTGTCCTGCTTCTGAGTTCTTGTAGCTCCCTTTGTGTTCTTTGTTGTATTTCATTGCTCAGCTTGAACACTGCCACACCGTTGTCTTTTGGCAGTTGCGTCTCATCATCATCATCATCATCATCGAAATGTATCAACTCTTCAGTCTCACCAGTCTTGCGATCAAGATTTTCTTTGATGCCACTGGCCCTTATTTGTTCTTTCCACTCCATTTCCTGTCTTTTCTTATATTCTGCCAGTCCTTCCTGCATTGCCTGATGACAGGCGTCTTTTACCTGTTCACTGATTTCTTGTTTTGTCAGCATTCCTTTCTTTATGTCACTGCATTGTCCGCCCAGTTCATCTTGTAGTTTATTCTCACTTGGTGTACTGTCATCTGATTTATTTCCATCACTGTCTTTGTTCAGCTCCGACAGCCCTGGATATACACGTATCTGGGGTGACTTCATTAGGTCCTCCTGTGATTCTGTCTGTGGCATTTCATTTATTTCTATTTCTCCTTCCACTTGGAGTTCTCCTTTAAAGCCTACCAGGGGCATCTGCGTCTTTTCTTCCATCTCCATTGGTGGTGCATAGGGAGGAGGCCTTTCTACTTTTTCTTCATCCATCTTCTTCCCTTCCCTTTCCTGTTTTAAAATTTTTATCCCTTTGGTTTTGAACATTTGCAATATCATTAGTTCCCTATCACGTTTCATTATCCTCACCTGGCCCTTGTCTTTTGGTTTATGATTTTTTATTAGTGCTTCCATTTCCCTACATATCCCCACATCAAATGTGCCCTCTGCTGGCCATTTTGTGTTCAGCCCCTTTGTTCTTCTCTCCCATTTTTTAGACATCTCTTTTATCACGTCTCTATACATTGGAAACTCCATGCATATTTGATCTATCGGTGTTGGTGCCATTTTGTTATCTATATATGTTTATTGTTTTTATTGATTCAGTACCTCTTTAACCCCAGAGTGTTCTTAACCTATTATGCTAATCTTCACCAGGCTGGTCAGACGAGGACCACTAAAAGTATCCGACCCCTGACTTCCCCTGGGCTTTTTCTGGGTTGAGGACTTTTTCTGATGAATGTTTCTTAACTTTTCTTAAATACTTCAGCACTGCCTTCACTTGTTTTCTGCTTAGTGGCCTTGTTGGTTCGTCTTCTAGCCCCACCAGGCAAGAATTATTCCGTATCCAAATAATATCTCCTCTCAGGATTATCAAATCAATGCTCCAGGATCTTCCCACGGTGTACCTTCGACCTGTTCCAATTACTTTGCCTGCCCAGTGTATAAAGGTGAAACATGGGGTTAATTCTATTTGGCATTCTTCCCATGCTTTCACAGTAATATTTATTTCATTACGGTCATATTGTTCTAAATATATAGGTTCAAGAAACATAATCAGATCTTCTCTTTCCGTTTTATGTATTATACCTCTCCCTCTTTTTCCCCTCCTCCTTTTGCCTCTATTATTCATTACTATCTATTATTTTCTTATTTGTCTTAACTTATTATTTATTATCTTTCCTTTTAACTCTTCAGGAAGAGAACCGAGAAAGGAAAGAGAAGTCCCTTCTCTTTCTATGCGTGCTCAAAGCCCTCCCTTTACAGCTCCCTCTTCTTGTTTTAGCAGCCCCTCCTTTCCTGTTTCTTGCTCAGCTCTGTCAGCCCCTCCCTTACGCCTTCTTGTTCAACACTCAGTCAGCCCCCCTTTCTCACATTCTCCTCACTCAGCACTCGGTCTTTAGCATACTGTGTGAGAGAGAGAGAGAATTAACTGTGCTTTTTTATCTGAATCTTATCATTTACACTTTGGATAGTGTCCAACTTAATGACAGAGCCAATATTTTATTATAACTAATAATTGTTTGTGTATATATATATATATATATATATATATATATATATATATATATATATATATATATATATATATATATATGTTATACCTTATTTCATTTATTTTCTCTTCTCCTTATATTTACTTTATCATCTTTTATTTCTTTCTGTTTATTCTTTTTATTATTTTCCCAATTCATTTTTTCTTATTCTTCCATTTTATATATTTGCTTATATCTCTTATTTTATTGCTTATAGTTTTCATTTTATTTCTTCTCAAAAACAATTATTCATGCTTTATATTTGTTTCAAACAATCTTATTTTGTGAATTACAAGGCTTTTTCTTCAAGCATGGTTATACATCATTTCTTATACAGACAGCTTGGTTACAATTTCTAAGCTAGTTAACATCAATGTACATTGCTTATTTCTTATACATACAGCATGATTATAAATGTCTAAACTAATACATTCATTCTCCTACCTAAAACTTTATCATGCATTATGCTTTCAAATCTAGTTATTCATTCATTTCAGCATGAGTAATACATTGCTTTTACATAAGTAATACATCATTAACAATGTCTATATAAACAGCATGCACTAAACTCTAACATGTACTCAATGCATATATATATGTGTTTCCCCATCCTAAACCCGCCATCTAATGGTTATTCAAGGTTTTTCATATATGTCCAGCCACACTTGTTTTATTTCTTTGGGGTGTTGCAGGCAAATTCTCACTTCAAATACTCCCACTGTCCATTCAATTGTGGTGGCTGGCACAAGTTCACCATTAACTCCTTTTTTGAATATCACTCTGCTCTCTCTCTGCACTTTTCTTATTCTGTTTGAAACCTCTAGGGTTACATTTCTTAAGATTGTTACTCCCTCCCCCTCTGGTTTCCTCAATGTCTCCCAATATCTGGCTACTTCAGCCCTAAGATAAGGGATCGCCACCTCCTTAATTGCTACTTTCATTTTTCCCTCAAAAGTCTCTAAGTCCTCCCAATGACCTGACTGACAAAGTCTGGTTATGTTTTTTACAAATGGCCCAAGCCAAATGTTTCGTGACACAATTTCTCTCCAATTCACAAAAGGCCATTCTTGTTCAATTTCTGCCAAATTCACAATGTTAGTCAAGCCTCTCAATAACTCCAATTTCTTTTTTCGAGTTAACGGTCCCCTCTGCCCTGTGTAATCAACATATTCTGTTTCTCTCCAAAAATGATCATTAATTCCCTTAGTTTCTATCAGTACTTTTCTCAAATTACTCTCCCAGTCTTCGGATCTGTGTTGACCTTCATCCGTTACAAAGCTTGCTTGCCTCTGCATTTTTCCCTAGTCTTGTTCACTGCAATAAAAACATTTAACCTTTTTCTTTATCTTTTTCCAATTATTCAATTTCTCTATTCTAAGTTTCCCTTCCCTTTCTCTCCCTCCCAGGGGGCTGTCCGGTCAGCCAACCAGCGAGTGAGAGCAAGGCAAGGAAATAACAGAGAATCAGATACCATTTGTCTCTAATTTTCAACAGTCCTTTTATTCAGTCAATTTGTTTCAGTTTATTTGTCCCATTTCATTCTTGGGCATTTTTTATTGTATCTGATCCTCTGCTCCACTCCGCCTCTGCACACAACACCTCATTAACACTAGAATCATGCATTTAAATAGACACACAAACCCAGCGCAATTAGTATTTGTAAGTACACAGGCACTAACAACATAGTTAGTCATGCACATTATTCATTATTTCAAACACACACAGAATTCAACAATTCCCCGTTTTCTGCTCAGTCCGGGTTCCGTCAAATCACTGCAATAAATAATCTAATCTAACACCTGGAGGAATTATGACGCGAATTTTCCACTATAAATGCACCCGCGTTTGGATTTTCCACCTGTAGCTACAGGAATTTCACCACTTTTGATTAAATATACCAAAACACGGGATTTTACACGCGCCGTCGCACTTCGACACACCTCTACAGGCCTTTTCTTTCTTCTCTAAATAACTACCCCCCCCTCCCCAATTTTGAAATCTGGAACTCACCTCTATTTTAGCCAATTAGTTCAAATTATTCTATGTTCGGACCGGCAAAAGTCTTAGGGAAGTTACTCACTGGAACTTGCTATCACAGATCACACAAAAACACCTTAAGCAAAACGCTTACCTCGATTTTATGGCGCCGGTGATTTTGTGCGACCCGCTCAGCGTCCCGTCAGCAACCTCTGGCCCCTCGACCTCAATGCCGGCCCCACGTTGGGCGCCAATGAATATGTCGTGGAATATTCTCGATGAATCTCTTTAAGTTGTAAGAAAACTCTCGGAGTCCCAAGTTCCAGATGCCAAAGTTATAGTTTATTGAACACCAACAAACTACATGAGACCAGTCAGCTGTCTGTTCTGATTCCATTTCTCCAAGTTCCCAGTTATATACCTTTGTTATCTTTCTACTCATTATCTCTAGCCAATGGCATCATTGGCCTTGTCTCTTTCCCTCGCCACCAATATGTTCTTTGTTCTTCATTAATTAAATATTGGTGGAAAGTCCGTCACTTATTTATTTTTAAAAAACATATTTCTTTCATATACAGCTGGTAACTCCTCATTTTTTGACATATGTCACTATTCAAGGAAAGACTTAGAAATATGTGTTAAGAGAAAAACAGCCGTGTCCTCAGCACATACCTTTTACCTTGACCTACAGTTCAGTGTACCCTTAAAAAATGAGGCGGCTTCTTTTGCTCACACACAATATTATGACTTGAAATGCAAGCTTTGAAAATACTTATCACACATTCAACATTAAATCAGACACCACGTCAAAATATGTCATATAAGAGATATCTAACTTATTAAAAGTGTTTCGCAAGAGATACATCAAACAGTTTAATTAGACAAACAATATTTCATAAAAGCCTTCATCAAGGACATATGTCAGAATACTGCTGTATCAAGGATATTTTCTCAAAATATATGTCAGGATGTAAGCCTTCATCAAGGACATATGTCAGAATACTGCTGTATCAAGGATATTTTCTCAAAATATATGTCAGGATGTACCTGAATGACAGAAACACCTTTTTTCTAAGAACTACATTATTTTCTAGAAATATACCATACTATCAGATCCTTCTTCAACGTTTATTGTTCAGCACTTTGTTATATGGTCCAGAAAACCACATTCCACTGGACCCCCACCAATGAAATGGCTCATTACCTTATCTGGGGTTAACATACATTTGAGCTACGTGTGAAACATGAGAGTAGAGACAAGAGACACATTCCTATAGAACATCCTTCAAACAGGGAACAGTTGCAGTTACACCAACAGAAAACGTTTAAAAGATGCCTTCATTATTCCACATTGCCCACTTTGATCCTGAAAGGATCATGCAGCCTTCTCAACCAACCTCAGTATCAGGTATACATACATAATGAAGCATAGCGATATTATGTCTGTTTATCATCACATTCAACTTCTGCATTAGTAATTGTAACAAACATGGGCCAAATAATAACATAAGTACGATGTATACAGCAATCGATATAATGGAGGACATCCAGGGTGCGAATCACCCAAAAATATTGAAAAATTGTCCCCATTTTCCCTGATGTTATCAGCTAATACTTTATTCAACTTATCCATTTCCTTTCATACCTTCATAAATTCACCATCATCATCATTGTGACCCGGGATGTATGTACAGCATTTGTCTCCAAACATTTTACATACTCCTCCTCCATCTTTAGCCAAAAGGTAATCCAAACATTTAATACCTCTTGGCTGTCCAACACTATCTAGATATACTTCAGGGTCACTTGAGGCATCACCTTCTAGGTACCTTCGTTTCCGGGTGTTTACCCGTACCTTCATAACAGAAACATCTTCCTGTAACATTTCATAAAACATAAACCATCATACATTATTTCTAGGAATTGGAATGACACATGTGGCTTCTTGCTGTTGTGTTGATACTGAACGGGCATAGGCAAGCACAACCACCTGCCATATGCAGAGTGTCAGTAGGAATGTCTTCATGTTGACTGTTCCGGGTCCCTCCTCAGGTCCTCCTAATTCGCAGATTCCCGGTTGGGCACTGGCGCTGCGTGTTCAGCTCCTCCAGTGCTTTCACCGTTCACCTTGAATCAGTAAGGCCCTCCTCTGGAGCAAGCTTCACGCGGCTTGTGTGGATCCACTGTGGTTGAAGATCAGTTAGCACCCCCATTCTGGTCACTGGCAGTACAGTAGTTGGGCCCACTTTGGTTCACCTAACTTCGTTGGATTCAGACACTTTACCAGAACCTGCTGATTTGGAACAAATTGATGAGTAGTGCTATCTGCAGGCAGAGGGAGAGAGAGATATCACCATTTATGTCATTTAATATTTTAATGAGGGAATCCACATATTCTGCAATCACCACCTCCTTGTCACCTGTGGAGAGAAAGCCAGCGCGGCCTTTGACCCAAAGGGTCGGGAAAGGCTTACCCATTAGTATTTCAAATGGAAAGATTAACAACAGAGGATGGTGACATTCTGAGCTCATTCAGCCGAATCTCTGTCTTATTTATTTTGCCAAATTTTCACCATTTTATCATTTTACCTCTCACACGAGAAAGCTTCTGTCTGTTTAGAACAGCAGTTCCGAGTGTGGTATTGAGTCGTGCTTCGTAGGCTTGTGTCTGTTGTTCTTTGCGCACGTTAGTCGTGAGTCCAGGATTAATATTACTGCATTTTGTACCCCATTTATGCAATAAGATTGATTTCACTTAATTTGAGACCCAATGTTGTCAGATTCAGATGGATTTGCCTATAACAATTTAATGTCATTGTCTTTTATCGGTGTTGCATGGAAAAAGTCTCTTCAGCTTGATTTAGGTCTGGACTTACCATAACTTCCCTTGCAGCCCACTTTGCTACTTCATCAGCATACTTCGAGTCTGTGTATATATTGATTGATTTACCTTTAGCCAAATGGCATGCTCTGATCAACGCAAACAACTCAGCAGCTTGTACTGATTTATATGGGAGCGAATAAGCTTCAATAATTCGATTCTGAATTTCCGTTACAGCATAACCAAACCAGTATACGCAGTTGGCTTGGAACTGGACCCATCAAGTCAATGTTCAATGTAACAATGGTCCCCCTCCTCCAGGGCGGATGATGAAACATTCGGCCTGCATAAAGTACATGTTTTTAGGCAATCGATGCAATCATGTGAATCGTTGGAAAATTCATCTCGAGTCAGCAATTTCAGTCATTTGTAATGATAAAGTCGGGCCGTTTATATCAGAGGTTGGTTTATTTGTCTGATTAGCAGTAGCCAATAAAATAACTTCTTACCCTGATCAACGTTGTACTGTCATGTGGTAATGTTGTGCATGATTGTTCCTACCTGGTGAGAGGTGTTCACAACTAATGGATGTGAGAGTACAATACGTTCTGCATGTTGTACCATCAATGCCGCAGCAGTCACTGCTCGTAAACATGCAGGGAGGCCTTTGGCGACTGCCTCTAAAATTTTTGACAAGTACGCCACTGGTCTATATGTTCCGCAATGGGACTGAGCGAGGATCGCAGCTGCTGCGCCTGCTGCCTCGTGCACATACAAATGAAAGAGTTCATCATGATTTGGTAGCAATGTCCATTTCAGCAGTCCTCTTGATAGGTTCCTCAGCCCTTGAGAGTGTTGCTTCTCTCAGGATTTTTCATATAACGAGCAGTTTGGTACCCATGCTCGACAATAGTTCACTAAACCCAAGAAGCTTTGCATTTGAGCCTTTGTTTTAGGGTGTTGGAAGGTAATAATTGTCTTCACTCTGTCCTTGGAGAGACGTACTGTTCCTTCTTGTAGTTCATCACCCAGATTGATAGTTCAGTTTCACCCATTGCATCTTTTCTTTTGATGTCTTGAAGCCAGCCTTTGCACACAATAGTTGAAGCGGCTGTGCATGACTTGATGTCCGGTCCAGAAACCAGGATGTCGTCAGCATATTGCAATAGACAGGTGGCAGCTTGGTGTCCTTCAAAGTAGCGTGCACTACAGCAGAGAACACAGCAGGCGAGTCTCTAAATTCCTGGGGCATTCTGTTACTGTTGGCCTCCATATGTGAATGCGAACAGCGGCTGCGTAACAAGCATGACTGACACTGAAGAATGCAGAACACAAATTAATAATAGTAAAATCAGTGTGATCTACTGGAATTTAGTTAGTGCACACATCCGGCACCACTGGTGACATTTGCATTAATTTTCAACTCTTACTTTAATCGCCATGTATTATTAGCTTTCTTCATATGATTAATAGATGATTTATACGTGTGAATGGATTCAAAAATACCTTGTTTCAGACACTGTATTAACACCTTTTAATACCTTTCTTTTTGACAGTTTGCATTATACTGTTGATACTTTTTGTAGTATACTGGCAAGTTAGACCGGAGTTTTGCAACATATGGTCTTACGTCAATAAGGCCCGCCTCATCTTTGTGGGCGGCCCATAGCGCTGGGTCGACGTTAAGCATTTCCTGTTTCGCAGCACAAGTGCTGACAGACGTTGAGCTGCAAACTTCTCCGCAATGACCTGTATACACAGACTGACAATATACTGAGGGAAACAGCAATTGTAATGAGTTAGAATCAAAAGTCATTTTTTTTCTCCAATTTATGCATCGTATCACAGACCAGTGGGCAGAACGGAGAGTCAGGCAAAATCATGTAATCGTGCATTTTAAACAAGTTTGTGTTATCTAGAGATGTTACGAGTAATTTCGGTGTCACATGACACTTCACAGGAATGCCATTAATTCCAACACAGAGTTTAGAGTGCGTCCCGTAATAGAGCCCTTATAGCAATGCGCTGTTAATGAACCTTTAGATGCGCAAATATCGATGATAAATGTATGCGGTTTATATATGGTAATTCTTTTCATGCAGCGTCTCTGACAATGTTAGTTAAACGATTTTATATCTGTTTGGGCACTAGATAAAAGTAAATGCTGCTGTTGTATCTTCGCTCGTATCTATCTTTGAATCTGAATCAAATACGTCCGCGGCTGTAGCGAATGAGTTGCGTTTAAATTGTGTTAAATCGGGATACAACAGTGCGCATTGTGTCTTTGGGAGGTTAGGGGTTAAAGCTTTGTTCACGACAATATCATATTTAGGCGGCTTGTTTTGAAACAGAGAGCGCTGTGTGCATTCGATTAGTCTCTTTTCATTCAGGACCTTTGTCCCAGAATGGTTTTATTTTCTTCCATAACTCGTATAATTCTTTTATATATTTATAATCCCACTGAGGGTGCTTTCATCCTTTTAACCATAGATTTGATTTACTCGTGAATTGATCTAATTACGTTTTCCTTTTTTATTCTTCTTTTTTTTCTTTCTCCTTTCTCTGACCACCCAGCCAAATTGCTGATATATGGCTCAGTATTATAATCTTTTTATTGCAAAACATCCATTGTTTTGGAGTTTCGTTCCATAGAGGACGGCTTTTTTCCTGTCCCATAATGTCACCTTTTTAGTAATAATAATACAAACAATTTCCCGATCGACACGGTTCATGCAGAACAATAATACAGATCAAATTCTCTCCGTCTTTTCCATAGGACAATTCCCGTCCTCTTCCTATTCACCAGAATAAGGATATCCTTAAAACTACTGCTGCGGTTGTGGGGTTTTTCTATATTATAATAGAGCAAAACCCTCCTTCCTATTTTATAATAGGGCAAAATCATCTCTTTGACAGAGGCCCCCGAGCAGAGTTATTAACGGAGTTAATATCGAGCCAAATTAAACTACGTTAAACTACGTTTTGTTCAATCTCTCATCAGACAGGAAAACTTGATACTTAAATCAGTCTTACATTGTCTGGAGAAATCCCGACGAGCCCCCAAATTGTTAGATAATTTTGTCATCCAATGTATTTAATTTATTTTCTTGATCTGCAATCCCCGTCTCGATACGGCTCAGCTGAGGGAAAAAGAAATGACACAGACACCCAATGCTATCAGATCCTTCTTCAACGTTTATTGTTCAGCACTTTGTTATATGGTCCAGAAAACCACATTCCACTGGACCCCCACCAATGAAATGGCTCATTACCTTATCTGGGGTTAACATACATTTGAGCTACGTGTGAAACATGAGAGTAGAGACAAGAGACACATTCCTATAGAACATCCTTCAAACAGGGAACAGTTGCAGTTACACCAACAGAAAACGTTTAAAAGATGCCTTCATTATTCCACAAAAATATAGTAGCCTACTTTGTTAAACAAATAATTTTCACCGTAAAGATGTACTTTTCATAAAATGTTTTGACTGTATAGCATTTTAATGGTTTTTACCGTTAAATAAATTTTTTTATTTACACGTGAATAATACCGTTAATTTTACGGTAAAACCATACTTTTAACATCTAACAACTGTAATTTTTACAATCTTTTACCGTGAAATTACATGTATTGTTTTGTTTAGTATATTATCAGTTTTTACCGTATATTTTAAGGAATCTACCCGTTAACTATTTAACGGCTATGTACCATAGCATTTTTACGGTATAATACCGTTAAAACTACAGACATTTTTTACAGTGTATTGTTTGCTTCATATAAAAGTTTTTAATGTTAATGAGCTGGTTGGTTTGGGTCATGTTTGGGTCAAATATTATGGGAAAAAACTTCTGGAACAATATAACACAAACGATGAACAGGGTAACTAAAAACACAAGGAACAAAAGAAACATCCACAATGTGAAAACCAAGATAAACACAACAGAAACATCCACGAAGGGCACGGGCAGGAACAAGGTCAACGGCAGACGTAAGATTTAACATTTAACAACTGACAAAAGACTGATAAAACAACAGGGCTTTTATACACAAAGGATAACGATAAAATTAAGCACAGGTGAAGACAATGACAGACAGATGGCAGTGATGAGAGCAGGGAATTATGGGAGGTGTAGTCCGGGAGAGATGACAGTGGAGAAACACAGGCCAGACAACAGTGGAATCGTGACAAGTGGACGGGCATTGTTGTTTTCACCAAAATATTCATAATTTTGTAAAATATGACAATATTCCACCATCTCTGACCATCTTTCTGAAAAGCAAGATTTTTGCCTCAGCTCCTCCTTTAAACTTTATTGTAAATGCCCTCTGTTATGATTTGCTAACAGTGTGCAGCCCCTTAAATTCAGCCATTTTTGAAACTCAATCAGAAGATTATAAACAAGCACCATAGTTACACATAACACACATCCAATCTATTGCATCCAAATATATTACAATATTCATCTCAAGCACAACTGTTAACACTCACACCATGTCTACAACAGATGCTATAATCAATGATATGTCACTCCAACAATAAATAAACATTTGTCACATTCCATTTTGCGCTGGCACTACTACTGCCAACAATGCAAAGAAGAGTTTCAGAAAGTTTGTGTCGAAGTACCCGGTGTAGACAGCATGTCATCATCATAAAGAAACAAGACATTTGAAATGTTAATGAATAGAATTGTTTACTTGTGTTTTTGATCAGGTCAAATAGTGTTTTTAACTGCCCCATATCCTTCATTTAATGAATCCTTCACCAGATGCACACATCCAGTTTATCATCCTGTACTGAGGTGTACATTGCCGGAAACAAGTCAAAATGTCAAAGGACTAAATTGAAACTTAAATTAATCCTTCAAATATGCAGGTTTATCTTCTGCTTATTACTGTTTGTGAGGGAGCATGGACTATTTAGAATATCTAAATGAAGACCAACATGAACTACAGAGGTCATCCAGACAAGTATTTGTGGATAGGGGTAATCCATTAAATTACTTTGATGTAAAGCTTTTCGAGACCAAAGAAAATGCATTGGAGATAATATCTTTGCTTGAGCCTATACTTTCCTCTGTCTCAAAGAGGAAGACCTTTACCCAATTGTCTCCAAGTTTTGATCACATTGATGTTTTTTGGCATCTGGAAACTTTAATTATGAAACTGGTTATTTGTGTGGTGCAGGTAAAGCAACTGTGTGCATGTAACAGATGCAGGAAGAGTCAAGAAAGCAGGATCTAATTGCAGCTTTGCTTTAGCCCTCTGGGGTCGACGAATGAAGGCGACCTGCTGGATTTTTTCAACATTACAGTGGAAACAACTTAAAATACTCCTTCATTTTAGGGCATACAGATAAGTGTAAGACATCATTAGAGACTATAAAGGGTCTACTTTTATTTGTGTACACTCACAATAACATACAAAACCTTGTGCTTTTGTAAAATAAAGAAAATAAAAAGGGTGATCGTTCAGCAGTATCTGTGTCTGCGAGCATATTTCTGAAACACATCACAAAAATTAACTGAAACTCTGCGAATACCTATCATTCAAACATGAAACATATGTCTATAGAAAGCTTAAAATGTCTACTTTTAAATAAAACAATTAACATTTATAACAAATATTCTCCTGCTATGTAATCTGTATGAAACAAAGCATTGTACAATTTCTCCTGGCTCAGCTTCCCTAATGTGATCACACCCACGGGCAGAGGGTGCTTTTGATATGGTAATGTGCTAAGACGATAAATGCAAATGGAAAACGCCCCCGACTCCTTGTAAAGCATTAAGTTCATACACTTTTCTGCATAGGGCAGTTGCGATCCAACTATGCCCCGAGAACGCCGCCACCTGGCAGGGTCACCCTGTGCTCCCCTCCAAGGCCTGTAGAACGACATCGGCACTGGCTGCCAAATCCTACAGTGCCACCGGACAGGCTGCTTCTGCCTTGCATGCCATGGCCCTCCTTCAAGTCCACCAGGCCAAGGCACTCAAAGATCTGCACGAGGGTATTCTGATCCCGACGTGCTGCAGGAACTGTGCTCAGTGACCGACCTCACCCTCAGGGCCACGAAGGCCACAGCGCAGTCACTCGGGCAGGCGATGGCCACACTTGCGGTTCAGGAACATCATCTATGGTTGAATTTGGTCGAGATGCGTGAGACAGACAAGACACGCTTCCTCAATGCCCCTGTCTCCCAGTTCGGCCTTTTCGGCGACACCGTCGAGGACTTCGCTCAGCATTTCTCCACGGTGAAAAAGCAGATGGAGACCATTTCACACATCCTCCCCCGCCACAAACCTGCCACCTCGGGCCATGCCCCGTCTGCTCGCCGAGGGTGTCCCCCTGCAGCTCAGCAACGCACAGCTCTGTCTCAGCCTGGGCCCAGCTCTCAGCCCCTGGGTCGAGCGCCCTGCAGGAAGCGCATGCCCCCCGTCTCACGGACCCCCTCGAGGACCCGGAAGGCTCCCAAGCAGTCCTGAGACGATCGACCCAGAGACCAAGACGTTGCTCTGGAGCTGGTAAGCAGACCACTCTGGTGGAGTGCCGGGAGGAGAATCCTTTTTTGAATTTATTTCATTTTCTGCACCTTTGTCTCTGGGTCACCTGGCCTGCAAATGACGTTCTCACGGCACTCTGCCGCCATATCTCAACAGTCCCGGCACATTAGATGCAGACCTCTTGACTCCAGCCCCACGACTCTTGTTCCCCGGCCAGCCGGTTCTGACGAGTCTAGAGGATGCCTCCACCAGACCTCCTCCTCAGTCGCTAACCCACCCCCTGCCGGGTGTGCGGAGGTAGGTAAGTGCTTAGAGTCTTTTCTCAGCACCAGAGCCTCGGGATGCACCCCTGCCTCCTGAAGCCGTGCTACCTGCTCCACCCGCTGCGAAGCCCCACCGGGTACGTCAAAAGTAATCATCCCATTAGTGCCCCTAGCACGGAGCTTGGATGCATTGCTTTTCACCATCACGCTGGCTGGCCAGGACCACCTGACTTGGTTACGCAATTCAGTTTGCCAGCCCCCCCACCCTTCAGGGGCGTCCGCTTTACCACAGTACATGGCGAACATCCCATCTAGATTGGATGCGTACTTCCACGTCTCAATATTGCCTAGACATCAACCCTTTCTACGATTCGCATTTGACGGCCAGGCGTGTCAGCACAAGGTCCTCCCCTTCGCTATGTCCCTGTCCCCTCGTGTCTTTACGAAGGTCGCAGAGGCAGCCCTTGCCCCGCTCCGAGAAGCTGGCATCCACATACTCAACTACATCGACAACTGGCTCATCCTGGCTCGCTCAGGCATCTCAGCCGATTATGTCTACAGGTCAACTGGGACAAGAGCAAGCTCACCCCAGTTCAGAGCATCTCTTTTCTCAGCATGGAGTTAGACTCAGTCTCAATGTTAGCATCACCGTGTGATGGTCACCCCTGCCTGCCACCAAACATTCAAACCCTGGACAGACCTCTGCTTTCTGTGGGCAGGAGTCCCCTTGCAGCAGGTGTCCCGACGCGTCTTGGTCATGACCGACGCCTCTAAATTGGTTTGGGGTGCCATGTGCAATGGGCACGCAGCCGCGGGCCGTTGGTAAGGGGCCCCGCTGCACTGGTACATCAACTTCCTAGAGTTGTTGGCTGTATTCTTTGCCCTGCGGAGGTTTCTCCCACTAGTTCAGGGCAAACACATCTTGATCAGATCTGACAGCACCACCACTTTAGCGTACATAAATCAGCAAGGCGGCGTACGCTCCCGCCACATGTCACAACTCACCCGTCGTCAAGGCTCAAGTCGCTGTGTGGCAGACGAACTGGTACACAGCTGGCTTGCGGGGCTGTGCAAGTACGCATTTCCCCCAGTGAGCCTTCTTGCACAGGTGCTGTGCAAGTTCAGGGAGGAACAAGTCACCTTAGTGGCTCCCTATTGGCCCACCCGGGCTTGGTTCACAGACCTTGTACTCCACGCGACAGCCCCTCCCTGGCAAATTCCCCAGAGGAAAGACCCTCTTTCTCAGGGACGGAGTACGCTCTGGCATCCACACCCAGACCTCTGGAACCTCCATGTCTGGCCCCTGGACGGGATGCGGAAGATCAAACTGATCTATCACCTGTTGTCGTAGACATGATCAACCATGCCAGAGCCCCTTCTAACAGGCAACTTTATGCCCTGAAGTGGCACTTGTCTCTGGGCGAAGACCCACAAAGGTGCGTGTTCAGGTCAGTGCTCTCATTTCTGCAGGAGAGGTTGGAAGGGAGGGGGTCCCCATCCACCTTGAAGGTGTATGTATCTGCTATTGCAGCCCAACATGATGTAGTAGACGGCAAGTTTTTGGGTAAGCACAAATTGATTATCAGGTTCCTAAGAGGTGCCCGGAGGTTGATTTCCAGCCAAGCCTGTTCCCCTCCTGGGATCTCTCAGTGGTCCTCTTGGGCCTTCAGAGACCCCCTTCGAGCCACTAGAATCAGTTGGACTCAGGACCCTCTCTCTAAAGACGGCCCTGCTGATCCCGCTTGCCTCCATCAAGAGGGTCGGGGACCTGCAAGCGTCCTCTGTCAGCAATACTTGCATGGAGTTCGGTCCGGCAGACACATGTGATCATAAGACCGTTGCCGAGCTACGTGACCAAGGTTCTTACCATCCCCTTCAGAGATCAGGTAGTGAACCTGCAAGCACTGCCCCGATCCCGCTTGCCTCCATCAAGAGGGTCGGGGACCTGCAAGCGTCCTCTGTCAGCAATACTTGCATGGAGTTCGGTCCGGCAGACACATGTGATCATAAGACCGTGGCCGAGCTACGTGACCAAGGTTCTTACCATCCCCTTCAGAGATCAGGTAGTGAACCTGCAAGCACTGCCCCGGGAGGAGGCAGACCCAGCCCCTTCGTTGCTGTGTCCGGTATGTGCTTTGCGTACCTACTTGGACCACACACAGAACTTTAGATGTTCTGAGCAGCTCTTTGTCTGCTTCGGTGGACAGCGGAAAGGGAACGATGTCTCCAAACAGAGGCTCTCCCACTGGGTGGTGGATGCCATTTTGCTCCCAGGCCACGCCCCCCCTTGTGGGTCCAAGCACTGTCAACAAGGAGTGTTGCGTCCTCATGGGCACTGGCCAGAAGCACCTCCCTGGTAGACATATGCAGAGCAGCAGGTTGGGCAACACCTAATACCTTTGTGAGATTCTACAATCTCAGGTTAGAGTCAGTTTCATCCCGTGTTTTCTCAGTTCCGAGCCAGTAGAACTCGGTAACACGTTGACGGACTGGCCGGGTGGATGGCTTGCACCACTCGGTTGAGGTAATACCGTGTGCTTTTTCTCCCAGTAGATCCCACTCACTCAGCTCCCTGGATGACTCCTCCCTAGCCCTCTGGGTCCGCAATTCGGCGAATTCGACCCAATCCACTGCGGGTACTCAAATCTACCCTGTACTGGAATAGGTGCTCCACAGGTCAGGGCTCCTATGTGGACTTCCCCTGTGTGTGTATTTTCCACGGTAAGGTCCCCTTATGAGCGGACCCGCATCTCCCTTGGGCAGTTCCCACTGCCCCCCTGTCGCCATGTCTGTAGCAACTCCTCCCTCCAAAGAGGCGGATCTACCACTGCGCCACTTCCCACATATGACTTAAAAGCCCATGTGGTGTATTCACCACACTTACCTCCCCTTCTCTGGGCAGGTGTGGTCTCCACAGGGTCTTTTTCCCCTGAAAGAATAGGAAACTGGGTAAGACCCCCTTTCCCGGTGCGTGTAAGTGCCCCAGCCGTTGACTCTATGCGAGATACATAGAGAGAAAAGAGACTAGGCTAGGCCCGTTCCCAGGTTGGCAAGCGTCGCCTTGTTCCCCTGTCTAGGGTAACTATAAGGATTCCGACAACTTTGTGGGGCATTGGGGAGGGATACATGCAGTCTGATACAGCTGGTCGTTTTGGCACCTCAAGTTCCTGCCCGCTCCTGTGTCAGCGGTACACGTACACAGCTGAAAAAAGCACAAATGTCAAGGCACGTCAAAACTTCTCCAGGGCCCAAAACACCCTCAGACCACAGAGGGTTAATATGAAAACGAGCCCAGACACAAAACTTGGAAGATACAGGAACAGAACAAACATTACATCCGTGGGGTACCAGGAAACAACAACTGACAAAGACACAAGCAAACACAAGGACATTAAATACATTTGGGCTAACAAGGTAAACGAGAAACAGCTGGGAACAATCAGGGCAGGAACCAGGAACAGAGACACAAGAAGGTAAACAAAACTTCAAACTAAAAGTCATTTAAACACCTAGTGTTTAAATGACCCCGAAGATCATCGGGGTCTCTCTTCCCTCCATCAAAGACATTTACAAAAAACACTGCATCCGCAAAGCCACCAGCATTGTGGACGACCCCACACACCCCTCACACAAACTCTTTACCCTCCTGCCATCTGGCAAGAGGTACCGAAGCATTCGGGCCCTCACGACCAGACTGTGTAACAGCTTCTTCCCACAAGCCATCAGACTCCTCAATACTCAGTGACTGGTTTGACACACACACATGTGTCCTGAGTTGCACTTTAATAACTGTTACTTTATAACTGTCTGCTACCTCAATAACTGCTATGTGCATAGAACACTATATCATAGTATGAATGGCATTGGCATTTTTAGTAACTGTCATCTTCTTGCACTACTGTATACTGGTCGGCGGTGCACTGTCTATCACTGTGCCTATCGTAATGATCATTGTTAGAAATGTATTGTACTGTCCCGTACTTTTGCACACGTTTTTGCACGTGCACTTTATATAGTTATTTTATATAGGTATTTTTATTTAGTCTGTGTAGTCTTATGTGGTTCTGTGTTTGTCCTATGTTGTTTTATGTAGCACCATGGTCCTGGAGGAACGTTGTCTCGTTTCACTGTGTACTGTACTAACTGTATATGGTTGAAACGACAATAAAAACCACTTGACTTGACTAGTGACCTCTGGTGGCTGCTAGGGCAAAAGTCTCAGGTGTGACAGTGTAGAATAGTTCACAAAGTCTTTAGGGCCATATGTGAACTGAGGAATCTTTACATCAAGTTTCCTAATGCTGCTGGCCAAGCCAACTATAAAGTGCAATTTTTTGAATATGGGCAATTCCCAGGATTGATTTGCTGTATAGATGAATGCCATGTTCTCATCAAGTGTCTATCATCTCCTGATGCTGAGGAGTACAGGAACCATTAGAACTAGTATAACCTCAATGTTCAAGGTGTATGCACTCCAAATTTAGAGTTTTCAAACATTGTTGCCCATTGGAAAGGTGCAACTCACTATTCAAGGATTTTTCTCAACTCTTTATTGTGTGCTCAGTTTCAGAGAGGACAACATAGTGGACTACTACTTGGTGACAGTGGATATGGTAAGAGTTATTTTTATTTACTCCATAAATAAATCCCACAACAGCTGAGCAGCAAAGATACAACAGAGCTCATATCTGTATGAGGGGGATGGCAGAGTGTATGTTTGGAGTATGGAAAAAATATATTCCAGTGTTTACACAATACACTTTGTTTCATGCCAAGAAGATGCTGCAAGGTGATCATTGCTACAGTTGTGCTGGTCAACTACCTGAAGCATCATTGCTGTCCTGATCCGCCAATGGAAGATCAGGATCAAGTAGATGTGTCCATGGCTGAGGCAGGCAATGACCAACGAGGACTTGCACACAGAGTTGCAGACTAAACCAAGGCTGGTTGAAAATGTAGTTTGTGGTGATTAAAATATGCTCACTCATGAATATATATCCAAAAAACTTTTTTGAATTTTTTTTTCATATAATATTGTTCACCATGACTGGTAATCACAATTTTCTCCGTACTCATCTTTTTTGGATCATACCTCTCTCTTCCAACTTAATATCCAGTTCAAACTATAGAATTCAGGTAGTTCATTTTATGATCATGAAATTATCTAGTTATACCATCTATAACTTTTCATGCATGGTCATCTTGTTTTTTATCTGCTGAAAGGTGGTGGCAGAATCTTTTCTCAGGGATGCTAGCAGATGTGGAGGGTACGCACTCACAGAGCACTGGCTCTTCAACCTGTTCAGATTCCTTTCCTCTAGAAAAAAAAAACACCATTAGAAGCACAAAAAACTCAAGAATAAAGATTTACGCAGACAGTGGTATTTCAAAGGAAGTGGTATTTACCAAAGAAAGTAACCAGTAGCATGGTTTTTACTTTCAATTACTGGATGGTTTTACTAAATTTAATTTAGTAGCGTTTTTTCTCACTTATGTTTTTTTAAACAAATTATTTTTGCCTCTGCCATTGTTTAGTCTCAAGTTTCACACCAGTAATGGTGTTTTTTATTCCATTCTGGGATTTTCTGAGCATCATTAGACCAACAGCATGTGCGCATATTTAAACTAATCAGGCTTAACCCAGATGTTCTCATTTAGGCTTACTTACCTTACTCCAGGATTCCATAGTCCGACTAACTAACACAAAATTAAGCCAAATTTATTAAAGCTAATTAAATGTCCTAGTTTAACCAGTACACATTAAGGCCTGCTCCTGGCTTAATCTAAGCCCTGTCTGTGAATCTGGGACATACATTTTTAAAGACTTCATTGTGCAGTTTGATAAAAATGCCATTTTAAATTGTGTCTAAAAAGAAATCATTACGTAAATAATAATAAAAATAACAGTGAACAAGCCGAAGGCGACTGTGGCAAGGAGCACAAAGCTCCATAAGATGTTGGTTAATGGAGAAAAATAACATTGGGAGAAACCAGGCTCACTGTGGGGGCCAGTTCCCCTCTGGCTAAACAGCATGAATATAATGGCATTTTTTGTATTTAGTTCAAGTCACAGTTTAAAATGTATGTATTAAGGGTGCATCTTTAAACAACAAGATTTTGTACGAACTCTAAGAATAGTGATAATATCTTTGAAGTCCATCCTGGGTTAACTGCAGAAGTTCACATAGAAGCATTGTCCCTTGTTTGAACTTAATTTGTATGGTAATCAACATAATGCCACAAATGCTGTCATTTGAGCTTAACTTGTATTGGACCTGGAATATTTCTTTAAGTTACACTATTTGCCTCAGTTGTTTGCTTTGAAAACATGCAACAAATGTGGATTGTGTGACTTTTTCTTTGATATATAATTTTTTTTAAGTATCTCCATTTTCAAACCTGTGGGTATGCACCTTACATGCAAATATAATTTTTTCTTAAAAATGCTGGTGCTGTCTCCCTTGATAAAATATTGGATTCCAGAGTCCAGTCTCTTATTTCATACTGTCAAAGAGGAATGCCACACTCCATTTCTCTCCGATAACCAGCTGTGAATCAGCCATGCGTAAACACACACAGCAATTCGAGTATGTTTATTTTCTGTGCACTCTAGTGTTAAACAAGCTCTCACACCTGTCAACACTTTAACCCCTCCCCTTTTCTCCTGCCTGTCTTGATGCCATGAGTCGTGCTACAGCAGTCGTGCTACAGCAGTCGCTGTAAAATCCAAAATCCTCAACTTCACTGGGCTTATTGTGGTGGCAGTTTTGTGCTTTAAATGTCCTTCAACATGTTCCATTGCAGGTTGACTCCAAAAATTGGGGATGCGGAAATGCTTTTGTACTTTTTGTGGAATCCACAATGCCAACAAACATGGATTTCATGGATCCATTTTACTATACACTGAAAAAAGTAAGCCTAAAAAAATTGGCTTCATGTTGTAACATCTAAATTAACAGCTTTGAGACAAAACATCAACATGAATACATTAGGTTACAACAATGAGACAATTTTTTTAGGGTTAGATCAGATAGGTCCTAATGGTAGCAATCAGAATTTACCACTTTTAACAGTGTATTAAATGTGTGTTAAAATGACATGCCACAGACCCAAAAGTAGCTAAAGCAAAATATACATATTTCACACCTTGCTGATTTTGCAAATCTCTGGCCTCCCAAACAAACCCCAAAGTAGAGTTCTCTTACTCTAAAGCTCTTGAACCCCCCCTATTGTCTGCCCACTCCATCTATCACTCTTCAACAGTGCATGAGGAACAGTCTTGGCAAGTAATGAGGCAAGATCCCTATCGCACACAGAGGACAGGGAGAATTTAGAGGACAGAACACAGACTGAGCCTCCATCAGGGTAGTTCATAGATAGAATAAGAAGCTTGGATCACTGATTCAAGGTCAGTGAATTGTAATCTACAGATGCTGTACAAGGAGTTGATGGTTTAGAGTCAGATGAGATCATCGAACAGGCTTCAGAGAAAAATTCCTTTAGCTTTAAAATCATATTTTCTTTGTTTGTGTTAAACAGGGCTAACAAAGGGCTATGATATATTGAGTTAATTCTAACCTGAATGTACTGAATAAATCTCAATCAAAAAAATGCAGAGCAAAAGAAGGAAATTCTTGAAACACATCCCCAGGTTCGAAAAACATCACAATGTGATAGAAGTCAATACACACAGAGGCGTTTAGAAATGCCTTATTATTCCAGTATGAAAGCTTGTTGGGAGATTCACTGCAATGCGAAACTAAGATTAAAGACTATTCAATTTAACCTTCTTGGGGCTACTGATCTAGATTATAGAAAGCTTCTGCTGATACAGTACATTTCCTTCTGCAAAGTCCTGCAACATGACACAAAAGGTCACAGATGTGTCTCTGTACATGTGGGAAATTTATTATTCAGGTGAGTTAAGTGCTTCTTGATGCCATGTGGTCAGAAATGCAACGTTTTTATTTCATATCCGTAAAGGTAGGAATAAAAATGTTTTCTGTTAAACTGCTGATCTCTTTCAACATTCTGTCATTCTACAAAGAAAGATCTTAGATGACCTTGACCATCTTCATCTTTTTGTTTTTAATATTTGAATTTGAGTTCTTTTACTCTTCCCCTCAAAATTACATATAAAACTAGGTTTTTGATGGTTATATTTTTTCTCACAGTTCTCTCATATTTTAATTGTTGCATTTAATATCTGGATTAAAGGCAGCTGCACTGCACCCACACACCATTTAATATGCACACACACACACACACACACACACACACACACACACACACACACACACACACACACACACACACACACATCATTAATAGGGTAAGGGGTCCAGGATTAGCAGTGAACTATCAATGCTCTTGAACATGTTGTTGATGTTTGAGCATCATTGTTCCCTGTCTGTCACTCACTCAACGTTATGTCGATGTAGTGACACTAGGGGTTTGATCTTGAGAGCCCGAAACACCTTTTCTTAAAATAGTAAAGGCCAATGAGAATTGGCGAGTGGAATTTGAATGCCACTCTCCGCCCCCGGACATACGGGTATAAAAGGCGTGCACCACTCATTCCGATTTTTTCTTCATAGCTGAATGCATGCTTGTGTACGTCCGCTCACCTTTCGCTTATGCTGCTGGATTTTACGACGCATATCAGCGGTCTCCCATATATGGTCGAGTGTTGCGCTTCCCCTGTGTGCTCTGGCGGCTGAGTCTGCGGGTGCTAATAGAGTATATTCAAAAGAGTATATTTCCTTCTAAAAGAGCTCACACAAATGTTTGCTGTCTTTTTAAATATGTCCTTCCATGTTTGCACTACTGGATGTGGCCGTTATCTCTCCCCTCCGAACAGCCATGAAATCTGTTTCGAGTGCTTTGGGCGCCAGCAAGGCAAGGCAGCTTTCATGGAAGGGTCATGTTCTCATTGCGAGAACATGCCCATTAGAACATTGCGGTCGCAGCTCACTTCCTTCTTCATGAAGCAAGGAGCCACCGCAGTTGCTCCCCAACCCGCTCCGTCCTGGGCTGATGCTCAGCCGGCCAGGTCGGCAAGCACTGCAGGTGATCTGGATTTGGATATGGGAGCATTTTTGCAGGCTCGTTCTATCCGGTACAGCTATCGAGTGATACAGGCGGCCCACCTCAGGGCGGAGGAGGATGAGCTTTTGGTCGCAGCATCAGATAGTGGGCTTCTGCTACCGAAAGCGGACGAATCTTCTGAGGTCCCGCCCACTGGCGGTAGAGCACAGGATGAGGTGGACGCTGAGATGGCAACCGTGCTTGCCCCGGGTGGCTGCAAACATCGGGCTAAAGTGGAACCCTCCATCCTGCCCTGAGCATTCGCGGCTATATGATTAGTTTCTGGGCCCCGGTGCCTTTCTTCCCAAAAGTCAAGTCATTTTATTTGTATAGCGCCTTTCACAACACATATCATTTGAAAGCAGCTTTACAGAAATTCAGGCATTAACAGAAGATACAACTGTAGTGTCTATTGATCATCATTGTGTAGTTTGATAAAATACGATTGTGAATTGTGTTTAAAAAGAAGTAATTAAATAATAATTGTATTTATAACTCACTGTGGGGGCCAGATCCCCTCTGGCTAACATCATGAATATAATGCCAGTATTACTTATGTATAGTGCAAGTCATGGTTTAAAATGATTAAACTAGTAAGTGTTAAGGGAAAGTGTTTAAACAAAGATTTTGTATGAACTGTAAGATTAAAGACTAATGTCTTTGAAGTCCATCCTGTATTCACTGCAGAATTTCACATAGATGCAATTGTCCTTTGCTGATGAAGGCTTTTGTTGGCAATTGTTAGTCTATGTATTCCATTTCAAGAGTGTAGTTCATCAATAGACTGAGGTGATGCAGGCAGAAATCAGTGAGGTGCATCGCAGTTCAACCTGGCCAGTAATTTCGGTGAGGTTCGTGGGGTACATCCTAAGTCCAAGATTCAGACAATGCATATATGCCATAAAGTATCACATGTCTTATGGTTGGAGTTGGCATCAGTTCATCATCTGAAGTCCATTGTAATAGACTGAAGTGATATTTGGCTGAAACCGGCTCCATTTAGTGATTATCACACAGCGACACGTAGCAGTGGAGTCCTACACGAAGCAGGAATGGAGCCGGATCTGACTGGTTCTGGTGACCTCAGGATAGGAGTCCCGAAGTTGAGACAGGGAAACAAATAAAATAATATTAACATAGATGTCATTCAATTTATTGCAGAGTAATAGATCAAGATAAATTTCTGGTTCCAGCAGACCTAACTAAAGCAGCCTAATTGTGAGTTGAAGGATAAATTAGGTGTATGCCTGGCTAAATAGATGAGTCTTCAGTCTAGACTTAAACTATGGGAGTGTGTCTGCATCTCAAACAGTGTTAGGGAGACTATTCTATAGTTTAGGAGCCAAATATGAAAAGGATCTACCTCCTTTTGTGGATTTTGATATTCTAGGAACTATTAACAGGCCAGAATTTTGCGATCATAATGAACCTGATTGAATATAGCGTGGTAGAAGGTCACTTAAGTACTGCAGAGCTAGACCATTCAAAGCTTTGTATGTAGAGAACTGTAAACTAATATTAAATTTAACAGGTAGCCAATGTAATGATGATAATATGGGGCTAATATGATCATATTTCTTGGTTCTCGTTAGCACTCTGGCTGCTGCATTTTGAACCAATTTAAGTTTATTTATTGATCTTGCTGGACATCCTCCCAGTAATGCATTACAATAATCTAGTCTTGAGGTCATGAACACATTAATTAGTTTTTCAGCATCAGCAACATAGAGCACGTACCGTAATTTAGCAATATTTCTGAGGAGGAAGAATGCTGTTCTACAAACATTGGTAATTTGATTTTCAAAGGAAAGAGTGGTATCAAATATAACACCTAAGTTCTGCATCACTGAGTGGGGAGAGTCGATTGGAAACCCTAACATGGGAACGTGAGAGTGGATTTGCTGAGCGAGTATGCCACCGAGACATCACCCAAATGCCCTGCTGTGGGGGCTCTAGAGCCGGAAGTCTTTCTCCCTGTACTGCCCACATCCGAAACAATATCTAATGGCTTCTCTTTCTCACTGACCTCCACTAGCATTCAGATGCATGTCTCTAACTCATTAACCTTCTCCATCAGCCTGACTAATTCCTTACATTTATCACATGTGAATCCCTCACTGCCGACGGATGAGGCTACTGTAAATGCGACATGCAATGCAGGAAGAAATAACATGAGCGGATGCCATGACTTACCGCAGTTATTTGTTGTTGTTGGTTGTTCCTGAGCGGTGAGGGTTTGAGATCGATGTGAATCCCTCACGCAATTGTTTGTTGTTGTTGGTTGTTCTTGATAAGCAGTGCTTTGAGATTGATGTAACAATCCATGTAACGCAGAGGAGAAAAACAGGAGCACGCTAAAAAAAATGCACGCAGTTTAATTGCAATAAAATTAGAAAGTGGATGCAAGTTGAAATGCACGCAGTTGAATCGCGATTAGAGAATTAATTCGGGGAAAAATCTGATGCATGTTCAAAAATGGCAGATGTTAAGGATTAAAGGCTGAAAACAGATATATAATCGATGCTAAAAAAAACTAGCAGGCTACAAACACAGACTCGAGCTAGGCGCCAGCAACAACAGGTAAAATTCACACAGATGAAACAGTAGAAAAGGGGAAAACCAGAAACAAGTGGTAAAATGACAAAGGATAAAACGATGAACATATGAGAATAAGAATAGGCAATGATGAGCAGGCTACAAACACAAACACTCGTGCAGCGTGCTGTCAGCAACAGCAAGTCCTAGACACTCTAGGCACTCTAGAAAGTGCACGAGGAGCTAACGAATTCATGAAAGGGACCTTTTTCTGCCCATGCATGCTGTGTGGGCTTGTCCATCCTAACTACCCTTGACAGCGGCGCAGCTAAGGGATATGTCGAGCTTCCCCAGGTAGAGCACGCCATATCGGAGTATTTATGCCAGCAGGGCGCAGCCACCTGGCGTGACCAACAAAGGCTCCATTCCAAGGCCTGTAAATTCTCTTCCTCATTAATGATGAATTCTCACAAGGCCGCGGGTCAAGACACTTCCACCCTGCACGCCATGGCCATCCTGCGGGTCCACCAGGCCAAGGTGTTGAAAGATCTGCATGAGGGTAGAACCGAACCAGGGCTGATGCAGGACTGTGTACTGTGACTGACCTTGCCTTACAGGTGACAAAAGTAACGGCGCGCATCCTGGGCCGCACGATGTCCACTCTTGTGGTCCAAGAGTGGCACTTGTGGCTCAACCTTGTGGAGATGCATGGCGCGGAGAAAGTCAGCGTTCTCGATGCGCCCATCTCTCAAGGGGAGATTTTTGGTGACACCGTCGAGGATTTCGCCAATCAGTTCTACGGGGATGGGCTCTATTGTGAAGGGAGCAATAGAGTCCGTCCCCATAGCCGAATTGCACAAGGGTTTTTACAGCCCTTATTTTATCGTGCCCAAGTGAGGGGGAGGGTCACGCCCAATCTTATATCTGCATGCTTTAGACAAAGCCTTACTGAGGCTTTCGTTCTAGGTGTTAATGCAAAGTGCATCCTGGCATCAATACGACATCAGGATTGGTTCGAGGCCATCGACCTGAAGGACACATACTTTCACTTATCTATCCTTCTCGACACAGACCCTTTTTTCGGATGAGCATACCAGTACAAGGTCCTCCCCTTCATTCTGTCCCTGTCCCCTCACATCTTTACCAAGGTCACAGAGGCTTCCCTGGCCCTGCTGAGGGAGAAGGGCAATTGCATTCTCAATTTTTTTGATGACTGGCTAAACTTAGCTCACTCACAAGATCTATTGTGTGCCCACAGGGACCTTGTGCTTCAGCACCTCGACCAAATTGGGCTTCAGGCCAACTGAGAGAAGGGCAAGCTCTCCCCTGTGCAGAGCATCTCTTTTCTCATATGGAGTTGAACTTGGTCACTATCAAGGCATGTCTTATGACCAAACATACTTAGTCATTGCTGACCTGCCAAACTTCAGGCTGAAGGCAGTGGTGCCAGTGAAACAATTTCAGAGGCTCCTGGGACATATGCCATTCTCGGCGGTGGTTCCACCCCTCGGGTTGATGCATATGAGACCGATTAAGCACAGGCTACAGACTCGAGTCCAGAGGTGGACATGGTGCCATGACACCCAGCATGTGACCATCATGCTAAAGTGCCTTTCAGCCCTTGGTCGGACCTGGCGTTTCTACTGGCTGGTGTTCCCCTAGAGCAGGGTGATTTTGTTCATTGGCTTATGTTTCCACATGTCCATGTATTTAAGCACTCATGTTTGCCATTGTCTCTTGTCTAGTATTGATGTATATATATGTAGACATGTTTAAGTCAAGCCATGTTTAAGTCTAGTCCTGTTTATGTTTAGTTCATGTGTTGAGTTAGGGTTTTCACGATTGTAAATAAACTGCACTTGGGTTCTTCAATTCACTTAATCGTCATCCTGTCATCATCATTGCCATTAACAGCTACAATCGTTAAAGAATAATAGACCACCCATTATGGACCCAGCAGTTCGGCTCCTGCTTCTTTATCAGGGGAATCAACCCCTGGAGAACTACATGGAGGATTTTTGTGCTCTGGCAGACCAAGTGGACTTTAATGATGTTGCCCTAAAAGACATTTTTTGCTTTGGACTGAGTGAGCCAATCTCCACTTTGATGCCTGGCGGTCACAGTCCCCTCAACCTGGCTCAATATATCTACCTTGCCCTACAGATCACTGGTTCCACGTTCACTGTGGGGGAAGTGGATGCAGAGCCAGAGTTCCATGTCTTGGCCGCCGAGACAGAGTTCCACGTCATGGCTGCCAAGCCAGCATCCCACATCATTACCAATGAGCCCATGCCTGCCATGGCCAACGAGTCAATGCCCATGTCTGCCACGGCCAGCGAGCCAACGTTCACAGCCTTGTCTGTCCCAGAACCTGCACTGCCAACTTCGTCCTCACGAAGGAGGAGGAGGAGGAGGAGAAGGGATTTCATCTCTAAGTCTCAGTCCATGCCAGCGACCACAGAGGTCGCTCCCGAGACTCAGTCCATGCCCACAACCACAGAGGTCGCACCCGAGACTCTACCCACACCCATGACCACAGAGGTCACTCCCGAGACTCTACCCATGTTCACGACCACAGGGACAATCTCCGAGTCTCTGCCCATGTACACGAACACGGAGGTCGTTTCTCAGTTATCCACGGCTCCACCATCCACAACCTTGCCCCACATCATGGCAGCCAAGCCAGAGTCAGCTCCAGGCCACGTCACAGCCAAGTCAGAGTCAGCTCCATGCCACGTCACAGTCAGGCCCAGACTTCTCCATGCCATGTCACAGCCAAACCACAGTCTGCTCCATGCCATGTCTTAGGCCCACCTCTGCTCCACGGTCCAGGCCTGTCTCCGCTCCATGGTCGAGGCTTGCCTCCGCTCCAGGCCCCCTATTCCACCTTGGTCCTCAGCCCCATTGGGTCTGCCCCTCAAGCCTCTCATGGCTCCACCCCCCCTACAGAACTCTGGACTTTAGTCATGTTTTATGTGTGTTTTCATGTGTTGGGGCATCAGGAGCAGCCCCTTAGAGGGGGGGATATGTCATGTTTATTCTGATGGTTCCTGTTTTCATGTCTCTTATTTTGAAAAGTTAATGTCATGTTTTTTCCTGTTTCCTTGTCATGTGATCTTCCTGTTTCCCTCCATGTTCATGTGTCTTGTATTCATTGGTTCATTGTTTGATTACTTTGTTATCAGTTCTAGTTTGTAATTAGTTTTAGTTTATTGTCTTGTTATCTTGTTTAGAGTTCTGTTTGTTCATTGGCTTATGTGTCCCCATGTCCATGTATTTAAGCCCTCATGTTTGCCATTGTCTCTTGTCTAGTATTGATGTATGTATATGTAGTCATGTTTAAGTCAAGCCATGTTTATGTTTAGTTTAGTTCATGTGTTGAGTTAGAGTTTTTACGATTGTAAATAAACTGCACTTGGGTTCTTCAATTCACGTCATCATCATCGTCATCATCATTGCCAATGCCAGCTAATCGTTACAAGATCTATGCCTTGCTGTAATGAACTGGCCATGGAAACTATGTTAGGATTGTAAATTTATTAGAACACAAGCAAACATTCCAAATTGGCAGGCAAATAGAGGTAGTCGTTATGCAGGCGGTATAATCCAATAAACCAAAAAGACAGTCCAACAAGGCAAACAAAACAAAGGGGAATACAAAAAGCAGTAAATCCATGAAAACAGGCAATGGTCATAACAAATAAACAATCAGGATTGGCAATGAAAAAACACTTGTTAAGTAAGCTGGCAATTCTTTGCAATGTGACAGTGGAAACAGCATGGTATTTATACTTTAGTTCAAACAGAAAGTAACCAATGAAGAAACTGTATGGAGTTGGTATTTGGGAGAGGGCTCCCTCTGGTTGTTGGTAGGAAGGGTAACAACCCCGGATGTTACAGAACCCACTACGACCTCCCCCCCCCCCATACAAACTACTCCTGGTGTTCTTCTGCTGGGGCATCCCCTTGGTAGTGGTGCTGGACGATAAGTATGGGCATGATGAAATTCTTGGATCAGGGACGGGTCCAATTTGTCCTTGGAGCTACCCATGATCTATCCTCTGGTCCATACCCTCTTAGTCCAATAAGTGTTGCATCTGGCTCCCTCGTCATCTTGAGTCCATATACGCTAGGGCTCCATATACGCTAGGGCTCCATCTTCCTGCAGTGGATGTGGAGGCTCAGAATCCATGGTTTCAGCCAGATGCAGGTGAAGGAGAGATACAGTAATTAGCAGAAAGCTCTAAACGGTAAGTAACTGGGTTTATTTGGCGGATAATTCTGAAAGGACCCATATACCTTGGACTAAGCTTCCTACAGGGTAGCCGCAACTTGAGATCACTTGTGGACAACCAGACCCTCTGTCCTGGCTGATAGTTGGGATGGGGATGCCTCCACCGGTCAGCCTGGAAGTGTTGAGCTTGGACAGCTCGCTGTAACTGGATATGTGCGCTGTCCCACACCCTCTCGCTTTGCCTAATCCAATCATCCACCGCTGGCACTGTAGAAGGTTCTCTTGACCAAGGGAATATCGGGGGTTGGTAGCCCAGCACACGTTGGAAGGGGGTTAGACCCGTAGAAGTATGGGTGAGGGATTTCTGGGGATATTCGGCCCAGGGCAGGAAGTCGCTCCATTTCTCCTGTTCACGGCTACAATATCTTCAAAGGTATCTGCAAATCTCTTGATTCAGACGTTCCACCTGTCCATTGGCCTAAGGGTGATAGCCAGAGGTGAGACTCACATTATTGTCCAACTGTTTGCAGAAAGCCTGCCAAACTCGTGACGTGAACTGTGGACCTCGATCGGCCACAATGTCCTCTGGTAATCCATAGACCCTAAAGACTTAGTGGAACAAAGCATTAGCGGTTTCCATGGCAGTGGGTAAACCCTTGAGAGGTACAAGTCTACACGATTTGGAAATTCGGTCAATGATTACCAGAATGGTAGTGTATCCATGGGAATTTGGCAGGTCTGTGACAAAGTCGATGGACAGGTGAGAACATGGTCTTTGAGGTATGGGCAGTGGTTGAAGAAACCCCATGGGCAGTTCTCTGGGGGTCTTGGATTGGTCACACTCCTGGCAAGACTTCACATAATTAGTCACATCATGAATCAAAGATGGCCATCAGAAATAATTACATACCAGGGTAACAGTTCTTTGGATGCCAGGGTGTCCTGTGGTCACGGAAGTGTGGACCCATTGGATAGTACTCTCCATCAGGAAGGTGGTATGTGAGATATGGAACTTGCATATCTCTGCCTTGACGAATAGTTGATGTTTCTGGAGACGTGACTAGACTGTCTTAACCTGCTGGATAAGTTGTTCCATGTTTTATAAGTAGATGAGGATGTCATCAACGTAAGCCGCCACACAATGATTCAGTAAGTCTCTGAACATATCGTTAATGAAAGACTGGATAACCTAGGGGGCATTAGCATGTCCATACGGCATGACCAAATATTCATAGTGCCCCCTGGTGGTGATGAATGCAGTCTTCCAATCATCCCCTTCTCAGATCCTGACATGGTTATAAGCACTCCTAAGATCCAGTTTGGTATAGATCTTGGCTACACACAGTTTTTCAAGGGCTGTGGGGCAATGGGTAACAATATTTTATGGTGACAGAGTTCAGGCCTCGATAGTCGATACAGGGACGTAGACCTCCATCACTTTTTCTATGAAAAAGAATCCTGCAGCAGCTGGGGAGGTGGAGGGACAGATGTAATGGGAGGCATGGGTTTCCTCAATGTAATTCTCCATGGTGAGGGTCTCGGGGCGTGACTTGCTTCTCGGTGGAGCTGTATTGGACAGAAGTGCCAATGGCACTGTGCCAATGGCACAGTCCCATGGATGAGGAGGAAGTTTTGTAGCTTTAATTTTGCTAAGAAATTCACTGAACTCTGCATACTCCTTGGGAATCATGTCTCCTTCTGTAATTTAGGGCTCTCTATACTGATGATAAAGCAAGACCTGGAAACAGCTACATGGAGACAGTGTTCATGACTGAAACTTGACCAATGTTTGAACTCACCTTGGCTTCAGGATATCGATGGGTCATGGACGACCAGCCAGGGATGACCCAGGATAAGAGCGTGATTGGGTGAGTTGATGACATATAGTCAGATATTTTCAAAATTAAGAAGATTAATCTTGACGTTATCAGAGCAGTCTGTTGGGTTATGCCAATAGGTGCATTGTTCACAGTGGTGATGTTAAACTTAGGAAAGTATTCAGTGGTGGGTATTGAGTTGTTGTACAATCCCCTGATTAATGAGATTAACAGCAGCCCCAGATCCCACTAGTGCTGTAACACATCTTACATGATCACCAATGAAAATTTCTACAGGCAAGAGACAATTATGTGGGTGATTAAATTTTCATAGTACTCACGTGCTGACTTGACTCAGGGAACCTTGATTTCTTGTGTGGGCATGCAACATTGAGATGACTTGGTGAACCACAGTAAAGAACATTTTTTCATTTCATCGATGTTGGCATTCCTACATGGAAACACGAGTGTGAGTAACATGCATGGGTTCGGGTGATACAGTGGACATCAGGGCCTGTACTGAGACTGTAGAATCTGGGGTGAAACATAACTGAGGCCTTGAAGCATTTTGAAGCAGGTTTTCAATCTTGATGGCCATAATGATATATTCAGAAATATTCATAACTTCACCCTTGCAGGTTAGTTCCATCCTGAGTTTCAGGTTAAGCCCCTCATGGAAAACAGTCTTCAGGGCGACATCATTCCACCCACTCCGAGCCGCAAGTTTCCTGAACAGAACTACATAATCCGCTGCTGATCAATGACCCTGGTGTAGATGAAGTAGCTGAACAGAAATATCTTGACTGCCCGCTGGATACTCGAAGACTTGGATTTGTTGAACGAAGTAATCAAATGAAACTTGGATTTGAGTATCTTTATCCCAAACAGCAGCAGCCCAATCGAGAGCTTTGCCGGTAAGCAGAGACATCAAGAAAGAACATTTCCTGGCATCTTGATCAAATGATTTAGGCTGAGTTTGAAAAAAATAACTTGCATTGTCATAAAAAAAAAAAAAAACTGGCATGTTTCAGCAGAACCATCAAACTTATCAGGGAGAGCAAAGATTACTGGTTTAGCATGGGGAGCTGGCAGTGAGTGAATGTATTGTGTCAAACATTCGTTGGCAGCTCGTAGGTTGTTCAGCTGGTCTTGGTAACCCCTTAATACTTGCACTGGTGCATGAATGCGGCCTGGAGCTGTGAAACTTCCGCTATATCCATGTTAGGCGAAGTATTCTGTAATGAACTGGCCATGGAGACAGTGTTGGGATCCATGTTCTGGAAGTTTATTAGAACCCAAGAAAACAATTCAATTCGGCAATAGAGGTAGTCATTATGCCAGTGGTATAATCCAATAAACCAAAAAGACAGTCCAACAAGGCAAACAAAAAAAAGGGGTACCCAAATGCAGTAAATCCAATAAAAAAAGGCAATGTCATAAATAAACAATCAGCAATGGCAATGGAAAAACGCTGGGTAAGCTGGCAATGTTTTGCAACATGACAGTGGAAACAACAAGGCATTTATATAGTTCAAACTCAAAGTAACCAATGAAGAAATGGTACAGAGTTAGTTTTTGGGAGAGGGCTTTCTCTGGTGGTTGGTAGGAGGGGTAACATCCTCAGATGTTACACTTGCCTCCATAGAATTATTAATTCCTTTTCTAAGTTCTCTCAGAGTCAATTGGTCTAAATCCGAAGCTTTGGCTCTGACAGCATACTGCCATGTAATGGCCTTCCAGCTGGGCGCTATCCAGTGGCCCAAACAGTAAGTAAGTAAGTAGTTGGGCATTTTATTCCCAGCAAATTTGTCTGATTTAATTGTAGTTAATTTTGACCCCTTATTAAAAAGGCTTTCAAGCGATGTAGGCAGGTGGGCTTCATTACATTTATCTATGATTGGGAAGGTTAATGTTATTAAAATGAATTGTATTCGAAAATGTATCTACTTGTTACAATCAGGGATAGGCCACGCCTTTTTGGTGCCCTAAGCCGAATTTGATTTTGGGGGCCCCTCGGTGCCGAAAATACGATTGACTATTGTCAATGCTTGATTATTCGCACACTATAAATCTAACACCCATTATCATTTTTATTTGCTTACATCATACCAATGTCTGCTTGGCATGTTTTTACCCTTCTACGGTTTTTAACATTAGCAAACCCACAAGAATGGTCAGGTGTTAATTTAATATAAAAAGTCTTTCAGTACTAAGTGGCATACTTTATGTGGTGTACTGAAAAGTAGCAAAATAAACCAGCAGACAATGCATTTACTGTAAACAAGTTAACCACTTTAATTGCTTTTGGTTAAAAAAATAGCAATGTGCAAAAGTGTAAAACAATCAATTACAAATAAAATAGCTTAAGATCAAATCAAATCAAATCACTTTATTGTCACACTACTGTGTACACGAGTGCAACAGTAGGTGAAAGTCTTGTGTGCAGTTCCGAGCAACATAGCAGTCATGACAGTGTCGAGACATAACCAATTTACAATAAACAACATATTTACACAACACAATTTACATATCAAATGTACACATAATTACACAACAATTTTCATATCAAATGTACACAATTACACAACATAGTACTGATATACACTCACCTAAAGGATTATTAGGAACACCATACTAATACTGTGTTTGACCCCCTTTCGCCTTCAACAAGGTGCTGAAAGCATTCTTTAGAAATGTTGGCCCATATTGATAGGATAGCATCTTGCAGTTGATGGAGATTTGTGGGATGCACATCCAGGGCACGAAGCTCCCGTTCCACCACATCCCAAAGATGCTCTATTGGGTTGAGATCTGGTGACTGTGGGGGCCATTTTAGTACAGTGAACTCATTGTCATGTTCAAGAAACCAATTTGAAATGATTCGAGCTTTGTGACATGGTGCATTATCCTGCTGGAAGTAGCCATCAGAGGATGGGTACATAGTGGCCATAAAGGGATGGACATGGTCAGAAACAATGCTCAGGTAGGCCGTGGCATTTAAACGATGCCCAATTGGCACTAAGGGGCCTAAAGTGTGCCAAGAAAACATCCCCCACACCATTACACCACCACCACCAGCCTGCACAGTGGTAACAAGGCATGATGGATCCATGTTCTCATTCTGTTTACACCAAATTCTGACTCTACCATCTGAATGTCTCAACAGAAATCGAGACTCATCAGACCAGGCAACATTTTTCCAGTCTTCAACTGTCCAATTTTGGTGAGCTCTTGCAAATTGTAGCCTCTTTTTCCTATTTGTAGTGGAGATGAGTGGTACCCGGTGGGGTCTTCTGCTGTTGTAGCCCAACCGCCTCAAGGTTGTGTGTGTTGTGGCTTCACAAATGCTTTGCTGCATACCTCGGTTGTAACGAGTGGTTATTTCAGTCAAAGTTGCTCTTCTATCAGCTTGAATCAGTCGGCCCATTCTCCTCTGACCTCTAGCATCAACAAGGCATTTTCGCCCACAGGACTGCCGCATACTGGATGTTTTTCCCTTTTCACACCATTCTTTGTAAACCCTAGAAATGGTTGTGCGTGAAAATCCCAGTAACTGAGCAGATTGTGAAATACTCAGACCGGCCCATCTGGCACCAACAACCATGCCACGCTCAAAATTGCTTAAATCACCTTTCTTTCCCATTCTGACATTCAGTTTGGAGTTCAGGAGATTGTCTTGACCAGGACCACACCCCTAAATGCATTGAAGCGACTGCCATGTGATTGGTTGATTAGATAATTGCATTAATGAGAAATTGAACAGGTGTTCCTAATAATCCTTTAGGTGAGTGTACAATGTACAGTAAACAATACACACAATATAGAATACACATACACTAGATAAGGGTATGTAAAAATATATATACACTAATTGAATTGGGGAGAATATATTTGACAGAATGAAGATTAATAAAGTGCAGTGCTGATTGTTGATCATGAGAGAGCATGTGTTCAGAAGTTTTATTGCTTGGGGGAAGAAGCTGTCATGCAGTCGACTGGTGCGGGTCCTGATGCTGCGATACCGCCTGCCTGATGGAAGCAGTGAGAGCAGCCCATGATTCGGGTGGCTGGAGTCTCTGATGATCCTCCGAGCTTTTTTCACACACCGCCTGTTATATATATCCTGGAGGGAGGGAAGCTCACCTCCGATGATGTTTCTGGCAGTTCGCACAACCCTTTGCAGTTCTTTGCGGTTGTGGGCGGTGCAATTGTCATACCAGGCGGTGATGCAGCCAGTCAGGATGCTCTCTACAGTACTGGTGTAGAACCGTGTGAGGATGTGGTGGTTCATTCCGAACTTCCTCAGCCGTCTCAGGAAGAAGAGGCGCTGGTGAGCCTTCTTCACAATGGCCTCAGTGTGGACGGACCATGTGAGTTCCTCAGTAATGTGGACACCGAGGAATTTGTAGCTGCTGTGCTCCATTAATGGTGATGGGGCTGTGTTCTCTGTCTTTCTTCCTGAAGTCCACTACAAACTCCTTGGTTTTACTGACGTTGAGGGAGAGGTTGTGCTCCTGACACCAGCGTGTCAGAGTGTGCACCTCCTATCTGTAGGCTGTTTCATCATTGTCAGTGATCAGACCTACCACCGTCTTATCATCAGCAAACATAATGATGGCACAATGGTTGATGTTTTGAAGCATGTGGGGACTACAGACAGGGAGAGGGACAGGTTGAAAATGTCTGTAAAAACACCAGCCAGTTGGGTCGCGCACACTCTGATGACGCGGCCCGGAATGCCGTCTGGACCAGCGGCTTTACGGATATTCACCAGTTGAAAGGATCGGGTTACATCCACAACAGAGACGGAGAGTGAACCAACCTCTGTAGTATCGGCCTCGAGTACTCTCTCTGCGAGGGCGGTGTTATTGTCCTCGAAACGAGCATAAAATGTATTAAGCTCGTCCGGGAGAGAGGCAGCGGTGTTCATGGTGGAGTTTTTATTCCGTTTGTAGTACGTGATGGTGTTAATTCCCTGCCACATACTTCTGGAGTCAGTGGTGTTGAACTGTCCTTCAATTTTTTGCCTGTACTGGCATTTGGCTGCACTGATGGAGTTACGGAGGGCATAACTGGCTTGTTTACGCTCCTCCACGTTCCCGGAATTAAAAGCGGAGGTCCGCGTAGTAAGTGCTGTTCAAACATCGCCGTTAACCCATGGTTTCTGGTTGGGGTAGATCTGTATTGTTTTTGTCGGAACAACGTCCTCTACGCACTTCCTGATGAAAGACGTTACGCTATCAGCGTAAACCTCGATGTCGTCATCGGAGGCGGACCGGAACTTCTCCCAGTCCGCCTGATCAAAACAGTCCTGTAACGCAGAGTCTGATTGGTCCGACCAGCACTGGATCGTTCTGAGTGTGGGTGCTTCCCGTTGCAGTTTCTGCCTGTAAGTGGGCAGAAGCAGAATGGAAGAGTGGTCGGATTTGCCAAATGGTGGGCGGGGGAGGGATTTGTAGCCATCCCAGAAAGGAGAATAGCAATGATCCAAAACCCGGTCCCCAAAACCCGGTCCCCTCGTGTGTTGGAGCTGATGTGTTGGTGGTATTTTGGTGCTATTGTTTTAAAATTGGCTTTGTTGAAGTCCCCAGCAACAATGAACGCGGCCTCAGGGTGCGCGGTTTCTTGCTCACTTATATGTGTCGGCTTGTGGGGGGATGTACACAGCTGTGATAATGACCTCTGTGAATTCCCTCTGTAGCCAGAATGGTCGAAACAGAAGCATGAGATATTCCAGATCAGGAGAGCAGAAAGATTTGATAAAATGTACGTTCCTCTGATCACACCATGATTTGTTGATCATAAAACATACACCTCCACCTCTGCTTTTACCTGTGAGGTGTTTCGCTCTGTCCGCTCGGTGCACAGAGAACCCCATGGGTTTGATGGCCAAGTCTGGAATCTCCGCAGACATCCAGGTTTCTGTAAGACAGATAATGCAGCAATCTCTCGTCTCTCATTGGAAAGAGATCCGCGCTCTCAGAGCTTGTTGTCCAGAGACTCAACATTTGCAAGTAGTATACTAGGTAGCGGGGGTCGATTTGCGCAACGTTTTACTCTGATGAGAACGCCGGCTCTTTTTCCCCTTTTCCTTATGCGTTTCCGCGGCCAGGCAGCCCAGACAAAGGGCTCCGCTGGCGTGTTTGTAAACCGCGGGTTGGCGTTGAGGAACTTGAAGTCCGGTTTTTGGTGTGTGATTGCCGAACCAATGTCCAAAAGCGTTTGTCTGTCGTACACAATAAGGCAGACAACATCCAAGACAAAAAAACACAAAACTGTAAACAAAACAAACAATAAACTGCAGTGTTTTGACAGAGCCCGCGATGCAGCAGCCATACTCGGTGCCATCTTGAGCTTGAAGGCTCAAGAAGATAAACTCAGGAACAAATTTTTTACACTGAAGACAAAAACTTGAATCTAAAACTAGCTAAGTAAAATGTTGTTGTGGCAGGTCGGAGGGTGGTGCCGGGTCGTGATTCTACACACCCGGTCGCTAATCAGGCTAATCAAGTCTCCGAGAGGGATAAAGGCCAACGGCGGAGGATGGTGCGGGAGAGTGAGATCGTTTACGGACATGTCCGTCATGTGTGTGTTTTGTCTTTTGTTTAAGTTTATCATTAAAATATTATTTACTTTGCCAATCTGGTTCTCGCCTCCTTTCCATTGAACTGTGTTACAGTTGTATTGTTATAAATTAAGATGTCAAGGCTGTTTACGGACGGATGTTTAATCAAATGAGAACTTTCCTTAAACAAGAAGATATGCTACCTAGGCAATGTTAACTAACTAGCCAGATAATGTTAGCTCACAACATAGCCTAGCTACTGAACATACCTTTATCTTGCTTTTTATCTCTTCCTCAGTTTTCTTCTTTTTCCTTTTCTTTGCACCAGAGGGATATGTCCTTTTTTGTGACATTGCTGTTTTGCTGCAATGCTGCTGCCTCTTCATTCAACTAATAGTCTGACTGTGCTTGCATCCTGCAGCCCATTAACATAATATTGCATGTAATAATGCATTTTTGTATAATTACCATAGTCCATTAACAAAATATATATATATATATATATATATATATATATATATATATATATATATATATATAAATTTAGTTTCATTTTGTGTGCTCTTGGGGGCCACGGGAGCCCAAAGTAGACACTTAGTTCGATTATGCTTTGGGCCAGCTCTGGTTACAATCTCTCCCTGTAGATGTCCCCCTCTCTTATTTCAAGCAATTTAATAGCATAGCAAAGTCCTTTATTTGAAATGGTAAGCATCCTTGATTACATTTTAATAAGTTACATAGGCCGATTGACAAAGGTGGGCTAGGCATACCCATGATTTTTTATTATTATTATTATTATTATTATACATTATGTCTCATACATTTGGCTCATTAGTTGCTTCCACCTGAGAGAGCCCCTCTCTGGTTTTTTATCAAACAGGAGGGTCTTGTCCTTACTTTGCCTGTGCAAAGCCTTTCTATCAAACTAATTGGAGAAGTCAAGTTACACCACGTTATCTCAGATTTGCCCTCGGTATGGACAAAAGTGTCCAAAAATTTTGGTGAATACTGCTTTTGGAAAAGGTCATGAGGCATCAGGGTATTACTCCCTGTTTATTCAGAGTCTGTGGGTTGGAGCTTTAAATTCTATCAAAAGATTATGGGAGAAAGATTTAAACTTGGTATTGGAGGATGAAGTGTGGGCTTGGATTTTAAAAAAGTCTGCTTCTAGAAATGTAAGGGTGCGCCTAATGCGCATGCAATGATTGGTCGATCATTTTTAAGTCCTGTCCCTTCCACAGAAGATTGGAAAAAGAAAAGATCTTCCACTGAAAAAGATTGCACACTCTAGCTTTAAGTTGCAAACTAGTTATCTAGTGTGCTTGTGGCCGACCAGATCCCGAATCAGGTCCCTTTGCATTTTAACTGCTTACGATTCTTTGTGCACCCCAATGGAAGGTAATGATTGCGTAACTGTAACTGTATGGTAACTGTAATCAATTTTGTCCTTGTTCCTTAGTCTGAGCCATCTTTTTTATGCTGCTGTTAGTTATTAGTAATGTTGCTCTAGGTGTTTGTACTGTAGAGGTTTCACCTATATAAACATATAGTCTGTACATGTTTGCCATATAATAATGTTTCTCTTTAGTGACAGTCACAATGTGGTTGAGAATGAGAAAAGCAGCGTTTCAAATTGATTATGTTAAAAATACTAAACACAAATTTAAGTTTCACTGGTACTGCTTACTACTGGCATGTAAATAGTACAGAATAATCAGTATTATTAATATGTACACCCTCTATAACAAATAAAAGTATAAACTCAGTTGATTAGGTCAGTGATGTCTAAACATATGTTGTAAAGTGACTAAAAACATCATCGGGCCATTGCAGGAGATGGCAGCAACAAGGTCCCGGAGGGCCAAACTAAAACTGAAAGATGAAGCTGAATATTTTTCATCCATGTTCAAAGATAAGGAAGGATTTGAAATAAAATACATACATTCATTCAAAGGTGAGTAACACAGGCCTATGTTTAAGTATTGTTTAAACTTAGTCCTTTTTCTTGACTAATCTGTTCTTTGTTAGGTCAAGGAGTGTTCAGCTGTCATGAGATTTTCTTGTTGAATATTGAGAAGTCATAACTAAACAAGAATATGAAAGAAGGCACAGAGTATACCACAAGACACTGGAAGTTTTTATCTTTGAAGTCTATGTTTAAATGTTAAACATTGTCACTGCACTGTGACTGCCGGTTAAATACGGCCACTGCAATGTAACTGCCAGTTGAACAGTCACTGCACTATGATTGCTGGTTAAACACTGTCATGGTTTTTCCATTTCAACCAACGCAAACCAGGATCTATTTCTGAGCTGGTGCTTTGGTTTCCAAATGTCTTTTTTGGTTTTCATTTTTATGAAAATAATAAAATGCTGTCTAAGTTCAGTGAAACAAAAACAAGAAATAAGTTGTTCATCATGAGATGATTGCTTCATATTTCACAGGCGACTTCTGAGACAGAAAGGGAACCTTGCTCCTGCAGAGCCACTGTCCTGCAGAGTTCAGGTCCAACCTAATTAAACGCTGCTGCTACAATTTTAAGTGATTGCCTATTCAGAAATTATACCAGATAAAACAAAATATCATAAAAACAAATAATCAGTCACTGCTTTGTATTATTTCTGCATTTTTTTATAAAAACTGTATTTGATATTATGACAGACCAGTCATTTGTTGCTTTGTAATGGTCATGTTCACATTAGCTAGACATGCAGACATGCTAAGCATTTAGCCTATATTTACCATGGTTCAGAAGTATTTAGTGAAGTCTGTGCACTGCACTGTGATTGCTAGTTAAACACTGTCACTGCACTGTGATTGCCGGTTAAACACTGTCACTGTGATTGCCGGTTAAACACTGTCACTGTGACTACCTGTTAAAAACTGTGACTGCCAGATAAACACCAACACTGCACTGTGACTACCGGTTAAACACCGTCACTGCATTGTGTCTACCGGTTAAACACTGTCACTGCATTGTTCCACCGGTTAAACACCATCACTGCATTGTGTCTACCGGTTAAACACTGTCACTGCTGTGTCTGAGTGTTTTCTTTCGACGTATTATTCTCTGTGCCCCTTCTGTGCAAACCGACAGCCATTGTAGATATATATTTATTTTTTGTGAGCTTTTATTGTAATTGCCTTTCGGTTCTTTCCAGAGTGATTAGAATATTTTTTTATCTTCATGGTGTGTGTTTTCTCTCTGCCCTCTGGTACTATAGCTCTGCTTGTTTTTTTAAACCTTACAGTGCTTTCCGAGGGTACTGTTAACAAGCGATCTTGTCTCATGGCTCAATTGTAACTGGTTTCCCACTGACTTGTAAGCTGTGCCCTAATTATCTCCTCCGGGATGACGGTCATGAGGTCTGTCCATCATGTTTGGGAATTCAACATCTGAGAGAGGCTCTCATGGACCCATGTCTGCAGTCTTTTGCCCATGTTGGAGCGGCGGCTCCATTTTGCTGAGTTATTGCCATGCTTTCTTCAGAGATGGCAGAGGGCACGTCTTTGGGCCTCACGTCTTGGAACTGTTGAAAAAGAGATGAAAGCTGACTTAGGCCACTCGTCAGTTGACGCAGGTACAGCTTAATTCAAGTTTTAGGATGCTGGTGGTTCAACCTCGACATCAATATGCGGGCCAGAGGAGCATTTCTGCCAGCTCACTACACCACAATCACAGGCCCCTCAGAGGCCTCGTGTTGTAGAAGATGTTCAAGGTTTTTGATCACCTCAGCGACAGGTAGCAGGGGGTCCATGTCAGTGCCCCGCCCCCGCCCCCACACACACATGCACAGCCATTAAAGGCTGCATCCAAAAAGCCTGAAGCTCTTGTCGATTGCTAGCGGTCGACTGGTTTTCAGTGGAACAAGAGTATTGAAGGAACAACACAGCAGACCCCTGGGTTTTGATGAGTCTGAACAGGGTGTATGCTCTACATTTTCGACACCGGCCCCCCAGGTTTTCAAGGATTGTCCCTAAAGTTGTCAGGGATGCAGTTTGCAGACCCTCTCTTTAAGGAAATTTGTTCACTGTTAGAGAAGGTACACATAGAAAAGGTTCATCCCCTAGTTCAAAGGGGCAGTTTTTATTCAACTTATTTTCTTGTTCCAAAGAAGGACGGTGGTTATTGTCCAGTTCTTTGTGTGTTGTACATCCCCATATTTACTGCTGTGTCATACTGCGTATTGTGGGGAATGGGCAGAAGTCCAGTGTTCCTCTTACTACATTCAGATTGGACCATGTTTTGTGTGTTGTACGTCCCCATACTTACTGCTGGTGTCATACTGCGTATTGTGGCGTACTGATAAGATTAATTGTAGGTGTAGGGACCGTTTGCTTATTTCTACCCTGATTATTTTTACACCGTACAGTGCAATACATTAGTTATACATATATTTTGTTATCATGGAACTATTAAAATGGCTTATTTAAACCCTCTAGTTTATCTCTTAACATGTATTAGAGGTTATTTAACTTAAAATGGGATAATCAGATTACATTTAATTTTATATTTTTAATATAATCTCTTTTAATAAATTATATAATATATTTTTTTTTTTTTCAACAGAATTGCAAACATGACGTTATTTGAAGGGACTCGGACTGAGGTAGAATCCATATGCAGGAAGTTTATTAAACACAGCAAATAAATCAAAGATGCTAGGCAGAGAGGTAGTTGATTAAGAAGTCATAGTAGATGCATAAATCCAACCAGAGCAAAACGGTAATCCAAAAATCTGTTATCCAAAAAGACAGGCACAACGGTAATAACAAGAAGGCACATGAAAGTAAGGAGAGATGTGGAATTTAGCAGGCAGTTCCAGTCAGTATGTTACAGGATTGATTTGCTTAACAATTCTGAATGTTCCAACATACCTGGGGCTGAGTTTCCTGCAGGGTTGCCCCAACTTGAGGTCTCTTGTAGATAGCCAGACTCTCTGGCCAGGTTGATAGTCGGGGTGGGGACACCTCCGTCAATCAGCTTGGATCTGTTGGGACCGAACGGCCAGATGCAATCTGATGTGCATGCTGTACCACACCTGCTCGCTCCGCCTGATCCAGTAATCCACCGTTGGCACCATAGAGGATTCTCCCGACCAAGGGAACATAGGAGTATCAACCTTGCACACATTGGAAAGGAGTGAGTCCAGTAGACGAGTGTGTGAGGGAGTTCTGGGCTAATTCAGTCCATGGGAGAAAGTCGCTCCACTTCTGTTGTTCTCAACTGGAGTAAGACCTGAGATACATGCCAATCTCCTGGTTTAGCCTCTCCACCTGTACATTTGCCTGAGGGTGATAACCAGACATGAGGCTGACATTGATGTCAAGCTGTTTACAGAACGCCTGCCAGACTCTGGAAATGAACTGTGGTCCCCGGTCGGAAACTATGTCTTCTGGCAGACCATAGATCCTAAAAACTTTGTGGAAAAGAGCATTAGCGATTTCCATGGCAGGGGGTAGACCTTTCATGGAGACTAGTCAATGACTTAGAGAAACGATCAACGATAACAAAGATGCTGGTATACCCATTGGAATTAGGCAGGTCTGTAATGAAGTCAACAGACAGGTAGGGTCTCTGAAGGACAGGCAGTGGCTGTAGAAGGCTGGCTGCCAGTTCTCTGGGGGTCTTAGATTGTGCACACACCTGACATGCCTTAAAAAAAGCAGTGACATCATTAATGATTGAAGGCCACCAAAAAAGTTACGTACCAGGCTTATAGTCCTCTGGATGCCAGGGTGTCCAGTGCTGAGGGAATTATGAATCCTCCGATTGTTCTTTGGCATAGATTGTGTGGTGCATACAGTTTATTAGGAGGGCATTCTGGTGGTGCAGAGTCAGTCTATTGGGCTCTTTGGATTTCTTCCATGATGTCCCAACTTATGTGTGCAATGATAACAGAAGGTGGTAGTATGGATTCATTTTGAGGTGTGTAGTGAAGAGGATCATGACGAAGGGAAAGATCATCAGCTTTGCAGTTCTTACTCCCAGGGTGGTAGGTGACTGTGAATTGAAACCTTGTGAAGAAGAGTGTCCATCGGGCTTGTTGAGAATTAAGACGTTTTGCTCCCTTGATGTATTCTAGGTTCTTATGGTCAGTGATTACTTGGAAAGGATGGACAGAACCCTCAAGCCAGTGGCACCACTCTTCTAGTGCAGTCTTCATGGAGAGTAGCTCTTTGTTTCTGACATCATGGTTCCTTTCAGCTTAGTATAGTTTATGGAAAAAGAAAGCACAAGGATAAAGTTTTCCCTGGTTAGTGTGGTGTTGAGAAAGAACCGACCCAATGCCGCAGTCTGAGGCATCTACTTCCACTATGAGTGGTTGGTCAGGATCTGGGTTCTGGAGAATGGGGGTGTTCATGAAACTTGTCTTGAGTGTGTTGAAGGCTTTTTGAGCAGAGTCACTCCATGGTAGCTTGGATTGGTTTTCCCTTGAGCAAAGACATTATAGGGGCAGATATGAGACTAGTTACGAATAAACCTCCTGTAAAAGTTCGCAAAACCCAGGAAACGTTGTAGCTCCTTGGGTCTTGGCCACTGTGTGACTGCCTTGATCTTGGAGCCGTCCATCTCAACTACTCTATGGCTGATGATATACCCTAGGAATGTTGTATGAGTAACTTGGAATTCACATTTCTCTGCTTTCACATAGAGTTGGTGTTTCAGAAAGTGTGAGAGGACCATTTTAATGTCTCTGATGTGTTGTGCCTTATCTTGGGAGTATATGAGGATGTCGTCAATGCAAGTGATGACACATCTGTTGAGGAGGTCTCTGAAGATCTAATTGATGAAAGACTGGAACATAGCTGATGGCCAGGCCATAAGGCATCACCAGGTATTCATAGTGCCCCATAGTTGTTATAAATGCGGTCTTCCACTCATCTCCCTCTCTAATATGAACCAGGTTGTACGCACTTCTCAAATCCAGCTTTGTGTAGATGCGTGCTTCACATAGTTGTTCAAGTGCAGAAGGTACAAGAGGGAGTGGGTACCTTTATTTGCTTTTCACCGTGTTCAACCCTCGGTAGTCAAAGCATGGATGGAGCCCTCCATCTTTATTCTCGACGAAGAAGCAGCCTGCTGCAGATGGTGAGGTGAAAGGACGAATGAACCCTGAAGCTAAAGCCTCCTTGACGTAAGTCTCCATGGCCATGTTTCAGGTCTTGACAATGGATAGGCTTTGCTCCGAGGGGGTGCCATATTGGGAAGTAGTTGAACAGCACAGTACCATGGATGAGGTCCCTGGGGACCTGGACTTTAGCTTGGTTCTCAGGACTTTCAATGCTAGAAGTAAAACATGGCATGGTGACGGTGAAATAAAGACAGTTCGATTAACAATAATCTGACCATTGTTTTAACTCACCCTGTTTCCAGGAAATGATGGGATCATGGGCAGCCAGCCATTGGTGACCCAGTATGAGATGATATCGATGTTGATGACATAGAATGATATGATTTCAGTGTGAAACAATCCAACCCGTAGTGTCACTGGAACAGTTTGTTGAGTGATACCTGTGCCTATAGGTGCATTATTCACAGCAGTAATGTTAATGGTAGGTATTGTACCTAGGTACAAGGTACTGTAGGGATATGGAGTTCCTGTACTAGACCTCAGTGAATTACATTTTCAGCAGTCCCTGTGTCGACGAGAGCAAAAACAGATTTAAATTTCTCATCAAAGGAGAGTTCTAAGGGAAGAGAGAAACTGGAGTTTATAGAAGATGTACTCACAATAGTTCTGGAATAATGAAATTTCTTGCAACTGTGAGGGCATACAGCGTTTCAATGATTCCTTTCACCACAGTAATAACACAGATGCTCCAGATGATGACGCTCATGTTCCTTTTCAGAAACTCTAGTATATGTGATTTGCATTGGTTCAGGGGCTTTAGGACATGCCTGGACTTGACTATAGACTGGTGGTTGTGATGAATTTGTATAAATTAGCAATCCTCACAGCCAAAGAAATTAATTCAGCGAGTGTGGAATCCTCACCCTTGCATGCAAGTTCAGCAAGCAGACTGTAGTTCAGTTCTTCTCTGAACACAGTCTTAAGTGCGATCTCATTCCATCGACTTTCAGCTACTAAAGAACGGATATATCGGGTGATGTTCTCATTTGCAGCTCTTAGGTGGTTCAATTGTTCCTGGAAACTTTTGAGCAGTTCACTCTGATTAGTAAATGCTGCCTGAAGCTGAGAAACTTCCGCTGGATTCATTGGTGGCGAAGTATTCTGTAAGGGACTCGACATGGCAGCTGAGATAGAATCCATATACAGGAAGTTTACTAAACACAGCAAACAAAGACGTTAGAAGGCAAAGTAGTTGATACACAAGTAAGCAGTCCATGCAGGCAAAAGGTAATCCAGGAATTTTTTAATCCAAAAAGACAGGCACAATGGTCATAACAAGAAGGCAATGTGTAAATAATGGCATAAACGCTTGGTAAGGCAGTGAAACTGGCAATACTTCGCAACGTGAAGCATGGCTTTATATATGGTACAAACAGGAAGTCACAACAGAAGAAACGGTTCAGTGTCAGTATTCGGGAGAGGGCTCTCTCTGGCGGTCGGCTGAAGTGATAGCAGCCTCATTCATTACAGTAATCTCCTCCGTAGTATCAAGCTTGTATAAATCTGACAGCTGTAAATGACTCTCTTCTGCTTTTAAGTGGATTGGTGTGAGATGTAAGGGTAAGCATTTTGTACTGATAAGTAAAAGATGTTTCTCTAAATGTTTTACCATAAAACCCTAAATTATTGCGTAATCTTGACAAAGCCAACATGCTTTTTTCTATTCTAAATGTATCATTAATTTGGCTTGAAAAAGAGTTAATCCAAGTTAAATGTATCATTTGTATTCATCTGTGCCCTTCTTCTGTCTATCCATCTCTTTATCAGTTCATCTATTTATCAATCTATCAGTGTCTACTCTCTCTTCTCTCCTTTTCTTTCTTTTTTTCTAATATAAAACTCTCTACATCTATCTACCTGTGTGACTTAATCTATTCATATTTCTCAATCTCTACCTTTGTATGTTGTGTACGTGTGTAAGTTATGTTGAATACTCTCCTATTTCATCTGTTTAGCAGTAATTCTTTCTTTTCTACCTGCCTATTTTACTCTCTCTCCATATAACTCTCTATATAACTCTCTTCATACTCGTTTTCTCTATCTTATAGTCACACTTTCATTCACACTGATTATCGCTCTGTCATCTATCGCTTTTTAAAGCATCTTTTCTTTATTTTTTCTTTCTGTCTGGACCACTTTCTTATTTACCCTCAATGTATCTGAATCACTCTCACACTCCTTGTGGCAGGGCGGAGGGCGGGGCCGGGTCGTGAAAATACACACTCGGTCCCGTATCAGGGTAATCAAGCCTCCGAGAGGGATAAAGGCCGATGGCAGATGGTGGTGCGACGAGAGAGAGATCATTTACGGACATGTCCGTCATGTGTGTGTGTTTGTGTCTTTTGTTTTAAGTTTATAATTAAAATAGTATTTACGTTATCAAGCCGGTTCTTGCCTCCTCCTTGCCCTTGAACTACATGATACTGGTGCCGAAACCTGGGAAGGAGGAGGGATATGCTATAGCAGAGTTCTCGCCACTACTGTCCACCCCAACGGAGCAGCCGTGGCCATCTGCCAGGGGACGAGGAGCCCAGCTGCCTGGAAGCGGAGGAACGGCCGCCGACCACTAGGGGAGAAGGGGCTCCTAGCCGACCGCCTGGAGCGGTTAGGGCCGCAGCCAGGGGTGGAGGATGCCTCTACCAGCCGCTGAAACGCGGCAGGATCGGAGACCGCCGACCACGAGCGGGCAGGGGATCGCGACCGACCGCCTGAAGCGGGAGAACCGCTGCCAGGGGGCGGGGGAGACCCCTTCGGCTCCCCGAGAACGCAGAGGGGCGTTCCGTCCGCCAGGGGCTGGAGGACTGTTTCCGATCCGCCTGGAGAGGCACGGCTGTCGTCCGTTAGAGGGTGGAGGAGTGGCTGAGGAACAAGCTATGGCATATCCATAAGGGGCCAAGTTGATAAGGGGCCGGGAGTGTAAAATCACGAACCGGCCCTGCCCTTCACTCTGTCACACACAGGATTTGTGGAAGATCCATGCATACAGTCTTCAAATATATCCTTTTCAGTAAGCAAGAAGAATTACTGCTACATTGTGAAAACCACAATCAAAATTTACACGTCACTTAAAAATCCATGAGAAAACAATTGTGGATGTTGCTCGGGCATTGGCACTGCCAAAACACTCCAAGGAACATAAAAAATGCTGGACAAACTGCGGAACAAACACAATACAGATGTTTTAGCGAGTGGGACTGGATTGTTAAAACACAGACACAAACCAAAGAAAAAATATAATTCAAATGATTATGTGCATTGTTTGTATTGGCATACAATGTTTCTCTGGATAGACCTGTGGCATTCGGAATTGTCTTTCAAAACCAGTAGAAGATGGGGCAGAGCCATGAAGAACTAGGGTTTTTTCTAATAAAGCTCTGAGTCAACAGATTTCCCAGGGTGTTTGGAAGCTGTTAACTGTGATGAAAGAAGATGACATCTCTGCTGCTGAGCAGAGTGACTTCTGTATTCTTCAAAACATGGACAGGATCCCACCAAATATGACTACATTCGACAGAAGCTCTGGGAAGTTTGAAGACTTCAGCTGATCCTGCGAATATTTTTTTTTAATACAGACTAATGAGGATGCTGTAAGACCTGCAAATGTTAAGGTGGTTATCCAAGCTGTCAAGAAGTTGTCTGGGTTTGATGATGAAAAACACTCCCACAAGATTCCAAGACTTGCCCTTAAGTTGGGCCACTTATTGCATAAGATATGTCACATTATACATTGCAGAGATCTAATGGCAGATAACAGTGAGGTGATAAAGTCAACCAAGACATTCAAAAAGCTATATGATGCAAAGTGGTCTGAACTTGTTTCTCACACAGCTTTGACCACCTTGAATTAGGGGCACTTTAACAAGCCACTCAGTCTCCCTTTCACAGAGGATGTAAAATGTCTTCATCAGCATCTTGAAAAGATTGCTGGTTTAGCATCTGAGAACTTGAAAAGATGCCATCAGAACAAGTCTATAGGGAAATTTGCAGAGCAACTATATAATACTGTTCAACCGAAGACGTGGAGGAGAGTTAGCAAAGATGCAACTAAAAGGTTTCATAGAGAGGGACACAGATACGCTACATAAGGATGTTGCTGTAGGCCTCACAAAGTTTGAACAAAAACTTTGTGCACATTTCAGTCAGGTGAAAATTAGGTGTAAAAGGGGGCGAAATGTTGCAGTGTTTCTATTGCCGGACATGGTTGATGCTTTAACACACCTCATAAGCAGAAGAAAATTGTGTGGAGTCCCAGAAGAGTCCCGTTTGCAAGACCCAATTGTTTGACTCCTTATCAAGGACAAGACTGTCTGAGGATTATGCAAATGAGTGTGTTGTGCAAAACCCTGAACTCCTCTGTAAACACAGTTACGCAAACATTTTGCAACTTTTTCACAGGTCCTAAACCTCAAAAACCATGAGTTGGACCAAGTTGCCGACTTTTTGGGCCATGATATTCATGTCCACAGATGCTTCCAGAGGCTACAACCCAGCTGGCCAAAATATCCAAACTACTACTTGCCATGGAGAAAGGTTCACTTACAAATCTTCAGGGCAAAACATAAGAAGAGATTGAAACTGAAGGTAATGCTACTGAAGTTGTTACAAGTTAGATTTTATAGTTTAGTGTAAAGGTTAAGTATTCCTAGCCTAAAGATAATCCCTTACATATAGACCTTAGATATTTAACAATGTCATATTAATCACATTTCTGAATGATCATTATGAGTTGATTTTTTTTACTCTAACTTTTGCAATCTTAAACTTATTTGATACTCAAAACGTTAATTGTTTTGTTAGATACCATAGACTTTACTGATTCTGAGCAAAGTGAAGAGACATATCCACAGGCACTAACAGAAATGGGTAGAAGCATATACACATCAAATCATTGAAAGCAACATTATAAGTGAACCATATGATGCACCAAAAATGTATATGATAGTTCAGATATACACAGCTCTTCCTGAAGCAATATGGTCATTGTTCAGCAAAGTAATATGATCAATATGTGCCAAGTAAATTAAAAATATCTTAGCTGTTAATAGGCTGAAATTGATCTGCTTATTGCGCTTGTCATTGACCTACCACAAAAATTAGCTGACTTAAACTGTACCTTGACAACAAATTTCACAAAGTAAAGTACCAACCAAATCATTGCCCAACAAAATAATAACAGCTTTCAGTTTGAACTGTTTTTGTTTGTGATGCAGATGATATATTGCTAGAGATTTACAGTTTCAGCTTAAAGGTGTAGTGTTTGTGTATGAAATGTTTGAAAATGTGACACCAGAACATTTATACTGAGCTATACTACTCATACCACAGGAAAGAAGAGAGCTAGACAACCTGATGAGGAACCTCCAGGCACCTCAGGCGGTACGAGCATCTACCTCAGTTAACCAGCAAGTCCATTGAGGTTTGATTAATTTCATGTAGACCGAGCACTACTACTATTACTATTTTTCCATTCACAGATGTTGACACTGCTTTAGAAGGCTCATCTCGAGGGATGATGAGAATAAAATGTTTTAAACTACTAATCCATTTTAAGGATATATTAATGTTAATCAAAATAAATGACATAAATTGAAATGAAGATTGAATATTAAATTTAGGATTAACATGTACAAGATTTTTGTTAGTTTCTTTTTGTTTGTTTTATTTTTTTAGCAAATAACAAAAACACTGGTCAGAAGGAAAAAAAGCGCAGCAGGAGGGAGTAGCGCAAATATAACCTGTATAACTAATAAGAGAGAATATTATTGTTATTATTGTTATTTCATTGTTAAAATGTCATTGGCTCCTGTTGTCTGTTATGATGCAGCACCGAAAGACTCCAGCAGGGGTGTGGGGCGAGCATGGAGAGTTAATAACAGGCAAATAGGTTTTCTTCCCCCATTCTTATAATACAGAGATAGAGGGAAACGCAACAAGTGTTTGTCTGTCGTGTCTGTTATCTAATTAGCTATGTTCCCCTTTTTCAGGTAAGCCTCTCAATATCCTAATAATGGTGTTCACGTGAGTTTGAGTATATACAATGTTCGTATAATGGTTATATACCCGTATTGTAAAAAAAGAGATGAGATTGAGACGCACATGGCAAACGTGAATAGATTCCGATGTTATGCTAGGTGTTATGCAAGGCTTGTGCACTAAATTGTTAATACATGAAGCTTGAGGGTTGTCTAACAATTTGTATGATGAAAATACAGTGTTATTATGCTGTTAAGAAGTTTGCTGTAATATTTTTATCTCTTAGCAATGTTTTATTCTTATTTTGAGTTTGTATCGTGGATGAGTGGATGCCACTGTGTCACGTGCTGAATCTTTGGTTAATCATCCATGTTTAAATTGGAACCAAGCATGTTGTCACCTCGTTAAATTGATATGTAACGTATTACCATATCGTGATAACTGAAATGTTTATGAGATTAATATGCACTTTGAGTACAGATTGTAATGTAATGCATTTTCTTTATTTTATGTGTTATTTCGTCACACATACTGATGCAAGCTATCTTGTTTTCTGTGTGTACTGGAAATGGATATAGTGTTTTATGACAACTGATGCTCATCTCTATTTTGATTTGTCAGCAAATACAATGTGGGTCACTTTGTGTATAAAGAGAATACAATGTTGTTAAATGCATGTTGGTATGCACTTCAAGATTATTTTGTTAAAGATTCTTTTGCATACTTGTAATACAGAGATCGAGGGAAACGCAACAAGTGTTTGTCTGTCGTGTCTGTTATATAATTATCTCTGTTCCCCTTTTTCAGGGAGACCACAAAAACAACCTGGTAAAAAAACACAAATCCATTCAGAAAGAACACTGATTCTCGATCTACACGATTCCCTAGTAAAAAGTTGTTATAACAAAAATTAATGTTTACAACTAGGGGAGGCTGAGACATTGTATGAAGGAACTTTATATTTATCAGGAACCAAGGTATCATAGTCAGATTTTTAATTTCATTGTTTTCTTTACAACTTGATATTATGGAGTGGAATGTAACATAAGGATGGACAAGCAATTAAAACACAATCTTACAAGGTAACAACACAACCTAACATAATGATCAAATGGCCTTCTTAACTAAAACAAACACGTTTAACAAAAACAGCAGCCCATCACTTTTCACTCAAAAGATTAGTAATCAGTACAACAAGACTAGACTAAATACAATGGTTGGGAAGAGTGTGGCTGGTTGGGAGAAGAGGGAGATGAACTCTGGCCATCATGGTGTTCATCCCAGGGTTCAGGAATCGGTTTTCCTCTTTTGTAGATACGGGTGGTTCGTGGAGATTTACAGGCGAAACCACACCCACTGAACTCACAAATGGCCTCCATCGCCAGCCAAGTCATCCACAATCCTGTGGGAAGGAGGAGCAATGCGGGGGGTGGCTGGAGTGGCATCCCCTTTGAGGAAGGAAAGCCACGACCTCAACAATGCCATGGTCAAGTTCTCGCAATGAGTACATGAGCCATCCACAAACGCTGCCTCGGTGTGATCGCAACCCAGACACACGAGGCAGCGCATATGACTGTCAGAAGCGGAGAGATATCTGCCGCATCCAGGGACAATGCAAAGGTGGTAGGGCATCTTAACAAAGACGTGTCTTTAAAAAGACATTTGACGCCAATGCGATAACTCTTTTAGAGGAGTTGTTTGCTCTTTTAGGAAGCTGTCGAGGCTCCCAGGGGCGTGGACTGTACTGGCGTGCAGAGGAGGGAGAACACCGCTGGCAATGGGTTGTAGATCCAACAGCAAAGCTCTCTTAGAGGTGAATGGAACAGTAGTGAGTTTTTCAGCTCACTGAACACATGACTGCTCTGCTCTGAATAAAGAATCCGACTGAACAGATGCACGATCCCCGCCTTTTATACCCATATGTCCGGGGTGGGACATGCAAATTCTGTTCACAAATTTGGCATTGGACTTTTTCATATTCAGAGATATCCGAGGCTCCCGAAAGAAGCCCCTTGTGTCACTACAATCGGCACAATGTCGAGTGAGTGACAGAAGGATATCTCATTTGAAACGTATCCAGACTCACAAAGAAAATCCAATCATACCTGTTTAGACATACAACACACTTTTAATTGATTTATAAAGGTGTTTCGTCTCTCTCTATGGCTCCTAATATCAAATCATAAATGCTAAAAATGCTAATGTTAGCACTAAAATAAGTTCAATTCAAATAACAAAATTAATTCAAATATTTCACATAACGTCGTCAAAATTAAAATGATAAACAACCAATCATTTTAGATTAAAAAAATGTCAGCATTAACATAGGAAATATTGGCAAACAGCCAGCCAAAACCAGGAGAGCATGCTGCTTACAAGTGCCCCATCATAAGCAAACTCTCCACATACTGTTGTTCCAGACAGATACATAGTGAACTATCTGCACTTGAAATGGATGTTCACACACAATAAATGATTGAATGTTTACATGCACGAATGTCCACAGAAAAACAATTAACAAAACAAATAACTATTGTTAACAATGATGTTGATGATGATGAAGATCCAATCATTATCATCATTTTGAATTTGAGTACTGATGAAACTCAAAGTAACCAAGAAAATTATTGAGAAATATAGCAAATATACTGTAACAAAAACAAATATTGCTCCAGCAATATTTCCTATTTCTATGGTCCGGATGAAGAGTGAATTGAGTGGTAGGTTGAGTATGAAATAAAAGGGATGGAGAATAACGAAAAATAGGTTAAGATCAAATTATTGTTGTTTCTGCTTTTCAAAATGTATGTCCATTTAAAAAATGGCAGAATTATACAGCGTCATTCAGTAATGTTTTGTGGTGAAACTGCAGACAGCTACAAGTATGAAATAGTTTAATAATGATAATATTAAATACAAAATGTGTATTTTGATGATTAATGTTATCCATGTCTTTTATTTTGAAAAGTTTAGTTCCTGTTTCATGTCATGTGTTCACTGGTCATGTGATTTCTTTTTCCCTCCATGTTCTTGTGTCTTGTTTTCATTGGGTTATTGTCTTATCTTGTTATCAGTTCTGTCTGTTCATTGGTTCCCTCATCATTGTTTTACCCTATGTCCAAGTATTTAAGCCTCATGTTCCCCGTCTGTCGCTCACTTAGACGTTGTGTCGAAGAAGCGACAGTAGGGATCTCTCTTGAGCGCTGAAATATGCCTCTGGTCTATGAAAAAAGGCCAATGAGAAGTTGGCAGACAGTATTTGCATACCCCGCCCCGGACATACGGGTATAAACTGGGAAAATACGTCAAATTCATTCAGACATTTTCTTCGGAGCCGATGGTCATGTATGTAGCCAGCTGCGAGTCACACACCAATTCCTGCTTCTGTTCCTCTGACGCGCTGCTTCCTGTTGGATCTACGGCGAACTTCAGTGGCTTTCTCCATCTCTGCACGGCAGTGCAGCTTGCCCCTGGGCGCTTCGACAGCGCATAGAGCTAAAAGAGTTATTTAAAAGAATGATTATCTCTATAAAAGAGTATTTTCCTCTTAAAGAGCTTTACACAGTGGCGTCCTTTTCAGGACACATCTTTTTAAAGACGCCATTTCGCCCCTGTGTAGTTCCTGGATGTGGTAGAGTGCTCTCCACTTCAGACGGCCACAGACGTTGTCTTGTGTGTCAGGGCAGCGATCACACCGAGGCAGCATTTGTGGCATGCTCTTTGATGATTGATGCTCTTTGGTCTGGCAGACACATATGTGATCCTAAGACCACGACCGTGCTATGTGCCCAAGGTCCCTACCACTCCCTTCAGAGATCAGGTACTGAACCTCCAAGCGCTGGTACGTGCTTTGCGTACCTATTTGGACTGCACACAGAGCTTTAGGGGCTCCGAGCAGCTCTCTGTCTGCTTTGGGGGACAGCGGAAAGAGAATGCTGTCTCCAAAAAGAGGCTCTCCCACTGGGTGGTGGATGCCATTTCATTGGCCTCAACAAGGAGTATTGCATCGTCGTTGGCACTGGCTAGAGGCACCTTTCTAGCAGACATATGTAGAGCAGCGGGTTGGGCAACACCTAATACCTTTGCGAGATTTTACAATCTCAGGGTTGAGTCTGTCTCGTCCCTTGTTTTCTCATGTCTGAGCCGGTAGAACTCTGTAACACGCTGATGATCTGGCCGGGTGAATCACTTGCACCTGGCGCCCTTTCCCTCAGCCGAGGTAAAACTGTGCACTTTCTCTCCCAGGAGATCCCACCCACCCGGTTCCCTGGTTGATCCTCCCTAGCCCTGTGGTTCCGCAATTCAGCGGAGGAATTCACTGACCCAATCAACTGCGGGTATCTCAAATCTACCCTGCACTGGGAAAAGTGCTCCACAGATCAGGCCTCCTACGCGGACTCCTCCTGTGTGTATTTTCCACGGTACGGTCACCTTACGAGCTGACCCGCATCTCCCTTAGGCAGTTTTCGCTGCCCTCCGGTCGCTATGCTGTAGCAACTCCCCCCTCTTGGAGGTAGGATCTACCACTGCGCCACATTCCACATGTTGCCTAAAAAACCCATGTGATGTATTTCGCCACCTTTACCTCCCCTTTTGGGCAGGTGTGGCCTCTGCAGGGTCTTTTCCCCTTGAAAGAATAGGAAACTGGGTAAGACCCCCTTCCCTTGATGTGTGTAAGTTCCCCGCTGTTCTTGCTCTATGCTGAGAAACATAGAGAGAAAAGAGGCCCAGCCAGGCTTGGCCCGTTCCCAGGTAGGCAAGTGTCGCCTTGTTCCCCTCTAGATTGCATCTGGATTCCGACGACATTTTTGGGGCATTGGGGAACGGTACATGCAGTCTGAAACACAGTTGGTCGCTTGTGCACGTGAAATACCTGCCCGCTCCTGTGTCAGCAGTAAACGTACACAGCTCAGCGCATGGCGTGATTTGAAGTGGACCCCTAGTGTCGCTTCTTCGACACAACGTCGAAATGAGCGACAGACGGGGAACGTCTCGGTTATGTATGTTGTTGGAGAAGATGCATTTGAAGTCGATTTTTGAAGACAGAGTTGTGTGTCATTGCAGTGGTATGAAAAACCATGTGCCTGAATGATGGGTCCCAGTGATGTTGTGTATATAGAGAAGAGAAGTGGCCCAAGCACTAATCCCTGAGGTACCCAGTAAGTAGTTGATGTGGCTTGGATACCTCACCTCTCCAGGCTACCTTGAAGGACCTACCTGAGAGATAGGAGTTAAACCAGTCAAGCACAGTTCCTGTAATACCCAGCGAGGAGAGGGTGGGGATGGTAAGTAGAGACGTGTTTATTATGTGTGTGTGAGTGCAGGTAGGATGGACGGAGGGATGGCCTGGAGAATGTGAGAAGGAATGGGGTCAAGGGAACAGGTGTTGTGGTGGTTGGAGAGGAGGAGTTTGGAGATCTCAGTGTCAGTCAGTGAAGAGAATGTAGAGACAGAAGAGTTGCATACTGGCGACAGCTGTTTGATGGGGTGTGGTACTGTTAATATATTGCTGATGGTTGTAACCTTATTAGTAAAAAACTTGGCAAAGACATCTGCTGTCAGTGATGTGTCAGGTGGTAGCGGGGGAGGGCAAAGCAGTGTGTTAAATGTTCTAAACAAGCTGCAAGAGTTTGTGGTGTTGTTGATCCTGTTCTGGTAAAATTAGGTTTTTGCAGATTTAACATTATTAGAAAAAGTTGCAAGCAGAGACTGATATTTACCTAGATTTGCTGGATCTCTAGATTTCCGCCATCTCCTCTCAGCTGCCAAGAGATCAGTCCAATGTTCCTGAAGGACGTCAGACAGCCAAGGGCTGTGTGGTGTAGTACGTGCTGGCCTAGAGGGGAGAGGACAGATGTTGTCTAGACAGTTTGTTAAAGTAGAGTTTAGTGTGTCTGTGGCAGTGTTTACATCAAGCATGGAAAATTAATTTTGTGTGGGAAGAGAGGTAGAGACAGCAGTGAAAGTGAACTGAGGTTACATGAAAGGAAACCAAAGGTGGAGTCTGTTTTAATGTAGATGGGAGAGTCATGTTGAATTGAACAAAGTAGTGATCAGGGACATGTAACAGAGTAACAAGAATATTTGTGTTGATACGGTTAAGTGTAAAAATGAGGTCCAGCTGGTTTCCCAGTCTGTGAGTTGCAGTGGTGTGTAGTCTTTCCAAGTCAAATGAGGCCAGAAGTGTATTTAGTTCGGTGGCCTGGAGCTTGTCTTGTTGTATGTTGAAATCACTAAGAAGTACAATTGGAATACCATCCTCCGGTAAAGAGGATGGTTGGACATCCAACTCAAGAAAGTTTGTCAGCTGTCTTGTAGGTTGTATTGTAGTGATAGCATGGAATTCAAAAGTAGTGTTGTTACATAGAGATAGAGAAAGTCCACTTGTTATGAATCAGTAAAAAAAAATAAAAATACATCAAGGTTGAAGTACTTCACATTTTTTCTTATAAAGGGTGTTTGATTAGTTTATTCCCTAATGTTAATTAATGTATTAAATATCAAACATGAGCTGACATGTTATTAAGTTGGCCGATATTAATGAATGAATTCATATGACTCATGTTGTAATTAATTTTAACTCTTCATTAGTTCCTGATCAGTCCATTCTTAACTCATTATTTATGCAGAAGTAACTATTAATTCAGGTATAAATTCATGATTATTAATTTACTGTTATTATAAAGTGTTAACCTACACATTCATGTGAACATTTTGTCTGTTCTTTGATGTTATGCCCTTTTGCTATACCTGCATATGAGTCTCTCGAGGGTTCTTCTACAATGTTATTTTGTTACATGATTTCACAGCTTTGGTGTTTGTAGTTTTGTTTACTGTCTTGTATTTTTGTATTTCTCTCGCTTGTTTTTGTACTTCACATCCTCTGTATTCTGCACTGTGTACTCCACCGCAATTACAGCATTTCCTAGTCATTGCCTTACATTGTTTGTAAACATGCTCATCTCCACATTTTACACATCTTTGTTTCCCTCTACAGACTTTTACATGCCCTGTTCTTTGGCATTTGAAGCATCATAATGGTGGTGGTATGTATTCCCTTACTTGATTGTGCATTATACCAAGATAGACCAAATTAACTATTGCATCTCAAAACTGTATCATTACACTGAGACTGTCCTGTTACTTATTATCTCTATGTGATACGAGTAATTTAGCATCTAGTACTATCCCTCATTTTAAGTTTGCTTTGAGTTCTTCATTCGAAACTGATGTTGGAATATCTGAAATTACTCTTTTTGTTTTTTAGTATTAGCTACTGTTGTGGCAAAAACAATAATTAAACAATAGCAGCATCACAGCTTAAGAGACATCAGGTTTCAAATTGTATTTTAAAATATATTTATTCATTTAAAAGAGGATTGTTCACAAAAAAATACCACGACAGCTACCTCGTGATAGGAACAAGACCTAATTCACACAGAAAACAGACAGCCTTCTTATACCCCTTTCTTCAAAGTCTCTTCTTCTGTAATTTTCCACTCCCCCCGTAAACCAGATCTAGCTGGTTTTAGAAATACACTGGTTCTTCTAACGCCCCGAATAAGGAAAAAGGAAAATATTAATTTTTCCACAACACTACCATAATCACTCTGCCACCTCTCAAACACCTGCCACTTTTTACTACTCCAAAACTCTTTTCTATGGACTCCGACAGTCTTAGCGGATGCAGATGTCATCCTGATTGTTCCTCAAACTCTAGTAAGACTTTGTTCTCCTCATTCTTCTTGTGTTCACTTGAGATGCCTAGTTCAACCAATAAGATTTCTGTAATCTTATTGTATCATTGCTGTTCATTAGTTGGTATGAGAGGTTTGATCCTTTGCGCTTCATATTATATCTCACTTCTTGATATCCTACCTCTTCTATATCTCCCCATTCAATACCACCAGATCTATCACCCATGTTGTTTGTACTAATATCTCTGTCAATTGCTTTTCTTTTACTCCTCCTCGTGTGTCTGTCGATGAACACCTCTTGTGCCCATCAGCTCCTCAGTGCCTCACAAAAGGACAATGGCAAATATGGGGGCTTAAATACAGAGACTGGGCAAACAAAATAACTGATAGACTGAAGTCTGAGAAGACTGAACTGATAACCAAGACTAATAAACATGAGCCAAGAAGAGCAAAACATATGAAACAAGAGGGTCACATGACATGACAGGGGAAAACATGACATTAAACAGGAACAAAAAAGTGAAAATACCAAAATAAAAAGACATGAAATCAAAACATGAACAAAAAACACATAAACATGACATTCATACATATTTGTATTATTATAATTATTATGCAGGCCCTACTTTGTTATGTTATGTTCGGTTTCAGATAGATTTGGCCGATATTGTGACATTTCAATAAAATGTCATTAGTAAATAAAATAAAAATATTAAATTTAGGAGTTAGGAACAACAGAAATATGCACAAACAGAACAAATCACTTCAAAATTGTTGCTTTTTTTATTACTCATAAAATTTATGATTTTTTTTTTTAAAGATACATTACAGTTGGTTGATGTTTCAAAATGTAGTGCAGGCAATGGGTTGGCCTGGATGAGTGTGAGACACCCGGTCTGAAATTTTGCCACACACAAAAAAATATTTTTGCCTATTTTCAAGATGTTTCCATTTCAATTGAATAACAAATTTCCATCTAATTGAATTGCCTTATCTATAACTAAATTAAATGTACAAATCTTACAAAATACAAGTTTTGTTAAATTTTCTTCAAGATTATTCAATTAAATTAGATGGAAATATGTTATTCAGTTGGAATGGATACATATTAAAAATAGGCTAAAATATTTTTTTGAGTGCAGGGTCTGGCCCTGCAGACCGCAGATCAAAGATTGTGAGTCAGGCAGTGGATGAAAACAGCGGAGGTGTTATACTCGCTTGTTATGTCACCACAGCTAAGTCACGAACAGCCAATCAGAAACTGAATCCAAGTATCACTCGGTCACACCCAACAGCCCCTCCCCAAATGACATTACGAGCTGGCTCATAACAATTAATATGCGTTATCACCATCATGATCATATGGAAAATCGGCATGTTGCTTCAAAATATTCATATACCTAAATTCAGCCCCATTCTGACAAATTACTGACAAGTGCATTCCCCCATCAGACATATTTGCATCAATTCAAATGTGTTCACCTCTCCCTCTAGTGCTACTGCTAATAGTGTATTGTTCTAGAAACCTCTAGTACACAGGATTTCGTCACGTGGAAACTAGGTAGTAATCACATTAAAAAAAATGATGGAAATTTGCAAATATCAAATTTGGAGGTCGCACTTTCGCTAGAAAAGTTTTTTTTTACTCCACTGATGGATAGGTTTAGGGTTTGAGTTAGGAGTAAGGTGAATAAAATATTCATTCCTGTTGACTGTATTACATTATTTATAACAAAAATTCTTGCTTTTTTCAACACACGGAGCAGTGGATGGAATTTTGGTCTTTACAGACCTATTACAGAAGCAGAACCTTCGATCACCTCTCGCCAAATTCACAATAGGATCAGTCTGTTATTAACAATCATGGAAAGCTAGCGGTAAGCCGATTTCAATTAAAAATAAATGCTTGTGTAGATTTTCCTATAATCATGGCAGCAGCCATTTATTGATTATGAAATGATGGAGAAGAGCATTATAACAGCATATAAAGCATTAAAGGGCTAGTTCACCCACAAATGAAAATGATCCCATAATTTACTCACTCTCAAGCCATCCTAGGTGGATATTTATTAATCTTTCAGCCAAACACAATCGGAGTTATATTAAAAAAATATCCTGGCTCCTCCAGCTTTATAATCGGAGTGAATGGTACCTTAGATTTTGATAGATGGATGTGCTATTTTGGGCTTCAAAATTAAAGGTACCATACATTCCAATTATAAAGTTTGGAAGAGCCAGGATATTTTTTAATATAACTCTGATTTTTGGGTGAACTAACCCTTTAAAAAAACAGTTCCCCGTCTGTCGCTCACTTCGACGTCGTGTCGAAGAAGCGACACTAGGGGTCTCTCTTGAGCGCCGAAAGATACCTCTGATCTATGAAAAAAGGCCAATGAGAGTTGGCGAACAGTATTTGCATACTCCGCCTCCGGATACGGATATAAAGGCGAGAGAAATACGCTCGTTCATTCAGTAATTTTCTTCGGAGCCGATGGTCGTGTGTATGCAGTCAGCTGCGAGTAACACAACTGATCCTGCTTCTGATCCTCTGACGCTCTGCTTTGCTGTTGGATTTACGGCGCACTACAGCGGCTTTTCTCTTCACTGCCGGCGTGCAGTTTGCCCCTGGGCGCTTCGACAGCGCAGAGTTAAAAGAGTTGAAAGAGTGATTCTCTGCATAAAAGAGTTTATTTCTCTGAAAGAGCATTACACAGCGGCGTTGAACGTCCTTTTCAGGACGCGTCTTTATAAAGATGTAATTTCTGCCCCTGTGTAGTTTCTGGATGCGGTGATTTCTCCCCACCTCTCTCGGTCATAAAACACTGTCTTGCGTGCCTGGGCTGCGATCGCACGCAAGCAATGTTTTATGAATGGTTTATGTTTTCAGTGCGAGAACATAGCCATGGCAACATTGCGGTCGTGTGGCTTTCTTTTGTAATGAGAGAAAGCCGTTTCAGCCGCCCCCCGCGCCTCGCCTCCTTCCTACGGGATTGACGCAGGCGCCGCGGGCGATGAACACGATTTGGGGACAATGACGGGCTCTGTTCGCCGGGTAAATCCCCTCGAACTTCCCGCCTCCCCGGCACGCTTGTTTGCTTCCGTCTGAGCTCGGGATGAGTATTCTCTCCAATGGTTCATCTTCTCAGTGTGAGAACATGGCCGTTATAGCATTGCGGTCGCACGGCTTTCTTTTGTAATGAGAGAAAGCCACTTCAGCCGCCCCCCGCGCTCCGCCTTCTTCCTACGGGATCAGCGCAGGCGCCGCGGGCGATGAAGGCGATTTGGGGAATATGACGGGCTCTGTTCGCCGGGTAAACCCCCTCGAACCGCCCGCCTCCCCGGCACGCTTGCTTGCCTCAGAATTGGATGACATCACCGCTGCATCGGAGAGCGTTACAGCGGCATCGGATGCTGATCGTTCGCCTGGGCCGCCACCTTCGGGTCTGCCGCCCAGCCTGAGCCTGACGCACGGAGATCCGCTATGCTTTCCCGGGCTACTTGATCGGTTCCGCGGGCAGGTGCGCCGCTCACAGCCACGCCCCCCCCCCCCCGTTCCTTTCTTCCCGGACGTGCACGACGAGTTGAGCTAAGCCAAGGCTTCTTCGCTCCTCCGCTCTCACTACCCTCGCGGTGGAACGGTCCCAGACCGCTTCCACTCTGCACGCCACGGCCCTTCCTGCAACCAATGCCAGGCCAAGGCACTTCAAAACTTGCACCTTGGGTAGTCCTGTTCTTGATGTGCTGCAGGAACTGTGCTGGATGACCAACCGCGCCCCCGGGCCACGGAGGTCAGAAGCGCTGGCACTCGAACAGGCAATGGCCACCCCTTGTGGTCCAGAAACGCACCTGTGGACTGGACCTGGTCGAAATGCGGGAGGCGGACAAGGCACACCTTCTCCCACACCCCCGTCTCCCAGCTCCGTCCATTCGGCGCCACCGTTGACGACTCTGCCCAGCAGTCCTCAGCGGTGAGGCAGACGGAGGCCACTACACATCCTGCCCCGCCGCAAGCCTGCCGCCATGGGCCATGCCCCGTCTGCTCGCCGACGGGCGTCCTCCTGCGGCTGTGAAACACCCTGCTCCGCCTCAACCCGGGCCCAGCTCTCAGCCCCAGCGTCGAGCACGCTGCAGGAAATGGACGCCCCGTCTCACGGACCCCCTCGAGGACCCGGAAGGCTCCCAGGCTGTCCGTAGACGTTCAACCCAGGGACCAAGGTAAGACCGCTCCGTCCCCGGTGGAGGGCCGGGAGGAGAATCTTTTCTTGTTGAATTAATTTTCACATTCTCATATTCTCTGTAATGAGCTATTTCCTTTTGTCTCTGGGTCACCTGGCCCGCAAATGCCGTTCTCACGGCACTTTGCCCCCAGATATCAACAGTCCTGGCTTCCTGGACACGGACCACCCGTCTTCAGCCCCACGACTGTCCCCCGGCCGGCCGGTTCCGACGAGTCTAGAGGACGCCTACCCAGGACCTCCTCCTCAGTCGCTAACCCGCCCCCTGCCGGGTGTGCGGAGCAAGGTAAGTGCTTTGAGTCTTGTCTCAGCACCTCAGCCGCGGGTCGCCCCGTCGCCGCCCAACGCTGCCCTACCTGCTCCGCCCCGCTGCGAAGCCCCGCCGGGTACGTCAAAATTAATCGTCCCTTTGGTGCCCCTAGCGCAGAGGTTGGACACGTGGCTTTCACTTCCCAACCCGTCTCGCTGGCTGGCCCGGACCATCCGACTCGGTTACGCAATTCAGTTTGCCAGGCCCCCGCCCCCCTTCATGGGCGTCCGCTTTTCCGCAGTACACGGCGAACATGCCCTCTCCCTGCGCGCGGAAATCGCGACTCTTCTGGCCAAAGACGCGATAGAGCCTGTCCCTCCAACCGAGATGAAGAAGGGTCTCTACAGCCCTTACTTCATCGTACCCAAGAAACGCGGCGGCTTACGACCAGTCTTGGACCTGCGAGTTCTCAACCGAGTGTTGCACAAACTCCCGTTCAAAATGCTCACGCTTAACCTGCGTCCGGCATCTAGATTGGTTCGCAGCGGTAGACCTGAAGGACGCGTACTTCCATCCTGCCCCGACACCGCCCCTACCTGCGGTTTGCGTTCGGGGGCCAGGTGTATCAGTACAAAGTCCTCCCCTTCGGCTTATCTCTGTCCTCTCGCGAGAGTTACTATGCACCCACAGAGACCAGGTGCTCAGGCACCTCAGCCGTCTGGGGCTTCAGGTCAACTGGGAAAAGAGCCAGCTCACTCCAGTTCAGAGCGTCTCTTTTCTCAGGATGGAGTTAGACTCGGTCTCAATGTCGGCACGTCTCACCAATGAGCGTGCCCAGTCAGTGTTGAACTGCCTCGCCGCCTTTAGGCCAGGCACAGCGGTCCCCTTAAAACTTTTCCAGAGGCTCCTGGGGCATATGGCATCCTCCGCGGCGGTCACGCCGCTGGGGTCGATGCATATGAGACCGCTCCAACACTGGCTCTAGACCCGAGTCCCGAGACGAGCATGGCGCCACGGCACGCACCGGGTAACAATCACCCCCGCCTGCCGTCAGACATTCAACCCCTGGACAGACCCCTGTTTCTTACGGGTTGGAGTGCCCCTACAGAAGGTGTCCAGACGCGTCCTGGTCACGACCGACGCCTCCAGATTGGGTTGGAGCGCCTTTTGCAACGGGCACGCAGCCTCAGGCCGTTGGAAAGGGGCCCAGCTGCGTTGGCACATCAACTGCCTCGAGTTGTTGACCGTCCTTTTGGCCCTGCGGAAGTTTCTCCCGTTAATTCAGGACGAACATATCCTAGTCAGGTCGGACAGCACCACTGCGGTCGCGTACATAAATCGCCAAGGCGGCGTATGCTCCCGTCATATGTCACAACTCGCCCGTCGTCTCCTCCTTTGGAGCCAGCACTGACTCAAGTCGCTGCGTGCCACTCACATCCCCGGCAACCTCAATGTGATAGCGGACGCGCCGTCATGACAATGCTTGCCTGGCGGAGAGTGGAGGCTTCACCCCCACTCGGTTCAGCTGATTTGGGAACGGTTCGGCAAGGCCCAGGTAGACCCCTCTGCCTCCCGAGACACCTCCCACTGCCCGCTCTGGTACGCCCATTCAGAGGCTCCCCTCGGGGCAGATGCACTGGCACACAGCTGGCCGGCTGGGCTGCGCAAGTACGCATTCCCCCAGTGAGCCTTCTTGCACAGGTGCTGTGCAAGGTCAGGGAGGATGAGGAGCAAGTCACTCTCGTGGCTCCTTACTGGCCCACTCAGGCCTGGTTCTTGGACCTTGTACTTCTCGCGACAGCCCCTCCCTGGCGAATTCCCCTGAGGAAGGACCTTCTTTCTCAGGGATGGGGCACGCTCTGGCATCCGCACCCGGACCTTTGGAACCTCCATGTCTGGCCCCCGAACGGGATGCGGAAGATCTAGCTGGTCTACCAACCACGGTCGTAGCCACGATCAACCAAGCCAGAGCCCCTTCTACCAGGCAACTCTACGCCCTGAAGGGCGTCTGTTCGTGAATCGGTGTTCTTCCCGGGCAGAAGACCCACAGAGGTGCGCAGTTAGGTCTGTGCTCCTGTTCCTACAGGAGAGGTTGGAGGGGAGGCTGTCCCCATCCACCTTGAAGGTGTATGTTGCCACTATCGCAGCTCACCACGACCCAGTAGACAGCAAGTCTCTGGGTAAGCACGACTTAATCGTCAGGTTCCCAAGAGGTGCCCAGAGGTTAAACCCCTCCCGGCCAAACCTGTTCCCCTCCTGGGATCTCTCGGTGGTCCTCGCCGGTCTTCAGAGATCCCCCCCTCTGAGTCGCTAGAATCAGTTGGCTCAGGGCCCTCTCCTGAAAAGACGGCCCTGCTGATCGCGCTCACTTCCATCAAGAGGGTCGGGGACCTGCAAGCGTTCCCTACTAACGACACTTGCCTGGAGCTCGGTCCGGCAGATACTCATGTGATCCTAAGACCTTGACTGGGCTATGTGCCCATGGTTCCTACCACGCCCTCTGGAGATCAGGTAGTGAACCTACAAGCGCTGCCCCGGGAGGAGGCAGACCCAGCCCCTCTCACTGTCGTGTCCGGTACGTGCCTTGCGTGCCTACCTGGAACGCACCCAGAGCTTCAGGTGCTCTGAGCAGCTCTTTGTCTGCTTTGGAGGACAGCAGAAAGGGAACGCTGTCTCCATACAGAGGTGTCTCACTGGGTGGTGGATGCCATTCAGTTGGCCTATCACACCCAGGCCATGCCCCCCTTATGGGTTCAAGCCCACTCCACTGGGAGCGTGGCATCCTTATGGGCACTGGCTAGGGGCACCTCCCTAGCAGACATTTGCAGAGCTGCAGGCTGGGCAGCACCTAACACCCTTATGATCTCAGGGTTGAGTCAGTCTCGTCCCGTGTTCTCTCAGGTCCGAGCCCGTAGAACTCGGTACACGTCGACGATCTGACCGGGTGAACCGCTTGTTCCAGCGCCGTTTCCCTCTGCCAAGGCAAAACAGTGCGCTTTTGTCCCAGAGGACCTAGGTCCCTGGTTGATTCCTCCCTAGCCCTTCGGGCCCGCAGCAGTTCAGCGGAGGAACGTGCTGGTCCAGTCCACTACGGGTACCTCCGGCTACCCCTACTGGAATAGGTGCTCCACAGATCAGGCCTCCTACGGGACTCCTTCTGTGTGTATTTCCGTGGTACGGTCACCTTGCGAGCTGACCCGCGTCTCCCTTAGGCAGTCCTTCGCTGCCCTCCGGTCGCCGTGTTGTAGCAACTCCCCCCTCCTCGAGGCTGGATCTACCACCGCGCCATTTCCTCCCACATGCCCAAAGTGGCCATGTGGTGTATTTTGCCACCTATACCTCCCCTGCTGGGCGGGTGTGGCCTCCGCAGGGTCTTTTCCCCCTAAAAGAATAGGACTTCGGAATAAGACCCCCTTCCCTCGATGCGGTAAGGGCCCCGGCTGCTCTTGCTCTATGCCGAGAAAACATAGAGAGAAAAGAGGCCCAGCCAGGCTTGGCCCGTTCCCTAGTTGGGAGCGTCACCTTGTTCCCCCCTAGGGTAACCAAAAGGGTGCTGACGCTTTTTCGGGGCAATGGGGAAGAGTACGTGCAGCCTGAACACAGTTGGTCGCTTGTGCACGTGCAAAATACCTGCCCGCTTCTGTGTCAGCAGTACACGTACATGGCTCAGCGCATGGCGAGTTTTGAAGTGGACCCCTAGTGTCGCTTCTTCGACACGACGCCGAAGTGAGCGACAGACGGGGAACGTCTCGGTTACGTATGTAACCTCCGTTCCCTGATGGAGGGAACGAGACGTCGTGTCTTCCCGGCCACGTCGCTGAGCCGAGCCGCTGAGATGCCCGGAACACTCCCGGCTCCTCAGAAAAATCCTGAATGAACGAGCGTATTTCTCTCGCCTTTAGGAACCTGACGATTAAGTCGTGCTTGCCCAGAGACTTGCCGTCTACTGGGTCATGTTGAGCTGCGATAGCGGCAACATACACCTTTAAGGTGGACGGGGACAGCCTCCCCTCCAGCCTCTCCTGTAGAAACAGGAGCACCGACCTAACTGCGCACCTTTGTAGGTCTTCTGCCCGGGAAGAACACCAATTGACGAACAGACGCCACTTCAGGGCGTAGAGTTGCCTGGTAGAAGGGGCTCTGGCTTGGTTGATCGTGGCTACGACCGTGGGTGGTAGACCAGCTAGATCTTCCGCGTCCCGTCCAGGGACCAGACATGGAGGTTCCAGAGGTCTGGGTGCGGATGCCAGAGCGTGCCCCATCCCTGAGAAAGAAGGTCCTTCCTCAGAGGAATTCGCCAGGGAGGGGCTGTCGCGAGGAGTACGAGGTCCGAGAACCAGGCCCGGGTGGGCCAGTAAGGAGCCACGAGAGTGACTTGCTCCTCGTCCTCCCTGACCTTGCACAGCATCTGTGCAAGAAGGCTCACTGGGGGGAATGCGTACTTGCGCAGCCCCACCGGCCAGCTGTGTGCCAGTGCATCTGCCCCGAGGGGAGCCTCTGAACGGGCATACCAGAGCGGGCAGTGGGAGGTCTCTCGGGAGGCAAACAGGTCTACCTGGGCCTTGCCGAACCGTTCCCAAATCAGCTGAACCGAGTGGGGGTGAAGCCTCCACTCTCCGCCAGGCAAGCGTTGTCGTGACAGTGCGTCCGCTATCACATTGAGGTTGCCGGGGATGTGAGTGGCACGCAGCGACTTGAGTCGGTGCTGGCTCCAAAGGAGGAGACGACGGGCGAGTTGTGACATGTGACGGGAGCGTACGCCGCCTTGGCGATTTATGTACGCGACCGCAGTGGTGCTGTCCGACCTGACTAGGACATGTTCGTCCCGAATTAACGGGAGAAACTTCCGCAGCGGGCAGGTATTTGCAAGTGCACAAACGACCAACTGTGTTCAGGCTGCACGTACTCTTCCCTAATGCCCCGAAAAAGCATCAGCATCCTTTTGGTTACCTTAGGGGGGAACAAGGTGACGCTCCCAACTAGGGAACGGGCCAAGCCTGGCTGGGCCTCTTTTCTCTCTATGTTTTCTCGGCATAGAGCAAGAGCAGCCGGGGCCCTTACCGCATCGAGGGAAGGGGGTCTTATTCCGAATTCCTATTCTTTCAGGGGTAAAAGACCCTGCGGAGGCCACACCCGCCCAGCAGGGGAGGTAAAGGTGGCAAAATACATCACATGGCCACTTTAGGCATGTGGGAGAAAATGGCGCGGTGGTAGATCCAACCTCGAGGAGGGGGGAGTTGCTACAACACGGCGACCGGAGGGCAACGAAGGGCTGCCTAAGGGAGACGCGGGTCAGCTCGTAAGGTGACCGTGCCGCGGAAATACACACAGGAGGAGTCCTGTAGGAGGCCTGATCTGTGGAGCACGTATTCCAGTAGGGGTAGCCGGAGGTACCCGTAGTGGACTGGACCAGCACGTTCCTCCGTTGAACTGCTGTGGGCCCGAAGTGCTAGGGAGGAATCAACCAGGGACCTGGGTCCTCTGGGACAAAAGCGTACTGTTTTGCCTTGGCAGAGGGAAACGGCGCTGGAACAAGCGGTTCACCTGGTCAGATCGTCGACGTGTACCGAGTTCTACGGGCTCGGACCTGAGAGAACACGGGACGAGACTGACTCAACCCTGAGATTGTAGAATCTCGTAAAGGTGTTAGGTGCTGCCCAGCCCGCAGCTCTGCAAATGTCTGCTAGGGAGGTGCCCCTTGCCAGTGCCCATGAGGATGCCACGCTCCTAGTGGAGTGGGCCCGCACCCGTAAGGGGGGTGGCACGGCCTGGGTGTGGTAGGCCAACTGAATGGCCTCCACCACCCAGTGAGACAACCTCTGTTTGGAGACAGCGTTCCCTTTCTGCTGTCCTCCAAAGCAGACAAAGAGCTGCTCAGAGCGCCTAAAGCTCTGGGTGCGTTCCAGGTAGGCACGCAAGGCACGTACCGGACACAATAGTGAGAGGGCTGGGTCTCCCGGGGCAGCGCTTGTAGGTTCACTACCTGATCTCTAAAGGGCGTGGTAGGAACCTTGGGCACATAGCCCGGTCGAGGTCTTAGGATCACATGAGTGTCTGCCGGACCGAACTCCAGGCAAGTGTCGTTAGTAGAGAACGCTTGCAGGTCCCCAACCCTCTTGATGGAGGTGAGCGCGATCAGCAGGGCCGTCTTTAGAGAGAGGGCCCTGAGTCCAGCTGATTCTAGCGGCTCGAAAGGGGATCTCTGAAGACCGGCGAGGACCACCGAGAGATCCCAGGAGGGGAACAGGTTTGGCCGGGAGGGGTTTAATCTCCGGGCACCTCTTAGGAACCTGACGATTAAGTCGTGCTTGCCCAGAGACTTGCCGTCTACTGGGTCATGTTGAGCTGCGATAGCGGCAACATACACCTTTAAGGTGGACGGGGACAGCCTCCCCTCCAGCCTCTCCTGTAGAAACAGGAGCACCGACCTAACTGCGCACCTTTGTAGGTCTTCTGCCCGGGAAGAACACCAATTGACGAACAGACGCCACTTCAGGGCGTAGAGTTGCCTGGTAGAAGGGGCTCTGGCTTGGTTGATCGTGGCTACGACCGTGGGTGGTAGACCAGCTAGATCTTCCGCGTCCCGTCCAGGGACCAGACATGGAGGTTCCAGAGGTCTGGGTGCGGATGCCAGAGCGTGCCCCATCCCTGAGAAAGAAGGTCCTTCCTCAGAGGAATTCGCCAGGGAGGGGCTGTCGCGAGGAGTACGAGGTCCGAGAACCAGGCCCGGGTGGGCCAGTAAGGAGCCACGAGAGTGACTTGCTCCTCGTCCTCCCTGACCTTGCACAGCATCTGTGCAAGAAGGCTCACTGGGGGGAATGCGTACTTGCGCAGCCCCACCGGCCAGCTGTGTGCCAGTGCATCTGCCCCGAGGGGAGCCTCTGAACGGGCATACCAGAGCGGGCAGTGGGAGGTCTCTCGGGAGGCAAACAGGTCTACCTGGGCCTTGCCGAACCGTTCCCAAATCAGCTGAACCGAGTGGGGGTGAAGCCTCCACTCTCCGCCAGGCAAGCGTTGTCGTGACAGTGCGTCCGCTATCACATTGAGGTTGCCGGGGATGTGAGTGGCACACAGCGACTTGAGTCGGTGCTGGCTCCAAAGGAGGAGACGACGGGCGAGTTGTGACATGTGACGGGAGCGTACGCCGCCTTGGCGATTTATGTACGCGACCGCAGTGGTGCTGTCCGACCTGACTAGGACATGTTCGTCCCGAATTAACGGGAGAAACTTCCGCAGGGCAAAGAGGACGGTCAACAACTCGAGGCAGTTGATGTGCCAACGCAGCTGGGCCCCTTTCCAACGGCCTGAGGCTGTGTGCCCGTTGCAAACGGCGCCCCAACCCAATCTGGAGGCGTCGGTCGTGACCAAGACGCGTCTGGACACCTGCTGTAGGGGTACTCCAGCCCGTAAGAAACAGAGGTCTGTCCAGGGGTTGAATGTTTGTCGGCAGGCGGGGGTGATTGTTACCCGGTGCGTGCCGCGGCGCCATGCTCGTCTCGGGACTCGGTTCCGAAGCCAGTGTTGGAGCGGTCTCATATGCATCAAGCCCAGCGGCGCGACCGCCGTGTAGGATGCCATATGACCCAGGAGCCTCTGGAAAAGTTTTAAGGGGACCGCTGTGCCCGGCCTGAAGGCGGCGAGGCAGTTCAACACTGACTGAGCACGCTCCTTTGAGAGACGTGCGGACATTGAGACCGAGTCTAACTCCATCCCGAGAAAAGAGATGCTCTGAACTGGAGTGAGCTTGCTCTTTTACCAGTTGACCTGAAGCCCCAGACGGCTGAGGTGCCTGAGCACCTGGTCTCTGTGGGTGCATAGTAACTCTCGAGAGTGGGCCAGGATGAGCCAGTCGTCGAGGTAGTTGAGTATGCGGATGCCGGCTTCTCGGAGCGGGGCAAGAGCTGCCTCTGCGACTTTCGTGAAGACGCGAGGGGACAGAGACAGGCCGAAGGGGAGGACTTTGTACTGATACGCCTGGCCCTCGAACGCAAACCGCAGGTAGGGGCGGTGTCGGGGCAGGATGGAGACGTGGAAGTACGCGTCCTTCAGGTCTATCGCTGCGAACCAATCTAGATGCCGGACGCAGGTTAAGATGAGCTTCTGCGTGAGCATTTTGAACGGGAGTTTGTGCAACGCTCGGTTGAGAACTCGCAGGTCCAAGATTGGTCGTAAGCCGCCGCTTTTCTTGGGTACGATGAAGTAAGGGCTGTAGAAACCCTTCTTCATCTCGGTTGGAGGGACAGGCTCTATCGCGTCTTTGGCCAGAAGAGTCGCGATTTCCGCGCGCAGTGAGTGGGCGTGTTCGCCGTGTACTGCGGAAAAGCGGACGCCCATGAAGGGGGGCGGGGGCCTGGCAAACTGAATTGCGTAACCGAGTCGGATGGTCCGTGCCAGCCAGCGAGACGGGTTGGGAAGTGAAAGCCACGCGTCCAACCTCTGCGCTAGGGGCACCAAAGGGACGGTCAATTTGGACGTACCCGGCGGGGCTTCGCAGTGAGGCGGAGCAGGTAGGGCAGCGTTGGGCGGCGACGAGGCGACCCGCGGCTGAGGTGCTGAGAAAAGACTCAAAGCACTTACCTTGCTCCGCACACCCGGCAGGGGGCGGGTTAGCGACTGAGGAGGAGGTCCTGGGTAGGCGTCCTCTAAACTCGTCGGAACCGGCCGGCCGGGGGACAGTCGTGGGGCTGAAGACGGGTGGTCCGTGTCCAGGAAGCCAGGACTGTTGAGATCTAAGGGCAATGTGCCGTGAGAACGGCATTTGCGGGCCAGGTGACCCAGAGACATAGGAAATAGCTCTTTTACTGAGAATGTGGGTACCGCAACCCCATCTAAGGGGGGGCGGCAAATTAAATTGTTTACAAACAAAAGATTCTCCCTCCCGGCCCTCCACCGGGGGACGGAGTGGTCTTACCACCTCCGGAGCTAACATCTGTGTCGCTGGGTCGTCCGTCTCAGGACCGCCTGGGAGCCTTCCGGGTCCTCGAGGGAGTCCGAGAGACAGGGGGTGTTTCTTGCGGTGTGCTCGACGCAGGGGCTAAGAGCTGGGCCCGGGTTGAGGCGGAGCAGATTTCTTAGCCGCAGGAGGACGCCCTTGGCGAGCAGACGGGGCAGTGGCCTTGGCGGCAGGTTTGCGGCGAGGCAGGATGTGAGAGATGGCCTCCGTCTGTCTTTTCACCGCGGAGAACTGCTGGGCAAAGTCCTCGACGGTGTCGCCGAAGAGGCCAAGCTGGGAGACAGGGGCGTCGAGGAAGCGAGCTTTGTCGGCCTCACGCATCTCGACCAGGTTGAGCCAAAGATGACGTTCCTGGACCACAAGGGTGGCCATCGCCTGCCCGAGTGCCTGCGCGGTGACCTTCGTGGCTCTGAGGGTGAGGTCGGTCGCTGAGCGCAGTTCCTGCAACACATCGGGATCAGGGCTACCCTCGTGCAGATCTCTGAGTGCCTTGGCCTGGTGGACTTGCAGGAGGGCCATGGCGTGCAAGGCGGAGGCGGCCTGTCCCGCGGCGCTGTAGGCTTTGTTGTTTAAGGAGGATGAAGTCCTACAGGCCTTGGAAGGGGGTACAGGGCGCCCGCGCCAGGTGGTAGGGTCACCGGGACAAAGATGGAGCGCAACTGCCCTATCCACCTGGGGAATCGCCGTGTACCCGTGGGCCTCTCCGCCGTCGAGGGTAGCGAGAGCGGACGAGCAGGGCTTTTGACGAATGGAGAGCGGTGCTCTCCATGAAGACGTCAGCTCGTCATGCACGTCCGGGAAAAACGGGACCGGGGGGGGGGCGTGGCTGTGAGCGGCGCCCAGACCCCAGGAACCAGTCATCCAATCGTGACGGGTGTGGGGAGGGTGGAGGTTTCCAGTCCAACCCCACCGTGACGGCGGCCCGGGCAAGCATGTTGGACATCTGCGCATCCGCCTCAACCTGGGCCTGCTGGCCCGAAGGCGGCAGTCCAGGGGAGGAGTCAGCGTCAGATGCCACGCTCTCCGATGGAGCGGCGAGCTCATCGGCTTCAAGCTCCAGAGGATAGGCAGACCGGCCCGGAGGCGAGTCGCCGTTACCTCGAGACTGGACGGAGGTAAACGAGCGTGCCGGGGGGCGGGTGGTCCGAGGGGGCGTGCCCGGCGGAAGCGCACCCGCTGCCCTCCCCAAATCGCCTCCAGCGCCAACCGCATCGTCCTCAATCCCGTGGGAAGAAGGAGCGATATGGGGGGCGGCTGGAGTGGCGTGCTTTCTATTGAAAGCAAGCCGCGACCGCAACGTTACCATGGTCATATTCTCGCAGTGAGAACACGAGCCATCCACAAACGCTGCCTCGGTGTGATCGGCGCCCAGACACACGAGACAGCGCCTGTGGCCGTCAGAAGCGGAGAGCACTCTACCGCATCCAGGAACTACACAGGGGTTGAATGGCATCTTTATAAAGACGCGCCCTGAAAAGGGCGTTCAACACCACTATGTATTGCTCTTTTAGAGAAATAAACTCTTTATGAGAAATATAACTCTTTATAAAGGAAGCTCTTTCAACTCTGCGCTGTCGAAGCGCCCAGGGGCAAACTGCACGCCGGCAGAGAAGAGAAAACAGCCGCTGTAGTGCGCCGTAAATCCAACAGCAGCAGAGCGTCAGAGGATCAGAAGCAGGATCAGTTGTGTTACACGCAGCAGTCAGCATAAACACGACCATCGGCTCCGAAGAAAATTACTGAATGAACGAGCGTATTTCTCTCACTTTATATCCGTATCCGGAGGCGGAGTATGCAAATACTGTTCGCCAACTCTCATTGGCCTTTTTTCATAGATCAGAGGTATCTTTCGGCGCTCAAGAGAGACCCCTAGTGTCGCTTCTTCGACACGACGTCGAAGTGAGCAACAGACGGGGAACCCCTTTTTTTGCTAACACATTCAGGAAATGCTGCATCCAGAATATTCTCTGTATGACCTTCAGAAAATGGAGCCTTTTCATCCTGCATTCAAACTCTAATTCACAGCTCTTTGTGTCTTCTTGCACACGTGCTAATTTAACTAGCGGGAGTGTCTTTCACCTCCTGCTACAAGACTGCTCTTGAGATAAAAGCCAGCAGTTATGATAGAATAGTTTTGCTATTATGGCATTTTTTTACACAAGCAGCAATAGTCTCTTGTGGGATTCTGTCCTCTCTGATTGGAGTGTCATATTTGTGAGGTGGTGGTGGCGTAGTGGCTAGAGCACAGGGCTGCTAATCAGAAGGTCACTGGTTCGAACACCACAGCCACCACCATTGTGCCCTTGAGCAAGGCACTTAACTCCAGGTTGCTCCGGGGGGATTGTCCCTGTAATAAGGGCTCTGTAAGTCGCTTTGGATAAAAGCGTCTGCCAAATGCATAAATGTAAATGTAAATGATCGAGAAGAGCAGTAACACTAATGCATTTCTCACAAACTGCAGCTGAATAGAGACTAAAAAACAGAAGACAAACTGTCTGATAAATAGAGAGAAATACAATTGAATTACATTGCAATAAAAGTGAAAATTAAATGGAATGGAATAAGATCAAACTGGAATGGGCCTTGCCCGAAGATGTCCTTTTTAAAATAATTTTAAAGGCTGCTATAGTTGTCTGTTTATGATTTATAGTACAGATTTCAATGTTGAAAGCTGGCCCTTGATGATTAAAGGGTGAATAAGAACACCAGCAAGGGTCAGGCACCTTTTTGACTCAGACTGGAAAGGGTTAATGGAGTTAAGGGGATCTACCATTACCCCTTTGCTAAATCCAGTGTCAAATAAAATTGAGCAGCATCCAACCGATCGAGCAGTTCGTCTATTCGAGGCATTGGGTATGCAACAAATTTAAACACTGCATTGACGTTCCGGTAATCTACACACACACCAAACTGACCCGTCGCTCTTATGTAAAAGAACAGCCAGGCTGGCCCAAATCTGCGTGATTATTCTGTTACCCCCATTTCGAGCATTGCCTCAAATTCGTCCCAAATCCCTTTATTCTTGTGTTCGGGCAAGCGGTACGGCCAACTACGTACTGCCACTACCGGTGGGGTCTCGATATGGTGTCATATGACTGGAAAGAGGAGAGAACACATCCACAAATTCCTTTTGCAACTTGGCCACCTCCACGAGCTGGGACTCTATCCATAATTTAAAGAGGTTGAGCTGGTAAATTCGACATGCTCCGCCTCTATCCATTTGTTTAACCTCATCAAGATCCCTGACTCGCCGTGTAACCTCGAAGGGTCCATGCCATTTGGCTAGTAATTTCTAGCTTTATGTGGGCAGTAATTGATTTTAAAATGTTATTGTTTAAGCTCCCAGTTACTTGTCTGACTTATTACATCCTTATAATCCACCTTGAAGTCTGAGATCCTGTGATCAATATCTCCTCGATGTCCCACGAGGCTAAAGCGTAGAGGAGGGAGAGCCTTTTCTGTTGCGGGTTCTATTTTATGGAATAGTTTGCCTATCAGTATCAGATTGTCACTTTCATTATCTGTTTTTAAATCTTCTCTTGAAACTCATCTCTTTTCAATGACTTTTAATAGTATGTAATGTCCTGGTCTTAAATTGTGTGTTTTTATAATTTGTATTTATAATTTTGTATTGTACTGCACTTTGGTCAGCCTTGATGCTGTTTTTAAATGTGCTATATAAATAAAAGAACTTGAATTTGAACTAATACATTTACTTTTTCTCCCGGTGCAAATTCCAGTAGCTGGACACCCCTATTATAGAGCCGGCATTGTCACTCTTGAGCTTGGAGCAAATTTTCCTGTGTAGCTGCAGATGCAGGTTTGAGTGTCCTTCATCACTAGATACAACTGGTCCCAAATAACTGAAAATTACAGATAAGTGACGTCGACCAACTCTATCTCCCTCACTGGCATTCTCGGCGGATTTTCAAGAGCATCTCTGTTGTCACTGTAATAAGACACAGGTCTATAACTGTCTAAACTTCAACGGACAGTCAGGACTACTGAGAGTATTATTGGTGCAACCCTGCCCACCCTCCAAGACCTGCAAGTCTCCAGAGTGAGGAAACGTACAGGTAGAACTACTCTGGACCCCACACACCCTGCCCATTCCATATTTTAACTGTTGCCCTCTGGCCGGCGCTACAGGACATCCAGGCAGAAGAACAGCTTTTACCCTCAGACCATTTACCTCATGAACAATTAAACAGCCTCAGGACTTGCCCATAGTGCAATTATGTAAATACTGTACGTAGCTCATGTTCATATTTAAATTCACATATTTAACTAAATGATTGTACATACCCCTACTTTACACATACATTACCTCTTGAACATGTACATACACCATTCTGTTATACAGTACTGTGCAAAACTTTTAGGCACTTTTTTTTGCATAGTGATGATGTGTACAAATAAATGTCATAAAATAGTTTTCATTTATCAGTTAAAGTCATACAAAGTCCAGTAAACATAAGAAAAGCTATATCAATATTTGGTGCGACCACCTTTACCTTCAAAACAGCACCAATTCTCCTAGATACACCTGGATACAGTTTTTCTTGGTTGTTGGCAGATATGACGTTCCAAGCTTTGTCACAGTTCTTCTATTTCGGCTGTCTCAATTGCTTATGTCTCTTCTTATAATCCCAGACTGACTCAATATTCAATATTTTCAAAATAAATATTTAGGAGCCTAAAATTTATATTCCCTATAGACACACTAAAGCTGAAAATATAAATAACCTTCTTAAGACAAATGTTTTTGTGAAGCATCTTATGTACCTAAGACTTTTAAACAGTACTTTATGTCCTATTATTTGTATGCCTATTTATACTCTTACCTTGTTTTATATTCCGTGTCTCACTGTAATGTTCTGTCTGCACTTGTTTCTCCTGTCACCCAAAAAAATTCCTTGTGGACGTGAGAACACTTGGAAATAAAGCTCATTCTTATTCTGATTCTGATTGTGATCACATTCTGGCAGGACCTGATGCTTTGAGCTAGATTCCTATCGCTGACAGGGCTTGCGCCAAAGGGAACTATTCTTTCACTCTGACTTTCTTTCTTATATGGGACACAAAATAATATTTTTTAAAGAATATCCCGGTCAGTATTTTAGACATGTGTTAATACAATGGCAGTTGACTGAGACTCACTTTACGGCTTAAACAAGACCAAAAATTATCATACAAGTAGTCAATACGAATTGTGCATCATATAGATCTTATTTGCATTAGTGCCATATTTGATTTTTAACATGAATGAAAATGATGAAGATGAAAAGAGGATGGCTTCTACTACAGTATAACGATCCTAAACACACCTCAAAATCCTCAATGGACTACCTCAATAGGTGCAAGCTGATGGTTTTGCCATGGTCCTCACAGTCCCCAGACCTAAACATCGAAAATCTGTGGATAGACCTCAAAAGAGCATTGTATGCAAGACGGCCCTAAGGGAAGGAAGTCCAACAGGGGGTGTTTGAACAGCTTTAAGTGCAGTCTGTGGACGCACTTCGTGGATGCTGCGTGACACCCCCTAGATGATTTTTCCCGAAGTGCGGGACAGACCAGGGGCCTTTGGCCTTCAGGGTGGCCTCCCGTCCTGGCTTGAGGCGTACTCTGGCATCTGGGGCCCCCCGGGGGCAGGCTAAAATCTGCCTTTCTAAAGCCTGTTTTCTCACAGTTCGTCGGCTTTCCACGGGGTGGTGCAGGTGGCCTATCCTTCCCCCCTGCAACCTATTTGATGTCCCCAATTTTGGGGGGCTACCCCCCCAGTGTCCACAGACCCCCTTTGATGTCTCTGACTGCCTATTTTTGGGATTGGCCTCCCCTCCAAGGACTTTGATTGGCTGACCACAGGGGCGGGTTTGGAGGGTACTACCCTTTGAGTTTTTTTGGTAGAAATTTTTGACTTTTTCTTATCTTCATATTTGCACCATAAATAGAGAATGATGTGAAAAGCATATAAATGTAAGTTTCAGCCACCTATGTTATGCAGAAGCTAAGATTTGGACATCCCATGTACAACCTATCCTATTAAAAAATGTATTTTGAATTTTTTGAAGTTATGATGGATGAACATGCAGCAGAACGAAGTGTAGAGCCAACTAAATAGGACAAAGGGTTCTTCTCCCAGCCCTCCACCGGGGGACGGAGTGGTCTTCTTACCAGCTCCGGAGCGAACGTCTTGGTCTCTGGGTCGGGCGTCTCAGGAACCCCTGGGAGCCTTCCAGGTCCGCTTCCTGCGGGGCACTCGACGCAGGGGCTGAGAGCTGGGCCCGGGTTGAGGCGGAGTTGCACGTTTCTTAGCCGCAGGAGGACGCCCTCGGCGAGCAGACGGAGCGTGGCCCGTGGCGGCAGGTTTGCGCTGGGGCAGGATGTGTGATTTGGCCTCCGTCTGGTTCTTCACCATGGAGAACTGCTGGGCAAAGACCTCGATGGTGTCGCCGAAAATACCGAACTGGGAGACAGGTGCGTCGAGGAAGCGTGTCTTGTCCACTTTGCACATCTCGACCAAGTTCAGCCACAGATGACATTCCTGAACCATGAGAGTGGCCATCACCTGCCCGAATGAACACGCTGTGACCTTCGTGACCCTGAGGGCGAGGTCGGTCGCTGAGCGCAGTTCCTGCAGCACGTCGGGATCAAGACTACCCAAGTACAGATCTTTAAGTGCCTTGGCCTGGTGGACATGCAGGAGGGCCATGGCATGCAGGGTGGTAGCCCAGTCGAGTCATCCGCGTCAGACGCCGGACTGCTCTCCCATGCAGCAGAGAGCGTGGACTGCGCAGCATGCAGAGAGAGAGAACACCAGCTGGAAATGCACTGTAGATCCAGCAGCAGAGCTTCTCACCGGTTGAGGTAAGTGGAACAGTGATCTCAGCTTTGCTGTTGCAGAACCGCTCGGCTCCAAAGAAAAAATCCCACTGACAGACACGCACGCACGCTTTATGTATGATTAAAAATCAAAATTCTCAACCTTCAGGGTAGATTTTTATGAGACTTGATCAGTAACTTACTATAATTTTAAACTCTTGTCAAAGAGTGGTGCCCCGAGGATATAATTTAATAGTTAAATAATTTAAGAGTTAAATTCCATTATTTAATTGAATTGAATTAATTAATAATTAATAAATATTAATTATTTCTGATAGTAAAATGTATCTAAACAACCAGTAGCATCCTACATATGACTAGAAAGGCTTCAAAACCTCTTTTCTTATTGGTAAATTCATCCAGCTCTGACAAGAGCCCTTAAAGGGTTAGTTCATCCAAAATGATAATTTTTTACTCACTCTCAATTCATCATGGATGTGTATGACTTTTTTCATCTGCTGAACTCAAATGAAGATTTTTAGGATAATTTCTCAGCTCTTTTGTTCCATATAATGCAAGTAATAATCTATCCATATGCTGTTGAACGTCCTGGTTGCTGTTGTTCCCCGATGGAAGGAACGAGATGTTGCATCGATTTTAGTGACACAAGGGGTCTCTTCTGAGAGCCTTGCATACTTCTGAACTTGAGAAAAGGCCAATGTCAAGTTGGCAGACAGAATTTGCATGCCCCGCTCCTGGACATACCATCATAAAGGGGAGCGGGCGAGCAACTGTCAGACAGGTTTTCACTGAATAGCCGAGAATAAGGTTATGGTGCATTACAGTGATGTGGCAAGGGGAACACAGCGTCTCGTTCCTTGTACTTCTTGTGAAGGGGTCCCAGTTCAAAACACCATGCACTACCTGTGTTACGTGAATGCAGAGCCAGTTGCAAGCAGGCTGCTGTGTGCTAGAAGCAGCTGGGTCGGCTGCACGTAACCCTCCCCAATGCCCCCACTAAAAGGTGTCATATACTGCTCTTAGGTTCCGAGTACCCATATGGGAACAGGCAACACGACTTGTATGGCAGCTAGCTGGCCAGCCACGCCAGCGTGGACTGCCCAAGGGAGACGCAGGTCCTGCCAGCAGGGGGACCGTACCATGGAAAATACATCACAGGGAGTTGCCTGAAGCGGGAACTATACCTGTGGAGCCCAAGCCCAACATTGAGCACTCGACTCGTGGTGGGTCTGGTGGTGAATTCCTCTAATGAATCTGCAGTCTGAGGGCTAGGGAGGAAGAGCATCCAGGAAGCGAGAGCTTACTGGCTAACCTGGGAGAGAAGGCACCCGGCGAGCTGATGGCAGGTGGTACTCTGATGTACACTTCAGGCAGCTCCATATACCACAATGCAACTCGATTGTGACATGACAGCAAATTGCACTTCATAAAACCCACCCCCACATAACTCTAATACATGATGGAAGGTAAGTTAGTTCAATTAAGCAGTTTTGAAAAGTTTTATTGAGATTTAACAGCATAAAACTTGTATCTACCTTAAACTGTTTATCACACAGTTATAGCCTATGTGTTCATTGTTAACATTTTCATTTGTGTAAATCTTGATTAATCCTTTCTAACAATTCATTTTAATGAAAAAAATTAAATAAACATAAGCCTCTGAAATCAATCTCTGAACATTGTTTTCTCAGGGGCAAAAATCACTAAATAATTCCACAAATTGACATCAACTTTCAACATGCTCCAAGTGATCAAGGATTAAGGGTGTTCCAGTTAAACCCATTGCACATCTTCTACCAGTAGTGGACACTTGCTCAACATAAGCAGTGATGTACATCCGAGTCCATGAGATGGAGTGACGTTAGCTAGGGTAGGGGATACAAATTTGAAATGGAATACAGTCATAGATCTGACCAGGTACCTCATGATCCAGACTCGAACAGAAATGTGACTCTAACTAAGAGGTTGGCAGTGTCCTGCCATGGATAAACAGATCAGACTCAGAAAAGTGACTCTAACAGAGGTTGGCAGCATCCGGACTTGGATAAATGGCTCAGACTCGAACCAAGATCCTTTACATTTACATTTATGCATTTGGCAGACGCTTTTATCCAAAGCGACTTACAGTGCACTTATTACAGGGACAATCCCCCCAGAGCAACCTGGAGTTAAGTGCCTTGGTCAAGGGCACAGTGGCATTCGAACCAGTGACCTTCTGATTAACAGCCCTGTGCTCTAGCCACTATGCCACCACCACTCCCTGAACAATAATATACTCACTCTATGATCTAATATGAGTATCTTGTATATTCTGTTCTTTATGCTGCAGCAAAACCCAGACTCCAGTTTTCTCTTTGCCTTTGTTCACGTACACTTAGTCAAAAATGTAAAAAAATCACAGATTCAGGTTTTATTTTAAAACCAGCAGAACGAAATGGCGAAATGAAAAAATAACTTTACACTCAACAATAAACAAAATAACTGCACAATTTTTTTCATCATTGAACCTTTACATATCTGTTACTGTAACATCTAAAAATGTAAAAGCTTTCATTCTATCACATGTGATGACTTGTTTTCATTTGCGCAAATTCCAACCCATATACATGTGTAGCACTAGGGATGGGTTTTTGTATTGTAGGATCTCATAGGCCAAGGAATCGTTCATTTCCACTTTCAGAGGCCTCTGGAAATTCCTTAAAAGCCATTAACTAAGAGAAAGACAAAATGGCTCCCTAAAGTCTGACCTGGCCTAGCTAAATGGGGTGCAGGCCTTATGGGAAGAATTGCAAAGAAAAAGCAACTTTTGAATGTTAAAAACAAAAAGAAAAGGTTAGAGTGGGAAAAGAAACAGACATTGGAACAGATAATTGGAAAAGTGTGTTATGAATCTTAACCCCATTGAGCTTTTGTGGGATCAGCTAGACTGTAAGGTGCATGAGAAGAAACCGACAAGACAGCCACATCTATGGAAAGTGCTACAGGAAGTGTGGGGTGAAATATCTCCTGAGAACCTGGACAAAATGACTGCTAGAATATCAAGGATCTGCAAAGCTGCAATTGCTGCATGTGGAGGATTTTTTTATGAGAACTCTTTGAAGTAGTTTAAGAAGTTCTGAAATTTTCATGTTATTTATGTCCTGACTATACATTGTGATCAGTTCAATGCCACTTTTGTGAATAAAATTACCCATTTCTTTCCATAAGAGCAAAATCTGTATATTATTCCAAACTTTTGTCCGCCAGTGTATATATCTATACTTCTGAAAAAATAAAGCAGTCATGAGCTTGTTTGCTATTGCCCCAAGCTTTTTAAACATACAGTTGGCTTATCTATTAAACAAAACGGTGGCTACTTTCCTGTGTTTACAGTTCCAGTTGTCTAAATGCTCCTGATGATGATGCTCCTTCTAATCTTTTTATTCTATTAAAGCATTTATTCTATTCTCTTCATCTTCTGTAAATCAGAGCTAATTGCATTTAAGACTTTAAACCCCACTGTGAGATGAGGGAATTGGCAACCCATTGCACACCACAAGGTTTTTTTTTTATCCAGTTCCAACAGACATTCTGAAGCACTGTAAATTTGTGAGCACTATTAAATGTAATATTTGTGTTATGTTGTGTATGCCTCTTAGCTAGCATTATTAAAATGTAATTGAAAGTGCTTTAATATATTTAAAAATCTGAATGGTGAGATGAAATGTTTAAATCTGCTTGTCTGTTCAGGCAATTGGCAAGCTACTAATTTTCTTCTTTAATTGCTTTACATGCTACTTTCTAACAAAGTCTAGCAGGAAATAATCATTAGCAAACTGAATGCATGTTTAATTTTATACTGCCATAAAACCCTATTCTGAAAAATGGTTAAAAAAAATAGGCTTTGAAAGGATGGAAAAGGATGCCAGGTAGGAGATACAGGACTGGAAATGTACTTTTTTTTTATTTTGCCCTTGATTTTGTTATTTATTTTGTTCTATTCTTGGCTGAACTTCCCCTAGCACAATAATACCCTTAAGAAGGGAGAGAATGAAAATGTAAGCTAGAAATGGAAACATAAAGGTGTACTAAAGCACTAACTTAGACATCTGCCTACAGTATAAATATATATCTTTGTACTAAAAAACGTCTTGGTTACTGTTGTAACCTCCGTTCCCCGAGGGAGGGAACGAGACGTAGTATCGACAGAAGTGACACAAGGGGTATTCTCGGATGCCGAATAGTTCCTCTGAACCTGAGAAAAGGCCAATGTCAAGTTGGCAGACAGAATTTGCATGCCCCGCCCCGGACATACGGGTATAAGGGGAAGCGGGGCAGCGAATGCCAGTCAGGATTTTGCACTGAGGAGCCGAAGGATGAAGCACGGCCATTTACAATGCTAGGTCTAGTGCCGTGGCAGGAGGGACACTACGTCTCGTTCCCTCCCTCGGGGAACGGAGGTTACAACAGTAACCGAGACGTTCCCCTTCTGTCACTCTCTCGACGTAGTGTCGAAGGAAGTGACACAAGGGGTCCATAAAAAAACGCCACGCACTGACCATGTGACGTGACTGTCGGAGCAGGGACAAAGCAGGCTATTGCGTGTTAGAGGCACCTGAACCGAATGCACGTCGCCCTCCCCAACGCCCCCTCAAAGAGTTTTAGCATATCCACCCTAGGTTTTCCCCACCCCTGGGGGAAAAAGGTGTTACATGCTAGCATGGGAGCAAGCCCAACAGCCGCGGACTTCTCTCTCACTATGTCTCTCACATAGGATGTAGAGCGGCTGGGGCCCAACCTATGTCGGGGAAGGCGGTCATTCCCCGATGGGGAGCAGGAGAGCCTGGGCGGTGCTGAGAGAAGACTCGAAGCATTAACCCTGCTCCACGCACCTGGCAGGGGGGCGGCTTAGAGACTGAGGAAGAGGCCTAAGGAGGCGTCTTCAAAACTCGTCGGCGCCGGTGTGCCGGGCGCTGAGGCAGGACCGGAGGCAAGGTAGCTGTCCGGCCTGCAGATTTCCTATTCTTTCAGGAGGGGAAGACCCTGCAGAGCCCATACCCTGCCCAGTCCAGGGTGAGGTAATGTATGGCAAATACACCACGAGGGTTGTGAAGCCGGACGTGGGAGACGGCGCGGTGGTAGGTCCAGCCTAATGAAGGGGGGACTATACAGACACTGGGCCGAGGCAGCTGGGCTGCCTGAGGGAAACGCGGGTCCGCCGAGAGGGGGACCGTACCGCGGAGAATACATCACAGGGAGTTAGCCTGAAGAGGGAACTATGCCCGTGGAGCCCGACCCCAAGTACAGAGCCCTAAGACTCGAACTGGGTCTGGCCGCGAGTTGCTCTGCTGAATTCGCGGGCCAGAAGGCTAGGGAGGAAAAAGCATCCAGGCAGCGACACTCAGTGGCTGACCGTGGACAGAAGGCGCACTGGATCACATTGGTGAAGGGCGCAAGATGCAAGCGGAACACCCGGTCAGTCGTGCCGCGTTACTGAGTTCTACCGGCTCGGACATGACAAAACACGGGACGAGACCGACTCAACCCTTAGAATGTAAAATCTGGCAAAGGTATTGGGTGTTGCCCAGCCCGCTGCTCTGCATATGTCTGCTAGGGAGGTGCCGTGGCTTAATGCCCACGAGGATGCCACACTTCTAGTGGATTGTGCTCGGACCTGCAGGGGGCGGGCACGCCCTAGGCGTGATAGGCTAAGGCAATAGCATCAACGACCCAGTAGGCTAGCCTCTGTTTGGAGACGGCGTTCCCTTTCCGCCGTCCGCCAAAGCATACAAAGAGCTGCTCAGAGTATCTAAAGCTCTGCGTGCGGTCCACATAGGTACGCAAAGCACACACCGGACACAGCAACGAAAGGGCTGGGTCTGCCTCCTCCTGAGGCAGTGCTTGCAGGTTCACGACCTGGTCCCTGAAAGGGGTCGTGGGAACCTTGGGCACGTAGCCCAGTCGGGGTCTCAGGATAACGTGAGAAAGTGCCGGACCGAACTCCAGGCAAGAGTCGCTGACAGAGAACGCTTGCAGGTCTCCTACCCTCTTGATTGAGGCTAACACGATCAGGAGGGCTGTCTTCAAGGAGAGGGCCTTGAGCTCGACTGAATCAAGCGGCTCAAATGGGTGTCTCTGAAGGCCCAAGAGGACCACTGAGAGATCCCAAGAGGGAAACAGGTTAGGCCGGGGAGGATGTAGTCTCCGGGCACCTTTCAGGAACCTGATAATCAAGTCGTGCTTACCAATGGACTTGCCATCTACTGCGTCGTGGTGGGCTGCGATAGCAGCTACATACACCTTCAAGGTGGAGAGGGACAGCCTCCCCTCCAGTCTCTCCTGCAGGAATAGAAGCACTGACCGAACTGCGCATCTCTGTGGGTCTTCGGCTCGGGAAGAACACCAATTCGCGAACAAACGCCACTTTAGTGCATAGAGTTGCCTGGTTGAGGTGAGCGCTGGCTTGATTGATCGTATCTACAACAGCAGGTGGTAGATTTACTAGATCTTCCACGTCCCGTCCAGGGGCCAGACATGGAGATTCCAGAGGTCTGGGCGCGGATGCCAGAGGGTGCCCCGTCCCTGAGAAAGAAGGTCCTTCCTCAGGGGGATTTTACAGGGAGGGGCTGTCATGAGGAGCGTGAGTTCCGAAAACCAGGTGCGGGTGGGCCAATAAGGGGCCACCAAGGGAACCTGTTCCTCGTACTCCCTGATCTTGCACAGCACTGATGCAAGAAGGCTCACTGGGGGAAATGCATACTTGCGCAGCCCCCGGGGTCAGCTGTGTGCCAGCGCATCTGTCCCGAGGGGAGTGTCCGTCAGGGAATACCAGAGGTCGTGGCAAAGAGGTCTACTTGTGCCTTGCCGAATCAGTCCCAAATGAGCTGGACCACCTGGGGGTGGAGACTCCACTCTCCGCTGAGCGAAACCTGTCGCGACAGCGCGTCCGCCGTCGTGTTGCGGGTGCCAGGGATATGAGTGGCGAGCAGCGACCTGAGTTGCGGCTGACCCCAGAGGAGGAGATGGCGGGCGAGTTGTGACATATGACGAGAGCGCACGCCACCCTGGCGATTTATGTACGCTGCCGCCGCGGTGCTGTCTGAGCGAATCAGAACGTGCTTGCCTCGGATTAGTGGAATAAACCTCCGTAGAGCAAGAATAACAGCCATCAACTCAAGGCAATTGATGTGCCAACGCTGCCGGGGACCCCGTAGAGTAAGAATAACAGCCATCAACTCAAGGCAATTGATGTGCCAACGCTGCCGGGGACCTTTCCAGGTGCCAGCAGCAGCATGCCCGTTGCACACGGCACCCCAACCCAGTCGAGAGGCGTCTGTGGTTACCACGACACGTCTGGACACCTGCTGCAAGGGAACGCCGGCCCAGTCTTCCGCATCAGATGCTTGAACGCTCTCCGATGCAGAGGTGATGTCATCATCCAAGGCCGGAAACTCAAGGGAGAGCGCAGGTTGGCCTTGCGGCGAGTCACGCTCATCCCGAGCCCGGACGGAAGCACACGAGCGTGCTGGGGGGCGGGTGGTTCGTGGGGATCTACTTGGCGAAACCGAGCCCGTCATCATCCCCATATCACCTTCATAGCCAGCAGCACCGTCCTCAATCCCGTGGGAAGAAGAAGCGACACGGGGGGCGGCTGAAGTGGCATTCACCTTCAAGAAGGAGAGCCGCGATCGCAACGTGGCCATGGTCATATTCTCGCATTAAGAACAAATGCCGCCTCAGTGTGATCGCTGCACAGGCACACGAGGCAGCGTCTGTGGCCGTCATTCTTGGAGAGAAATCGCCCGCATCCAGGAACAACACAGGGGCAGAAGGGCATCTTGAAAAAGACGCGTCCTGAAAAGGACGTTCAACGCCGCTGTGTACTCTTTCAGTGAATATGAAAATTGCTCTTTTAAGAGTTGGAAAATATACTCTTTTACACCAGGAAGAAGCGCTGTCGAAGCGCCCAGGGGCGTGTGCTGCAGAATGTGCAGGAGAGAGAACGCCAGCTGGAAACTGCGCCGTGCGGATCCAACAGCCACGCTTCTCGCTGATAAAGGTAAGTGAGACAGCAGTGTGACTCAGCTGTTTGTGATAGAACCATTCGGCTCAGAAAAAAAATTCTGACTGGCATTCGCTGCCCTGCTTCCCCTTATACCCATATGTCCGGGGCGGGGCATGCAAATTCTGTCTGCCAACTTGACATTGGCCTTTTCTCAGGTTCAGAGGAACTATTCGGCGTCCGAGAAGACCCCTTATGTCACTTCCTTCGACACTGCGTCGAGAGAGTTACAGAAGGGGAACATATATGTTGTTCTCTGTGATCTCCTTGATATATTAATTCAAAGCACTGCAGCACAAAACATTACTATGACATTGATTTACAGTATGTGACAAAATATAGACAAAGCATAAAATTGTTTCTTAGGCCAGATTTTGCAGTGAGAAAAAGAGCTTTAAGTCTTTCAGGGGTTTTGCAACTTTTTTTTTTTTTTTTTTTTTTTTAACAAAGGAACACGTTAATCCTCCCTCCCACCCACCCTGAAAAAAATACTACAGTATTTTTCTTTATAAAAATTCTGAAAGTACTACCAGCAAGTGAAGGGCAATGATAACATCAACAATAATACATATTTTAATTGTAATGTTGTTATTCATATAAGTTGGTTGGTTTGGTTCAAGGCTTAGTACTCTTTACATTATAATTGTTTGCCTATGGAGAAAATAAATGGATAAAATACTTCTGGAGCAGCTAAAAAGTGGGCTATCACTGTTGCGCTTTATCTTAACAAACATGCTATGGTTCTTCAGTGAGATTTGTCATACACTGTTCAGTAGGGGTATGGCAATTCATTAGTTTTCTTGGTAAAAATCCTATTGATTCAATTACATTCATATCAAAATATGACTTTTAAATAATTAATTGTTTGTATTAGTTGATAATGAACTTAAATGCTTAAATTCAAATTAATTGTGTTTGATTGAAGTGGTTAACAGTATTAAAAAATACATATTTAAAAAAACAAAAAACAAACATAGAATACCTTTAAAAACTTCTGGGTTTCCCAGTGGGAAACATTACTATTAGTTGGCTACAGCACATGAGTGGGCTGCAGGCAGCATTTAGGAGTGAGAAAGTTGCAAGACACCAACTTACCATTAAGTCAAAGGTGTGGGAAAACATAGTTTTTTACAAAAAGATAAGCAAACTCGGCAAGCCATTTTGCAGACATTGCAAATGTGAGTCAAAGTTAGAGCTTCATGATATGGACAAAAAGTCATTTTGCAATTATTTTGAAAAATATTGCTTTGCAATTTGAACTGCAATATGATAAAATAAATAAATAAATAAAAATAGTGCATGATTTCTTTTCAACAATATTTGGTAATTTTGCCCATGTCCTACTGCCAATAAAAAGACTTAGGCTACACTTTGTGGGATCCCATTTGAGTCCTTTTTAAAAAGAACCAAACTTAGACCTTTTTCACTTCAGCCACAACAATAAATAAATAAATAAAACCTTGAAACAAAAAGGAAAGTCTTCTTCTTTGTATTCACATTGTACCTTTCCACTGTGAACCTTTTTGTCTACTTTTTAATAATGTCTCAGCCCACTATTCATCATCATTATTTTTTGGAACCCAGTTAAGTTGAATATTATGTTATTGTAATATTATATTGATTATCATTATTATACATATATATTTTTTTGTAAAGCATAGAGCATCATTATATAGTTCATTTAAACTAAAGTGTTCTAAACAATCAAGCTTTTATTTTGCCAACATCAGCATGACATTTATGTGAACAGCTGAATTCGCAACAGCTGTGTAACATACTCCTCATTTTAATATCTCCTCGCAACACCATGGGGTGTATTATTTGTATTTTTAACAGCCAAACATATTTGGAATTACACAAAAGTGAAATTAAAATGAAAATGGAGCACTTAAAACAGGGGTGCTCACACTATGGGAATGATACATTATGTACTTTTTCATAATCTTATAGATCTGCCATGCACAATATAAGCAGTGTTGTCACAATACCAAAATTCAGTAGTTGCTAGTGAAATTTGACAACTCTCAATTCAAATTTTTATACTACAATCTAATAATACTTATACTCATTTTTTAATTATGCATATTAAGTTAACGGGGCAGACGAGGAGTGAGGATCTACTAGCAGTTTATTGAAGACAAACAAAAGTTTGAACAGAGTAACTAAAACACAGAATAAAAGAAACATCCACGAGGGGATAATATAAACACAAGATGAACATCAACGAAGGGCACGGGCAGGAACAAGTTCAGCGTTAGACATAAGATAAACATTTACCAAACAATAACCGACACAGAATGAAGAAACAACAGGGTTTAAATACACAAGGATAATGACGTACAGGTGAAAACAATGAAATGGCTGCTGGCAGTGATGAGGGTAGGGAATTATGGGAAGTGTAGTCCGGGAGAGATGACAAGGGAGAAACACAAGGCAGACAACTGGGAATCGTACGAAAAGTACTGTTTCAAGATGTTAAAGGGATACTTCACCTCTGGGAAGATGAATGTGTATTTAAAATTGGTCATTTATATAGTATAAATGTGAAATTATTTTTGAATTTGAAGCATTCTAGACAGAGAAAAGGCAGAAAATGTATTTTTACACATGTGGCTGAAAGACAACAACTCCCAGAATGCACTTGCTTTGCTGCCCCTACGAGGCCACTCCCAAACCACGCCTACCGGTTACAGGCGGCAGTATCTGAAAATATGATACAACTATGCTTGCTTTGATATATCGTGACTCTATAAATCGTGAGTTAGTTGATAAATTGACTGACTACGCGGGAAGAACATTATAATTCCGTGTGTCCAAACTCTGTATATGACGTCTTAGTAACAAAAAGAAAAACAAACAAAATACTCACTTTACACTAAGCCGTCCGTTTGTCCCTGCGGGCTTTGGCTGGCATTTCCAATTTATCTTCGGGATCCTAAAATAAGTTTCCAGGACTCCCCTGTCCATGTGTGATACAAAACTTGGGTGCTCAGTTATACATGCTCATGTTATCGGTGCAGTTTCATCAGCGGATTCAGCGATCTCGTCCAGTATCTACAGCAGCTGCTCCAGCCTCTGTTCATCGCTGTATTGCAGCTCGTACAGGTAGCCGCGAGCATCAGATTCTCGCAACAGATCTTCGAAATCCCCTTCTGCCATTTCAACTTCAAAACTACATTCCGCCATCCTGATTAGCCTACTTGTATACAAACTTTCTACACAGAGCAAGAGCCTGTTTTCTTAGCTTCTACAGAAAGATGGCTGACACTATCTTCACATTCTGTGAGTGAGATCCCGCCCCATATGGGCGTGGTGAAAACATGCGGAATACTGGCTGTAGTTTTAAGCCTCTGGACCAAAAATCCTCCGATGACGCAAAATGACGATTTTTGCGTCATCGGAGGACTAAAAATACATAAATCTCTCGTCTCAGGGGGATATGAGGGGGGGAGCTCGGTAATTAGAAAATACTACTGGTTTTCTACTGATACAAAGCTTAATGCTAAATCCTGAAGTAACCCTTTAAGTAATTATTCAAGACAAATAAACAGTCTGTAATAAAACAAGAACAAAGCAAAAAAAATAAAACAACTATGTATAGAAACAAATATAAAAATACAAATTAAGAAAACTCAAATTTTGAAACTTTAAAGTTTTTAACAGCAGTATCAAGTATTCAAATAAAAGTTCAGAATGAAATGGAATGACATAAAACTAATTCTGGCCTTCACTGTATGATTGTAATATAACTAGAGCTGTCAGTAAATAATTTATTTTAATTTCGATTAATCAAATTTTTCATAGTTAATCGCAATTAATCTCAGATTATAAAAGTGCTGAAATTTGACTACTTATTTCTTGTTAAAATCTATTTATTTCCTTCTTTGGAAAGAACAACACAATAGAACAAAACAATATGTAACAATAATGTTTTATTAACATTTTCCAAACTCCAGAGTACAAAGACAGAAATACACTAAAATAGCACCAATTCAAGTAAAATTAAACATTTACCAAAGTCTAAGTTGGTTGTTGACTGATTGATGGAACTACTATTTATCGCAGTGCACATTAAATCTCTTAAACGCTCATCCTCCACAATATTTATGTTCATTAGGCTGTTACTTTTATATTGAATGCACATGATTTGTTTCAGCGCAGCAAGTGCTGTGTTTAACTCCATATGAAATATTTGTCTTGTTCTGCTTTTAGCACTGGCACTGACTATGGTAATATAATTCATACAAATTGTCTGGTAATCATTAGCTGACTATTTAGAAGCTTGGCATCAATGGGTACAAAGTTGAAATTATATCAAATTTAAGCAGAGCATCAACAGACCCTCCACAGGAGAACAAGCTGTGCTGTAGACTTGTAATAATTGGCTTGCTGATGTCAAGACTTTCACGTACTGTTGCGCTTGTCTACATGGTAGTGTGACAATAAAGTGATGATTGATGCTGACTTACAAAACACAAATAACTTAATTTTTGTCACAAGTCCCATCAGCAGTTGTTTTATAAGAATTGCTTTCTTCATCAAGGACTCAATGTTGTGTTTATTCGAAGTGTGTATACACGTGTAATGTCCCCGCTGGACACATCGTAAGGGTTCCATCCTCTAACCAGTATTCAGAACTAACACGGAGCTGAATAAAATATCAGAATCTAATGTCAAATCAGTACATGCCTTAATTGAGATTAAGAAATAAATAATGTGTTATACATTTTTAATTAATCGTATTAACGCTGACAGCACTAAATATAACATAAAGAAGTTATTCAGTCAAGAGCAGTGCATGGTCGGATCGTTTCTCATATTGCTTGATTAGTGTTATAACGTCAAACTAGACAGCCTAAGGTTTATTATGTTACATTTTTACTTAAAGTTTGACATTTTGATACAAATTACTTTTTTTTTCCTACTGTTTACATTCACTTGACATAACTGTGTGTGCATTGATACATTACCCAATCTTGGCCGATTTGTTAAATGTATTTCACTGTTAGGAGCATATCCGCATTAGCGTGAGTTTTTCAGAATCTGGCTGTTTTCAAATTGGGAAAATTTAAAAATGCCCAGTGATTGGAAAATTGCAATTTTTTTCTGCTGAGACACAAGTCTCATGTAAAGCGCACACTAAAGCCTGTCTGTCAAACAGAGCACTGATTCAGAAGTGAGAAAATAGAGAGCCAATCCTTAAGATTTTTGTTATATTGTAGTTTCTATCTATGTCCTCTTTATTTTTAGCCTGTTATCAAGATAGTCCAAATGGTAGTCTTGCGATCTACCTAATGAGCACACTTGGCTTTAAATACAATGCATTCAGTGCACGTAAGCCAAGAATCAAAACCAAACACAGAGCACATCTGTTATTCTGAGCACGAGATGGAGTTGTCCAGCACATAACCACTCTGAAAACACTGTAATAACCCACTAGCAAAATACAGACAGAACTGCATAATCGCATATAAACTTTGAAGAGATTCTCAAGATGGTGCCGAGTATGGCTGCTGCGTCGTGAGCTCCGTCAAAACACTGCAGTTTATTGTTTGTTTTGTTTACAGTTCTGTGTTTTTTGTCTTGGATGTTGTCTGCCTTATTGTGTACGACAGACAAACGCTTTTGGACATTGGTTCGGCAATCACACACCGAAAACCGGACTTCACATTCCTCAATGCCGACCCGCGGTTTACAAACACGCCAGCGGAGCCCTTTGTCTGGGCTGCCCGGCCGCGGAAACGCAGAAGGAAAAGAGGAAAAAGAGCCGGCGTTCTCATCAGATTAAGACGTCGCGCAAATCGCCCCCCGCTACCCAGTATACTACTGGCAAATGTTCAGTCTCTGGACAACAAGCTCTGCGAGCTGAGAGCGCGGATCTCCTTCCAACGAGAGACGAGAGAATGCTGCGTTATCTGTCTTACGGAAACCTGGATGTCCGCGGAGATTCCAGACTCGGCCATCGAACCCACGGGTTTCTCCGTGCACCGAGCGGACAGAGCGAAAGACCTCTCAGGTAAAAGCAGAGGTGGAGGTGTATGTTTTATGATCAACAAATCATGGTGTGATCAGAGGAACGTACATTTTATCAAGTCTTTCTGCTCTCCTGATCTGGAATATCTCATGCTTCTGTGTCGACCATTCTGGCTACCGAGGGAATTCACAGCGGTCATTATCACTGCTGTGTACATCCCCCCACAAGCCGACACAGACCGGGCACTTAGGGAACTGTATGGCAGTATAAGTGAGCAGGAAACCACGCACCCTGAGGCTGCGTTCATTGTTGCCGGGGACTTCAACAAAGCCAACTTTAAAACAATAGCACCAAAATACCACCAACATATCAGCTTCAACACACGAGGGGACCGGGTTTTGGATCATTGCTATTCTCCTTTCCGGGATGGCTACAAATCCCTCCCCCGCCCACCATTTGGCAAATCCGACCACTCCTCCGTTCTGCTTCTGCCCGCTTACAGGCAGAAACTGAAACGGGAAGCACCCGCCCTCAGAATTATCCAGTGCTGGTCGAACCAATCAGACTCTGCGCTACAGGACTGTTTTGATCACGCGGACTGGGAGATGTTCCGGTCTGCCTCCGATGACGACATCGAGGTTTACGCTGATAGCGTAACGTGTTTCATCAGGAAGTGCGTAGAGGACGTTGTTCCGACATATACGGATCTACCCCAACCAGAAACCATGGGTTAAAGGCGATGTTCGCGCGGCACTTACTGCGCGGACCACCGCTTTTAATTCCGGGAACGCGGAGGAGCGTAAACAAGCCAGTTATGCCCTCCGTAACTCCATCAGTACAGCCAAACGCCAGTACAGGCACAAAATTGAAGGACAGTTCAACACCACTGACTCCAGAAGTATGTGGCAGGGAATTAACACCATCACGGACTATAAACAGAATAAAAACTCCGCCATGAACACCATTGCCTCTCTCCCGGACGAGCTTAATACTTTTATTGTAATTGACAGTATTATTATTATTAGATTCCTCCGATAGGAGGGAATCTATTGTTATTGACAGTTTTATTATTATTAGATTCCTCCGATAGGAGGGAATCTATTGTAATTGACAGTATTATTATTATTATTATTAGATTCCTCCGATAGGAGGGAATCTATTGTAATTGACAGTATTATTATTAGATTCCTCCGATAGGAGGGAATCTATTGTTATTGACAGTTTTATTATTATTATTATTATTATTATTATTATTAGATTCCTCCGATAGGAGGGATTCTATTGTTATTGACAGTTTTATTATTATTAGATTCCTCCGATAGGAGGGAATCTATTGTAATTGACAGTTTTATTATTGGATTCCTCCGATAGGAGGGAATCTATTGTTATTGACAGTTTTATTATTATTATTTTACACCATTCAACTCAACAAATGGCAAAACAACTCAAATAAATATTTGTGTGAAACAGCGAGCAGCGTCACGTCTAACTCACGAGCCCCGATGAGAGATCGCATTCGCTTCTTCTTGCGTTTGAACGGACATTTTCATACAACAAAATGTCAAATTACATGATATATTGTGGAGTCTGTTTTGTCTCAAGTGAACATAAACAGTTGATGAAGAAATCGCGAATCTAAATCTAGTATCAACACTTCCGAGAATGATTATCAGCGTTGTGTCTGACAGCGCGAGGCATCTCATTTTTACTCGCATCTTCATGGAGGTTTGTCGGTTGTATGTTGTTTCACAATCTCAATCAATTAATCTCTGAAATGAATACAGATGTAACAGCACGAAAATAATGAGACTTCACAGTTCTCAAAAGATTAAACTCAATGAAACAAGCCGCACAGACTGTGCCTAGAATGAAATGCGTTTAAAGTCCTCTTAAAGAGACAGTAACAATTTTCCAAGTAAATAAAAAGTAGGCCTACAAATGGTTTTTACCCCCAAAATAAATTTCTCTCATCGTATACTCACCCTCATTCCATCCCAGATGTGTATTATTTTCTTTCTTCTGGTGAACACAAATGAAGCTTTTTAGAAGATTATCTCAACCCTGTTGGACCTTTCAATGACTTGAATGGTGATCAGAACTCAGAAGCTACAAAAATCACATAAATGCAGCATAAAAGTAATCCATACCACTCCAGTGGTTTAATCCATGCCTTCAGAAGTGATATTATAGGTGTGGGTTAGAAACAGACCTATATATATATACTTCAAGATGACATCACTCTGAAGTACTGCGTAAAGAATATCCCACATTCTCCCTTAGGGGGCGCTACAGGCCATGCCCAAAATTCCCATTTTCTGGTCAAAAATGTTCTAATTTTGTATATTGATACTACAGGCCAACAGGAATCCACAAACCAAGAATGGCCAACATTCGCCCTTAGGGGGCGCTACAGGCTATGCCCTAAATTCCCATTTGCTGGTCAAAAATGTTCTAATTTGGTACATTGATACTACAGGCCAACAGGAACCCACAAACAAAGAATTTCCCATATTCGCCATTAGGGGGTGCTACAGGCTATGCCCAAAATTCCCATTTTATGGTCAAAAATGTTCTAATTTGGTATATTGACACTACAGGCCAACAGAAATCCACAAACCAAGAATGTCTCACATTCGCCCTTAGGGGGCGCTAAAGGCCATTCCCAAATTGCACATTTTTTTGTCAAAAACTTTCTAATTTGGTACATTAATACTACAGGCCAACAGGAACCTACAAACCAAGAATGGCTCACATTCGCCCTTAGGGGGCGCTACAGGCCATGCCCAAATGTCATTTTTTCAAAGTGATTGTATTTCCACCCCATTTATTTAGTTTTTTTGAAACCTGGTGAACATACCTCATTTCTCATTGTAAACAAAAAACCCTACAGGATCTATAAGGTCCGGCATGATGGATTTTCCTGTACACTGAAAATGTTTAGTTTAGGATTCAGACAGAAAGACTTGTTTTTTGGATTTTTTCATTGGGAGGGTTTAACCCCAACCCTCTATTGATCAATTTTAAATGATTTGCCATTTTGAGGAGGAATCGCATTGCTGCTTGCAGCTATATTTATTATTATTATTATTATTATTAGATTCCTCCGATAGGAGGGAATCTATTGTTATTGACAGTTTTATTATTAGATTCCTCCGATAGGAGGGAATCTATTGTTATTGACAGTTTTATTATTATTATTATTATTATTATTATTAGATTCCTCCGATAGGAGGGAATCTATTGTTATTGACAGTTTTATTATTATTATTATTATTATTATTATTATTAGATTCCTCCGATAGGAGGGAATCTATTGTTATTGACAGTTTTATTATTATTAGATTCCTCCGATAGGAGGGAATCTATTGTTATTGACAGTTTTTTTTATTATTATTATTATTATTATTATTATTATTATTATTATTCTCCTTGAGCCCCAATATCTCAAAAAGTCACTGGTCAAAAATTTTCTAAATTGGCACATTGATACTCCATGCCAACGGGTACCCCCAAACCAAGAATGGCCCACATTCGCCCATAGGTGGCGCTACAGGCCACGCCCCAATAAAATATTTTCAAAGTCATGGCATTTCCAAGCCATTTGTCCAATTATTCTCAAACCTGGTGTACATGCCTCATTTCTCATGGGGAACAAAAAAGCCTCAAGGACCCATAACTTCTGCCCTAATGGATTTTCCTGTACAGTGAAAATTTGCCAAAACCTACAAAACTCTTCTTCTCCTGAACCGTAGCTCCAATATACTTGAAATTTGGTACGCATGTGTAGAATTGATGCCTTTGAAAACATTACTTAGCAAAAATGAATAAGATATAAAATGGCTGAAAGGGGCGTGTTTATGTAAATGTCCACATTTAATCAATATATATGTCAATATATCAAATGTAATTTTGACCCAGGGTTTTTCAAACCTAACATTCTTCAAGATAACATCCCTTTGAAGTACTGTGCAAAGAATTGCCCACATTCGCCCTTAGCGGTTCGCTACAGGCCACGCCCAAATGTCACATTTTCAAAATGATGGCATTTTCACCACAATTTTCGAAATATTCTAAAACTTGGTATACTTGCCTCATTTCTCATTGGGAACAAAAAAGCCTCAAGGACCCATAACTTCTGCCCTAATGGATTGTCCTGTACAGTGAAAATTTGCCAAAACCTACAAAAGTCTTCTTCTCTTGAACCGTAGATCCAATTGACTTGACATTTGGTACCCATGTGTAGAATTGATGTCTTTCAATTTGTTACTTAGCAAAAATGAATACAATACAAAATGGCTGAAAGGTGCGTGTTTATTTAAATGACCACATTGCCTCAATATATTAGTGTCAATAAACCAAATGTAAATTTGATTGATGGTTTTTCAAACCTAACATGCTTCAAGATGACATAACTATGTGTGCTTGAGAAAGCCAACATATTGTTATGTTACATACATTTATTATTATTATTATTATTAATACTATTTTACTTACTAAAATTTCAACAACCTCACCTCTAAGAGCTTTAATGCTATAAGTACCCAACTTGCCACAGACCTGGGGACTGTTCTGAAGTTTGCTGCTATGTCTTTTTTTACCTGATGCGACTTAAGCTTTTTATATAAATGACGATCAAAAATGTAAAAAATCCCATTGATTTACAATGGCTGAGCAAAAATGCCCCCTCTACTGGATCAATACGGTCTACAAGTAAAATCCCATTCACTTACATTGGCTGAGCAAAGAGGCTCCCTCTGCTGGTGTAACTCTGTCTACCAAATGCACTTTTACTGGAGAAATCTCTCTAATGGAGCAATTCTGGCTACTAGTGGGTGGAGCTCCCGACTTTCTCAGCCAGAAGAATTTTGCCTGCGTTTGCACAAAGGTATGTCAATTGTGTGTGTTTAACGCTTGACATTTGGAACATTCACGCGATTTTATACTATTCATCTCAACAAATGGTAAAACAACTCCTATAAATGTTTTCGAGCAGTTTGTGTGAAACAGCGATAATCGTCGCGTCTAACGCACGAGCCCCTATGAGAGTTACTGCACAAGGTCAGTGAGATGTATTTTACTGCTTCCCAGTTTGAATATTCAAGCGATTTTACACTATTCAACTCAACAAATGGCAAAACAACTCAAATAAATGTTTGTGAGCAGTTTTGTGTGAAACCGCGAGATGCGTCGCGTCTAACGCACGAGCCCCGATGAGAGTTACTGCAAAAAATAAGGTCAGTGAGATGTGTTTTACTACTTCCCAGTTTGAATATTCAAGCGATTTTACACTATTCAACTCAACAAATGGCATACAACTCAAATAAATCGGGAATCATTATTGAATTCTGGCATTATTACGGGGGTCAACAATGGCGCTGTAATGTCCTTTCAGGTGCATTGTTCTAAACAGCGGAAAAAACTTAAACAAAATACTGCGTCATTTTTGCCCATTCAGATACATGGAAGAGATCATTACAAACTATAAAAGGTCTACTTTTATTTGTGTACACTTACAATACAACAAAACCTTGAGCTTTTGTAAAATAACGAAAATAAACAGGGTAAATCGAATCTGTCTTTGCGATAATCTGTCTGATACACGTCAGAAAAATCAAGTGAAACTCCGCGAACACTTATCACACAAACATGAAACATATGTCTAAAGAAAGAAGGGATGGACGGATCGATCCTAAAGTATCAATACTTCCGAGAATGATGTTTCATCTGCGTGTTCTCTGACAGCACGCGATAGTGAGGCGATCTAATTTTTACTCGCGTCTTCAATGCGAGCAATGTTTGTCTGTTGTATGTGTTTTTAACACTTTCCTGTTTGAACTTTCAAGCGATTTTACACCATTCAACTCAACAAATGGCAAAACAACTCAAATAAATATTTGTGTGAAACAGGGAGCAGCGTCACGTCTAACTCACGAGCCCCGATGAGAGATCGCATTCGCTTCTTCTTGCGTTTGAACGGACACTTTCATACAACCATACATGATATATTGTCTGTTTTGTCTCAAGTGAACATAAACAGTTGATGAAGAAATCGCGAATCTAAATCTAGTATCAACACTTCCGAGAATGATTATCAGCGTTGTGTCTGACAGCGCGAGGCGATCTCATTTTTACTCGCATCTTCATGGAGGTTTGTCGGTTGTATGTAGTTTCACAATCTCAATCAATTAATCTCTGAAATGAATACAGATGTAACAGCACGAAAATAATGAGACTTCACAGTTCTCAAAAGATTAAACTCAATGAAACAAGCCGCACAGACTGTGCCTTGAATGAAATGCGTTTAAAATCCTCTTAAAGAGACAGTAACAATTTTCCAAGTAAATAAAAAGTAGCCTACAAATGGTTTTTACCCCAAAAATAAATTTCTCTCATCGTATACTCACCCTCATTCCATCCCAGATGTGTATTATTTCCTTTCTTCTGGTGAACACAAATTAAGCTTTTTAGAAGATTATCTCAACCCTGTTGGACCTTTCAATGACTTGAATGGTGATCAGAACTCAGAAGCTACAAAAATCACATAAATGCAGCATAAAAGTAATCCATACCACTCCAGTGGTTTAATCCATGCCTTCAGAAGTGATATTATAGGTGTGGGTTAGAAACAGACCTATATATATATATATATACTTCAAGATGACATCACTCTGAAGTACTGCGTAAAGAATATCCCACATTCTCCCTTAGGGGGCGCTACAGGCCAAGCCCAAAATTCCCATTTTCTGGTCAAAAATGTTCTAATTTTGTATATTGATACTACAGACCAACAGGAATCCACAAACCAAGAATGGCCCACATTCGCCCTTAGGGGGCGCTACAGGCCACGCCCTAAATTCCCATTTGCTGGTCAAAAATGTTCTAATTTGGTATATTGACACTACAGGCCAACAGAAATCCACAAACCAAGAATGTCTCACATTCGCCCTTAGGGGGCGCTAAAGGCCATTCCCAAATTGCAATTTTTTTTTGTCAAAAACTTTCAAATTTGGTACATTGATACTACAGGCCAACAGGAACTCACAAACCAAGATTGGCCCACATTCACCCTTAAGGGGGCGCTATGGGCCATATCAAAAATTCCCATTTTCTGGTCAAAAATGTTCTAATGTGGTACATTGATACTGCACGCCAACAGGAACCCACAAACCAAGAATTGCCCATATTCATCATTAGGGGGCGCTACAGGCTATGCCTTAAAGTCTTATTTTTTGGTCAAACATTTTCAAATTTGGTACATTGATACTACAGGCCAACGGGAACCCACAAACCAAGAATGGCCGACATTCACCCTTAGGGGGCGATATAGGCCATGTCCAAAATTCCCATTTTCTGGTCAATAATGTTCTAATTTGGTACATTGATACTACAGGCCAACAGGAACTCACAAACCAAGAATTGCCCGTATTCACCATTAGGGGGCGCTACAGGCTATGCCCCAATGTCCCACATTGAAAGTGATGGCATTTCCACCCCATTTTTTAGTTCTTCTGAAACTTAATGTACATAACTCATTTCTCATTGTAAACAAAAAAGCCTCCAGGATCCATAAGATCCCGGCATCATGGATTTTCCTGTACACTGAAAATGTTTAGTTTAGGATTCAGACAGAAAGACACGTTTTTTGAATTTCTTCATTGGGAGAGTTTAACCCCAACCCTCTACTGAACAATTTTAAATGATTTGCCATTTTGAGGAGGAATCGCATTGCTGCTTGCAGCTATATTTATTATTATTATTATTATTATTATTCTCCTTGAGCCCCAATATCTCAAAAAGTCACTGGTCAAAAATTTTCTAAATTGGCACATTGATACTCCATGCCAACGGGTACCCCCAAACCAAGAATGGCCCACATTCGCCCATAGGTGGCGCTACAGGCCACGCCCCAAAAAAACATTTTCAAAGTCATGGCATTTCCAAGCCATTTGTCCAATTATTCTCAAACCTGGTGTACATGCCTCATTTCTCATGGGGAACAAAAAAGCCTCAAGGACCCATAACTTCCGCCATATTGGATTTTCCTGTACAGTGAAAATTTGCGAAAACCTACAAAACTCTTCTTCTCCTGAACCGTAGCTCCAATTGACTTGAAATTTGGTACGCATGTGTAGAATTGATGTCTTTGAAAACGTTACTTAGCAAAAATGAATACGATATAAAATGGCTGAAAGGGGCGTGTTTATGTAAATGTCCAAATTTTATCAATATATATGTCAATATATCAAATGTAATTTTGACCGAGGGTTTTTCAAACCTAACATTCATCAAGATAACATCCCTTTGAAGTACTGTGCAAAGAATTGCCCACATTCGCCCTTAGCGGTTCGCTACAGGCCACGCCCAAATGTCACATTTTCAAAATGATGGCACTTTCACCCCAATTTTCCAAATATTCTAAAACTTGGTATACTTGCCTCATTTCTCATTGGGAACAAAAAAGACTCAAGGACCCATAACTTCTGCCCTAATGGATTGTCCTGCACAGTGAAAATTTGCCAAAACCTACAAAAGTCTTCTTCTCTTGAACCGTAGATCCAATTGACTTGACATTTGGTACCCATGTGTAGAATTGATGTCTTTCAATTTGTTACTTAGCAAAAATGAATACAATACAAAATGGCTGAAAGGTGTGTGTTTATGTAAATGACCACATTGCTTCAATATATTAGTGTCAATAAACCAAATGTAAATTTGATTGATGGTTTTTCAAACCTAACATGCTTCAAGATGACATAACTATGTTGGCTTGAGAAAGCCAACATATTGTTATGTTACATACATTTATTATTATTATTATTATTATTAATACTAATATACTTACTAAAATTTCAACAACCTCACCTCTAAGTGCTTTAATGCTATAAGTACCCCAACTTGCCACAGACCTGGGGACTGTTCTGAAGTTTGCTGCTATGTCTTTTTTTACCTGATGCGACTTAAGCTTTTTATATAAACGACGATCAAAAATGTAAAAAATCCCATTGATTTACAATGGCTGAGCAAAAATGCCCCCTCTACTGGATCAATACGGTCTACAAGTAAAATCCCATTCACTTACATTGGCTGAGCAAAGAGGCTCCCTCTGCTGGTGTAACTCTGTCTACCAAATGCACTTTTACTGGAGAAATCTCTCTAATGGAGCAATTCCGTCTACTAGTGGGTGGAGCTCCCGACTTTCTCAGCCAGAAGAATTTTGCCTGCGTTTGCACAAAGGTATGTCAATTGTGTGTGTTTAATGCTTGACATTTGGAACATTCACGCGATTTTATACTATTCATCTCAACAAATGGTAAAACAACTCATATAAATGTTTTCGAGCAGTTTGTGTGAAAAAGCGATAATCGTCGCGTCTAACGCACGAGCCCCGATGAGAGTTACTGCACAAGGTCAGTGAGATGTATTTTACTGCTTCCCAGTTTGAATATTCAAGCGATTTTACACTATTCAACTCAACAAATGGCAAAACAACTCAAATAAATGTTTGTGAGCAGTTTTGTGTGAAACCGCGAGATGCGTCGCGTCTAACGCACGAGCCCCGATGAGAGTTACTGCACAAATAAGGTCAGTGAGATGTGTTTTACTACTTCCCAGTTTGAATATTCAAGCGATTTTACACTATTCAACTCAACAAATGGCATACAACTCAAATAAATCTTTGCGAGGAGTTTGAAATCGGGAACCATTATTGAATTCTGGCATTATTACGGGGGTCAACAATGGCGCTGTAATGTCCTTTCAGATGCATTGTTCTAAACAGCGGAAAAACTTAAACAAAATACTGCGTCATTTTTGCCCATTCAGATACATGGAAGAGATCATTACAAACTGTAAAAGGTCTACTTTTATTTGTGTACACTTACAATAACAACAAAACCTTGAGCTTTTGTAAAATAACGAAAATAAACAGGGTAAACCGAATCTGTCTTTGCGATAATCTGTCTGATACACGTCAGAAAAATCAAGTGAAACTCCGCGAACACTTATCACACAAACATGAAACATATGTCTAAAGAAAGAAGGGATGGACGGATCGATCCTAAAGTATCAATACTTCCGAGAATGATGTTTCATCTGCGTGTTCTCTGACAGCACGCGATTGTGACGCGATCTAATTTTTACTCGCGTCTTCAATGCGAGCAATGTTTGTCTGTTGTATGTGTTTAACACTTTCCTCTTTGAACTTTCAAGCGATTTTACACCATTCAACTCAACAAATGGCAAAACAACTCAAATAAATATTTGTGTGAAACAGGGAGCAGCGTCACGTCTAACTCACGAGCCCCGATGAGAGAACGCATTCGCTTCTTCTTGCGTTTGAACGGACACTTTCATACAACCATACATGATATATTGTCTGTTTTGTCTCAAGTGAACATAAACAGTTGATGATGAAATCGCGAATCTAAATCTAGTATCAACACTTCCGAGAATGATTATCAGCGTGTCTGACAGCGCGAGAAGATCTCATTTTTACTCGCATCTTCATGGAGGTTTGTCGGTTGTATGTAGTTTCACAATCTCAATCAATTAATCTCTGAAATGAATACAGATGTAACAGCACGAAAATAATGAGACTTCACAGTTCTCAAAAGATTAAACTCAATGAAACAAGCCGCACAGACTGTGCCTTGAATGAAATGCGTTTAAAATCCTCTTAAAGAGACAGTAACAATTTTCCAAGTAAATAAAAAGTAGGCCTACAAATGGTTTTTACCCCAAAAATAAATTTCTCTCATCGTATACTCACCCTCATTCCATCCCAGATGTGTATTATTTCCTTTCTTCTGGTGAACACAAATGAAGCTTTTTAGAAGATTATCTCAACCCTGTTGGACCTTTCAATGACTTGAATGGTGATCAGAACTCAGAAGCTACAAAAATCACATAAATGCAGCATAAAAGTAATCCATACCACTCCAGTGGTTTAATCCATGCCTTCAGAAGTGATATTATAGGTGTGGGTTAGAAACAGACCTATATATATATATATATATATATATATATATATATATATATATATATACTTCAAGATGACATCACTCTGAAGTACTGCGTAAAGAATATCCCACATTCTCCCTTAGGGGGCGCTACAGGCCAAGCCCAAAATTCCCATTTTCTGGTCAAAAATGTTCTAATTTTGTATATTGATACTACAGACCAACAGGAATCCACAAACCAAGAATGGCCCACATTCGCCATTAGGGGGCGCTACAGGCTATGCCCAAAATTCCCATTTTCTGGTCAAAAATGTTCTAATTTGGTATATTGACACTACAGGCCAACAGAAATCCACAAACCAAGAATGTCTCACATTCGCCCTTAGGGGGTGCTAAAGGCCATTCCCAAATTGCAATTTTTTTTTGTCAAAAACTTTCAAATTTGGTACATTGATACTACAGGCCAACAGGAACTCACAAACCAAGATTGGCCCACATTCACCCTTAGGGGGCGCTATAGGCCATGTCAAAAATTCCCATTTTCTGGTCAAAAATGTTCTAATGTGGTACATTGATACTGCACGCCAACAGGAACCCACAAACCAAGAATTGCCCATATTCGTCATTAGGGGGCGCTACAGGCTATGCCTTAAAGTCCTATTTTTTGGTCAAACATTTTCAAATTTGGTACATTGATACTACAGGCCAACGGGAACTCACAAACCAATAATTGCCCGTATTCACCATTAGGGGGCGCTACAGGCTATGCCCCAATGTCCCACATTCAAAGTGATGGCATTTCCACCCCATTTTTTCAGTTCTTCTGAAACTTAATGTACATAACTCATTTCTCATTGTAAACAAAAAAGCCTCCAGGATCCATAAGATCCCAGCATCATGGATTTTCCTGTACACTGAAAATGTTTAGTTTAGGATTCAGACAGAAAGACACGTTTTTTGAATTTCTTCATTGGGAGAGTTTAACCCCAACCCTCTACTGAACAATTTTAAATGATTTGCCATTTTGAGGAGGAATCGCATTGCTGCTTGCAGCTATATTTATTATTATTATTATTATTCTTCTCCTTGAGCCCCTATATCTCAAAAAGTCACTGGTCAAAAATTTTCTAAATTGGCACATTGATACTCCATGCCAACGGGTACCCCCAAACCAAGAATGGCCCACATTCGCCCATAGGTGGCGCTACAGGCCACGCCCCAAAAAAATATTTTCAAAGTCATGGCATTTCCAAGCCATTTGTCCAATTATTCTCAAACCTGGTGTACATGCCTCATTTCTCATGGGGAACAAAAAAGCCTCAAGGACCCATAACTTCTGCCCTAATGGATTTTCCTGTACTGTGAAAATTTGCCAAAACCTACAAAACTCTTCTTCTCCTGAACCGTAGCTCCAATATACTTGAAATTTGGTACGCATGTGTAGAATTGATGCCTTTGAAAACGTTACTTAGCAAAAATGAATACGATATAAAATGGCTGAAAGGGGCGTGTTTATGTAAATGTCCACATTTAATCAATATATATGTCAATATATCAAATGTAATTTTGACCCAGGGTTTTTCAAACCTAACATTCAAGATAACATCCCTTTGAAGTACTGTGCAAAGAATTGCCCACATTCGCCCTTAGCGGTTCGCTACAGGCCACGCCCAAATGTCACATTTTCAAAATGATGGCACTTTCACCCCAATTTTCGAAATATTCTAAAACTTGGTATACTTGCCTCATTTCTCATTGGGAACAAAAAAGCCTCAAGGACCCATAACTTCTGCCCTAATGGATTGTCCTGTACAGTGAAAATTTGCCAAAACCTACAAAAGTCTTCTTCTCTTGAACCGTAGATCCAATTGACTTGACATTTGGTACCCATGTGTAGAATTGATGTCTTTCAATTTGTTACTTAGCAAAAATGAATACAATACAAAATGGCTGAAAGGTGCGTGTTTATGTAAATGACCACATTGCCTCAATATATTAGTGTCAATAAACCAAATGTAAATTTGATTGATGGTTTTTCAAACCTAACATGCTTCAAGATGACATAACTATGTTGGCTTGAGAAAGCCAACATATTGTTATGTTACATACATTTATTATTATTATTATTAATAATACTATTTTACTTACTAAAATTTCAACAACCTCACCTCTAAGAGCTTTAATGCTATAAGTACCCAACTTGCCACAGACCTGGGGACTGTTCTGAAGTTTGCTGCTATGTCTTTTTTTACCTGATGCGACTTAAGCTTTTTATATAAATGACGATCAAAAATGTAAAAAATCCCATTGATTTACAATGGCTGAGCAAAAATGCCCCCTCTACTGGATCAATACGGTCTACAAGTAAAATCCCATTCACTTACATTGGCTGAGCAAAGAGGCTCCCTCTGCTGGTGTAACTCTGTCTACCAAATGCACTTTTACTGGAGAAATCTCTCTAATGGAGCAATTCTGGCTACTAGTGGGTGGAGCTCCCGACTTTCTCAGCCAGAAGAATTTTGCCTGCGTTTGCACAAAGGTATGTCAATTGTGTGTGTTTAATGCTTGACATTTGGAACATTCACGCGATTTTATACTATTCATCTCAACAAATGGTAAAACAACTCACATAAATGTTTTCGAGCAGTTTGTGTGAAACAGCGATAATCGTCGCGTCTAACGCACGAGCCCCGATGAGAGTTACTGCACAAGGTCAGTGAGATGTATTTTACTGCTTCCCAGTTTGAATATTCAAGCGATTTTACACTATTCAACTCAACAAATGGCAAAACAACTCAAATAAATGTTTGTGAGCAGTTTTGTGTGAAACCGCGAGATGCGTCGCGTCTAACGCACGAGCCCCGATGAGAGTTACTGCACAAATAAGGTCAGTGAGATGTGTTTTACTACTTCCCAGTTTGAATATTCAAGCGATTTTACACTATTCAACTCAACAAATGGCATTACAACTCAAATAAATCGGGAATCATTATTGAATTCTGGCATTATTACGGGGGTCAACAATGGCGCTGTAATGTCCTTTCAGATGCATTGTTCTAAACAGCGGAAAAAACTTAAACAAAATACTGCGTCATTTTTGCCCATTCAGATACATGGAAGAGATCATTACAAACTATAAAAGGTCTACTTTTATTTGTGTACACTTACAATACAACAAAACCTTGAGCTTTTGTAAAATAACGAAAATAAACAAGGTAAATCGAATCTGTCTTTGCGATAATCTGTCTGATACACGTCAGAAAAATCAAGTGAAACTCCGCGAACACTTATCACACAAACATGAAACATATGTCTAAAGAAAGAAGGGATGGACGGATCGATCCTAAAGTATCAATACTTCCGAGAATGATGTTTCATCTGCGTGTTCTCTGACAGCACGCGATAGTGAGGCGATCTAATTTTTACTCGCGTCTTCAATGCGAGCAATGTTTGTCTGTTGTATGTGTTTTTAACACTTTCCTGTTTGAACTTTCAAGCGATTTTACACCATTCAACTCAACAAATGGCAAAACAACTCAAATAAATATTTGTGTGAAACAGGGAGCAGCGTCACGTCTAACTCACGAGCCCCGATGAGAGATCGCATTCGCTTCTTCTTGCGTTTGAACGGACACTTTCATACAACCATACATGATATATTGTCTGTTTTGTCTCAAGTGAACATAAACAGTTGATGAAGAAATCGCGAATCTAAATCTAGTATCAACACTTCCGAGAATGATTATCAGCGTTGTGTCTGACAGCGCGAGGCGATCTCATTTTTACTCGCATCTTCATGGAGGTTTGTCGGTTGTATGTAGTTTCACAATCTCAATCAATTAATCTCTGAAATGAATACAGATGTAACAGCACGAAAATAATGAGACTTCACAGTTCTCAAAAGATTAAACTCAATGAAACAAGCCGCACAGACTGTGCCTTGAATGAAATGCGTTTAAAATCCTCTTAAAGAGACAGTAACAATTTTCCAAGTAAATAAAAAGTAGCCTACAAATGGTTTTTACCCCAAAAATAAATTTCTCTCATCGTATACTCACCCTCATTCCATCCCAGATGTGTATTATTTCCTTTCTTCTGGTGAACACAAATGAAGCTTTTTAGAAGATTATCTCAACCCTGTTGGACCTTTCAATGACTTGAATGGTGATCAGAACTCAGAAGCTACAAAAATCACATAAATGCAGCATAAAAGTAATCCATACCACTCCAGTGGTTTAATCCATGCCTTCAGAAGTGATATTATAGGTGTGGGTTAGAAACAGACCTATATATATATATTTATATATACTTCAAGATGACATCACTCTGAAGTACTGCGTAAAGAATATCCCACATTCTCCCTTAGGGGGCGCTACAGGCCAAGCCCAAAATTCCCATTTTCTGGTCAAAAATGTTCTAATTTTGTATATTGATACTACAGACCAACAGGAATCCACAAACCAAGAATGGCCCACATTCGCCCTTAGGGGGCGCTACAGGCCACGCCCTAAATTCCCATTTGCTGGTCAAAAATGTTCTAATTTGGTACATTGATACTACAGGCCAACAGGAACCCACAAACAAAGAATTGCCCATATTCGCCATTAGGGGGCGCTACAGGCTATGCCCAAAATTCCCATTTTATGGTCAAAAATGTTCTAATTTGGTATATTGACACTACAGGCCAACAGAAATCCACAAACCAAGAATGTCTCACATTCGCCCTTAGGGGGCGCAAAAGGCCATTCCCAAATTGCAATTTTTTTTTGTCAAACATTTTCAAATTTGGTACATTGATACTACAGGCCAACAGGAACTCACAAACCAAGAATGGCCGACATTCACCCTTAGGGGGCGCTATAGGCCATGTCCAAAATTCCCATTTTCTGGTCAATAATGTTCTAATTTGGTACATTGATACTACAGGCCAACAGGAACTCACAAACCAAGAATTGCCCGTATTCACCATTAGGGGGCGCTACAGGCTATGCCCCAATGTCCCACATTGAAAGTGATGGCATTTCCACCCCATTTTTTCAGTTCTTCTGAAACTTAATGTACATAACTCATTTCTCATTGTAAACAAAAAAGCCTCCAGGATCCATAAGATCCCGGCATCATGGATTTTCCTGTACACTGAAAATGTTTAGTTTAGGATTCAGACAGAAAGACACGTTTTTTGAATTTCTTCATTGGGAGAGTTTAACCCCAACCCTCTACTGAACAATTTTAAATGATTTGCCATTTTGAGGAGGAATCGCATTGCTGCTTGCAGCTATATTTATTATTATTATTATTATTAGATTCCTCCGATAGGAGGGAATCTATTGTTATTGACAGTTTTATTATTATTATTATTATTAGATTCCTCCGATAGGAGGGAATCTATTGTTATTGACAGTTTTATTATTATATTCCTCCGATAGGAGGGAATCTATTGTTATTGACAATTTTATTATTATTATTATTATTATTATTAGATTCCTCCGATAGGAGGGAATCTATTGTTATTGACAGTTTTATTATTATTATTATTATTATTATTATTAGATTCCTCCGATAGGAGGGAATCTATTGTTATTGACAGTTTTATTATTATTATTATTATTATTATTATTATTATTATTATTATTCTCCTTGAGCCCCAATATCTCAAAAAGTCACTGGTCAAAAATTTTCTAAATTGGCACATTGATACTCCATGCCAACGGGTACCCCCAAACCAAGAATGGCCCACATTCGCCCATAGGTGGCGCTACAGGCCACGCCCCAAAAAAATATTTTCAAAGTCATGGCATTTCCAAGCCATTTGTCCAATTATTCTCAAACCTGGTGTACATGCCTCATTTCTCATGGGGAACAAAAAAGCCTCAAGGACCCATAACTTCTGCCCTAATGGATTTTCCTGTACAGTGAAAATTTGCCAAAACCTACAAAAGTCTTCTTCTCTTGAACCGTAGATCCAATTGACTTGACATTTGGTACCCATGTGTAGAATTGATGTCTTTCAATTTGTTACTTAGCAAAAATGAATACAATACAAAATGGCTGAAAGGTGCGTGTTTATGTAAATGACCACATTGCCTCAATATATTAGTGTCAATAAACCAAATGTAAATTTGATTGATGGTTTTTCAAACCTAACATGCTTCAAGATGACATAACTATGTGTGCTTGAGAAAGCCAACATATTGTTATGTTACATACATTTATTATTATTATTATTATTAATACTATTTTACTTACTAAAATTTCAACAACCTCACCTCTAAGAGCTTTAATGCTATAAGTACCCAACTTGCCACAGACCTGGGGACTGTTCTGAAGTTTGCTGCTATGTCTTTTTTTACCTGATGCGACTTAAGCTTTTTATATAAATGACGATCAAAAATGTAAAAAATCCCATTGATTTACAATGGCTGAGCAAAAATGCCCCCTCTACTGGATCAATACGGTCTACAAGTAAAATCCCATTCACTTACATTGGCTGAGCAAAGAGGCTCCCTCTGCTGGTGTAACTCTGTCTACCAAATGCACTTTTACTGGAGAAATCTCTCTAATGGAGCAATTCTGTCTACTAGTGGGTGGAGCTCCAAGCCAGATGGATGTAGCCTGTGTCTGCACAAAGGTGTCAATTGTGTGTTTAATGCTTGACATTTGGAACATTCACGCGATTTTATACTATTCATCTCAACAAATGGTAAAACAACTCCTATAAATGTTTTCGAGCAGTTTGTGTGAAACAGCGATAATCGTCGCGTCTAACGCACGAGCCCCGATGAGAGTTACTGCACAAGGTCAGTGAGATGTATTTTACTGCTTCCCAGTTTGAATATTCAAGCGATTTTACACTATTCAACTCAACAAATGGCAAAACAACTCAAATAAATGTTTGTGAGCAGTTTTGTGTGAAACCGCGAGATGCGTCGCGTCTAACGCACGAGCCCCGATGAGAGTTACTGCACAAATAAGGTCAGTGAGATGTGTTTTACTACTTCCCAGTTTGAATATTCAAGCGATTTTACACTATTCAACTCAACAAATGGCATACAACTCAAATAAATCGGGAATCATTATTGAATTCTGGCATTATTACGGGGGTCAACAATGGCGCTGTAATGTCCTTTCAGATGCATTGTTCTAAACAGCGGAAAAAACTTAAACAAAATACTGCGTCATTTTTGCCCATTCAGATACATGGAAGAGATCATTACAAACTATAAAAGGTCTACTTTTATTTGTGTACACTTACAATACAACAAAACCTTGAGCTTTTGTAAAATAACGAAAATAAACAGGGTAAATCGAATCTGTCTTTGCGATAATCTGTCTGATACACGTCAGAAAAATCAAGTGAAACTCCGCGAACACTTATCACACAAACATGAAACATATGTCTAAAGAAAGAAGGGATGGACGGATCGATCCTAAAGTATCAATACTTCCGAGAATGATGTTTCATCTGCGTGTTCTCTGACAGCACGTACGCGATAGTGAGGCGATCTCATTTTTACTCGCGTCTTCAATGCGAGCAATGTTTGTCTGTTGTATGTGTTTTTAACACTTTCCTGTTTGAACTTTCAAGCGATTTTACACCATTCAACTCAACAAATGGCAAAACAACTCAAATAAATATTTGTGTGAAACAGGGAGCAGCGTCACGTCTAACTCACGAGCCCCGATGAGAGATCGCATTCGCTTCTTCTTGCGTTTGAACGGACACTTTCATACAACCATACATGATATATTGTCTGTTTTGTCTCAAGTGAACATAAACAGTTGATGAAGAAATCGCGAATCTAAATCTAGTATCAACACTTCCGAGAATGATTATCAGCGTTGTGTCTGACAGCGCGAGGCGATCTCATTTTTACTCGCATCTTCATGGAGGTTTGTCGGTTGTATGTAGTTTCACAATCTCAATCAATTAATCTCTGAAATGAATACAGATGTAACAGCACGAAAATAATGAGACTTCACAGTTCTCAAAAGATTAAACTCAATGAAACAAGCCGCACAGACTGTGCCTTGAATGAAATGCGTTTAAAATCCTCTTAAAGAGACAGTAACAATTTTCCAAGTAAATAAAAAGTAGCCTACAAATGGTTTTTACCCCAAAAATAAATTTCTCTCATCGTATACTCACCGTCATTCCATCCCAGATGTGTATTATTTCCTTTCTTCTGGTGAACACAAATTAAGCTTTTTAGAAGATTATCTCAACCCTGTTGGACCTTTCAATGACTTGAATGGTGATCAGAACTCAGAAGCTACAAAAATCACATAAATGCAGCATAAAAGTAATCCATACCACTCCAGTGGTTTAATCCATGCCTTCAGAAGTGATATTATAGGTGTGGGTTAGAAACAGACCTATATATATATATATATATATATATATATACTTCAAGATGACATCACTCTGAAGTACTGCGTAAAGAATATCCCACATTCTCCCTTAGGGGGCGCTACAGGCCAAGCCCAAAATTCCCATTTTCTGGTCAAAAATGTTCTAATTTTGTATATTGATACTACAGACCAACAGGAATCCACAAACCAAGAATGGCCCACATTCGCCCTTAGGGGGCGCTACAGGCCACGCCCTAAATTCCCATTTGCTGGTCAACAATGTTCTAATTTGGTACATTGATACTACAGGCCAACAGGAACCCACAAACAAAGAATTGCCCATATTCGCCATTAGGGGGCGCTACAGGCTATGCCCAAAATTCCCATTTTATGGTCAAAAATGTTCTAATTTGGTATATTGACACTACAGGCCAACAGAAATCAACAAACCAAGAATGTCTCACATTCGCCCTTAGGGGGCGCTAAAGGCCATTCCCAAATTGCAATTTTTTTTTGTCAAAAACTTTCAAATTTGGTACATTGATACTACAGGCCAACAGGAACTCACAAACCAAGATTGGCCCACATTCACCCTTAGGGGGCGCTATAGGCCATGTCAAAAATTCCCATTTTCTGGTCAAAAATGTTCTAATGTGGTACATTGATACTGCACGCCAACAGGAACCCACAAACCAAGAATTGCCCATATTCATCATTAGGGGGCGCTACAGGCTATGCCTTAAAGTCCTATTTTTTGGTCAAACATTTTCAAATTTGGTACATTGATACTACAGGCCAACGGGAACCCACAAACCAAGAATGGCCGACATTCACCCTTAGGGGGCGATATAGGCCATGTCCAAAATTCCCATTTTCTGGTCAATAATGTTCTAATTTGGTACATTGATACTACAGGCCAACAGGAACTCACAAACCAAGAATTGCCCGTATTCACCATTAGGGGGCGCTACAGGCTATGCCCCAATGTCCCACATTCAAAGTGATGGCATTTCCACCCCATTTTTTCAGTTCTTCTGAAACTTAATGTACATAACTCATTTCTCATTGTAAACAAAAAAGCCTCCAGGATCCATAAGATCCCAGCATCATGGATTTTCCTGTACACTGAAAATGTTTAGTTTAGGATTCAGACAGAAAGACACGTTTTTTGAATTTCTTCATTGGGAGAGTTTAACCCCAACCCTCTACTGAACAATTTTAAATGATTTGCCATTTTGAGGAGGAATCGCATTGCTGCTTGCAGCTATATTTATTATTATTATTATTATTAATCTCCTTGAGCCCCAATATCTCAAAAAGTCACTGGTCAAAAATTTTCTAAATTGGCACATTGATACTCCATGCCAACGGGTACCCCCAAACCAAGAATGGCCCACATTCGCCCATAGGTGGCGCTACAGGCCACGCCCCAAAAAAATATTTTCAAAGTCATGGCATTTCCAAGCCATTTGTCCAATTATTCTCAAACCTGGTGTACATGCCTCATTTCTCATGGGGAACAAAAAAGCCTCAAGGACCCATAACTTCTGCCCTAATGGATTTTCCTGTACAGTGAAAATTTGCCAAAACCTACAAAACTCTTCTTCTCCTGAACCGTAGCTCCAATATACTTGAAATTTGGTACGCATGTGTAGAATTGATGCCTTTGAAAACGTTACTTAGCAAAAATGAATACGATATAAAATGGCTGAAAGGGGCGTGTTTATGTAAATGTCCACATTTAATCAATATATATGTCAATATATCAAATGTAATTTTGACCCAGGGTTTTTCAAACCTAACATTCTTCAAGATAACATCCCTTTGAAGTACTGTGCAAAGAATTGCCCACATTCGCCCTTAGCGGTTCGCTACAGGCCACGCCCAAATGTCACATTTTCAAAATGATGGCATTTTCACCACAATTTTCGAAATATTCTAAAACTTGGTATACTTGCCTCATTTCTCATTGGGAACAAAAAAGCCTCAAGGACCCATAAGATACGATTAAAAATGGCTGAAAGGGGCGTGTTTATGTAAATGTCCACATTTAATCAATATGTAAGTCAATAAATCAAATGTAATTTTGACTGAGGGATTTTAAACCTGACACGCTTCAAGATAACATCCCTTTGAAGTACTGTGCAAAGAATTGCCGACATTCGCCCTTAGCGGTTCGCTACAGGCCACGCCCAAATGTCACATTTTCAAAATGATGGCACTTTCACCCCAATTTTCCAAATATTCTAAAACTTGGTATACTTGCCTCATTTCTCATTGGGAACAAAAAAGCCTCAAGGACCCATAACTTCTGCCCTAATGGATTGTCCTGTACAGTGAAAATTTGCCAAAACCTACAAAAGTCTTCTTCTCTTGAACCGTAGATCCAATTGACTTGACATTTGGTACCCATGTGTAGAATTGATGTCTTTCAATTTGTTACTTAGCAAAAATGAATACAATACAAAATGGCTGAAAGGTGCGTGTTTATGTAAATGACCACATTGCCTCAATATATTAGTGTCAATAAACCAAATCTAAATTTGATTGATGGTTTTTCAAACCTAACATGCTTCAAGATGACATAACTATGTTGGCTTGAGAAAGCCAACATATTGTTATGTTACATACATTTATTATTATTATTATTAATAATACTATTTTACTTACTAAAATTTCAACAACCTCACCTCTAAGAGCTTTAATGCTATAAGTACCCAACTTGCCACAGACCTGGGGACTGTTCTGAAGTTTGCTGCTATGTCTTTTTTTACCTGATGCGACTTAAGCTTTTTATATAAATGACGATCAAAAATGTAAAAAATCCCATTGATTTACAATGGCTGAGCAAAAATGCCCCCTTTACTAGATCAATACGGTCTACAAGTAAAATCCCATTCACTTACATTGGCTGAGCAAAGAGGCTCCCTCTGCTGGTGTAACTCTGTCTACCAAATGCACTTTTACTGGAGAAATCTCTCTAATGGAGCAATTCTGTCTACTAGTGGGTGGAGCTCCCGACTTTCTCAGCCAGAAGAATTTTGCTTGCGTTTGCACAAAGGTATGTCAATTGTGTGTGTTTAATGCTTGACATTTGGAACATTCACGCGATTTTATACTATTCATCTCAACAAATGGTAAAACAACTCATATAAATGTTTTCGAGCAGTTTGTGTGAAACAGCGATAATCGTCGCGTCTAACGCACGAGCCCCGATGAGAGTTACTGCACAAGGTCAGTGAGATGTATTTTACTGCTTCCCAGTTTGAATATTCAAGCGATTTTACACTATTCAACTCAACAAATGGCAAAACAACTCAAATAAATGTTTGTGAGCAGTTTTGTGTGAAACCGCGAGATGCGTCGCGTCTAACGCACGAGCCCCGATGAGAGTTACTGCACAAATAAGGTCAGTGAGATGTGTTTTACTACTTCCCAGTTTGAATATTCAAGCGATTTTACACTATTCAACTCAACAAATGGCATTACAACTCAAATAAATCGGGAATCATTATTGAATTCTGGCATTATTACGGGGGTCAACAATGGCGCTGTAATGTCCTTTCAGATGCATTGTTCTAAACAGCGGAAAAAACTTAAACAAAATACTGCGTCATTTTTGCCCATTCAGATACATGGAAGAGATCATTACAAACTATAAAAGGTCTACTTTTATTTGTGTACACTTACAATACAACAAAACCTTGAGCTTTTGTAAAATAACGAAAATAAACAGGGTAAATCGAATCTGTCTTTGCGATAATCTGTCTGATACACGTCAGAAAAATCAAGTGAAACTCCGCGAACACTTATCACACAAACATGAAACATATGTCTAAAGAAAGAAGGGATGGACGGATCGATCCTAAAGTATCAATACTTCCGAGAATGATGTTTCATCTGCGTGTTCTCTGACAGCACGCGATAGTGAGGCGATCTCATTTTTACTCGCGTCTTCAATGCGAGCAATGTTTGTCTGTTGTATGTGTTTTTAACACTTTCCTGTTTGAACTTTCAAGCGATTTTACACCATTCAACTCAATAAATGGCAAAACAACTCAAATAAATATTTGTGTGAAACAGGGAGCAGCGTCACGTCTAACTCACGAGCCCCGATGAGAGATCGCATTCGCTTCTTCTTGCGTTTGAACGGACACTTTCATACAACCATACATGATATATTGTCTGTTTTGTCTCAAGTGAACATAAACAGTTGATGAAGAAATCGCGAATCTAAATCTAGTATCAACACTTCCGAGAATGATTATCAGCGTTGTGTCTGACAGCGCGAGGCGATCTCATTTTTACTCGCATCTTCATGGAGGTTTGTCGGTTGTATGTAGTTTCACAATCTCAATCAATTAATCTCTGAAATGAATACAGATGTAACAGCACGAAAATAATGAGACTTCACAGTTCTCAAAAGATTAAACTCAATGAAACAAGCCGCACAGACTGTGCCTTGAATGAAATGCGTTTAAAATCCTCTTAAAGAGACAGTAACAATTTTCCAAGTAAATAAAAAGTAGCCTACAAATGGTTTTTACCCCAAAAATAAATTTCTCTCATCGTATACTCACCCTCATTCCATCCCAGATGTGTATTATTTCCTTTCTTCTGGTGAACACAAATTAAGCTTTTTAGAAGATTATCTCAACCCTGTTGGACCTTTCAATGACTTGAATGGTGATCAGAACTCAGAAGCTACAAAAATCACATAAATGCAGCATAAAAGTAATCCATACCACTCCAGTGGTTTAATCCATGCCTTCAGAAGTGATATTATAGGTGTGGGTTAGAAACAGACCTATATATATATATATACTTCAAGATGACATCACTCTGAAGTACTGCGTAAAGAATATCCCACATTCTCCCTTAGGGGGCGCTACAGGCCAAGCCCAAAATTCCCATTTTCTGGTCAAAAATGTTCTAATTTTGTATATTGATACTACAGACCAACAGGAATCCACAAACCAAGAATGGCCCACATTCGCCCTTAGGGGGCGCTACAGGCCACGCCCTAAATTCCCATTTGCTGGTCAAAAATGTTCTAATTTGGTACATTGATACTACAGGCCAACAGGAACCCATAAACAAAGAATTGCCCATATTCGCCATTAGGGGGCGCTACAGGCTATGCCCAAAATTCCCATTTTATGGTCAAAAATGTTCTAATTTGGTATATTGACACTACAGGCCAACAGAAATCCACAAACCAAGAATGTCTCACATTCGCCCTTAGGGGGCGCTAAAGGCCATTCCCAAATTGCAATTTTTTTTTGTCAAAAACTTTCAAATTTGGTACATTGATACTACAGGCCAACAGGAACTCACAAACCAAGATTGGCCCACATTCACCCTTAGGGGGCGCTATAGGCCATGTCAAAAATTCCCATTTTCTGGTCAAAAATGTTCTAATGTGGTACATTGATACTGCACGCCAACAGGAACCCACAAACCAAGAATTGCCCATATTCATCATTAGGGGGCGCTACAGGCTATGCCTTAAAGTCCTATTTTTTGGTCAAACATTTTCAAATTTGGTACATTGATACTACAGGCCAACGGGAACCCACAAACCAAGAATGGCCGACATTCACCCTTAGGGGGCGATATAGGCCATGTCCAAAATTCCCATTTTCTGGTCAATAATGTTCTAATTTGGTACATTGATACTACAGGCCAACAGGAACTCACAAACCAAGAATTGCCCGTATTCACCATTAGGGGGCGCTACAGGCTATGCCCCAATGTCCCACATTGAAAGTGATGGCATTTCCACCCCATTTTTTCAGTTCTTCTGAAACTTAATGTACATAACTCATTTCTCATTGTAAACAAAAAAGCCTCCAGGATCCATAAGATCCCGGCATCATGGATTTTCCTGTACACTGAAAATGTTTAGTTTAGGATTCAGACAGAAAGACACGTTTTTTGAATTTCTTCATTGGGAGAGTTTAATCCCAACCCTCTACTGAACAATTTTAAATGATTTGCCATTTTGAGGAGGAATCGCATTGCTGCTTGCAGCTATATTTATTATTATTATTATTATTATTATTCTCCTTGAGCCCCAATATCTCAAAAAGTCACTGGTCAAAAATTTTCTAAATTGGCACATTGATACTCCATGCCAACGGGTACCCCCAAACCAAGAATGGCCCACATTCGCCCATAGGTGGCGCTACAGGCCACGCCCCAAAAAAATATTTTCAAAGTCATGGCATTTCCAAGCCATTTGTCCAATTATTCTCAAACCTGGTGTACATGCCTCATTTCTCATGGGGAACAAAAAAGCCTCAAGGACCCATAACTTCTGCCCTAATGGATTTTCCTGTACAGTGAAAATTTGCCAAAACCTACAAAACTCTTCTTCTCCTGAACCGTAGCTCCAATATACTTGAAATTTTGTACGCATGTGTAGAATTGATGTCTTTGAAAACGTTACTTAGCAAAAATGAATACGATATAAAATGGCTGAAAGGGGCGTGTTTATGTAAATGTCCAGATTTAATCAATATATATGTCAATATATCAAATGTAATTTTGACCCAGGGTTTTTCAAACCTAACATTCTTCAAGATAACATCCCTTTGAAGTACTGTGCAAAGAATTGCCCACATTCGCCCTTAGCGGTTCGCTACAGGCCACGCCCAAATGTCACATTTTCAAAATGATGGCATTTTCACCACAATTTTCGAAATATTCTAAAACTTGGTATACTTGCCTCATTATTCATTGGGAACAAAAAAGCCTCAAGGACCCATAAGGTACGATTAAAAATGGCTGAAAGGGGCGTGTTTATGTAAATGTCCACATTTAATCAATATATAAGTCAATAAATCAAATGTAATTTTGACTGAGGGATTTTAAACCTGACATGCTTCAAGATAACATCCCTTTGAAGTACTGTGCAAAGAATTGCCGACATTCGCCCTTAGCGGTTCGCTACAGGCCACGCCCAAATGTCACATTTTCAAAATGATGGCACTTTCACCCCAATTTTCCAAATATTCTAAAACTTGGTATACTTGCCTCATTTCTCATTGGGAACAAAAAAGCCTCAAGGACCCATAACTTCTGCCCTAATGGATTGTCCTGTACAGTGAAAATTTGCCAAAACGTACAAAAGTCTTCTTCTCTTGAACCGTAGATCCAATTGACTTGACATTTGGTACCCATGTGTAGAATTGATGTCTTTCAATTTGTTACTTAGCAAAAATGAATACAATACAAAATGGCTGAAAGGTGCGTGTTTATGTAAATGACCACATTGCCTCAATATATTAGTGTCAATAAACCAAATGTAAATTTGATTGATGGATTTTCAAACCTAACATGCATCAAGATGACATAACTATGTGTGCTTGAGAAAGCCAACATATTGTTATGTTACATACATTTATTATTATTATTATTATTAATACTATTTTACTTACTAAAATTTCAACAACCTCACCTCTAAGAGCTTTAATGCTATAAGTACCCAACTTGCCACAGACCTGGGGACTGTTCTGAAGTTTGCTGCTATGTCTTTTTTTACCTGATGCGACTTAAGCTTTTTATATAAATGACGATCAAAAATGTAAAAAATCCCATTGATTTACAATGGCTGAGCAAAAATGCCCCCTCTACTGGATCAATACGGTCTACAAGTAAAATCCCATTCACTTACATTGGCTGAGCAAAGAGGCTCCCTCTGCTGGTGTAACTCTGTCTACCAAATGCACTTTTACTGGAGAAATCTCTCTAATGGAGCAATTCTGTCTACTAGTGGGTGGAGCTCCCGACTTTCTCAGCCAGAAGAATTTTGCCTGCGTTTGCACAAAGGTATGTCAATTGTGTGTGTTTAATGCTTGACATTTGGAACATCCACGCGATTTTATACTATTCATCTCAACAAATGGGAAAACAACTCATATAAATGTTTTCGAGCAGTTTGTGTGAAACAGCGATAATCGTCGCGTCTAACGCACGAGCCCCGATGAGAGTTAATGCACAAGGTCAGTGAGATGTATTTTACTGCTTCCCAGTTTGAATATTCAAGCGATTTTACACTACTCAACAAATGGCAAAACAACTCAAATAAATGTTTGTGAGCAGTTTTCTGTGAAACCGCGAGATGCGTCGCGTCTAACGCACGAGCCCCGATGAGAGTTACTGCACAAATAAGGTCAGTGAGATGTGTTTTACTACTTCCCAGTTTGAATATTCAAGCGATTTTACACTATTCAACTCAACAAATGGCATACAACTCAAATAAATCTTTGCGAGGAGTTTGAAATCGGGAATCATTATTGAATTCTGGCATTATTACAGGGGTCAACAATGGCGCTGTAATGTCCTTTCAGATGCATTGTTCTAAACAGCGGAAAAAACTTAAACAAAATACTGCGTCATTTTTGCCCATTCAGATACATGGAAGAGATCATTACAAACTGTAAAAGGTCTACTTTTATTTGTGTACACTTACAATAACAACAAAACCTTGAGCTTTTGTAAAATAACGAAAATAAACAGGGTAAACCGAATCTGTCTTTGCGATAATCTGTCTGATACACGTCAGAAAAATCAAGTGAAACTCCGCGAACACTTATCACACAAACATGAAACATATGTCTAAAGAAAGAAGGGATGGACGGATCGATCCTAAAGTATCAATACTTCCGAGAATGATGTTTCATCTGCGTGTTCTCTGACAGCACGCGATAGTGACGCGATCTAATTTTTACTCGCGTCTTCAATGCGAGCAATGTTTGTCTGTTGTATGTGTTTTTAACACTTTCCTGTTTGAACTTTCAAGCGATTTTACACCATTCAACTCAACAAATGGCAAAACAACTCAAATAAATATATGTGTGAAACAGCGAGCAGCGTCACGTCTAACTCACGAGCCCCGATGAGAGATCGCATTCGCTTCTTCTTGCGTTTGAACGGACAATTTCTTACAACAAAATGTCAAATTACATGATATATTGTGGAGTCTGTTTTGTCTCAAGTGAACATAAACAGTTGATGAAGAAATCGCGAATCTAAATCTAGTATCAACACTTCCGAGAATGATTATCAGCGTTGTGTCTGACAGCGCGAGGCGATCTCATTTTTACTCGCATCTTCATGGAGGTTTGTCGGTTGTATGTAGTTTCACAATCTCAATCAATTAATCTCTGAAATGAATACAGATGTAACAGCACGAAAATAATGAGACTTCACAGTTCTCAAAAGATTAAACTCAATGAAACAAGCCGCACAGACTGTGCCTTGAATGAAATGCGTTTAAAATCCTCTTAAAGAGACAGTAACAATTTTCCAAGTAAATAAAAAGTAGGCCTACAAATGGTTTTTACACCAAAAATAAATTTCTCTCATCGTATACTCACCCTCATTCCATCCCAGATGTGTATTATTTCCTTTCTTCTGGTGAACACAAATTAAGCTTTTTAGAAGATTATCTCAACCCTGTTGGACCTTTCAATGACTTGAATGGTGATCAGAACTCAGAAGCTACAAAAATCACATAAATGCAGCATAAAAGTAATCCATACCACTCCAGTGGTTTAATCCATGCCTTCAGAAGTGATATTATAGGTGTGGGTTAGAAACAGACCTATATATATATGTATATATATATATATATATATATATATATATATATATATATATATATACTTCAAGATGACATCACTCTGAAGTACTGCGTAAAGAATATCCCACATTCTCCCTTAGGGGGCGCTACAGGCCAAGCCCAAAATTCCCATTTTCTGGTCAAAAATGTTCTAATTTTGTATATTGATACTACAGACCAACAGGAATCCACAAACCAAGAATGGCCCACATTCGCCCTTAGGGGGCGCTACAGGCCACGCCCTAAATTCCCATTTGCTGGTCAAAAATGTTCTAATTTGGTACATTGATACTACAGGCCAACAGGAACCCACAAACAAAGAATTGCCCATATTCGCCATTAGGGGGCGCTACAGGCTATGCCCAAAATTCCCATTTTATGGTCAAAAATGTTCTAATTTGGTATATTGACAGTAGTAAATATAATATACATTGTGACAAAATGATTGACAGGTTGTGATTGATGACTTAATTGATCACCTTTGACCTTTCCCCCCTCCCCATCCCCACACCACCCCTCATACTTTGTGCCAAAAATGATTGATGGTCTATGATTGATGACCTGTTTGGTGGCCCCCCTTTGACCTCACACCCCGCCTCACCCCTCCGGCAGTTGTACAGGCTGTGGTATGAATTGGTTGGTCAGCTGTTTTGATGCCCTCCCAGCGCTGTACCCGACCCATCTGTGTATTTAAAAGAGTAGACAAATTATTAATCTTTAATGATGTAAAATGTTAATGGAAACTGAGATGATAAAAATATTGTTATAAGAATTGTGTTCCTCATCCGTTCAATTAAATAATTGACGTAATCATTGAGATGTTTTTTCAAAAACATGATAAGTAATGCGGGTGGTGTTATTGTATTTATTATTATTATTGTAGGGGGTAAAAAAGTGGTCTCTGGTAAAAATGTCTCTTTTAATGGTTGCAATGCTTGGTGCTAAAACTTGGTTGAAGATTTTAATTTTTAACAAAAGTGATGAAAATGTGTTTCTAAAACAGTGGATATTAGTTGAATCAAAACTCATTCAGACACAAAGTGATGAAAATGTGTTTCTAAAACAGTGGATATTGACTGAAGCAAACCCATTCAGATGCAAAACTAAGACTTTCTTTATTTTTAAACAAAGTGTATCATGTTCCCATATGGTCTAGCGGATATGATTCCTGGCTTTCAACCAGGCGGCCCGGCCGGTATGGGAATCTGTTACGTGTTCGCCCCTGGTTAGTTGGGATATGCGAAAACAATTGCATTTTCACTGACTCTGTAAGCGTACAATGACAATAACGTTGATATAATAAAAACTTTTATATAAGCATGTTTAACAGTTAATTTCAACAAACACCATTTCATTGAATTAGTAAAATGCATCTTTAAAGAAAGAATCTTACATCTCCCGCTCAAAGTCCTTTCACGAGCTCGGCCAAATGAAAATGAAGAAACAGACAAGAGCCCCAGGCGCTGGGTGCTGCGTAAGAATTCATTCACAGGAGTTAACGTGTGTGTGTGTGTGTGTGTGTGTGTGTGTGTGTGTGTGTGTGTGTGTGTGTGTCAAGAGCCCTTGTGTAAGAATTCATTCACAAGAGTTAACAGGTGTGCGTGCATGTGTGTGTGTGTAAACAGAGTGTCTTGAGGGGTTTATTTTTATTTACTATCCTGTATGCATTGGAGCGTCAAGGTGGGTGGTCAACGGTAAATATTGACATTCTATCATCTCACAGGCGTAAGTTAACTGCCCCCCGGAGGCAAAAGCGTGAGAGTCAAAGCATCATTGTATCAACGAGAAAAGTGCTGAGAGGCCAGAAGTATGCCAATATCAAATATACCCATGCTGCATTAAGAGTTTTTAACTAATCATATCAATATTGTAATTTAACAGGTTCGTTTCATCACACGCAGTCACCTACTAAAAATAAAACTAATACATTCAATAATATTATAATTAAACAGCTACAACCCATATGTTATTTTAATTATGTAAGTGGTTAAACAGTTATTAGGTAGCCTAAGTTATACTCTTTTAAACGGCATTTATTTCATCCATGTGTGTGTTTCTTCACGCTCATTCGTCAACTAAAAATAAATAAAAAGAGAAACTTTCACGAATATTTACGATCAGATAAAGCTGTTAAGGACGTGTGTGTGTGTGTGTGTGTGTTTGTCAAGAGCCCTTGTGTAAGATTTCATTCACAGGAGTTAACGTGTGTGCGTGCGTGTGTGTGTGTGTGTGTGTGTGTGTGTGTGTGTGTGTAAACAGAGTGTCTTGAGGGTTTTAGTTTAGAGCCTCAAGGTGGGTGGTCAACGGTCAGCATTGACCATTCTATCATCTCACAGGAGGCATAGGCGTTTTCGGACAATGGATGTATATTCAACCAAGTGTCCGAAAGGTGTAAGATAAAGCTGTTATTTCGCATCAGTATTTTCTTCACGCTCATTCGTCAACTAAAAATAAATAAAAAGAGAGACTACCCCATAGTAGCGCCGCCCCAGTTTTCCTGCTGTGTTTGCGGTCATGTAAGATAGGCCATTCTGGGGTTTGTGTACGAAGCGAGAGCATCTGTGTAACACATAGCATTATTCTTTAAAATGGGTTTTATTTTCAGAAGTATGTAATGCATGTACGATGATTTTAAATATTTGTACTTTACAGGTAAACGTACATTTTGGTAAATTGATGTTTAAACATTTTTCTACGTAATTCAGGACCGATAGATGAACATGAAAATTTGAACACCATCGATCAACTGTGTAAGTCACGTAAAGATTTTAATGTAATTATTTATATATATTAGACGTGTTTAAATATTATGTGACTATATTCTTTTATTTTCAGTGACTGAACCGTTAATTAATAATCCAACGGGTGAGAACAATTCAGGAATCCGATCGGCGCTGCAAGGTATTCACAATATTTGAGAGCTAGCTTGATCATGCAATATTGATTATAAATAAAAAAAATGTATTTTCTGGTTGCAGATATTTCAAACTTTGACGCGGCTACGCTTGTCACACAACCCGGATTCACCACTGCTGAACCAAAGGCCCAACTGTCGCTCCGTTCACCATACAGCAAGAATAATATCCCGAGGAATCAACTTAAACCCCGCTTACATTGTATCTCCAGCTGGAAATGGTACAAGAGGGGATTTTGGTGAAAAACAGACTTCGGTGTTAAACGAGTCAGTTGGTGAGTGGGATTTCACGCTAACATTATTTAAAATAAATAAATGACAAATCCTCGCTAACACACATATTTATTTTTATACAGATTTGTATACTACCAGTTTGCAGATAGAGGAGGACTCCGCATTGATATTCAATGATGCATTTTTCATGAGACGCTGGGAGGCCGGTAGCTTCAGCAACGAAATTGTTCCAGATGAACCCTTGTTGGTAAACGATACAGGGGATTTGCTTTCGGCGAATAACACAATCTTGGATGGCACGGGCGGTGATACGACCCGTCAGGAGTTTGTGGAAGAGTCGGCGGTGAATGCTGGAGAATCTATCCGCTCAAATCAGCAGAACTTTCATCATGATTTGTTGATTGAACTGTGTGAACGGAATCGAAGGGGTGAAGAGAGATTGGATATCATTTCAGATAAAGTGAATATCATTTCAGATAATGTCAAACGCCTTTGTGACTGTTTCCATATGGTTATGACGAACTCAGAAGAGCAAGGAACTCTTACAAGGATTATGCTTGATCGTGTTGGAGCAAATCGTGAGATATTAAATAAATGTGATCGTGTTCTTCAGAATTCCTACAGAGAAAACCAACTAATGGTAACTGCATTATCCAATATTAATAACGATGTCAATGCTGGTAGATGATTTATGTTAAAATGTGTTGTTTTGGGTTATCTAGTTGATTTGTGATTGTTTTTCATAAAATGTTTTGTGTGGTTGGTGTATAATCAGTGGAGAATAAATCTAAATTGAAAAAGATTTTCAAATATGGCTAGTGAAAAAAAAAGATTACGTTCAAACGATGATTTGCAAGATTGTCAACCAGACTTTGAACAAACCCCTTCAGCAAGAACTAGATATGATCATTTGTCAAATATTGAACGGTTACAAAACATTATTGATGATCAGATGGAATTTTTAGGACCTGCCTATTTGGATTTAAATGGTAGATTAGAGGCTATTATTCAAACACAGAGAGAGCATATAATTGCTTCTAATAACAACAAAGACTGTGAAAGGTTAAATATTTCGTTAGAGCCATCATCACACAGATCCACAAGGGGTGAACTAAACGATACAGAGACGCAAACATCAGAACCGCCATACTCTAATTTATGCAAAATATTAGAAGATAAGATTAAAAATCATGAAGAAATGGCCTCAACACCTAGTGTGAAAGATTAGAAGCGCTGATAAAAATGCAAGAGGCTGGTAATAACGGGGTTGATAATGAGGGTGCTAATAATGAGGATGATTTGTTTGTCGATGCAGTACAGATTGGTGGTGTAAGCAATATTTCATCAGACACGAATGACCCCCATGTGAGTTTAAGTCAGAACGATATTGATGAATTGGCTAGAAACGGTGGAGTTTTAAACGAATTCACGATTGTGTCAAGACCGCGTTTCAATGGTATAGAGATACACAGAACTCTAAATTTAAGGGAAATAACATCTACAGACCTTGCTGCATACAGTACATCTGTGCATAATGCATTGTCTGAGATGGTGTCATTCTCCAGACAGATGGCAAATGAATCTGGTATTATTAATATATCTCTTAGAGGTCCCAGTCTGAAATCTGATGTAAATTGTGTATTATCACCTAGTAATGGCTACGATGAAAACATTTTTGTTGAACAATTTGAAAAGATCATGCAGAGCAATGCGAAAGTGATGGCTGACGACAGTTTGCAGTTACATGCGTCCATAGCCAGAAGTAAGAGCGGTGGCGCTCGTCGAAAAGCTGGTTGATATAGCACATGATGAAGTAGTTAGAAGAAAACGAATGCATTTATTTTCCCCCGCCAATACAACAAACAATCTGTGCTTTTCAATATGCCTCGCATATTTTCTCGACACACAGATTTCGCATGACACCCGACACATACTAGCATACACAGACAACATCGTGAGGAATAAAAAGAACTTCACCTTGCAAAACAAGTCAGTTGTTAAAAAGTTTCAAGTGGTGTATAATAAAAGACAGCTATTCTCTGATTATACAACACTACCATATGGCTACTAATAATTTTTTGAACCACCGCAGTGTGCGGGAGGTTGATGGTTTTGATTTTAGACTTCAACATCCTTTTTCATGTGTGATAAGCGGACCTTCAAATTCTGGAAAGTCTTATTTTGTAAAAATGTTGTTGGAAAATGCTGTAAATATGATTTCTAAAAAGATTGAAAACATTGTGTACATTTATGATTGTTGGCAACCGCTGTATGATGAACTGTATAAAATGTATAACATTAAATTTGTGGAAGGAATACCGCAATCTCTGAATGATGATGATTTATTACCTGTCAATAAAACTAATCTGTTGATAATTGACGACATGATGAAGGAGGCGAGTGGAAACTCTGAAGTGGAAAAACTGTTCACTCAATATGTTCACCATAGAAACCTCAGCGCTATTTATATTGTGCAGAATTTATTTTTCCAAGGTAAATCCAGCAGAACCATCAGTTTGAATACAAATTATTTAATATTGTTTAAGAATCCTCGTGATAACAATCAGATTAATGTGTTGGGAAAACAAATGTACCCCGGAAATACAAAATATTTTATGGAATGCTATCAAGATGCTACCAACCAGCCTTTTGGATACCTCATGATAGACTATAAAGCAAAAACCCCTGAACATTTTCGTCTCAGAACGGGGTTACTTTCAACCCAACCAGTAGTTTACATTCAAAAAAGAAAGCAGTGATTTTGGTGAAATGTCTACTAGATTGTCTAGAAACCTCCCCCTGTTAAAAATGCTATTTAAAGCGACCCCGATGCAAAGACGTCTTATTATGCAATCAGCATCTGACGATCTCATTTTAACATTGTGTGAGGTAGCGCTTAATGTGCTCTATGGCACAATACCGCTAACGACGCAGCAGCATCGCCGGTTGAAGAGAAAAAGGACTGAGATTAAATACATAGCCAGTAAAAAGATTGGTGTGTCCAGAAAAAAACGCATGATCAACCAGAACGGAGGATTTCTTCTTCCGCTCCTGAGCATAGCAATCCCCTTTATAACCAGTCTGATAACGTCTAAACAAGGTTGAAGATGGAGTACGCTGAGAAGCTGTTTTTAGTCCCTCAAAATCAAATAGATAAACTAAAGATGTCCAATACCCGAGAATCTATTCAACAAACAGTGGAAGACGATCTGGATCTTGCTATAAGAAATATTTTGAATAAAGACAATTTGGCTGCTCATGAGAAAGCCAAACTTTACACCTCAGTTTTACAAAGATTTTTGACAGTAGTTAAACAAGGGGATCGAGCCAGCAACACATTAACGCTTGCATTTCCACCCCCCGATGCGTCTCACAAAGAGTCCTTTGGACCCCCTGTTGAAGATGGTGGGGGCGATGATATTGTCGATGAAGTGTTGAAAAATGTACCATTGAAAAGTGTGAAAAATGCAAGATACATCATGGATAAAATGTCTAAAGCCAGAGAAGTTTCATCTTGGAATGATTCGGGAGAGTTTGTATTTAAAGGCGTCACTATACAGGGATCACACGTGTTGGATCTTGTGAAGAGTTTAACATCCCCACATAAAATTAGGAATGACCGTAGGCCTCATGGATGGACTGAGTTTTTGCAGGCAATTGCTGTTTTAAACATACCCTATTCAACAGTCCCAAACCACGCGGATAGACATGTAATAAGTTCATTTAAAACCAAACCGTCTACATCGTCCTCTATGGCACAAAGAATGTATTTAAGTACACCTTCTTCTAAGGGGTCGGAGGCGTTTAAATCGCCATCTCGTGAACAAAACCAGTGGTTGTCATTTTGATGTTGTATAATATATTGGTCATATTTTTTGTACAAATTAATCATGTGATATTCAATAAAGCAGTGACATTGATACATTTTGACATTGTGCTCTTTTTATTTATTAGAAACAGTCGTTTTACAAATCATGTATTTAACATAAACGTTTCACCCATTTGAACACATTGAATACACTTAAATACAGTACTATTACAATGAGTTATCCTTAGTTTTTTCACAAAATGCGATACAAGAACATCATTATTAATTAAATCGTCGCTATAAAGCATCATAACATCATCATAATCACAACCTCGAATCATATGATATAGGAAGAAAACACAATGATGACCGCATGTGACAGACATAAAAGGCTGAACTTGTTTAGCCGAATACTGAATGCGTGTTGAATTCCTTTTTAGAAATTCAATGATTGATACAGGAAAACGAATAAAATCAGGACTATTACCGAAACTGTCAAAGAAAAATGCTGAGCCAAACTTATTTATGTAAATAGCCACCCAGTGTTCCCCGGGGAGGTGCGAAGGATGTGTGTTGATTATGACGGCTGTGGGTAGTGTTCTTATCGGATCCTTTGGTAAATAATCGCTTGGTAGTACACCAAGAAAATGCGTGTTTTGTGTGATTCTCTCCATAGCTACGGTAAGTTGTATGGTGTTCATGTTTTTAATTAATAGTAGTCAACAAGCACCTGTCTTCGGTTAGAAACTTCAATGATGTTGTCAAAAACAGCATAAACAATCAGATTAATGGTTCTTGGAAGCGGTTGTCTGAACCGTACTTCTAGTCTGATATTTCCAGACTTAACAAGCGAGATGTGTTGGCCACACTCTTCGTCTGGTGTGAGGTTAAAACCATAAAGTGTATAACCCTGCAGAAAATCTTCTCTGTCGATTACCAATGCTTGGTTTTTTAGATGTCTTCCAGACGAAAGCGCGAGCTGGTAAAACTCTCGTACGGCTGTGCCTGATCCAAAGTTGGGTTGTAATGGTTTGGCGGGGTGTTGCTGTCCATCCACATAAACAGCTAGAAACTCCAGATCGTAATGTTTAAATGCAAAAGGGTTTTTATCGTATGCCCCTGTAAAAGCATCATTATCGACCATGCCCAATATGATAGATTTGGGGAGTGTTCCTAAGAATAGGTTTTCCTGGTTTGATACACGGCTTCCAGCTGGTATGGAAAAATTTTTCAGACAAACTCTATCAATTGGATATTTAGCGGTTGTTGAGAGAAGTGCTTGAGCGTGTCCCAGTCTCACTCCTGGTGAAACTGATACTTTTTTAACAAACAGAGACGCTGATAAAATATTTAGTTTGTATGCTATAGCGTCACTCCTCATTAGACAAAATTCATCTTTGCCTCTTGTCAACCGGATTTTAATGTCCACCCCGTTAAGCATGAGTTTTTCTTGAAAGAAAATATCGCTGTGTATGGGTGATAAAAGTTCGACTACGGCACTTTCGTTGCTAAAGGCAGCCCTCTTTGTCAGACCAATGTTAGCCCCTGCTGGGTCGCCTACATCCATATGTCCTGCAGAGTCTTTGTAAAATAATCCTGCTGAGAATACGCTTTCCAGGGTATCTTTACCGTAGTTTAAAAGGCATTCTATAATACATCGATAAGGGTATGTGTTTGTACTCTGTGAAATTAACCTATCACCAAGTGATACATCAACCTGTGAAAAAATAGTGTTTCCTGGATAATTGATCAGTCCAACAGGGGTCCCATCTCTGATATCTGTACCGTCCGGATTTGTGATTTTAACACGCATGTAAAGCAGTGTATTATTCAGATCTACATAATCTTCACCATTCCCTGCTATGAAAAATTCCAAGGGTGTGGTGTCCGATATTGCAGATAGAGGAGGTATTTCAACGTATGTGTTTTTTTCAATAGCCGTCTGAGTCATCGGTACCGTAAACAGATCCAGTTCTGATTTAATACATTCTTCGGACATGGTATGTAGCAGAGCCATGGTTTAGAATATCGTTTTAACAGAGCTCTTCACCGATCCAGATGAGCCGCGCTTCACAGCTCTCTTTCGCCTTTGTTGTGTAACTGCAGATATCTTAGTTTGTTTCCTGATTTTATTTACCGCTTGACCACTCCTCCTCACCTTCCTCACTCCTGGTGGTTTAGACCTTCGTTTTCGTGACATAACCATTAACCCCGACCCATCTTGGGCTTTATTGTTATTAAAAGTATGTGTCATGGCATTGTTGACAACGTCGCTGACTATGTTTTTAGCAGCATTTTTAAGATGTGGTTTGGCAATGCTGAAACCTCTTTTTAACAACGGAAGCGCCATTCTAAACAGACCCCTGAAAAGACCTCCGAGACCTGCCCCATACATAACCCCTCCACCCGCATACCCCGGCAGGCCACCGCCTGCTTGATTTTTATAATAGTTTACATAATGAGCAGGATCCATTTAGTACGGGTTATAATACACCATTTTAAAGGATCGGTTGTTTCACAGGTCTGAAGTGTAGTTTAACGACGACTTTACCGTAAGCAAATGGCACCCCCCTGTTTCTGTCGTCTTTGAGTTCAATACAAATCTCTCCAATAGAATTTTTATTCACTGACACGTAGTGCGTTCTGTCATATGTCACACTGATCATTTCACGTCCCAACCCGGTTATATGTACGCATCTCAAAAGCGGAACGTGTGCATCCCCCACAGTTTGATATTCGATAACATCTGTGAACACGTATATGCTGTAAAATCCTCCGTTCATGTCGGTTTGATGTGGTGCATACACTGTTGTAAAAGTGGTTTCGTAAGGTCGTAACCGAAACGTACATGACTAGGTAGAGAAACATTTAGCTCCCTAATTACAGATGCTATTTTGTCATAATATCCGGTTTTCAGATTTATGGTCACAAAATTTTTGTTGTCGACAACATCTCTCAAGATGATTTTCGCATCATCATCATCAATAGTGTACCACGATCTAGGGTATTCAATTTCGGCCAGACCCACCTCCCAATTACCTTTTAAGTTTATAGGTCTGGCTAATCTTGTTCTGTAATTCGAAATTTGGTTTTCGAGGTAAAGAGCTAATGAAGCATTGCATGGCAATGTGACATAAAACCCTGCATCATCCATGACTGTTCACTGTAGAAATGAACTCAGATGTCAATTGTATTTTCTTTATATGCTTAAAGAGCTCTGTAGATCTACAACATCTTTTTCATTGACCCAACTGTCAAACTTCGGAGGCCATCCCACCCACCGTACGAGAACCATGTTTTTTTTACCACACTTCTTCTTGTCTAATATTTTTTCTACTTTAAAAGCATTGTCCTTGTCCATAATAATTTTTTGTAGCTCCTCTTCATAAAATGAGCCGTCGATAACCTCCCCGTCATAATCAGATCGCTTGTTGACTTGTGGTTGACGTGGCATACATTCGGTTATAGTGAAAAATTCATCCGTGTAGTTTTGTTCATACCCCTTGGTAAAAGGGCCCCTCATCTTTGATATTCTAACCACGTCGCCGATTTTGTATTTAAATACAGGCTTCTTCTTACACACATTACCATACAAATTTTCATAGACGACCGGTTCATTTTCTTTGTTGACATCTACAGGGCGCATTTTAATACTTCTGTGATAACTACTGTTGTATCCTTGAATAAAGTCTTGTAAAACGTCGATGTAGCGTTTAGAGTTTATAGCCGTTAAATATCGCCACATCCGTCCTTTTAATGTTCTATTAAAGCGTTCAATAACGCTTGCCTTCAATTCACTCCCTGTGCTGAAATGGTAAATGTTGTGCTTTTTAGTTAGTTGTTGGAAATGCTTGTTAAAAAACTCCTTCCCCTTGTCAGTCTGAATTTTCTGAGGGACTCTACCCTCTTGTAGTACTGAATTAAACGCATTGGCCACAGCCAATCCAGTCTTGTTCTTTATACAACGCACCCATGCATATTTGCTAAAGACATCTATACATGTAAGCAGAAATTTAGTATTGTCATTTTCCATAGAATATATTGACATATCTACCAGATCCATTTGAAACTGTGTGTCAATACCATAAACAACGACTCTATTCCTTTTAAAATTGTGACGTAGTGGTTTGTGGAGTGTATAAGCATCTTGACTGGCTAACCAGTCTGAAACATCTTTACCACTTAGCAAATCACCACTTTCCTCTAATACACCACGTTTTAATCTATTTACACCCCCTAAAGAGCCGGGGTTAGATGGTGTGTAGTACACCTTATGCAGTTGTTCGGTCATGTTACCAGCTCAGACACGTGTAAATAATGAGACAGTGATTCTATAAAACACCCCTTTTATTTTAAATCAGGGTAATCACACAGTACAAAGCATACTTATACATTTAAAATAGAAAGACCAACATCATGCATTGTCGAGATATTGTAGGAAATTAACACATGTATCAGAATTTTTATCAATCAGGTGCTTTACCAGAATATTAACATTTTCAAAGACATGTCTAGAACTCTGATTGTTTCTTGACAATAATATCACACACATATCAGTTACATATGTACATAAACATATTATATTGCCAATTTTACAATCATTATTGCATTCAAACAATGAATTTACAATGTTTTTAAGAAACACACAGGATGAATCATTCTGGCAGACACAGCGTTGTATCATTTCAGTCCATTCGTTTGATATACCTCTGACTATATCCATGTGCTTCTTTAGACAAATCACCCATTTGTTAATATAGGGGTCATTTACAAGCTTGTTTTGTCCAGAACTATTATCATTAATGATCTTACACAGCATGTTGACAATTTCACAATGAAGACGACGTCTCAGAATAAATTTAAGCAGTCCAGTAACACTGTAGCAGATCCCCATGTTAGCGTCAAAATAAGGAACCAGTCGGACTGTCTTTCCACCCGTCCACTGCGTCATAGACAGCCTGTTCACCGCTATCATTCACCAGCTTCTCACGGATTTCACGCAGTCTCTGTAGAATGTGTGGCTCCTCTCTTAGTTCACACAACACGGTTTCGATAATTCCACGGATTCTCTGAGGAGTCAGCGTCAATCCAAATGGGTTCAAAGCATGGCCGATGACTTGTTTTAACATCGGTTTAAACACTTTACTACAAATTTCTTCAAAATGTATGAAAAAGAAATACTTGTCAGGATCATACAAACACGTGTGCTGTACCTGACTGGGGTGATCCACTTCACAACCGTAGCACAACTCTTTTAACTTCAAGCCGAGGAGATGCTCCAGAATGACCACTATGACTGCTTTTATAAAATTGACGCTCTTTACATCAACAACGCCATCGGTATCATCATCCCCCTTCAGAGACGATGCATCTGGAAGCGTGTGTCCTGGTCCGCGAGATGAAATGAACGTTAGATTGTGATAGCCAAGATCCATGCAAAACTTGTCGAGCCAATGGCCGGTGATAGGATCACCTCCAGGGGGATTACACCTTACTGAAGTAGATGCGTCATCGGATGATGCGAAGGCCCCAGCAGATTCTGTAGTATCGTGTTGAGACATGATGATTCGCTCTTTTGGTTTGAAATGAGAATGGGGACCACCCGCTTTTAAGGTCTATAGAATGTGGGCGGTGTTACAAGGGCGGCGTCCTGCGAACTTCCCCACACTTTTCGGGGTCAAACAGTCTGACCTTAATTATATTGTATTGGTCATATGCATCATTCCATTTAAACAGTTTGTCTATCTTTGAAAAAACATCATTCAGGATAGGCACATCTTTCCACTGAAACAAAAACTTCATGTGATCTGTCTCTGTGGAAGGACACACTCCTTCATTGATACCCCGCTTATTCTCACTGGTAAGTACGTATCCATGGTCATCCAGCCTCTTGATAGTATGGTCACCAACATCCTCAGCAATGAATAAAGGTGCATCTCCAGAATCATTCAGATCCCTCCAAACACGATTGTAAAACACACCCCAGTCCTTTTCCGTGAAATGCATTGCATCGTCCCTGTTGAATAACTTAACAGAATGAGATGTTCTGTCAAAGTCGTACACGCACAAACGACCATCGTCTAGATGAAATTCACATTTCAGAGCTCCTAAAGGATCATGGAGATCCCTGGTTATGCATGGCCCATATCTTTTCCTCGGAGCCCAATCTAGCTTAGCATTTGTTTCTACATCATTTACCAACTGGGTTTTAGGATTTCTGGGGGATGCCATTGCTCAAGCGGAAAATCACAAAATGCTCACAGAATACGAATAATTTGTCTACTCTTTTAAATACACAGATGGGTCGGGTACAGCGCTGGGAGGGCATCAAAACAGCTGACCAACCAATTCATACCACAGCCTGTACAACTGCCGGAGGGGTGAGGCGGGGTGTGAGGTCAAAGGGGGGCCACCAAACAGGTCATCAATCATAGACCATCAATCATTTTTGGCACAAAGTATGAGGGGTGGTGTGGGGATGGGGAGGGGGGAAAGGTCAAAGGTGATCAATTAAGTCATCAATCACAACCTGTCAATCATTTTGTCACAATGTATATTATATTTACTACTATTGACACTACAGGCCAACAGAAATCCACAAACCAAGAATGTCTCACATTCGCCCTTAGGGGACGCTAAAGGCCATTCCCAAATTGCTATTTTTTTTGTCAAAAACTTTCAAATTTGGTACATTGATACTACAGGCCAACAGGAACTCACAAACCAAGATTGGCCCACATTCACCCTTAGGGGGCGCTATAGGCCATGTCAAAAATTCCCATTTTCTGGTCAAAAATGTTGTAATGTGGTACATTGATACTGCACGCCAACAGGAACCCACAAACCAAGAATTGCCCATATTCGTCATTAGGGGGCGCTACAGGCTATGCCTTAAAGTCCTATTTTTTGGTCAAACATTTTCAAATTTGGTACATTGATACTACAGGCCAACGGGAACCCACAAACCAAGAATGGCCGACATTCACCCTTAGGGGGCGATATAGGCCATGTCCAAAATTCCCATTTTCTGGTCAATAATGTTCTAATTTGGTACATTGATGCTACAGGCCAACAGGAACTCACAAACCAAGAATTGCCCGTATTCACCATTAGGGGGCGCTACAGGCTATGCCCCAATGTCCCACATTCAAAGTGATGGCATTTCCACCCCATTTTTTCAGTTCTTCTGAAACTTAATGTACATAACTCATTTCTCATTGTAAACAAAAAAGCCTCCAGGATCCATAAGATCCCAGCATCATGGATTTTCCTGTACACTGAAAATGTTTAGTTTAGGATTCAGACAGAAAGACACGTTTTTTGAATTTCTTCATTGGGAGAGTTTAACCCCAACCCTCTACTGAACAATTTTAAATGATTTGCCATTTTGAGGAGGAATCGCATTGCTGCTTGCAGCTATATTTATTATTATTATTATTAGATTCCTCCGATAGGAGGGAATCTATTGTTATTGACAGTTTTATTATTATTATTATTATTATTATTATTATTAGTGGTGCTTGCAAAGCAACACTATTGTAATCTCACATACTTATTTTTCTTCTTCTTCTTCTTCTTCTTCTTCTTCCGTACAAAACTTCGGCACCTAACTCGTCCCGCACCTTTTGGCGTAGACCCATGAATGAGGTGTCAAATCGAGCGGCTCATTGAGGAGAGGTGTGCTATGACTTTTATAAGCGATCGGGTGTACGATGTTCGAACAGCGGACGAAAAAGCGGCCAAAAAAGTCCCATTGACTTTACATTGCGGAATGTTCAGAAATTTAAATCCCAACTGACATTTCCACACACACAGACAAAAAAGGGCCTGTCAGCCCTGCGTCTCTCTCTCCCTCAGAGGATTTCTTTTATCAAGCTGCCAATAAAAATCTTCATAGCCACACCCTGAAACATGCTAAAAATTTGCTAGCATCATGCTAACATATGCTGGCATCACCTAGTGAAGTGCTAAAACATGCTATAAATGTGTTAGCAACATGTTAACACATGCTGGCATCGCCTAGCGAAGTGCTAAAACATGCTAAAAACGTGCTCACAACATGGTAACACATGTTGGCATCGCCTAGCGAAGTGCTAAAACATGCTAAAAACGTGATAACAACATGCTAACATATGCTAGTATTGTCTAGCGAAGTGTTAAAACATGCTAAAAACGTGCTAGCATCATGCTAACACATGCTGGCATCGCCTAACGAAGTGCTAAAACATGTTAAAATGTGCTAGCATTATGCTAATGCACGTTAGCATTGCTTAGGGGATTGCTAAAACATGTTAAAAACGTGCTAGCATCATGCTAACACATGTTAGCATCGCCTAGCAAAGTGCTAAAACCTGCAAAAAACGTGCTAGTATCATGCTAACACATGCTAGCTTCACCTAGCGAAGTGCTAAAACATGTTAAAACGTGCTAGCATTATGCTAATGCATGTTAGCATTGCTTAGGGGATTGCTAAAACATGTTAAAAACGTGCTAGCATCATGCTAACACATGTTAGCATCGCCTAGCGAAGTGCTAAAACATGCTAAAAACGTGCTAGTATCATGCTAACACATGCTATCTTCACCTAGCGAAGTGCTAAAACATCTTAAAACGTGTTAGCATTATGCTAATGCATGTTAGCATTGCTTAGGGGATTATTAAAACATGTTAAAAACGTGCTAGCATCATGCTAACACATGTTAGCATCGCCAAACAAAGTGCTAAAACATGCTAAAACCGTGCTAGTATCATGCTAACACATGCTAGCTTCACCTAGCAAAGTACTAAAACATTCTAAAAACGTGCTACCATCATGAAAAACACATGTTAGCAACATTCTATGACCTTTATTTTAGTGCTTAGAAACAAGTTTGAAAATGCTACTTGACGAGTTTTGCCACGGCAAGCACCACTCACATTTTCTTCAGGAAATGTACATTCTAGTTATTATTATTATTATTATTCTCCTTGAGCCCCAATATCTCAAAAAGTCACTGGTCAAAAATTTTCTAAATTGGCACATTGATACTCCATGCCAACGGGTACCCCCAAACCAAGAATGGCCCACATTCGCCCATAGGTGGCGCTACAGGCCACGCCCCAAAAAAATATTTTCAAAGTCATGGCATTTCCAAGCCATTTGTCCAATTATTCTCAAACCTGGTGTACATGCCTCATTTCTCATGGGGAACAAAAAAGCCTCAAGGACCCATAACTTCTGCCCTAATGGATTGTCCTGTACAGTGAAAATTTGCCAAAACCTACAAAACTCTTCTTCTCCTGAACCGTAGCTCCAATATACTTGAAATTTGGTACGCATGTGTAGAATTGATGTCTTTGAAAACTTTACTTAGCAAAAATGAATACGATATAAAATGGCTGAAAGGGGCGTGTTTATGTAAATGTCCACATTTAATCAATATATATGTCAATATATCAAATATAATTTTGACCCAGGGTTTTTCAAACCTAACATTCTTCAAGATAACATCCCTTTGAAGTACTGTGCAAAGAATTGCCCACATTCGCCCTTAGCGGTTCGCTACAGGCCACGCCCAAATGTCACATTTTCAAAATGATGGCATTTTCACCACAATTTTCGAAATATTCTAAAACTTGGTATACTTGCCTCATTTCTCATTGGGAACAAAAAAGCCTCAAGGACCCATAAGGTACAATTAAAAATGGCTGAAAGGGGCGTGTTTATGTAAATGTCCACATTTAATCAATATATAAGTCAATAAATCAAATGTAATTTTGACTGAGGGATTTTAAACCTGACATGCTTCAAGATAACATCCCTTTGAAGTACTGTGCAAAGAATTGCCGACATTCGCCCTTAGCGGTTCGCTACAGGCCACGCCCAAATGTCACATTTTCAAAATGATGGCACTTTCACCCCAATTTTCCAAATATTCTAAAACTTGGTATACTTGCCTCATTTCTCATTGGGAACAAAAAAGCCTCAAGGACCCATAACTTCTGCCCTAATGGATTGTCCTCTACAGTGAAAATTTGCCAAAACATACAAAAGTCTTCTTCTCTTGAACCGTAGATCCAATTGACTTGACATTTGGTACCCATGTGTAGAATTGATGTCTTTCAATTTGTTACTTAGCAAAAATGAATACAATACAAAATGGCTGAAAGGTGTGTGTTTATGTAAATGACCACATTGCCTCAATATATTAGTGTCAATAAACCAAATGTAAATTTGATTGATGGTTTTTCAAACCTAACATGCTTCAAGATGACATAACTATGTGTGCTTGAGAAAGCCAACATATTGTTATGTTACATACATTTATTATTATTATTATTATTAATACTATTTTACTTACAAAAATTTCAACAACCTCACCTCTAAGAGCTTTAATGCTATAAGTACCCAACTTGCCACAGACCTGGGGACTGTTCTGAAGTTTGCTGCTATGTCTTTTTTTACCTGATGCGACTTAAGCTTTTTATATAAATGACGATCAAAAATGTAAAAAATCCCATTGATTTACAATGGCTGAGCAAAAATGCCCCCTCTACTGGATCAATACGGTCTACAAGTAAAATCCCATTCACTTACATTGGCTGAGCAAAGAGGCTCCCTCTGCTGGAGTAACTCTGTCTACCAAATGCACTTTTACTGGAGAAATCTCTCTAATGGAGCAATTCTGTCTACTAGTGGGTGGAGCTCCCGACTTTCTCAGCCAGAAGAATTTTGCTTGCGTTTGCACAAAGGTATGTCAATTGTGTGTGTTTAATGCTTGACATTTGGAACATTCACGCGATTTTATACTATTCATCTCAACAAATGGTAAAACAACTCATATAAATGTTTTCGAGCAGTTTGTGTGAAACAGCGATAATCGTCGCGTCTAACGCACGAGCCCCGATGAGAGTTACTGCACAAGGTCAGTGAGATGTATTTTACTGCTTCCCAGTTTGAATATTCAAGCGATTTTACACTATTCAACTCAACAAATGGCAAAACAACTCAAATAAATGTTTGTGAGCAGTTTTGTGTGAAACCGCGAGATGCGTCGCGTCTAACGCACGAGCCCCGATGAGAGTTACTGCACAAATAAGGTCAGTGAGATGTGTTTTACTACTTCCCAGTTTGAATATTCAAGCGATTTTACACTATTCAACTCAACAAATGGCATACAACTCAAATAAATCTTTGCGAGGAGTTTGAAATCGGGAATCATTATTGAATTCTGGCATTATTACGGGGGTCAACAATGGCGCTGTAATGTCCTTTCAGATGCATTGTTCTAAACAGCGGAAAAAACTTAAACAAAATACTGCGTCATTTTTGCCCATTCAGATACATGGAAGAGATCATTACAAACTGTAAAAGGTCTACTTTTATTTGTGTACACTTACAATAACAACAAAACCTTGAGCTTTTGTAAAATAACGAAAATAAACAGGGTAAACCGAATCTGTCTTTGCGATAATCTGTCTGATACACGTCAGAAAAATCAAGTGAAACTCCGCGAACACTTATCACACAAACATGAAACATATGTCTAAAGAAAGAAGGGATGGACGGATCGATCCTAAAGTATCAATACTTCCGAGAATGATGTTTCATCTGCGTGTTCTCTGACAGCACGCGATAGTGACGCGATCTAATTTTTACTCGCGTCTTCAATGCGAGCAATGTTTGTCTGTTGTATGTGTTTTTAACACTTTCCTGTTTGAACTTTCAAGCGATTTTACACCATTCAACTCAACAAATGGCAAAACAACTCAAATAAATATGTGTGTGAAACAGCGAGCAGCGTCACGTCTAACTCACGAGCCCCGATGAGAGATCGCATTCGCTTCTTCTTGCGTTTGAACGGACATTTTCATACAACAAAATGTCAAATTACATGATATATTGTGGAGTCTGTTTTGTCTCAAGTGAACATAAACAGTTGATGAAGAAATCGCGAATCTAAATCTAGTATCAACACTTCCGAGAATGATTATCAGCGTTGTGTCTGACAGCGCGAGGCGATCTCATTTTTACTCGCATCTTCATGGAGGTTTGTCGGTTGTATGTAGTTTCACAATCTCAATCAATTAATCTCTGAAATGAATACAGATGTAACAGCACGAAAATAATGAGACTTCACAGTTCTCAAAAGATTATACTCAATGAAACAAGCCGCACAGACTGTGCCTTGAATGAAATGCGTTTAAAATCCTCTTAAAGAGACAGTAACAATTTTCCAAGTAAATAAAAAGTAGGCCTACAAATGGTTTTTACCCCCAAAATAAATTTCTCTCATCGTATACTCACCCTCATTCCATCCCAGATGTGTATTATTTTCTTTCTTCTGGTGAACACAAATGAAGCTTTTTAGAAGATTATCTCAACCCTGTTGGACCTTTCAATGACTTGAATGGTGATCAGAACTCAGAAGCTACAAAAATCACATAAATGCAGCATAAAAGTAATCCATACCACTCCAGTGGTTTAATCCATGCCTTCAGAAGTGATATTATAGGTGTGGGTTAGAAACAGACCTATATATATATACTTCAAGATGACATCACTCTGAAGTACTGCGTAAAGAATATCCCACATTCTCCCTTAGGGGGCGCTACAGGCCATGCCCAAAATTCCCATTTTCTGGTCAAAAATGTTCTAATTTTGTATATTGATACTACAGGCCAACAGGAATCCACAAACCAAGAATGGCCCACATTCGCCCTTAGGGGGCGCTACAGGCCACGCCCTAAATTCCCATTTGCTGGTCAAAAATGTTCTAATTTGGTACATTGATACTACAGGCCAACAGGAACCCACAAAGAATTTCCCATATTCGCCATTAGGGGCGCTACAGGCTATGCCCAAAATTCCCATTTTATGGTCAAAAATGTTCTAATTTGGTATATTGACACTACAGGCCAACAGAAATCCACAAACCAAGAATGTCTCACATTCGCCCTTAGGGGGCGCTAAAGGCCATTCCCAAATTGCACATTTTTTTGTCAAAAACTTTCTAATTTGGTATATTAATACTACAGGCCAACAGGAACCTACAAACCAAGAATGGCTCACATTCGCCCTTAGGGGGCGCTACAGGCCATGCCCAAATGTCATTTTTTCAAAGTGATTGTATTTCCACCCCATTTATTTAGTTTTTCTGAAACCTGGTGAACATACCTCATTTCTCATTGTAAACAAAAAACCCCACAGGATCCATAAGGTCCGGCATGATGGATTTTCCTGTACACTGAAAATGTTTAGTTTAGGATTCAGACAGAAAGACATGTTTTTTGGATTTTTTCATTGGGAGGGTTTAACCCCAACCCTCTATTGATCAATTTTAAATGATTTGCCATTTTGAGGAGGAATCGCATTGCTGCTTGCAGCTATATTTATTATTATTCTTCTCCTTGAGCCCCAATATCTCAAAAAGTCACTGGTCAAAAATTTTCTAAATTGGCACATTGATACTCCATGCCAACGGGTACCCCCAAACCAAGAATGGCCCACATTCGCCCATAGGTGGCGCTACAGGCCACGCCCCAAAAAAACATTTTCAAAGTCATGGCATTTCCAAGCCATTTGTCCAATTATTCTCAAACCTGGTGTACATGCCTCATTTCTCATGTGGAACAAAAAAGCCTCAATGACCCATAACTTCCGCCATAATGGATTTTCCTGTACAGTGAAAATTTGCCAAAACCTACAAAACTCTTCTTCTCCTGAACCGTAGCTCCAATTGACTTGAAATTTGGTACGCATGTGTAGAATTGATGTCTTTGAAAACGTTACTTAGCAAAAATGAATACGATATAAAATGGCTGAAAGGGGCGTGTTTATGTAAATGTCCACATTTAATCAATATATATGTCAATATATCAAATGTAATTTTGACCGAGGGTTTTTCAAACCTAACATTCATCAAGATAACATCCCTTTGAAGTACTTTGCAAAGAATTGCCCACATTCGCCCTTAGCGGTTCGCTACAGTCCACGCCCAAATGTCACATTTTCAAAATGATGGCATTTTCACCACAATTTTCGAAATATTCTAAAACTTGGTATACTTGCCTCATTTTTCATTGGGAACAAAAAAGCCTCAAGGACCCATAAGGTACGATTAAAAATGGCTGAAAGGGGCGTGTTTATGTAAATGTCCACCTTTAATCAATATATATGTCAATAAATCAAATGTAATTTTGACTGAGGGATTTTAAACCTGACATGCTTCAAGATAACATCCCTTTGAAGTACTGTGCAAAGAATTGCCGACATTCGCCCTTAGCGGTTCGCTACAGGCCACGCCCAAATGTCACATTTTCAAAATGATGGCACTTTCACCCCAATTTTCCAAATATTCTAAAACTTGGTATACTTGCCTCATTTCTCATTGGGAACAAAAAAGCCTCAAGGACCCATAACTTCTGCCCTAATGGATTGTCCTCTACAGTGAAAATTTGCCAAAACCTACAAAAGTCTTCTTCTCTTGAACCGTAGATCCAATTGACTTGACATTTGGTACCCATGTGTAGAATTGATGTCTTTCAATTTGTTACTTAGCAAAAATGAATACAATACAAAATGGCTGAAAGGTGCGTGTTTATGTAAATGACCACACTGCCTCAACATATTAGTGTCAATAAACCAAATGTAATTTTGATTGATGGTTTTTCAAACCTAACATGCTTCAAGATGACATAACTATGTGTGCTTGAGAAAGCCAACATATTGTTATGTTACATACATTTATTAATATTATTATTATTAATACTATTTTACTTACTAAAATTTCAACAACCTTACCTCCAAGAGCTTTAATGCTATAAGTACCCAACTTGCCACAGACCTGGGGACTGTTCTGAAGTTTGCTGGCATGTCTTTTTTTACCTGATGCGACTTAAGCTTTTTATATAAATGACGATCAAAAATGTAAAAAAATCCCATTGATTTACAATGGCTGAGCAAAATTGCCCCCTCTAATGGATTAATACGGTCTACAAGTAAAATCCCATTCACTTACATTGGCTGAGCAAAGAGGCTCCCTCTGCTGGAGTAACTCTGTCTACCAAATGCACATTTACTGGAGAAATCTCTCTAATGGAGCAATTCTTTCTACTAGTGGGTGGAGCTCCCGACTTTCTAAGTCAGAAGAATTTTGCCTGCGTTTGCACAAAGGTATGTCAATTGTGTGTGTTTAATGCTTGACATTTGGAACATTCACGCGATTTTATACTATTCATCTCAACAAATGGTAAAACAACTCATATAAATGTTTGTGAGCAGTTTGTGTGAAACAGCGATAAGCGTCGCGTCTAACGCACGAGCCCCGATGAGAGTTACTGCACAATGGTCAGTGAGATGTTTTTCTGCTTCCCAGTTTGAATATTCAAGCGATTTTACACTATTCAACTCAACAAATGGCATTACAACTCAAATAAATGTTTGCGAGGAATCTGAATTCGGGAATCATTATTGAATTCTGGCATTATTACGGGGGTCAACAATGGCGCTGTAATGTCCTTTCAGATGCATTGTTCTAAACAGCGGAAAAAACTTAAACAAAATACTGCGTCATTTTTGCCCATTCAGATACATGGAAGAGATCATTACAAACTATAAAAGGTCTACTGTTATTTGTCTACACTTACAATACAACAAAACCTTGAGCTTTTGTAAAATAACGAAAATAAACAGGGTAAACCGAATCTGTCTTTGCGATAATCTGTCTGATACACTTCAGAAAAAAATCAAGTGAAACTCCGCGAACACTTATCACACAAACATGAAACATATGTCTAAAGAAAGAAGGGATGGACGGATCGATCCGAAAGTATCAATACTTCCGAGAATGATGTTTCATCTGCGTGTTCACTGACAGCACGCGATAGTGAGGCGATCTAATTTTTACTCGCATCTTCAATGCGAGCAATGTTTGTCTGTTGTATGTGTTTTTAACACTTTCCTGTTTGAACTTTCAAGCGATTTTACACCATTCAACTCAACCAATGGCAAAACAACTCAAATAAATATTTGTGTGAAACAGCGAGCAGCGTCACGTCTAACTCACGAGCCCCGATGAGAGATCGCATTCGCTTCTTCTTGCGTTTGAACGGACATTTTTATACAACAAAATGTCAAATTACATGATATATTGTGGAGTCTGTTTTGTCTCAAGTGAACATAAACAGTTGATGAAGAAATCGCGAATCTAAATCTAGTATCAACACTTCCGAGAATGATTATCAGCGTTGTGTCTGACAGCGCGAGGCATCTCATTTTTACTCGCATCTTCATGGAGGTTTGTCGGTTGTATGTAGTTTCACAATCTCAATCAATTCATCTCTGAAATGAATACAGATGTAACAGCACGAAAATAATGAGACTTCACAGTTCTCAAAAGATTAAACTCAATGAAACAAGCCGCACAGACTGTTCCTTGAATGAAATGCGTTTAAATTCCTCTTAAAGAGACAGTAACAATTTTCCAAGTAAATAAAAAGTATGCCTACAAATGGTTTTTACCCCCAAAATACATTTCTCTCATTGTATACTCACCCTCATTCCATCCCAGATGTGTATTATTTTCTTTCTTCTGGTGAACACAAATGAAGCTTTTTAGAAGATTATCTCAACCCTGTTGGACCTTTCAATGACTTGAATGGTGATCAGAACTCAGAAGCTACAAAAATCACATAAATGCAGCATAAAAGTAATCCATACCACTCCAGTGGTTTAATCCATGCCTTCAGAAGTGATATTATAGGTGTGGGTTAGAAACAGACCTATATATATATACTTCAAGATGACATCACTCTGAAGTACTGCGTAAAGAATATCCCACATTCTCCCTTAGGGGGCGCTACAGGCCATGCCCAAAAATCCCATTTTCTGGTCAAAAATGTTCTAATTTTGTATATTGATACTACAGGCCAACAGGAATCCAAAAACCAAGAATGGCCCACATTCGCCCTTAGGTGGCGCTACAGGCCACGCCCCAAAAAAATATTTTCAAAGTCATGGCATTTCCAAGCCATTTGTCCAATTATTCTCAAACCTGGTGTACATGCCTCATTTCTCATGGGGAACAAAAAAGCCTCAAGGACCCATAACTTCTGCCCTAATGGATTTTCCTGTACAGTGAAAATTTGCCAAAACCTACAAAACTCTTCTTCTCCTGAACCGTAGCTCCAATTGACTTGAAATTTGGTACACGTGTGTAGAATTGATGTCTTTGAAAACGTTACTTAGCAAAAACGAATACGATATAAAATGGCTGAAAGGGGCGTGTTTATGTAAATGTCAACATTTAATCAATATATATGTCAATATATCAAATGTAATTTTGACTGAGGGTTTTTCAAACCTAACATTCTTCAAGATAACATCCCTTTGAAGTACTGTGCAAAGAATTGCCCACATTCGCCCTTAGCGGTTCGCTACAGGCCACGCCCAAATGTCACATTTTCAAAATGATGGCATTTTCACCACAATTTTCTAAATATTCTAAAACTTGGTATACTTGCCTCATTTCTCATTGGGAACAAAAAAGCCTCAAGGACCCATAAGGTTCTGCGTGATGGATTGTCCTGTACTGTGAAAATTTGGGGAAACATTGAAAAGTCTTCTTCTCTTGAACCGTAGATCCAATTGACTTGCCATTTGGTACCCATGTGTAGAATTGATGTCTTTCAATTTGTTACTTAGCAAAAATGAATACAATACAAAATGGCTGAAGGTGCGTGTTTATGTAAATGACCACATTGCCTCAATATATTAGTGTCAATAAACCAAATGTAATTTTGATTGATGGTTTTTCAAACCTAACATGCTTCAAGATGACATAACTATGTGTGCTTGAGAAAGCCAACATATTGTTATGTTACATACATTTATTAATATTATTATTATTAATACTATTTTACTTATTAAAATTTCAACAACCTTACCTCCAAGAGCTTTAATGCTATAAGTACCCAACTTGCCACAGACCTGGGGACTGTTCTGAAGTTTGCTGGCATGTCTTTTTTTACCTGATGCGACTTAAGCTTTTTATATAAATGACGATCAAAAATGTTAAAAAATCCCATTGATTTACAATGGCTGAGCAAAATTGCCCCCTCTACAGGATTAATACGGTCTACAAGTAAAATCCCATTCACTTACATTGGCTGAGCAAAGAGGCTCCCTCTGCTGGAGTAACTCTGTCTACCAAATGCACTTTTACTGGAGAAATCTCTCTAATGGAGCAATTCTGTCTACTAGTGGGTGGAGCTCCAAGCCAGATGGATGTAGCCTGTGTCTGCACAAAGGTGTCAATTGTGTGTTTAATGCTTGACATTTGGAACATTCACGCGATTTTATGCTATTCATCTCAACAAATGGCAAAACAACTCAAATAAATGTTTGCAAGCAGTTTGTGTGAAACAGCGAGCCGCGTCGAGTCTAACGCACGCGCCCCGATGAGAGTTACTGCACAAAAGTCAGTCGGTTGTGTTTTAATGCTTCTCAGTTAGAATATTCAAACGGTTTTACACTATTCAACTCAACAAATGGCAATACAACTCAAATAAATGTTTGCGAGCAGTTTGTGTCAAACAGCGAGCCGCTTCGCGTCTAACACGCGCCCTGATGAGAGTTACTGCACAAAGGTCAGTCAGTCGTGTGTGTTTAATGCTTCCCAGTTAGAATATTAAAGCGATTTTAAACTATTCAACTCAACAAATGGCAAAACAACTCAAATAAATGTTTGCGAGCAGTTTGTGTGACACAGCAACACGCGTAGCATCTAACGCACGCACCCCGATGAGAGATCGCTTTCGATTCTTCTTTCGTTTGAACGGACAATTTCATACAACAAAATGTCAAAATACATGATATATTGGGAAGTCTGTTATGTCTCAAGTGAACATAAACAGTTGATGTAGAAATCGGGAATCATTATTGAATTCTGGCATTATTCCGGGGGTCAACACAGGCGCTGATGTGATGTCCTGCTATATTTTTCTCTCGAAACAGCGGAAACTACTTAAATAAAATACTGCTTTATTTTTGCCCATTCAGATACATGTAAGACATCATTACAAACTATAAAAGGTCTAATTTTATTTGTGTACACTTACAATAACAACAAAACCTTGTGCTTTTGTAAAATAAAAAAAATAAACAGTGTGCGCCGTCTCTGTCATCAGGAGCATCTTTCTGAAACACATCAGAAAAATAAAGTGAAACTCTGCGAATACTTATCACACAAACATGAAATATATGTCTAAAGAATGTAGGGATGGGCGGATCGATCTTAAAGTATCAATACTTCCGAGAATGATGTTGTATCAGGGTTGTCTCTGACAACACGCCATCCGCGAGGCGAGATTATTTTTGCTTGTGTTTTCACGAAGGATTGTCGGTTGTATATGTTTTAATGCTTGCCAGTTTAAATATTCAAGCGATTTTACACCATTTACGCAGTCTGAATTTTATCATCTCATACCCAAACAAATGAGGGTGTGAGAGACGAAACTGATTTTACTCAGCTTCACTTGACAGTGCGGGAAGGATCTCGGAAGATCCATCGAGAACAGATAAACTATACTAATAGTTGAATGTGCTTCAGATTCAACATAATTACAAGTTTAATACTTACTGCAGTCTCACAATCTCAATCAATTAATCTCTGAAATGAATACAGATGTAACAGCACGACACAGTACGAAAATGATGAGTGTGGCGCGGTGGAGGGCGGGGCCGGGTCGTGACTCAACACGCCCGGTCCCATATTAGGCTAATCAAGCCTCCGAGAGGTTTAAAGGCCGACCGCGGAGGACCTGCATGAGAGAGAGATTGTTCACGGACATGTCCATCGTCTTATGTGTTGGTCTTTTGAGTTTTCCATTAAAACAATCATTTATATGTTAAGCCGGTTTCTCGCCTCTTCCTTGCCCGTGAGCCTGAACTGTTATACAATGAGACTTCACAGTTCTCAAAAGATTAAACTCAATTAAACAAACTGCACAGACTGTGCCTTGAATGTCGTAACATGCAATAAAACCCTCTTAAAGAGACAGTAACAATTTATCCTTTGTCCTGAACATTGATATTCCAAGTAAATGAAAAGTACAAATGATATATTTGGTACACGCGTGTAGAATTGATGTCTTTGAAAACATTACTTAGAAAAATTGAATACGATACAAAATGGCTAAAAGAATGGCTCCCCTCATTTCTCATGGGGAACAAAAAGCTTCAATGACCCATAGTTTCCACCATGATAGATTTTCCTGTACTGTGAAAATTTGGAATAAACCTACAAAGATCTTCTTATCCTAAACCTTAGCTCCAATTGACTTGAAATGTGGTACCCATGTGTATAATTGATGTCTTTCATTTTGTTACTTAGCAAAAATGAATAATACACAAAATGGCTTAAAGGGGCATATTTATATAATTGTCCACATTTCATCAATATATATGTGTCAATAAATCAAATGTCATTCTGACTGATTGTTTTTCAAACCTAACATTCTTCAAGATGACATCAATCTGAAGTACTATGCAAAGAATGGCCCACATTTGCCTTTAGGGGGCGCTACAGGCCATGCCCAAAGTCCAATTTTTGGGTCAAAAATGTTCAAATTTTGTACATTGATACTACAGGCCAACAGGAAACCCACAAACCAAGAATGGCCCAGATTTACCCTTAGTGGGCGCTACAGGACATGCCCAAATGTCCCATTTTCAAAGTGATGGCATTTCCACCCCATTTTTCAAATTCTTCTGAAACTTGATGTTACATGACTCATTTATCATGGGGAACAAAAAATCCCCAAAGACACCTTAATTTCCACCATGATGTGTTTATTTAAAGTTTGGGAAAACCTTCAAAAATCTTCTCTTGAAATTTAGTACCCATGTGTAGAATTTATGTCTTTAAATTTGTTACATAGCAAAAATGAATACTATACAAAAAGGCTGAAAGGGTCGTATTTATGTAAATGTCCATATTGCCTCAATGTATGTGTCAATAAATCAAATATAATTTTGTCTGATGGTTTTTCAAACCTAACATGCATCAACATGTATATGTCAATAAATGACTGAATTACAGCTGTTTGAACTTTGGCCAAATCTGATAATGCTAGCCACTAGTTCTTTTTACCTAAACAGAAAGCAGAAATATTCAGCAATGTGAATAGCTACCTTAGCTAAGCTGTTGAGCTGGTAAGTGAAGGGTCAGAGGTTCAAATCCAGGCACAGCCATAATTTTTCATTTAGGATTCAGACAGAAAGACATGTTTTTTAGGATTTCTCAATCAGGAGGGTTTAAACCCAATTCTCTACTGAACAATTTTTAAATTATTTGCCATTTTGAGGAGGAATCCACATTGCTGCTTGCAGCTATAATTTTTATTTTATATTGTTTTGAAATTGTACCTCGGGACTTTTAATATTCCCTTCCAACTCCAAGTTCTCATGCTTTGGATTTTTTGGTGAATAAGGCAAACTGTATGATCCGACCACTAAGAACTGCCTTAAGTACCTCCAAAGCCATGCCCACAGAGGATGCTTTGGACCATTTGGTCTCCGTACAAACATTAATTTCAGCCTTTAATATTTGTTGAAATTCAGGATTTTGCAAAAGGGATACATTAAAGCGCCAACTATATGATTTATTTTTCTCTGTATGTGACAACACCTCTAAACTCACCAGGGCATGATCTGACACTAATATGTTTCCAATTGAGCAATCAACAACAGATGAAATGAGGGACTTAAATATAAAAAAATCTATTCTTCAATATGATGAAAAAATTAATGGTCCCAACCTGATCGGTTCAACAGTCTCCAAGTATCAGTAAGACCAAGATTTTTACGCATCCTGTTAAGATTCACTGTTGCTGTAGCGTGTTTACACACTTTTACTTCAATATGATCAATGCAGGAGTCCATCAATAGATTAAAGTCTCATCTCAATATTATATTAATTTTATATTGCCCGTGGCTTGCAACATTCATGAATGATCAACAAATAAGCCCTGATTATCAGTGTTAGGTGCGTAAACATTAGCCTTTGACCTTTGACCCTGAATTTCTGCCAGCACAAAAGAAAATATGTTCACCCCATATCTTCCCAAAATTTTCAGCTTCCTACGGGGAAAGATGCATTTCTTGAAGAAACACTATATCATATTTCTTACGTTTAAGAAAATAAAAACCTTCCTTCTTTTTATGGGGTGCCCCAACCCATTCACATTCCACATGGAGAGAGAGACAATCCACTAATATTAAAGGAATAGTTCAACCAAAATTGTATATTTGCTGATAATTTACTCCCCCTCAGGCCATCCAAGATGTATCTTGGAGTTTCTTTCTTCACCTAAACAGAATTTAAGACTTTTAGGATTTCATTTCAGTTCTTCTCCTCTAAACAATGCAAGTGAATGTACAAAATGTTTTGACGCGCTTCCTGCCTCCTCCTCCAAGTGACGCGTGACCTTGCCAACATGCTTATGTCATCACTCTCATGAGTGTACATCACAGAGATTTTTTGTTGTTAAAAAGTATATAAGTATTGTTTTGTTTCTCAAAATAATAAATCATTTGAATTCAGAAAACGTTATTTGTCGACTGGAGACATGTGGATTATTTTGATTCACCCTAAATATGCATGTTGGACCATTAAAAAATTGAGTACATTCACTTGCATTGTTTAGAGGAGGAAAGTCCTAAAAGTCTTAAATTCTGTTTTGATGAAGAAAGAAAATCAGGCCTGAGGGGCAGTAAATTAGATGCAGACACACTCTCTCAGTTTAAGTCTAGACTAAAGACTCATCTATTTAGCCAGGCATAGACCTAATTTATCCTCCAACCCACAATTAGACTGCTTTAGTTGGGTCTGCCGGAACAGAAACCAGAAACTTTGATCATGATCTCTAACTCTGCAATACATTTAATGGAATCTATGCTAATATTTTTTTATTTGTTTCCATGTCTCAACCTCGGGACTCCTATCCTGAGGTCACCAGAACCGGCTGGATCCAGCACCATTCCTGCTTCGTGTTGGACTCCACTGCTACATGTCGCTGAATGATGATGACTAAATGCAGCCGGTGCCAGCCAAACATCACTTCACTCTATTACAATGGACTTCAGAGGATGAACTGATGCCGACTCCAACCTGCATCACCTCGGTCTATTGATGGACTACGATCTTGAAATGGAATGCATAGACTAACTATTGCCAACAAAAGCCTTCATCAGCCAATTAACAAGGACAATTGTATCTATGTGAACTTCTGCAATTAATCAAGGATGGTCTTCAAAGTCATTGGTCATTAATCTTGCAGTTCAAACACAATCAATGTTTAAACACTGACCCTTAACACTTAATAAGTTTAATAATCTTAAACCATGATTTTAACTATACATAAGTAATATTTACATTATATTCGCCAGAGGGTAACTGGCCCCCACAGTGAGTCTGGTTTCTCCCAAGGTTATTTTTCTCCATTAATCAACATCTTATGGAGTTTTGTGTTCCTTGCCACAGTCACCTTCAGCTTGCTCACTGGGGTTACTAATACAATTATTATTTAATTATTTTTAAAAACGATAAAGAATCATATTTTATCTAATTACACAATAATGATTCATCAACTTTATAGACATTACAGTTTTATCGTCTGTTAATGCTGATCTTCTGTAAAGCTGCTTTGAAACGATGTGTGTTGTGAAAGGCGCTATACAAATTAAATTTTACTTGACTTAAATTATGAGCAAATTAAAATTTTTGGGTGAACTATTCTTTTAACGTTTGACATTTTGACATACTTGAAACATAGATTGTGTGTCAAACAAAAACTATAAATTTATATATACCAAATTCCAACACTGGTGCAACAAACAACCCCTGAACATCCCCAAGAACAAAAAAACAGAAAAAGCACAACAACGCCAATTGGCGTTCATCCCTCTAAACTCAAACAGTCCATGCACACCTAAGAGAGCTCCCACAACAACTTTGCCATTGAATTGCTCAAGTCTGGTGCTTCTATAAAAATTTTGTGAGACAGTATTGCACAGAGAATAATCTGAATCAATAGATTCATCCACATAATTGCTAGCGGAACCAGCACAACAAAAAAGACTGTTCAGTTTCCTCAGGCAGTCAAACGAATGTTCAGTGAGCCGCTCCATTCGGCTGTTACTTGAGTGCTACAAATTCCCTAATTACCCCAATATTTTGCAAGAAATATTCCACAAAATAATCTCCATCCAATAGGAGGCATAAGCACATAGAATGGGCAGATTCATCCACAAACTGTCCCGAAGGAGTGTTGTTCCACAAAACAAACTCCAGCCACTAGGCGGAACCAGCACAAAAAGAAATAAAAAGGTGCTCAGTTTCCTCTGACAATCAAGTGAATGTTCAGTGTGTCAGGCCCACTCGACTGCATCCTCCAAGTCAGCAACAACCTTCATCAGCATCGGCGATATGTTCAACAGTTGACGCTGAATCTCTTCCACCTCACTGGCCAAATTGAGTCCCGGGCTTTTGGCCTGACACTCAGGGGCTTCAGCTTGAGCACATAAGTGTCTTTTAATGTCTCCAGAGCCTGAGGATTTTGAATTCTTTGAACAGTTATGGAACAGGGTGTATTGAATCTCTCACCAATTTATGACATAGAAAAGTATTAAAAATTAGCAAAGTGAGCAGAGCTCTCAGGTCACACATCCGAACCTTGCATGGTGCCACTGTCTGCAGTGGTAATGATATTAGACTTCTCTGGTGCTTGCATCCTAGCATTCATTGTTTTAGATTAAATAACAATAAGAAGCTAAATAAGTACATTTGAATTGAAACATATATAAAAATATATGAAACTGTTAAGTTTTAATCGGAGGTTAGATTAACTTTAGTACATAGATTTTAGACGGTCTCGGACAATATTTAATTAAGGAAGATATGTACTCAATAATAATAATAAAAAACAAAATTAACATGAACTAACAATGAACAATATTTCTACGGTTTATTAAAATAGTCATACATTTTATAATCAAAAGTATTTGTTAAATAGATAGTTCCCCAAAAACTTACATTTTCTCATCATTTACTCACCCTCATGCCATTCCAGATTTTAATGACATTCTGCTTAACAGTGAAAGGGTACCAACATTTTGAAGCTCCAACAGAATGTAATGGCAGCATAAAGTAATCCAATCGACTTCATTGGTTAAATCCACATCTTCAGAAGCGATTTGAGAGTTGTAGGTGATAAACTGATCAATATTTAAGTCTTTTTTTACCCTCTGTCTCCACTTTCATTTTCACTTTCACATTCTTCTTCTTTTGTTTATGGTGATTCACATTCTTCATGTATTTCGCCATCTACTGGGCAGAAAGTAGAATTTATAGGAATAAAAGAGTGATGATGAGCCTTTGGAGCAGACTCCCATCACAGAATTTCATGTGTTCAAAGGACTTATTTATTGTTTTACCCGTCATTTTTGCTATATTTATTGGGGTTTTATTTTGAAAATGTTTATATCTGTTCTATTTATTGGTTTTGTTTTTAACTCCCATTTATCTTTTGTTCTTATATATTTATTAAATAATATTTTATTTAAGAATGGGGAAAATGTTTAAATTAGGAAAAGATATGGTATGTTCCAATTTGCAGAGGTGGGAAAATTGTGTATATATAGGTCTGCCTCCACTAGAGGTGTGAGACAAGATGGACGATGAGTGTTTGGGAGCACATGGACAAGGTTGCTAGCACTGCTTGAGCCAAATATTCTCCTGCCTGCATTATTTAGGGAGGGTAGTTGGTACTGCTCTTAGTACCTGAAACAGGTCTAGTGTTTTTGGTTTTATACTGGCTTTTTAACCTTTATTTGTACATTTTGCACCTCTGATGGATTTAACATCTTTTTGGAATGCCATTCCTTCTCTCTGGTGTGATTCTCCTGATGACAGCTTGCTTTTCTATAACAAAAATACTTTTTGTATCTGTTCCACACCCACACCAATCATATTGCTTCTGTAGATATAGATTATTGACAGATATTGATTCAACAACTGGAGTCTTATGGATTACTTTTTATTTACCATTTATGTTTATTGTTAGGACCTACAGAGCTGAATTATTCTTATAGAAATAGTTGTTTGTGTTCTGCAGAAGACGCACACCTGGCATTTTGATAAGTAAATAAGATAATTTTTATTTTTGGGTGAACTATCCTGTGGCATGGATGGTATGTGGGGGGCGTGGTCATGTGTCAGTCTACAGGAGAGGGAGGTAAGGCTTGTCACCTGTCTCTCATCATAGTGATGGCAGAGGGAGACCTGAAAATGCATGCCAGAGCATCAGAGTAGGGGGAGAGACCAGAGCCACCACCTGAAGCTGTGTGCTTGGCCATCAAGAGCCCTTTTGTTTGTTTTTATTAAAGACTGAGAAAGAGTAATACAACACTCACCTTTGACTGTTGACAGTCTCCTGACTCCTCCTTGCTACAGTGGTGCTGAAACCCGGCTTTGGATGAGTATGCTGTTATGGAGTCCTGACCACTGGGCAAAGTCTTCAAAACCCTCGCCAGCATCCAGCAGACTCAACACAAGGCCCTCATGGACGTACACCTGAAGCAGGAACAACTTTTCCAAGGCCATATAGACATCCAGCCCTGAACAAAAACGTTTTGGGAAGCACTGCCACCCGTTCACTTTTTCTCAGGAGATCCGGGATGCCTGATGGAAATGGTTGCTGGTGGAGGGAACCTGTGGCGTTGTGGAAGTTTTTGACCTGGAGCAGTTCGTTGTGACCCCTCCCCTTGTCTGTCCCTCCTACTCCCTCTGTCTCCCTCCGCTATCCCCACCAGGTTTGTAAGACCGCCCCCCCACAAGTGCGGAAAGAAGACCCGGGCTGGTCTGCTGGAGCTGTGGGGAAGCTAGATACAGTCAGGATTGGTGTCCGGTGATAGAGGTGGGGACACTGGTCCGGATCCACAACGCTCCACAGGCTGCCCCCGATCGGCTGTAAAAATCAAGCTTTGGTGAATACGGGTTGTTCTCATATCTCGATCCACCAACATTTGGTCCAAGGCGGGGCATTTGATAGGAATAAGCAGGTGAGGTGTGTGCATGGTGACATTCACAAGTATCCAGTGGTTACCATTGAGATACGTTTCAGGGGAAAATGGCAGTCGAGGCTGCGGTTAATTCCCTCCTCACCCATCTACTAATTCTTCGAACCAGTTGGCCTGGTTTTAAAAATGTATTGTGTGTAATGTGTGTGGATGGGTCCTGCAGAAAGGGGTCACAGTGTGTGGGAGGTGGTGCCAGGGCTGTCGACATCTTCTATGCATCACGATGATGCAGACAGGGTAATTCCCATACTCAGGGGTGTCTCTGAGGGGGATTTCCCTCTGAAGCAGTCGTGTGATGTCATGTGAAGCATGCTTTTGACCAGGTGAGAGTAATTGATAGTCAACAGTCTAATGTTGCGCTCACGAGAGCAGTTGTATTGAGTGACGCAGACCAAAAATACTCAGCTTTTAGTACCAAATAGCCATAACCCAATGGCTGGACACTTTGAACCGCATAATGGCCCGTTTATTTTGGCCGGGTTTTCACACCCGTTCACACAGTTGGTGAATCCTTCAGCCACCCCAAAAGCACCATTGCATCCTCTGCCATAGATTGAGGTCCCCTTTGAGAGAATTGTCATGGACCTCATCGGATCATTAGAGCGAACTGCATGCGGGCATTGCTTTGTACTAGTTCTGGTGGACTATGCAACGCGATATCCAGAAGCAGTGCCTCTTCACACGTAGTGTTCTTATTCACACCAATGTTTATCACCCGCATACTGAAAGGCTGGTCAAATGAAGACCGACTGTACGACAGGGGCACTCAACTACGGGAATTCGCACAGAGAGATAAAGTGCTTGTATTGCTGCACACTTCGAGCTCCAAATTACTCGCCAAATTTCAAAGACCCTTTGAGGTAACACGACGAGTTGGACATCTCAATTATGAGGTTAAGTGAACGGAAAGGGGAAGGGCACATCAAATCTACCACCTCAGCCACCTCTACCACCCGGTGCCTGTAGCCTTGGCAACAGTAGTTCTCACCACTGAGTGAGTTGAGCTCGGACCGGAGATATCTCCCAAACCAAATTAATTCATTCCGGTCCCTTGCGGAGACCACATCTGACTGTTGCAGCTTACAGACATTGCCAGGTTGGAAGCGGAATTTGCGGACGTGTTTTCTCAGTCGCACAAACATTATAGAGCACCATATTGAGACCACCACGGGGGTGGTGGTTTGTAGCCACCCCATCTTCCTGAACACATGAAAAAGATTGTTCAGAAACAATTAGAGGCAATGCTTGAAATGCACGTAATACAAGAGTGGCACAGCAACTGGGCCAACGCGTTAGTTCTGGTACCGAAGAGCAATGGCTCAGTCCGGTTCTGTTGACTACCGGAAAGTGGATGCGGTGTCCAAATGTGACGCTTATCCAATGCCGTGAATTTATGAGTTACTCGATTGGTTGGATAAGGCTCAATTTTACTCGATGCTGGACTTAACAAAGGGTTATTGTCAGATCCCTTTAACTCCAATATCCCGAGAAAAAACTGCTTTTTCCACACCGTTCGGATTAAACCAATTTGTGACGCATCTGTTTGGTTTGTTCGGGACCCCGGCCACATTTCAGCGCCTCATGGACAAGATCCACAGACCATACACAGCATATGTTGCCGCATATCTGGACGATATTATAATTTATAGTAAGAACTGGCAGCAGCATATGCAACATCTGAGGTCTATCCTGAGAGCACTGTGGCAGACGGGACTCACAGCCATCCCAAAGAAGTGCACAATTGAGCGGGTGGAAATTAGGTATCTGGGGTTCCACTTGGGTCATAGGCAGGTGCGACCACAGGTTAACAAAACCGCAGCGATTGCAGCCTGCATGGCGCCCAAGACCAAAAAGGAGGTAAGGCAGTTTTTGGGGCTGGCTGGCTACTACCGGAGGTTTGTGCCTAGCTATTCTGATATCACCAGTCTGCTGACTGACCTTAATAAAAAGGGGGCTCCCGATCAGGTAAAGTGAACAGAGTTGTGCCAACAGGCTTTCCTTAAGGTGAAGTCTGCACTGTGTGGGGGGCCGCTTTTGCATGCACCTGACTTCTCTCTCCCCTTTATTTTTATGCATCTTACAAAGGGCTGGGCGCAGTGCTCTCACAGGAGGTGGGAGGAAAGGAATGTTCAGTGCTATTTATTAGCAAGCTCTCCTTCAGGGAGACAAATTACCATCGAGAAAGTGTGCTTGCGATTAAGTGGGCTGTTCTTACCCTCTGCTACTACCTGCTGGGGCAGAACTCAGAGATCTTGCTACTTATCCATTTAACATTAGTTAATGCACTATGATCCAACATGAACTAACAATGAACATTGGTATTTTTATTAACCCTCTGGGGTCTGAGTGCGTTTTTGGCCCTGGAGAAGTTTTGACATGCCTTGACATTTGTGCTTTTTTCAGATGCTTAAAAACATACTAATGGCTAATGTATGACAATACTGTACTCCGCATAAACTGGGCTACAATAATATGTGAGCAACATGTATGTATATGTTTGAGAAAATAACGTGTATGCATGGTTTTAAAAAAATGTAAGTCATTGAAATAAGGCCATATAACACATGCTAAATATATGTCCGCAAGACTTTTGAGAACTGGATCTTGTAGCCTAGAGTTTTTGCTACAAAATTATGTGAAAACCACCCTGATCAATTATTCATACAAAACAAATAGTCATTTAACTTTTGTAAGACATGTTTAGTGTTAGAAAGGTCATATGCAAGGAGGCATGAATTAATATGAATATTGATGTGATTCACACCTGAGGAGACAGAGACCCCTCCCTGGGCCTATCAATGAGGAATGTGAAGAGAATGAATGTGAGGAGACTTAATGGTCAAAATCAAGTTCTAAGTTAAAAGAAGTCTGACTATACATTTTCTTTATATAAAGACTTTACTTAAAAATGTTAAACATACTCTACCATTTAACAGTTTTAGAAGAAGTCTCTTCTGCTCACCAAGGCTACATTTATTTGATCCAAAATACAGTAAAAACAGTGTTATTGTGAACTATTTTTACAATTTAAAAGAACAGTTTTCTGTTTGAATATATTGTCAAATGCAATTTGTGATCAAAGCTGAATTTTCAGCATCATTACTGAAGTCTTCAGTGTCACATGATCCTTCAGAAAACATTATAATATGCTGATTTTCTAATTTGGACATATTTAAAGTGCATTTTATTCATTTACACCTGAACACATATTTGCAAGCACAAGCTTTGTTGATGATAATGAGGCAGCATAAACACTAGTTAAAATATAATCTAAACATTCATATTATTGTTATACCATATTACATTTCATATTAATATCATACAGCATACAATTTAAATACCTGCTTAAGTGATTCCGAGCCGGTCCGTTTTGGTGACAGCGACGCAGGCAATAACGTCACAGCTGCAATAACGTGGAAGTTCTTCACTGCGAGTGAAGAATACATAAAGTTCGCAATGTGTAATAACTATAAGGCTAAAGTAAACCGTGGGGGAACCACCACAATAATGTTCGGATCAACAAACCTAATTAGACACTTAAAACACCATCACCCAGCTGAAAATGCCCATTTTAAAAAAGAGGCTAAAAAAGGGAAAGCGGCTAAACTAGCCAGAGCTCAGAGCCAGCCACAAGTCAGCATCATCTCCTTTCTTTCCTTGGTAAGATCAGCGAAAAGACCAAAGCAATTACGAGGAAAAATATGGAATTCATGGTCCTGGATGACCAGCCATTCTCCATAGTTGAGGACAGAGGGTTCAGAAATCTGATCAATTTCCTCAATACAGAGTAGGTGGTACTTTTCCCACATCGCGTTGCCCGAGTTATTTAATCTTGTGTCCTGTCACACACAAAGCCTGTTACAAGCATACCTATCAACATTTTGGTACACAAATCCAGGAAGGGAAGTGGGGTGCTGGATGGCAGAGACAGGCTAAATACATACAAATTGTGCCGTTGTGATTTAATGTGCTGAGTAACATAATTTCTCCCACCGTGTCCAATATTAAAATCAGTGCGACATACATTGCAAAAGGCGTGGGTATTATCGATATGGCTTCGGGATATTAAATTAAATTCTTCAGTCCAGCTGTTGTTAAATTTACATGTGTGTGTGTGTGTGTGTGTATATATATATATATATATATATATATATATATATATATATATTTTAATTTTTTTTTTTCCGCTGGATCACCAGCCGAGTCTTCTACTCCACCAGTGATGCCAGTGATGCTTGATTCAACTTCCCGCATCTACTGCATGCGCAGATTTCAACAGAGCAGCTGGGTTTTGGTTGCCAGGTTGAGGTCACAAATGGGTTGAAATTTGTATGATGTGTCGACTGTTTGAGTTGGATGCGTTTCATACAATATCTGGCAACTGGACAACCTTGGATTAATACGTCGATGTGATTATTTATATAGCGAGGTTTGGGCCATATAAATTACGGGAGTTTCTCGGGAGAAATAACAAAATGGGAGGGGGGCGGGAGATGGGTGTGAAATACGGGAGACTCCCGGGAAAAACATTGTTGACAGGTATGGTCAAAAGCTGATCCCGAAGCAGCAATCCGTTTTACAACTGATATTTGGACATCTAATGTAGGCCTATGCTTAATGTCAATGTTGAGTGTACTGGACACTTCAGTTTTGTTCATAGGCTTGTAATCTTTGGAATTGTTTTGTTAGACAAGTAAAAAAGAGAAAAAGATCCATTTATAAAAACTGTGGAAAAACTGTTTTGTTTTATAAAGCAGTTTGCAGTTAATTGTTATTTCTACCTCTTTCTAGTCACAGAGCACTTTATTTTGAGAGTTCTTTGAGAGAAGATCCGGGAAATTGTAATGTTTTAATAATTTATTTTATTATGAAAATACATTTTTGCATTGAAGAAAGGTAGATTTTGTTTGTATATGCGGTCAATAATATTTCTTAGAAAGAAAATCGGAATTGGAATAAATCAGTATTGGCAGTTCACACTTGCAAAAAAATCGGAAATCGGAATCGGCCAAAAAAATTGCAATCGGTGCATCTCTAATGTTTATATAAAATAGCATGTCATCTAATGTAAGTAAAACTAAATGACTTACTCATCCGAAACTGTATTCTCGGCTGGATCAAGTTCATCGGAGCCCACCCTTCTGAGGAAAATGTTAACTTTCGTCAATATCCAGGAGCTTCCTAGCATGTGTATCGTGGCATCTTCCAAACATGCAGAAAAGTGAATGATCTTGATGTTTCAAGGCACAGTCGGGGACGTTTACCATTTGCATTGATCGCCTCAGCACATTACCGTATGAATAACGCCCTCTGCCTGTGGGTGTGATCAAAGGGATAATTAGTTGAGCCATGAAAAATTGTACATCGCTTTGTTTCATACAAATTACACTGCAGGAGAATATTTGTTTAAAATTTGTTTTATTTAAAAGTAGACATTCTAAGCTTTCTTTAGACATATGTTTCATGTTTGTGTGATGAGTATTCGCAGAGATTCAGTTCATTTTTGTGACGTGTTTCAGAAATAAGCTGAAAGTGCACCCTTTTTTAAATTTTTTTATTTTCTTTATCTTTATTTTACAAAAGCACAAGGTTTTGTTGTTATTGTGAGTGTACACAAATAAAAGTAGACCCTTTATAGTCTCTAATAATGTCTTACACTTATCTGTATGCCCCAAAATGATGGAGTATTTTATGTTGTTTCCGCTGTAATGACGGAAAAATCCAGCAGGACACGCCACGCGTCCGTTGACCCCAGAGGGTTAACTAACATTTACAAAGATTAATAAATGCTGTAAAAATATATTGTTATTGTTTATGATACGTAATGCATTAAATAATGTTAACGAATGGAACCTTATTGTAAAGTGTTACTGTTTGATTATTTTCTATTGATATTTAACTTTTTTTATTATAAGAGTGTGTTTATGCCAGCATATTAGGTGTTGCTGTATCATAATTGGTATAGAGAATTGTAAAATTTTACAGCTATTGATATCAACTACTTACATGTTGGTGTCTTTCAAGACAACCCTACCCAGCACTCCAAAATGCAATTGCTTTTTTTAGTCCACAGATTAGTTTTTTTTATCTTTTTCAGATAAGATTTGACCTGCCAAAGAACTGAAAGCCATGGATTTGCTTTATTGGCAACATCTTTGAGCAGGGGCTAGAGACAAAGCCCACCAGCAAGTTGCTAGAGACAAGGTGTTGATATTCAAATCCACTGCTGCACTGCCACTGACTGGAAGTGCTATTGACTTGGAAGGTCGTACGAGACGACTTCCGCTTCTCTCAAATTCGGCAAGTAGAAACAGGTATATTTGTAATCCTGCCACAAGTGTGGCCTCAAAAAGAGTTGTCAGCACTACAGGATGCATACTGTACTGTACTGTACTGTACTGTAATGTCTTCTCAAAGCACAGTAAGACCAGATCATGTTGATCAATAAAAATGTGTGGGAATATATATACAGTATTACTATAATTATACAAATTATACACTCTGCCCTTTCTACTGTGCTAATTCAACTTGGGAATTAACATTAGATGCGTTTGAACATCATATGTTCGGGCAAATTGGCATACTTTTTTTCAGACAAATGATTTTAATTTCTGTTGATGCAAAGCATTGTGGGTTGTGAGGGTTGTGGACACACCTCATGCATCCTTTGAATTCCCATGAAAGAAGATCTCATTCGAAGTCTGCATTCGGAGTGTCCTACTTACTTTTCTGAAATGAGACAGCCTCAATGACCTCTGGAGGACACAGCCTTTTGTTTTGAGACACAGCACATGTAAACAGTGTTGGAGTGTTTCTCTTTAAATTAACGTTTGTTTTTTCTGCACACACTGTTATAGTTTGTTAAAGTATATGACAACAACCACTGTTGATCTGTTCATCCCAATCTACAATTATGTCAATGATAGCCGGGAAAGCACGAAGGTTCATTCAGCTGACATCTCACAATCGTCACCATAGAAACAGTATGTTAAGCACTATGTTTAATGTAATTTCAAATAAAAAATAATTCCAAAGGTCTGAAATATACCACGATCCACTATGTGAAGATTTAATGAACTCAAATATGCATAAGTGTTATAGCTTGTATACAAGTTATTTTTAACAGAAGCCTAATTCATTACCAGTAATTAAACAATTCACAAATTCCTTCTAAACACAGCCTAAATTAATTAAAATCCACGGAACTAAGAATATTTTGAGAGGAAAATGTTTGCATTCCATATGTGTATTAATGTAAATTATATTTAAACAATAGACTACTTGCTCATATTATTTGGAGACCTCCATGTGCGACTTGCAATATTAACATTAACATTAACATTAATTCCCATGACGACGATTATGAAAATGTCTGAAAATTGACATCCCTAGTATCCACAGTATACCTCCCTTCCATGCGCCAATGAGAACTCTTTCAAAATTGCTCTGGAGTGTTTGAGAAATCCTAGTAGAATACTTCAGTTCCGAGAATAATCAAGCATCCTGTCCTTTATCCCTCTCTGTTCGAAGAGCATCATCACTCTCAGATTTTAATAGGTCATTAAGTGATTTCCTAGAATGGAGGTGAGAAGCCTATGCAGTCTCTTCAGAGAAATGTCTAGTTTTTCAAACCTTCTTCAGGAATAAAGGAAATTTAGATTAGGGCATTTAGATTGAGGAAGGATCCAGCAGACAGAGAGAATAGGACAAAGAAAGAAGAAAGTGGAAGGAAGGACAGAGGACAAGAGTGGCCGTTCAGTACTTATAGCATGCTTGCAGCACTACTGCTTCTCTGTATGCACCATTCATTTCTTATCTTTTTCTATCTGGTTGCAAGAAGAAAAAATAAATTATGTAGTGCAGAAGAGGCTTCTCTTTGTTATGGAAGCCGGTTTCCGCCACAGTTAAATAAAAAAATATTTTGTAAGGCAATATAATGAGATATTAAGCCATTATTATGTGATAGTATGAGAAACTTTCTCATAATATTGACTTAGTATCTCATAATAATGACTTAGTATCTCATAATAATGATTTACTGTCTCATAATAATGAGAAACGTTCTCATAATATTGACTTACTATCTCATAATAATGACTTTCTCATAATAATGACTTACTTTCTCATAATAATGACTTAGTATCTCATAATAATGACTTACTATCTCATAATAATGACTTAGAATCTCATAATAATGAGAAACTTTCTCATAATAATGACACTTACTATCTCATAATGAGAAACTTTTTCATAATAATGACTTACTATCTCATAATAATGACTTAGTATCTCATAATAATGAGAAACTTTCTCATAATAATGACTTATTATCTCATAATAATGACTTAAAATCATCTAAGTTACGGATGTAACCATCTTTTCCCTGATGGAGGGAACAAAACGTTGTGTCGAAGAAGCGACACTACGGGTCTCTCTTGAGTGCTCTGATCTATGAAAAAAGGCCAATGAGAAGTTGACAGACAGTATTTGCATACCCCGCCCCCGGACATACAGGTATAAAAGCGGGGAAATACGTCGAGTTCATTCAGGATTTTTCTGAGGAGTTGGAAATGGTCCGGCCACAACAGTGGCTCGGCTCAGCGACGTGGCCGGGAGGACACAACAATTCGTTCCCTCCATCAGGGAATGGAGGTTACATTCGTAACCTAGACGTTCCCCGTCTGTCGCTCACTTCGACGTTGTGTCTGCAGTTACAAGGCTAGGGAGGAGTCATCCAGGGAGCCGAGTTAGTGGGATATCCTGGGAGAAAAAGTGCACGATTTTACCTCGGCCGAGGGAAAGAGTGCTAGGCGCAAGCGGTCCACCCGGTCAATCCGTAAACGTGTTACCGAGTTCTACCGGCTCGGACCTGAGAAAACATGGTATGAAACTGACTCTACCCTGAGATTGTAAAATCTCGCAAGGGTGTTAGGTGTTGCCCAACTGGCTGCTCTGCATATGTCTGCCAGGGAGATGCCTCGGACCCGCAATGGGAGTGGCACGGCCTGGGTGTGATAAGCCAATGTAATGGTGTCAACTACCCAGTGGGAAGGCCTCTGTTTGGAGACAGCGTTCCCTTTCTGTTGTCCACCAAGGCAGACAAAGAGCTGCTCAGAGCTGCACAGCAATGAAGGGCTGGGCCTGCCTCCTCCTGGGGCAGCTTCGCTTGCAGGTTCACAACCTGGACCCTGAGGGGAGTCATAGGAACCTTGGGCACGTAGCCCGGTCATGGTCTTAGGATCACATGAGTGTCTGCCGGATCAAACTCCAGGCAGGTGTCGCTGACATAGGACGCTTGCAGGTCCCCGACCATCTTGATGGTGGTTAGTGCGATCAGGAGGGCTGTCTTCAGGGAGAGGGCTTTGTTCAGCTCTGAAGGCCCGAGAGGACCACTGAGAGACCCCAGGAGGGGAATAGGCTTGGCTGGGAAGGATTTAACCTCCGGCGCCTTATAGGAACCTGATGATTAAGTTGAGCGGGGCAAGGGCTGCCTCTGCGACTTTCGTGAAGATGCGAGGGGACAGAGAAATACCGAAGGGGAGGACTTTGTACTGATACGCCAGGCCATCGAACGCGAACCGTAGAAGGGGTCGGTGTCGAGGCAGAATTGAGACATGAATGTACACGTCTTTTAGCCGGAGGCTAAATCCCTCCCAGCCAAACCTGTTCCCCTCCTGGGATCTCTCGGTGGTCCTCACCGGTCTTCAGAGATCCCCCTCCGAGCCGCTAGAATCAGTTGGCTCAGGGCCCTCTCTTTAAAAAGACGGCCCTGCTGATCGCGCTCGCTTCCATCAAGAGGGTCGGGGACCTGCAAGCGTTCTCTACTAATGACACTTGCCTGGAGTTCGGTCCAGCAGACACATATGTGATCCTTAGACCTCGACTGGGCTATGTGCCCAAGGTTCCTACCACGCCCTTCAGAAGATCAGGTAGTGAACCTGCAAGCGCTGCCCGGGGGGAGGCAGACCCAGCCCCCTCGCTGCTGTGTCCGGTACGTGCTTTGCGTGCCTACCTGGAACGCACCCAGAGCTTCAGACGCTCTGAGCAGCTCTTTGTCTGCTGTGGGGGACAGCAGAAAGGGAACGCTGTCTCCAAACAGAGGCTGTCCCACTGGGTGGTGGACACCATTCAGTTGGCCTATCACACCCAGGCCGTGCCACCCCCCCCCCCATGGGTCCGAGCCTACTCTACCAGGAGTGTGGCATCCTCATGGGCACTTGCTAGGGCCACCTCCCTAGCAGACATTTGCAGAGCTGCGGGCTGAGCAACACCTAACACCTTTGCAAGGTTTTACAATCTCAGGGTTGAGTCAGTCTTGTCCCGTGTTTTGTCAGGTCCGAGCCCGTAGAACTCGGTACACGTTGACGGTCTGACCGGGTGAATCGCTTGCGTCCAGCGCCCTTTCCCTCGGCCGAGGTAAAACAGTGCGCTTTCTTCCCAGGAGACCCCTCTTAGGTTCCTGGTCGATTCCTCCCTAGCCCTCTTGGTTCCGCAGTTCAGCGGAGTAACTCGCCGACCCAGTCCACTACGGGTACCCCAGGCTACCCCTACTGGAATAGGTGCTCCACAGATCAGGCCTCCTACGCGGACTCCTCCTGTGTGTACTTCTGCGTCTCCCTTAGGCAGTCCTTCGCTGCCCTCCGGTCGCCGTGTTGTAGCAACTCCCCCCTCCTCGAGGTTAGATCTACCACTGCGCCATTCTTTCCCACATGTGACCGAAGAGGTCATGTGATGTATTTTGCCACCTTTACCTCCCCTTTCGGGCGGGTGTGGCCTCCGCAGGGTCTTTTCCCCCTGAAAGAATAGGAATTCGGGTAAGACCCCCGGCTGGTAAGGGCCCCGGCTGCTCTTGCTCTATGCCGAGAAACATAGAGAGAAAAGAGGCGCAGCCAGGCTTGGCCCGTTCCCTAGTTGGCAAGCGTCGCCTTGTTCCCCTCTAGGGTAACCTAAAGGATTCCGACGACTTTTTTGGGGCATTGGGGAAGGGTATGTGCAGTCTGAAACACAGTTGGTCGCTTGTGCACATGAAATACATGCCCGCTCCTGTGTCAGCAGTACACGTACACGGCTCAGCGCATGGCGTGATTTGAAGTGGACCCCTAGTGTCGCTTCTTCGACATGACGTCGAAGTGAGCGACAGACGGGGAACGTCTCAGTTATGTATGTAACCCCCATTCCCTGATGGAGGGTACGAGACGTCGTGTCCTCCCGGCCATGTCGCTGAGCCGAGCCGCTGAGGTGGCCGGACACTCCCGGCTCCTCAGAAAAATCCTGAATGAACGAGCGTATTTCCCTCGCCTTTGTACCCGTATGTCCGGGGGCAGGGTATGCAAATACTGTTTGCCAACTCTCATTGGCCTTTTTTTCATAGATCAGAGGCATATTTGGCGCTCAAGAGAGACACCTAGTGTCGCTTCTTTGACACAACGTCTCGTTCCCTCCATCAGGGAACGGAGGTTACATACGTAACCGAGACGTTTATGCACCTGTGTGTTTTAGACAATTTACTTAAATTGTAATAAAGTATATTTGAACAAAACACACTGTGTGCATCCTGAAACTTTTCTTTTTTGTCTGTTTTGTAAAATTCTTGTTTAACAAATACTTGTTCAAATGAAAGGATGGCTTGTTTATCATTATATCAGTATATCATTAACCTTGTTTATGTGTTAATAACACATTGCTCATGCGCGTTGGAGTTTGACATTCAACAAATAAATAAGCCTTGTATATAGCACCACCTACATTAGATTTATTGCACAAATGATTATATTAATTAGTCTTTTTTTATTCTTTGAGACAGGTACTTAAACTGGTACTACTAGTCTAGTATCTGTTGCCTGTGTATTGCTGGATTGATTATTTCCGAAATGCAATCTGGTTATTTTACTAATTATTTTTTGTTTACTTTTGGGTTACCTTTGACCTAACTCTTGTTCATTTGACGTCACATGCAATTGAGTAGGATGCTTAAATTAATTTAAGAAAAAATTATGAATCCAAATACTCACTATGTCTATTTCTGAGTGAAATAAAAAAATATTTAAAGAGTAATCAAGTCAAGTCAAATCAAGTGGTTTCTATTGTCATTCAACCATATACAGTTAGTACAGTACATAGCGAAACGAGACAACATTCCTCCAGGACCATGGTGCTACATAAATCAACATAGAACAAACATGGAACCACATGAGACTACACAGACTAAATAACATTTCTACATAAAGTGCATGTGAAAAGGTGAAAAATGTACAGGACAGTACAATACATTGCTAAAAGGAACAGGACAATAGGCAGAGTAAAGATCAGTACACATTTGTAATCAAGTAGTGAAAAACTATTCTTTTCTAAACTTTCTAAAATGTTAAATGTAAACATAACATACTATGAAATAGTGTTCTATGGACATAGCCATTATTGAGGTAGCAGCCAGGTATAAAGTGACAATGAATTAAAGTGCAACTCTGGACATGTGCAAAAGTTGGATGGTGTACTGATTGGGGGGATGATAAATAAAAACACATTTTATATCCAAGATCACAGAAAAAGATGGTGTGATTTTTTTTTTATTTATTTTTGGATCATATTTATTATTAATTTATTTTTAAGACGTGTTTTTGTGCATTTTGATACATCTGATGGACAAATCCTTTCAAGATTCATAGTGACACATGGTGATATCACACGTGGTGATTATTCAAATAAAAATTAAACATATGTTTGTCAGGATTTAGTTAGATATGCAGAGTAATGTTGAGAAAACCTACAAGAATACCACCAAATGCTACTTTAGATTTAATGTGGAATTGTTTGCATTGAACAGGATATTAAGTTTTGGAAAGCAGAGTTTGCATTGCACAGTCAAGTTTTTGCCCTCTGCCTCCTGAAAAGATTAATGCTATTTTTAAATGAGTCTGCTCTTCCTTCCATTTAATTATACCTGGATAGTGGCAAGTATCAGGTCTGTATTTGCAATTACACTAACGTCCCCTTGCCTCTTTCAAAAAGACTTACTAAAAGTATACAATAGGCTGATATAGAATGAACATTTTTAAAGATGAATAAAACATTTAGGAGGTTAAATTAATTAAGAACAGTTTAGTGCCATTGCCTGATTAATATGTAATCATGTAATCCATAAAAAGTAACTGTAATTTGATTTTGAGTATTTTACAATGTAGTTTAATCTACGAGTGCTTGTTTGTTTGTTTTTTAATTATTACATAATGCAGATTAAATGTAATCCATTATTACAGTACTAGGACTGTGCCTGTGTTCATGCACAGCAAGACAGATGGAGAAGGGGAGATGCCTGAGGCTGGCCACAGGCCATGTCTAATGTTTACCTAAAAATTAGACATACCTGCCTGACCAAAGCACAGACAACCCATCCTGGGAACACTTTGATTGGTCAGGTATTTGACTGTCACTTGACTGCCAGTAGGCAGGGTATAATACGCAGGTCTCTAGGGAGGTCAGCTTGTTTTATCTGAGGGTGTTTTAAATAGCTAGTGAGATGACACAAATGACAGACAGAGCTGGAGAGGAGATCCAGAGAAAGAATGGTTAGTAAAGATATGGAGAAGGAAAGCTGCTAGAGAAGAGGGCAAAAGCAGAGTGATAAAGATGGGAAAGGGGGAATGGAGATTCAGGAATGAATGCATGAGAGGTGATAGTGATATGTAGGAAAAAGAAGGAGCAGGAACCAGGAGAGATGGCTCTTTTCACATGTCCTGTTCCTCTATTCACTGCAATGCCAGTGGGGCAGAGTGTGTAGACTACATTCATCCACAATGCCAGTCTTTGTCAGGATTTTATCAACACTCAGGGAACCGGCCCTTACATGGGCCAGCAGAACACACTTGTCGAAAATACTCTTGGTATGGATGACTAATTTCAAACATAAAACACTTTTTATCCTATTAGAGACTGCCAAGCCCTCCTGGATGAGTGATTCTACTGTTACATTAAAAAAATTATCTGAGAAGACAGACTTCATGATTTAAAACCTTAATTCAAACACCTCTCTATGTCGTTCTATTATAAAATAAAAGCTATAAAGGAAAGACAGACTACTAACTGTACTGCCAATATTTAAATATATTTTTGATGTGAAGTTTCAACATTTAGCAGAATGATATCCATTGAAACAAAAGCCATACTTGTACAGAACAGAAAATTATAGTAGTGCAAGACTACACTGTAAAAAAAATCCTAATTTTACAGAAAATAAAGTTTTTTTTAATTTACATTCAAAACTTTGTAAAATTACAGAAATTATCTGTGAATTAACAACCCAAATGGAATTTTACGGTTTATGACAATAATGACTAATTCCATGTTTTTCAAAAATTTTTATGGATAAATTACTATATTATTTTACTGTATTTTTTCCATTTTCTAAAATGACAAACAAATGTATGTAAAATGGCAATAATTATCTGTAATTAAATATGTAGCTCATTATATAAAGGTTTATGTCCATAATAACAATTTAAAGTTTTTTTTAATTTTAAGATAAATCTTATTAAATTTATATTTATGCACTGTATACAAAAAACTTAACAAAATGTTCAAATGACTGGCAGCAGCGGCTGCCAAACAAAAACCATAAACTTAAAGTAAAATATCCTTATTCAAATAAAGTGCAAAAACGTCATGGTTATTGTAACCTCCATTCCCAGAGGGAGGGAACGAGACATTGTGTCAAATGAAGTAACACAAGGGGTCTTCCTGGGACGCCAAACGCACCTCTGAACTTTGCATGCCCCCCGCATGCCCTGCCCCGGACATACGGGTATAAAGGGAACCGGGGCAGCGAGTGTCAGTCAGGATTTTACACTGAGGAGCCGAAAATAAGGTATGGCCGTTCACAGTGGTAGATCTAGTGCTGTAGCAGGAGGGACACAACGTCTCGTTCCCTCCCTCGGGAAACGGAGGTTACAACAGTAACCAGGACGTTCCCCTTCTGTCACTCACTCAACGTTGTGTTGAATGAAGTGACACAAGGGGTCCCATCTAAAAACGCCATGCACTGACTGTGTTATGTATACTGTCGAGACAGGTGCAAGCAGGCAACTGCGTGCTAGAGGCAACTGTGTCAGCTGCACATAGCCCTCCCCAACACTCCCAAGAGATGTCACATATAGGCCTTAGGTTCCCCGCACCCCTGAGAGGGGGAAAAGGTGCTACGTGACTAGCATGGGAGCAAGGCCAGCAGCCGCAGCCTTTTCTCTCACTATGTTTCTCACATAGGACGTGAGCAGCTGGGGCTATCTTAACGTTATCAGATGCGTTGGGGAAGGTGGTTTTTCCTGGTCCTATTCTTTCAGGGGAAAAAGACCCTGCGGAGGCCACATCCAGCCCAATCTAGTGAGAGGCAAATACACCTTGAGGATTGTGAAGCCATACGTGGGAATGGCGTGGTGGTAGGTGCAGCCTAACGAGGGGGGACTCTACATGCATGGCAACCAGGGCATCGGGGCTGCCCAAGGGAAATGTGGGTCCACCGACAGGGGGACCATACCGCGGGAAATAAATAACAGGGAGTTTGCCTGAGAAGGGAACTAAGCCAGTGGAGCCTGACCCCAGTACAGAGCACCTGTGACTTGTAGTGGGTCTGGACGCGAATTGCTCCACTGAATTCGCAGGCCAGAAGGCTAGGGAGGGGAACATCCAGGGAGCAACACTTAGTTGTCTAACCTGGGATAGAAGGCGCACTGAATCAACTTGGTGAAGGGCGCTGTGTGCCAGCGGAACACCCGGTTGGTTATGCCGCATTACCGAGTTCTACTGGCTACTGGCTGTGGGAGTTGTCCTGGAGACAAAGAGATCTATCTGCGCCATGCCGAATCGGTCTCAGATCAGCTGGACCACCTAGGGGTGGAGCCTCCACTCTCCGCTGGACGAAACCTGCCACGACAGCGCATCCGCCAACGTGTTGCTGTTGCCAGTGAGAGTGAGTAGTGCACAGCGACCTGAGTCGCGGCTTACTCCAAAGGAGGAGATGGCGGGCGAGTTGTGTCATATGACGAGAGAGCGCGCTGCCTTGGTGATTTATGTACACTACCGTCGTGGTGCTGCCGGATTAGTGGGAGAAACCTCCGTAGGGCAAGAGATACAGCCAGCAACTCTAGGCAGTTGGTCCTGTCCAGTGGCCAGTGGCAGCGTATCCATTGCACACAGTGCCCCAACCCTGTTGAGAGGCGTCTGAAGTGACCATGACACGTCTGGACACCTGCTGCAAGGGGACTCTGGTCAGCAGGAAGCAGAGGTATGTCCAAGGGTTGAAAGTCTGATGGCAAGAAGGGGTGATTGTCACACGGTATGTGCCTTGGCGCCATGCCCATCTCGGGACTCGAGTCTGTAGCCAGTGCTGAAGTGGTCTCATATGCATCAATCCAAGCGGCGTGGCTGCGGCTGAGGATGTAATATGCCCCAGGAGCCTCTGGAATTGTTTTAGGGGAACCGCTGTGCCGGGCTCGAAGAGAGCAAGGCACCTGAACACTGACAGAGCGCGCTCGTTGGTGACGCGCGCTGTCATTGAGACTGTGTCTAACTCCATACCGAGAAAAGAGATGCTCTGAACCAGGGAGAGCTTTCTCTTTTCCCAGTTGACCTGAAGCCCTAGATGGCTGAGTTGCCTTAGCACCTGGTCCCTGTGAGCACATAGTAACTCTTGAGAGTGAGCCAGGTTGAGTCAGTCATCGAGGTAGTTGATTATGCGTTTGCACACAAGAGCTGCCTCTGTGATCTTCGTGAAGATGCAAGGGGGCAGGGACAGGCCGAAGGGGAGGACCTTGTACTGATATGCCTGGCCATCGAACGCGAACCGTAGGGAAGGTCAGTGTCGAGGCAAGATGGAGGTGTGGAAGTACACATCCTTCAGGTCTATCGCCGCGAAACAATCTAGCTGTCGAACGCAGTAAGAATGTGTTTCTGCTTGAGCATTTTGAGAACACCGGTTGAGAACACGCAGGTCCAAGATTAGTTGCAACCCACCACCTTTTTGGGTATGATGAAGTAAGGGCGGTAGAGACCCTTCTTCATCTCGGCTGGAGGGACGGGCTCTATCACGTCCTTGAGAAGCAGAGTCGTGATCTCTGCCCATAAAGCACTGGCCTTTTCGCCGCGTACGGATGTGGAGCGAATACCGGCGGGAGCCAGGCAAACTGAGTCGCGTAGCCGAGTCAAATGGTCCTGGCCAACCAGAGCGACGGGTTGGGCAGCGAATGCCGCATGTCCAAACTCAGCATGAGATGCCTTTTGATGTACCGGGCGGGGCTTCGTAGCGGTGGAGAGCAAGTAATAGCGCGTTGGGAGGCAGAAGAGGCTTGGGTGCTGAGAAAAGACTCAAAGCTCTTACCTGTCTCCGTACACCCAGTTGCGGGTCCGGAGGTGAGAGAGCTGCGTCTGGGGAGCTGGGACTGTAGAGTTTTGGGGCCGGGGTGCCGTGAGAATAGCGCGCACTGGCTCGATGACCCAGGGTGTGGGTCCAGGGCTCTCTGATGCAGCGGCAATATCGTCATCCAATTCCGGGGACTCAAGTGTGAATGCCGGCTGGCCGGGAGGCAAGCCGCACTCATCCCAAGCTCGGACGGAAGCAAGCAAGCATGCCGATTTACCTGGCGAAACCGAGCCCGTCCTCATCCCCAAATCACATTCTTCACCAGCCGGGTCATCCTCAATCACGTGGGAAGAAGGAACGACACGGGGGGCGGCTGAAGTGGGTTTCTCTCGTGAGAAAAGAAAGCCATGACAGCAATGTTGCCATGGCTATGTCCTCACACTGAGAACATGAACCATTCATAAATGCTGCCTGCGTGTGATCACAGCCCTGGCACGTGAGGCAGCTTATATGACCATCAGAAGTGGAGAGAAATCAACCACATCCAGGAACTACACAGAGGTGGAAAGACATCTTTAAAAAGACATGTCCTGAAAAGGACATTCAACGCCTGCTGTGTATTGCTCTTTTATGAGTGGGAACTCAAACTCTTTTAGAGGAAATAAACTCTTTTTAGGAGGTGAAACACTCTTTCAGGCAATGAAAGCGCTGTTGAAGTGCCCAGGGGCGTGGACTACACAGCGTGCAGAGAGAGAGAACGCCAGATGGAAATGTGCTGTAGATCCAACAGCAGTGCTTATCGCCAGTAGAGGTGAGTGGAACAGTGGTGAACACAGCTTGCTGTTGCACAAACTTTCGGCTCCAAAGAAAAATTCTGACTGACACTCGCTGCCCCGCTTTTCTTTCCGTATGTCCGGGGCGGGGCATGCAAATTCTGCGTGCCAACTTCACATTGGACTTTTCTCAAGTTCAGAGGTACGTTTGGCATCCCAGGAAGACCCCCTTTTGTCACTTCATTCGACACAACGTCGAGTGAGTGACAGAAGGGGAACAATACATTTACAGAAGTTTTCATTTAAGGTTTTGCAGAGAAACATTGTAATTTTACAGGTATTTCCTGATTAGGATGCACAGGTTTCTGTGAGGGTTAGGGGATATAAAATATATTTTGCCTTCTATAAAATCAATGGAAGTCTATGAGATGTCCTCACTATTACAGTGACACAAGTCTGTGTGTGTGTGTGTGTGTGTGTGTGTGTGTGTGTGTGTGTGTGTGTGTGTGTGTGTGTGTGATATTATCAGGAATCGTGGAATAAGTTTCCACTGCTATGCCGACGATACACAACTTTATATTTCTTCAAAACCTGATAAGATTTCACAATTCTCCAAATTAGCAGAGTGTATCAATGAATGATACATGAAATGAAAAGATTGGATGGCCAGAAATTTCCTTCTACTCAATTCTGACAAAACAGAGGTACTAATTATTGGACCAAAAAACTCTAAAAATAAGACACTACAATATAATTTGACTCTCGATGGATATACTGTTACATCTTCAACAGCGAAGAACTTGGGTGTTATGTTTGATACCAATCTGTCCTTTGAAAATCAAATGACCAATGTTTGTAGAACAGTATTCTTACACTTAAGAAATATTTCTAAATTACGGCACTTGCTCTCTGTTGCCGAAAAACGAATTAATGCGTTCATGACCTCAAGACTAGATGATTCTAATGCATTACTGGGAGGATGTCCAGCAAGATCAATAAACTTCAATTGGTTCAAAATGCAGCAGCCAGAGTTTTAACGAGAACCAAGAAATATGATCATATTAGCCCCATTTTATCATTGTTACATTGGCTACCTGTTAAATTTCGTATTAATTAAAAAATTCTGTGAACTACATACAAAGCTTTGGTCTAGCTCCACAGTACTTAAGACGCTATATTCCATCACATTCATTATGATTGCAAAATTCTGGCCTATTAATAGTTCCTAGAATATCAAAATCCTCAAATGGAGGTAGATCCTTTTCATATTTGGCTCCAAAACTATGGAATAGTCTCCCTAACACTGTTTGAGATGCAGACACACTCCCTCAGTTTAAGTCTAGACTAAAGACTCATCTATTTAGTCAGGCATACACCTAATTTATCCTCCAACCCACAATTAGGTAGCTTTAGTTTAGTCTGCCGGAACCAGAAACCAGAAATATTGATCATGATTTATAACTCTGCAATAAATTGAATGGCATCTATGCTTATATTATTTTATTTGTTTCCCTGTCTCAAACTCGGGACTCCTATCCTGAGGTCACCAGAACCAGCTGGATCTAGCACATCCCTGCTTCGTGTTGGACTCCACTGCTACGTGTCGCTGAATGATGATCACTAAATGCAGCTGGTGCCAGCCAAACATCACTTCAGACTTCAGAGAATGAACTGATGCCAACACCAACCATCAGACATGGGATACTTCATATGCCATTGTCTGAACCTTGGATTTAGGATGGACCACACCGAACCTCACCGAAATTACCAGCCAGGTTGAACTGTGTTTCACATTGTTGGAAACTCAGAAGTGAAGACCAGGAGACTCAGAGTACGTCTTCAGCAGAATTCTTTATTGAGAATGTGCTGCGTGGTGCTGCAGTCATCAAGTCTAACTAAGTGAAGTTCAACTTACATTGAAGTTGTATAGACATTTTGGTGGGCAGTCCTTCAAGTGAAAACAAAGTACTCAGTTGATGACTGTTAACAAAGTATGCTAAGGAAGTAAGCAGTTGTAGGAACCCTTCCTAAACTCTCCAGTCCTTAATCCAATCAGCATAACTATATCATTCAGACTATTTCATTATCATAGAGATAAAAGCAGGTCTACACCTAAGCCATGTTCTTTGCATTTGACTCAGACAATGATTAAATCATGAACAATGGTCTTCAATTCAGTGGCTGGGACAGTGGCACCAAGAGCCAACACATACCAAATGTGATAACTTCAGTAAGCCATTCTTGTTTGACTCACAAAAAGGTGAACAGGATCTGGTAGAGACCTCCACGTAGCAACTCTGTTAACAGTGTAGTACAGCTGACGCTGTTGATTCTAAACTACCAAGTCTGATACACATATAATAAAAAACTTATTTTTAAATTCATTCTTAAATTTATATTCCCACAACATCCCTGATCTCTGCCTGCATCACCTCGGTCTATTGATGGACTACTATCTTGAAATGGAATGCATAGACTGTCAATTGCCAACAAAAGCCTTCATCAGCCAATTTACAAGGACAATTGCATCTATGTGAAATTATGCAGTTAATCCAGGCTGGACTTCAAAGTCATTGGTTATTAATCATACATTTCAAACAAAATCGACATTTAAACACTGACCCTTAACACTTATTTAGTTTAATAATTTTAAACCATGACTTTAACTATACATAAGTAATATTTACATTATATTCATGATGTTAGCCAGAGAGGAACTGGCCCCCACAGTGAGTCTGGTTTCTCCCAAGGTTATTTTTCTCCATTAATCAACATCTTATGGAGTTTTGTGTTCCTTGCCACAGTGGCCTTCAGCTTGCTCACTGGGGTTATTAATACAATTATTATTTAATTACTTATTTTTAAACACGATTAACAATCGTATTTTATCTAATTACACAATGATGATTCATCAACATTTTAGGCATTACAGTTTTATCTCCTGTAAAGCTCTTTAGAAACGATGTGTGTTGTGAAAGCCACTATACAAATAAAACTGACTTGACTTGACTTGACTGGGCGCGTTCATTGGCAAGGCACGCCGTCATTGAGACTGAGTCTAACTCCATGCCGAGAAAAGAGATGCTCTGAACTGGGGCGAGCTTGCTCTTTTCCCAGTTGACCTGAAGCCCTAGACGGCTGAGGTGCATAAGCACCTGGTCCCTGTGAGTGCATAGTAACTCTCGAGAGTGAGCCAGGATAAGCCAGTCGTTGGCAATTTGAAGGCGTGGAAGTACACGTCCTTCAGGTCTAATGCCGCAAACCAATCTAGCTGTCGAATGCAGGTAAGAAACTGTTTCTGTGTCAGCATTTTGAATGGGAGTCTGTGCAAAGCCCGGTTGAGAACTCGCAGGTCCAAGATTGGTGCTAGGTGCATGGTTAAATGGGTCAACATTTAATAACTAACACTCTCAAAGCTGACAGTACTCTGTATTCACATTGCCAGATTGTCTCATAATTGCAAATGTTGGTACAAACAATTTCAATAAAGTTTGTTTAAACTTGTTTAAAGGAATGGTAAATGAAATCCTACTTTTCAAAGACTTTTCAGTGAATCTTAGTGTGTTCTTCCCCCAGATGCACCAAGGATCCAGCTGATTACTGGCAATTTGAGGAGGATTGTTCTTTATCTGCTACGTTACACTGTCACTTCTAGTACAGATTCATTTCATAAATTTTTTGTGTGTGGTATGTTAATACACTGTATAGTTTGGATTCTGAATTAAAATACACTGTAATGTTTGACCACATATATTAGAAATATACAGAGCCCCCAGGGGTCAGGAGAATTTTGTGGAAACAACATAAAACTGAATTGGATAATACAAGCTACTAAACAACAGACCACAACCCCCTCAGCTTTCTTTCTCCACCTGTTTCAAGGGTGAAATCATGACCTCGTCAAGATAGTAACCCTAATACACTAGATAGACGCATAGAGAAATTACATTTTTAGTTTTTCAATTCCTCCTGGGAGGCTCAGAAGAACAGTTTGTGAATAATTGGTTGATATTGTAAATTTACATCTGAATACATTAAAAAAAGTGTTAGAATCAATAGTGGTGTGTACTTTATTTGCAATTAAGTTTCCAACCCAATTTAATTGTATATGTATCCATTTATTTTGTATTTCTTCAGAATGTTTTCAGTTGTGAATATTTCACAACTGAAAACATATCTTATATCTTATATTTTATGTTAATTTGAAGAAACCTTTCTACTGTTAATCATTACAGTAAATTAAATGTTAAATGTTGTATTTCATTTAAGATTTGTTCTGCAATTCTATAAAAACCGAATCATTAAATATTGTATTTAGATTGTACTTTTACAGGATTTAATCTAAACACAAACACTGCCAGTTAAATTTGAGATGATTTTAATCTGTTTTATACAGACTGTTTATTTTTTCTTCCAAAATAAAACCTGTATTTTACAATCTTTAGCATGTGTTAACTCTTAATTGAAGGTGTTTGATCATAATAATTCAGGAAATACCTGTAAAATAATGGTGTTTCTCTGTAAAACTTTTAGTTAGTTCACTTAATTGAAGGTGTTTGATCATAATAAATCAGGAAATACCTGTAAAATAACAGTGTTTCTCTGTAAAAATTTTAATGACTTCACTCAATTGAAGGTGTTTGAACATAATTCAGGAAATACCTGTAAAATAACAGTGTTTCTCTGTAAAACATTGAATGAAAAATTCTGTAAATGTATTGTTTTTGCGCTTTATTTGAATAAGGATATTTTACTTTCATTTTACTTTTTTTTTTTTTTGGCAGATGTAGCTGCCAGTCATTTGACAATTTTTTTTACAGGTTTTTTTTATGGTATATATTATGCCAGTATCATATAATGTGGAGGAAAATGTATTCCATGATGTTAAATTTATAGTCATTGTATAAAATTTTAGTATTGAATATGTTGTTCTATAACCAACAAAAGGGATGTGCAATTTCTTTATAAATGGATCAGATAAGTTGCATCATTACCTAGGTAAAAGGTTAAAGGCACCTCTGTTACACCCATTTACAGTATATATAAAATAATTACTAATTCAAAGAATGAGAAGGAAATCAAAAAGAAACAATGACACATATTTACATCTGCCTTCTATCTTTCACGCGCAGACTCGTATGTGCAAAAATTATACAGCCCTCTGCTTGCTTTTGAATGATCTGCCTTTGTTTTTACCAAGAATAATTCAAGAGATATTTCTCTGCAATTTCGCTCTAAGTGAATAGTGCCCAAAGAAATCAGACATAAGATTGCAGCATCCTTTATTTATACAGGCTTGATGAGAGAATTAATTAAATTATAAATCCTATTATGGCAGCATGTGGTTGAGCAGAAATTGCTGGAGGAGAGACAAAAATAAAAAATACTTAGATTCGCAGGAGGGTTTGAGCAAAAATCCAGCTGCTATGATTAAACTACAGTTATAACATAACAGTTAATTAGTCATTCTTTAACCTACACAGATGCATCATCTTTTTTAGTAATAGGTAATGTGGTGACTTGACCTCTGCAGAAGCATAAATATTGCATACTCTCAATTATCATAATTACAATTAAAGGGAGTTAACTTAATAGTAACTTAAAGCTGCACAATGGACAGACTGATCTCACAGTGAAAATGTAAACAGTTGGTTGACTTTTCTTTAGCTAAAATTGGTCTGTGCTTAACAAAATTCTAAACACTGCCCCCAGTGGCCAAAGTGGTAAATCTTGTTGGACGTATGGGCACATGTGAGCTCCATGTTCCAGGTGAAATGTCCGCTGAGGGGCGCCAAAAGTGAGTATAAGAGTTTTCAGCTGTACAGTGAAGAGGACACATCCTCCCCAAAATTCGGTTTAGTTGTCAACCAAAATAGATTTTTAACTGGTTGATTATTATTTCATTTGGTCCATCCAATCCTGAATGAATGGTAAGTTTATATTCTATAACGTGACAGATGGTGACCACATTGTATGGGTACTTAACTACATTTAACCTAAACACTGGCCATTTGTGATCTCAAAATACTCTCAAAATGTTTTTGAATGAATATGTGTGTGTGTGTGTGTGTGTAAATATTCTCTAGTATTCAAATAATGATGCAGCAGAAATGGTACATACAGAAACACTTATAAACAGTGGAAATACTGTATAGACTTTGTGATCAGAAGTATCTTTAAAAAGATTTTATACCACTAACCTGGTCAACTTTAGTACTTATCCTCCCATTAAATTCTGCAGAATCATGGATCTGCCACATTGGTGCCATATGTTTCCTTGTGACTATTGAAATAGGACCTTCTCCTTTCCAAACGTCACCTGTCTTCTCCATGTCCAACTTCCTTCTGCACTGATATTGTTTATTTTTTTGCTGACGTTTACCATAAATAAAGATTTTTTCTTTCTTTTTCATAATAAGAGAATATACCTGTAAAATACAGGAAAACCATGTTTTCTGTTTTATAACATTACATGCATGGTAAATTAATTTAAGTTCCACATCAACAAAGACAGTAGTTTAACATCTGCATTTGAGCAAACCTGGACTTATGGTAAAAAATTAATGATTTAAAAGTAAAAATATGTTTGGACATGGAAGATATTTTAATTTATATGCTCTGGCACAATACTTGTTATGTTAGCTTGAAAAGCCAACATACTGAAATTAAATTTAAACTTATTATTAGTGGTGCTTGCAGACCAAAGCATCAATATTGTTATCTCACATACTTATTATTAGTGGTGCTTGTGGAGCAGAGTGTGGCGCCACAGAGTGGGGGAGGGGATATTATGATAAAGAGGGTAAAAGCTACAAACGTTAAGGGCCAAAGTCTCCCAGCACTGACAGGAGACACGGGCCCAACCCAATTACCCTCCATCAGGGAACGGAGGTTACATACATAACCGTGACATTTTCTTTTATATGCCTCCTTGTCAGTCTGAGGCACTAGTTTTCTAATTCTATTAGGGGCCGGAGCTGTGGCAGGAGAGTGCACTAACTGCTCTGGGATAATGGGTACCCTAGTTCACTGAGTGTTGTGACTCTATTTTTGTGTGTTACCTGCATATGTGCGTGGTGAATTGAGTGTACGTGTGAAATTTATAGGGAAGTGGAAATTGAGGAAGTTGTTATTTCTCTCCCTGCCATTGACTGTGTGCTCCTATGTAAACTGTATTTGAATGTGTGTTATTTCTTTGAATAAGTTACCAGACCCGGTTCTATGTCCATGACTTGTGTGGGGTTGGTATGTTTTTAGATATTATTAAATTTTAAAATAAAGTATTTTTGTATATTCACATCTCTGTGGGAACAGAACTGTGTGCCCTTATTGGGTTGTTATGAAACTCCCAAGGTGGCATAGTCTGTGCTTATTAATTACTAGGAAACAAAAAGAAGAAGCAACACTAGGGGTCTCTCTTGAGTGCCGAATATGCCTCTGGTCTATGAAAAAAGGCCAATGAGAAGTTGGCAGACAGTATTTGCATACCCTGCTCCGGACATACGGGTATAAAAGCGGGGAAATACGTTGAGTCCATTCAGGATTTTTCTGAGGAGCCGGAAATGGTCCGGCCACTGCAGTGGCTCAGCTCAGCGACGTGGCCAGGAGGACACGACGTCTCATTCCCTCCATCAGGGAACGGGGGTTACATACATAACCAAGACGTTCCCCGTCTGTCGCTCACTTCGAAGTCGTGTCGAAAAAGCGACAAAAGGGGTCCACTTTAAATCACACCATGAGCTGAGCCGTGTACGTGTACTGCTGACACAGGAGCAGGCAGGTGTTTCAAGTGCACAAGAGACCAACTGTGTTTCAGACTGCACATACCCTTCCCCAATGCCCCAAAAAAGTAATCAGAATCCTTCTGGTTACCCTGAGGGGAACAAGGCGACGCTTGCCAACCTGGGAACGGGCCAAGCCTGGCTGGGCCTCTTTTCTCTCTATGTTTCTCGGAATAGAGCAAGAACAGCTGGGGCCCTTACACGCATCGAGGGAAGGGGGTCTTACCCAGTTTCCTATTCTTTCAGGGGGGAAAGACCCTGCAGAGGCCACGCCTGCCCGAAATGGGAGGTAAAGGCGGTGAATACATCACATGGGAATTTTTAGGAAACATGTGGAACGTGGTTCAGTGGTAGATCCCACCTCCAGGAGAGGGAGTTGCTACAGCATAGCGACCGGAGGGCAGCGAAAACTGCCTAAGGGAGACGCGGGTCAGCTCGTAAGGTGACTGTACCGCAGAAATACACACAGGAGGAGTCTGCGTAGTTAGTTCCTCCGCTGAACTGTGGACCCAAAAGGGGCTAGGGAGGAATCAACAGGGAACCTTTCAGGGCATATCTCTTGGGAGAGAAGGTGCACAGTTTTACCTTGGCCTTGGGAAAGGGCACCAGGCACAAGCGATTCACCCGGACAGACCGTCAGCGTGTTACCAAGTTCTACCGGCTCGGACCTGTGAAAACACGGGACGAGAGTGACTCAACCCTGAGATTGTAAAATCTCGCAAATGTATTAGGTGTTGCCCAACCTGCTGCTCTACAAATGTCTGCTAGGGAGGTGCCTCTAGCCAGTGCCCACGAGGATGCAATACTCCTTGTTGAGTGCGCTCGGACCCGCAAGGGAGGGGGCATGGCCTGAGTGTGATAGGCGAGTAAGATGGCATCCACCACCCAGTGGGAAAGCCTCTGTTTGGAGACAGCGTTCCCTTTCCACTGTCCCCCAAAGCAGACAAAGTGCTGCTCAGAGCACCTAAAGCTGTGAGTGCAGAACAAGTAGGCACGCAAGGCACGTACTGGACACAGCAATGAAGGGGCTGGGTCTGCCTCCTCCCGGGGCAGCGCTTCTAGGTTCACTATCTGGTCTCTGAAGGGAGTGGTAAAGACCTTGGGCACATAGCCCGGTCATGGTCTTAGGATCACATGTGTGTCTGCCGGACCAAACTCCAGACAAGTGTCGCCAACAGAGAACGCTTGCAGGTTCCCGACCCTCTTGATGGAAGTGAGCGCGATCAGCTGGACCGTCTTTAGGGAGAGGGCCCTGAGTCCAGCTGATTCTAGTGGCTCGAAGGGGGATCTCTGAAGACCGGCAAGGACCATCGAGAGATCCCAGGAGGGGAACAGGCTTGGCCAGGAGGGATTTAACCTCTGGGCGCCTCTTAGGAACCTGATAATTAGGTCATGCTTACCCAGAGACTTGCTGTCTACTGGGTTGTGGTGAACTGCGAGAGCGGTTCGCGAACAAGCGCCATTTCAGGGCGTAAAGTTGCCTGGTAGAGGGGGCTCTGGCTTGGATGATCGTGGCTATGACGGTAGGTGGTAGACCAGCTAGATCTTCTGCGTCCTGTCCAGGGGCCAGATGTGTTCCAAAGGTTTGGGTGCAGATGCCAGAGCGTGCCCCGTCCCTGAGAAAGAAGATCTTTCCTCAGGGGAATTCACCAGGGAGGGGCTTTCGCGAGGAGTACAAGGTCCGAGAACCAGGCCTGTGTGGGCCAGTAAGGAGCCACAAGGGTGACTTGTTCCTCGTCCTCCCTGACCTTGCACAGCACATGTGCAAGAAGGTTCACTGGGGGAAATGCATACTTGCGCAGCCCCGCAGGCCAGCTGTGTTCCAGTGCGTCTGCCCCGAGGGGAGCCTCTGAGCGGGCATACCAGAGCGGGCAGTGGGAGGTCTCTTGGGAGACAAACAGGTCTACCTGGGCCTTGCCAAACTGTTCCCAAATCAGCTAGACTGACTGGGGGTGAAGCCTCCACTCTCCACCGGACAAGCGTTGTTGAGACAATGCATCCGCTATCACATTGAGGTTGCCGGGGATGTGAGTGGTGCGCAGCGACTTGAGTTGGCTGAGTTGCCTGAGCACCTGGTCTATGTGAGTGCATAGTAACTCTCGTGAGTGGGCCAGAATGAGCCAGTCATCAAGGTAAATGAGTATGTGGATGCCGGCTTCTCGGAGCAAGAGCTGCTTCTGCGACTTTCGTGAAGACACGAGGGGACAGAGACATGCTGAAGGGGAGGACTTTGAACTGATACACCTGGCCTTCGAACGCGAACCATAAGAAGGGTCGGTGTCGAGGCAAAATTGAGACGTGGAAGTACGCGTCCTTCAGGTCTACCGCTGCGAACCAATCTAGAGGTCGAAAAAAGGTTAAGATGTGTTTCCGCGTGAGCATTTTGAACGGGAGTTTGTGCAACGCTTGGTTGAAAACTCACAAGTCCACGATTGGTCATAAGCCGCCGCCTTTTTTGGGCACGATGAAGTAAGAGCTGTAGAAACCCTTCTTCATCTCTGTTGGAGGGACAGGCTCTATCGCGTCTTTGAGTAAAAGAGTAGCGATTTCCGTGCGCAGGGACTTGGTATGCATGTTCGCAGTGTACAGCGGAGAAGCGGAGACCTGTGAAGGGGGGCGGGGGCCTGGCAAACTGGTTTGCATAACCAAGTCGGATGGTCCAGGCCAGCCAGCTAGTTGGGTTGGGAAGTGAGAGCCAGGTGTCCAAACTCCGTGCTAGAGGCACCAAGGGGACGATTATTTTTTTGACATACCCGGTGGGGCGGAGCAGCGGGGCGGAGCAGGTAAAGCGGCGTCGGGAGGTGAAGAGGCTCTGGTGCTGAGAAAAGACTCAAAGCACTTACTTTGCTCCACACACCCGGCAGGGGGCGGGTTAGCGACTGAGGAGGAGGTCCAGCTTAGGCGTCCTCTAGACTCGTCAGAACCGGCCGGCCGGGGAACAGTCGTGGGGCAGGAGGTGGTGGTCCACGTCTAGGATGCCGGGACTGTTGAGATCTGGTGGCAGAGTGCCGTGAGAATGGCATTTGTGGGCCAGATGACCCAGAGACAAAGGAAATAGCTAGCTCTTTTATTGAGAATGTGGGCAAATGAAATAAATTGAACAAAGGATTCTCCTCCCGGCCCTCCACTGGGGGCTTACCATCTCCAGAGCTAACATCTTGGTCGAACGTCTCAGGAGCGCCTGGGAGCCTTACGGGTCCTCGAGGGGGTCAGGGAGACGGGGGGGGGGGTGTCTGCTTCCTGTGGTGTGCTCGATGCTGGAGCTGAGAGCTGGGCCCGGGTTTAGGTGGAGCAGGGTGTTTCTTGGCAGCAGGAGGCTGCCCTCGGCGGGCAGATGGGGCATGGCCCATGGCAGGTTTGCGGCGGGGCAGGATGTGAGAGATAGCCTCCGTCTGCTTCTTCACCGCGGAGAACTGCTGGGCGAAGTCATCGACGTGTCGCCGAAGAGGTCGAACTGGGAGAGGGGGGCGTTGAGGAAGCGAGCTTTGTCGGCCTCACGCATCTCAACCAGATTCAGCCACAGATGACATTCCTGGACCACAAGCGTGGCCATCGCCTGCCCTAGCGGCTGCACTGTGACCTTCGTGGCCCTGAGGGTGAGGTCGGTTGCTGAGCGCAGTTCCTGCAACACATTGGGATCAGGGCTACCCTCATGCAGATCCTTGAGCGCCTTGGCCTGGTTGACTTGCTGGAAGACCATGGCGTGCAAGGCAGAAGCAACCTGTCCAGCAGCTCTGTAGGCTTTAGCAGTAAGCAATGATGTCATCCTGCAGGCCTTGGAAGGGAGCACAGGGCGACCCCGCCAGGTGGTTGGGTTTCCAGGACATAGATGGAGCGCAACACCCCTATCCAACTGGGGAATCGCCGTATACCCATGGGCCGCTCTGCCGTCGAGGGTAGCGAGAGCAGACGAGCAGGGCTTGTGACGAGTGAAGATGGGGGCTCTCCACGAAGATGTCAGCTCATCATGCACCTCCGAGGCTGTGAGCGGCGCGCAGACCCCAGGAACCAGTCATCCAACTGCGATGGCTGTGGGGAGGATGTAGGGTTCCAGTCCAACCCAACGCTGGTGGCGGCCCGGACAAGCATGTTGGACATCTGCACCTCAGCCTGGGCATGCTGGCCCGAAGGTGGCAGTACAGGGGAGGTATCAGCGTCAGGCACCGCACTCTCAGATGCAGCGGCGAGCTCATCCACCTCCAGCTCTAGAGGATAGGCAGACTGGCTGTGAGGCAAGCCGCTGTTGCCTCGAGCACGGACGGGAGTCAATGAGCGTGCCGGGGGGCGGGTGGTCCGAGGGGGTGTGCCCGGCGGTGCTGCACCCGCTGCCTTCCCCAAATCGCCTCCATTGCCATCCACATCGTCCTCAATCCCGAGGGAAGAAGGTGCGACGCTGGGGGTGGCTGGAGTGGCGTGCTTTCTATTGAAAGCAAACCGCGACCACAAGGTTGCCATGGTCATGCCCTCGCAGTGAGAGCATGAACCATCCACAAACGCTGCCTCGATGTGATCGCTGCCCAGAAACACGAGACAATGCCTGTGGCCGTCTGAAGTGGAGAGCACTCTACCGCATCCAGGAACTACACAGGGACAGAATGGCATCTTTAAAAAGACGCGTCCTGAAAAGGAAGTTCAACGTCGCTGTGTAATGCTCTTTCAGAGAAATAAACTCTTTTACAGAGAAAATCACTCTTTTAAATATAACTCTTTCAATTCTCTGTGCTGTCGAAGCGCCCAGGGGCAAACTGCACTGCCGTGCAGAGAAGGAGAAAGCTGCTGAAGTGCGCCGTAGACAGAGACAGCAGACAGAGCATCAGAGTTACAGAAAACAAGCAGCCATCTTAGTATTACCCTGGCAACTGCCTAGCAACCACATGGAATTACCCTAGCAACTAAGTTGTCTCAACACAAATCTCTACACCAGAACATTGTAGAAACTTTCTGCTTGGCTGTTTGCGAAGGGCAAAAAACATTCTAGCATCAAGCTAACACATGTTAGCAACTCATAGAGAAGTTTTAAAACATGCTAAAAGCATCCTAGAAACATGCTAACTCATGCTTCAACACCTAACAAAGTGCTAAAACATGCTAGCATCATGCTAACACGTGTTAGAAATGCCTAGCAAAATGTAAAACATGATAACAACATGCTATTATCATGAAAACAGATGCTAGCAATGTCTAGCAAAGTGTTAAAACATGCAAAAAACATGCTAGCATCTTGTTAACACATGCTAGCAACGACAAGTGATGTGATAATATGTGATAAAAACATGCTATCATCATGTTAACTCATCTAAACAATGTCTAGCAAAGTGCTAAAACGTCAGCATCATGAAAAAATATGCTAGCAATGCCTAGCGATGTGTTAATACATGTTAAAAATGCTAGAATTGCCAATACATGCTAAAAATGCCTACCGATGTGCTAAAACATGCTAAAAACATACTAGCATTATGCTAACACATGTTAGAAATGCCTAGGGAAGTGTTAAACATGCTAAAACATATTAGCATCATGCTAATACATGCTAGCAATGCCTAACATGTGCTAAAACAGGTTACCATCATGTTAACACATGCTAGCAAAGCCTAGTGAAGTGTTAAAACATTCAAAAAACATGCTAGCTTCATGCTAACACATGTTAACAATGCTTTGAAAAGTGCTAAAACAAGCTAGCGTCATGCTAATTCCTCATAGATGCACTAAACTCGGCACAGACCTTCACACTAAACCCGAATAGTGTGCTAGAACTTTTCTAACTGATACGGTATTCCAATATCAGACTTTCGAAACGGCCTCATGTCTCCATAATGACTCCATAATTTTCTCTATATTTGCATCACTCTTTTAATTATTTCTTTCTTTCTATCGCTTTAACACCCTAGCAAATGCATACAATCTAGAAACCATTTAGTGCAACCCAACAACCAAAACCCGTTGACTGCCATTCAAAATGGCTTAGATGATATCTCCTGATCAGAATATCCTACAGACAAGAGTGTTGGCTTGTTTGAATTGGTTGAGCAATCAGTTTTCAAGTATCATCATGAAAACTACTTAGCCACGTCCTAGTAATCATTTAGAGCACCCTAGCAACCAAATCCCATTGACTTCCATTTAAAATTTCTTAGATGGTCTCTCAGGATCATAATGTTGTAGATAATTCATTGTTGGCTTGTATGACTCAGAACAGCAAGCAGCCTAATTGGTATCACACTGGCAAATGCCTATCAACCACATGGGCTTGCCCTACCAACCAAGTAACAAATCACTTCTCTGAACCAGAACATCGTACAAACTTCTGTTGACTTATTTCACTCATGATGTCAAGGAGCCTTGTTAAGTATCACTCTGATAACTGCAGAGCAACAAGTTGGGGTTACCCTAGCAAGCAAGTAACAAATCACATATCTTCACACCAAAATGTCATAGAGACTTCCAGATTGACATATTTCACTCAGAATACCAAGGCGCCTTGTTAAGTATCACCTTGGTAACTGCCAAGCAACCAGATGGGCTTACCCTAGCAATCATGTAAAAAAAAATCACATATATCTAAAACAGAACATTGTAGAGATTTCTGGATTGACTTATTTCACTAAGGATAGCAAGCAGTCAAATTAAGTATCACCTTGGTAGATGCCTAGAAACCAGATAGTGCTACCTTAGCAAACAAATAACAAATAACATATCTCTGCAACAGTAAATCGTAGAGACTTCCGTATTTACTTATTTATCTCAGCATTGCAAGGAGCCATGTTAAATATCACCTTGATAACTGCTTATCAACCAGATGGGGTTACCCTTGAAAGCAAGTACAAAAAATAATATCTCTGCAACAGAACATCGTAGAGACTTCTGCACTGACTTATGTCACTCAGGATATCAAGGAGCCTTGTTAAGTATCACTCTGGTAACTGCCTAGCAACCAGATGGGGTTACACTAGCAACCAAGTATGAAATCACATATCTCCGCACCAAAACATCATAGAGATTTCCGGTTTGACTTATTTGAATCAGTATAGGAAGGAGCATTTTTAAGTATCACCTTGGTAACTGTCTAGTAACTAGATGGTGTTACACTGGCAACCAAATAAAAATTCACACATCTCCACACCAGAACATCATAGAGACTTCCAGGTTGACTTATTTCACTCAGGACAGCAAGGAATCTAAATAAGTATCACTTTAGCAACTACCTAGCAATCAGAAGGGGTTATCCTAGCAACCAAGTAAAAAAAATCACATATCTCTGCACCAGAAAATCGTAGAGACTTCTGGGTTGACTTATTTCACTCCAGATGGCAAGGAGCCTTGATAAGTTTAAATCTCTTAACTGCCTAGCAACCAGATGGGGTTACCCTAGCAATCATGTAACATATAACATATATCTGCAACAGAATATAGTAAAGATTTCCGGATTGACTTATTTCACTTAAGCCATATTAAGTATCACCTTGGTAACTGCATAGCAACCAGATAAGGTTACCATAGCAACCATGGAACAATTAATATATCTCTGCAACAGTAAATCAAAGAGACTTCCTAGTTGATTTATTTCTTTCAGTATATCAAGAATCCATGTTAAGTATCACCTTGGTAACTGCTTATCAACCAGATGGGGTTACCCTAACAAGCATGTATCAAATCACATATCTCTGTAACAAAACATCGTAGAGATTTCCAGATTGACTTATTTCACTCAGGATAGCAAGGAGCTATGTTAAGTATCAACTTGGTAACTGATTAGCAACCACTTGGTTTTAACCTAGCAAACAAGTAACAAATCACATAACTCCACACTAGAACATCGTAGAGATTTCTGGGTTGACTTATTTCACTCAGGATAGCAAGGAGCCTTGTTAAGTCTCACTCTGATAACTGCCTAGCAACCACATGGGTTTACCCTATCAACCAAGTAACAAATCACATATCTTCGCACCAAAACTTTGTAGAAACTTCCGGATTTACTTAATTCACTCAGGATAGCAAGGAGCCATTTTAAGTATCAAATTGGTAACTGCCTAAAAACCAGAAGAGGTTACCCTTGAAACCAAGTAACAAATCACACATCTCCGAAGCAAAACATCGTAAAGACTACCGGATTAACTTATTTCACTCAGGATAGCAAGGAGCCATGTTAAGTATCAACTTGGTAAATGCATAACAACTAGATGGGGTTACCCTAGCAACCACATAACAAATCACACATCTCCGCACCAGAATATCGTATAGAATTCTAGGTTCCCTATTTCACTTAGGACAACAATGAGCCATGTTAAGTATCACACTGCCTATCAAATAGATGGTGTTTTCCAGGCAACCAAATAACAAATCACACATCTCCTAAACAGAACATCATAGACACTTCCGGGTTGAATTATTTCACTCAGGACAGTAAGGAGCCATGTTAAATATCAGCTTGGTAAATGCCTAGCAACTTGATGGAGTTACCCTATCAACCAAATATCAAATCACACATCTCCACAACAGAACATCGTAGAGACTACCAGGTTTACTTATTTCACTCAGAACATCAAGGAGCCTTGTTAAGTATCACTCTAGTAACTGCATAGCAATTGATGGGAATACTCTAGCAACCAAGTAACATATCACACATCTCCGCACCAGAACATCGTAGAGACTTCAGGATTGGCGTATTTCACTCAGGATAGCAAGGGGCCTTGATAGGTATAACTCTCATAACTGCCTAGCAACTAAATGGGGTTACCCTAGCAACCAAGTATCGAATCACACATCTCCGCACCAAAACATTGTAGAGACTTCCGGATTGAATTATTTCACTCAGGATAGCAAGGAGCATTGTTAAGTATCACTTGGTAAGTGCTTAGCAACCACATGGTCTTATCCTAGCAAACAAGTAACAAATAACATAACTCCACACAAGAACATCATAGAGGCTTCCAGATTTACTTATTTTGTTCAGGATAGCAAGGAGCCATGTTAAGTACCAAATTTGTAACAGCCTAACAACCAGATGGAGTTACCCTAGCTACCAAGTAACAAATCACACATCTCTGAACCAAAACATCATGGAGACTACAGGATTGACTTATTTCACTCAGGATAGCAAGGAGCCATATTAAGTATCAATTTGGTAAATGCCTAGCAACTTGATGGGGTTACCCTAGCAACCATATAACAAATCACACATCTCCGCACCAGAACATTGTAGAAACTTCCGGGTTCACTTATTTCACTCAGGACAACAAGGAGTCTTGTTAAGTATCACCTTGGTAATAGCCTAGCAACCACATGGTCTTATTCTAGCAAACAAGTAACAAATCACATATCTCCGCACAAGAACATTGTAGAGGCTTCCAGATTTACTTATTTCGCTCAGGATAGCAAGGAGCTATCTTAAGTATCAAATTGGTAACTGCCTTACACCCAAAAGGGGTTATCCTAGCAACCAAGTAACAAATCACACATCTCCGAACCAAAACATTGTGGAGACTTCCCGGTTTACTTATTTCACTCAGGACAGCAAGGAGCCTTGTTAAGTATCACTCTAGTAACTTCCCAGCAATCAGATGGGAATACTCTAGAAACCAAGAAACATCATATATCTCCACACAAAAATATCTTAGAGACTTCCGGATTGACATATTTTAGTTAGGATAGCAAGAGGGCTTGATAAGCATCACACTCATAATTGCCAAGAAACCAGATGTGGTTGCCCTTGCAACCAAGTAAAAATGTAAATATCTCTGACACAGAACATCATAGAGACATCTGGGTTGACTTATTTCACTCAGGATAGCAAGGAGCCATGTTAAATATCACCTTGATAACTGCCTAGCAACCAGATGGGGTTAACCTAGCAACCAAGTAACAAATCATATAAATCCTCACCAAAACAACGTAGAGATTTCCGGATTGACGTATTTCTCAGGATAGCAAGGAGCATTGAAAATTATCACTCTCGTTACTGCCTAGAAACCAGATTGGGTTACCCTAACAACCAAGTTTTTTAGTAGCATCACCTAAATAGTGTTTCTAGCATCAAGCTATCAACGCTTAGCAAAGTGCTAAAATGCACTAAAAACATGCTTGAATCATGCTAACAAATGCTAGCAACACCTAGGGAAGTGTTACAAGGGTTAAAAATATGCTAACATCTTGCTAACACATGCTGCCAATGCCTAGTGAAGTGTTAAAACATGCTTAAAACCTGCTTGCTTCATGCTAACACATGCTAACAATGCATGCAAAGTTTTAAAAAGTGCTAAAACATGCTAGCATCATGCCAACACACGCTAACTGTGCCTAGCTAAGTGTTAAAATGTGCTAAAAACATGCTGACAACATGCTAACACATGCTAGCAATGCCTAGTGAAGTTCTAAACTGTGTATAAACATGCTAGCATCATGCTAACACATGTTAGCAATGCCTAGAGAAGTCCTTAAACATGCTAAAACATGCTAATATCATATTAATATATGCTATCAACATTTACCGAAGTGCTAAAACATGCCAAAAACTTGCTAGCAAACCTAGCAACTAAGTAATAAATCACATCTATCTGATAGACTGAATGGTCTTATAATCTTTAATCTCTGAAAATTGAAAACTAATACTTAAACTTGTAACTATTTCAAACTTAAAACCTTCAAACTTAACTTTTATTAAATGGATCAAACAACAACACAGCAAGTAATGTAATTAGCAGTAGCTAGGATTTGGGTTAGCTTAACTAGTTGTGAAGCTAACAGCCAGAGAGGATGAGACGGATTACCCGAGCCAGTAAACCAGCTCCAGACAGTGATACTCACAACTCTCCTGCTAACATCACAATAACAGCATATCTTGGCAAGCTAGAAGGTAAGCTGAATGTCCATGGGCAAATAATGTAATGTTCCCTGACACACAAATCATGGCTGGAATGGCTGGACTAGTGTCTTGCGGCTCAGTCCAAGCCACTTTGTTAATCACGCTGTCGATTTAACACATTAATTCAGTGAGATTAATTTTACAAAAAATAAGACATTAAAAATATTAACAGAAATAATCGCAATGCCCCCGGACCATAATAAGGAAGATTCCTGAGAAATGCAAGCTGGTAGTATCACACCTGTTTACTCCAGAGGGCAGTAAGTGAAATTTCAGCTGTATGGTCAACACGCAGTTTATACAGTGAAGAAAACACTTCAGTAGGCAGAACAATAGAAACATGCGTTATGTTCTTGCGTTCAAAACACCTGAAGGAGCGCAAATGCGAACTAAGGGATCTCAAGATGTGTTTAAAGATTGAGTATTAAACTATATTTAACTTGACAAAATTGTATGTTTATGATGCAATGCACCAGAGACACTACACAAGCATGTCTGATGCAGAGTGTGGCTGGATTGAGATGGTGCAAAATTTGGAAATTACCTCATAAATATTTAATCACGAATAAAATCAAAGAAATTTACTTCAAACTTATTTATAAGTACTACCCCACTCATTTTTATCTTGTAGAGAGATTTAATTGTGATGTCGATATATTCTGTACATTCTGTGGTCTGCAGGCGGAAACATTTTTTCATTTATTTTGGATTTGTCCCTACTCGACTTGTTTTTGTTCTGATTACTGCAAGATTGTTAGAGATCATATCATTCCCAGCTTTCAACTTTGTTTTGAAAATGTTGTATTCTATTTTTTTTAGCTATGACATGTCTCTTCATAAGGATTATTATTTGATACATTTTCTGCTTTTGTTGGTAAAGTTTAGTATTCATAAATGTAAGTATGCTGGTTATAAACCATTAGTTTTAATTCAGAGGTTAAGCAATACCTAAGAACAATTTCCAATTTGAGTAACAATAAAGCTGTAAAGTGTATTGAAATATGTAAACAATTTGATATTTTTATTTAAAATGTTTATTTATTTTCCTTTTTGTTTTGTTTTTTTTAATATACCTCTTGGCTCTAGATGTAAGCATTAATAAAAAAAAATCTGACACAGGTGTAAATTGAAGGGTCCTTAAACAAGCCCTCATAATAAATCTCCAACTGATTGACAAATTAACTTGTGAAATGGATTGCTGTGAACTGTATGCAAATGATTGACTTATGTTCAATAATATGGTAGTAAACAATACATTCTATTCTAAAGCTGCTTTTTGTATTGTCTTATCAATGATTAACTCCTCTGGTACAAGAATGTAATGCATTTTAATCATCTGAATATATATATCCTCTGATGGCTACTTCCAGCAGGATAATGCACCATGTCACAAAGCTCGAATCATTTCAAATTGGTTTCTTGAACATGACAATGCGTTCACTGTACTAAAATGGTCCCCACAGTCACCCTGGATGTGCATCCCACAAATCTCCATCAACTGCAAGATGCTATCCTATCAATATGGGCCAACATTTCTAAAGAATGCTTTCAGCACCTTGTTGAATCAATGCCACGTAGAATTAAGGCAGTTCTGAAGGTGAAAGGGGGTCAAACACAGTATTAGTATGGTGTTCCAAATAATCCTTTAGGTGAGTGTATATATACATACTATATAGTGGTCAGGAAATTATTGTATTTATAATATGAAGTGTGATTATATGGAATTATAATGGATATCTGAATATATGGAATGAATCTCTGAATATATGGAATGAAACTTGAATATATGGAATAAAATTCTGAATATATAGAATGAGAGAAACTCTGAATATATAGAATAAAATTTGTTTAGAATGAAACTTGATGGTATTACATATGTAATTTAGAGATGTGGACGGGATCAGTTATGTAGGGTATTTTGCACGCATTATACCACCATTATTTGTAAAGCAATTTGCACTCATTCTACCATGTAAAACAGTTCACGCGTGTGGCATGGTGGAGGGCGGGACCGGGGCGTGATTACGCACACCCGGTCCCGTATTAGGCTAATTAAGCCGTCAAGAGGGATAAAGGCCACTCGCGGACGGCGATGGGAGAGAGAGAGATCGTTCACGGACATGTCCGTCGTCTTATGTGTTTGTCTTTTGAGTTTTACATTAAACCTTTAAGTTATATGTCAAGCCGGTTTCTCGCCTCTTCCTTGCCCGTGAGAATTGATCTGTTTTACAGAGTGATATTATTCTCATGTCGAAAATAATATCACCTGTATTTAAGTACAGCTTTGAAGCGAAATCTTTCAGAAACAGGGATGAGATTATTTATCAAAATATTCCACAGACACGTCATCTTTGAACACAAACAAACTTTATTACTATTCTAAACATAAATCTAATCTAACAAATATATACATACAACAGGTTGGTGAAAAGAGGTATCAGTATAGTGAAAATGAACTTTATGGAGTCTGTTGACGATACCTTAAGAACCAATTATCCTTCTTGAGTCTACAACGATTTGCTATCGGATTACCCAAATTATTTAATTAATACAGCAGCACTTTGAGCACAGTATTGGAAATGTACTTGCTTGTCTTTGTGGTGTTTCCTTGCATTCTTTGTTGCTTGGTTCTTGGCCAAAAGTTTGTTCCATTGATGTTTTGGATCTCTGTATGAATGATCATTTATTGTCTGTATGATTTATGGAGGTTAGCTGTGAAGCGAGGCCTTTTCACTCCTTCTAGGGATATCGAGCTTCCATGGATCTCACATGTGAAGTCTGAGCAGTCAATGGAGCAGAAAATGAAGCACATGAAGGCAGAAGAGAGGAGACCAGAGAAGAGCAGAGAAGGAAGAGAGTGTGTTCTTCCTGTTTGGAAATATTTTAACTGGAATTGGCCACATCCCCAAAGGTGTCCTGCGCTAATCAGAAGTGACTTTCACATGGTCAACTGGGCTGTCCTTTCTGATAGCTGATTTATAAGTTTTTGTTAAAGATTCTCACTATTTCCCCCCTCAAAAATAGTGCATATTTAATTATGAACTTTATATGACATGATATTCGTTGTCATCAGCTTTCTCTATGTAACTAAACTTTTTTCAACAGCTGGTCATACTCCAAACATCACAAACAGTTTGGAGTCTACATCCTGTCATCTTGAGGATCACATTTCCATTATTGCAACATTCTTAGTGCTTATAAGCAATCGTGTTCATCAAAATGTTGCAGAAAGAACATTATGCATCTTTGTCGAAGGAATTTACGAATCTCTTAGGGAGATGTTGGCTAAAATAGCACTCCTGGTTGAAGCTGATATACAAGTGCATGTTATGGGTGCACATTCTCCATCACAGAGAGGAAGGCTGAAGTAAGTAATGATAATGGAAGTGTATGTTGATGAAGGATGATGCAAGAATACTGTACCAAACCTCTTTGCAAGTTGGAAACAAAATGATTAATTCAAGCTATTAGGAAAATGTATTAATACTATATATGTGAATTAACAAATTTTTGTTATTTAGATTTTTCTAATATATATATATATATATATGTCAGGTATTTGTCCCATTTCTCTATAAACAAATCTGATTCACCCAGCCTTCTAAATGACCCTTCTTCAAAAGCCACCACCCTCCCCATCTCTGAGCACCACTCATGAAATGAGGGCACTCCAGCTGACCTCCAATCCATTAAAAGAACCTGTCTTGCGATCATAACGCTAGTTAGGACCGAACTCTTTATATGCCTATTCTCGATGTCGATGACCACCCCATCGCCCAAAATATCTGGAGCAAAATGAGAGCAGAGTGCCCAATACATCACATGTAAGGCTCTTTTGACCAAAACTCCTGGATCCTAACACACCCCCAAAAGACATGGGATATGTCTCCATCTTCTGATCGGCATCAACAGCTGGTGGGTGTGTCTTTAAGACCAAGCCTATACAATTTAGAGGGGGTTCAATATAACCAATGTAAAATCTTAAATTGTATAAGGCATACCCTTGCATCTCTAGAAGCAGATTTTATATTTTGTTTACATCTTATTCCAATCTCCCTCCTCCAATTCCACATTTAAATCTTTCTCCCATAATTTCTTGAGAGTGGTCGAGACACCGTCCCCAGACTCTGAATTAACAAGGAGTAATACACTGAAGCCTCATGACCTTTTCCAAAAGCATTGATCACCTGAGTATCTGCTGCTTTAGGGGGAGTGTATGCTATCCCCAAAATAGTAGAACGCAAGTGGCACAGCTGCAATAATACTCCCTAGCTGGTCAATAAAGCAAGATTGATGTAAGGATTTAGGAGGACCAAAACTATGCAAAATAATGTATTATAATGTAATGTATAATAGAACATGAATATTTATAAAAAAAAAATTTTTAAAAAATCAACATAAAAAGTGAGATAATGCAATGTTTAAAAATATTATGAAATGTAAACATGATGAAAAACATCTAATAATATTGAGATAAATTTGAAACATTTTTCTCTTTCTTCATATTTGCATTGTTTTATATTCTTTTACTTAATTTTGACCACTTCTCTCAACAATCTCTGGGGTTGTAACATTTTTATCACTAAGTAAAAATGACCTATTTGATATACGTGTGTGTGTGTGCATATATATATATATATATATATATATATATATATATATATATATACACACTACCGTTCAAAAGTTTGGGGTCACCCAAACAATTTTGTGTTTTCCTGAAAAGTCACACTTATTCACCACCATACATTGTGAAATGAATAGAAAATAGAGTCAAGACATTGACAAGGTTAGAAATAATGATTTGTATTTGAAATAAGATTTTTTTTACATCAAACTTTGCTTTCGTCAAAGAATCCTCCATTTGCAGCAATTACAGCATTGCAGACCTTTGGCATTCTAGCTGTTAATTTGTTGAGGTAATCTGGAGAAATTGCACCCCACGCTTCCAGAAGCAGCTCCCACAAGTTGGATTGGTTGGATGGGCACTTCTTGCGTACCATACGGTCAAGCTGCTCCCACAACAGCTCAATGGGGTTCAGATCTGGTGACTGCGCTGGCCACTCCATTACCGATAGAATACCAGCTGCCTGCTTCTGCTCTAAATAGTTCTTGCACAATTTGGAGGTGTGTTTAGGGTCATTGTCCTGTTGTAGGATGAAATTGGCTCCAATCAAGCGCTGTCCACTGGGTATGGCATGGCGTTGCAAAATGGAGTGATAGCCTTCCTTATTCAGAATCCCTTTTACCCTGTACAAATCTCCCACCTTACCAGCACCAAAGCAACCCCAGACCATTATATTACCTCCACCATGCTTAACAGATGGCGTCAGGCATTCTTCCAGCATCTTTTCATTTGTTCTGCGTCTCACAAACGTTCTTCTTTGTGATCCAAACACCTCAAACTTGGATTCATCTGTCCACAACACTTTTTTCCAGTCTTCCTCTGTCCAATGTCTGTGTTCTTTTGCCCATCTTAATCTTTTTCTTTTATTGGCCAGTCTCAGATATGGCTTTTTCTTTGCCACTCTGCCCTGAAGCCCAGAATCCCGCAGCCGCCTCTTCACTGTACATGTTGACACTGGTGTTTTGCGGGTACTATTTAATGAAGATGCCAGTTGGGGACCTGTGAGGCGTCTGTTTCTCAAACTAGAGACTCTAATGTACTTATCTTCTTGCTCAGTTGTGCAACGCGGCCTCCCACTTCTTTTTCTACTCTGGTTAGAGCCTGTTTGTGCTGTCCTCTGAAGGGAGTAGTACACACCGTTGTAGGAAATCTTCAATTTCTTAGCAATGTCTCGCATGGAATAGCCTTCATTTCTAAGGACAAGAATAGACTGTCGAGTTTCAGATGAAAGTTCTCTTTTTCTGGCCATTTTGAGCGTTTAATTGACCCCACAAATGTGATGCTCCAGAAACTCAATCTGCTCAAAGGAAGGTCAGTTTTGTAGCTTCTGTAACGACCTAAACTGTTTTCAGATGTGTGAACATGATTGCACAAGGGTTTTCTAATCATCAATTAGCCTTCTGAGCCAATGAGCAAACACATTGTACCATTAGAACACTGGAGTGATAGTTGCTGGAAATGGGCCTCTATACACCTATGTACATATTGCACCAAAAACCAGACATTTGCAGCTAGAATAGTCATTTACCACATTAGCAATGTATAGAGTGTATTTCTTCAAAGTTAAGACTAGTTTAAAGTTGTCTTCATTGAAAAGTACAGTGCTTTTCCTTCAAAAATAAGGACATTTCAATGTGACCCCAAACTTTTGAACGGTAGTGTATATATTATTATTATTATTATTATTATTTATTATTATTGTTTTTCCTGTTAGTCAGAGAATGTCTGTCATCAAGAGTAGCTTAATGCTTCATTTGCAGCTCAGTGAGCAGAGGGAGTCGACACACAACTGACACACAGTGCTGTTTTTATTGAATCTAATTGTTTTAAATCATGAATTAATAATCTATTTAAATCTAATTGTAACACCAAGAATCATACTCAATCTGAATCAAACTGAATCGTGAGATTGCCCCAAATTCCCACCCCTATATGGCAGTTCCAAAATGTTCAAATAACATTTTCCCCTTGCAATCCTAATATGAATCTTTTAATAAATGTATTAGAATTATATAATTATAATTATATGAGAATTATATAGAAGGTAATATATTTATATTTTAGATACACATTATTATAAATGTTTAAAACCTTAGAAGTATTACTGTAAAGATCCACAGTAACCATTTCTTTGCTTTGTATGTTGAATAGTATGTTCAGTTGTCATGATTGTTGAATTTCAACTGTCAAAAGAAAAGACTGAATTCATGTATTGCTGCGCTTTTATTGTTCTAGCCAATAGCTTCATATTGTTTTAAAAGAGCAATAGTGTATTGGTTGGTGTGTATTTATGTAAAATTTAAATACACCATTCTTTTATCTGCTGAAGTAAAATGTTCACATAATTAAGCATATTGATTCCTGTATAAAACCTGTTATTTGAAGAACAAAAATAACCACAAAAATATGTACGTATAGGAAAATATTGTAAAATTGGTAGATCTTAAGGTGGTTTTAACTGAAACTTAAAATGTTATTACATCCCAAGCACTGCTTGAATTGGAAAGTGCCTATTTAATGGATTATTTGATTTTAGAAATTTAGATGTATTTTTACATATTGGTTTTAATTAAGGTATATACATGTTTCATAATGCCAAATTTCTGTGAATATATTGTATGATAACATAAAATAAAAGCTTAGATCTGTGAACACACTAACCATAAACTTTAATATAGGATTAATTACATGTAATTTTACATTATTTTTCTGCATTTAACCAATAGAATCCAGTGCTGTAACAGTGAGATCTCATGGATAAACAGTACATCATAATAGTTTGTAGGCAGCTCAACCAATATTTAATGGTTATCCACTGTAAATTTATAGGTTAAGATAATAGATTACCTCTGTTGAAAATTTTTAAATAAGATTAAAAAAAAAAAAACAGTAAAGTGACTGTTAATTTAAATAATTTGTTACTTTTAAAAATGTGTACTTTGACAGGTGCATGTTGTCATGATTGATTGAATAATTCTATTAAACGTCTCGGGTTACATGTGTAACCCTTGTTCCCTGAAAAAAGCGGAATGAGATACTGTGCTTTGCTAAGCGCTATGGGGAACGATCCTAGTCGTGAACGAGCTGTGAATATGTGTGTAACACGTCAATGAACATTGACCGAAATTTATAGCCTCGGCTGATGTAGTCATTAGACGCACCTTTGGCCAAGCTATAAATGGATGCGTCACCAGGTGTCATCAGATACTTCTTTTTAAAGAGCAGTCCTGGGACGTCCCAGTACGGCAAAGAAGCGCAGCATCTCGTTCCGCTTTTTTCAAGGAACGTCTCGGTTACATATGTAACCTCTGTTCCCTGATGGAGGGAACGAGACGTTGTGTCAAAAAAGCGACACTAGGGGTCTCTCTTGAGCGCCGAAAGATGCCTCTGATCTATGAAAAAAGGCCAATGAGAGTTGGCGAACAGTATTTGCATACCCCGCCCTCAGACATACGGGTATAAAGGCGAGGGAAATACACTCGTTCATTCAGGATTTTTCTGAGGAGCCGGGAGTGTTCCGGGCGAGTTGTGACATGTGGTGGGAGCGTACGCCGCCTTGGCGATTTATGTACGCGACCGTAGTGGTGCTGTCCGACCTGACTAGGATATGTTCATCCCGAATTAACGGGAGAATCTTCCGCAGGGCCAAAAGGACGGTCAACAACTCGACGCAGTTGATTTGCCAACGCAGCTGGGCCCCTTTCCAACGGCCTGAGGCTGCGTGCCCGTTGCACGGCTCTATCGTGTCTTTGGCCAGAAGAGTAGCGATTTCCGCGTGCAGAGACTGGGCGTGTTCACCGTGTACTGGGGAAGAGCGGACGCCCATGAAGGGGGGTGGAGGCCTGGCAAACTGAATTGCGTAACCGAGTCTGAGGGTCTGTGCCAGCCAGCGAGATGGGTTGGGAAGTGAAAGCCACACATCCAACCTCTGCGCTAGGGGCCTCAAAGGGACAGTTAATTTTGACGTACCTGGCGGAGCTTCGCTGCGGGGCGGAGCAGGTAGGGCAGCGTTGGGCGGCGACAGGGTGACCCCCGGCTGGGGTGCTGAGAAAAGACTCAAAGCACTTACCTTGCTCCGCACACCCGGCAGGGGTGGGTTAGCGACTGAGGAGGAGGTCCAGGGTAGGCGTCCTCTGGACTCGTTGGAACCGGCCGGCCGGGGAACAGTCGTGGGGCTGGAGACGGGTGGTCCGTGTCCAGGGAGCCGGGACTGTTGAGATCTAGAGGCAAAGTGCCGTGAGAATGGCATTTGCGGGCCAGGTGACCCAGAGACATAGGAAATAGCTCTTTTATTGAGAATGTGGGTACCGCAACCCCATCTAAGGGGGGGGCGGCAAATGAAATTGTTTAAGAACAAAATATTCTCCTCCCGGCCCTCCACCGGGGGACGGAGCGGTCTTACCACCTCCGGAGCTAACGTCTGTGTAGCTGGGTCGTCTGACTCAGGAGCGCCTGGGAGCCTTACGGGTCCTTGAGGGGGTCCGAGCGACGGGGGGTGTCTGCTTCCTGTGGTGAGCTCGACTCTGGGGCTGAGAGCTGGGCCCGGGTTGAGGCGGAGGGGGACAGGGGTCACATCGGGGTCAGGGCTACCCTCGTGCAGATCCCTGAGTGCCTTGGCCTGGTGGACTTGCAGGATGGCCATCCCCCTGTCCCGTGGCACTGTAGGATTTGGAGTTCAACGAGGATGACGTCCTACAGGCCTTGGAAGGGGGTACAGGGCGCCCGTGCCAGGTGGTAGGGTCACCGGGACAAAGATGGAGCGCAACCGCCCTATCCACCTGGGGAATCGCGGTGCTCTCCATGAAGACGTCAGCTCGTCATGCACCTCCGGGAAAAACAGGACCGGGGGGGCATAGCTGTGAGCGCCGCCCAGACCCCAGGAACCAGTCATCCAACCGAGACGGGTGTGGGGAGGATGGAGGGTTCCAATCCAGCCCCACCCCGACGGCGGCCCGGGCAAGCATGTCGGACATCTGTGCGTCAGCCTCAGCCTGGGCGTGCTGGCCCGAAGGCGGCAGCCCAGGGGAGGAGTCAGCATCAGATACCGCACTCTCTGATGGAGCGGCAAGCTCATCCACCTCAAGCTCCAGAGGATAGGCAGACCGGCCCGGAGGCGAGTCGCCGTTACCTCGAGGCTGGACGGAGGTCAACGAGCGTGTCGGGGGGTGGGTGGTACCCGGCGGAACTGCACCCGCTGCCTTCCCCAAATCGCCTCCATCGCCAACCGAATCGTCCTCAATACCGTGGGAAGAAGGAGCGATACGGGGGGTGGCTGGAGTGGCGTGCTTTCTATTGAAAGCGAGCCGCGACCGCAACGTTGCCATGGTCATATTCTCGCAGTGAGAACATGAACCATCCACAAATGCTGCCTCGGTGTGATCGGCGCCCAGACACACGAGACAGCGCCTGTGGCCGTCAGAAGCGGAGAGCACTCTACCGCATCCAGGAACTACACAGGGGTTGAATGGCATCTTTATAAAGAAGTGTCCTGAAAAGGATGTTCAACACCACTGTGTATTGCTCTTTCAGAGAAATAAACTCTTTCACAGAGAAAATTGCTCTTTTTAATATAAACTCTTTTAACTTTGTGCTGTCGAAGCACCCAGGGGCAAACTGCACGCCGGCAGAGAAGAGAAAAGCCGCTGGAGTGTGCCATAAATCCAACAGGAAAGCAGAGCTTTCAGAAGCAGGATCAGTTGTGATATTCGCAGCTGGCTGCATACACACGACCAACGGCTCCAAAGAAAAATTCTGAATGAACAACCTTTATACCCGTATGTCCGGGGGCGGGGTATGCATATACTGTACGCCAACTCTCATTGGCCTTTTTTCAGAGATCAGAGGCAGATTTCGACTCAAGGACATAAGAATCCGGAGTAACAAAGCATCTAGCCCATAAAGTTCGCATCACAAACTTTATCAGACATGACATCCAAGGAGTAGCCCGGAGTAGCATGGACATCCAAACTATAAAATCTGATGAATGTGTGCAGAGGGAACCAACCTGCCACATCACAATCTTTTAGAGACATGAGATTGAGATGTCGACTCAAGTGCATAAGAGTAACAAACATCTAAACCAGAAAATTTGATGAATGTGTGCAGAGAGGACCAACCTGCTGCATCACAAACTTGCTGCAGAGGGAGACCTCTAGCCAAGGCTTTAGAGGAGGAGAGCCCTCTGGTAGAGTGCGCCCTAAAACCTACTGGCGAAGCTTGACCGTGTGCCTCGTAGGCATGGGAAATAATGTCCCTCACCCAAAGTGACATAGTCTGCCAGGAGGTGACCGCCCCCTGGTCATGGCTTCCAAGTGAAGTATTGCTGCCCTGACTTTACTCCACTAGCAAATGCGGTGGACTGAAGGGTAAGTCTGAAGGGTACAGACTGGACGAAGTCTGAGAAGTCTTAGCTGCTCTGGTGTTACAAACGGCCAAGATAAAAATAACCAGCCAAGGGTCGCGAAAGGCACCTTGGGCAGGTAGTTAGGGTGAGGGTGCAAAGAATGCTTTTGGTGATAGCTGGGGCAAACTCTAAACAGGCCGGCAAAAGAGACAGAGCCTGTAGGTACCCAAGTCTCATTAGAGATGTAATTGCCATAAAAAAACATCTTGAGAGTCAGAAGTCTACCAAACGCTGACTCTAGAGGTCTAAAAAAGGGGTCTTACCCTATGAAGAGGTCCTAGCAAGGATGCCTCTTAGGGGGCACCCTGCCCGCCAAGGTGTGGCAAACCGCAGTGGAGGCCACATAGAACCTGGCAGTGGTGAGGCAAGTGCCCGCTGACAGTTCTTTCTACAGAAATCCAGAACTGAAGCAAACTGGCAGTTACCTGGTTCTGTAATATGAACTTAGGGGGGAAACTGGGCGACTCGGGGAGAAGTAGAGGAGATATTGCGCTATCAACAGAGGCGAAGAGGTCCTCTTGTGCCCTGTAAAATCTACCCAGATCAGTTCCAAGTGGAGGGAGCCCTAGCACTTGAAAAGGACTCGATAGCCTCAAGATAAAGCCCTGTGAACCTCAGTTGGTACCCTTAGGGGCCAAGCATGAAAGGTTTCACAATTCGGGCCAGGGATGAGAAGGTCCTCCCTGTTCGGAATCGCCCAAGGCAAGCCATCGAGGAGAGGTATTCGAGAAACATATCCTGTTCGGCCAGCGCAGCACCATGGCGAACCTTGCCAAGACTCCTGGGAGCAGAAAAACCGGGGGGACAAAAACACATAAAGATGCATTCAGGGTCATGTATGTGCCTTTAAGTCCAGACCCAATGGGGCTGGGTGACTTAGGGAGAAGTAGAGGAGACATTGCACTATCATAGAGGCGAAGAGGTCCTCTTCTGCCCTGTGAAATCTCACCCAGATTTGTTCACTACCTCAGAGTAAATCTGCTCCCACACACACGGGCATCCAGGGACAAAACTGTGCTGAGTGACAGGAGCTGCCCTGGGCCCCAAGGAGGATCCAATGTGCCAGAAATTCAGCTGACGTGAACGTGGATCCCCGATGGTTTTCGTAAGAGGCTACCACTGTATTGCCCACCCGCACCAAGACATTGCAGCCTCAGGAGGAAGTATTTCAGGGCCAGAAATACAGCCATCAGCTCGAGACAGTTACTGTGACAACCAAACTGATGACCCTCCTATCCCTTTAAGCCGGATGACCACTTAAGGCCGCTACCCAGGCCGTCAGGGAGGCGTCTGTCGTTAGCAGCCTGCGACGACAAGACGCACCTAGAGTGGGACCCAAGGTAAGAACCGGGGTCTGAACCACATAGAAAGGGAACGAAGCATGCCTTATTTGCCTTAGGGGACCGGCCCTTGGATAAAACCCCTTGGCTTCTAGTCACAGCTGAAGCGGTCTTATGTGCAGAAGGTCCGAAGGGATCACCGCAGACACCAACGCCATGAGGCCTAGTATTCAATGATACTGACAAGCAGTGCAACCTCGACCAAGGTCGTGCGGGAGACGATTGTGCCTGCATCGAGACCAAATTCCATATAACCGCCAGATGCGTCAAGACGATATCCCTGTGCTGAACTGCCAGTTCTTGGAACTGTGCTAGGATCAGCCAGTCGTCTATAAAATTCAGAATGCAGATGCCCTGGAGTTGCAGAGGAGCCAGTGCTGCATCCATGCATTTCCTGAATGTGCGGGTTAATAGGGCCAGGCCAAATGGAAGAACCCGATACTGGAAGGCTATGCCCCCCGAAAGCGAACCTCAGGAACTTCCTGTGCTGTGGCTCTATATTAAGATATGCATCCATGAGATCGGTGGTGACCAGCCAAACTAGGACCGAGCGGTTCAAGCCTCAATCGGACGCAACCCCCCCCACCCTTCTTGGGAACCAGGAAGTATCTGCTGTAATAGCCTGACTCTTTCTCTGGAAGGGGAACATGTTCTATGGCCCCTTTAACCAAGAGATTTTGCAATTCTTTCCACAGTAGACATGCCTGTCCCGGTTTCACGATAGTGGGAACCACGCCGTTGAAACGGGGAGGATGGCAGGCAAATTGAATTCTGTAGCCTCTTTCTACTGATTCTAGAACCCACATAGAAATACCAGGCAGAAGTTTCCACGCTGCCAGGTTCTCTGAGATGGGTATTATTTCTGACACTTCCTGTTGAGGGGATGTCGAGTGTTCCGCGTCCTGGATCAAGGCAGGAAGCAACGGTACACCCAACTCTTTGTTGGAAGCCTCTATCACCCGAAACACCAAAGGCGTGAAGAGGTTTCGTGAGGGTATCGGGAGGGCCGAAGTGGATGATACACGTGCCCCGTCCCGAGGGGAACTACCCCCACAAGGCTGGGTACAAGACTGTCAGGGTTTCTTTTTCTTAGAAATCACACCCTGATGTCTTGCATTGGGGGCTGCTGAGGGTGACGAACTGGACCCCAGTCTTTACGAGGGGGAGCACGATTCGCCACATTTTGTTTTAGAGCCTCCCGTCTAGAAGGACTGGGGCGGTGCTGGGTGGCCGATGGCCCCTTCCCCTGAGTGAGGTGCCCACACTCAGGTCCTTCAACAGATTTATCCTAGTGCGCTTGTAACACTACCATAGTGTGCAGGGCAACACCAGCCAGACCTGATAAGCTTTCCCCACAAGCGTGGAGGTGGTCCTGCACAGCTTTGTGGGGAGAGTAGGTCTCTTTAGCGATGATGCCGAGCCAGGCGAGAGAAAACCCACAGGAATCTCTTCTACCGGCGACATCACCGAAAACCCCGAGCTTCAGCACCCACGATAGATGACTACACCAAAGTCGAGGGCACGAAGACACGGGAAGTATAAATTTCCTCCATAAAGAAAATACTTGTTATGGAGGTCATAGAAGAAAGGAAGGGACTGATATAGAGTTCCATTCCCTATTTTATTTATTTAATTATTTTGGCCACCAGACAGAAATTTGTCTTCTAGTTTGGAGTGTTTGGGGGAGGGTCTCTTGTTCGCATGGCCAGTCTAGCTTTAGTCCGCGTAATCACCTCGAGTAATTTCTCAGCCGATTTATTATTGTGCGTGAAATGTACAGAGCTTCAGCGCTCCGCCCCCCTCGTGAACTGAAGAGGCGCCGAAGCGTGCTTTGAGATCACAGGAAGGACCAGCTGGGTCTAGGGAGAGAGTGAGGGAAAGGGACGAACCCATCTCTCGCTCCTCAGCAAGATCCATGTGAGAGACCCACTAATAAAATGTGGTGACTCCCGGAAGTAAGGGAAGCAATCACAAAACATTTTGCCCAAAAGCAGATCGCAATGCTCGCATTTGTCTCTTAATTCCGCAGCCGCTTTATTATTATGCGCAGATTTACAGAGATTCAGTGTCCTCGTGAACCGAAGAGGCGCCGAGGCGCGCTTCAGGCTTACGAGGATCAGCTGGGTCTGGGGAGAAAGGGATGAACCCGTCTCTCGCTCCTCAGCCAGATCCATATGAAAGCCCCACAAATTAAGTGAGAGTTCTGACTCCCGGAAGCAAGCGAGGCGAGCGCGAAGCACTTTGCCTGAAAGCAAATCACAGTGCTCGCACCGCCACTGCTGCAACACGAGAGCAGCGTGCTCTTCCCCCAAACAAACAGAGCAAAACTGATGCGTGTCCTCTTCAGCTATAGAGCGAGAACAGGGGAACACGCAACGTTTACGGCTTTCAGACATTCTCTCTTTCTTTTAAAAATATATATATTTTCTAGTCAGAAGAGAAAGGAGAAAAGGTTCACTTCACACTGCCTCACAAATTCTAATTCCTAGCAGAGGAAAGAAAGTTTTGACAGGGTTTGTGTAACACACACACACACACACAGAATCGCTCTGAAAAAAGAGGATATGATGACACCTGGTGATGCATCCATTTATAGCCTGGCCACAGGTGCGTCTAATGACTACATCAGCCAAGGCTATGAATTTCGGTCAATGTTCATTGACGTGTTACACACATATTCACAGCTCGTTCACGACTAGGATAGTTCTCCATAGCGCTTAGCAAAGCGCAGCATCATAGTGAAGCTTTTTGTAAAGGGAACAACATAATTCTGCTGTTATTTAAAAGATAGCAACCTTCAAATTAGTGGACTTTAATTGTATTAATAAAGTATTTCCTTGATTTTATTACATTTTAGATATTTAGAGAATAAAAATGTGTAATTCTACTAATATTTGGCCGTAAAATAACGTCCAAGTTACTATTGTAACCTCCATTCCCTGATGGAGGGAACGAGACGTTGTGTCGAAGAAGCGAGACCAGGGGTCTCTCTTGAGAGCCTTGCGCATCTCTGAACTTGAGAAAAGGCCAATGAGAAATTGGCAGACAGAATTTGCATGTCCTGCCCCGGACATACGGGCATAAAGGGAGGAAAATGCGTCTGTCCATTCAGGATTTTGCCCTGAGGTTCGGCCGTAAGAGTAGCTCAGCGACGTGGCTGGGAGGACACAACGTCTCGTTCACTCCATCAGGGAATGGAGGTTACAATAGTAACCTAGACGTTCCATGTTTGTCGCTAACTTCGACATTGTGTCGAAGAAGTGACACTAGGGGTCCATATTTAATCACGCCATGCACTTAACCATGTACGTGCGCTGCTGACACAGGTGCGGGCAGGCAGTTGAATGCCAAAGCGACAGGCCAAGTCAGACTTCACGTACCCTTCCCCAATGCTCCATAAGATCGTCATAACCTTCTGGTTCCTTACACCCCGAAGGGGGGAAAAAGGCAATGTGCCAAGCATGGGAACAGGCCACGCCTTTTCTCTCTCTATGTTTCTGTTCGGGAAATTCCTCAGCTGAATTTGTGGACCAGAGGGCTAGTGAGGAGTCATCCAGGGAGCCGAGTTAGTGGGATCTCCAGGGATAATAGCGCACGAGATCACCTCAGTGGAGGGGAAAGCGCTAGATGCAAGCGGTACACCCGGTCAGGTGTTTCCGCGTTACCGAGTTCTAAAGGCTTGGACCTGAGAGAACACGAGATGAAACTGACTTGACTCTGAAATTGTAAAATCTCGTAAAGACATTGGGTGTTGCCCAACCTGCTGCTCTGCAAATGTCTGCTAAGGAGGTGCCTTTGGCCAGTGCCCACGAGGATGCCACACTTCTCGTCGAGTGTGCTCGAACCCGCAAGGCGGTGGGCATGGCCTGGGTGTGATAGGTCTATGCTATGGCCACCCTGTGGGAAAGCCTCTGTTTGGAGACAGCGTTCCCTTTCCGCTGTCCACCAAAGCAGACAAAGAGCTGATCAGAACGTCTAAAGCTCTGTGTGCGGTTCACATATGTATGCAGGGCGCCCACTGGGCACAGCAACGAAGGGGCTGGGTCTGCCTCCTCCCAGGGCAGCACTTGCAGGTTCACTACCTCTTCTCTGAAGGGAGTCCTAGGAATCTTGGACACGTAGCCCGGTCATGGTCTTAGGATGACTTGAGAATCTGCCGGATCGAAATCCAGGCAAGTGTCGCTGACAGAAAATGCTTGCAGGTCCCCGACCCTCTTGATGGAAGCAAGTGCGATCAGGAGGGCCGTCTTCAGAGAGAGAGCCTTGAGCTCAACTGATTCTAGCGGCTCGAAGGCCCGAGAGGACCACTGAGAGATCCCAGGAGGGGAACAGGCTTGGCCAGGGATGGTTCAACCTCCGTGCGCCTCTAAGGAACCTGATAATCAAGTCGTAGACTGCGTCGTGATGGGCCTCAATAGCAGCAACATACACCTTCAAGGTGAAGGGGACAGCCTCCCCTCCAACCTCTCCTGCATGAATGAGTGCACTGACCCGACTGTGCACCTCTGCGGGTCTTTGGACCGGGAAGAACACCAATTCATGAACAACCGCCACTTCAGGGTCGTAATGTTGCCTGGTAGAGGTAGCTCTGGCTTGGTTGATCGTGTCTATGACAGTAGGTGGTAGGCCACTTCAATCTTCCGCATCCCGTCCAGGGGCCAGACGTGGAGGTTCCAGAGGTCTGAGCGCGGATGCCAGAGGGAGAAAGAAGGTCCTTCCTCAGGGGAATTTGCCAGGGAAGGGCTGTCGTGAGGAGCACGAGATCCGAGAACCAAGTCAGTAGGCTAGTAGGGGGCCACCAGAATGACTTGTTCCTCGTCCTACCTGACCTTGCAAAGCACCCGAGCAAGAAGGCTCACTGGGCAAAATGCGTACTTGCACAGCCCCTGGGGCCAGCTGTGTGCCAGCGCATCTGTCCCAAGGGGAGCCTCCATTCAGGAGTACCAGAGCGGGCAGTGGAATGTCTCTCGGGAGGAGAACTGCGCATCCGATGCCAGGTTGAGGCTGCCTGGGATGTGAGTGGCGCGCAGCGATTTGAGTCGCTGCTGGCTCCAAAGGAGGAGATGGCGGGTGAGTTGTGACGTGATGGGAGCGCACACCTCCTTGGCGATTTATGTTCCCTACCATCATGGTGCTGTCTGAACGGATCAAGACGTGCTTGCCCCGAATTAGCAGGAGGAACCTCTGAAGGGCAAGAAGTACAGCCAACAACTCTAGGCAGTTGATGTGCCAATGCAGCGGGGGCCCTTTCCAGAGGCCAGCGGCTGCGTGCCCATTGCACAAGGCACCCCAACCCTGTTTGGAGGCATCCATGGTGACCAGAACGCATCGGGACACCTGCTGTAAGGGGACTCCTGTCTGTATAAAACAGAGGTCTGTCCAGGGTTTGAATGTCTGGTGGCAGGCGGGGGTGTTAAACACACGGTGTGTGCCGTGGCGCCATACCCATCTCGGGACTCGAGACTGGAGCCAGTGCTGAAGCTGTCTCATATGCATCAACTCCAGTGGCACGACCGCCATGGAGGACGCCATATGCCCCAGGAGCCTTTCGAAATATTTTAGAGGAACTGCTGTGCCTAGCTTGAATAAGGTGAGGCATTTCAGCACCGACTGCGCACGCTCGTTGGTGAGGCATGCTACCATTGATACTGAGTCTAACCCCATGCCGAGAAAAGAGACGCTCTAAACCGGGGTGAGCTTGCTCTTTTCCCAGTTGACCTGAAGCCCTAGGCGGCTGAGGTGCCTGAGCATCTGGTCCCAGTGGGTACATAGTAACTCTCGGGAGGTAGTTGAGTATGCAAATGCCCACTTCCCTTAGCGGGGCAAGGGCTGCCTCTGCGACCTTCGTGAAGACCCGAGGGGACAGGGACATGCCGAATGGGAGGACATAAATGTATTCTGAAAATACATTTATGTATTTAATAAAAATTCTGGGAGGGCAGAAATGTAAATATTAAGTGACTTTCATTGGGTGAAAGTACACAGGAAGTGGGGAATATATGTGTGGGATGCAGTGAGAGGATGCTCTGTCACAGTGTACTTAGAGAAAAAGCAGCACTTCCATGACTAACTGTCACATGTACAATATGAGTCACAATTATGCTTATAGGGCTCTGCCATGTCACGGTCAACCTCCGGTTCTGAAGAAGAAGGTCTAAACAAATCCACAAATCCTTTCATTCACTACTGTGGACTGAGTCATACTGCAATCAATATTTAAACATTTATCAGGGTAGAAATTAGACACATAACCTTTTGTTTAGTTGCTAGTTTACGGTATAATTTGTGTAATGTATGGCAGAGTAAATGGAGAGGCTACCAAAAATGAGACTGGACAGTGTTTAATCTAAAATAATAAACCTACATTCATCAATTTAAATGTCAAATATATACCTCTTGCTTCGCTTCCCACATACTGTAAAAATAATAATAATAATAATAATAATAGTAAAAAAAAAAAAAACTCTTAAAAATATTTTGTCAGGTAACATAAAAAGTATTTCATGGTAACATCTAAATTAGCAAATCAAACATGTCATTTGATCAGACTAAATCATAAAGTTAATTATAGAGACAAAAATAAAATGTTCTATAGCTTGCAAAAGGCGATACAACTTTATTCCAATATGTATTCATTGCAATACATTTAATCTGAGTAAATAAGCCAACAAAAGTAATTTTTATTGGTTAGATCATTTAGACATAGATCATTAAGATAACATTTGCAGGTTACCACTTTTTCAGTGCATGCAGCTAAGGTAGAGTTTAAAAATTATTTCAGTGAACACATTTAGTTACAATTGTACTTTATCTTCCATCACAGAACAGTCTGTAAAAGCAGGAAAACTTAGTCCTAGCACTTTAAGTGAACTGCTTTGTCTGAATTAAAAATGAGGTCGAAGACACATTTGTTGCTCTCTGCTCAGCTGAAAGTTGGAAAGCTTAAACAGCTAACAGCAAGTCTTTGGTAAATAAATGCATACAGTGTTGCTATGGCAGTCTCTAAAGACTGTACCTCAAGTTGTTACTTGTATAATGACTTAGTGGAACAAAAACAACTTTTCCCAGAGTCTCAGGGGGAGCTCAGAATCATTGCCGTTGCTCTGTTCTTGACCTCACAGCTTCCAGATCCGGTGTGGAAGAATTCATAGAGACCGAGACAAAACTGAACTATCACAAGGATAAATTAGCAATGTCCCATGTGGTTCAGGACAAAATGAGTGGCATTTTTATAGGGCTCCTTTATTCTACAGAGACTCAAAAGAAACCGCGTGGACCCACACTCCATAATTTTCCCCATCATAATACAAATGCATGCTGTGAACAAGGAATGAGGAAGAAGGGAGGGAGATTAGAGACTCTGCTCACTGATTCTCTCTTCTCCCAGCAGTGCAGCTATCGAATACACTGGTCAGGGACAGAATGGTTTTTAATGAGCCATCAGACATATTAAGACTGATAAAAAAGGGGACCCTCCTCATTGTGGGAACAGTGGAATGGGTGAAATAGAGGAGATTTGGTTCCAGGGTGCTTAAATATTGCCCCTGGGATTTTTTCCACTCCCCACACATGGAGAGAGGGAGAGAGAAAGAGGAAGAGAAAAACAGTGTGTGTCCAAAAGTAATGGACACACAGACAGGGGAGAAATGCTAGGGCTTGGATGCTAGATCATTCAGTTACATCTCCAGGAAATCTTTTTTTAAATCAGAGTTCTCTGATAGGAGTATTTAAGGAGAGCAGACAGCGGAGACGAGAGAGAGATGCACAAATCCTGTCTATGTCTCTTTATGTTCATATGTAGCTGGATGAAAAGTAGTGCATGTTTTTGTTATGTTACACACTGAAAAGTGTTTATTAAATGTCTATGTGTTTGTCAAGCCGGTCCCAGCTTCCTCCTTTGCCATCTTGGAATTGTTACAGCAAGTTTCTTATAAAATGTGTCAGAGTGAACTGGCTGTGTAGAGTACGACACATGTGCAAATAGCCTATAAATAGTTTAATAACTTGACATTGCTGTATTTTCAAATATAGAATATTAGCAGGTCACATACTTTCTCGTAGGCATGCCAGGTTTCCATTCTCTTGCAGGGCTGAAGAAATTGGACATTGTTGTTTTATAAGTTTTATGCTTATATTAAGTGCATTTCAGTTGTTGGAGAAGCAGGGCATAAGGAGACTGAGTCCCTTGTTTGAGTGTGAATTGCTTCTGGCATGTCCTCAGAGAAAACACTCTTGGGAAGATAAATAAGAAACATGTTGGTTTAGTTTTAGTTATGGCATAGGAAGTTTAACCCATTAGATACAGGCAATGCAATTCTTTACTGGATGGATGTTTAGTGGTCAAGGATGTGACACTCATTCTATTGCCTGAATCTATACATTTTTGCCAAAATGATACAATTAATTTATACAAAACTGACTTGAATATGCATATTCTGTGATGAACATGCATTCAGTTTCTCAGTTAAAAGCCATTTTGATTTTATATATTTTGATGAGCTTAAAGTTAAACAGGTCTAGGTGGTGTAGCTATCTGGATATTGTAAAAAGTACAAATAAAAACAAGTCTAATTAATTGGCTGAAATTCTAGTTTGGCATAATCTTTAATTATTATTTAATTTAAAGATAGATAGACAGACTGACGTACAGACAGACAAGAAAATAAGCTCATGTAAAAAAAGGCAAAAGAAAGATCGGCTTGTGCAACACTGCCTCAGGTCAGCTCTTTCTTGCTTAGTTCAGAGTCTGCTCTTTACTGCAAGGAGAGTAAAATGAGAGTCATCCTTCCTCAAAATCTTTCTGTTCCCTACAAAATGTAATTTCTTTTTCAGTTCTTTACTTTTTAGTATGTAAAATTTGCCCTTCAAATTCCAACTGTGTGTGAATACATCTCTGCCCCAGAACTTCTGCAGAAATAAATAGAACTAAACCTACACACAACAGCAGGCTTGTATTGCATAAATTAGCGCTTTCATTTGTCAGGCAGGTAAAACATAAGCAGAAGAGAGCGAGAAGAAGCATGAGAGACTAGCCCTGTTGACTAGCTGAAATATGTTGCCAACCCTTCCTCCTGAATTCTAAATCAGCATGAAATATATAATATCCAAATTGCTCCTCAAATAGAAATTCCTATAAGCTTGCATTTCTCAGGAATCTTCCTTATTATGGTCCGGGGGCATTTTTTGTAAAATGAATCGCACTGAATTAACGCATTAAATTGACAGCTAATAATAATAATACAAATAATACACCTAATAATAATACAAATCTTAACAATTACAATAGGGTTTCAGCGCTAAGCCCTTGAACCCCTAATAATAATAATAATAAACAAAATCTTAACAATTATAAAAGGGTTTCAGCTCTAAGCCCTTGAACCCCATATAATAAAAAAAATCCTAACAAAAACAATAGGTTTCTAACCCTTCGGGCTTGAAACCCTAATAATAATAATAATACAATTACTAACAAAAACAATAGGTTTCTAACCCCTTTTGTTTGAACCCCTAATAAAAATCTTAACGAAAACAATAGGTTTCTAGCCCTTCAGGCTTGAACCCCTAATACAAATCTTAACAAATACAATAGGGTTTCAACAGGGCTTGAACCACTAATAATAATAAAAATAATTATAATAAAAATCCTAACAAAAACAATAGGTTTTTGATAGGATTTTTATTAGGGGTTCAAGCCCGAAGGAGTTAGAAACCCATTGTTTTTGTTAGTAATTTTATTATTATTAGGGTTTCAAGCCTAAGGATTTTCAAGGATTTTTATTGCACTATTTTTTTGTGTTAGGATCTTTAGGGGTTCAAGCGCTTAGCGCTGAAACCCTATTGTAATTGTTACAATTGTTCAAGCCCCAAGGGCTAGAAACCTATTGTTTTTGATAGGATTTTTATTAGGGGTTCAAGCCCAAATGGCTAAAAACCTATTGTTTTTTTTTTTTACATTGATTTTATTTATCAGGGGTTCAAGCCAGAAGGTCTAGAACCCTATTGTTTGTGTTATGATTTTTGTTACGGGTTCAAGCCTGATGGGCTAGAAACCTATAGTTTTTGTTAGCATTTTTATTATTATTATTATTATTATTATTATTATTATTATTATTAGGGGTTCAATCCCAAAGGGCTAGAAACCTATTGTTTTTGTTAGTATTTTTATTAGGGGTACAAGCCCGAAGGTCTAGAAACCTATTATTTTAGTTAGGATTTTATTTAGGGGTACAAGCCCAAAGGGCTAGAAACCTATTGTTTTTGTTAGGATTATTATTAGGTGTTCAAGCCAGAAGGGCTAGAAACCTATTGGTTTCTAGCGGTTCGGGCTTGAACACCTAATAATAATAAGAATAATAATAGTGATAATAATAATAATAATAATAATACAAATCTTAAAATCTTAACAATTACAATAGTGTTTCAGTGCTAAGCTCTCGAATGCCTAATAATAATAATAATAAAAGTCTTAATTATAATAGGGTTTCAGCACTAAGCGCTTGAACCCCTAATAAAAATCCTAACAAAAATAATAGGTTTCTAGACCTTCATCTTGAATCCGAAAGCGATTTTCTCTGTAAAGAGTTTAATTCTCTAAAAGAGCAATACATCTCCATCGGAGAGCGCGGCGTCTGATGCTGACGCCTCCCCGTGGCTGCCGTCTTTGGGCCAGCACGCCCAGGCTGAGGCTGATGCGCAGATGTCCGACATGCTTGCCCGGGCCGCCGTCAGTGTGGGGTTGGATTGGAACCCTCCGTCCTCCCCACACCCGTCACGGTTGGATGACTGGTTCCTGGGGTCTGGGCGCCGCTCACAGACACGCCCCCCCCCCCCCCCCGTCTCCCCCCCGCCCCCCGGTCCCCAATGTGCTGCAGGAACTGCGCTCAGCGACCGACCTCGCCCTCAGAGCCACGAAGGTCACCGCGCAGGCACTCAGGCAGGCGATGGCCACCCTTGTGGTCCAGGAATGTCACCTGTGGCTCAACCTGGTCGAGATGCATGAGGCCGACAAAGTTCGCTTCCTCGACGCCCCTGTCTCCCAGTTTGGTCTCTTTGGCTACCGTCGAGGACTTCGCCCAGCAGATCTCTGTGGTGAAAAAGCAGACGGAGGCCATCTCACATATCCTGCCCCGCCGCAAACCTGCCGCCACGGGCACTACCACGTCTGCTCAACGAGGGCATCCCCCTGCGGCTAAGAAATCTGCTCCACCTCAACCCCAGCTCTCAGTCTCAGCGTCGGGCACACCACAGGAAGCAGACGCCCCCCGTCTCTCGGACCCCCTCGAGGACCCATAAGGCTCCCAGGCGCTCCTGAGATGGACGACCCAGCGACAGAGATGTTAGCTCCGGAGGTGGTAAGACTGCTCCGTCCCCCGGTGGAGGGCCGGGAGGAGAATCTCTTATTTTTGAACAATTTTCATTTGCTGCCCCCCTTAGATGGGGTTGCGGTACCCACATTCTCAATAGAAGAGCTATTTTCTTTGTCTCTGGGTCACCTGGCACGCAAATGCTGTTCTCACGGCACTCTGCCACCAGATCTCAACAGTCCCGGCTTCCTGGACACGGACCACCCGTCTCCAGCCCCACGACTGTTCCCCGGCCGGCCGGTTCTGACAAGTCTAGAGGACGCCTACCCTGGACCTCCTCCTCAGTCGCCAACCTGCCTCCTGCCGGGTGTGCGGAGCAAGGTAAGTGCTTTGAGGCTTTACTCAGCACCCCAGCCTCGGGCCGCCCTATCACCGCCCAATGCTTCCCTACCTGCTCCGCCCCGCTGCGAAGCTCCACCAGGTACTTCATAATTAATCGTCCCTTTGGTGCCCCTAGCGCACAGGTTGGACGCGTGGCTTTCACTTCCCAACCCATCTCGCTGCTGACCCGGACCATTCAACTCAGTTATGCAATTTAGTTTGCCAGGCCCCCGCCCCACTTCATGGGCGTCCACTTTTCCGCAGTACACAGCGAACATGCCCAGTCCCTGCATGCGGAAATCGCTACTCTTTTGTTTAAAAGACACAATAGAGCATGTCCCTCCAACCGAGATGAAGAAGGGTTTCTACAGCCCTTACTTCATCGTACCCAAGAAAGGCGGCACTTACGACCAATCTTGGACCAGCGAGTTCTCGACCAAGCGTTGCACAAACTCCCGTTCAAAATGCTCACGATGAGACACATCTTAACCTGTGTCCGGCATCTAGATTGGTTCGCAGCGGTAGACCTGAAGGACACGTACTTCCACGTCTCCATTTTGCTTCGACACCGGCCCTTCCTGCGGTATGCGTTCGATGGCCAGGCGTATCAGTACAAAGTCCTCCCATTTGGCCTGTCTCTGTCTCCTCGCATCTTCACGAAGTCGCAGAGGCAGCCCTTGCCCCGCTCCGAGAAGCCGGCACCCGCATACTCCATTACCTTGACGACTGGCTTATTCTGGCCTACTCACGAGAGTTACTATGTGCTCACAGAGACCAGGTGCTCAGGGACCTCAGCCGTTTGGGGCTTCAGGTCAACTGGGAAAAGAGCAAGCTTACTCGAGTCCAGAGCATCTCTTTTCTCGGTATGGAGTTAGACTCGGTCTCAATGTCAGCATGCCTCACCAACGAGCATGCCCAGTCAGTGTTGAGGTGCCTCACCGCCTTCAGGCCAGGCACAATGGTCCTCTTAAAACTTTGCCAGAGGCTTCTGGGGCATATGGCGTCCTCCGCGGCGGTCGCTCCGCTGGGGTTGATGCAAATGAGACCGCTTCAGCACTGGCTTCAGACCCGAGGCCACCATGCCGCCACGGCACGCATCGTGTGACAATCACTGCCGCCAAACATTCAGACCATGGACAGACCTCTGTTTCTTACAGGCAGGAGAACCCTTACAGCAGGTGTCCCGACGCGTCCTGGTCACGACAGACGCCTCCAGATCAGGTTGGGGCGCCGTATGCAATGGGCACGCAGTAGCATTGGAAAGGGGCCCAGCTGCGTTGGCACATCAACTGCCTCGAGTTGTTGACTGTCCTTTTGGCCCTGCGTAAGTTTCTCCCGTTAGTTCGAGACAAACATATCCTGGTCAGGTCGGACAGCACCACTGTGGTGGCATACATAAATCGCCAAGGCAGCGTACGCTCCCACCACATGTCACAACTCGCCCGTCGTCTCCTCCTTTGGACCCAGGACTCAAGTCGCTGCGCGCCACTCACATCCCCGGCAACCTCAATGTGATAGCGGATGCGCTGTCATGACAACGCTTGCCTGGCGGAGAGTGGAGGCTTCACCCCCACTCGGTTCAGCTGATCTGGGAATGGTTCAGCAAGACCCAGGTAGACCTGTTTGCCTCCCGAGAAACCTCCCACTGCCCGCTCTGGTATGGCTGCTCAGAGGCTCCCTTCGGGGCAGATGCACTGGCACACAGCTGGCCAGTGGGTTTGCTCAAGTACGCATTTCCCCCAGTGAGCCTTCTTGCACAGGTGCTGTGCAAGGTCAGGGAGGACGAGGAACAAGTCTCTCTTGTGGCTCCTTACTTGCCCACCCGGGCCTGGTTCTCGGACCTTGTACTCCTTGCAACAGCCCCTCCCTGTTGAATTTCCCTGAGGAAAGACCTTCTTTCTCAGGGACGGGGCACGCTCTGGCATCTGCAACCAGACCTTTGGAACCTCCACGTCTGGCCCCTGGACAGGACACGGAATATCTAGCTGGTCTACCACCCACGGTCATAGCCATGATAAACCAAGCCAGAGCCCCTTCTACCAGGCAACTCTACGCCCTGAAATGGTGTCTGTTCGTGAATTGGTGTTCTTCCCGGGCAGAAGAACCACAGAGGTGCACAGTTAGGCTATGTGCCCAAGGTTCCTACCACTCCCTTCAGAGACCAGGTAATGAACATAGAAGTGCTGCCCCGGGAGGAGGCAGACCCAGCCCCCTCACTACTGTGTCCGGTACGTGCCTACCTGGAACGCACCCAGAGCTTCAGGCGCTCTGAGCAGCTCTTTGTCTGCTTTGGGGGACAGCGGAAAGGGAACGCTGTCTCCAAACAGGGGCTGTCCCACTGGGTGGTGGACGCCATTCTGTTGGCCTATCACACCCAGGCCGTGCCATCCCCCCTACGGGTTCAAGCCCACTCTAATAGGAGTGTGGCATTCTCATGGGCACTGGCTAGGGGCACCTCCCTAGCAGACATTTGTAGAGCTGCTGGCTGGGCAATACCTAACACCTTTGCGAGATTTTACAATCTCAGGGTTGAGTCAGCCTCGTCCCGTGTTTTATCAGGTCCGAGCCGGTAGAACTTGGTACACGTCGATGGTCTGACCGGGTGAATCGCTTGCGTCCAGCACCATTTCCCTCTGCTGAGGTAAACAGTGCACCTTCTTTCCCAGGAGACCCCCTTAGGTCCCTGGTTGATTCCTCCCTAGCCCTCTTGGGTCCGCAGTTCAGCTGAGGAACTTGCTGACCCAGTCCACTACGGGTACCCCAGACTACCTGTACTGGAATAGGTGCTCCACAGGTCAGGCCTCCTACCCGGACTCCTCCTGTGAGTACTTCTGCGGTACGGTCACCTTATGAGCTGACCCGCGTCTTCCTTAGGCAGTCTTTTGCTGCCCTCAGGTTGCCGTGTTGTAGCAACTCCCCCCTACTCGAGGCTGGATCTACCACTGCGCCATTCTTCCCACATGTGACCGAAGAGGCCGTGTGATGTATTTTCGCCACCTTTACCTCCCCTTTCGGGTGGGTGTGGCCTCCGCAGGTTCTTTTCCCCCTGAAAGAATAGGAATTCAGGTAAGACCCACTTCCCATGATGCGGTAAGGGCCCCGGCTGCTCTTGCTCTATTCTGAGAAAACATAGAGAGAAAAGAGGCCCAGCCAGGCTTGGCCCATTCCCTAGTTGGAAGCGTCGCCTTGTTCCCCTCTATTTCACATGCTTGTGCATGTGAAATACCTGCCCGTTTCTGTGTCAGCAGTACACATACACGGCTCAGCGCATGGCGTGATTTGAAGTGGACCCCTAGTGTCGCTTCTTCGACACAACGTCGAAGTGAGCGACAGATGGGGAACGTCTCGGTTACGTATGTAATCTCCGTTCCCTGATGGAGGGAACGAAACGTCGTGTCTTTACGGCCACGTTGCTGAGCTGAGCCGCTGAGGTGGCCAGAACACTCCCGGCTCCTCAGAAAAATCCTGAATGAACAAGCGTATTTCCCTAGCCTTTATACCCGTATGTCCGGGGGCAGGGTATGCAAATACTGTTCGCCAACTCTCATTGGCCTTTTTTCATAGATCAGAGGCATATTCGGCACTCAAGAGAGACCCCTAGTGTCGGTTCTTTGACGCGATGTCTCGTTCCCTCCATCAGGGAACGGAGGTTACATACATAACCGAGACGTTTTTGATAGGATTTTTATTAGGGCTTCAAGCCAGAAGGGCTAGAAACTTATTGTTTTTGTTAGGATTTTTATTAGGGGTTCAAGCGCTTAGCGCTGAAACCCTATTGTAATTGTTACGATTTTTATTATTATTATTATTAGGGGTTCAAGAGCTTAGCACTGAAACCTTATCCTAATTGTTATGATTTTTATTATTAGGGGTTCAAGCCTGAAGCATTTTAAAGGGTTTTAGCCTGATCGTTTTCCCCCTATTGTTTTCATTAGTTAGGGGTCAAGCCACGAAGGGGCAAAAGACCCCTATTGTTTTCATTAATTTTCTTATTATTTTTGTTTTCATCTATTGTTTTCATCCTGTATCATCTAGAGGTACGCACGACAAAATGTTATTCACAGAATTTCGATAAACCATACCGTTTTCGAATGGTGCTTCAACGAATTTGATGAAGAACACGCAAAATTGAATTTGAGGTTGTATCTCCGTAACGTTTTGAGGGATTGGGATGAATGTTGGTACGTGTCATCACCATTAGTGCCTGAGTTTACCTGAGGAGTTTTGGCGCACTGCCCCTTTCTGCTCAGGAGATAGAAAATGGCTATTTTGGCTTATAACTTGAATGAGTTCCTGCATGATAACCATAATTTCCAGATAATACCTGAGCAGTTTTAGAACAGCGCCACATACTGGACAAAAATTCTAAGAACTAACTATTTTGAGTGAATTTTTAGATAAATCTGGTTATTTTTTATGATTGAGATTTTACTTGTCCTAACTGCTAACACTGTTCATCAGACTCTAACCCTAAAATATGTCACAAAGTATCTTTTACTTTTCATGGTGCCGAATAATTGGCTTGACCCCGGTTTTGCTGCTTGCAGCTATATTTAGGGGTCAAGCCCCGAAGGGGTGAAAGACCCCTACTGTTTTTGTTAGTTTTCTTATTATTAGGGTTCAAGCCCTGAAGGGGAGAAAGACTCCTATTATTTTAGTTAGTTTTCTTATTATTAGATTCCTCCGGTAGGATGAAATCTATTATTATTAATGGTTTAATTATTATTGAATTATTTTAAAGATTATTAGAAACCTATTGTTTTTTATCAGATGTTCTTATTATTATTCTTATTAGGAGTTCAAGCCCAAATTCCACCTGCATCCGCGTTCTATTTTTAAAGCGATTAAACTGCGTGCATTTTTCAGCGCGCATCCGTTTTTTTCCTCTGTGGTACACAGATTATTGCATCGATCTCAAAGCACTATCAAGAACAACAAACAACAACAACAAACAATTTGCAGTAAGTCATGGCATCCGCTCATGTTATTTCTTCCTGCATTGCATGTCACATGTTTACAATAGCCTCCTCCATCAGCAGTGAGGGATTCACATGTAATAAATGTAAGGAATTAGTCAGGCTGACAGAGAAGGTTAATGAGTTAGAGACTCGCATCTGAACGCTAGTGGAGGTCAGTGTGAAAGAGAAGCCGGTAGATACTGTTTCGGATACGAGTAGTACAGAGAGCAACACACTCACTTTGGTTTCAGCTGTAGAGCCCCAGAAGCAGGGCATTTGGGTGACGTCTCGGCGCCATACTTGCTCAGCAAAGAGACACCACTCTCCCGTTCCTGTTAGGGTTTCCAAACGATTCTCTCCACTCAGTGATACACCCACTGAGAATCACGTTGAAAGAGCCCTTGTTATTGGCGATTCTATTGTAAGGAACGTGGACAGAGACTCCAGCCACTATTGTTAATTGTATTTCGGTTGCCAGAGCGTCTGACATCAAATCAAATTTACAAGTGCTAGCTAATGTTAAATGTAGATTTTCTAAAATTGTTATCCATGTCAGCACTAAAGATGTCTGGCTTTGCCAGTCGGAGATCACTAAATATAATGTTATAATGTTATATAAGATAATGCCCTCCCTGCTCGTCGGGGTGACAAGGATTATAGTAGATTAGTGTCACTGAATGTCTGGATGTCTGAGTGGTGTCTGAAGAATAAAGTATGATTCATAGACAATTGGAAGAGTTTTTGGGGTAGACCTGACCTGCTAAAGAGAGACGGACTCCATCCCTCCAGGGAAGGTGCCACTCTCCTCTCTAGTAATTTGGATCATAGTCTTAATAATGATTGTATTTGGCTAACTGGGGCCCAGGTCAGGAAGCAGACAAACTGGTTAATCCAAACTTCTGCTAGCTGCCTTGAGACATCACATAGGTCACATAAACTACAACACATATAGACAGTATTTCCTAGATATCTCATAGAGACTGTCTGTTCCCCAAACTACCAAACACAATACCTTCTAAATCATTTAGAAAAAATGTTATGGTCAAACTTGAACAAAACAAACAAATTAAAAATACACATTTGATGAAAATAGGGCTACTAAACATTAGATCTCTTTCTACCAAAACACTAATTGTTAATTAAATGATTACATATCATAGATTGGATGCGCTCTGTTTGACTGAAACCTGGTTTAAACCAGATGAATATATTAGTTTAAATGAATCTACTCCCCTAGGTTATTATTATAAACTTGAACCTCGTCTGAAGGGTCGAGGAGGAGGTGTTGCTACAATTTACAGTGAAAATGTTGGTGTTACTAAGAGGACAGGATATAAATTTAAGTCTTTTGAACTAATAATGCTTAATGTGACACCGTCAGATATAAATAAAAAATCTCTGTTATCTTTTGTCCTTGCTACAATGTATAGATCACCCGGGCCTTATTATGATTTCCTTGGTGAATTTGCTAATTTTTTATCAGATCTTGTGTGGTGTATTTCTCTGTGTACTGCTCTAAAAACAGATAAATGGTGTATTTCTTTGTGTGTTTCTCTAAAAACAGGTGTTTCTGTTAATTAGTCGTATCTTCTAACAAAGATACTTTTTGGTAAGGGAGTTATCTTACATCCTGACATGATATCTGCCCTAACAAGCTGAATGTATGATGAATATCTTTAGAGCTTGTACTCCCTTTCATTGATCTAATAATATTGTGTGTGTGAGCAAAAGAAGCCCCCTCATCAAGACCTGTAGATCAAGGGTAAAGGATATGTGATGAGGACATGGCTGTTTTTCTCATACACAGGTGTTTCTTGATTAGGAGTGCCCTTTCCATGAACTATGGAATATGTCCAAAACGTGAGAGGTAACTAGCTGAATATGAAAGAAATATGTTTTTTTTTTTTAAATAGATAAGCGAGGGATTTTCCACCAATATTTAATTAGCGAAGAACATAAAACCTATTGGTGGCAAGACAAGGGCAATGACCCCATTGGCCAGAGATAATGAGTAGAAAGATAACAAAAAGGTATATAACTGGGAACTTAGGATAATGAAGTCAGAACGGACAGCTGGCCAGTCTCATGTTGTTTGTTGGTGTTCAATAAACTACAACTTTGGCATCTGGAACTCGGGACTCAGAGAGTTTTCTTGCATTTTAGAGAGATTCGTCAAAGATTTTCCCCGACACTTGTAGTTACTGTAGATAGAGATTTAATTGTTGGTGACTTCAACATTCAAATAGATAATGAAAATGATACATTGGGATTAGCATTTATCGATATTCTCAACTCTCTTGGAGTCAGACAAAATGTAACAGGACCAATTCATTGCCATAATCATATGCTAGATTTAATTCTGTCATATGGAGTTGATGTTGATAATATAGAAATTCTGAAGCAGAGCTATGACATCTCGGATCATTACCTCGTCTCTTGTATGCTGCAATCAGCTAATGTTACTCAATCTACACCATGCTATCGCTCAGGTAGAACTATTCTTTCGACCACTAAAGATTGCTTCAATAATAATCTTCCAGATCTATCTCATACACTCAATAAATCCCAAAGCCCAGAAGAACTTGATGAAATAACAAACAAATATAAATGCAGACTTCTCTAACACTCTTGATATTGTCACCCCACTTCGATTAAAGACAATTAAAGAAATAAGCCCTGCACCATGTTACAATTATCACACTCATGATCTCAAGAGAGCAGCTTGGAAAATGGAGCACATGTGGAAAAATACAAAATTATAAGTTTTTCGTGGTGCATGGAAGGATAGTGTCTGTAGCTACAGACAGGCACTGAAAGCTGCCAGATCAGCATATTTTAGTAAACTCATAGAAAATCACCACAACAATCCGAAGTGTTTATTCAGTATAGTGGCTAAACTGGTTAGGAATAAAGCCTCAACAGAACCACATATTACGTTGCAGCACAAGAGTAATGACTTCATGAATTTATTTACAGATCAAATAGAAATAATCAGAAATAAAATTAGAATTATGCAATCATAGCACCTCAGAAAACAGTGTCTATTAATTTTCCTCACATGCAACTTCAATCCTTCTCTGTCATAGGTTATGAAGAGCTAACAAAACTTATCGAAACATCAAAAGCCACAATATGTTTGTTAGATCCTATACCAACTAAGCTCTTAAAAGAGGTATCTACTGTAATTTCAGAACCTCTTCTTAATATTAATAACTCCTCGCTATGCTTAGGACATGTCCCAAGAAACTTTAAAATGGCAGTTATAAAACCACTTATTAAAAGTCACAATTCCCAAATATGTTAATTTCTACAGAGAAATAGTATATACAAAGAATTTCAGTCAGGATTTAGGCCTCATCACTGTACAGAGACTGCACATATCAGAGATACAAATGACTTGCTCTTATCATCTGATCACGGCTGCGTTTCACTTCTAGTGCTTTTAGATCTTAGTGCTGCATTCGACACGATAGAGCACGACATTCTCTTGAATATTGGCATTTGTGGAGTTGCATTAGCCAGGTTTAAGTCATATTTAGCTGACTGCTACCACATTGTCTATATAAATGAGGAATTGGCAAGCCAAACAAAAGTAAAATATGGAGTGCCACAGGGATCAGTTTAGGGCCTCTGCTTTTCTCCTTGTATATGCTTCCCCTGGGAGATATTATCAGGAATCGTGGAATAAGTTTTCACTGCTATGCCAACGATACCCAACTTTATATTTGGAGATTTCACAATTCTCCAAATTAGCAGAGTTTATCAATGAAATAAAAGATTGGATGACCAGAAATTTCCTTCTACTCAATTCTGACAAAACAGAGGTACTAATTATTGGACCAAAAAACTCTAAAACATAAGCCACTACAAAATAATTTTGGATGTACTGTTACATCATCTTCAACAGCGAAGAACTTAGGTGTTATATTTGATACCAATCTGTCCTTTGAAAATCTAATTACCAATGTTTGTAGAACAGCATTCTTCCACCTAAGAAATATTGCTATATTATGGCACATGCTCTCCGTTGCTAATGCCGAAAAACGAATTCATGCTTCATGACCTCAAGACTAGATTATTGTAATGCATTACTGGGAGGATGTCCAGCAAGATTAATAAATAAACTTCAATTGGTTCAAAATGCAGCAGACAGAGTGCTAACGAGAACCAAGAAATATGATCATATTAGCCCCATTTTATCATCGGTACATTGGCTACCTGTTAAATTCCGTATTACAATTCTGTTAGCTACGTACAAAGCTTTGAATGGTCTAGATCCATAGTACTTAAGTGACCTTCTACCATGCTATATTCCATCACGTTCATTACGCTCGCACAACTCTGGCCTGTTAATAGTTCCTAGAATATCAAAATCCACAAAAGGAGGTAGATCCTTTTCATATTTGGTTCCAAAACTATGGAATAGTCTCCCTAACACTGTTTGAGATGCAGACACACTCCCTCAGTTTAAGTCTAGACTAAAGACTCATCTATTTAGTCAGGCATACACCTAATTTATACTCCAACTCACAATTAGGCTGTTATAGTTTAGTCTGCTGGAACCAGAAATCAGAAACATTGATCATGATTTATAACTCTGCAATAAATTTAATGGCATCTATGCTTATATTATTTTATTTGTTTCCCTGTCTCAACCTTGGGACTCCTATCCTGAGGTCACCAGAACCAGCTGGATTCAGCACCATTCCTGCTTCGTGTTGGACTCCACTGCTACGTGTCGCTGAATGATGATGACTAAATGCAGCCGGTGCCAGCCAAACATCACTTCAGACTTCAGAGGATGAACTGATGCCAACTCCAACCATAAAACATGGGATACTTCATATGCCATTGTCTGAACCTTGGATTTAGGATGGACCACACCGAACCTCACCGAAATTACCGGCCAGGTTGAACTGCGTTTCACATCCCTGGTCTCTGCCTCCATCAATTCAGTCTATTGATGGACTACAATCTTGAAATGGAATGCATAGACTATCAATTGCCAACAAAAGCAAATTACAAGGACAATTGCGTCTATGTGAACTTCTGCAGTTAATCCAGGCTGGACTTCAAAGACATTGGTCATTAATCTTACAGTTCAAACAAAATCGATGTTTAAACACCCTTAACACTTATTTAGTTTAATCATTTTGATCCATGACATTAACTATACATAAGTAATATTTACATTATATTCATGATGATAGCCAGAGGGGATCTGGCCTCCAAAGTGAGTCTGGTTTCTCCCAAGGTTATTTTTCTCCATTAATCAATATTTTATGGAGTTTTGTGTTCCTTGCCACAGTCACCTTCAGCTTGCTCACTGGGGTTATTAATACATTATTATTATTTAATTACTTATTTTTAAACATGATTAACAATCGTATTTTATCTAATTACACAACGATGATTCATCGACATTATAGACATTACAGTTTTATCGTCTGTTAATGCCTGATCTTCTGTAAAGCTGCTTTGAAACAATGTGTGTTGTCAAAGGTGCTATACAAATAAAATTGACTTGACTTGACAAACAAAACGTATATCTCCAATTTCATTTCGGTTCTGAAAAGTTTCACGCTAATTTGCATAATAAAAAAAAATACTTTTTCGAACTCCTACACCATATGTGCGATTCGCACGAAAACTGGGGTGTGTCTACTATGAAACCTCCTGACTAAAACTTATCAAAGCAATTTTGATTTGTCGATGCGTTGCGAAGATATAAGCCAACGAATTGGTCAGGCCTTGTCCATTTTGTATGTATTGACCAATATCTACCAAAAGAAAAGGACAAATGTTACGAAACTTGATAAACATAGACAACAGGACATTCTGAGGATGCATGCAAAGTCACAAACAATTTCGCCCATAGGGGGCGCTACAACAAAAAAACACTAATAACTCTACAACCGTATGATCAATAAAGTTGAAAATTGGTATGCATCTTATAGGGGCCAAAAGGCTAACATATCCTGCAATATCGATCAGACAAATAGCAACTAATAGCATCAAATATTAATGGCCGACCATTACGAAACTTGAGATATTTTTAGACAGTGTTAAAATATGTATAAAGTTTTATGAAAATCGGCCACAAGGTGGCGCTATAACAAGGACATTTCGACAAGGTGGGACATTTTCACTAATAACTCCACAACTGAGTTGAACAATCTCAAAAAAAAATTCTCTAATTCCTTCCCAAGACCTACAAAATACATATCTTAGTTTTATTGCATTTTGTAAAATGTTTCCGCTATTTAAATTTTCTAAAAACGCAACTTTTTCAAACTGCTCCTAGGCCGTATGTCCGATTCACACGAACATTGGGTTGTGTCTACTATGCACCATCCTGATAAAGATTTATCAAAGGAATTTTGATTAATCAAATCGTTGCTAAGATAAAAGCCAACGAATTGGTCAGGCGTCATCCATTTTGCACATATTACCAATATCTACCAAAGGGAAAGCCCAAAAGTTCTGAAACTTGATACATATAGACAACAGGAGACTCTGAGGGAGCACACAAAGTCGCAAAACATTTAGCTTATAGGGGGCACTACAACTAAAAAATTTTCATAACACTGCAACTGTATGATCCATGAAGTTGAAAATTGCCATGCATCTTGTAGGGGCCAAAGGCTAACATATACTACAATACAATTCGGACAACTAAAAAATATGGCCACTAGCAGCCAATCAAATTTCAGCAGCTTATAACATCAAATCTGAATGGCCGACCATTACGAAACTTGAGTTCCCTATCTGTCACTCACTCGACTTGTCGATAAGTTGACACTAGGGGTCGCTCCTGCAGAGCCCAGACATCTCTGATATTGAGAAAAGGCCAATGGAAATTGCCGTGTGGAATTTGCATGCACATAAAAGAGTTTAATTTCCTCTAAAAGAGTGGCGCAAACAAAAAACGTCTTTTTTCTCCGCTTCCCACGGCCACTATCGCTGCCCCTCGTGTTGGGCACTGCCCACGCAGGGACAGCGCTTGTTGATGGATCATGCTATCATTGTGAGAGCATCATTCTGGCAACATTGCGGTCGCGGCAAGTTGCGGTTGCGGTCGTAAGAGGGAAAGCCACTCCTGCGGCTCCCTGACTCGGTCCTTCTACCCACAGGTATGAGGCAGGATTGGTTAGCACTGGGGGCGATTTGGGGATTTAAATGGGAGCTTCTTCGCCGGGAAACCTCCCACGGATCTCCCATTCCCCAGCACGCTCATTTGTCCCAGCGAGTTTGCGATGTGACTGCTGGCTCGTCTCAGGGCGAGTTCCCGTTCGCGGCTCGTGAAGTGGATGAGCTTTAGATTACAGCATCGGAGAGTGGGTTGGTTCAGTCTGTCGCCATGCGCCGCTGACGGCCATGCTTGCCCGGGCAGCTGCAAGCGTCGGGATGGACTGGAATCCTCCGCTACCCCCTGAACCCTCGCGGTTCGTGGTCTCCTCCTCTCTCTCACTACCCTTGATGGTGGGTCAGCCAGGGGGTGCTCGGTGAGGTTGATAAGGCGATCGCAGTGTACTTGTGCCCGCAGAACGGCGCCACCTGGTGGAGCCATCCAAGTCCCCCGTACAGGGCCCATGGGTTTATGTCATCACTCACGACTGAGCATACAGTGCCACTGGACAGGCCGCCTCTGCCCTGCACGCCATGGCTCTCCTGCAAGTGTGCCAAGCCATGGCACTCAAAGAACTGCATGAGGGTAGTTCTGACCCGCGATTTATGCAGGACCTGCGCTCAGTGATTGGTCTCGCCCTCCGAGTGATGATGGTCACTGCGTGGTCTCCCAGGCAGACAATGTCCACCTTAGTGGTCCAGGAGCACCACATTTGGTTGAACCAGTTTGGCCTATTCGGCGGAAACATCCTGAAATCGAGAGATGAGCATGGCGAGACGGCAAACACCACGTCTTCGTCATGCAGGCTTATCGCATCTACTCAGCCCCTGGTCAGACCTAGCGTTCCTACGGGCAGGAGCTCCCATAGGCTAGGTCCCCAGGCACATCATGTTACGACAGATGCCTCCCAGCGTGGCTGGGGTACCATATGCAATGGGCACACAGTCGTCGGCCCTTGGACCGGCCTGCAACTGCGTTGGCATGTCAACAGCCTTGAGTTGCTGGCAATACTACTTGCCCTGAGGAGACTATTGCTGTTGATCTGGGGCAAGCATGTGTGGACAACACAGCAGCGATTGCGTAAATCAGCCGCCAAAGCGACCTACACTCTCGTCGAATGTCACAACTTGCCCACTGTTTCCTTCTTTGGAGTCCGCAGCAGCTCAAGTTGCTGGGGCCACATCCCGGGCCATCTCAACAGCACAGCGGACATGCTGTCATGACAGGTTATGCTCAGGAGAGAGTGGAGACTCCACCCTCAGGTGGTCCAGCTGATCTGGAGTCGATTTGACAAGCACGGGTAGACCAGTTTGCTTCCCCAGAATCCTCCCACTGCCCACTTTGGTACTCTCTGACCGAGGCTCCCCTCAGCACAGATGCCCTGGCACACAGCTGGCCCCTGGGGCTGTGCAAGTATGTGTTCCCCCAAGTAATCTACTTGCACAGATGTTGAGCAAGGTCAGGGAGGACGAGGAGCAGATCCTCTTAGTGACCCCTTATTGGCCCTACCGGATTTGGATCACGGACCTTATGCTCTCGCGACACCGACCGTCTTCCTCAGGGACGGGGCACCATTTGGCACCCGCGACCGGACCTCTGGAATCTCCATGTCTGGCCCTTGGACAGGACGCAGAAGATTTAAGTGGCCTACCACCCGCAGTGGTAGACACAATCACTCAGGCTAGGGCCCCCTCAACGAGGCGCAACTGTGCAGTTAGCTGTTCCCCTATGTGCAGGGGACCGCTTCATACCTGCCAGTGTGTTGGGGGTAGTTATGCGACGCTTTCTGTGCTGGCTACAAGGCACACAGAGGCCTGCCTGTCTCGCACCGTCAGTAACTGAGACGATATTAATACACAGTTTCAAAATGAGGCTGTATACTAAGTTTTGTGAATCCATTAGCGCTGTAACACATGATTGTTTGTTTTCAACAAAAATGATTATGGGAAGAGTAAAGTTCTTGCTGGAAATAGAATCAAGTCTGGTGCTTACCCTTGCAGCAAATCCACCTGATGCACTGGACCTATGTGGGCAAGTGTTACAATGATGTCCTGATTTTCCACAGTAGAAGCATAATCACTCCATACGTCTGCGTTTGCGTTCTTCCTCGGGCACCCTTGTACGTCCTATTTGCATGGGTTCACTTGATTCCGTTGACAATGGAAATGAAGATGAGGCAGAGGAAGAGCAAGGCTTGGATGCACTCAAACGTGGCTGATTGCACATGAGGTTATCAATTTTTACCACCAAGGTAATGTACTCAGTTAAAGACAGTAAAACATCCTTGCATGCTAGCTCAGCTTGACGTGTAGGATTTAAACCCTCTCGAAATACGGACTTCAAAGCAATATCATTCCAGCCACTCTGCGCTGCTAGAGTACGAAATTGTACTGCGTAATCAGCTGGACATAATTTTCCCTGGCGTAGATGTAACAACTGCATAGAAATGTCTCTTCCCCCAGCAAGGTATTCAAAAACGTCTTTATTTTGTTGCAAAAAATATGTAAATGAACTGCAAATTTGGTCATCACTCTCCCAAACAGCTGAAGCCCAATCTTATGCCTTTCCGGTAAGCAAAGTCATCATTAAAGCATATTTAGCTGTATCTTGATTAAAAGAGTCTGGTTGGTGGGTAAAATAAACTGAACATTGCCGATCCATCAAACTTCTCTGGCAATACCAGTCTTACCATGTTAGGGTTTGGAGAAGGCATCGACTGGATAAATCGCGTCAAATGATCGTTAGCCACTCTGAGATTCGAAAGTTGTTCTTGGAATCCTAGAAGAACATCACTTTGATAAGCGATCGTGGCTCTGAGTTGTGTAACCTCCGCTGGATTCTGGTTAGGCGAGGTATTCTGTAACGATCCCATGACTGGAGGTGGGTTAGAATCCATAATGCAGAGATATTTATTGTAACAGACAATAAACAGGCAAACAATCCAGGGTAGAGAACAAGTAGAAGAAGTCGTACAAACAGGCAGTGGGTCAATAACAGGCAGGCAATCCAAAACAGGCGACAAGGCAAAAACAATGATCAAAAGACGTAATCCAGGTAAACAGGCAAAAAGGGTCATAACATGAGACAATAACTGTGAGCAATGGTAAATGCTTGGTAAGGCAGGTTAACTGGCAATACTTCGCAAACTGGGTGTGTGAAAGCAATGTTTATATATATGTCAAACAGGAAGTGACATGGCAGGAAAACCGGAAGTGACATTGTTCAGAATTCAGGTGAGGGCTTCCTCTGGTGGACGGGAGACCGCTCAACCGTTACACACCATGCACAATATCTATTCTTTCAATTTCACTGATGGTTCCCAAACCTGCTTGGACCCCAATGGCTGTCGCTTGCAGCTATATTTATTATTATTTTTATTATTCTGCCCTAAAACTGATCATGCAGACCAATCCGTAAGTTGTAGAAAGCTAAAAACTTAGAGGGATGGTAGTCCCACAGCGCTATAGTGATCCTGTTTACATTTTGGCCCAGAACTCCTCCTTTTGTTGCACACTCAAGTGTCTTACTTGATTTATTGGCTCAAGTCGAACAAAATGTATATCTCCGATTTAATTTCTGTCATGAAACTTTTCGTCCTAATTTGCATTTATTGCATTTAACTCCTCCTACTTCGTATGCGCGATTCGCATGAAAATTGGTGTGTGTCTACTATGAACCGTCCTGACAAAACATTATCAAAGGAATTTTGATTCGTTGATGCGTTGTGAATATATAAGCCAACTAACTTGTCAGGCATCGTCCATTTTGTACGTATTGACCAATATCTACCAAACAAAAAGACCAAATGTTACAAAACTTGATAAACATAGACAACATGACATTCTGAGGATGCATGCAAAATTGTGAAAAAGTTTGCATATAGGGGTGCTACAACAAAAAAAAAAAAAATAAGAACTCTGCAACCATATGATCAATGAAGTTGAAAATTGGTGTGCATCTTGTAGGGGCCGAAAGGCTAACATATCCTACAATATCACTTGGCCAAATAAAAAACATGGCCGCCAGCAGCCAATCAAATTTCAGCAGGTAATAACATCAGATTTGAATGGCCGACTGTTACGAAACTTCAGATATTTGTAGACAGTGTTAGAAAGAGGCAGTGTACCAAGTGTTATGAAAATTGGTCACAAGGTGGTGTTATAACAAGGATATTTACATTTTCACCTATAACTCTGCAACCGAGTTGAATAATCTAAAAAAAAAAAAAAAATATCTTATTCCTTTTACCAAACCTACAAAATGTATATCTTTGTTTCATGGCATTTTATAAAATGTTTCTGATATTCTAATTTTCTAAAAAATCTACTTTTTCTTTTTACTATGAACCCTCCTAACAAAAAGTTATCAAAGGAATTTTGATTTGTTGAAGCGTTGCGAAGATATAAGCCAACAAATTGGTCAGGCGTCATCCATTTTGTGTGTATTGACCAATATCTACCAAATAAAAAGGCCAAATATTATGAAACTTGATACTCATGTACAACAGCACATTTTGAGTCTGCATACATTTTTTTTTTAAATCGCAAAAGAAAATTCACCTATAGGGGGTGCTACAACTAAAAAATGCTCATAACTCCACAACTGTATTATCAATGAAGTTTGAAAATTTGTATGCTTCTTGAAGGGACCAAATGCTTACATATTCTAAAATATGACAGACAAATAAAAAACCATGGCCACCAGCAGCCAATCATATTTCAGCAAAATGTCTGTATAAATGGTGTGTAAATTACTGTATATTTTCCAATGTTATTTGCTATTGTGAACTACATCTTGGAATCCCTAGGTCAATAATTATCTAAGAAAATTTGAACTTTAGTTATTTATTTAGTTATTTTGGGGTTGCATTTATCATGTGGGTTTGACCAAGTGTATCCAAAAACCTATAATTTCTAAAATAAATATTCAAACTTCTAAAACCTTTTTGGAGATTGAGTGCATTGTGGATTTAAAACAGTTAAAAAGTAAAAAGAAATTACCACCATAACAATTATCCTGTTTGAGGATCGTTGAACACAAGACATCAGTCATATTTAACACCAGTTTGCAAATTCAGCAACTTACATACATATACAAATACATAAATGTTTTGCATACTTTGAATGTTCTTAAAAGGCTTGAACCCTGTTAATTGCAGCTAGCAGCTATATTTATTATTATTATTATTATTAGGGTTTCAAGCGCGAAGGCCTTAAACCCTATTGTAATTGTTAGATAATTTTGTCATCCAATGTATTTAATTTATTTTCTTGATCTGCAATCCCCGTCTCGATACGGCTCAGCTGAGGGAAGAAAGAAATGACACAGACACCCAATGCTATCAAATCCTTCTTCAACGTTTATTGTTCAGCACTTTGTTATATGGTCCAGAAAAAACACATTCCACTGGACCCCCACCAATGAAATAGTTAATTACCTTATATGGGGGTGACATACATGTTTGAGCTACGTGTGAAACGTGAGAGTAGAGACAAGAAACACATTCCTATAGAACATCCTTCGAACAGGGAACAGTTGCAGCTTTGCTTTGTGATGACACACCAAGCTACATCACCCAGAGAAGTTGTTGAGAAGCCTTAATTATTTCACAGTAATTGTAAGGATTTTTATTATTAGGGTTCAAGCCCGAAGGACTAGAAACATATTGTTCCCTTTACAAAAAGCTCACTATGATGCTGCGCTGAAGAGCGCTTTGGGAACACGTCTTGACCAGCTGTAAATAAGTGTGCAACACGTCAGTGAACAATGACCGGAATTTATAGCCTCTGCCGGTGTAATCATTGGACGCACCTGGCGCAAGGCTATAAATAGATGCGTCACCGGAGCATCGTCAGATCTTTTGTCTTCAGATCATTCTGTGTTGTGTGACTATCACGAGCCTGTCAAACTTTCTTTCCTCTGTTAGGAGTTAGAATCTGAATCTGCAATGTACCTTTTCTTTTTTCTCTTTCTTGATTTAAAAAAAAATTATATATATATGACAGAAAGTCAAGACAAACAATGCGTGCTTCCCTGCCTCCGCTCTATGACCGAGAGGGACACGCATCAGTTTTGTTTAGTTTGTTTGGGGGATGAGCATGTTGATCTCATGTTGGGGCGAGGCGTGTGCGAGCATTGCGATCTGCTTTCAGGCAAAATGCCTCGCACTCACCTTGCTTACTTCCGGGAGTCAGCGCCCACACTTCATTCGTGGGGCTCTCGCATGGATCTGGCTGAGGAGCGAGAGACGGGTTCGTCCCTTTCGCTCGCTCTCTCTCCCCAGACCCAGGTGGTTCTTCCCGTGATCTCGAAGCGCGCTCCAGCGCCTCTTTGGTTCATGAGGGGGACGAATCTCTACCCACCTCTGAGCACTCTGTCCATGATAATAAATCAGCATTGCTTGACGTTGTTACTCGTGCGGTGGCCAGCCTTCAGTTAGACTGGCCACGCCAACAAGAGACCCTCAAACGCTCCAAGTTGGAGGATACATTTCTGTCTGGTGGCCAGGGAAAGGGAACGCCTCATGAGTCCCTTCCCTTCTTTAATGACCTCCATGACGAGCTCTCTTGCTCATGGAGGCAGCCTTATACTTCCCGTGTCCACATACCCTCGACGTTGATATAGTCCACTATCGTGGGTGCTGAGACACGGGGGGTATTCCATGATGCCGCCGGTCGAAGAGACACTTGTGGGTTATCTCTCGCCAGCTTTGGCTTCGTCACTTAAAAAAACCTTCTCTCCCCACAAAGCCTTGCAGAATTACATCCATCTTAGTGGGGAGGGCTTATCAAGCAGCGGATCAGGCTGGTGCTGCTCTGCACATGATGGCAGTGTTACAGGCATACCAGGCTGATCTGCTTAAGGACCTGAGTGCAGGTACCGCGCTTGACGAGGAAGCGTTTTCTGAACATTGTCGAGCCACGGACCTATCTCTCCGTGCAACCAAGCAGACAGCCTGTGCCATTGGCCGGTCTATGTCTGCTTTGATCGGCACGGAAAGACACCTATGGCTCAACCTATCAGGCATCAAGGACAAAGATAAAGCTTTCCTCCTTGATGCCCCGATTTCGCCTTCTGGCCTATTCGGAGACGCTATGAATATGGTTATCTCCAGGTTCCAGGAGGTGAAAAGCCATGAGGAAACATTTGGGCAATTCTTTCCTCGTTGCACTCAGGGGGCAGGCCGTCGGCCACCCAGTCCCGCCCCGGTCCTGCTAGATGGGAGGCTCAGAAGCAGAGCGTGGCGAGTCGTGCTCCCCCTCATAATGACTGGGGACAGGCTCGTCGCCCTCGACAGCCCCCAAAGCAAGACCTCAGGGGGTTAATTTCTAAAAGAAAAAAGCCCTGACAGTCTTGTATCCAGCCCTGTGGGGGTAACTCCCCTCAGGTCGGGGTGCATGTACCATCCACTTCGCCCTTCCCAGTACCCCCACGAATCCTCTCCTTTCCCACTGCCTCTGGTGTTTCGGGAGGCAGAGGCTTCCAACAAAATATTGGGTGTACCGCTGCTTCCTGCCTTATTCTAGCACGTGGAACACTCGACATCCCCTCAACAGGAAGTTTCGAAATGAATACCCATCTCAGAGAACCTGGCAGTGTGGAAACATCTACCTGGTATTTCTATGTGTGTCCTAAGAACAGTAGAAAAAGGCTACAGAATTAAATTTGCTCGCTGCCCTCTGTGTTTCAATGGGGTGGTCCCCACTACTCCCCACCACCGAAGCAGGCATGTCTACTGTGGAAAGAACTGCAAAATCTCTTGGTCAAAGGGGCCATAGGACGTGTTCCCCTTCCAGAGAAAGATTCAGGCTATTACAGCAAATACTTTCTGGTCCCCAAGTAGGGTGGGGGGTTACGTCCAATCTTAGATCCTTGAGGCTTGAACTGCTCAGTCAGGGTGTTCAAGTTCAAGATGCTAACTATCAAGACAGTCGTGTCACAAGCCCAACATCATGTTTTGGCTGGTCACGATCGATCTCATGGACACATATTTTCATATAGAAATTCTGCCACAGCACAGGAAGTTCCTGAGGTTCGCTTTCTGGGGCGAAGCCTTCCAGTATCAGGTTCTTCCATTCGGCCTAGCCCTATTACCCCGCACATTCACGGAATGCCTGGATACCGCACTGGCTCCTTTGCAACTCCGGGGTATCCACATTCTGAATTATGTAGATGACTGGCTGATACTAGCACAGTTCCAAGAACTGGCAGCTCAGCACAGGGATATCGTCTTAGCTCATCTGGTATCTCTGGGTCTTAGACTCAACATCAAAAGAACATTCTCTCTCCCACCCAGGGAATTACCTATCTGGGAGTTATATGGAATTCGATCACGATGCGGGCACATTTGTCTCCCGCTAGAATCATTTCCATTCAGAACACCCTGAGCAAAGTCAGGCTAGGTCAAGGTTGCACTGCTCGTCAGTATCAATGAATACTAGGTCTCATGGCATCTGCGTCCACGGTGATCCCTTTGGGCCTTCTGCACATGAGACCATTCCAGCTGTGCCTAAAAGCCAGGGGGTTTCATCCAAGGGCCAGTCCCCTAAGGCAAATAAGGGTTACGCGCCACGGGCTACTAACGACAGACACCTCCCTGACGGGCTGGGTAGTGGTCTTAAGTGGTCGTCCAGCTCAAGGGGAATGGGAGGGACGTCAGCTCGATTGTCACATTAACTGTCTCGAGTTGATGGCTGTATTTCTGGCCCTGAAATACTTCCTCCAGAGGCTGCCATGTCCTGGTGCGGGTGGACAACACAACAGCAGTCTCCTACATAAATCATCAAGGAGATCTACGTTCACGTCAGCTGAATTCCCTGACACATCGGATTCTCCTTTGGGCCCAGGGCAAATTCCTTTCACTCAGGGCAGTTTATATCCCTGGATGATTGAATGTGGGAGCAGATTTACTGTCCAGACAGAAAATACCAACGGGGGAGTTTAAACTCCACTCCGAGGAAGTAGAGCAAACCTGGGTGAGATTTTACAGGGCAGAAGTGGACCTCTTCGCCTCTTCTCAGACAGCGCAATGTCCCCTCTACTTCTCTCTAAGTCACCCAGCCCCCCATGACCCAGAATGTGTCTGTATGTTTTTTCCCCCGGTTTCTCTGCTCCCGGGAATCCTTGGCCAGAGTTCACCAGCAATGGTCTTGCCTCTTACTGATAGCACTGTGCTGGCCGAACAGGGTATGGGTCTCGGAGATAACGTATCTCCTCGATGGCTCTCCTTGGCGATCCCGGACAGGAGGGACCTTCTGTCTCAGGGACAGGGGAAAATATTCATCCCCGGCCTGAGCTGTGGAACCTTCACATTTGGTCCCTGAAGGGTACCAAGTGAGGGACACAGGGATTTCACCTGAGGTCATCGAGACCATTTTAAGTGCTAGGGCTCCCTCTACTAGAAGAGAGATTGCCAGATTGCTTCAGTTCTGGACATTCTGCAGGAAAAACTGTCAGCAGGCATATGCCCCGCCACTGTCAGGGTTTATGTAGCCGCCATTTCGGCTTGCCACACCTTGATGGATGGGGTGCCTTTGGGGAGACATCCTCTACTCACCCGTTTCATTCGTGGAGCCAGGCGACTGAGGCCTCCTGCTAGAACCAGGACTGAGGGCCTGGTTGAGACCCCCTTTGAACCTCTAGAGTCAGCGTCTGACAGACATCTGACTCTCAAGTCATGTTTTTTCTTATGGCTATTACTGCTCTAAAGAGAACTGGGGACCTACAGGCTCTGTCTGTTTTGCCAGCCTGTTTAGAGTTTGCCCCAGGAATGACCAAAGCATTTTTGCACCCTCATCCCAATTACCTGCCTAAGGTGCCTTTCTCGACCTTAAACCCGGTCACTCTTGAAGCCTTCTGCTCCCCGCCGTTCTCTACGCCGGAGCAGGAAAGACTTCATGGACTTTGTCCAACCCGTGCCAGACCTATGTCCACCGCACTAGCCAGTGGTGTAAGTCAGGGCAACTATTTGTTTGCCATGGGGGCCGCAACAGGGGGGCAGCCGCCACCAAGCAGACTATGTCGCATTGGGTGAGGGACGTTGTTTGTGATGCGGCAGGCTGGTCCTCTCCGCACACATTTCATTAGATTCTACAGCTTGGATGTTCATGCCAGTCCAGGCTCTTATGTCCTTGAGTCTTATGTCCATCTCAAGCCCATGTCTGAGCGCTCTCATGCTCAAGTGAGCACACTACACAACCGTAGGGGGGTCCGGACAGCCACAGTGCGGTGGCATGGGTATTCTCGTTCATCATAGTGAAGCTTTTTTTTTTGCCGCACTGGGACTGCTCTTCAGTCAAAATACCTGACGATGCTCCAGTGACGCATCTATTTATAGCCCTGCGCCAGGTGCGTCCAGAGGCTATAAATTCCGGTCAATGTTCATTGACGTGTTGCACACATATTCACAGCTGGTCACAACTAAGACGTGTTCCCAAAGCGCTCTTCAGTGCAGCATCTCGTTTCACTTTTTTCAGGGAACAAGGGTTACACTACGTAATCCGAGACGTTTTTGCTAGGATTTTTATTAGGGGTTCCAGTCCGAAGGGCTGAAACCCTATTGTAATTGTAAGAATTTTTATTATTAGGGGTTGAAGCACGAAGTGCTAGAAACCTATTGTTTTTGCATTTTTATTATTATTATTATTATTATTATTCACCCATAAAACTGATCTTGCAGAGCGTACCATATGGCCTAGAGACTTGAAACTTGGTCAAATGGTAATAGTATTGCTAGCTACTCAGAAACACTAGGATAGGTCAATAGCCAAAGAAGTTTGAGAACCTATTAGACAAAGTTAACAGAGGCCGATCAGCACAAAACTCGGTGGGCTTGTTTGACTCCTGGCCCTAGATGTCTGTGAAAAATTATAAAGAAATCAGACACGTAGTGGCGCTAAAGAGTTTTATGCCTTAGTAATCATGCTGACTTTCACATATAGACACAATATGCATATCATATCTTAGATCTCCTCATTATGAACAAATTTGCCTCAAGTAGCACTGCTGTCAATCAAATGGTTCATTAAAAATTCACAATTATGTAAAAAATATAATTTTGCGAACTAGTCCTAGGTTTTTAGCTCAATCTCAATACAACTAATGCTGTACAATACTTTGGACTCTCTAAATCAATTACTGCCCTACAAAGCAAAAAGGCAGTAACTACACAGAATGCAGAACTGAGAAAAATGACTTTAAAGTTATCCTGTCAGGGCTTTTTGCAGTTACTGTACAAACGACTACCATTTTTCTCCAAAACGACACACATTTGAGATAAAATGTTTTATCACATAACAAAGGATGCCTTGAATGTCATGAAAATGATAATAACTCATTTTTGACCAAAAAAGCAGTTACTGCCTTTTTGTTTTGTAGGGCAGAATAGTTATCAAAACAATTTGGAACTTTACCCTTTGGATAGCTATAACAGGATCATTTAGAAAATGGGCATGGCAAAATATACTCAAAAGCCTATAAATCCTAAACGAAAAGTCAAAACTTTTCAAAACACATGCAACATAAAATGCTACAAAATTCAACAAACTTTTATGGAGATTGGACAATAGATGGTGCTATAACTGTTAAAAAGCTTTAAAAAAAACATGTAAATTACCTTTATTTGCTATAAATGGTAATATCTATAATATATGTGGTTACATGCTTGCTAAATAAAACATAATACGCATGTGCTTAAAGAAAGCTTTAAAAAAACATATATTTTCATGTAAATTATCTTTATTTGCTATAAATGGTAATATCTATAATATATGTGGTTACATGCTTGCTAAATAAAACATAATACGTATGTGCTTAAAGAACTCCGCAACTGTATGATCAATGAAGTTGAAAACTGCTATGCATCTTGTAGGGGCCAAAGGGTAACATATCCTACAATATAAGTTAGACAAATAAAAAACCATGGCTGCCAGCAGCCAATCAAATTTCAGCAGCTTATAACATCAAATCTGAATGGCCGACCGTTACAAAACTTGAGATAGTCATACACAGTGTAAAAATGGTCTGTATACCAAGTTTTGTGAGAATCGGCTACAAGGTGGCGCTATAACAACAACATTTAAGTTTTTGCTAATTATTGGCATCCGATCACATTAAAATCTAAATGTTTTTTTACCTCTAAATGCTTGCGTCAAGTCCTACCAAATGTATTTTTCAGTTTTATTTTATTTTCTAAAATGTTTCTGCCATTCTAATTTACTGAAAACCTTACTTTTTTTAAGTCATCCTAGGGCGTTATTCAGATGTTTACCAAACTTGGCCGAGGTCAACAGCAAACAGCAAATTTTTAATTATTGACCATTTCTCTGACCAATGAAAGCTGCAATAAAAAAAAATTTTCCACCAGAGGGAGCCACAGGATAAGAGATCCTTTTAATTCTGAGACTTTTATAGGTGTATGAATGCATATAAACTTGTTTGATGAAACGTGTTACACTGACAGTGTCTTCTGACTTTTATAAAATTAGTTTGCAAATAAATCTATGATTTCCAAAATGATTATAGATAATCAAATGTCACCTTAATTTTTAAATATCCTACAAATATTGAAAACATATTTGTCATAGTTACCAAACATGATTATCTGTCAAATTGTTTTAGGGATATGTTTAAATATAACTGGAATCATATAATGTGTTTGTTTTTTCCATTATCCCCATTTCTGCGTCATATCATTTCTATATGGCTGCTTCCGAAAACTGCCCTATATGCTGCATTAAAACCCGGCCAAAATTGCCCCATAGGCATACTATGTCAAGGCTCTTGCCCATGACTAGACAATACATTTTGTGGGATCATATCTCCCAATCAGAATGTCGTAGAGACACAGGGGCATTTCACTCGGGTTATCAATCAGTCTTTAAGTATCATCTTGGAAATGGTGTAGCCACACCCTAGCAACCATTTATGACACCCATTTAGCAAACACCCTTTAGACTTCCATTAAAAATGGCTCAGAAGGGTATCTTCAGAACATAATTTTATAGACACTTGGCGATTGGATCTTTTGAGTCAGGTTAGTAATCAGCCAATGAGAATCTATCTGGTCACTGGCTAGCCACACCCTAGCAAGCATTTAGAGAATCCTAGCAACCAGCCCTATTGACTTCCATTAAAAAATTGCTGAGAGGGATATCTTTGGAACTAAGGGACTACAGACTTGACAGTTCGCTATTTCACTTGGGTGAGCAATTGGTCTTCATATGTCCACTTGAAAAACGTATTATCCATGCCCTAGCAACCATATAGAGTAACCTAGCAAGAAAAGCCAATGAGAATCTATCTGGTCACTGGCTAGCCACACCCTAAAAACCATTCAAAAAGGCTTAGAGTGATATCTTTGGATCAGAATGTCCTAAAGAAATGACAGTTGGCTTGTTTTACTTGGGTGAGCATTCAGACTTAAGGTATCATCATAGAAACTACTTAGCCACATCCTAGCAACCATTTAGAGCACTCTAACAACCAATTCCCATTGACTTCCATTCAAAATGGCTGAGAGTGATATCTTTGGATCAGAATGTCCTAGAGAAATGACAGTTGGCTTGTTTTACTTGGGTAAGCAACCAGACTTCAGGTTTCATTATAAAAACTACTTAGCCACACCCTAGCAACCAGGGCTGGACTGGTAATCAGGCATACTGGGCATTTTCCCAGTGGGCCAATGCCCTTTGGGGCTGATCAGGGGTGGACTGGCCAGTGCGGACCGATGGGTCATCCGCGAAATGGGCTAAATGGGTCGGGATAAGCTAAAATGAGCCATCACGTTATGCAGAGCAGACCACAAAACAGCGCCGCAATATGCAGAAAAGGACAGCGAACAAACCCAATTTCTCTTTCCAGTCCAGTACTTATAGTAACCATTTAGAGCACTCTAGTAACCAAATCCCATTGACTTGCATTCAAAATGGATGAGAGTGATATCTTTGGATCAGAATGTCCAAGAAAAATGACAGTGGGCTTGTTTTACTTTGGCGAGCAATCATTCTTCAAGTATCATGATGGAAACTACTCAGCCACACACTAGCAGCCATTTAGAGCACCCTAGTAACCAAACCCCATTGACTTCCATTCAAAATGCTTAGATGAGGATCTCAGGATCAAAATGTTGTAGAGACTTCTGATTTTGTTCACTGGACTCTAGCAAGGACCCTTTTGACTATCAACTTGTTAACTGCCAAGCAACCAGACTGGGTTTCCCTAGCAACTATGATACCAATCCCATATCTCTGCACCAGAACATTGTAATGACATCCAGTTTCATTCATTCATTTGTCTCAGGGTAGCAAGGAACCTTTTTAGTATCACCTTGGTAACTGCATAGCAACCGTATGGGGTTACCTTAGCAACAAAGTAACAAATCACATATATCTCCACCAGAATATCATAGAGATTTTTGGTTTCATTCATTGGACTAAGAATAGCAAGGAGCCTTTTAAGTATCACCTTGGTAACTGCTTAGCAACTAGATGGGGGTTAATCTAGCTACCAAGCAAAAAAAAATCACTTATCTCTTTACCAGAACATCGTAGAGACTTCCAACTTCGTTTATTTGACTCACAGTAGCAAGGAGCCTATTGAGTATCACCTTGGTAACTGCCTAGCAACCATATGGGTTTATTCTAGCAACAAAGTAACAAAACATATATCTCAGAAAATCAAACAGATTTCCAGATTTGTTCATTTGATTTAGGTTAGCAAGGAGTCTTTTCAGACTCACTTTGGTAACTGCCTAGCAACCAGATGGGGTTACCTTTCCAACCAAGTAACAAATTACTTATCTGTTCACCAGAAAATCATAGAGATTTCTGGTTTCATCCATTGGACTCTGTACCAGAACATCATAGCGACTTCTGGTTTCATTAATTCGTCTCAGGGTAGCAAGGAGCATTTTCAGAATCACATTGGTAACTGCCTAGCAACCATATGGGTTTATCCTAGCAAAAAAGAAACAAAACATATATCTCTGCACTCTCCTTTTGAGTATCACCTTGTACCTGCATAGCAACCAGATGGGATTACCCTAGCAACCATGTACAAAATCGCATATCTCTGAACCATAGATCATAGAGATTTCCGTTTTCTTTCATTTATCTCAGGGTAGCAAGTTATTGCTATTGTAATTTTCTAAAAAATAAACTTTTTCTAAATCCTCCTAGGCCGTATTTCCAATTCTCACAAAAATTGGTGTGCATATGTGGCACGGTGGAGGGCGGGACCGGCGCGTGATTACGTACGCCCGGTCCCGTATTAGGCTAATTAAGCCGTCAAGAGGGATAAAGGCCACTCGCAGATGGCGATCGAGAGAGAGAGCTTAATTACGGACATGTCCGTCCTCTTATGTGTTTGTCTTTTGAGTTTTACATTAAACCTTTAGTTTATATGTTAAGCCGGTTTCTCGCCTCTTCCTTGCCCATGAATTTGATCTGTTTTACATTGGTGCCGAAACCCGGGAAGGAAGAGGGATGCGCCGTAGCGGAGTTCTCGCCACTGCTCAGTGGAGCAGCCGCGACCATCTGCCGGGGGACGGAGGAGCCCAGCCACCTGGATGCGGAGGAACGGCCGCCGACCGCGAGGGGAGGAGGGGCTCCTGGCCGACCGCCTGGAGTGGTTAGGGCCGCTGCCAGGGGCGGGGGAGTCCCCTACTAGCCGCTGGAACGCGGTGGGGTTGGAGACTGCCAGCCGCGTGCAGGGAGGGGCTCGCCGCAGACCGCCTGGTGCGGGAGAACCGCTACCAGGGGCAGGGGGGAGGCCCCTTCGACACCCCGGGAATGCGGCGGGGCGTTCCGTCCGCCAGGGGCTGAGGACTGCCTCCGATCTGCCCGGAGAGGCGCGGCTGTCGTCCTGTAGAGGGTGGAGAAGTGGCTGAGGAATGAGCTACGGCGTATCAGAGAACTGGCGAGTGTTTTTTTTTTTTTCCTTTAATCTCTCTCTCCTCTCTCTCTCGCTACCGCTCTGCGTTGGCCTTTTCCCTCTTTTTTAAATTCTGGTGTTCGTGGGAGGGGAGGTACCGCCCAGTGCAGGAACCTACCCCCCCCCCCTATTTTTAATTGTTGTTGTTTCCCTCCCCTTGCCCCTCCCTCTTAAATTATGGTGTATGTGGGAGGGGAGGTACTGCCCAGTGCAGGAACCCTCCCCCCATTTTTAATTGTTGTTTTTTGTTTCCTTCCCCTTGCCCCCTCCCTCATCCAGGTTGATGGGGATGACCTGCTGGCAGACCGCGTGGGAGGCGCCCCCCCCCAGGGGATGTACGTCAGGCCAGGGGTCCCCAGCCTGAAAGAACGGGGGAGGAATGTGGCACGGTGGAGGGCGAGACCGGCGCGTGAATCTTCTCATATGGTATGCTTCCGACTCTCTCCTCTTGGTAATATTTAATTGAAAACCTGATTAAATTTTAAAGCATCCATTTGACACAATGCATGAATGTCTTTTTTGTGAAGCAGCATGTTGTGTGTCTTTGAAGTCTGAGTCTGCCTAGAGGTGGTGCTAATATATGCTGTCCTGTTAACTGTTGCAGCTTTAACTTCACCTGGACATCATATTTCAATCCATAGGGGAGAGTGGGGTAAGATGAGCCTGTGGGTAAGCTGATCCAATGTTATGACCAATGACAGTTCTGGACCCAAAACCAGAACACATACACAGAGAAGGAAGTTTGCTCAACAGGTTTTTTACAAGATGTTTGTAGACACAAGCAGAAGACTAGCTGAGTTGGTGAAGGGTGGCTGAGCAGAGCTGCAGGTGAGGCCTGGTGAGTAGTGGTCCTGTTATATAGAAGAGACTGGGGGTTTCACACAATAGGCAAAACTCTAGGTAGGTGGAACTGAGAAAAAATCATTAGGACATTGAGTTATGAGCATTTTCAATCCAGGTGAGCTGGGAGTTCCAGGACGAGGGATTCCCGGCAGTGATACATCAAAGCACTGCTTCCATCTCCTGGTTGACTTGCTCAGCCTGATTATTGGTTTGAGGGTTAAACCCGGAGTACAGACTCACAGAGGCAGAGAGTGTGAAAGGATTTCCAAACCAGAGAGATAAACTGGGCTCCGTGTTCAGAAACTATATCCCAGGGAATACCATGAAGGTGGAAAACATGATGGAACAGGAGGTCAGAAGTGTCATAGGCTGTGGGAAGTTTGGGGAGTGACACAAAATGCACTGCCTTGGAAAAACGGTAAACAATAGTGAGGATGGTGGTATTTCCTTGCCACCATCCAGAGAACAGGCAGGGGATAAAGCAGGGCAGCAGGTTGGCGGTGTGAGGATTTCTCACAGGTGCACACCTAGCAGGCAGCAACTAAAGCCCTAGTGTGGGAGGAGTGTCTGTAGTAGGCCAACAGAAGTGTCATTTCAGAAGGTTAAGGATGTGACTGGACCCAGGGTGGTAAACGAATTGGGAGGAGTGATCCAACTGGAGAACTTGGGAACACACAGAGTCTGGGACAAACAAATGATCGGGGGGAACATTACAGGGGGTCGGGCTGGGTGTGTTGGGCTTCCTTGATCTCTGACTAAATCTCCCAGGCAATGGCTTCTATCATGCAGGAAGATGGGAGGATAGTATCAGAGCTCGGGGAGAGATGTACTGATGGGAGAGTACATCAGGATTTCCACTCTTAGAGCCAGGGCAATATTGTGAGGGTAAAGTTGAAGCAACCAAAGAACAAAGCCCAGTAGGCATGACAAGAATCAAACCGTTTGACAGTTTGGATGTAGGCAAAATTTTTGTGTTCAGTCCACACAAAGAATGGTTGTTCTGTCCCCTCGAGGCAGTGTCTCCATTCTTCTAGTGCCAGCTTAACTGCCAATAACTCGTGGTTCCCCAAGTTGTAACAGAGGTCAGGCTACAGGATAAGGCGGCACATGGGTGAAG